>JAPFRF010000001.1:124818917-126060584 GCA_029282475.1 Phrynocephalus forsythii | reverse complement strand
CGCCCCCTCACAGCCACGACACTTCCCCTTCCGCTGGGAGCATGCCATTGTGCTCCGTGCAGAGAGCCGGGCGAAGGGGAGGCAGCGACTTGTGGGCTCTTTCGTAGCACCAGTTTACTTTCCAGCCATGCCACTTGGGGCATCCCAAAAGCGGTGTTACTGGAGAGTGAACTGGGGCTCCGAAGAAGCCCACAAACTGCTCCCCCCTAATTCACCCAGCTCTCTGCACAGAGCCATTTCGAGACAGCTGAAACAGCTCTGTTTAGAGAGCCAGGCAAAGGGGAGACAGCAGTTTGTGGGCTCCTTTGTAGCCCCAGTTTACTCTCTAGTCACGCCACTTTGGGCATCCCAAATGGAGAGTAAACTGGCTGGAGAGTAAACTGGGACTACAAAGGAGCCCACAAAATGCCACCAATCTGCCCTGGTTTTCCCAATGTGTAGCACCTCATCTGCCTCTCTGCCCAGGGTTCTTTAATCCTCACTTTCCTGAAGGGTAGCTCCCAAAGCATTTGTAACTGGGGGTACCACTGTATTCAGGTTAAATTGCCGTATTGGCACTTTATGAAAAATAAGTGGGTTTTGAATCACAGTGTGGCCCTCGGTCTCTAAAAGGTTTGCCATCACTGCCCTAGCCTTTGGCCTGTGCTGTCTCTTCAGGTTCTGTTTTGTGTTTTTTAATATCTGCATAAAAGCACTGGAAGAGGTTTTTGGGCATTTGGGGGGTTCGGCCCCACTAGAGTAGTGATGATATCCCCACTCTATCTCTCCTTGCCATCCAAACCTGAGGAAGCTATTTCAGCACCAGTCATTTAACAAACCAAATAAAGGTGAATAAATTGAAACTTAATCCAGACAAGACACAGGGGCTTCTGATCAGCCAAAAAAGCAGATCAAGGAACAGGGATACAGCATGTGCTGGATAGGCTTACACTCTGAAAACACATGGCAGCCTTCACCTCTTTAGAAGTAGCTCCTGTACTTCTGTTGGATTCATCTTTGAGCCCAGATGCCAAGGTATTGGTGGCAGTGAGGAGTTCATTTGCACAATTAAAACTAGTGTACTAGGCATGCCCATTACGGGAGTGGTCAGATCTGGCTACAGTGACACACATTTATTTACATACTGGCTGAATTGTCGTAGCCCATTCTCTCTGGGTCTGCCTTTGGAAAGTGTTCAGAAACTTCAGTGGGTCCAAAATGCTGCAGCCAGACTGTTAACCTATGACAGTTACAGGAATCACATAAGCCCCCTGTTACAACAACTCCTGATCTGCTTCCAGGCCCAGTTCAGAGTGCTAGTTTTAACCTCTGAAGCCCTAAATAAATAAATAAATAAATAAATAAATAAATAAATAAATAAATAAAATTTCATCCCATCTCCTCCGATGCGTGCAAATTGCATATAATGCATAGTTCAAGCAAATGGCAGGAACACAATTTAATTGTGTAGCATCCATGATCCAAATGAAGATCAACCTTAGGGTACCGTTGTCTTCATTGGGAAAGTTGCTGACATTTGGCCAAACCTTTCCCATTATTTGTTCATCAATTTGTTTGTGAGGTTATTTTGTTTTGGTTTTGGCTGCCAGAGACTGGACAAAACAAAGTCAGGACAATTTCCTTGCTTTTGGTCTGGGAAAGACAAAGCAGGTGAAGGACGTTCTGTTCTTTTGTTCTAAGGTTAGATAGGAGACTATTTCAAACCCTGGGCATATTACTTTTAAAATGAATTACTACAAGGACCTGTTCAAATCATCCATAACTGAGCCATGGTAGAAAGATACCCTGGAGCCCCTGACACTGCTTAGTTAGGGATGATTTCAGTACATTCTTATTTCCTTTCACCTGAAAAGCCATTTTCCTGGATCTACAAAAAGTGAATGGATTAATTGGCTGGATGGTGTCTCCTTTATGCAGGGCCAGCCTGTGCCACCTTGGGCAAGCTGTACAGCCCCAGGATGTCCTCAGTAGAAGGGCCGAGTAAGTCACTTCTGTGTCTTCTTTACCTAGAAAACATAAGAAAGTGTTGCCATTGGAAACTGGAATCATTTCGATGGCACATCATCATTATTAAGCTGGATGGCTATATCAGTGATTTAGGTATCTGACTGCAGATCCAGAGATTGGAAGTTTGATTTCCCCACTTCAGTCTCTGCAAGCCTTGGCAACCTGTCACCTTGGGCAAACGGCAACGTCCAAGGATTCCCCCCACCCCCCGCAGAAGAAGGAAAAACTTTCCACCTGGCAAGCTCGCAAAAGGGTTGCCATAAATCAGAACTGGTTTGTTGGCACATGATGATGATTTTTATATTAGGAAGATGAAAAGGTTTTCTTTATGGCCTGGCCTTTGCAAGCAGGAGACCAGAAGGAGGATTGATAAAGCTGAAGCCTGAGTTCTTCCAATGACCCTGAATAGTGGGACCCCCCCACACACACACACATACACACAGAGGGGGGTTCTTCACAGAGTACATAGTAAATCTGTAGAAGGTACATCCACAACATGTAATGATGAGATTGTCATGTTTCTTCAATGCACTAGCAGAAATCTCAAGGAAAGGCTATCCTTCCCAGGTAGGGAGACAAGTCTCAGGGCACATGGTGCTGGAAGCAAGAGTGTGTTGCGTGTGTTTACACTCTAGACGCCCATCGTCACCCAATCTTAGAAGGCACCAGGGCTCACAGTTGTCTGTATGAGTTTTGTGCTTGCAAAATGGCAAAGCACCAAAACTCAGAAGCTGGGTGGAGAGGAGCAGAGGGAGGAGGGATGGGTCCCTGCACTTGGGCCTGTGGCGCCATTTGCAGTCATGCATGGAATGGAGGGCTGGTGTCATGACTCATGAGCCTTCCTGGTACACAGCAGTAGCACAGGGCTGGAACAAAAATTTGCCACTGGTGGTTGATGAGCCCTCCACCAACCTTAGCAAGGCCTGGAACAGCTCTGCCTGGATCACATGCGTGGCATGTGTGGCGTGGAAGGATGTAAAGAATGTTAGAAACAGCAGCTGCTGACAAACACGTGTTGCCCAGCTTCTAACAGTGTTCTTTCGGTGTTACCAGCTGGGCTTGAAATGGATTCTGGGTCAGTTTACCCTGATTTCCCTTATGCCAATTTCTTTGGTCATAGGTGGTTCACACAGCATTTCCACTCATGATGATCAAAATAAGAACCTGCTGCCAATCTCAGGATTAGGGTGGGATGACTCTGACCTTGGAACTCTAATGATGGTTTACCAAAGGGATTAGGCAAATTCATGGAGGATAAGGCTTTCAGTGGCTAATAATCACGGCCGCCATATGTTACTTCCAGTATCACTGGAATTTGCTTTTCAACACCTGTTACTGGAAAACCCAAGAAGGAGGGCAGTCTAGTGCTCCCCTCCAGGAATTCTCTGAGGTCTCTCGTTAGTAACTGTCTGAATAGATTACTGGGCTAGACATATTTTGGAACTGATCCAGCACAGCTGTTCTTACTTTCTCACCAGGAGAGATTTATGATGGTAAAAGAGATTGTACTCTCGTGTGTCTGTATGTGTCACATTTTAAAATGCTACCTGTAAAATTCCCTTGCAAAAGCTGTTCAGCCAAAGATACTTCCTCATGGGCTATTTTTCTATTTGCAGAGACATTTTGTTTCATTTTCAGTAGGACACACTCTAAAATTGTATACATTATTTTCTGTCTTTAATGGTAGAGTCTGTTCTGCTACCTAATAGGCACTAACAAATAATCTCCACCTCATTCTTCTAAATTTGCAAATTCCACAGCTCATGTGTCACAGAAATTACTTCACCCATGATTACACCTCAGAAGCAGACATATTTTTGATGATTTTCCAGTTTCTTTTACAGCGAGGGATTTTTTTTTTACAACCAATTACATAGTTCTGTGTCCAAGGTATGCAGACCAAAGGCACAAAACCCTCCACGTGAATAGAAGGTTGAATGATTGTCCACCATGCCCTGGTCATGTACCGCAGTGGTCCCCAACCCCCGGGCCGCGGACCGGTGCCGGTCCGTGGACCGGTTGGCACCGGGCCGCCTGGGGAGGCCGGGGAGGCTCCTCCCCCTTTCCTCCGCCGCCCTCCTCCTCCTCCTCTTCTCTCCCGCGGGCAGCCGGAGGAGGAGTCGACGCCGCCGGGCATGGCGCACGGGCGGGGTGGGGAGCCCGGGCTCCTGGGTGGGCAGGCCCCGCCTCCTCCTCCTGTCGGCGGCCACAGCAGCCGCCTGGGTTCGGCCGCGACTCCGCGGCCGGCGGCGGGGCGCCCCCCCCCACCGCGGCCGGCTCGGCGGTCCCGGTGGCGCCCTCGGGTCGGAGACGCCACCCCCACCGGCCTCCCTCCCCTCCCCTCTCTCCCGCCGCCCGCCCGCCCGAAGGCCGCAGCCGGAGGCAAGCGGCGGCGCAGAGGTGCCCCACCGAGGCGGGCGGCGGCGGCCGCGCGGGCGCCCCGCCGCCGGCCGCGGAGCCACAGCCGAACCCGGGTGGCTGCCGTGGCCCGCCCCGGTTGGGGCACCTCTGCGCCGCCGCTTGCCTCCGGCCGCCGACAGGAGGAGGAGGCGGGGCCCGCCCCCGCCCAGGAGCCCGGGCTCCCCCCGCCCGTGCGCGCGGGGAGCGCACGCCTGACGCCCCCAGCCGGCAAGCGCCGCCGCCGCCGCCGCCGCCACTCCCATGGCCCCCAAGGTACACACGCCAAGCCCCCCGCACCTCCTCCTCCCCCTCCTCCCTCCCCCATCCCCCACATCCCACACCCTCCCCTGCCCCCCACACCCCCCATCTCCCCCTCCCCACCCCCACCCCTGGGCCACGGGAAAATAATCAAACAAATACCGGTCCGTGGAGACAAAAACGTTGGGGAGCACTGATGTACCGTATCTTGCAACACTTATGATGAAGTATTTTTTAAAAATAAGCACTCTAAAAATATGCTGCACTTTGCTATTGTAACCTTAAATAGACAAGCCCAAAACCTGTTGTCAGGAAAAAAGGCACGTGAAGTAATTGTGCAAGTGGTATGCACCCTGTATCTGTGCATTAGTCATGCCACCTCAGAGGATTGTTCTGAGGACAAATTGGAGGCACATGAAGCATGCTTGGACATCAGGCTGACTCTGAATAATGTTATAATGCAGTCAAATAAAGAAGTAAACAAATCCTTATTCATTCCTCTGGCACACTGATTACTTGCCCATCTCTTATAAAACAAAGCTAAGGAGTCATTATTACTTTGATGTTTTTGACTCATTTTCTATTTCATTTGGAAAAACTTGCTGTTAACATACTTCTCACATAATTAGCCATTATTTAATGTGTTTGTGTTTCTGAAGAGAGCTCAGCTCTCATCCAGACTCCAGATTTAATAGAATTAAGATTTGCTGTCTTATGAAGTATTGAAATCATCCATTCAATGTTATGCACTTGTCATCATCACTCTGGAAACAAATGATTGGGACCTGGGCCCCAAGTGAATTTGGTGTGGTTCTGCGGCTGAATTAAATCCCAAAGGGTGGAATCGTGTCTCTCAGCTATCTTCCTGAAAAAGGGAGAGGGAGATGGAGAGGGGGGTGAACTGCTGCTCCTGATTCCGCTCCCCCCAAAAAAAAATAGATAGCAGCTCCTTCTTCCCACAGTCTAACAGACTGAAATGCCAGGGTTGTTTGTTTGTTTGTTTGTTAAACATATGTTGCATATATTTGAAAGTCTGGTAATTTTTTTCTACACAGTAGAAGTACAGAGATCCATAAAGGAAAATAACTCCACATTCCCCTGAATCCACCTCTTTCTCATTAGTGGGCAATTAAAGTCTCAATAATTCAGTCTGATATATTTGTAGGAGAAATAATAAAATAATGCTTCCTCACTTATTTATTTTTTATTGTTGAATTTATATCCCGCCCATCTTCCCAACGGGAACTCTGGGCGGCGAACATGGCTGAACAATTCAGCAAATACAGGCAGAAAATACATAACAGAGCAATAAGAGACAAGACCAACAAGTCAACAGGAGTTAAAATAAAACATATTAAAAAGCAGAGGTGAAGGCGCACCCTTAAATTCTAAACTCGCCGCTGCTATAAAATTCAGCAAATTATCGATGGCGGATTAAAAAAAAGGGGGAGGGCTAAGCTAGGTCGCCAAAGGCCTCGCAGAATAGGATAGTCTTCACCGCTTTACGAAAGGCCAGCAGGGACTCTGCAGAGCGCACTTCGCTAGGCAGGGAGTTCCATAAGGATGGGGCGGCCACCGAGAAAGCCCGGTTCCGGGTTAGGGACCGCCTGGCTTCTCGGGGGGGGGTGGAACCTGCAGCGAGTGCGCTCGCGACTGCCGAACCGGTGCCGAACTTACAGCTGCTTGAAGTTGCAGACGTGTATACAGCAAACAACAACAACTGCCTAATAGTTTATTTCTATTCTTATTCTGTTTTGCTTGTCCTCTATCAGATATTTGTAAACCTCTTTGGGTAATACACATTTTATAAAGCGGAATACAAATTGAAATAAATAAATAAATAAATAAATAAATAAATAAATAAATAAATAAAAAGAGGGCTACAACACTCAGCATGGGGGCTGGATACTCTTTGAATTTCAAAATCTAAAAGGAACAATGAGTGAGTGGTAGAAAGATAAATAATCACTTCAGCTCAGAAAAGTCCCTCCCACTCACTCAAACTACAGACAGCATGTGAGGGTGTAAATAAAGTAAAGCTACAACAAAATGGACTTATGTATACATTAACTTTTTAGGTTCATTGTTTTTAATGTGATGTACTTGTGGTGATCCCTGGAGGATCTAATGGGAACAAGTTTGTCCCTCCCAGAGGTTTACACACACACACACACACACACACACACACACACACACACACACACACACACACACACACACACACACGTATGTATGTATGTATGTATGTATGTATGTATGTATGTATGTATGTATGTATGTATGTATGTATGTATGTATCACCGCCACTGCCTTCACTGCCATCACTGCCCCTTCACCTAATATCTGGTGCCAAAGGCAACTCCCGCACTCTGCCGAATGATAAAGCCAACCCCCTTTGTTAGTTTATGGGAATGAGAAGGGCTATGCCACAAACCCAGTTCCAGTGATCAGCAGATGCCAGATTATCTGAGGGAACACTCAGGTAGAACAACCACTCTCATCCCAGTAGAAATGGTGCGGGAATTCCTGTACTGGTGAACAAACTGATGGAGCACTAATATGCTAGGGGGCAATCAAGACTTCTGCTACCAGGGAAAGTCAAAGGACTTCTCCAAATGTACCAGCTAATACTGTATATACAAATACTGGTTCAGCTAGGATGATGCCCATGCAGTTCTACTGGGATGCAAAGTCTGCCATATTCCTCTGGACTCTGGCAAGCCCCAGGCTTGCCTGCTGATCTTCAAGCTCAGATTGTTACAGCATGTTCAGATTAGACCTTTCCATTGGATATATTTGTATCCTACTTACCCAAATCATATTTGTATTTTTAAACACAATGGATTGTTACATGCACAGCTCTCTCTCCCCCTTTCTCTCCATCTTTCATGCTTATTGCATAAATGGCTATTCACTACCCCTTTGTGGACTAAGCCCATTGTTCGGAACAGGGTGATCTCAATTTCTCATCACTGCTGCAACAATTGCTGGAGAACCCACAGAGTCCATTGCTGACTCTTGCAGCTTTTTGTTTGTTTGTTAAATTCCTCTAGCTTCACAGCAGAGCAGGAATAATAGTTTCCAAGATTAGTCCACCCCTTTTACTCTTCAGCTGGCACTTAGCTTCAATAACTGACTCTGAGACATTACTAATAGAAAGAATAAAAGCATTTTTATTTACTTATAGTTGTGAACACATCAACAGCAAACTAACTAACATGACTGCCTTCAACAACAAACTTCAGCTGACTCAAAAGTTGAGGGGAAGACACTGCAGAGAGGTGGGGTTCTTTTTTAATTTAAAGGCAGAAGGAAACAATAGGTTGGTGCTGAATTGATAGTCACCCCAGGTCAGAAAGAACCTCCCTTCCCAACCACACTTTATCCAGGCAGCATGCGAGGTTGTAAAACCTCCAAGAAATTGTACTTACTGTCACTTGTGAATTGGCCTAAGATGTCAGTGGACTTTCTCAAGCACTAAACTGATGCAATAGAGGTTTTACGGGGGAGAGTTTGAGCTTGTTCTCACAGCTGGGACTCTTCTTGATTTTTTTAAAAAAACATGCCTTTGGTTTTTGTATATTGCAACTGTTTTGTTAGAAGACAAAATAAACTGTCATTATCAGTAAAGCAAGAAGCATTTTGGCATCAGTTTGCTGTTGACGAAAGCTAAATGAGGAGAAGCAAATGATGGAAAACACCAAATAATTTCTAAGCTGCATCTTCTTCCAGTAAGGAAACAGCTTTGGAAGGGCAAAGGGCCAGCATAAAACATATGCACTACATTTAGTGCTTGCATAGTTTCTCATATAACAGTTGACAAAAACCTGAAAGAACAGGCACTGGTTCTCTTCTCCTTGCACCAGAAAGGAAACTACAGTAGTTAGAGAGAAGCATTTCAGGCACCAGTTCACAAGAAGATCAATGTTGGATTGCTCCAGTAGTTTTGTCTAACTCACACAGACCATCCACCTCTACTATAGAAGGCCTTTAAGAAAGAACATCAGGGGAAGCATATATGCCCCACATATACTTCCCATCGAATCTGCACATATCTACAAACTATATACAGATGGCTGTGTTGATTAATCAGGAAGACGGGTAACTCTAATACCCATTTCTTTCTGGCTATCCATAGTTGGCATTTCTCACTTAAAACAACCTTAAGAATTAACTGCCGTATATCTGCAAAATGCCATCATTAACTATCTTGCTTAGGTATTGCAAATGAAAGGTCATGATCTCCTTCACTGGTCATCCATTCCATGTTGTTTTCCTCTTTCCAGGTGCCTGGACTTTACTACCATTATTATCTTTTCCAGTGTGTCTTGTTTTCTCATAATATATCATTGGCGGCGTTATAGCTTTGTCATTTGGGCTTCTGGTGACCGTCCAGGCTTGGATCTCAGCACTTAAGGTAAACGTTTGACTTGGAGCTTCTGATGCTCCCTTCCTGTTCTGTAAATATATATATATGTCTCAGCTTTTCTGCTAGCACTTAGATTGCTTTTCCAGTTGGACTTCCTGGCTCCTGCCTCATTGCCTTGGCTGTCAACTGGTTTATTTCACATTTTCTTAACAGGAACACCGGCACCTGCCAGCATAACTGTCTTGTATAACCTTCACATTTGATGCATCAAAGTATTGGATTTGAGGGCAGACTGAGACGCATACATTGCCTTAACCACATGAGCCAAAATGTCTATGAGGCCTGTAGGTCTTCTAATAACAAATGATACGATTACATCCACCTTCATTCTAGGGCTATCAGTTCTTGAGGCACTAGATGAAGTCTCAGGAAATTGCTCTTTCCCCAGTCTCCTGCAGGAAGACTTATCTCAGGGTGAACAGCAGATGATGGGAGGAAAGTTTCATTAAAATGTCAACTGCCACCCATTCCCAAAGAGCACCACGGTTCAATAGCTCAGGATCAATCGCTTTGCTTGCATGCTGCTCCAGTGTTAGAACACAGAGGAGGAATGGGAACTGTGCAAGGCAGAGGAGGTCAAGCCGTGGTGAATGTGTTCAACGGAAGACCATGAGATGCTCCATGTGCAAGACCCAGACATAAGTAATTGGGTAGACCTGAATGTATCCCTAGAGGAAGACACCCACATTCAGCATGACCAGGTTCCACATCACGAAGCTTGCCACTTGGAGAGCCAGTGTTGTGCCTGACATTGCCACTGCAAGAGTTGGGACTGGCAGCCCCAAACCCAACCACCTCCTCCAGACCTGTGGCTGTTAAAGACTGAGCTGCCAGGTACCACTGCTCTGTTCCTGTCCTTCCATGCCTCTGAGGGTGCCAGCTGAGTACACCTGGATGTCAGCCGTGCCAGTGCTGAAAAGTACACCTGTGGGACTGAAGAAGTCTCTGCTGGGTCCTACAACCTGTCTAGAAAAGGGATCCATGTTAGTTGTCTGCAAAGGCAGATGTCTTCCTTCTAACCAACACCCCTGTTGTAGCACCTTCTTTTTGGCAGGGGACGAGGGGCTGCTCACAATCACTTTGAGGACAGCCATGTTGATGTAGACAGAATGTTTGCATAGAGGAGGAGCCTGTTTTGTTCAAGTGTGCATGTGCTGCACCAAGAGCAACACGAGGAAGTTGCAGCAGTGGTGCTTCCAGAAGCATGGAGGAACACTCAGAACCTTGTTCATCCTGTTTCTGAAGGGGTCCTCAGAATCAAAGCATGATGGGAATGGTGATTTCTGGGGTCACTAGGCACCATGCCTTGTTCCCGAGGGTCATCTTATAATCATCATTGACAAAAGGACGTCAGATGTGTGGAGAGCCAGCCCTGTGTTGCTGCAAGTGCCACTGCTGCTGACAATAATGGCCGTTACTTCACGAAGTGCCTCGCTTCGAACGGACCTTGCCTTCGCTGTGAATTCGGAGGCGGTCACGTGGCAGTCACGTGTTCTCGCTTCGCTCCCGCCCCTGTTTCTCAGTACTCACGAGCTGCAGTTTTAGGACCGATTCGAGCACAACCTCACGTGCTCCCTTCGCATTCGCATGCCACTTTTCAACGTTCCTTATTTCCCATCCGTCCTTTAAAAAATACCTACCGGCATGCTGATGCTGGACTGTCAGTTGCAATGGCTCTACTGATTTCAACTGTTTCCTGGCATCATTGGCAGCCCCCGCCGCCACCGCCGCCGCTACTGGGAGCCCCGCATGGCACAGCCGCCCGCCCTCACGCTGCCTGCCCCGGTGCCCTGCTCTGGCCGGGCGAGGCAGCAGCGGCTCCTCCTGCTCCCGCTGCCGCCGCCGCCGCCGCTGTTGCGAGCGAGTAACAGCGCAAAGCGATGAAACGATATAGCGATGCATCGATATCCCTGTTTGAATATTTTTTAAAAAAACTTGAAATAAAAGCCAAAAACCGAGACCACACGTCACGTTGGGAGCGAAGCGAAAAGATTCCCGGCCGCTGGCAGGGGAACCACTCACCCCGCTTGGAGCACGGTAAAGGGGGCGTGGTCGGGGTGGCATTGCAGCCAAAAAGGAGGAGCGTGCGGACTGAAACGATCGATTCGCACAGAAATGAGGGCTTGCCGCGAAGTGAGCAGTTCGTGAAGTAACGGCCCTTGTTTCTCTTGGAGAAGAGCACAGAGCTGATGAGAAATCAGGAAAAAACGGGTGGAGTGGAATCTGTATGTGGCAGAACAGGGGATGTGATTTTTGGGGTGGCTCATGGCTCAGTTGTATGGGAAAGATGCTTTTCTTTTCTCTATAGGCAGTGAAGCCGTTTAGATTGCACCTGGAACCTTAACTGTATCTGGTCTTTACAATGATATAAGTTGGATATCACTTCAGATGCTGTGGCCTTATTATCCTAAGAAATCCTGTGGTTTGTTATTTGGTGAGATCCTTAGAATGGTCTACTGGGGAACTGTGCACCGGAGAACTCAGCAACTGAGGAATCCAGGATTCCTTAGGATGTAAGCCCTGACTGTTTTGTGCAGATGCAGTTCTAATTGTATAGATATAGAACATCCAACCTTTCCCCCTAGTGCATGAATAATTAGTGTGTGAAGGCACCAGAGATGCAATGAGAGTGGTGTTTGTGAACACAGACTCTTTCTCTTCATGTGTCCCAGTATGATTGTGTACTATAACAGAGCCAAGATGTTCTTGGATTTGAAATGTTTCATATCAATGATCAGATAACTCATTGAACTCTGCTTTTTTAATTTCTTCTTCTAATATTTGAAAACAAGTGTTGAACTATTGACTACTTGATAAGATTAGCAAACAAATACAAGTGGCACATACTGGGATTCACTGACTAGATTCTATATCTGTCTTTATCAGATAGAGATAGAATCTTTTCTTCTTCTTCAAAGAGATGGAAAAGTGCATATATCAAGTAGCAATAAGTTCATCTTTGTGTCACTGTTAGATGTCCATGATCAGTGGACTCAAGAGTGTTTACATTTCACTCTTGGAAAATTTGCTTCATGTTATCCTTGTCGAGATGACAGAGTTTGGAGACAAGATGAATCATAGCCACACATGAACTGCTTCTGACCCTCCCTTAGTATCTTGCATAAATCCACAGGAACTTGAGTTCCTCTGAGAAAAACTCAGGTCATGGCAAGGACCAGCTGTACTAACTACAGCTTGTTAGTAGAAGGAAGAGAATATGGTAGCCCTCCCTGAAATCAAAGTCAAAGTTATATTTTCAAAGGAAGGAAGGAAGGAAGGAAGGAAGGAAGGAAGGAAGGAAGGAAGGAAGGAAGGAAGGAAGGAAGGGGAGTGAATAAGAAAAATAGGGCACAAATGGAGTTATAGGTTATTGCCAGCATCTATGTTATGGTACCCTGGAACCAAATCCTGATGATCCTTCCCTAGATATGGCCTGGAGAGGGATCGCTTTAAGCCACTCATTCAGTCCATGGTTCAGGAGCCACCTTAGTTCATGCAGCTCTGAATCCCAAATTCCTTTCACCAAGTGCAGAAAGGAAAAAATAAGGCAACACACAAGGGGCACTTGTGTTGAATCTCACTTGAATGCCTCCAGAGTGGCCTTCTTGGTCATTGATCTATTAGTCATTGAATCTATTCCTTCACCACAGAAACTTGCTAGGAAACTCTTAGTTTCGGCCTTCCAATGAGGAAAACTCTTCTCTGCACAAAATAGCATGGAAAGCTCATTTCAGGCCATTACTCTGCTTGCTTACATTACATCTGTTTTACCACTTCCATTCTTTTTTCTGGAAAGAGTCAGAGACTGGCTAGAACATGCCACTGTCTCATAGAGAATAACCTGCCTTGATACAAGATAAGATGGCTGCCACACAGGTACCCCTAAATAGAGGCACTTCTTCCTAGGGTGCCATTAAATACAGCAGAAGCCAGAGTTTTCCCAAAACACTTTGGGTGCTTTTACACGACCCCTAAGATCTGCTGGCCACTTAAATTCGGACCAGAGATCTTGGGGGTGCGTCACTCTTCCTGTGTTCCCACCCCCTCCGCACTTCCTTGCTCCTGTCTGCGTGAGGGGAGGGAGAAAAAAAGGGAGAAAAAATGCAGGCTCACCTCCGTCTGCCAGTGGAAGCCACCCCGAGCCCCGTCGTCGTCATGATTCCTGTCTCTTAAAAGGGCGGCGGGGACAAAAAAACAAACACAAGGCGAGGAGAGCCCGGCACTCACTACTTTACATCCGCATCAGAAATGTTTCAGCTCCAGAGACCAGGTACTTGAAAAGTGCGCTGGGACGCACTTAGGTGGGCGTGGTCGCACTTAGTTTTCTGTAAACTCCAGAGCTGGTGGGGAAACAATTTTAAGCTCTGGATCTGGGAGCCATTTGCCGCAGATTTTAGGGGTCATGTCAAAAGGCCTTTTATCATCACAGGAAAAGTACAGGATGATACCCCCCCAAGTTAAAGAAACTGGCTAGTCAGGCAGTTAAATCTTACTCCTATGCAGATGATCTGAGCAATCCACACTTGAGAGAGCAGTACTGTTTATGGAGTCTAGAGCCGTTTCAGCAGGTTACACAGCTCCACCTTCTAATGGAAGGAAACAGCTAAGCAGACGGCTTTCCCCTCAGCATCTGCTGCCTGAGGCTACTGCTTTTCTCTGCCTAATCATAGTAGAGGTGGCAATTAGGGAAATGAGACAAATGGGTTTGGCTTGATGTGGGCAGGGGCCACCGGTTCAGTGGATTGGGGCCAATTCATTTTTTTGTCTATCCAGATACTTGGTGCTTTTCTCCAGTGGGCACCCATTCAGAGGCAGCACCCAAGCTTCCCTGCCCCATCTCCTCTGGGTGCTGCCTCTCTGAGTGAGTGCCTGCCAAAGGAGGTGGGCCTGGAAGTGTCAAACACTTATTTAGACAAAAAAAAAGGAACCATTTTCATGCCTATCTCTAGATTTGACCATTGTGAAGTTCCTGAAATGAATGAAATGCAATACAGTTACAGCATGACGAGGGTGGGGATGCTCTCTGTTCCTTATTGATGCACATATGTGTGCACATGTGTCCCCACCGCCATGCATTCATTCACGTGCATAACGTTCCACTTCCAGACTCCAGAATGTTTTGGGCTAACCCTCCCTAGGCGGTTACTTCATGTCTGTGCTGTCTCTGTTAGTGTTGCGCTTAGGAGTGGTACAAAAAATGTTACTTCACATCCATCGCACAACTACTGAAATTTGTCTTGACCACGGCCCCAGAACGGGTGCTAAGTGCAACAATACTGTACCTGGTGCTGGGGTAGGGTTTTCCCTTGCCACTCTTTATTCCCGCTTTCTGTTCCGAGACAAGATACCATGTAGTAACAATTGTCACGCAACAAAACATTTGTTTCTCTCAGAAAACTGTGTCCAGTTTTTTTTTACTTTTCAGAAGCGAAATCTCTAAAAATAATTTTAAGACCTCCCCCCTGCAAGAAAAAGGAAAAAGGAAGTTAGACAAATTCAGTGTTTGTCACAGTACAAGACCGTGAGGTAACGCTTGTCACGAGACATGTTATCACAACCATGGGAACATTGAAACAGGGACAAAACCATGTGATCGTGACCAACACTGTCACGGTACAAAACTAGTCACGGAACAAAGAAGGATGTGAAGTAATTGCCCTAGTCTTGTCACAGTGGCCACCTGGATGGACGGGCCTTTAACATTGCTTGCTGATTTGCAGGGAGGCAGACTGTAGTGGAACAGTAGAAGGATATTTCAAGCTGTTAATAATACACATTGTCTAGGTTTAGCCACTCTTTTCTTTCAAGTAACATTATCTAGTAAGATGTTTGTGAAGGGGAAGAAATCTGGAAAGCCGCCTTCCCAAACCTTGATGAGATTTCCATTGGGATAGTTACACCATCTGCAGCGTTGCCAGATCTGAAACCAACATTTCTCTGCCATTTGCTCTTACTTTCTCCCATCTTGCTCCCTGTCCTTGAAATACCAAACATGATTAGATCACGCTAGGAGCGTACTGTCTGCCAATATTCATGTTTTAAATGAGTCTGAACTACATGACCTTACTGAACGACTCTTCAGCAGACCAATCTGCTTGTTTTACATGTCTGTTATGGGGTGGAGAGAGTTTGGCTGTTTTAGTTAGAGCTATTCCTCTCAATCTTATCCAGCAGTTTAGAACTGTTCCCTCACTGATCATTTCTCTGCTTAGAGTGGAACTTTGTATTATTTACAGAACTACTGGGGATGAAGGGAGGCAGGGAGGAAAGAAGGAAGATGGGGACCAAAGGAAGCACAGGGAGCTGTGGCCACAGATCGCCCCTTGGAAGAGGCGATCTGTGCGACCTTGCACCCCCCAAGCTCCCCAGCGGTGGTGACGGCTCGCCCGCCAGCCCACCCCAAAGCTCCTTGGCGGTGGCAGAGGCCTGCTGGCCTGTCCACCCCCACACATTCCCCTGCGGTGCCGGTGGCGGCAGACTGCCCGTCCGCCCAAGCTTCCCAGCGGTGCCAGTGTTGGCAGATTATTTTTTTAAAAAAAACATGGGGCGAAGGAGAGGGAGGGAGGGGTGGGCCAGCCAGCCGCGGGCCACTCAGAATGGCCTGACGGGCTGGATTTGGCCCCGGGGCCGGACTTTGGGCAGGCCTGTCTTACAGAGTCCTCAAGCATTTGCCCCAGTCTCTTTTTGATTTCCACATGAAATGGCAGTTTTTCTTCATTATTTGCTTTCACACACACACACACACACACACACACACACACACACACACACACACACACACACACACACACACACACACACACACACACACACACACACACACACCTAGAGTATGTCATCTTTAACTGCAAAGGAGAAGTATGTCTCGAACATTTTCTCTGGTATCTTATTCCCCCGCTCCCCTTATATCCCAAGTGGCCTTGCATCTTGAATATACTGTACTTTCTAATAAGAATCTCCCATCAGCATAGATCAGCTAGCTGTGGGTTCGACCAGGGTCCTTACCATGTGTGTAAGACAGATTTTTTTTTGTCTTGACAGGAAAGTAATAGTCCAAATAAGTGGACGTAGGGCACCTGGATTTGTATACAGTGGACCCTCGTATAATAAATGGTTTGTATAACATAAAATCTGTACAACATAAAAAATTCCAGAGATAGGGGAAATTTGCTTAATAGAATCATCTATGAAGTGAATCCGTATAACATAAAAATTGTCATGATTAGGGATTACTCCGTTTTCAATGCATTCCTATGGGGAATTTGTATAAAGGAAATTTTGCTTAACAAAATTTCAATTGGAATGAATTAATTCCTTTATACAAGGTACCACTGTAAGTTATTCTTGTGGATGCCCTGCTCTTTGTGGATGCACAGCTATCTTTGGAAGGTGATGTACGTTGTCACACACCCCACTACTGTAGCTTGATAGTACAGATGATTTATGGGAGAAATCATTCCTCACTGGTACAAGCAAAACAAATGTGTGTGTGTGTTGGGGGGACAGTAGCTTAGTCCACCCGACCCTACTGTAGCTGTAGATCTATTATGTGTGTTGCAGTCTTCAAATGTAATGAAATGACCATGTTGGCTAGAATACTGTTTTTATTTAACTATGCAAGTAAAGGTTCGTTGCATTTTTTTCTCATCACTTCCGCAAGGAGAAATACACTATCTACTTCTTGTGCAAGTGGGAAGTCCCCTTGTTTTGAAAGGGTCGGTCTCTGGCTCATGCCATTGTAAGCATGAGGTTGTGCAGAATGCATTCTCGGGGCCATTAGGCCCAGCAGATGCCAAGAAGGTTCTGCCCTTTGTATTTCAGATGAAGCACTGGGAACCAAGTGTTTGCAATTACTCTCAGAGCAATCACTGGAGATGCCATGTTTCCAGCTGAAAGTTTCTCAGAACCTGAACACCTTGTTTCTGCAAGCTTTTGCCAAGTATAAGCATACGTCTTCAGGTGTAAGAGTCTTCCAGAGGATGGAAGGAGCAGAGGATGTAGAGGGGGGAAATAGGAAGGACCAGTTGGCTATGCTAATGTAAAGAAAGGAAGGGGTAGATGTATCTGGTGTATACCTCGACAGGCAGTTCCCTAAGAACATTTCAACGGTTCATATAGAACACTATAGAACATTGTGTTTTGGACCACAACTCCTAGAATTCCAAGCCTGTATTGTCAATGACAAAGGATTATGGGAGTTATGGTCCAAAACATTGGAGTGGTGAAGGTTCACCACCACTGCCATAGAACAACCTCTAGAGCCAAAACAAGGCTGCAAACAATGCAGTGCTGGAAACCATTGAACTGAAATGTTCATCACAACCATCATCCTTGACCACATAATGGGCATGATCTTACTGCATATTGATAATGGCATAACACCATTGCCATCATTTTCAGTGGTGATGAATTTCCACAAGTAAAGGAGTCAATGAAGGTCCTTCCTATTGCGCATGGAGTCAAGTGGCTGAATGTTTGGCTGATGGAGTTATGTATCATTAGCAGGAGTCTGGCCATCTGTGAAACAAATAGAGGGGTACAGCTTGTATTCAAAGGAAAGAACAGGAGGAATTCTACTGTCATCAATGCAAGGAAGCCCTCTGACATCATTGAAGTCAAGGAACTGATTGGTGTCCTGTTCCATTGGATCAGACTAAATGAATTTGGGGAGAAAGAATGGCATTCTATCTCTGGATGCTGTTGCTAATTTAAAGCCATAAAGAGCCTTTCGAAACATTGTAAATGTACAAGGTGCTTGAAACAAGAAAATAGCAAAGATCCAGAGACTCACTGATAAACTGGCTACATGTCAGGACATGTAGATTATGTTCTTGAAAAGATCTGAATGTGGTAACACACCAAGGGCAGAGCTATCTATTGAAGAATGGCCAGTTCGGTTCAGAGGAATATGTCTGTTTCTGGCACAACATGCCAATTACTCTAAGGAAACAATCTCCTCAAGTATGGGAGAGATGTGATGCCAAAATACTGTATCCTATATTCTGAAAAGACAATTGACATGGCCACATATTTACATTGGATGAGATGTACTTGGACACACACACACACACACACACACACACACACACACACAGAGAGAGAGAGAGAGAGAGAGAGAGAGAGAGAGAGAGAGAGAGAGAGAGAGACAGACACACACACACACACACACACACACACACACACACACACACACACACACACACAAATGCACACATGCACAGCTTTAAGCTGACAAAAGGCTATACCTAAAGAAATAACAAAAGTTGGCACCATTTGACAGGAAAAGCTAATATCCTACCCCTCCCTTGGCTATTATGTCTGCCTTAGGACAGTGGATAGGAAAACTAGCCAATATAAGTGGAAAATATTCCCATAAGGGCCACCACAGGGTTAAAACAATATGCTATAGTGGTCTGTAGGGTGCCAGGATGACGAATGGCATTTCTTTGGAGGCCATTTTCCTCAGCAGAGTCTATTTTGTTATTGGGGTAGAAAATGCCATTAACAATAGGCCTTTCTGAGCATAAACAACAGCTGTTTTCCTTCAGGCTTTACATCCATTTCCTAATATGTTGGGTCCAAAACAAGAATTTCATTGCCTTGAAATGGAAAAATACAAGTGCTGTTTTTGAGAAAGATGTTGTTTGTAACACTTAGTAGAAAAGGGACACCAAAAGTGGCTGAAAACAAACATTCCCACTCATGTGAACATGTGGTTTCTGGCTGTGGAGGTCTGAAGAGGAGCTTGTACGAACATTGTGAGAATGTGGTTACAGTATTTCCTTGGTCAGCTCAGCTGCCCTGATGAGGCAGGATTATGGAAGCACTTCACAGAATCATAGAATTGTCGTAGGGTTGGAAGGGACCTTGGAGGTCTTCCAACCCCCTGTCCAAGGCAGGAGACCTCATACCATCCTGGACAGAGCTTTTCTTGAAAACATCCAGCAATGGGGCACCCGCAACATTGGGACGCAAGCTGTTCCATTGTTTAATGGCTCTCGCCATCAGGAAATTTCAGCTTATTTCCAGGTTGGCTCTCTCTCTGATGAGTTTCCACCCATTGGTTCTTGTCATACCATCAGGTGCAAATGAAAATAAATCAATGCCCTCTTCCCTGTGTCATCTCTTCAGGTATTGGAAGACTGCTATCATTTATCCCATCAGGCTTTACAGATGTGAAACTAAATATGCTTTGCAAGTGCCTCTTCAGATCTTTGTGCTAAATGCATGAAGGTTTGGATGTCATCTGGGGAACATGAAGGTAGGAAGTCACATCTTGGTCCCAACAATCATAGTATTATGAAGTTGGAAAGAACCTATAAGGCGTTCATGTTCAACCCCCTGCTCAAGGCAGGAATC
Source organism: Phrynocephalus forsythii (assembly GCA_029282475.1). NCBI lineage: Eukaryota > Metazoa > Chordata > Lepidosauria > Squamata > Agamidae > Phrynocephalus > Phrynocephalus forsythii. The sequence goes on along the minus strand of JAPFRF010000001.1, from coordinate 126,041,131 downwards.
CAAAGCAAAGGATATCTGCCAGGTGGATGTCCAATCTTTTTCTTGAATGTTTCCAGCATTGGAGCACTCACCACCGCTTGAGGTAATTGGTTCCATGGCTGTAGTGATCTAATAGGCAGGACGTCTTTCCTGATATTCAACCGAAAGCTGGGTCCTCATAACTTGAGCCCATTGTTGCACGTCCTGTACTCCGGGATAACTGAGAACAGATCCTGCCCCTCCTCTGTCCTTTAAATGACAATATCTTCCCAGTAAGTCTACAAAGCAGAAGTTTTCAAGTATTTGAAAAGTGTGATCATATCTCCCCCAGTCTTCTCTTCTCAAAGCTAAACATGCCCAGTTCTTTCAGTCTTTCCTCTTATGGCTTGGTTTCCAGCCCCAAAATCATACTTGTTGCCCTCCTTTGATTTTTTTCTAATTTGTCCACATCCTTCTTGAAGTGTGGTGTCCAGAACTAGACACAGTACTCAAGATCAGGCTTAACCAATGAGGAATAGAGTGAAACTAGAACCTTGTGCAATTTGGAGACTAGACTTCTGTTAATGCAGCCTAAAATAGAATACCTTTTTTGTAACCACATCACACTTTTGGCTTATATTTGGCTTATGATTTGTGATGATTCCAAGATCCTTCTCACTTGCATATTGCGGGAACAGGTACCTTGCATTTATCCCTGTTGAATTTAATTGTTTTGTTTATAGCCCAGTGCTCAAGTCTCTCTAGATCCTTTTGAATTTTGTTTGTATTCCAGGGTATTAGCTATTCCAACCAATTTTGTGTCATCAACAAATTTGATTAGCATTTCCTGCACTGCAGATCCAGAACAATAATAAAAACACAGAAGAGCACTGGTCTCAGAACTGAGCCCTGGGGTGCTCCGCTTGTTACCACCTCCCAGTCTGATATGGAGCCATTAATTGTCACCTTCTGAATACAGTTCTGTAGCCAACTGTAGCCTGACAGTTGTTCTATTGAACCCACACCTAGTTAGTTTGCCAATCAAAATATCATGGGGCAGTTTGTCTAAGGCTTTATTGAAGTCAAAATATACTGTGTCTACAGCATTTTCTCTCTCTCTATCTGGGAAATTACCTGATCAAAAAAAATTGATCAGATTAGTCTGACATGATGGTTGCAGCACAGAATGCTTTCAGGCTACAACAGCTGAATAGAGTTTGAGTGTTTGGGTACTGCAAAATAGTTCTTCACTCATAAACACACCTATAGATTTCTATATTGTAGAATATATTGCAATTCCCAAAGGTCTGTAGCAAATGAAACTTTGAGATGTCACTCAGTGCAAGTTGAAGTTTTTATGTTCCCAGATGAAAGTTTTTTCATGAATTATAACTGATAATTAATTTTAAAACCCTGGATGCTGATAATATTGCTTTTAAAGTTTCAAATATTTTAAGTTATTTAATATATTTTAATTATTATAATTCAATTGTTGTTTTTGTGCATTTATTGTGTTTTTAATTTTACTTGTTTTAACATTGTGAGCTGCTTTGGATCCCATTTTGGCACAATCTTACAAATAATACAAAAGGAAGGAAAGAGGGAAGGAATAATAGAGAATCACAGAATTATAGAGTTGGAAGGGACCCCAAGGGCTATCCGGTCCAACCCCCTGCCATGCAGGAACCCCCATCAAAGTACTCGTGACAGATGGCCGTTCATCCTCTGCTAAAAAACCTCCAAGGAAGGAGACTCCACCACCCTCTGTGGCAGCATATTCCACAGCTGAATAGTTCTAACCATCACAAAGTTCTTCCTAATGTTCAAATGGAATCTCTTTTCCTATAGTATGAAACAATCCCTCTGAATCCTAGTTTCTGAAGCCGTGGAAAATAAACCTGTCCCCTCTTCAAGATGACATCATTTCAGATATTTAAACATAGCTATCATATTCCCTCTCAACCTTCTTTTGTAAGGCTAAACATTCCCAGATCCCTAAGCCGCTCCTCATAAGACATTTCTTCCAGATCTTTAACCATCCTGGTTGCCCTCCTCTGGACCTGTTCAAGGTTGTCATATCATTTTTAAATTGAGGTGCGCAGAACTCAATACAGTACTCCAGGTGGGGTCTGACTAGAACAGAATAGAGTGATACTATCATTTCAATGCTATCATACCATACCAAACAGTAGCACTATCTATCCCACATTCTACTAACTTTTTCACAAATATATAATGGGAACCTTATTGAAGGTCTTACTGAAATCAACATAAGTAACATCCACAGCATTCCCCTCATCCACCAGGCCTATAACTCTAACAAAGAAAGAGATCAAATTAGTCTGGCATGACTTGTTTTTGAGAAGCCTGGGTTGATGTCTAGTTATGACAGCATTGCTTGTTAAATAATTACAGACTGTCTGCTTAATAATCTGGTCTAGAAACTTTCCAGGAATAGATGTAAAGCTGACTGGGCAGAAATTATTTGGGGCCTCTCCCCTTTTGAAGATGGGGACATTTGCCCTCCTCCAATCATTAGGGACTTCCCTTGTTCTCCAAGAATTCTCAAATTTTATTTATTTATTTATTTATTTATTTTTTATTTTTTATTTATTTCTACATACATACAACTTATATGCTGCCCACCACTCAAAGGTATCTGGGTGGCTTACAATTAAAATGAACAATTAAAACAAGCAAAATATTAAAATGTCAATGAGCAATTAAAAAGAATAAAAACATTTAAATAGAAAACACTAAAATTAAATAGAAGGATGGCCCAACATAGGAGGGGTAACAGCTGAGGACCAGAATCAGCAGTACACCTCCATTTGAAGGACAAAGGGCACTCTTTCAAAGATGAGGATGTATACATATTAGACAAAGAAGATAGGTGGTTTGAGAGAGGAGTAAGGAAGGCCATTCATGTGAGAATTGAAACCCCCTCCCTCAACAGAGGTGGCGGCCTCAGGCATAGTCTATCTGCTACTTATCAGGGTGTGCTTTCCAAAGTACCCAGACAAATCAAAAAGCCTTCACCACCAAGGCCATAACTAACGACCCATTCTTGATAGGTTTCAGCACCTTAGGCCATTGTTCATCTTAAGGCTATGGATACTATTGTCTCCCTAACGAGCCTATTCAGGCCATTGTTCATCTTATGAGCCTAATTCAGATCAGGGTGACAAGACATCAAAGCTGACTATAAGATGGAGGACTTGCACTAGCTGTATTCAGACTGATGAAGCTGTTTGGGTGAGCAGCGAAATGTTTCTATCTCTCAGAAAAGAAGTCCAGTAGCCATGACTCAACTTCCAGACTAAAATTGCCAATGGTTCTGAAAATATTTCTGCCATTTCTTTTAATATACTTGGATGTAATTCACCTGGCCCTGGAGACTTAAATTCATTTAAAGTTTCCAGGTATTCTTGTACTACCTCCCTACCTGTTATATGCTGCAGTTTCCACCCTACCTCATCAAAAGTTCATCCTGACTGAACTTTTTTTTCCCTTTGTGGAGAAAACTGAGGCAAAGAAGGTGCTGAGTAGTTCTGCATTTTCCCAGTCTCCTGTTTGAAACTGGCTATCATCGCCATGCAGAGACCCTATCATTTCTTTATTTTTCCTTTTCCTACGGACATAACTAATAAAAACCAACCCCCTTTTGCTATCTTAGTTTCTCTGGCAAGTTTAAGTTCATTCTGTGCTTTGCTTTTTCTTACCATCCCCCTGCATATACTAGCTGTTTGCTTATATTCCTCTTTGTTGCATTCCCCATTTTTTCCATTTCCTGTACATGTTTTTTTTTTTAAAAAAATACTTAACTGAGTTTATCTGGAAGTTGAGTCAGACTGGCAACTTTTGCTGCTTCCAAACAGCTTTTCTTCTGAGACTCCATGAAAGAACTTTTGAACTGCTCTGAGTCCTCCAATCCAAACAAAGAACTTTGCAAGAACTTTTAAAGAACTGGTCCTCCATGTTATAGTTCACTTTGACCTCATGTCACCCCGGTCTGAAATAGGCTCATAAGATGGACAATGGCCTGAACAGGCTCAATTTCAACTTAGCTGAGTTAAAAGTTCTTTATTCCACCATTTCTGTTTCCTTAGACATCTCCCATTTTTAATTCTTGTTGAAAGCATTTTAGATTGTGCCTTTAATATCTCACTGTTAAGGAATTCCCATCGATCTTGGACTCCCTTCTATTTCAGTGCCTCAGTCCATGGAATTACAGACTATAATTCCCAACATTTACAAAAATTGGCTTTCTTAAAGTCCAGGATGCTTGTCTGAGTATACCTAGCTTCCCCTTCCCACTGTATAACAAATTCCAAAAGACCATGGTCACTTCTACCTAAAGATCCCACCACTTTAATCCTATTTACAAGGAAGGAAGGAAGGAAGGAAGGAAGGAAGGAAGGAAGGAAGGAAGGAAGGAAGGAAGGAAGGAAGGAATAACCTGCCTTGATACAAGATAAGATGGCTGCCACACAGGTACCCCTAAATAGAGGCACTTCTTCCTAGGGTGCCGTTAAATACAGGAGAAGCCAGAGTTTTCCCAAAACACTTTGGGTGCTTTTACACGACCCCTAAGATCCCCTGGCCACTTAAATTCGGACCAGAGATCTTGGGGTTTCGTCGCTCTTCCTGTGTTCCCACCCCCTCCGCACTTCCCTGCTCCTGTCTGCGTGAGGGGAGGGAGGAAAAAAGGGAGAAAAAGGAAGGAAGGAAGGAAGGAAGAAAGGAAGGAAGGAAGGAAGGTTAACACTAAATTATACCATGCCAACATGGCTTTATATCAGTGTCAGGCCAACAGATTGACCTCCAGATATTTTTTAATTATGACTCCCATATGGTATCCCTATAATAGCATAGCCAATGACAAGAGACCATGGGATCTTCAGTGTTACAGTATCTAGAGAGCCACAGGTTGCTCACACTTACTAGATGCTCCCTAGCAATGCATCTACTCGATCTTGACACAAGTGCAGTCTTGCTTTTCTTAGTTGATGTGTGTAAACTTGGTAAATTGGAAAAAATGTTTCTAATTCTACTATATCATTCCTGGATTTGTTCATGGTATTTTTTTTAAAAAACTAGACCATGTTGTCATGGTAAAGATATGCATTATACACACTATGTGTAAGAAAAGAAACTGCTATAACACTGAATAGAAGACATGGTTTGTTCAGTTCCATTATACAGTTATAACCATTGGCGGTGCTTTACTGGCCCACTGCCCAGAGACATAAATGAGATCATAAGCTAACACTTGTTCCTCCTCCTCCTCCTGTTATTTAAAGACAAACTATTGCAGTTGTGATTCTGATTTTGGTTGTATTTCTGATTTTGTTTGCATTCTGCTGTTATGGGTCCTCCTTTCATCATCATCATCATCATCATCATCATTACAAGTCCTATTATAAATGACAAAGAGTCTCATGGCACCTTGTTGTTGTTAAAGCCTCAGTTTCATCATTTTAACCTCCGGATTTCAGGCTAGATTTGATCTAAGACCCATTTTTTTCATCTTTCTGGCAGTCCAGAGTATCTGCAAATTTTCCTCCAGTACCACATTTCAATGGATCTATTTTTTCCCTGTCAGCATTTTTTATTCCCCAGCTTTCATATCCATACATGGTGACAGGAAATTCAAGAGTGTGGGTCATCTTGGTTCTGGTTTCCAATGATTAATTATCTTTTCTAATTCCTTCATTATTGGACTTCTAAGTCTCAGTCTTCTGATTTCTTGGTCTCTGTCTCTCTTTAGATTGACTGGAGGTATACAAAATATATAATTATTTCAGTTTCTTCATTGTCAACATTGAAATTGTGTAGTTCATTTGTAGTCATGTTTTTGTCTTCTTAGCAGTCAACTGCAGTCCTGCTTTGGCACTTTCTGTCACTTTTACCAGAAGTCATTTAGAGTCATTGCAGAATCAGATGATGTCATCTGTAAGTATTAAATTATTGGTGTTTCTTCCACCAGTATTCATTCCTCCTTCATCTGAATCCAATCCAGCTTTTCATATGACATATGTTGCATAAATATAGAACACATAAAGAACAAAGGCATAAATTGCACCTTTGTCTGACCACTTCACCTATCGGAAACAATTCTGTCTTTCCATATTTTGTCCCAACAGTAGCTTCTGCTCCATATTACAGGTTGCATATCAGGATAATCAAGTCCTGAGGCACATCCATTTCTTTCAAGCCAGACTATAGAGTAGTTTCTTATGATCCACACAGTCAAAAGCTTTGCTGTGTTTATAAAGCATAGGTTGATCTTCCTCTGAAACTCTTTGGTGCACTTCTTTGGTCATACTATTTAATTAACAAGCGACTATATTTCTTAATTTCTGTCATGAATCCATCTGTATACTGGTTTTCAGCTTTCTTTTGGATTTAGAATTGTCCTTTCTTTCAGGAGTTCAGTCAGAATGTTAATTTCTGCTGCTTCTAATATCTTCCCCATCAGTTCTTCAAATAGAGGTAATTCTTCATTCTTCCAGTATCCAGCCCATAAAATCCTAGCTGTGGTTACTATATGGATCACAATATGTCTGATTTTTATAGCTAAACTTTATGGCATAATATCCAATAAACAATGTAGGTATAAATGGTATATTTTCATTGTGAACCAGAGTCCCTTCTGGGAAACAGGACAGACTAGAAATGCAAAAATAAATAAATATAAAATAAATAAATAAATAAATATGAAAATCAAATATATTTGTAAACATTGATGCACCATAGTCCAATAACTTTTAACTCCTCTGCATGTCCACCAGGCATGGTAAAAGCTCCCTATTTCCAACACTTATTTGAAATATTTTTGTACATTTTAGACAGATTTTTGGGAGATAAATACATTGTGTATATATTTTCTTTAAAGCTTACAGCTTTAGTGATTTTTATATTATTTCTCCAAATTTTTGCCCAGTGATCTATATTAATGTTATGACTTACATTCTGTGCCCATGCTGTCATAGAATCTTTCACCACCTCATCTGACATTTTACTTTCTAATAAGTATTCATACATTTTTTCAGTTTGTCATTTGAATCACCCAACAGTATATCAAATGTAATTTTCTCATCATAAAACCCCTCACTTTTATCCTTGCAAATCTTGAAAGTAACTGTGTTTTTGTCCACCAGCTTAAGCGACTGAATTCTTGTTTTAGATCTTCCATACTTCTTAAATAATCATCCTCCTTTAGTAACTCCTCATGTTTTGGACATTTATCTGGTGCTAGTAAGTTTGGATGTGTGAATGCCTCTACTAGGGATACCCATTTTGGAATCTTACGGTATATTTGTGGGCGTATTTTGTCCCAAATTAACAACAGAGCTTGTCTTATCAAATGATTGTTGAAGTCTTTATAGTCCTGTCCTTTTTTATACAGTTGTCCCCTGTCCTTTCGCGGTTCATATACTGCAGTCCCGGTATATCGCGGGTCCACAGTATATGAAAAAAAGGCCCCCTGGGGTAAGGAGGAAAGGCCTTCCCAGGCCCATCGGAGGTCCCAAAAGTGCTTCCCCACAAACCAGAAGTGACTTCCAGATCACTAGAAAGCACTTTTGGGGCCTCTGGGGGACTGGAAAGCCTTTGCAGGCCCATTCGGGGCAGCACCAGGCCTGGGGTAAGTACTAGAGCCCCCAGAGACCCCCACCCAGTCCCAACCTGAACCAGAATCTGCATATTGCAGATTTTCAATTATTGCGGGTCAGCTCAGGTCCCTAACCCCTGCGATAGGTGAGGGTTTACTGTACCACAAATAGGCATGCCAACCCAATGGCTTTCAGTTTTAAAAGCCTTTGGTTGCCTAAAGTCATCCATTCTTTTATCCAGGTCAAGGCACATGTACAGTATTATAGTATTAATTCCAATCAGGAACTTGGAGGGAGGTACCTTTGAGGTACATTTCAAAGCAGCATCAGCGTCAGGTTTGCATTATGGATGTGTTTTTATTTTATTAAGGAATGTCTGAATAAGTTGCATGGCACAGGACATAAGCTCCACATGCCATTCTTGCTTTTAAGTGCTCATAAGAATGTGAATAAAATTGCACAGAGCTTTAAAAATGCTGGATATGGCACATGTAGCTGAGCCTTTTAGCCAAAAGGGTGGAAGGCACTCTTTGTTTCAATCCTCTATGTACATTATACAAATGTCCACCTGATGTTACAGTGCAGTCTGGCATTTCCTCTAAAAACCAGTATTTTAGAGACAGACACTTGGCTGCTACTTTGTTGAAAAAGACACCGTCAAAAACGTGTCGAAGGCAGAAGTAATAAAATAAATAAATACTGAGAATATTTCATTAAACTGCTGCCAATGAGAGAGAGATTTGAAAAGTCAGGCTGGATGATTGTAGGGTTTACAGTTTGGAAAACATAACCAGGCTATATATAAAACAATGGCACTTCCTTTCTTTGGTTCAAGGGATGATGCTAGAGACAGATTTTACTCTTCTTTGCATTAGAAATCATGATTGATATTTTGCAATATTTATTTTACTTACAAAGATATACACCGAGGACAGTAGGAGGGAAAGGCAGCTGCTCTGCAGCCAGCAAATCACAGAGGCTGCATCAGATTCCTCAAGAGCAGCTTGTGTAGCCAGCCAGCCCCATGAACCTCACTTTCAGCCAGCTCTGGCTAAATCCCAGCTCTCTTTTTCAAGTTCAAATGGCAGAACTGCACTTTTTTTCACACCCACTAGGAAGCATTTTTCTCATCCCCCTCTCCTTTATCCTTTGGGGTAGCTGTTAACTCCCACTTGAAGGCATTTCAGATGAACTTTCCTGATAATTGGTGATACTCAACATGTTCCAGACGGGATTATACTGCCGATTAAGTAACTAGTTCACCCAGCTTGGGTGTCATATCCTGTTAGGTCTGACCCTGGCTTTCAGTAGGCCTAGATGACGTCGTACACAGAAGAAAGCCACAATGTCCCTCAAGAAACTGCATTATGTCTTTGAGCCAAAACAGTGTTGTAAGTGTTAGAGCTAAATGTACGAAAGAAAGAATTTCGGCTGTAACCTTGGAAGGATCCTTTGAATGCTGTTCAGTGCAACCTGTCTAAACATGCTTTTAATGAGTGTGACCAAATCAAGTTGTTTCTCCACTGCTTTTGACAATGGCAAAGGTTTCAACTTGGCCACGTCCACAATTTAAACCATGGGCCTGACAACTGAGCCATGGCTTCACCATGCCTAGAAACAAGCTTGCCATTCATGCCAGGTTCTTCAAAGTCCTAATTTGTCCCCATGGTTTCACTTGAGGTGGGTCAGAATAGGGTTTATTTATTTATTTATTTATTTATTTATTTATTTATTTATTTATTTATTTAGCTTGTATGCCGCCCACTACCCAAAGGTCTCTGGGCGGCTCACAATAAGAATAAACAGTTAAAACATCAAATACAATAAAATTAGAACAATAAAACATGTAGATGCAATAAATACGATACATTAAAAACACACCACTAAAATTGCCATCAGGGCCCACAATCATTAGTTAAAAAACTTTTGGAATAGGAGGGTTTTTACCTGGCGCCGAAATGTTAGCAACGTCGGTGCCAGGCGAGTCTCATATGGGAGGGTATTCCATAGTCTGGGGGCAGTTGCTGAAAAAGCCCTATTCCTGCAAGCCATCCCCTTCACCTCCTTAAGGGATGGCTCTTTCAGGAGGGCTCCCTGACTAGATCTTAATTGCAGGTTCATATGGAAGGAGGCGGTCCTGGTATCTAGGTCCTAAGCCGTTTAGGGCTTTATATGTCAAAACAAGCACTTTGAATTGGGCTTGGTAACCAGTGAAGGTTATACAGAATCGGCGTGATGTGTTCCTTGGTGGCCCTACCGCTTGTTCCCAGTTGCAATCGCCGAACCGTCTTCAGAGGCAGCCCCACGTAAAGCGCATTACAGTAATCTGTACGGGATGTTACCAGTGCATGTGTAACTGTCATGAGGCTCCGTTCATCTAGGTAGGGGTTGCTCCATTTCCAATGCAGAGGAGCAGCCTGCCTTTTAGGGCTGAGCTTTTGGAGTCAGGTGGTGCCCTTTGTGGTCCATGGGGCAGAAAGGACAGGATGCAATGACTGGAGGAGCCTGGAATATTCTTTTTTCCTTCACACACACACATGAATGCAGAGGCATATTGCCATTGCTAAATGGGCAAGTAGCATGCTCAGTGGCAGCCAAAGGCGGAAGTGGGGCAGTAGCTCCTTTACCTCAATGGACATTTCTTGGCTCTTAGCCATCTTTATTCATGACAATCTCTCTGGGTTCTACACCTGCTCATAGGTCTTAAAATAATAATACTAATAGCATGTTGTCATCTGGATTCAGACTTATGGGGACTCTTGCCTGAGTTCTGAAGGAACAAAGCCCGCACAAAAGCCCCCCCCCCATCTTCTTCTGCCATAAGGCAGCGGAGCTTCCCCAAGGAGCGCAGTGACACCTGCGCTGACCCCTGGGGGGCCTCCAGCCTTGGTCCTCCAACCCACTGAGCTGGGGAGATCTTGGCGCCGGGGTTCAGGTCGGAACAAAAACTGACGGCCCAAATGATGACGCCCCTCTCTCGGAATCCCCAGATATGAGAACAGTGACTTGGTGTGTGTGTGTGTGTGTGTGTGTGTGTGTGTGTGTGTGTGTGTGTGTGTGTGTGTGTGTGTGTGTGTGTGTGTGTGTGTGTGTGCGTGCGTGCGTGCGTGCGTGCGTGCGTGCTTAGGGCATCTCGGCAGCTCTGAGACAGTAGTGCCAAATAAATAAATAAATAAATAAATCCCCATTCCCTCACCAAAACATAACACGGGCAGTTTTGCCGTCGCCTCGCGTTGCGCCCCTCCCCAAACTGGTTTCTCTCCCCCATTCCCCAGCATGAAAAAGTGCCCGGGGCGAAGGCCGTTCAGCTTCAAACGAGTCCGACTGTTTCCTCCCCCACCCCCCAAATAATAATAATATCGAAGAAGCCTGCCCGCCCGAGTCGGGAAAGGGTTAAGGGAGCAACTGAGAGGTTTCGGGAGGGGGTGTGACGTCGTCGCGCCTCTGGCCCGTCTGAGGAGCCTCGGGAAGGTTGTCCGGCTCCCCCCCCCTTCCCCTCCCGTCCGCCTCAGCCGCGGTTTGAAAGGCGAGAGAGCCTCCGCACCAGGCGCGCCGGGTGAAGAGGAGGTCCCCGTCGGAGCGGCTCGTCGGCCCTCCGGGAGCAGCCCCCGAAAGAGCCGCCGCCCGCCCGCCCGCCTGCTTGGCGCGAGCCGCAGCCCCATGGAATCCGCGCCCGGGACGCACCTCGGACTCGCCGTCCTCCTGCAGCTCCTGTTCATTTCGTGCCTGCCAAGAGGTACGGACGGTAAGGAGGAGGCGCGGGGCGGCCAGGGCACGCCATGCAGCCCGGCCGGCTCCCCGCGGCGGGCAACGGCCAAGACGGGGGGGGGGGCTCCTCTGGTTGGCAACGCTGTGCGCCCCAGAGAGGTGCCTCCTGGCTGGCCGGGACAGCTTTCGAATGGAAAGGAGGCTGAAACGAGTGCCCGCCGCAGTCCCACAAAACTGTTCCACCGTCTACTTCTTGTTTTATTTTCCTATCCCTCACCGGACGGTGTAGAAACCGTGGTGGTGGTGGTGGGCGAGAAAGCGGCTGGTTTTCTTTCTTTCTTTCCAGTCTTGCTCCAAAGAAAGAAGCGTTAGGGAAGAAAACAAAAGCTGCTCTTGGTTTCCCATTCATGCTTTATTTGTTTTATTTTAATTTTTTTTCGCCTGCAGCCCTATTGCCCCCAAGGGAAATTATTGCTCAGGTTGATGGGGGCGGCTTTATATAGTAGCGTCTTTTAACAGGTTGGCCCACTGAACTAACATATGCATGGTTTTCCTGCTTGACTGCCTCAGCCAAGATGCTTCTCTGAGAAGATAGATTGGCAGCAGCCTGCCTCAAAGTCCACTGCTTTCATTTGCAAAAAGCTGTTTGGCAGTTTTAGGGTTGCCAGTACCATCTTGTGGTGTGATAAAACAAAACAAAACAAACCTGCCCATAAGAAGCTACTTTCCTGCTTCCAGAAACCTTTGCACTGTCACTAAGGTTGCAGTGCTAGGTCAGAGTGACTTATTTCAAATTAACGGGCAACCAAGGGTTCTGAAATAAGCCACCTTGTAACATCTATTAGAGGCTGGGGTGGAGAGCTAGCCTGATCTAGCATTTAGAGGTGGACAGCTGACTAGGAGAACTGGCAGTCAACTGGTATAATCACTGTTCCTCAGCCTGGTCCACCTCATTAGGGTTGTTGTGCATACAAAGAAATGAAGAGAACAAGTGTATGGCAACTTGAGCATCTTGGGACAAAGGCAGGTATAAATACGGCAAATAACAGAATGTTGATTTGTGGCGATAGAAGTGTCAAAGTCAAACGTGTGTTGTGTTCTCGGATGCTGGTGCTTATATAGAAAAAGGGGTGGCCTTTTAAAAGTTGAAGGCAAAGGCACAATTTCCCTGGATAACAAAGGCTACCTTATGGATGAAAAGAATGGCAGCAAAAAAAGAAAAGAAAATGAAAGGATATATATTAAGTAAACACTATGGCATTCCATACCCTGAAGCTCATTGTGTGTATAAATAACTCCATATGTGAGGCTGTACATCAGGCCTACTATTGAGTTTGAAAAGATCAAAGTCAAACAAAATGGGTTTCCGTAGCCATTCTCTCAGGGCCAGCAGACTTTTACTCTCTGCTGGCCACATTAAAATCATCAGAGCTGTGTCTGTGATGGGATCACATTCATGGTAGGAAGGAAGGCAAGAGTGTCTGATCTAGCTACACTTTGCTTTAGTAGTTTGCCTGCAGAAAGTGGATAAGCAGCTCCCTCTTAAGGATTTATTTCCATTGCATTTTACTACTGATGCTTGTGTGTTCTTGATGCTAAAGCAGTGCTGGTAAGAGAAACTTTGCCCTGCCTTTGCCTCCAAATCTAGGGAGCAACACAATGCCTCCACAACATCTCAGCCGACCCTGCTCCCTTACTCTGCGGGCAAAGGCAAGAGGGGAAGCTGAAGCTAGGGAGCAGGAACAGAGGCCAATGCACGCTCCTGATGTCAGCTAAATTACGGTCTAACTTCGGATTTCCTCCTCCATAATTTGGTATAATTTTGTGTTAGCAAGTATGTGAGCCTTCACCAGGGCAGCCTGAAAACAGCTTCTGCTAGTAGTTACATAGTAATTCCCGGATGGTTTCAACGGAGACACTGTGGGTCATCTGTAGGCTACGTGACTCTCACACAGTGGGGATGCAGTGCAGCCATACAAGGCTTAACATTTTGCCAGCGATTCAAGCAAAGAAACCTGGGTAAAAGGCCATCCTTGTAAAAATATTTCAAGCATTAATAATCCATGGCTGTACAAATGGCAGCCCTGGGTTTCTTTGTTTGGATTCCTAAAGTCAGGAGGACCCCATCCACTTTGGGTGAGTGGTAGATGCTGTTACCATACTTTGTTTCTAAGTGTGCTTTGTAGCAAATGCTGGCCTGAGTTAAGGTATTCATTTATTTACATTATTTATATGCTGCCTTTCTCCCCCTAAGGGACCCAAGGTGGCTCACAACAACTAAAGCTATAAAACAATCATCAACTTTAAAAACACCAACAAAAGTTTTAAACATATATCAAGATTAAAACAAAAATTAAACACCAATTTTAACAAATTAAAAATCTGTAAATTAGTAAGCAACGGATCCATTAGACAGCATACTGCTTCGAAGCCTGCCTGAAGAGGAAGATCTGTCTGATGATAGACGGACAAGAGGGAGGAAGACAACCTGGCTTCTCTCGTGGCCTCACCTACCCATCCTGCAAAGGCGGTGGGGGAGGGGGCTGAGAAAAGGTTCTCCCCAGAAGATCTTAAAAGCTGAGAAGCTCCTATGGGCTGATAGGGTGCTTCAAGTAGTTGGGATCCAAGATGTAAAGGGCTTCATAGGTCATAACTAAGACCTGGAAACAGGCAGTGAAGCTGTTGTCATCAGGGTGTTATATGATACAGTGGACCCTTGTATAACAAACAATTTGTATAACATAAAATTTGTACAACATAAAAATTCCGGAGATAGGGGAAATTTGCTTAACATAATCACCTATGGGGCGAATCTGTACAACATAAAAATGGGATCACTCTGTTTTCAATGCATTCCTATGGGAAATTTGTATAAGGGAAAATTTGCTTAACATAATTTCATTTGGAACAAATTAATTCCTTTATACAAAATACCACTGTACCTGTATCCAGTGCCAGTCAACAGTCCAAGGCCCTAAACTATACAGGGTTATGTTTAAGAGGCACCAAGATGTGGGGCCCGAAGGGTGTTAATGTGCAAGGGGGGAAGTTTGTGTGCTTGTGAATACATTAATTGCCCCACCCAATTAACATCAGATGCAGTCATCAGGGCTAAATCAAATGTGCATCCCAGCTCATCTATGGAGTACTGTAGTTGCAAAGACAGGTAAATTCCCATAGCAGTGGCTATCAAACCAACCTTCAGCCCTCCAGATATTTTGGACCACAACTCCCACAGTCCTTTATCACTGACAAGATAGGCTCAGGATTCTGGGAGTTGCAGTCCAAAACATCTGGAGGGCTGACGGTTCCCTACCTCTACTCCAGAGGATCAACTACAAAAGGCTTGGTAGCATACAGACATAGCAGTTGGACTACCTTTTAATGGAGGTGAGAGCCTCCTGATATAGTTCAGGCTATCCAAGAGACCCCCACACATGCCCAAAACAGCAGCATAACTTGGGCAGCACATCTTGGATACTGCTTCATGGTACCAACATTTAGAGACTCTGAAATTTAGAGATGGATATACTGGTGAATGTTGGGAAAATAAAAAAATGACATTTCTCAGCCCTATTCACTTACCCTTTTAAGAAAGTCTTATTTATGAAAATCTAAATGTTCCTCTTTCCTTTTTGGAGGTTAATGCACCATATTCACCTCCTCCTTTTTCTTGATGGTGGCCCATGTCCGCCCATGCCGTATTATAAAGTAGTTGTCTCAGGTGCCCAAATTGCTAGTTATAATTTTGACAGGAAGAAAGAAAGAAATAATACCTTCCCAGGTTGGTGCATGTTTCTCCATTTCCTGCATGTTTCTGTGTAAACTGGATGCTTGGGATGGGAGGACATGATTGCACAATGCATCTCAAGCTAATCTGGTTATGTCTTGGTTCTGTCATCTTCACGCTCCTTTATGACAAATCTGAACAGTTCAATAGTCATTCTGTCTTATTAGAAAGTCTAGAAATAATTATGTAATTCATGATGTAGAGAAGTGTAACTGATTTGAACCTCTTGTGTAGGCATTTAAAGAGTGTCTACCAGAGAAAATTAAATATTTCTGCATGGAAAAATAACTATGAACTCAGCCAAAGCAAAGAGGCCGGATGACGTCCAAAAAGTATATGTCAACCCATGTGGTAATAATATATGTGCAGAGAGATTAATCTTCAGATCAACCTTAGTCTTCCTCAACAGGGCAACCTCCCAATGTGGTAGGGTGTTGCAGTTCAACACGTCCGAAGGAGACCCAGGTAGGGAACAAAAAGAGATAAGCGAAAAGGAGAAAACCAAGAGCCTCCAGCTCTTTCTCTCTGCCCATCATTTTTTCATCTCAGAAAGGAGAAGAAAAGAGGAAGGCTAATAGAGCTTCTGCTCAGAAGCCAGATGTTTGCCATATCAGGTGCTGTCTCATTCAGTACAGCAAAAAGCTGTCCCTCTTGTTGATAGTATGGCCCTGGTCTCATGACAGTTTTGCTGCTCTTTTTGCTGCAAAAACTGCACAGCAAAAGATCATGCCTTCACTCTGAAGAGCAGTATTTTGGTACTCCGGCCAACCACACCCCTGGAAGCACACTTTAACTGCAGCATTTTGCACCACCACTAGGGGTTGTGTTAAAATATTTCTGTTATTGAGGCACACTTTTTAACACCTCAAACGAGGCGTGACCCCAGAAAATTCGCACCAATTAGATTCCTACCCCCTTTTCTGCCACTTCCTGTAGTTCTGTCTTTGTAATCGCTTATGCTACTGAGTTGGTGGCATACCGGCATGCCGGCACAATTTTTGCTGGCTTTCTGCCAGCAATTAAAATTGATTTTAAGAAGAAAGACTGCTACATGGCTGCAATGCATGTATTCGCCACAAGGGGAATCAATGATGTGCAGCAAGCAAGTTGGGATGGATGCAGGGAAAAGATGTGCAGCAAGCAAGTTGGGATGGACACAGATAAGTAAAATACTCCCCTGTTGTTGGGGCACTAACTGTGCATCAAAAGTCACTTGACCACCCGAAAAAAATAGTACACATCATATTAAGATGCACAGATAACGGTAGTGAGACCGGGGCATATGTTGCTAGATTTGCTGCTGCTTCCTTGGCAGGGAGGTGAGGATTTAGCATTCTGGTCCCAAGGTAACAGAAGGAGACTGCTTCCTTAGCCTTACAGAGAAGGGAAAGGTCTTGAATCTTGAGACACAACGACATAGGAGGATGCCTTATTCTAAGTCAGACCTTGGGTCCATCTCTAGCCCATTGGTGCCATTTTGGACTTGCAGAAGTTACAGTACTGGAATTTCCTAATCCAACCCAGAAATAGTCCCTAGTGGAGCTCTTCAATTAAATTGCTAACTAGGCCTGTGTACGGTTTTCCTGATTTCCTTTCAACCCTATTAAGCCTGTCCAGATAATGAGAAATGGATGGTAGAGTGCATTTTTGTGTCTTGTTGGAAGGAAATAAAATAGGTCATCACTGTGCTACCATGCCATCCAAGGGGTGTAAATAAAAAGCACAGGGTTGTTTAGTGTGGTTCACCAGAGCATACATGGATTTCAACATTTGGAACATTAATCAGTTTGTCATCAGTGAAATTCATGTTGGGGCAGAAAACCAAGGGTTCCAAACATTCATTTTGTATTTTGAAGGCCAGACACCCACCTCTGACCTTTGCAGAGATTCTGAGGCAAGATGCTTTTATTTTGGCGGCACCAGTTTGTCTTCTCAGTGATCGGTGTTTGTAACTGGCCACACACCTCTTGGTAGTGCTCAGCAATTCAGACTAGAGGTAATTTTTGTACTTTTATTATATAGTGACAGTACGTTTTATGCTATTGATGTCTGTATATCTGTTGCTTTCCAAATGGTAGAATATATATGATGCAATGCATGTATCAGAATTGGCTGGTATTACAGCATTTGGCTAGAAATCAGGGCCCTGTCCTGATTGCACCATTGACTGATTGGCAGCATTAAGTGAAGTGCAGGTTTGCTTTCTATTAACACCTCCAGTTTCAACTGCATGTCTGCACTAATGTAGTTGTTATTATTTAACATACAGACAGATAATCAGAGGGAAATCATTTATCTGCATGGAGATCACACCCTTATGTTCTCATCTTGCTTGGAAATTTTTGGGAGGTTTGGAAAAATGATTCATAAGGATGCATTCCAAACAAATTGTTTTGCACCATGTGTTGAACACTATCTGTGTATAGATAATGCTTACATAATACCCCTCCCACTGCCAATGAGTCACACTTGTAAAGCAGAACATAACAGTAAAATCTAACATTGTAACAAATGTGTGGCACCGATTCTTTCTAGAGATCCTGATTCGTCCCCCCACCACCACGACCACTACACACGCATACACATCAAGGAGTTGATTAAAACATGCTTGAAAAGGGGCATTCTGATCATCTACAGACTGGAAAAATCTGTTTAAATTCCATGCATTGTCCACTCCCCAGACTCGAGAGGAATTTGGCAGACCCCCCCAAAAAAGAAGCAAACATATTTGCTAAAAGGTAAAAAGGTGTACAGTATTGTGTGTGAAAACTTCACCTGTCCATGTTACACCCTCTTTATGCCAATAATTATTTTTAAGTTCCATATATATGACCATAATGGGAAAGTTTTAGCTTGTTTTTAAAAATTAAAGGATAGGATGAGATTATGTGTATCTTCTGGAGTCTCCCACTGCTCTTAATTAGGAAAAAGAAGAAATTTAAGAGGAAAATTAGATGTGACCTTGGTTACTTAGGGAAAAATTGTAAAGTGTGTTTTTATATGTAAATAGCAATTGCAGGGAAGATGTGCCCTCAGGAGATGGAGGAAGGAACCTAACTAGGTCCTTCTTTACTTTAATCTTGAGAAAGTATTCTTTTTTTGAAGCTGTGATGTTTCATAGGTGCCAGGCTTCCTTGTAGCATCAATATTTGTTAAAAAGGGGGTGGGGGAAAGGAACAAAAAGAGACATGTATTCATGCAACTCCTCCAATTCTTTAAATGAGTTTGTAAGAGAGTGGGCTAAGGCTGGAAACTGCATGACTCTCCATGTGTTTTTGGACTTCAAGGCCCATCATGCTTATGCAACATAACCAACAATGAGGAATGATGGGGGTTGAAGTTGATAAACATCTGGAAAGTGGCAAAATCACTATCCCTGTGTTAGACCTATTATGAACATTGGAAAATTATTCAGATAACACACCTATTACTTGGAATAGTTCTGTTGGCTTCATTCTAGAATAACTAAGACATAAACCAGTTTTCTGGTTCCTCCTTTCTGAGAAGACCTACAGAAAGCATTTTTCTTTTGGGGCTTGTGTCATCATGTGTTCTGCAGCCCTCCAGTTTTGGATAGAGTTGCAGTGGAGGTTTGGCATAAGTCTGTTAAGTGACTCATGTATAAGCAGACTGTGTCTGTAATAGGAAAAGCAGATACTTTTTTATTTTTAGACAAAGAAAATGGATTAAGATTAAAGTCCAGTTGTTGTCTTGATCCATGCAATAAGAAAACAAAAGCTAGTCTTATGGCATCTTAAAATTTAACATATTTTTATTTTCCATAAGATTTTCTGCACTGTTACAGTACCTGCACCATTTGATGCATGGAGTGTACTTCACCAGATAGGCAACTATGCAAACGTAGGGTGGAGTAAAGTGCCAAAGGTTCAAGGCAGGAATAGTCTTACTAAAGAGGCATGGAGGCCCCTCATTATGCAATCAACTACCAAGTGAGATGCGCCTTGCATCATCCCTGCCTGCCTTCAAAAAGGCTTTAAAAACTATGCTTTTTAAGGAGGCTTATGGCGACCTTATTTCTACTTTTTTGTGTGCACCCGTTGCCTCTTGTCGAGGGCTCCCTTTCTAGTGCCCTCATTGTTGTTCCCCTGCTGTTGTTTTTATTAGCTGTTTTATCTGATGTCTTTTTTACTGTAAACCGCCCAGAGTCCCTTTGGGAAATGGTGCAGTATAGAAGTATAAAATAAATAAATAAATAAATAAATAATGGAGGTAATGGATGCAGATCATGATAGTGGTTATGGAGAGTCAGTGAAAGAAAGTTGGTGGCTGACTGGTGCAACCAAGCACAGACAGATAAATTGGAGCCCCAAGGCCTGCTCATTGCTGTTAATGACTGCTTGTAAGGTGTTACAGTGCCAGATGTCTTCATTTCCTTCATCCCCGTGTTTCTAGAAATGCTACAACCGCACTCCACACATCTGAAAAATTGTTCACAAAAGCTTATGCCAAACAATAAGATGCCACACAGTTGCAGGACTAAGAACCTTTAAAGAACGTTAAGTGTTCCCTAAGAACGTTTTGAAAAGCTTGGTTTAAATTACCTTTTTCCTAATTGCAGAATATTGCATTGCAACTCACATTACTCACAGCAGGTATGAAAAGGATCACAAGGGAAATGAGGAAATGTTGATCACAATGTTAGGTTTGCAAAAAACACTACAGTAAGAAATATGGGCAGGAAAGAAATAATTCAACCATATCATGATGCATTTCTGTCTTTATCAGTTCTCTTGACCTGTGTCTACAGCATACAGCTGTCCCACTGCATTACATTGATTCTGACATATTAATATATAAATAGATTTGTGCTGCAGGATATTAACAATTAATGGTCAAAACAAGCTAACACTCAAGACTGGATTACCATTGTACATTTGGGATGTGTTGATCATCTCGAGGTAATTTGACCTTTTCATTTTGACACATAGAATGTATTTATTTATTTAGAATATTTATGTATCACCCTATTGCATGAGATTTCAAGGTACATTTCATTTGAATTTGGGTTGCATGAATACCAACCTACTGTATCTGATTTCCATACAACTGTTTCCCAAATAGACCATGATTGCCCAACTGAACCGATCTGGAGGTGGCCTGAACCAAGCTGGAAATAGCTTGAACCAGAAAATGTGGAAAATAGAGGCGTGAAGTGACATGGGTGGTGGATGCAATATTATGCAACACTTTCAGCTTTGACAATGTCGTGGACTTGCACTTTGTAGGCAAACCTCTTTCTAGCTTGCTTGCTTGTGTCATTCCTCCCCACCACCACCCTGACCCTAAAAATACAGTGGTACCTTGGATAACGAATTTAATACGTTCTCTGAGGCCATTTGTTATCCGGAAAAAAAATGTTATCTGAAACACAGTTTCCCATAGGAATGAATGGGAAACAAATTAATCTGTTCCAGAGCTTAGGAAAATGACACAGACACCTGGTTTTTTGCTCAGAACTCTTTATAAAGTGCACTTTAAAGGTACAGATGTGATGCAGCCTGGGAAAACTATTTTTTACTGATGCATGTTGGAAATTTGTTATCTGAAGCAGCCCATAGAGAAAATTCGTTATCCGAGGCAGACCTATAGCTAGAAATTGCGATTCGTTATCGGAGGCAGCCCATAGGGAAAATTCATTATCTGAGGCAGCCCTTTGGGAAAATTCATTATCTGAGGCAGCCTCATACCCGGAAATTGCAATTTGTTATCCAAAAAATTCATTATCAGGGGCATTTGTTATCCGAGGTACCACTGTATGTGTTAAATGTCTCCTCAGTGTCCTTGATCAGTAGCCTGGCACCTCTAGATGTGCTCATTCATTGCTTAGCCCATTCAGTGTGTTTGGTGTCATTCCTCCCCAGTGTATATTTGGTGCCCACACATTCTGCAATATGCATAGGAAGCATAACAAGACAATAGATTCTACAAATAAAGAACAGCAGCAGCCATTACAGAATAAAATAAAACAAAGTAGATGGATGGAATAGGGAAAAGCATGCCCTGGTGCTATTTTGACCTATCCAGTCAAAATCTCTACTAGACAGTCAGTTATGTAACCCCCCATACATAGACTCAGTGGTAAAAGTAACGAAGACTCAGGGTAGCTACCTAAAAGAAAAAGTAAGAAAACTGTGATGGGGGGGGTCTGTGAAGATTCTCAGTCATCCAGGTTCGTTTAACTGGGAGTTGAGTCATGGCTACTGGACTTCTTTTTTGAGAGATAGAAACGTTTCGCTGTTCATCCAAACAGCTTCATCGGTTTGGATGAACAGCGAAACGTTTCTATCTCTCAAAAAAGAAGTCCATTAGCCATGACTCAACTCCCAGTTGTGATGGAGGTGTGTGTGTGTGTGTGTGTGTGTGTGTGTGTGTGTGTGTGTGTGTGTGTGTGTGTGTGTGTGTGTGTGTGTGTGTGTGTGTGTGTGTGTGAAGTACAGTAATTATTTTATGGTAGCAAAATCACGATTCAGTTTTTGGTTGATTTCTTACTTTGTCATCTATATATCACATTAAAGAATGCTATCATAGCAAATATTTCCTTGTGAAGTCATGCTAAAAGTAAACATGCATAAGACTTTTCTGTGTTGTCAGAATGGCATTGAGAAGTGGATCTGAAATATTAAGCTTAGAATATTGTGTGTCCTGCAGTTTTTATTTAAAAAATGAATACAGTGGCTAATGAACAGTTCTGCAAAACAGAATGGTTTGTGGTGTGAGAAGCCATTTCTGACCAGATATTGAAAAAATTACTTTAGACCCTCCCAGGCATCATGGCAGGTGGGGAACTCTTGTGTTTTTTAAAACGCACCTCCACCTTTCCCTTTTTTATGCCTAACACTGCCAAACAGATTTAAAAAAACTCACAACAACTAGGAGCTAGATTTGATGAGGGTAAAGGGACATGTCATATGCTAGGTATGCTAATTGTATGTTGAGTGTGGAATAATAACATTTGGATCAGGGAAGAGATTCTCTATCAAAAAGCCAATGCCTTCAATTCTACTTATTTGACTGTAGGATCCCATTTTGCAGATATTGGCTTCAACATTGTCATCTTTCTTTTTTCAGTCTGATTTCACATCAGCAAGCCTTTTGATAATTTTCTATTCATACTGGCCAGGTGACTTTCTTGTTATGCCAGCCTTACCCACTTAAAGTGTGGGTAAGAAAGCAGAACATTGTTTGATTTTTATTCCACTGCTTTCATTTTCTTGCCAAAGGAAAAATACTGTCGTTCCGTGTTGTGAAAAAGGCAATGTAAAGACAACTTCCAACAGTGTCAGATCAATGCTAGCTTTCACTGATTTGCCTTGTTGATAAAATTACAAGCTTTCTTCCTATGGTGAGACTTTTCAGATTAAATATATGGTTTTTTTTTAAAGTGATTTTTGAGGCTTTGCCGCTTCATTAGGCATCTCCTGCACAAACTCCATTGAAATGAATAGGAAATCCTTGACCCAAAGCAAGAAAAGAACCAGAAGACCTTCTGCTTGAAGGAGGTGTAATTTGGAATCAATCTAGCTTTAGAACAGAATAGAAGAGGAACAGTGCTGGGACATTTGAGAAAAATGGCCTGGCTCATCCTAAACTGTGTTCAGAAATTTGCTTAACAAATCCCAGCAGATGGAGTTGAGTGTAACTGGACCCTCTGTCTTGAACAGAGCAGCTGATCTGCAGGGGTAATTTTCCTACTGTACTGTACAATAGGACTACATTATCTGAGGGAGATTGGTTCCCCTCCCGCACATAGCATGGTCTCTAGTCCCCGTCCCCGTCCCCCAACCTGGCCAGTTCTGGTAAATAGATCATGGATTTTCTGGATTTTTAATTTAATATTTTCAGGCATCGGGTAAGAGAATCTGTGAATACTGGTCCTGTGGATAGGAAGGCCCAACTTTACTGTACTGCACTGATACACAGCCGTACAGACTAGTCAGCACTGAACCTGTATAAGTTCTTCTGGACTCAAATCACTGTGGTTCAGTGTAAAGAGGACATCTTTCAGAGCTCCCCTTAGTGGGGAGGTTCTCAGAGGGTTATTGTTAGATCAGGACATGTGGCGATCTTTGATGAAGATATGTTGCACTTGATACAACTACAGCTTTTTAATTCAAAAAAGTGTTTGATATGTTGCACTTGATACAACTACAGCTTTTTAATTCAAAAAAGTGTTTGGCTACCCAGGATAGTCCCCCCCCCCCCCGTGATCTTCTCCAGTGATGCACTGCGTCTGCAACCCTTGGAAACTGCTATTCAACTGCTGCAGCTCATGCTGTTCTCCTGGTTTCCATGGCTGGCCTATAGATTACGTAAATTGTTATAATTGTTGTCATCTTAATTATGCCTCTCCTGGGCACTGGGAAATCCCTGCTGAGGGAGGTTAGGCTCCTTGCTTTCTTTTTGTCCTTGTGCTAACAAGCCAAAATCTTTTGCCTTTGGCATCAAACTGGGGTGTTGCTGAATGTGGCTATTTTTTAAAAAAATGCAATTTCTTTTTCGAAAGCTGTTTTTGGGATTTAGATTTAGATTTTTACATTCTTAGCTGCCTTGATTGCCTTTTCTTGGCAGAAATATTGGAACATAAATGTCATCATCCACAGAATCAGCTTGGAACTTCAGAGCTGGAACCCTATGGATTATCAAGATTCCCAATCCTAGTCAATGAGGCACAGTGGAGAATTGAACTCAGAACCTCAAGACTTCACTTACAGCTGCTTAGAGATGGGTAGACAATTTGGACAATTCCCATGCCTGGGGAAAAATGGCATGAGAGGAGTGGTGAACAGGATTCAGCCCACTATTTATACCAAATGGGTAGCTTTCCCAAAGCTACATTTCATATATATATATTTTTAAAAAGAATGTGTCAGGTCGTCCCATCCCAGATCTTCTGCATAACATTACAGAATGGGATGGATTGTGTTATGTCGATCATTAATTGGGTCCTGCTACCCACTCTCCTCTTCTTTTACTTTTCTCCAGAATATACGGTGATCAATGAAAACTGTCCTGGAGCTGAATGGAATATCATGTGTCGGGAATGTTGTGAGTATGATCAGATCAAGTGTGTATGCCCTGGGAGGAAAGAAGTAGTAGGCTACACCATCCCGTGCTGCAGGAATGAGGACAACGAATGTGACTCCTGCCTAATTCACCCAGGTATATTGATTTAATAACCCAGATGTCTTCCTGTTTGATTCTCATCTTTGTATAAACATGCAGTGATCCTGCTTGCAGCCAGGTGGCGAATGCACACCATTTTTCTCTCCTTAGTGATGGGTAGACGGATGCCAACACAAACAACTCACTATGGTGATGGGAGTTAATGCATTTAGCATATTGCCCATGGCATGTCCTCTTTGCTAGTAATAGAAACTCACATCAGGAGCTGAAATTTCCAGGATTTCACCATGCCTGCCTGGAAGTCCTCCAGAGGCTCAAGTCATCCTTGGCTTTGAAACCAAGGCTGGAGATTTTAGTTCCTCGCCCTCCAAAGCCTAGTTTTTTTGCTGCCTCATTTAAAGCGGAGGAAAACAAAACCTGAGAAGAACCAGGTTGCTAAATTTCTCAGCCAAGGAAGATGAAAAAAAAATTGAGGGAAAGGAATAAGGAAGAGGTCAAGAGGAATATATTTGTGTTAGGGATGAATGTTTATCTTTGGACTGTCTTCTGGCATACATTACTCCAGGAAGATATTTAGATTTCCAAAGGTGGTATTCCTTAAGGGGAATGCTCTGCTTCTATTAATCTACTTCACTAGCTTGTTTTAGTCAAGAGTCTCCCTGTCCTGAAGCCAAGCAGCTAGGAGGAGATTTAGTCATACTGTGCTTTTCCCAACCACAGTCTTAAGCAGACTCTCAGTCTTTTATCACTGGTTTCTGCTGCTCACCACAAGTATGACATGGTGAACTGACAAATGGGGTATCAGAATGTTATCTCCTGCTCTGCTTATTCACATATGTGAGTCAATTGTCTTTATATTGCTCCATTGGGGCTACTTAAGCTCAGCAGTTCTGACCTATGCTTCATCAATGTTCTGCATCTATAGCACTGCACTTTGGTTCATAATCTTTTTTTTTTAAAAATGAGATTTAGAGTGTTCAGATTCTTGACATTGAGATATAGATTAAGCATCTAAAACTATGTTCAGATTTAAAACTGTGATGAACGTTTTATTGATTGATTTATTTATTTATTTTGATTGATTGATTGATTGCAATTTTTATACTGTCCATCAGGCAGCAAGGCCACTCTGGGCAGTTAACAACAATTAATCAATACAATACAATACAGAATAAACACATATAATTCATACAATGAAATAAAAGGCATAGAAATGCAGTAAATATAATGAAAATAAAATTAAAAAGACATAAAATAACGTATAATTTCAAACCTAATATGTTTTTGATTGGCAGATCAACTGAAATCATGTTTTAGTGGGTGATCACTAGATTTACATTATATTTGAAGGAATGCCTGCTTGAGTAACCAAGTTTTCAATAGTTTTTTTTTTAAACAGCCAAAGAGGGGGCCTGGCAGATGTCCGTTGGAAGGTTTTTTCCACAGGCAAGGGGCATGTCTTTTTGAAGGTTCTAGATTGTCATTAGCTGCCTAGATGCCCTAAGCGCATTGGATCTCGATTGATTTCGGAAACTAAGCAGAGTCGGCCCTGGTTAGTACTTGGATGGGCGTCCACCAGGGAATACCATGGTGCTGTAGGCACCGGGAGTAGGAAATGGAAAACCACTCCAGTATTCCTACCAAGAAAACTCAATGGACATGGAGTCATGAAGAGTCGATCATGACTGCAACGACACAACACACACACCGATTGTCATTATAATATCCCATTGTTAGGTAAGCTGATAAATTATAGAATATACAGTATAATTCCTGCATATTTCCCATATGTATGGCCACAGACACCTACCCTGAATTATCCAGCCAGTAATGTTCACCTTACACAGAAACATATTTCACTTGCTCAGAAATACTAAAATAGAAGCCAGTGTTATGAAGTTCAGTGGTAGAACTCATGCCTTTCATGCAGAAAACCCCAGGTTCATTTACCAGCAAATCTGAGGAAAAGAAGCTCAGGTTGCAGGACTGGGAAAATGCCTTAGGAGAATAGACACTCTGAATCAATTTAAGACAATATAAATATTTTCAGGAGCAGAAACTACAGGGTGTTCAGTAGTAGGATCAGTAGATATAAAGGCCAGCAACTGTGCAGGCAAAGCTGTATCAGTTAATCATGGAGACACCTACTGACTTGCGTTTGCTGTACCTTCATGTTGGTATGGCATTTAGTCAGGGCTTATAAATCAGGATGTGCAATTATTTGCTTCCCAGAGGCAAAGAAGTGGTGTTAGAAGACGTTCTATCATTCTGGCAGCTTGAGTAAAAAGAAAACCCCAGAAGCCTGCCGTCTCTAATTGGAATCAATAGGCATAACTTCCTGTTCAGGGTGAGGGTGAACCAGGCATAGTTTTCTGTGATTACCAAATGGTTTCGTTCTTCTCTTAGGATGTATGATTTTTGAAAACTGCAAATCGTGCCGCAATGGATCCTGGGGTGGAACACTAGACAACTTCTATGTCAAGGGTATCTACTGCGCTGAATGCAGAGCAGGGTGGTATGGAGGGGACTGCATGAGTAAGTATTGCTGGTGACATACCATTTTATTCCAGTGTGATTAAAAATTATGCTTCATATCAAAGTTCAGAAAAGTTGGGACAACAAATTCCACCACTCACACATACCCAGCTACCAAGGAGAGTTAGGATCCAAGAAATTCAAATTTCTAATATCTCCATTATATATAGCTGGGGAAGTCCTGAATGAAGGTAGAGCTAGTTCCAGAATACATCCCATCTAAACCAAATGCAGAATTCTTCTTGTAAAAGGCCATGTAATGATCAGCAGGGGAGAGCCTGTGTAGAAGCTAGCAATTAACCCCCAGAGGTTGAGGTCCTGGGATCCCATAGTATCTCATTATTGTCCAGTAGGTGGTGCTCAAGAGTTCTTCTATTAAAAACAAAAGGCCATGGATAGTTAGTATAAAAAGTCATCTCGTACTATGCAGCTATTCATTATTGGCTATTCATAGCACCAAAGCTGTATGTCTAACCCTTAAAGCAAAGTCTCAGACTCTTTAGACTCTAGAGGCTTCTGCAACTGCATTTCATTTCACGTGCCCAATTGAGTACTGTGTTAGTTAATAGTAGCTCGGACAAGGACAAAATGCAGGGTAGGTGTAATATTTAGAAGCATGCTTTTTTCATTAAAATGAAAATGTGGCCATTTTATTCTTTATATTTATTTATTTATTTATTTATTTCATGTATTGGTTTCCAACTCACTAATAAACTGAAATGGATACAAATAAAATAACATATTATAATTATTTAAAAACGGATTGAAAGCAGTGGCCCAAATCCTCTTGCATACAGGGAAACTCACAGGAGGCAAATTACATTGTTAAAAGCTCAGCATAGACATTATCACTCACAATCTGAGTCATACCACTGAGTAATGCATCAGATAAACTCAGTGTTGATTTCTTAAGGTGGTTTGCTACCAAACGATATATAGTTTTTGTTACACACCATAACTGGGCAAGAGGATTTGGGCCAATGTTTTAAACTGTCTGCTGGGAAGATGCCTTGTCAGACAGCAGACCTTAATAAAATTAGGATTTTTGAATAGAACCCACTAGTTAGTTCGGAGGACATGAATGTGAATAGAACACAATGAGCGAAGGATGAGCCTTGCAAGGTCATACCAAAGGTCAGTCCCAGCATCCTATTGCACACAGTGTCCAAAGGGATACCTCTGGAAAGAATTTCTGGTACTGTTCCCTGGCAGCTGGGGCCTGGGCACATGTTACCTCTGAACATGTCAAATTCCATATAGACATCCATCATGGCCAACATGTTGACATATTTTTATAACTGATTTAGATACAGTATTGCCTTTGCGGATCCAAATGATCACATGCCTAATTGTTGTAACCGGCTTGTTACCAGGCATCCAGCCTTCTAGTTGCGAGTCTCTCCATGCTAAACTTGTCCACAAATGGCAGACTCCCAGTCCATATCCAAGGCTGCCTTCAAAGCCTTAGCAGTCTGGTAAGCTTGTCAATGCTTAAGCTCCATTTGCATGGCCTTCAAGAGTAGAGATGGGCACAAACTTTGTCCCAGTTCATCCCGGTTCATAAAGGTGGAAGCACAGGTGCTGCTCACCCTCTCCCCAGCCTCCTCTGGCTCAGACGGCCACTGACCAGCTCCTGTTTGTTAGCTTCCAGCACCTCTCCAACTTATCTTTCAGTCCCAGCTACAGCTGAAGCTTCTCTGCTTTGCCCTCTTGGCTGATATCACGTTAAGACAAAGAGCAGGGCAGGGAAGTCTGTGCCCTTACTCGTGACTGGGAGAGTCGCCAAAGAGGTGGTTAAAAAGCACACAGACTGGGCCTGGTGAGTAGCTAGATTGGCTGAAGAGGCGGGAGCAGCAGCAACGGTGCTTCTACCTTTATGAACTGGGACATGCCAGTTGTGTGCCCATCTCTGTTTGAGACTCTTGTGCCACTTCTGCACCATGCTGAAATGATGAAGTAGGACATATGGAGGATGCATACCTAATTTATAAATTTCTGTCCCCTTTCCTCCAAAACAAACAAGGTAAACACTTTAGACTTTATTGATATTTATTTATTTATTTTAATACTTATATACCGACCGTCTTCCAGAGGAACTCCAGGTGGTTTACAGCAGATAAAAATAATAACAAAAATAACAGATTAAGTGAAACATCATAATAAACAACAAAAGGAATCAATGGCAGGATGGTGGGATTAAAAAAAAAACTAACAGTCGCCAAACGCCTCACAGAAAAGCCAGGTCTTTAATGCCTGATATGCATTTTCGTGTAAGGTGACCCCAAGTATTCACAATAAGCTTCCTGCTCACTGTTTCTAATTAGAGGGCAGGCACACTCAGTAAGGACAGGACAAATGGATTTAATTTCTATTTCCTTCTTTGCTTGCTTACAACCATGCCACTTCCTGCCAGGCAGACATACCTGAGTCCATCCTGCTGCCTATTTTCTTCCAACACAAATTCAAAGCCTTTTCCATATTTCATTTTGGTTTTGAATGCCCATTGGCCCCAAGACTCTCACTGGCTTAGAGTGGAGCTTCTGCTCTCATAATCCATTGCCCTTGGATAGGAGTTGGAGTCTCAAAACATCTAGAGGCCTAAAAATGGCCCAGCTCTGTTCGAGAAGGTAGTCTAAGATTTGATCTAGTCATAAATATAAACACGGAATGTCTGCTGTGGTTTCTGCAAAGAGCCTGCCACTGTTCTTTTTTGTCAATTTTTGACCTTGAACTAGAAATTTTATGAGTCCCAGAGAACAGTTTCGCTTCTCTTTTTTCCTACATAAAAGGAACAGTGATAACTGACAATCTTTCAGAATGGATTCTTTTCTCACTCCCTGGCTCCTCCTGTTCAGAACAAGGCAGGATTTGCAAGGATTAGTGTTTGGGGTGTAAATTATTCTTGAGGACTTTTCCAGGTCTCCAAGCTTTGGGGACTAATAAAAGACCCTTCTGCTTGGAAGATGGTGGAGCAGTATGCCCCCCAAAAAGTTGCTTAGATTGGTCTCAGGGAATTACACCAACCTTTTTTTTTTTTTTTTTTTTGAAGTGAGCTAGGAAAAGAGAAAAAGAAAGATTGGTACTTGCCATGGTTCGGCTCCATGCAAGGAAGGTTTGTGGCAATTGTGAGCCGTTTCCCTTTGGGGGCACTCTTTGAATGGCTCTGCCTGTCGCTTGGACCACCTGCTTTGTTGGCCAGTCCTATTTCCTTGGCAGGAATGTCCTGCAAGTTCAGACTGTACTGTTCTCCCAAGAAAGCTGCATTCAGTATTCCCTGCACACGCCATCTCTTTGCACCGGTTCTTTCTCATCTGAGGCAACAGCAACAAAGGCGACTCAAAAGCCCCCTTGTAGCAAAAGGGGAATGTTCCCTGAGGTGATTCAAGGATCTTGTCAAGCCTTCTGAAGAAGGTTTCCTGCAGCTTTTGTCTCAGGTTGTTTTGAGGTAGGAGCCAGCAACAGGGCTAGATTTCCTCTCTCCAGTGTGGGAAGCCCCATTATCATGTACGTGGCAAGGGTTCCTGGCATTTCCCAATGGTATCCTAATGACAGCCATGGGGGCAAAGTAATTAATTCTCCAGCCTTTCACATCAGGAACCAATGAGCCCTAGTGTGGAATGAAACACTTATGGTGAACATTTCTTAGCTTGTTTTCTGTTTCATCTAAGTGCGTTTAATTGAGGGTAAACGAGGATAACCTGACAAGTTGTTTTTGTAAGAATGGATGAGTCTTAGCTCTGTAGAATCTTGCAGGAAAGAAGGACTGAGATATGTGTAATTTGGCAGATGATTGAATGTGATATAGTCACAAGTAGAAGGTGAACTTTTTGAAGTTCTAACTAGCTGCATTCAAAAAAAGGCGAATGCATTCAAAAACTGGTTGAAATATAATTTGAGAATAGCTTTGTTGAGACCCCCTTCTCTGCATCTTTCCGGAGCTCCCATGAGCGAACAAAAGCAAGGAATGTTAGTTCGGTTACGCTGTGTTTCAGAATCAAAGATTGTTTGGTGTGTGTTGTGTAAGATTATAATAAATTAGTGTCAAGTGGCAAGATGTCCAGTTAAGTATTGTTCTTTCCCATATTCAAAAGTAAGGATGTGCTCTGGGTTGTTGTTGGCATTGCTTTGTTGCTTTTCTGGGTCCTGTTTTCCCTGCAGACACTGACGGCCTTCCTTCTTCTCTCTTCCCCCCTGCCCCTTCAGAATGTGGACAGGTTCTCCAGGCTTCAAGGGGCCAGATTTTACTGGAGAGTTATCCACTGAATGCCCACTGTGAGTGGACTATACATGCCAAACCTGGATTTGTTGTTGAATTAAGGTAGGTCGGAGTTGACTGCTGGTGTCCCAAATGTTCTTTCTTTTGCACGGCACAAATGTAGAAGGTATATTCAGATATCAGGCAAGTATTTCTAAGTTGAAACCCAGGGAAATTTCTAGTGGAATTGGACCCATCCCTTAGCTACTAACCTTACTGTTAATTTAGGCTTGAATTAAAAGTGGTTCTGTTCCTCTTTTTATACTATGTTAAAACGTTCAGAAATGATACAGTGGCTCTTGGTCTTTGCATCCAGCTGTTAGGTTGTTTTTACTACCCCTGGGTTTGAGCATCCCCCAAAGTTTATTCCCAAAGAAACTTACCTTTAAGCAAATGAAGAGGGAAGCAATAAGTTACTCCTCATAGCCATGGAATGGTGTAGGACTCCCAAGTTTTGGCATCTTTAGCAGATGACACTGAATATGGTATTCTCTCCTGCTGAAGGCTTATCTCTAAATCAGAGCTATAAGTAAGAAGGGGTATCTGAAGTTTAGATCAGGGTGCCAAATTTGCTCCTGGAATTATGCAAATCTGCCCACTGATGTTGTAACTGAAATGGCATGAATGTGTGTGTGTGTGTGTGTGTGTGTGTGTGTGTGTGTGTGTGTGTGTGTGTGTGTGTGTGTGTGTGTGTGTGTGTGTGTGCAAGTACATCTCATCCAGTGTAAATATTGGTTTTGACTAGTAGCTACTCTCTAAGGCTTTAAACTGGAGGTTTTCTCCAACCCTACCTTGGGACACGTAAGCCAAGTGTTCTGGCATTGAACTACAGCCACTTCCTTCTCAGATTGGTACCTGAATCCTATTGCTGCTCTTCCATTCATCTGGCAGATTTACTTCTTTATTTTTCAATTTGCATAATCATCTCTTTTATAGATCTTCAATTTGTAACTGCCACTTATTTTGTATTCCTTCCACAGTATCTTAAATTTCCTGCCATTTTTATGCCTTTGCACATCTTTTTCAAAGACTGAGGATTTTGTGGATGCCTTTTCTCCTTATCCCTGATGCTGCAGTGAAGAAGGCTACAGTTCTTGCCACCTTGTTTATACCACTGTCAATGCCCCATTACATTGGGGCACAACTACCAACACTGAGAAATACATCTGCAGTTCTTTTAAAAAGTCAGATTTCCACTAATTTCCAGATGTAAGATCAATAGGAAAATTCAGTGCAGCCCAATTCTCTTTCCTTATCAATGGAGGAGGGGAAAAACACATTTTCTGATCAGTAGTTGGATTTTGCAATAGATTTCTTTATCTGTGCTACTGTATGGCATTCAACACCTATGGATGTTCCATTGATTCAGTAGGCCCACTCCACTCATGATTTACAACTTGATTTCAGCCAATTTTTGTGTTTGTACTGTGTTGATTGCTCCCTCGAATCTGTGAACAATGGAGAGCCTCTCCTTACACATCTTTCCTCATTCTCCATATATTTATTAAGTAGATACAATATTGTTTATTCGTGGTATCCCTTATTAGTAATTGCATTTATTACCCCCCTTTTTTCTAATGATCTCAAAACAGTCTGTGTGCATCTTCCCCTGTGCACTTTATTCTCCTAACAAACCTATAAGGGAGGTGAATGAGTAACATGCCCATGGTCACCCTTTGAGCTTCATGGCTCAA
Organism: Phrynocephalus forsythii; assembly: GCA_029282475.1. Taxonomy (NCBI): domain Eukaryota; kingdom Metazoa; phylum Chordata; class Lepidosauria; order Squamata; family Agamidae; genus Phrynocephalus; species Phrynocephalus forsythii. The sequence goes on along the minus strand of JAPFRF010000001.1, from coordinate 126,008,431 downwards.
TGAAGACTAGACTATGAATCCTCAAAGTCCCAGTTGAGTATCCTAGTGAGGTTGAGTCAACAGTGTAGAAAACAACCATGCTCACAGGGATATCACTAACTACCTGCTAACATGTCGCTGTAACACCAGGAAAGTTCTTTGTTCCAGATCAGGCTATTTATCCACTTAAACCAGTATTGTTTATTCTTGTCAGGGGGCATTCCATATTCTAAGGTCCTTAGGTTGTTACCTGACTTCTGTGTGAAACTTGTGAAAAGAAAGAAGATCTTCAGTGCCAGGGTTTTTCAGATGGAAGAGCATGCAATTAATTTAGAAAATTCACTCCTCTGAAAAAATGAGTATTTGACATTTGATTTTATTGTCTCTTCCCTTCCGTCCTCTCCTAACTCTAATTCCAAGGTTTGCCATGCTGAGTTTGGAGTTTGACTACATGTGCCAGTATGATTATGTGGAGGTCCGAGATGGGGACAGCATTGATAGCAGACTAATTAAGCGTTTCTGTGGGAATGACAGACCTCCACCAATCCGAAGCACAGGGTCGTCACTCCATGTTCTCTTCCAGTCAGATGGTTCAAAGAACTTTGATGGGTTTCATGCCATCTTTGAAGAAATTACAGGTAAGAGGGAGAAGGGGAAGAAGAGACAATTAGTTTTCTGGTTTGTTTGAACACAGTAGCTTTACTGCATTGGTGCCTTTACTCCCTTTTGTGATGGGAACGTGAGGCACTACTTTGGCTGCCGAATGATTCAGTGTCTCAATGTTTTATTTTTTTTTTAAGGGTTTGATGGTTTGTTCACACCCAAGTGCCACGAACTCTGTTAACAGCTATGTGTTCATACTTCACTCTTCTAATCATATCAGTTGACTTAGGGGAATAGCTTTAGTTTAGATACTGATATGCAGTTTGCCCACCGTTTTATGTAGAAGTAGGAAAGACTGAAGCAGTTTTCTGAATATACATATGTAAAGAAATGGTTACAGTATGTGTATACATTACAATGGGTTTATACAGGGGTGGGAATCTGTGACCTACCTGATGTTTTTGGATTCTCCCATAAATCCTTGTCATTGCAATATACCTGTTAGATTGGTTGCAAATTGCAAATTGAAGACCAGAAACCTCTGGAGGCCATAGTGGCCCACCCCTTCATTAGCCACATAATTTAGGAGAAAGAAATGTACTTCTTTTCAGTTCTGTTCAGAAGATTGTCTCTTGCTGCTCATGTGGATTACCTGTGTCTTATGATAGCTACTTGTTTGTTTGTTTTTTCATAACACCATTTCCTACATGTTTACTGAAGGTAATGCTGGCACTGGTGTTACTTCAGTAGCTATAGACAGGATCACACAAGTTAAAAATTATTTTCCACCAAGTTTTCCCTCAGAGATGGGCTGCCAGAGTCAGGCTTTTAGATAGATTTCTATGCCTTACTGCTTTGGGTGTGTTTTGGTGTTGCTTTTCTTTATCATTGCATATGATATGTTTTGATATGTTTTCAGTATTTATCTATTTTTCACTTTATACATTGTCTTTTAATGATTTAAGCTGCCTTGGGCCTTTTAAAGTAAAACATTGGGTTAAAAATATTATAGATAGATAGTATCAAGATTTAAGCAAAAATATAATATTTAAATGTGTTTGGCACAGAGCAGTGCAGCAGTAGCGTGCAGATAAAATGTCAGTATTGATATAAAGTATTGCAGAGTTAGGTTAACGGAAGACAATGACAATGGGTAGAGTAAAAACTCATATATTCATATATACATCAAAATTATATACACAGCATAACATCCAAGCAATATATACAAGTAACAGAGTGTGGGGTTCTGTCTCTCACCATAGACAGACCCACCTAACATATGGCAAGCTAGTGCTTTTATACAGTTCAGCACCCATCAGATATGAGTCATCACTAATTACAATCTGATGCAATCTGATGCAACCATGATGTTATAAATTCTTCCACCTCTGCTTCATCACGTGACATGCCTGTGATTACTTATCTCTTACACTTGTGGATTAACATAATGAGACTGCAGAATCTAACTGCCTCCATTTTACAACTCTCTTTCCACTATCTGTTAAATATACATAACATATATTTTATCAACTTTTACATATCTTGATAGATAGATAGATAGATAGATAGATAGATAGATAGATAGATAGATAGATAGATAGATAGATAGATAGATAGATAGATAGATAAGTGGTTATTTGTTCAGAACAGTATACAGTGGTACCTCAGTTTATGAGTACTTTGGTTCATAAGTATTTCACAACTTGAGCAAAATTTTTAATAAAATTTTGCTTAGCTTTGTGAGCAATGACTAGCACCTCTGGTGATCGTTTTGCAGTCATACCCTCCTCTGCCTCCACCATGTCCATTGCTGACAGCCTGTCACTGCCATCACCCTGGCAAGGAGGTGATGGCAGCATGGGCCAGAGGCATTCCTCATGGCTTGGTTCTTCTCATCCTCCCTATCACCACCCCCATCTTGGGATGGCAGCTGGATGTTGCCTGGCAGACTCCCAAGATGACAGAGGAGGAGGAGGAGGAGGAGGAGAGGAGGAGGAGGAGGAGGAGGAGGAGGAGGAGGAGAGCCAGGCCATGAGGGAGGGGGGAATGAGAGGAACTCCTGGTACCCCACTGCTCTCGATGCCTTTCGGCAGGTGACCCTGGCTCACACGGCTGGCAAACCCTTGCCACAGGCCCAGTACTTCCCCATGGCAGTTTTGGTCTTCATGGACATATTAGAGAACATAATAGAAACTGGGATGCCAGAACGAATAATCTAAGTTTCCATTATTTCCTGTGGGGAGATTTGAGTACCCAGCTTGCTGGGGGCAATGTGTAACCTGCACACTGTAATTAAAAAATTGTAAACCACCCAGAGACTACTTGTAGTGGTATGGGGTGGTATATAAGCAGAACACTTTGCTTTGCTTTGATATACAAGTATTTTGGTTTATGAACATGTTTCCAAAATGGATTATGCTAGTAAATCAAGATACTTCTGCTTTCAAATACATATTCCTTCCTCCAAGGTATGAATGTAAAAATTAACCGCTACAGTTAAAATGTCATTAGAACTGGTGCTTCTTTAAATGGCAAAAGATTTCTGGTTGTCAAAGCTCTTTCATCTTCATTTAACTATGTATTTTGAATTCCAGTGAGCTCCACTTTATGGTTGGGCACAGGAAGATAAGTTGGGGCTTAATTTGCAAGTCCGATTGCCTTGGTATTTCTTTGGTGGGAATTGCAGTTGTCAGAAAAATAACATGCTAATCACAAGGATTTCAGCTTCCCTTTCACATCTAGTTTGATTCTACCTCTCAGTTGAACAGGGCTGATCTTTACATCTGGATGTTTTAATAGCTGATCAGCAACATCATGGTTTTGTTATTGCCTTGAATCCAAACAGTACCTTTCTAGGAGATGCAAGGAGATTATTGTTTTAATGGGACTATGAAAACAAAAGTTGACCCTTTGAAAATTTACGCGGTGTTGGGTGCACTGCAGCAAGGCCTCCCACGCTCATAGGACTAACATACTCCACACAGGGTGGAATGAATGGACCCTGTTTCTTCCGCTCAGCAGGATCCTTTTAGTATTCCAGTGCTGCCACCTACTTTTCTTTCCACCCCATTTTTAGCCGTAATTATTTAGAGGTTGGGCAGTTGCTACTGTAGTAATCTATGCAGAGTGGGATACCGAGGGCTTACTGTTTTATAAGGAAGCTTTATTGTGTGTACCTTATTGTGAAGCTGTCCATGGCGCAGCTCAAATGAAAAGCTTTAAAAATACACTCTTTTGCAAAGCATTAACCTGGCTGCTGACACTGTTTATGAGAAAGAATGTGATTTGCATGGGGAGTGAAGAGGTTGAAGGGGGACTTGACCAAAACTGTGGGATGGAGACCTCTGGCAGCACAAATTTAACAAGATAGAAGAGGGTGAAATCCTTCTTTATAAAGTGGCACAAGACACACACACACACACACACACACACACACACACACACACACACACACACACACACACACACACACACACACACACACACACACAAATAAAACAAACAAAACTACTCACCCCTCCCAAGAAGTAGTTCACATCAGTGTAACAAGATGAACAGAGTTTACTTGCCCGTTTGGCTGTGCTTGTTGTTCAGCAGATTGCACTGAGATACAAAAAGTAATGATGACATTCTTTGATTTTAGTCCTATGGTTCCTTGCTAAGTATGCATTATTAATAATAATAACCTTAGAATTGAATTGCTGGAAGGGACCCTATGAGTTCAGCCCCTTTCGAGGAAGCATGCTGAGGAATTGAACTCCCAATCTCTGGCTCTGCAGCCAGAGATCCAAGCCACTGAGCTAGGAAAATGAAAGCTGTGGTGTCTGTGAAGATTCTCAGTCATCCAGGTGAGTTTATCTGGAAGTTGAGTCATGGCAACTGGATTTCTTTTTCTTGAGAATTATCTTTCAAGAAAAAGAAGTCCAGTTGCCATGACTCAACTTCCAGAGAAAACTGTGGTGGTTCAGTATTTCAGTGTTTAGAATAAAAAATAGGAGACATGCACCCCTCCAGTTATTATTGTTGTTGGACCACAACCCTCCCCCCTCCTTCATCCTCCCTCCTCATTGATTGTTCTGGCTAGAGCAGAAAGAAAGTCCAGCATCTAGAGCCCTACATGTTCCCTTTTTCTGGTATAAATTACTGTATGCTGTTGTATAATATTTAATATGGAAAGCCTTTTTAAAAAACTCTTGACATTTTTATTGCTGGGTACTCAGTTATTGCATTGACTTAATTAAGAGCCTTTTGAGGTAGCTTGCGGGACCCCTAGATCTCTTTATTGAAATTTCACTGTTCAGTGATCTCGTATATGCCCTACTGCTATAATTGCGACTCTACAGTTATGCAGGTTTCCTTGCCCCAGGCTTCCCTGCTCCCTAATGGGTCAGGTCACGGCTGTGCACATACCTAATATCTATCTACCTGGGCAAGTTTGCCCCTCAGGAGCAGGAAGCATAAACAGCTCAGATGATATATCTGAGGATCAGAGGGATGTCTCTTGAGCATATCCCACTCTTAAATTTTAGACGTTTCAGAAAGTTCATTCTGTTAGGCATACCTTTATCCCTACTACTCATTCCCTTGTCTTTTGTTTATCTAACGCTTACTAGAACAAGATAGTGGATAAGCAGAAGAATTGGTTTCTTGCCACAATTTATATTCCCAAAGATTTATGCTTCCATCTACTAAATAGAAATGTTCACTGAAGGACACATCTCATGCATCTATTTTCGTGTGACGGATGGGGTTGGACAGGATAAGAGGCTTGGAGGAAACTGAAGGAAGAAACTGAGAGACTCTCCTTATGCTTCCCACCCCCAGGTTGTTCTTCATCTCCGTGTCTTCATGATGGAACCTGCATTCTCGACAAAATAGGTGGTTACAAGTGTGCCTGCCTAGCAGGCTATACTGGGAACCGATGTGAAAGCTGTGAGTACACAAGTCTAATCAGAATATCTATGTTTTTGTGAATCTAGCAAATATTTAGCATTACTGTATATGATGATGGGGCTGATAGAGTTTGATAACCCATCCACAAAGCCTTTTGCTGTGCTTGGAAGGAACTGAACACAGAATCCTTTTTAAAAAAATTATTCACAAGAACAAAGTTGGACAGTAGATTGCATAATTAATTATATCCACTCAGAGGTATTTATGGGCTGGTTGTCTTCATTCCTTCAGCTGTTTACCTACCTCAGCAGATGCTTTGAGACCAGTTAAAAATCAGTCTAGGCATTAAGTGAAGACATCCATGTATTACATGGACGGAATGTTGCTGCCACTTAAAAACATCATGTTTCCCATTTGCCTGTTCAACAAAATCTCCTGGAAGGGCCTTTAAGTGCTTTCTACATAGCCATGGTTTCTTCTGCCTCTAGAGTTGGGTCACAGAACTATGACCTCCACGTGCTTTAGGGCTACGGCATCCCATCTTTTTCCATAGGCAACCTTGCCCTGGATATTTGCCAAATGCATACTGTGAACATTGGTTCAGGAGGAAATACACAGTTGCTTTTAAAAATCGCTATAGGTTATCATTGTGGAAGATATTAGATATGGTGCCTTTCAAAGATTTTGGACTACAACTACCTATGCCAGCTGGGACTGATGTGTGTTGTTACCTGTAAACATCTGGAAAACACCCAAATAAATATCAGGCTGATGATGCGGGTAAAAACTATAATTTAATACAATGATCATGTCCTTCTTTCTGTTACTTTAAGTCACACTTGCAAGTAGCATCAGGAACCATGGTTCCTTTGCTCATTTGTTAAAGGCTTAAAATTGCTGCACTTGTTACTGTGAGCATCACCTATGACATGCAATTTCAAAGGAATTTTCGTTATTATTTTAATTTTATGTCTAAATTCTTATTTCATTATTTTTGTGTGAAAAAAACTGTATAATTTATACATATTATATGGAAGATCCTGTAGTTCTGTTATTTGCCTCTTAACCTCTGTCTTTGTACCTTTGTAAATGTGTTATATATCTGCCAACATATAATTTGCATAGCATTTTCTAGAATTGTATATGTCAGTGTCTGAACTGGCAAGTTCTGACAAATTTCAGTACTGCTAGATTTCACTTTGACAAGCACATTTCACATCTAATGGGGAAATCTCTAAATACTTCAGGGCCGTATCTCTCCTCTAGTGGAAGCTCCAAGTGTTTAATTATCATTTCACCTCAAAATGTCCAGCAAGAACTGTGAATGTTCAAGAGAGGGGCACTTAAGTTTTTATAAATCATTGACTACTTTTTAACATTTTGCTTTCCTGGTAAAGTCTCAGAAGTTAACACCGTCTTCAAAATGTGGGTCTAAAAATTATAATGCAAGTGGGGTGGGGTGGAGGAGTTGGAGAAGGAGCCATAGACATCTCTGATAGGTGAGAATATGATGGTTTGTGGGTAGGATCAGAACACTACCCGGCAAATCATATGTAGGATCTGTAGTTTACATGCCCACATTACATGACAAAATGCAACTTTACTCATTGTTTTTTTTTTTTTTGCATTGAATAATTTTATTGGGTTTTTAAGGAGGGAACAAAGGGAAAGGGTATGGGAAAAGGGGGGTACAGTTTTTAAAATTTACATTGAATATGTCAAGCAAAGTAAAAAAGTGATTTAACATATTGGTAGATTGCCAAATATTATCACATTACTAATAGGTTTGTTACTTCTTGCCATCTTTTCCGAGAGATCTCATCATAATCTCCCTTTAAATAGCCGGAAAGTCTGTCGATTTCGATACATTCTCTTATCTTTTCGTGAAGATTCTTCTCTGTTGGCACGTTTGGTTGTTTCCAGAATTTCGCATACAGTATCCTTGCAGCAACAATTATATGGTGAAGTACATATCTCTGATCATATGAAATATTTATGTCTACTATGTTTAATAAAAAAAGTTCTGGTCTAAGCTCTATCTTAATTTTCAAATATCTTTCTAAAAATAGTTTTACCATTTTCCAATATGCCTTTGCCTCTTTACATGTCCACCACATATGATAAAAGGTACCACAATCATATTTACATTTCCAACATTTAGGTGAGCAATTACACATCTTAGATAATCGGTGTGGTGAGAGATGCCATCTATAGAACATCTTATAGCAATTTTCCTTAAAAGAAATAGATTTGAAGATTTTGACTGTATTCCACAGAGAGTCCCATTTATTTAGATGAATAGAGTAACCGAAGTTTTCTGCCCATCTTATAGTATCTTTAACCAGTGTATCAATCATTTTCTCATTTAACAAAATACTATAAAATTTACTAAGGAGCTTGGAGTCGCCAGAGGATAGTATTTTGTCAAGTGGAGTATCAATAGTCGTAAATCCCCCCTCTTTGGTAAGATCTTTGAAGTGTGAGTATATTTGTTGGTACTTCCACCAGTCTAAATTATAACCTTCTGATACTAATTTCCCTAGTGGTTTCAATGAAAGGTCAGCGTTCAGAAGGTGTCTATAAGTTAAAGCTTTTGGGGTTTCACTTGTATAGGGGCTAATGACCGCTCCCAGCGGAGATAACCACAGTGGTGCTTTGGAATAGAATTGTTTTTTAATCGATAACCATATTTTAACTAATGCATTCCTTATCCAGTGCTTTTTAAAGAGGGTAGGTATATTACCCTTATACCACATATAATGATGCCAACCCTTATCTAGGCCATAACTCTCGAGCTGCAATATTCTTTTATTTGTCATCAAAATCCAGTCTTTAATCCAAGTCATGGCAGCAGCCTTGTAGTATAACACTAGATTGGGCAGGACAAAGCCACCAGTTTTGGTTCTATCCTGTAAATAAACATTTTTAATCCTTGCTTTTTTCTTTTGCCATATAAATATACGTATACTTTTTTCCAGGTCTGTAATAATCTTAAAATTAGGTAATATAGGTAAAGATTGAAATAAAAAAAGCAGTTTAGGTAGAACATTCATTTTAACTCCTGCAATTCTGCCCATTAAGGATAACTGGAGTCTTGACCAAATTTCCAAGTCAGCTTTGATTGTTTTTATAGCATTAACATAGTTATCTTTATATAAAGAGTTACAACAGTTGGAAACAATGATACCCAGGTATTTTACCTTGCTAGCATGTTGAAAACCTGATTGGTTTACCAGTTTTTCGATCATGAATGAAGTCATATTTTTGGTAAGCAACAGTGTTTTTTCTCTGTTTACCTTTAATCCAGAGATTTTAGAGTAGGCCTCCAAAGTCTTTAGGAGTTCTAGAGAGGAGGTCTGAGGATTCTCCATAATAACCAACAAATCATCTGCAAAGGCTTGTACCTTATAAACTTCTCCTTTGCTTTGTAGGCCTTGAATACCTGGAGTATTTCTTATGACATGAAGAAGCACCTCCAAGGTTAATATAAACAGGAGGGGAGAAAGAGGGCATCCTTGCCTGGTGCCTTTATGTATGTTGACTTTATCTGTAAGGTGGCCATTGACTACAAACCTAGTATTTTGGGTGGAATAAATTTGTTCAATTGCTCGCAGCATTCTATGGCCACACTGTAGATAATCTAACTGAGATTTGAGTAAAGACCAGGATACGTTGTCAAAAGCTTTCTCAGCATCAATGAATGCGAAAGCTACTTGCTTTTCAGGGTGGCAATCATAATATTCCAACACGTTGAGGAAAGTTCTAATGTTGGATTGAAGATGCCTTTTTGGAAGAAAGCCAGTCTGATCATGTGATATCAGAGAGGGTAGGATCGTCCGCCATCTATTAGCCAAAATAGTTGCAAAAATTTTGTAATTCACATTTAGGAGAGCAATAGGCCTGTAGTTCTGTATCAAGTCTTTAGATTTCCCTTCTTTAAGAATCTGTGTTGTATGTGATAATTTCCATGAGTCTGGTATGTCTTCACCTTCCAAGATGGATGTAAAGAGATTTTTCATATTTCCAGAGACTATCTCAGAGAATTTTTTGTAAAATTGTGCCGGTATTGAGTCAGGTCCAGGAGCCTTGTTCATTTTTTTGATGATTGATAGCCTCTGTTATTTCCATCATTGTAATAGGAGCATTCGTCTGAGCTCTCTGTTCTTCAGTAAGTTTTGGGAAATTGGCTTGTTCAAGGTATTGAAAGATGGCATCTTTGTCGATCGTCTCCGGCTTGAATAAATTCTGATAATATGCCTCTATGATTTTTTGGATTTGTAGCTGCTCTGTTTGATTTTCCCAAGTTTTATCTTTGAGTGCTAAAATAAGTTTTTGAGATTGTACCTTTTTTAACCTGTAGGGTAGCCATCTCCCTGGTTTGTTTGCGTTTTCCACAAAATTCAGCTTGGCCAATTTGATTTTATGGGCTATATCTGCAGTCAAGATCAAATTTAATTCATGCCTACAAGAAGCCAGGTCTTTGTTCAGCTGCTCATTGCGGGGATCGTGGATTAAGTCCTTTTCGAGCTTTTTCATCGCATTGAGAATGGATTCAGATTGCTTTTTCCTCTCTTTGTTCCGTTTTGCCATATATTGGATAACAAACCCTCTAAGGTAGGGCTTTGAGACATCCCACACCGTTTTCAGTGGTGTACCCTTGTTCAGGTTCATTTCAAAGTATAAGTTCAAGTCTTTGGCTGCCTCCGAAATAAATTATTTATCAGTCCACAGAGCTGAGTTGATTTTCCAGTGTCTGGGCTTACCCGAAGATTTCAGAGTCCACAAAATAGCATTGTGATCTCATATTGTTCGAGGTCAGGTTTCTATATCCCTTGTGTTAAGTAGAAGATCGGATGCGGCCCAGCACATATCAATACGGGAGAAAGAGGCATATTGTCTTGAATGAAAGATGGCGGCGAGCAGCAGAGACATTAGCTGAAAGCAGCCCGGCTAGTGTCTTTGTATCCCAGGTCCCTAGAGGGTGTTTCCACTTCAAGACCACCCGCTGGGAGCAGAAGACATCCCAGAATCGAACCGAGGCTACTCAGGTGTGGTTCCCCCTCCCCCGTGAGGGGTAGAAACCCCTGGGAATTCTCGTGCGGCTGAGACCCTGGGAGATCCGGACGGAAGAAGAGCTGCTTCTAACCTTCCAAAAACCATGTGAGTGGCTTTCTTCTTACCAGATAAACCCTTCAAAAATATAAAATCAAGCACAACTCACCTAAAGAGAATCTGCTTTTCTTTAATTACTTCTTCGTCTGTTTGTTATTATCTGCCTCTCGGAAGGGCTGCAGTTTCACTTTCTCCATTAAAGGCAGATTAACTCTATAATCTCTGCTTCACTTCTGATACGGCTCTCGGACTCTGCTGGCTTAAAGTGGGTACAACACACCATCTACTGGATCTTTCTATGTATGCAACTACATATACATTTCTTGAAAGCAGCAAGCTAACTTAATATGATTATAACAAGCTCTTGTTGATTCCTCTGAGACTCTGCAATATTTTTGAGAAGAGGCAAATTGATCTTCTTATTACCACAGTACAGTAAATACACCACGCTGCAACCTGGACTCTTTTGGTCAGCAGAATTTTGTAGTGCAAACTCTCAGCAATGAGCAAAACTCCATTCATACAAAAAAGTCTGCCTCTACTCCTCCGGCTCATTCCTCCTATTCAGCAACCATGTCCCAACAATCAAGTCAATCTAGCCAAATCCTAGATATGTTAAACCAGTTAAATTTAACCCAGGCCCAACTGGTATCAGACCAGAGCACCGGGTTTTCTCAATTAAGAGCCGAGATGAAAGAGGGTTTTACGAATGTAGATTCTAAAATGGAAGCCTTTTGTGGACGTTTACAAGCGTTGGAAGAAAATATGAACGTTACCGACTTCCGTTTAGGAGAAATTGAAGCCACAATGGAATCAACCAGCAGACTGGTTCTCACGCAAGAAATTGAAGCCTCCTCTAAAATTTTAAGGATCCAAAATCTCACTGTAGATAAAGACGAAAACCTCTATACTACAGTTGGAGAAGGCCTGGCTACCTTACTTGAGGCACCTGTTGATGAATTCCTTCGTGAGGTAGACGTGATCTACCGTCAACCTACAGCCTATACCAGGAGAAACAAACTCCCTCCGGAGGTAATAGTCAAACTTGTCAGAAGATACACCCGAGACTGCATCCTCAAGGTTATCCAAGACAAAGAGGTGGAAATCAATAAATCCAAAGTGACAATACTGAAAGATGTCCCATGGGAAGTCCGCCAACTGCGAAAAGAATATACATTTCTTACCAAACTTTTGCTCAAGCATGATATAAGATACAAGTGGATCTATCCCCGAGGTTTGTCTTTCCAATGGGAAGGGAAATTACAGAAAATCGAATCCCACAAGAAAGCTAGAACCTTCGCTGAAAAAAATGCAGGGAAGTTGGGCTACTCTCCTTCCCCCTCTTCATCATCCTCTTCCGAAGGTGAGGATACAACCGATACTCAAACCACTACTAAAGATGACAGCCGAGATAACCAGACCCGTAAACAAGAGACCTCAAAGCAGGATCAAGATTCTGGTGGCGCAGTGGGAGGTGCCAGGCCGAAACATTATCTCAGGCCAAAATCCGGGAAGAAATATCGCTGGAAGTAAAACAAGATGGCTCAGAAAATCCTAACATGGAATATTAATGGATTGAACACCCCACAGAAATGTCGAAAGACTTTTAATCTTCTCCAAAAACAACAATGTTCAATTATCTGCTTACAGGAAACTCATATATTGAGAAAGCATGAACAATATTTAATCCAAAACAGATTGGGGAACTTATTTTCTACATCAAACAAAGAAAAGAAGCAAAATGGGGTGGCACTATATATTAAACCAGAGCTTTCCCCAATCCTTCTGGAAAAAGATGAATCAGGCAGATGGATCCTTGTCCAGGCAAATATCCAATCTAAAGAAACAATTATTGTTGGTATATACGCTCCCAATGATAATCATGGAAGACAAACCTTCTTTGAAGAACTGGCTCAGAAACTGCTGCAATATGAAAATTATCAGTTAATAATATTGGGAGACTTCAACGCTGTACATATTCCATCTGTAGACAGGAAAATACCAAAAGGGAAAAAACTCAAGACCTCGTCTTCCACACTGCCAAAATCGTTCCTGGACATGTCTGATATTCTAGAACTTCAAGATATTTGGAGAAGGAAAAATCCACTAAAAGATGGTTTCACCTTTCATTCAACTTTACTCATTGTAAGGGTCAGCAAAAATTGAGCCCACTCTTTATTAAAATTGATGAAATGTGGAATGAACTTAATGTCTGATAATGCCTATGTCCTCCACAGAGGTTGAAGGAAATGAAAGTCAAGGCACTCTAGATATTTATGTTGCTGCCACTCATGAAGGTATCTGGTATAATGGAATCAGGCTTTGGTTATCAGTATGTACTTCTGTGTGAATATTGAGGACTACATTTGATTACTAATCCCAGCTGCAATAGACTAACTCAATCTGTAGGGTTCATACAGACATTGATTTAACAAGGTCCATTGATATAATGGCTGAAATCCTATTGTTTAGCATAGGTCACAACTAGAGTAGGTCTATTTAAATCTGTGGAACTAATGAAGGAGTTGACTTACCAAATCCCCATTGACTCAGTGGGCTTATTCTAGTGTGATTTACTGCACTGAGCACCAGGATTTCAGCCAGTGGATCTACCTGAGTTACTTTTAATGACTGGCTATGGGACTGTTGTGTGGTTGTCAGGATGCTGTAAAGGTGCTACATGCAATATACCAGCAAATTTGGAAAACCCAGCAGTGGCCAGAGGACTGGAAAAGATCGGTCTACATCCCAATCCCAAAGAAAGGAAACGCCAAAGAATGCTCCAACTATCGCGCAATTGCACTCATTTCACACGCTAGCAAGGTTATGCTCAACATTCTATAAGGGAGGCTTCAGCTCAGCAGTATGTGGACAGAGAACTCCCAGAAGTACAAGCTGGATTTTGAAAGGGCAGAGGATATGGAGAAAGCTAGAGAGTTCCAGAAAAACATCTACTTCTGCTTCATTAACTATGCCAAAGCATTTGACTGTGTGGACCACAACAAACTATGGCAAGTCCTTAAAGGAATGGGAGTGCCTGACCACCTTATCTGTCTCCTAAGAAATCTATATATGGGACAAGCAGCAATGGTCAGAACTAGATATGGAACAACTGACTGGTTTAAAATTGGGAAAGGAGTACAACAAGGCTGTATACTGTCACCTTGCCTATTTAACTTATATGTAGAGTACATCATGCAAAAGGCAGGTGTGGATGAATCACAAGCCAGAATTAAGATTGGCGGAAGAAATATTAACAACCTCAGATATGCAGATGATACTACTCTGATAGCAGAAAGTGAGGAGGAATTAAAGAACCTCTTAATGAGGGTGAAAGAGGAGAGTGAAAAAGATGGGCTGAAGCTCAACATCAAAAAAACTAAGATCATGGCCACCGGTCCCATCACCTCCTGGCAAACAGAAGGGGAAGAAATGGAGGCAATGACAGAATTTATTTTCTTGGGCTCCTTGTTCACTGCAGATGGTGACTGCAGCAACAAAATTAAAAGACACCTGTTTCTAAGGTCCAGATAGTCAAAGCTATGGTTTTTCCATTAGTGATTTATGGAAGTGAGAGGTGGACTATAAAGAAGGATGATCGCTGCAGAAACAATGCTTTTGAGCTGTGGTGCTGGAGAAGAGTCTTGAGAGTCCCCTGGACTGCAAGGAGATCAAACCTATCCATCCTGAAAGCAATCAACCCCAAATGTTCACTGGAAGGACAGATTTTGAAGCTGAGGGTCTAGTACTTTGGCCACCTCATGAGGAGAGAAGAGTCCTTGGAAAATTCCCTTATGTTGGGAAAGATTGAAGGCAAAAGGAAAAGGGAATGGCAGAGAATGAGATGGTTGGATGATGTCATTGATGCAACCAATATGGATTTGACCAAACTTCAGGAGGCAGTGTTGGACAGGAAGGCCTGGCGAGCTCTGGTCCATGGGGTCACGAAGAGTTGGATACAACTGAATGACTGAACAACAACAATAACAATTGCAGCACCTTGCATCAGCCAAACTTCATTTATGCTCATTCTCAACACGTGCACTCAAGTACAAAAAACTGTACAGTAGGACCCCGGTATCTGCTGGGGATTGGTTTCAGGCCTTCCTGTGGATAATGAAAACTGTGGATAAGAGAGAACACCTGGCCACCAACCCCCAAACTGCTGTTTCCTGACAGTAGCTTGCTTTATGACTGCTATTTTGAGACAATAGCTTGCCTTAGGGCCGCTGTTTGTGACAGTAGCTTAAATTACAGATGCTATTTATGACAATAGTTTGCTTTACAGCTGCTGTTTGCAACAACAGCTTGCTTTGTGGCTGCTGAATTATTTAATTTTTTTCCTCTGCCAACCAATGATAATTGAATCAGTGGATAATGAATCAGTGGATACGGAGGTCCTACTGTACATTGAGTCACTGTGACTTTGCATTTCTTCTTCATGGCCTTCATGAAGCCACGCAGATGGGTTGCGAGCATGCACGTGCGAGCCTGTGGACATTTCTAGCAAAAGAAAAGCTTGTTAGTCTCCACCCCCTCCCACTGAACTTGTGTGGGAGACTTCCCATCCAAACCCTCAGTTCCCTCTAACCACCGGGTTAGAAGGTTCTGCTCCGTTAATTTCCTCACATTATTTTCTTCTATTCTGGCATCAACTTTTGTTGTTTATGGCATTTTTGCCGCCTTTCAAAAGGTGTGTAAGCTGTGTGGGGAAGATTCCTCTTTGTGACGGGCACTCCAAGTGCCTTTACTACCTGGGTGGGTACCATCATGCATACCTCCTGGACTCCTTGGCTATCAGGTGGTGGGTGAGGGAAGGAGGGCGGGATGGAAAGAAAGTTTAAAAAATAATGCAGGTCTTTGAAATGAATAATGGATCCACTTAATTTCATATGATTTTTACACTGGGTCATACTAAAACTACTGTTCCGTGTTAGATGACATCTTGGTTCACACATTGCACACCCTCACCCCCCAAAAATCATGGGTGCCTGCCCTGAGCTTTTGAGGGTGCCCGCCTGCCAGCCCGCCTCAATCTCTCCCCTGCTAGCTCAGGACTGAACTGCTACAAGCCTACTTCACAACACAGGGCAGCCAGGGTGTGAGTGGTAGAATCCAAGAGGGACCAGAATAGGAGGAAAGAGAGAAAGAAAGGGTGCACTTGCTTGATCCCTTCCTTGTGCTTTCCTCCAGGGTGAGTTTCAGCACCTTGTCCCGCCCTGCTCTCTCTCTGGAAGCAGCTGAGGGACGGAAGGAGCCATTCCCGCTGCTCTTGTTGCTCTCGCTGTGTGGGAGATTCCACAGCCAAGGAGACAAAAGGCAGCCTTTTGCCACCTTGTCCGCTCCTTCCCTCCCTCTCTCCTGACGGAGTGGCCAGGCCCCGAGCAGATTGGGGTGCACTCCCAACCCCAACCACTCCTCCAACACCCTCAGGCCTCTGCGTCCCCCAGGGAAGGTTGTCCCTTCTGTCTCCCCCCCCCCAAGCTCCACTAGTGTTCATGATATGTATTTGAAGCAGGGTAGTTCTGCTCTCGGAGGGCATGACAAGGGCCAGAATGTACCGGGATTCTTCAACAGAAGACCTGAAGGCAGCAACGGAAACAGCATTGTTCTTTAGCTCTAATTGGATTAGAGGGCATAAAGGATTGCTTTACTGGCATAAATTTACCTAAGCTTTAAGGTTTTTTTTTTTTAAATAGAATGTCTCCATCTAGTAAACCAGAATCTGAAGGTAGTCTGGTGGGTATATAAGAGAGGATCTTTCAGTGACAATACCCAGGCTGTTTAATTGCTTTCATTGGGAAACTAATCCAGTCCCTTGGCTGATGATCCTCTTCCAATAAGCCACTGTCTTGGTCCATAAGATATGCTGTTCTTGCTGTTTGGCCATTTGCCTCATGTATCTTTTAAAAGTACTAAAGGAATTTGTGGAATACTCTAGTCTGCCTGATGTGGCGTTCACTGTCTGATACCACACTGCAGGAAGAGGGACAGAACTGATTAGCAAAATTCCTGTTTTGGACCACGGATCCCAGACCATCCTAGCCAATGTGGCTCCCGGTCATGATGGGAAATTCTAGGAATTATAACCCAAAAGGCTTTGAGAATTTGTGGCCTTTCAGATACTTTTAATGGCACAAATTCCAGGGAAATGTAGTTAATCTGACTATTGATTCCCCCCTGTACTCCTATTTATTGTCAAAGCAGATTTGCCTAGTTTTAGAGGTCTCCGGCCTTGGTTAACCCATGCATTCTTGGACTGCAACTCCCAGAACTCTTCACCACTAGTTTTGTTGGCCAGGGTTTCTGGAGATTGCAGTCCAGGAACATCTCATTTACCCAAGGCTGAGAACCACTGTCCTAGATGTCTTCTAGCCTATCTAACCAACACGATCTATTCCCAGTTGGAGAAGAAACAATTAGAAGGCAAGGATGGATAGTCTTGTTCTATAGAATGGCAATGACTAAAATAACTAAATGGCATAAAACTGGTCTTTAAATATATTCACCCTGATGAATGTTTGCTGGCACATGTGATTAATATAACAGTATGCAATGCAATCAGATGTTTACTCAGAAAGGAGCTTAGAACATAAGAACATAAGAAGAGCCAAGCTGGATCAGGCCAAAGGCCCATCTAGTCCAGCTTCCTGTATCTCACAGTGGCCCCACCAGATGCTTTTGGGAGCGCATGAGACTAGATATCTGTCTCCTGATACCACTCCCCTGCATCTGGCCCTTGAAGTACCCTGGTTTTAAGCCTGGAGATTACACATCTCCATCATGGTTTGTAACCTGCTATATATGTTTAATCATGTTGCCATTTATTTTAAATTAAACAAAATAGGTAATGAAAAGGTCGAATAGAAATATCAAGGTAGAAAATTGTTAATGCCCCCTAAACTGGAAGGCGGCCTGCTGAGGCTGTCATAACTCAATATTGTCTGACTTTAGAGAACTGCACAAGATTGGTCTTGATAAACCCTGCCAAAGAAAGATGGGATATCTCCATGCAGGGCTAAATAAGAGTCTTTCCTGAAGCACAGGAGTCATTGCTAGTCAGAATGTATAATCCTGAGTTTGGTAGACTGCCTGGCCTATCCAACCTTGTGCTAAACCAGACCCAAAGAGAGATTGTCAGGAAACAAAAATATTCCTATAAGTAGGATCTTAAGATGGCTCCAGCAGTCAGTAGGAAATGAGTCTAGTCAGCAAGTAGAAAACACTCAGATAAACCAGTTTGCAGGGCAGAAACTGGAAGATAAATGTTATTTTATTAGCTGCCACCTGTCAGATCTCACTTGAGGCTTTAGGTGATCAGGTTTCCCCTGCCCTATTCAATTCCAGACTCATCTGCTTAATTTGGGTTTTGCAGAGCCCTTCAGTGACAGGGACCAGTTACTAACAAGTAACTCTGCCACTTTGGGTTTGCAGATGTGCATCCCTTTAGGCAGTGCTTTCGGCATCTACTGGGAAACTTTAACCTCAGTACCTACCCCCTACCTGCAGAGTGTATATGAAGAGTCTGCTCCTTTGTCTCTCCCATTCCTTTAAAGCAGTGCTATTTTCCTGCCATGGGATTCAGCACTCTGGCTCGGAAGACCCTCCCATGGGACTGCTGGCCTTCAAAGCTAGGGACTGTGACCCCTTTCTGCTCTGAGACTTCCTGTCCCTATTATGCAGAACAAAGCACAGTAAACTCAAGTCCTTGAGTAAATGCTGGGATCTTGAGTTGAATGGAGAATTCATTGCTTAGATCCAACTTCCATTTCCATTGCCAGCGGGTAGATATATGTGCTGCATCCTAATGAAGAGCACTCCATTGAACTGAGCCATTGGGTGCTGTGCCATCATTACTACCAGTCTTGGAGTGTGGCAGTGGCAGTCCTGATTTTGGGAGGAGGCGGCAGCCTGTGAAAGTGTTCTTCTGGTTCTTCTTCCATTTGACAGTACTTGACTCCTGCTTGATTTCATTGCTCAGTGATATACAGAGCCTTTAGTAAGGCAGCTTTTTTTTTTAAAGTCTTTCTCGTCTTCAGCCAGTGCAAAAGAGCTTCCGTTATAATTTGTAGTAACAAGAAAAAGAGACCATTACTGTCTGTAGTGAGAGCAGGGAGAGGGAACACATGTTCTCCAGATGTTGTTGGACTGCTGTTTTCATCAGCCCTAGTCAGCACAGCCAGGGACAAAAGGATGGTCGAAGTTGTAGTTTAACAATACCTGGCTGCACAATTTTATCTCTGCTCTGTAGGATAATGAACATACCTTGCTTGTCTTGTTTGTTTGTTTGAATTGAGAAATGAGTCTCTAAATTTGGAACAAGATTGTGGGGGGGGAGGAAAGGTTATATTCTGCTTAAGGCACATTTCATGCCATCATTTGACACTCCTGAGTGAGGCTTGAGCATGCTTAACATTTGACAGGAAAATGGATTGTTTTTATAATGAAGAAATAAGAGATGCATGGTGCAATAGAGAACAAATCAAAAAGGCAATTCCCTAATGTCTAATTGCACAATCTGTTCAAGATTATTTGAAAGGTTAAATTCAAGACAGAAACCACACCAGTGTTAATCTTCATATTTTTGAATTATCACGAGCTCGTTTTCTACCTATTAAAGGGCCAAAACTTCTTTCAGTGTAGGCTAAATTATCAAACAAGTGTTAAGCAGTGTGCATGTGGTGACATACTCACCAGCAGAGAAAAGAAACAGGGAAACCTGATTTGTTTGGGTACTCTGTGAGGTAAAGTCCAAAAGAGATGTTTTTTTTTCATATCAAATTATAATCTAAGACAGTGGTGGCGAACCTTCGGAACTCCAGATGTTTTGGACCACAACTCCCACAGTCCTTTGTCAATGGCAATACAGGCTTGGAATTCTGGGAGTTGTGGTCCAAAACATCTGGAGTGCCAAAGGTTCGCCATCACTGGTCTATTTGTTCAAAAAGGCAGGTTGATTTATTGAATTGCTGTGGGCCTTATAGCACTTTATATATACTTTATCTAATCTATTTTTTCTACTTGTCAGAAACCATATAAAAAGCACTTTAATGAAGGACTACTGCATTATTTTTTAAAAATTTATAAATTCCTTCAGGCTTATCTTTCTTATGTAACAAAGGAATCAATGAAAATAAATGCCTGATAATTTAGAGCAGTGGTTCCTAACCCTGGGTTCCCAGATGTTCTTGGAGCAATATTCCCGGATGCCTTCACCACTAGCTGTGCTGGGGGGGTTTCCTGACAGTTGTAGCATCTGGTGACCCAAGGTTGGGAATCACTGTTTCCTGCCAATTACAATACCAACCCAAGGGTTGGGACCAATAGCTCTACCCACTATGCAGTCCAAAGGCTTATTGGAAATTGATTGTTTTCACCTAGTCAAACCAGGAACCAATCCAACTAGGATATGCCCCAAAAGTTGAGAGTGTTAGAAAAGTGCAGATGGGACTGCGCTGGGGGTAGGCTGGTTCATGCCAACAAAGATGCCTGTCTCTACAAGTGAATCGGCCTATTCCTGCAGCAGTCTAAACACCTGTGTAGTCAAGCTGCAATGTTGTATTTAAAAACATGAGATTCTTAGAGGAAAGCACTGTCTTTTAGCATCATCTGCCAACATTTACGTGCAGTTTGATCATCTCATCTCGAGTTCCTGAAAAGCATTGGTTAGGCGGAGTGAGAGACAAGATTTCATGAGACCTCTGAAATCCTAATGGAGCTGAGCTCCAAAATATTTTATGGGGCAGAGGTTAAGAATACATTTTGGATAGCCTTAGTTTGTGAAACTATGGCACGGGTGCCAGAGGTGGAACTCGGAGCCCTTTCTGTGGGCACCCGACATTGCCCCTTCACAGCCACCTGTATTCAGGTTAAATTGCTACATTGGCACTTTGCAAAAACTTAGTGCATTTTGAATAGCAGTTTGGGCACTCCAGATTTGCCATCACTGCCCTAGTTAGTCAAAACTTCTGCTTGCTACCTAATTTTTAATTACATTTGCAGACCAACATCAGACTGGATGGGTATGACTATGTCACTCATGCACAAGTCTTCACTCCCTGTCCCATGTGTGATGTTTTCCCCCAAGTAGATTCTGTCACAATAAGAACAAAAACAGTTGCTGTGGGCATGCAGGAGAGGAATCACCCTGTGTAGAGGGGGTCCGAGGTATGTGCACCTTAGAGAGAACGTTGACTATGGTTAGCATACATATTGGTGAACATGGGATGGTAACTATTACCAAAAAGATAGGGGAAAGATGGGGGGGATGCCCATAGCAGAAATACTGTAGGATAGGTAGAGTACATGTGGCTACAGAGTTGTGAACTCCAGGTTTGAGTCCCTGCTGAGCCATGGAACTCATTCTCCAGTGACTTCTCTTCAGCCAGATCTACTACATCAGATTATTTTGAGGATAAATTACGATGTTTTGTGGAGGAGTGGAATCATATAGAATTCTATATTATAGATCACCTAGAGTTCATTGGAGAAAAAACAGTATATAAACATTTATGTTATTAATTAAATAGTTGAGGAGGGAATACACATACTGTGTACTGTGTATACTTTGATGGTTAAAAGTTGTGTTTTAAAAGAGATGGTTTCCCCCCCACCCCCAGCAAGTCCATATTATTAATGCTAAAAACATAGAGAGAAGGTGAAGAGTGGTAGGGAATCTTTATAACTTTCATTCAGCTCATTCTTACACAGAAGCCAATATAAATAAACCGGAAAGGTTGTATCCAGCGATACAGATTTCTAAAGGACTGGAACAATGCTGATAAAGATCAAGTGGTTGGTTGTAAGCAACAGCCTCCAAATGGCCTCCAGATGAATACATCACAGTGGCTGACCCAAGCATAGTTTCACATGGTTACTGTCTCATTTGCAGAAGCACAGAGCTGGAAAATATCAGGGTAGGTTACCCTTGGCTAAAAAAAAGCATGAAAAGATGTCCATGGCTGATGAGATTACAGTTTTTCATTATCCTAATTATTTCTCATGGGAGGGGGACATAATTTCTACACATTATAATAATGCTGGACAGTATGATGTGCCTCATTTTGGATGGAAGCTGGAAACAAAGTAGGGAGCACATGTCTCATAAATATAATAGAAGTATGTTCTCCTACAAATTAGATGAAGACATTTTTATTATCTTTTGCAAGTCAACAGATATGTGATTTAACAGACAGACGTGTCAGTTTGGCTGGAGATTCGCTCATGATTTTGTAGCCTGATTATGATAGGGATGAGGCCCACAATGCAGGCTGCCAATCCCACCAAATTTATCATTGAGTGTTCTAAATGGGAAGCCCCCAAGAAAGCCCAAAGGTTCTCCATGAACCATAGAATAATTGTAGAGATGGGTGGATATTTGAAAAAAATTAAAACATAGGAATTATAGGCCAAAGGTTACTCTAGAAGTTCTGCGGCCTTCCAGATTAGGGGTCGGGAACAGCTAATTTACAGTGCTTTCCAGTCTTAGAATTCCAAGATTCACATACTCATTTAGTAGTTGTTTGCCATTCCTAACACAACTGCATAATGCAAGTCAACCTTGGAATATGCCAGGCTTTGTAGGAGGGATCCTGGTAGAAATCCTTGTGCTTAACCCCAGAATGGTAAAACATTTCCTCTCTATTAATGTGATTTAGTAGATAGCAGGATAGTCAGGCAAACAACTACCCAGAGGGAGAGAAAGGAGGTGTGTTCTCTCACACAGACAGAAGTGTCTATGATTTTGTAGTGCAGAATCTGACTCCATGTAGGCATCAGAATTTCACCCTTCCATCTTCCTGAATTAGCGTTTTGTGTTCCATGACAAGACTCATGGGAACCAAATGTTCCTCCTATTCCCCTGTCCTCCTCCTGAAACAGGGGTTTATGGGTCACCAATGTGTGTTTGGCATTTTGACAGCATGTCATATTAAAAAATGTGAACATTGGGAACAGCTGCTTAGAGGCTGCTACCAGGGTCAGGATCTGCTGCTGCCAGTGGTCATCTAGGAGAAAGAGGGTTCTTCACTGAGATGGCAGGCAGAAAGATATGAATTCACCAGGTCCATCAATAAATCAACCAACCAACCAACCAATCAGTCTTATTTGCTTTCCACCATTATTCCCATAAGAGACCCAAGCGGCTCACAGCAAACGAAAACAACTGGTTAAAAAACACGGTACAAATACCACATTAAAAAAAAACAATTAAATGCATATTAAGATTTTAAAACAAGTGAAAAACAATTTTTAAACATTTTAAAATCTGCAAGTTCCAAACCAGCATTCCTGAGATAACTTGCTGCTAAGGAGGAATGCCTTTGCCTACCGACAGAAGGGCAAGAGAGAGGAAACCAATTTGGCTTCTCCAGGCAGTGCCTCCCTCCCAAGGGCTCCCAGCCACTAAAAAGGTTGTCTTTTGTGTCATTATTTTTAGCATGTATTCTTAGCAATACCTCGATTTGAGCCCATTTGGGACTCATCTGCAAATTTTCAAATACAAATACTCACAATTGAATGGTTATTTAAAGACATGTTGTCTCCTTAAACATATTTTTAAATATATTTTAAGGTGCTGTGTTCAACTGAGAGCTGTTGCAAAATTTAAAGAAGTGCATACTCCCAGATGTATCAGTTTGGGTCCCCTAGATCAGCGGTTCTCAAACTTGGTGCTGTAGCACCTTGAGATGTCACAAGCATATGCCAGGGGTGCTGCGGAAATAATGAAAAATTCATCCAAACAGTTTCATTCATCACATTAAAAACAACTGGGCATTAAATATGCACTGTTTCCCCCCCTTTTCCTAAGTATTCAAACCGCTTTAAGTGTAACTGTGCCACAAAATATTTTTAGTCCAATAAGGGTGCCATGGTTGAAAAGGTTTGAAAACCACTGCCCTACATCATGCCAGAAGATGTGGATCAAGTCCGTTCATGCTGGAATTCATGAAGATAAAATTGTTCAGTCATCTCATGTAGTATGATAATTGATTGGCAAATGCCAGTGACCTGGTCATATTGAAGTTTTCATATCTGGCTGTGGGATATATTATAGCTGGCTGAGATTAATTTATGTATTATTAAGTGGTGAATAATGCAAAAGATAGAAGGAAAAAAAGTTAGGATTTATTTATGCAAAGAAGCAATGGTACAAGTGCAAAGAGCAGTCTGAATTTGGAAATGAATTAATAGGAGAATATTCCAGGGAGCGAGAAAAATGGCTTAAATAGGTAATCCAATTTATCTGTAGGAAATTGAATACAGAAGCCCATTTCTAAATGGCAGTTTTGCCCAGAAATAATTGAGGAGGAAAGGAATGAAAATCTCCTGGGTGTTATTAATAGTGGATACTTAGCTTAAAAATTCAGATGCTACATCTTCATTTATTCTACATTGTCTCCGAGTGCTAAATGTGTCCATAGAACAAGACGTTAAATATAGTACATGCAAGACGAGTATCAAAGTGTACTGGAAAAAAAGAGTGGCATAAAATTCAATTAAACCATTCACAGACTTTCTATACAACCTTGAAACATATGTAGCCCCTTTGGCCAACATCCCCCTACAAAGGCTGTTACACATTTTTCTTAAAGAATGAAATACAGAGGCCAGACTAAGATGTGGGGCAGTTTCTATGAATGTACACTTTTGAGCTTTCCCAATTTGAGAGAGAGCAGAAAGACCTTGCCCTGGCATGAGGATAACAGTGATAAAAAACAGTTTTAAAAAGTACTTGTAAGCTCCATTAAAGTCTACAGGGCATAGTCCCAAGTAAGTGAGAAGAGTTATGTAGAACACACGCTCATTCCAAGAGCAGAAAACTATGCAAACAAACATTGCAAAAGATAGACACCCCACATCAACTCCTTCCTGGGAATTTTCTAATACCAATGCTCAACAAGCAGGGATTATATTACCAATGCCATGTTTTTGCCTCTAGCACACAGGAGGAAGAATTCATGATGAGGCTTAAGAAAATAATCTTAGTGAACACAACTGTACCAACAGATATAACACATCATCTCCGGAGGCACTATTGAGATACAATTTTTTCTCTGCAAAATAATTGTATTACACACACTTTAGGTATATTTAGATATGAATAATATACCTTTTTGATTTTTATGAGTGTTTCTGATCTTTTTCTTTGAAAAAAAAAAAAAGTGGATGCAGATATCTGGTCAAACCAGTTTAAACTTGTAGCAGTGTTTTCTCTCTTTTTGCCTTTACTCTAAGTGGGCACAAATGTCATGCGACCTCTTTGTCTGTAAATTTGGTGTGTGTGTGGGGGGTCATGTAGTCTTTGTTTTCTTTTTGGAAAAGTGTGTCTCCTCAATTCACTGTGGTCCAGCTTGCCATCAGGAAATAAGGATATGCCCACCAGTGCTGTGGGTCTGCAAAGCCTTCTGGGAGCTCTTTAAACCATATGGAATGGAGTTGCACAAGCTTCCCTCTCATCAGCTGCTGGTGGGCTTGATTGCACCGGCCATGTCTCATCCATCTTCTTTCTGTAACCAAGGGCAGTATATGCTGGGTGTCATTGTATTTGGTGGGTGGACCTTGAAGGCTGCGCTGTGCTTGATGCAATCTGCATATCTGATCGTTTTATTGGAATGTGTGTGGCACACGTAGGGATATCAAGGCCGATTTAGTTTGGGGTGTGTGCCCTGTCTGCTCATATCCTATATCGAGGATCCCCACCACAGAATCTAGGGAGGTGGCTCCATGGAAGGCCTGCGCACCTTGGGGGCAGGAAGTCAGGGCTCACATCCCATGTAATATTGGGTCTGTCATCCTGATATACCAGGTTTTGCTGGACAATTGGGATTCTTCAGTTGGCCAGTTATATGGTTCTGTCCCCTATGCAGTCTCAAGGCTCTGCAGCTGTAACCACTGAAGGTGATACTATTAATCTAATTGGCTTTGTGTGTGGACCTTCTTCCTTTTATCCTCCCTGCTAGTAGCAATGTGGAGAATCACAATTCTTGTTGCTAACAACAAAAAAGAGGGAAAAGGTGCAAAGCCACATGCTATTTATTTTATTTATTTATTTATTTATTTATTTATTTATTTATTTATTTATTTATTTATTTATTTATTTGTATACCACGCCGATTTCTCAAGGTGGAACTCTGGGAGGTTCACATAAAAGACACAAGAAATCCAAAATAATAATAATGATAAATAAAATAAAATAAAATAATAATAAAATTAAAGGGGGGGGGTCATGCAGATTGCCATTTGAGCCCTACTTTTAATTACAGTAGACCCGTTGAAATCAACAAGACTCCAGTTAGGCCCTTAGGGACTGAAATGTGCTTATTCTTGATTAGATGGTGCTCTTCCAATCTTTTTTGAGGAATGGTGATGACTCAAGTGTACCTTTTTTGTTGCCTGGTATAAGATGACACCCACCCAGGTTAAAGATTTCTATTATTGTTAACCCAGCACTCATTGTTCTGTGTTGATTTCAATGAGATTCAGATATGAATTCTATGGTTGGTGTACTTATGTCATGAGACAAGTTATCACAAAATATTCCATTCCTTAGTTCTTTGTTTCTGAAATTTCTTTCAAGAGAGAATGTCAGAGAGAAATCTAAGAGCGAAGGGGCAGGAGAGACCTGTCAAAATACATTTAAAAATATCTCTTACAAAGGATCTTGTCCTAGGCAAACACTCAGTTGAATGCACTATGGAATTTGAGGGGTAAAGAATCAGTGGGGTTCGTGAATCTGAATGAAAGATGTCCCAACAAAGCCCACAAGGGTGCTGAGATTCATTTCAAACTCACCTGTAGTCACCTTTTTGTATAAATGAGATAAAAAGGATAATGTGGTAGAGAAAGGGTCTAAAACGCTCCCTGAGAACAAAGAGGGATACAGTAGGTCACAAAGTACCTTTTATTGCCCCATTTCATCAGATGAAAAGATATTGTAAGCCTTTACTTTGTTCAAATGGGAAGGCTGCTTCACCTATCTGGCTGCTATAGGTTCAGTTGGCTAATATTTTCCCATGTTAAACCCTTGCTTGCTTCTTGAACAACAACAGAGTGCTTCATTTCACTTTAAATAGAGACTTTTTATTATGGGATGTTCTGCTGTGAATCTGAAACAGAGCAAGGAGTAATTGTGTAGGCTGTTATCTGTGTGAAGCTATGTCTAGTGATGTGATGCTTCCACACAATCTGTCATTAGGATAGTATAGTGTCATAAAGTAGGGGAGACAGAATATTTTGAAGCTCATTTTCACTAAATATTACAATTCATGATTTTTGTGCACAATGCAGCAAAAGATAAAGCTTATAAATCCCACACACTTTAATGGAAGATCAGTAACTTTGCAACTAAATCAGTATACCTTGAATCCATGGCTTTGTTTGAATCACACAATTCCTCCTACCTCTTATACTTACTTTTTCTGTACCAGGGCTATGCAGTCACTTGACAATAGACTCATTTCTATTGACCCAGCTGTCTCATGATACCTAGCATTCCAAAGAAAACCTTGGTTAGCATGGAAAATATTGATTATAGCAAAACAGAAAGCTTAGCAATATCTCATGGTTTCAATCAAGTGACTAATCTAGTTAGACAAATAGGAGTGTTTAAAACAGGCATGTCCAAACTTCAGCCCTCCAGATGTTTTGGACCACAATTCCCAGAGTCATTTGTCACTGGCATTCTAAGCTTAGAATTCTGGGAGTTGTGGCCCAAAACATCAGGAGGGCCAACATTTGGACATGCCTGGTTTAAAATGAAAGGCATATCAAAACTGAGAGAGTGAAGCTGTTTGCTATTGTACAAATGCTCTGTATGAACCAGAATACTATTGCCTACATATGCTGAAGTAAGTGTCCACACCGCTATGGAAAATTGCTGCCTGCAAAGGAGCTCCTGTTTGTATACACCCGGTCAACTAATGAATGAGGAAGAGGACAAACAGTGCCTCTTTAACCAGCACCAATTCACCACTATGATTTATGCCATTACATTGGTGCACATAAGCAATGGGATTCTGGTCATCATTTTGACTTTAAAAAATCTCCTGTAACTCTTTTTCTGAATATTTTTATTACATTCTAAGTTTTAAAATATCAACCTAAAACAGTCCTGTTTTTGTAATAAAGTGGATTTTTTTGAAATATCTGAACTGTCAGTGGTGATGTGTAGGACTCCAGGTGCTCCTGCTCATGGTTCTGTGGAAGGAGATGACTTTAAATACGGAGCCCAGATTCACTTCAAGTGCAACACAGGTTACACCATAAAAGGCAGCTGGGTTGCCACTTGTCAGCTAAATGGGAGCTGGTCAACGCAACATCCTGGGTGCGGTAAGGATGATTTACATTTCTTCTTGTTTTGAACTGTTACATTTCTCTTTAAAGACACCAGCTAGTGGAATAAAAAGAAAAGATGACATTTTATTCTGAGACTGAAAATGTTGTGGGTTCACAATGGATTTGTAGGTGTCTCTGTATTCTTAAGACACCGTTCATAAATACCTACAAGGTAACCTCCTAAGGATAAACCGTCTGTACAGATGTTTCTTACTGCCTGTTGTGGTCACTGATTCCAACAATACTGACACCTTTTGCTGGAGAATGTATCTCAGTTTATGTACCCCCCCACACACAAGGTGAATCTGAATCTGATAGAGATGCTCTTATTTGAAAATGAAGTATTTAAAGTACCCACAAAAATACTAGGTTGGACCCAAACACCCATAAACAGAGCTTCACATAAGGAAGCTTCCTGTCTGGCAGTAGTCCTACTGGTGTTTACATTAAGTTTGTGTAACTTGCTGTTGCTAATTTCAGCTAAGGGCTGAGACACGCCTACATTTCACAATTGGGCATGCAACCAGACATTCAACCAAGGTCCCATCCTGATGCCTTACCAATTGTCTGCAATTATCCATGACAGTTATCCAAACCCCAATAGAATTGATAGATGATGGGTCTGTTACAGATTCCCCACCCCACCCCAAAGTTGATTTCCACAACAGTAGGTGGGAAATGATGGGGCAACTGGACCTTTAACTCAGGGAGCCAAAATTCAAAGACATGAATGGATAACATCATGTGGCTCACTTGGGAGGCTAAGCAGGAAGATTTTGCAGCCTAGCATAGCCCTAGCTGTGCCTAAATTTCTATTCAGAAAGTAAGTGGCAGTGGTGCTTTGTGTAAGCTTCCCTTTTGAACAAGAAGCTAGGTGGAGCAAGGCTACGAACTCCCTGGATTTAGATTTTTTTTGTATAGACACGTTTAGATATATATAGGGGTATCTCTGCCTGGTGGGATTCCTAGAATGTAGAATTATTGAATTTGTAGACCAAAACAGAATGGCACATTGCTAGAAGACACAGACCTTCACACCCCAAGTTCTTATACTATCGCCACTCCTCCAAAGGCAGGAAAAAATACAAAATATGTGGACTTAGTGCAGAATCAGCACAGTTGTCACACATTTAAACAATTCAGTGTGTAAATACCATTTTGTAATAGCTCATTTAATATTGCATTGTGTGATGAAATACTTAAAAGGGGGACTTCCCACTTCATATTAGGCATAGAAGACAAAAACTGCTCTGATCCTGGTGCTCCACTGAATGGATACAGGAAAATGATGGAGGATACTGCACTTACGAATGGTCGTTATGCAAGAATTGGAACGGTTATTACCTTCTTTTGTAATAACTCCTATGTTCTCAGTGGCAATGAGCACAGGACATGTCAAGAAAATGGAGAATGGACAGGGAAACAGCCAATTTGCATAAAAGGTAATTTAGATTCATTTTATTAAAAAAAAAAAACCTTACAAGATGGGCTTTGTTATATAGCTTGTTTTATTGATATACAACGTTTTTTGTAGGGAAGGAGCATTAACACTAATGTTGACTCACTCTGGATAGTTATAGAGGTTTGCCAGGCTTTTTGTGCTGGGTCCTGTGAAGGAAGTTAGTAATGATTTCAGCCACAGCCCATTTAAAGACTTCACATGACTGTCACAAATCTGAAAGGAAGTGTGAAAAGTGTATTTTCTGTAAGACTTTTACATCACACCCTAAAATTAGGAATGCTAGTAATTTTTTCTCTCTGCATAAGATGATATTCTTGTCTAAAATTGACAGATTAAAAATTGAGGGTGGTCTTATACATGGAAATAAGCCAAGGCGAGAACCGTGTGGTTGTGAAACTGTAATTTTGGATTGGAAAAGTGAGGGCGTCTTGTAGATAGGAAAATACAGTAACTTTTGTTCGTTTATGTGGTTGCTGAAGGCTGTGATATCTTTTTTTTTGTTCTACTCACCACTGGTTTCTATTGATGAAGTCGATTTGTAATAATTTCTAAGTCAATGTCAACCAGAAACTTTCTGGACATCCATTAGCCCTTAACTGTATTTTGAATGTTTTCTGCTTTCAGCTCTTGTACTTGTATGGTGTGGCCTGCCAGACAGATTTGCTTTGAGGTTTCAGTCTTATTCTGCTGTCCCGCTAGTAGTATCTAGAGATGGGCATGAAATGAACTTTTTTTGTTTCTGTTACTCGTTTCGTTACGTAACGAAATGAATAATGAACATTGTGATGAAATTGGAACGAACCAAACAGAACCACGAAAATTAGGTTCGTTATGTTTCGTTTTTCATTAATGGCGACGCGCAATGAAATGAGATGTTTTAAATGTTAAAAAACGCCATGGACATCCATAAAAATGCAGCGATAATTATTTATACTGTTTGATAATACCTACCGGGGGGGATCCTTAAAACGTTTGTTTTTGTCTTCTCCCATCGCGATGTATTTTTCTTTTCCCTTTAAGGATGACAAAATGGATGTCGCCAGCCACAAAATGGAGGCAAGCCATGTGATGGGATCATGTAAATTATTGGACAACTTCAACCAATAGCATGCCCAGGTTGCAGACTGAGCAGGTCTGGCAGCCACAGAGGGCATAAAAAGCTCTGGCAGCCCCCGTTCTCCTTGCAGTCTCCGGTGGGAGTTAGGGTGGGATTGCTGTCTCTGCGACTCATTATTTTTACTATAGGCCAGGCAGGCAGGTGTGTGTCTCTGTTCCTGCGGCTGCAGCCTGGGTCTTAGGGGAGAGAAAAAAGAGATTTCTCTCTAGCTTCAGTCCTGCAGCCTCCCTGTGTGCGTGCATGCGTACCTCTCGGTGAGTACCCTCCTCTGCCTTGCAGTGCAGTCACTCTGCGGCTGCCTTGCACCCTGGGCAACGTCCGCCGCTGCCTTTGCAGCATCCCTGCATACCTAGTCTATACTGTCTCTCTGCCAGCATCAATTTTTTTAGTGTTTTCCCTCTGGTCTGGGGCGTTGGGGGACGCCTGTGCACGGAAATGCTTTAAAAATGGCGCAAAAAGCGGGTAAAAACGAAAAATGAAAAACAAATAAATGAAAACAATTTTTTTAAAAAAAATCACGAAAAACAAAAACGAACCGAAACGGACCCCCTCAATGAAAAACGAAAAACCAAAACACCATTTTTTCAATTCGTGCCCATCTCTACTAGTATCATAATGCCATCCTATCCACAAATACTCAAAATGAAGACATACTTAAATTCCAGGTGTTTCTAGTCAGCAGGTGCCATGACTATCACTACTGGCTGTGTTGGATCAGAATAATGGAAACTGCGATCCTATAAATTGGAAGGACACACTTAATGCAGTTGAAGGCTTTCTGAGATCCAGCTTCCTCATTCTTTGCTTTGCCTAGCTTTCTTCTAGAGGAGCTAAATTTAAAAAAGCAATACATGAAAAGGATATTGAAGAACTGAAAAAAAATTGTCCTACTATAACACACTTCAAGAAATGGTCAAATTTGGCTTAGTAGCAGGAATCACAACAGCCCCAAGATGCAAAAACAGTTTCATGGTCTCCATTTTCTATGTACATTTTGTTTAGAACTAAAGCCACACAGTTTTATTTTAGAATAATCAGGGTATTTTTAGAAGGAAGAGAATTTAATACAATGTACAGAAGCTAACATACTTCAATACAATAGGGTATAAATGTGTGAATTTTATTTTTGAACTCTAGTTGTAAGCTTGATAGACTATTCTATCTAAAAACACTGTCCATGGTTGAGCTCATGGGGAAAATATTTTATTCTCTTAAATATTTTATAAATATCAACTTACACAACAATACAGTATCGTTATGCATTTGAAATCAGCTATAGTGACTTTTCCTATTTGCACTTTTAATTGTATTTGTATTTGTACATGTTCAGTCAGTGCCCTGCATGTGATCTTCGCCCTGAGCTTGATTCATTGTTATTAAAGAAAAAGAGAAGGGCAAATGGAGATGTAAACCTTAATAACTGAGCTTTGATCATGGGGGAAAGGTCTGTTTAACCTTGTATTTTTCCAGCCTGCAGAGAGCCAAAGACCTCTGACCTGGTGAGACAGAAAGTACTCCCAATGCAGATTCAGTCAAGGTGAGATTGCAGTGCCTTAACTACAATATTAATGACAAATGTTGTTGCTTTCTCCATATGTGTATTTGGTTGACTGGGTGATCATCTTGCTACATGGTGCTTCACTGAGGTTCTGTAAATCATGATTGCTAGATCCACTAGGCATCAGGCCCTAAGGGATGATGTCTATAAGAGACCATCATTGGCATCCTTCAGTCTCGAAAGACTATGGTATCATGCCTGGAGTAGAGATCCTAAGAACAACACCTAGTGTGACTAAATAGACCAATTCGGGAATGGCAGTCTCTACCGCACTGGGGACAGATGTATTCTGTTTCTTGCCCGGTCCTCGAGTTTCATTCTTTCTGTGCCTGCCTCTTTTCCTCTGCCTGTTGGACAAATGCCTCTTCAAATTTATGTAGACCATGCTGCATCTCTTGCCTCCAGACAGTGCGATCGGAGGTCAGGGTTTCCCATCTGTTGAGGTCCATTCCCAAGGCCTTCAGGTCCCTCTTACAGATATCCTTATACCGCAGCTCTGGTCTCCCTCTGGGGCGTTTTCCCTGCACTAGTTCTCCGTATAGAAGATCTGTTGGGATCCGTCCGTCATCCACAGGCCATGGCTCTCACACAAGCAGGCACTATATCATTCAGCATTATAACTAATGCTGCAAAAAATGATAGCTCTGGTGGTAGTGCTGTCATCACGTGGATCAGCAAAATTAGATAAAGAGGTGATGAAGAGAAAGTTGCTGAGAAGCATTGGTATAACAAGTATAATTAAGTATGATTCCAGGTTAATTCTCAGTGCTCCTATGATAATATTTGAGTTTATATGTTCATTCCATTAGCTCATTGCATAAGAGGTGTTATCATACAATCTTCTTACACATGACCTCCTTTCTCCCTATGGATTCCCTTGTATTTATTTACTTAAAACATTTATATTCTATATAAATGACATTATGTTGATTAGTGCACATAATTGATTAGTGCACTCTTTGGAGTGGGAGAGGGATGACACAGGGAAAATGTAGGAAAATTATTTTTACTTGCAAAATTTACTTTAGCTATGCTGGGGAGAGAGGTTCTGGTAAAAGTATTTTTCCCAAGCTTTGAGTATGAGATAGATGTAGACTACAAACTAATACACACTAATCTAGTAACGCCTAGTTTAACTTCACAAGCTTCCTAAGTGGAATGCAAAGCGCTATGTTGTAAATGATTTTTAAAAAGAAAATCAGATGTTTGAAGTGTAGTAGCACCCTAGACATCAGAGCAATGTTATTCAAACTCTTATGATATATGCATGAATGTCAAATTTACATGTGCTGCCACTGTTTTTTGTACTGTGCGCTTACTTGAGATGTATGCATAGTGAGTATGTAACAAGTACAGTACTGGGTAGAACTGAACCATGTTTGTAACACAAGGGTAATCAGATGTGTTCTCCACAGCTATGGTATCTATGGAATTGCGCAAAAATTCATCAGAATCAGACACATGTAATTGTGGCTCCAACATTCCTACAGCTATAGTAGGGAATGGTGTGTGTGTGTGTGTGTGTGTGTGTGTGTGTGTGTGTGTGTGTGTGTGTGTGTGTGTGTGTGTGTGTGTGTTTCTCTTTGTTCAAAGCTAGCTTTTGACCAGAACAAGCAAAGCCAGTCCTGAAAATTTTACTGAGTCACCCCCTACTTGGTCCATATGCAGCTCTGCTTTTGTACAAAGAGGAAGAGTTAAATTCCGTAATATTTCTGTTGTTATTGCATCCAGTTTCTTACAGGACTAGAGCTCCTAACAGTCTCCAAAAATTTCAAATAGTCGTTCACATGTATTAATTTTAATTGTCACTTTTGATTTAATTTCTTTTTTCTTTTTGAAACATAGATACTGCCGTCTTTACTGAAGAAAGCTAATCAAAGTAGAATAAAAACCACCCAGAATGATTAACTTGATCTGTGCAACATTATTTTCTTGGGACACTTTTGGAGTTGATTGTAAAAAAAGAAACAAACAAAAACACATAGTTTGCATGTTCAATCCCTGCCATTTGCAGGTTTGGCTAGGAAAGAAGCCATGGAAAGTCCGCAGTTTGGCGGTTTGAATCCTGGATGCCAGGCAGAGGAGTGAGCTCTTGCCGTTAGCCCCAGCTCCTGCCAGCCTAGCAGTTTGAAAGCATGTAAATGCAAGTGCCGCCTTAAAAAATGGGAAGTAAACAGTGGCCTGTGCACAGGAATGCATTCAGCCATGCCAGCCACACGGCCACGGACTTGCACAACACTGGCTCTTTGGGTTGAAAACAGAGATGAGCACCACCCCTAGAGTCGGACGTGACTCGTATGAATGTGCAGGGTGAACCGTTACCTTTTATGGTCTATCTACTGTTTCAATGCAGTTTGTTATTCTTCAGTTTTGTTTTCCTGCAATTTGCAATGGCATAATTACTGTGGTCTAACAACTATTTTTTCATCAAGAAATCAGTCAGAAATTAATCCTTTTTATCAGAATTAATCCCCACTGATTTCAATACAACTCTGTAGTCAAGAAAATGAGCTCAGAAGCCATGATGCTGCTTTCCCCTCTATTGCTGTTTTTACATGCTGCCAGTCATCTCCAATTTCTGGTGACCCAACAAAATGTCCTGTTGAAAATAACCTGTTCTCAACAGCCTTGCTCAGCTCTTGAAGACTTAAAAGCTTATAGCTACTGTCAGTCTCTCATATTTGGTCCTCTTCTTTTCCTACTGCCCTCAACTTTTTCCAGGTGTATTGTTGTTGTTTTTTTACCCCTAGTGAATGTTGCCTTCTCATAATGTTCCTTAAGTATGGCAGCCTTAGTTTTATCATTTTGGGCTCCAGAGATAATTCAGGTTTGATTTAATCTTAAATCTGCTTGTTGAGCCTTTGGGCAGACCAAGGTACTGTACTAGCAAAATCATCCTGCACAATATTTCAAAGGAGTTAATTGTCTTTCCTCTTTACTGTCCAGCATCCATACCCATACATAATGATTAGGAATACAACAGTGTGAATGATATTCATCATAATCTACAGTGATTATCTTTTTTTTAAATTTGTTTATTGCTGCCCTTCTGAGAAATCTTCTGATTTCTTGGCCATAGTCTCTGTCTGGATTGGTGACTGACCAAGATATACAAAATATTTCAAATTCTTCATTGCCAACATTAAATTTTGTACTGCTTCTGTAATCATTATTTTTGTCTTCTTGATCAGCTGCAGTCCTTCTTTGGCATTTTCACTTTCAGCTGTTTGGCATCCTATATAAGCAATGTCTTTCCCCATTCCCACCCTTTTCTACCTTGTTTTGGTCTAACAGGAAGCCATTGGAAGGTTTCTGTCAATGTGAAAAGAAGCTCAGCATTTCACTATTGTGTGTGTGTGCACTTACATATATGCATTCACATTTGCCCTAATAAACATACAATGAACTGTGTGCAAAAAATAAAAGGTCACATGTAATGACTTTTTTTTTTTTTGCACACAGTTGAGAATGACAATTACTCTGATAATTAGTGGATCTTCAAGGCAACAATGGCCAGAAGCTGTTATCAGCCCATTTGGCCATCCTTTTAACTGGAAAGTTGTTGAACGGGAGCTGAAAGCATCTGCATGTACAAATGTACTCCATCATTTAGATATGGCCATTCCATCATTTAGATATGGCCCTTCCATCATTTAGAGTTTTTATCCTTTGGATGGAATCCAGAGATAGTAAGCCCCCTTTGCCACAATCTAGTGCTGGGAAATATGCTTAAACCCAGATTTTGGGAAATTTATTTTGGGGACAAAATTCCCAAGATGCTTACTAGGGAATTGTCATCTTAAACAGTAGCTTTCCGAACTCTACTTTAAAAAACTGTTGTTGTTGTTGTTGCTGCTGCTGCTGCTGCCACTGCTGTTCGTTCGTACATACATACATACATACATACATACATACATACATACATACATACATACATACATACATACATACATACATACATACATACATACAACTTATATGACACCCACCACCCAAAGGTCTCTGGGAAGCTTACAATTCAAAATTAAAATGAAGAATCAAAATAATTAAAAACAATTAAAATACAAATGAACAATTTAAAAGCAAAGCAAAGCAAAGTGTTCTTCTTATATACTGCCCCAGACCATTTCAAGTAGTCTCTGGGCAGTTTACAGTTTACAGTATGCAGGCTACACATTGGCCCCCGCCCCTCGCAAGCTGGGTACTCATTTTACGAGCTTTGGAAGGATTGAAGGCTGAGTCAACCATGATCAGCTACCTGGATTTAGCTGCAGTATAGGCATTTAACCACTGTGCCACAAGGCTCCAGTTAAAACCTTTAAATACCTGATATTAGCACATCCAGCTCTGAACAATTCTGAACAATTAAACCTACTGGTCATAAGGATAGAATGAAGCAGTTCAATGTCAAGTATCTCTGGATATTTTCATAGACCAGGGATGGCGAATCTATGGCACGCAACATGCTCCCTGCCCCCCAGTTCCCCCTCCGCTGGACCAGCCATGAGGAATTTGCGGAATGGGAAGTGGGGGGGGGGGCAGAGAGCATGTTGTGTGCCAGGCCGACCCTGCCGCCGCCTTCCCCATTGCCATTGCCACCCTCGCCCCTTCCACTGCCCCATTCCTGCCCCCCGCCCCACCGATGACCCTGACCCCGTCGTCACCCTTGTTGCCCTCGCCCCCACCCCTGCCACTGCTGCCTCCGATCCTGACCTCCCGCTGACACTGCCGTCCCCATTGCCATTGCCATTGCTGCCCTGCTGCTGCCAATGATGACCGCACTTCCACCATCCCTGCACCCCCGCTGCCGCTGATGACCCTGACCCCGCCACCCCCGTCGCCCTTGCTGCCTTCCCCCCCTGCCCCCTGCTGCCACCAATCCCACCCCCACCACCGCCGTCCCCATCACCGAGTTTGGGCACTCGGTGTCAAAAAGGTTTGCCATCCCTGTCATAGACCATTGAGTTATATGGAATGATACATTATTTTAAAATGGAGCTTAATATAGCTAGCTACTGACAAAGCTACACTAATGAGAGCTTTTGGGCCTCTTCCCATGTTCTTTATGCATCAAACAGAGAGACTCCTTTGCATCGGCTCTATTCATCTTCATTTAGCAAACAGAAGCTGGAAGCATTTCCAACAAAAAGGCCATCGTTACCATTTGGAGAATTACCTCCAGGGTTCCAGCATCTTCACACACAGCTTCAGTATGAATGCATTTCTCCCTTCTACCGACGGTTGGGAAGCAGCCGGAGAACCTGTCTGAAAACAGGGAAGTGGAGTGGGAGAGCTCCTTCCTGCATTCCAAGTAAGATGACAGGTGCAGAACACACAGCAGCATGAAGAATAGCCAGGAAAACATCAAGACTAGTAAAGTTATGGTTAATGAGCTCACCTAGCCTCACCTATGCAGAATTATTAGCTATCACTATGAATGCTTTATAACATATCATGTTTATATAGGTCATTTGGAGTACTTAACATGGTCCATGTTAATTTTCTCTAAAATATTACTTGCATGTTATATGTCTTTGCAAGAATTTGATTTGGTGAATGGCAAAATATGTTCTGCTTCAAAATTCAGGTGCAATTTTGGCAGATTTAGAATAGCAGAGAAGATCTGTTAGATACTCTTTGGTATTATTTTTTCTTCTGTGTACAATCTAACTGCAAAGTAAAGTTGTGATTTGGACCCCAGTAGTTTGCAAAGGAAAACAAAAAAAACACAACCTGATGTCTTTTATTTTTTGTTTTGTTTTTTGGGGTGGAACAGTTTGTGGTAAGGCAGAAAACATCACTCTTCAAAAATCATCTACAACTATATGGCCATGGCAAGCTGCCATCTATAGAAAACCTAATGGGGTGAAGAGTCCTGGTCAGAGAAAAGGGGCGTGGATACTGATTTGCAGTGGGGCCCTTCTGAATGAACGCACAGTAGTTGTTGCAGCCCACTGCGTCACCAATCTTGGGAAGGTGACCGTTCTCAAAACAGCAGACATCAAAGTTGTTCTTGGTAAATTCTACAGAGATGATGATAGAGACGAGAAGACCATACAGAATTTACGGGTGAGTGTGATGTGCAAGTACTGTGACATTGTTTATTTGTAGATTCAGTTCTTTATTAAAAAAATCCAGGAAATGCCCCATTATTGCTGCACAATATCATGCACATGTTGTCATTAAGAAAAACCTTTATGTAGCAAAAAGCAGCCCTGAATATTGGCAACACAAATGGCAGCAGTCAAGATGGTCTGCAGAATACTTTCTTGTTCCCCCCCTACCATTTACGAAGTGCCACCAAGCAAAGGAAAATCCCAAAAGCCAATCCCTTTTTTTTCATCAGTTAACCACTTAGCACCCAATCACAAAACAATTGTCAGGCTATTTTTTGACAACTGTGAATGGTAGTGCACAAGCATTTGATAGCAAGGGCAGCCTGACAGCATAAATGACAGCAGTCAAGATGTTCTGAGGGATACTGTCTTGTGCTCACTATCATAACAAGTTGATACAAAAGCAAGGGTTTCCCAGATTCATAAAATTGAAGGATTTTAAAGAGTTGAATACACACACTACACATAGATCAAAGCAGAAGCTGCTCTCATGTACAATAACCTAGTGCTAGGAGATGATGAGCACACAATCTATACTATGGGCGGGGTTCGGGGGGGATATAAACAGGAACAGCTTGGATATATATGGCTGTAGCCTTTCTGTGCCATAATATTTTGAAAGGCTGTTTTTGGACTTCATGCAAAAGTGAAGTGCAGCTCATACAATGGAGAGACATACACATCCGTGAACGTCTTAGGTAAATTAATGTTACCATGCCTGCCCTGCAGAATGAAGACTAAAAAGCTATCTTCCAATTTCCAAACCTTTTCCTTGAGTTAGGCAACCTGAGCAGGAAAACCTATATTGGCCTAAAAATTACAAACATGGTATGTGTGTGCTTTGGAGAAGGTATCCTCTCACCTTTTGAAATAAAAAAGGGAGGCTTGGATTTAGTGAAGATTATCACCAGAAATCAGTATCGCCCATGCTATGTGAAAGAAAGAGAAAATAATCAACTCATTTTTGAAATGTGGTTTGGAGGACAGTCTGTGATGGGGGTTCCTGCATGGCAGGGGGTTGAACTGGATGGCCCTTGAGGTCTCTTCCAACTCTATGATTCTATGATTCCTTGAGGTAGCCAGAAAGGCAGCAAAGTGGGTGCTGAACCAAGTCAAGCCTGAACTCTCACTGGAGCAAAAATGAGTAAACTGAGGCTCTCTTACAATGCACATATAATAAGAATGCAAAGCTTACTAGAAAATACATTATTACTGGGAAGGGGGGGCAGTACGAAGAGAAGAAGACCTAATGTGAGGCCAATCTAAACCTGAAGTATAATAAAATAATATTTCTAGTAATTTGAGATTATGCCAACTCAATCATAACTAGCCATAAAATCACTTAGAACCAGAATATAACCATATCCACATAGTACAGTGATGGCGAACCTTTTAGAGACCGAGTGCCCAAACTGCAATTCAAAACCCACTATTTTTTTTTTGCAAAGTGCCGATACAGCAATTTAATCTGTATACAGGTGGCTATGAAGGGGCAATGTAGGGTGCCCATAGAAAGGGCTCCGAGTGCCACCTTTGGCACCCGTGCCATAGGTTCGCCATCACTGACATAGTATATCAGAATCCTCATTCTCATCTGCTGAAACTGTTTGATAAATTTTCTAGCTGTCACGAATAATTTAAACAACGTAGGGCAGCACATTTTAATTGTGAATTCCCACAATTGAGTCTTCTACTCTTTCTGGCTTCTGTCCTAGATTGCTGCTATCATAGTGCACCCGAACTACGACCCTATATTGCTTGATTCTGACATAGCCATCATTAAACTCCTGGATAAAGCCAAAATCAGCAGCCGTGTCCAGCCGGTATGCTTGGCATCAACACGTGATCTTGACTCTCCTGAAGATGACCTGCAAATAATCATCACTGGCTGGAAGATCCTGACAGATGTGGCTGACCCAGGCTACAAGAATGACTCAGTCCGTATGGGGACTGTTCAGATAGTGGATTCCCTGCTGTGTGAGCAGCAATATGAGGAAAATGGAATCCATGTCAGTGTCACTGATAGCATGTTTTGTGCCAAGCAGCACCCAACTGCCTTTTCAAACATCTGCCCAGCGGAGACTGGAGGCATTGCAGTAATACCATTGCCAGGAAAATCATCATTTGAATTAACCTGGCATCTTATGGGATTGGTGAGCTGGGGCTATGATAAAACCTGCAGTCTCGAACTTTACACTGCCTACACCAGAGCAATTCCTTTCAAAGACTGGATTGAGAAGAATATGAAATGAAGCCGTCCATGTTTTTTTTTTTAAAAAAAATGTTAAATGTATAATTTCTTCTGCCATCTCTGGTGCTTTGGGTTTCTCATCCCATTGGTGGAAGATGATGGGATGATACTAAAGCAGGAACCTCACCAGCTTGGCACAGAATTTTAGCCATCCAGGGAGATCAGTTCATCTGTCCAAAAAGTCTGAGTGCAGCAGATGGGTTGACAGTGTCTAAGCTGATCCCATTCTCCTGGTGAGAATGAGGTGTAGTACCAAATGGATTGTAGTACCAAAATACGCTGGCCAGAAATAGCTGTATTTAATCTGTATTTGACAATCACTTGGATTACGATATTTGAATGCCATTTCCTTCAAAGTTCTGAGACAAGTCGGAGGCTGGAAAAAAGGTAATTAATATGCTAGATCAATGTGTTAATAATCTTAAACTGTCTGTATTATATGTTGTATTTTCCCTCTTGAATATATTACATATTCAAATAAACAAAGGGTTGTTTTAACCTGAAAAGCAACATTTGATTATTGATCTGAGGAATGTGCATGATTTCTTTACGTACTGGAACTAAGGAATTCAATTTTCCTCACCTGGTGCAGGTATTTTCTGAGATGATGTGGCCTTCTCTACCCCCTGCTTCCTGTTATTAATGTAAAAAAAAAAAAGGAAGGTGCCACTGTTTTTTCCTGGGGGTCATAGACTTTCTGCCTGTTAGGCTTTATAGAGGGCACCTTCTGAAGAATTGCTACTCAGGAAGTGCTGCATCTGCTTCATTTCTTCTGTATATGTATAGCAGGCAGCTAAGAACAAAGAAGCTTATGTTTCACCCCCAATCCACTGCATGTTCAAATGGCATTAAGAAGCAACGAGTGTTCTTTTCCCCTTGGATGTACACCATAGCATGTTGAGTGAGTTTGGGTGTGCTTTTGGAACTGAGGACACAATGCTGTTGGGACAGCAGACTCCAGTTTTAGTCTAAATCCAGTAACAAATCTAAACAAGAGTGGGCCCACTGAATCAGTGAGGAGTTGGCAAGTTGAGCTGGCTGGAAAGCTCAGTGG
Source organism: Phrynocephalus forsythii (assembly GCA_029282475.1). Lineage (NCBI taxonomy): Eukaryota > Metazoa > Chordata > Lepidosauria > Squamata > Agamidae > Phrynocephalus > Phrynocephalus forsythii. The sequence continues at coordinate 125,966,952 of JAPFRF010000001.1, read as the reverse complement.
TTTAGGTACCTAGCTGTGGAGCCAGGGGTTGGGACTTTGATTGCCCACTGAGCCTCCTATGAGTCGAGTTAGCCTGTGTGGCCTTGGGCAAGCTGCATAATACAGAGCTTTCCTCAGAAGCAGGGCATGGTAAACCACTGCTGTATATTCTCTACCTAGAAAACCATTGGCCATAGTATCCTCTTGGAATGGCTCAGGGAGTTGGGAGTGGGCAGTGTAGTTCTGCGCTGGGTCACTTCCTGCAGGACCGATCTCGGTGGTGATAGGGAGCAAGAGATGTGACACTTGCCCCCTCCTTAGTGGGGTGCCACAGGGGGTCGGTAGTACTCTCTCTGCTCCTGTTCAACATCTACATGAAACCACTGGGTGAGATTAACCACCACAGGGCGAGGTATCATCAGTATGCTGATGATACTCAATTATACATCTCCATTCCTGGTGAGATAAGTAATGAAGTGACTGTGCTCTCTTGGTGCCTGGAGGCTGTAGGGGCCTGGATGGGGAACAACAGGCTTCACCTGAACCCTGGTAAGATGAAGTGGCTGTGGGTGAATGGCTCTTCTGTATCCAGGAAGCTGTCATCTTAAGTTTTGGATGGGGTTGCATTGCCCCAGACAAACCCTGTATGCAACCAGGGGATGGAGGGGGTTCCTGGACTCACAGCTCCTGTTTAAAGAGCAGGTGGCAGCTGTGGTTAGGAAGGTCTTTGCACAACTTCATGTGGTGCACCAGTTGTGCCCTTTCCTGGATCACAAAGCCCTCCAAACAGTCACTCAGGCCCTTGTTGTCTCCCACATAGACTACTGCAATGTGCTCTACATTGGGCTACTCTTGAAGAGTATTCAGAAGCTACATCTGGCCCGGAACGCAGCAGCGTGAGCTATTCTTAGTGCCCTGAGTTCAGCACATTCATTCATTCATTCATTCATTCATTCATTCATTCATTCATTCATTCATTTTTATATTCTCTCTATCTAGCTACATGGCTACTCTGGGCGGTTTACAAAGTTGATTGCTACGTGAGTTGCACTGGTTGCCAGTTTGCTTCTGGGTCCCATTCAAGGTGCTTTCAAGCCTTAAATGGCATGGGGCTGGGTTACCTGAGGGACCACCTCATCCCCATTACAGCTACCCATACCACCTACCTGATCATGCAGGGAGGACATGCTGCAGACCCCGCCAACAAGAGAATTTCACCTGATGAGGTCTAGGAGATGAGCCTTCTCTGCAGTGGCCCCAGTCCTTTAGAACACCATGGCCCCCGGAGATGAGGCAGGGCCCCCTTCTGGCCTTCCAGAAGAGTCTGAAGAGCTGGTTCTGCAAGCTTGCCTGGGATGGAACAAGTGATTGCTAACATCATCGAGTCCATCTCTTTTAGATTTTTAATATTTATTGTTTTATTGTGTTTTATATTGTAAATCATCCAGATTCCTTTCTGGGGAGTTGGGTGGTGACAAATACAAATAAATAAATAAATAAATAAATAAATAAATAAATAAATAAATAAATAAATAAATAAATTCACCATAAATCAGAATTGACTTGATGGCATATGATTATAATTTTGTGAGTCAACTTTTTTGTAAGTTCTATTGATTCAATGGGTCTACTCTAGTTGCAACTTGCTACTGGATTTCTGGCAATACACAACTAATCCTCCTCTTGTCCACAAGAACATAATTGATACTCTGAGACGTCCGCCAAGCCAGTGCAATTTTTGGGAAGCATGGAATTGTACACAATATTGAGTCAACGAAACACCCATACATTACTTAATATCTTATCACTCAGTGTTCTGAACACTGGAAATGGAATAGATGAAGCACTTCAAGTGAAAAGCAATATAAAGTGAGGTCAAGTGGTTATGTTTTAATAAAGTGAGGTCAGGTAATAATGAACTTCCATTTTGCATGGTTTGAACTATGTGCCTCATTGTTGATTTATGCTGCAGCCATTGCATATTGACTAGACCCATAGACATTTGCATTAAGCTCTACAGGGAAGAAAAGTCACCAGGTTACCTTTAAAAGTTGCTTAAAGGGAGAATTCTACCCTGTGTGTATTTTCCTCTTGCAGTAATCTGACAATCTATACGTGATGGAATTTTCCTGTCTCTGTAACTACCGCAAAGTCAAGAATCACTAGCATGACTAGAATTTTGCAAGTTACAACTACTGACAACAAAATAAACACAAAGATCAAAACCAAAGAGTCTGAGTTGATAGGAAAGAGTAGGTGATGGGTAAAGGAATATTTGGAATTGTTGAAGACTGTGGGATGCTTAAAAAGAGGGTGCTAGCTTTAAGTCTTCTTTTTGTCATTAAGCAGAATCAGGTAGGGATCTAGGGGTGCTGGAAGCCCGTGAATGATGGAAAGATGTTTGAGGACAGAACTGTGTGTACTACATGGCATTCTGGCCACAGGTCCCTTAGATTTGTAGGGACAGATTTCAGAAATGTGACTTTTTGGACTTGAACCACCTGGGCAATTCTGTGAGCTGTAATTTTTTTAAAAAAATACAGCATTTTCAAATTTTAGGTAGGACACCATGTTCCATCACCAGTGATGAAATCAGTTCTCATTGCCTGTCTGGTTATCTTCAGGTATGAGGATACCAGAAGATAACCAGACCTTTTTCTTCCCCTCTGAAAACAAATGATCCTGGGTCAGTCTTTCAGTATATATAGCAACCCAAACTCTTATGGACAATAGAAAGGGAATGAGGAAAAATAGAGAGGAAAGGTAAGGCTGATTTGCAGAAAAATAGTACTTTTCTTGGGCTCACCTACCCTCACAACACCTAAATAGAGTATGAGAACCACAAGTATGGGGCTCCACAAAAAGACCATCTTGCATTATAAGGACCTGAAAACAGTAATGTAAAAACAGTAACCTAAGGCTGTGACTGTGGCTTTATCTGCATTTTATGCTTCTGTTCATATTAGGTCATCACACAGGGACTGTGGATTGTATTGGTGCCAGTATGTGCAGTGGGCCCTCAATCCGATGTGGTTGAATTCCTGCCACAGCCCACAGCCTCCCTCCCTTTGATCTCACTCCCAGCAGATCCCCCCAGCAATCCTTCTATGATTCATTGTCAAGCCAGTCGGCTGTTTACAACATTGCACTGCCCTAGGGAAAGGGGATTTTTCCAAAGTTCTCCATTATGTACAAACACATACACACATACTGTGGAAACACAGAAGTCTGCTATAGATCCTCAGAGTTGTTTCTATTTCATATTGATTTTCTCTCTCCTTTTATGCAGCGACGATCTAGTTTGAAATTAATGCATCAATCCAGCACTAAACAAAATAGAGTAGTGTGTTTTAAACAATTTAAAAAAATACTTTGGGGCAACTCGGGAGAATGATTGCAGGGTGGGTGTTCCCACTTATCCAAAAGAGTATCCCCTAGCTTAGCATGTCACCAGAATACACATTTGACTAAGATAACTGTTTACACAGGGAAAATGGAATTAAAATCATTCCAGCTTTAAAAAGTAGAAGCTCCCACCAGCGGCAGAAGTGGTGGTCACCCATATCTGAAGCAAAAAGAACAGAGCTATTTGCAATGGTATTTGCATCATGTGATGATGTTACCCACCCAGAGTAGCCTTCGGGCTAGATGGTGCAGTATATAAATCTGATTAATTGATTGATTGATTAATTAATTAAAGAAGTTTGAGTTCATCTGTTTCTACTTCTGCATCAAATCCCATGCCATTTGTCAGTATTGTCATAGCCAAAAGCAGAATATTGTTGAGAAATGCAGTAAATCTCAGTGAATGAGGAAAGTAAGCTGCTAGCAGAGACATTAACAAAAGGAAACCATGTTTAAGGCAGACTATTCCAGTAGAAGCATTCTGAACAAAGATTTCAGACATTCCAAATGAGAGAAGGCGAAAAAACACACCAACTGAAAGGTAATTCCATGCCAAGTATTGTATCATCCAAGGTTGTTTGTCATACAACATAATACAGTCTATGAAAATGAACTCAGAAGCAGAGATAAAGGAGACACATGACAAGCAAGGAATGCAGATGATGAGTGCTGCAAAGTTGTTTCTGTGCTTACTTCCAGTCCTGCAACTTAATTCATATGTATGTGACTTCTTTTCAGATGGCCATGTGTATAACTTGGTGTCTTTTGGTGTGATGCAAATCATTAGCATGTCTTGCCACTTCGTTCTGTGCTCTACAACTGCTTTTGCATTTCTAATACATTGGAGTGACAAGCCAAGATTTTCCAATCCTGGGGAAAATGGGACTTGTGCAATGTCAAACTTCAAAGGCACACACATTAAGACGCCAGAATAACCTGAGGGTTAAAATGAAGTTTGCTTCTGTGTCCTTTTAGAAATGCTGCTTAAAGTCCTGCCTGATTCCCTACAGAGCTGCTGCCAACCAGTGTTGTCAGCACTAGGGTAGATAGACCAAGTGCCTGACTCAGTTCTTATACGTTCTTATAAATGGCATTAAAAAGATAGGGACAAAAACGTTTCTGCAGCAACTGGAGTAAGGCTGGCCATATTGGTTTAGTGCTAACATGGGGCTTATTGGTTACTGGACAGACCAGACATTCAGTACTAGCTGCACCATTTTGTTTTCCTTCCCAGAAACACAGAATGTCCTTTGTTTAGTTTGTGCTTTCCATATTGGAGAAGGGGAAAAGAGAGAGAGAGAAACAATATTTGTGCATGACTGTGTATTAAGCTGCATGGGTCTTTTCCTCCTGCAAGTTGCTCTTCCAGCTAAATAGTCCCTGGGGGAATGATTTTGAAGGCTCTAGGAGCCAATGTTCCACTTCAGAAGAAGACCTATTATTCCCTCTTCCACCTTGTTCTAAGGAGGCTAATCTACCAGCTACTTCCCAGAATGTCAATTAAGAAGAAATTGTTTGAAGAGAAGAAAAGAGAACTAAATAAATGCTTCTAATTTTCCACCGAAAAGTCCAGTTCAGGCTCTTTCCCAGGCCCATTTCAATAACCATTGATTTACGGCATCTCCAATAGAGGTCAGCAGAGCCTTGAGGACTGGCATTTAATAGTCACCACCAGAGCTTACAGCTGCAAAGAAGCCGTTTGCCTTTCCAGATTATACCATTCCCAACACATATGGTATATTCTCATTATGAATTTCAGGACATGATTCAAATTTTACAAAAGTGCCAGTGTGTTATTTAAACCAGGCATTTCTTATTTAAACTATGCATGCTTTATTAAGCTGCCTTCTGTTGTTGTTGTTGTTTGGCCTGATGAAGAATGCCTTGTTACTTGTAAGTCTTGATATTCACCCAATTTCAATTTACTTTTTATAATACATAAGTCCTCAGTACAATCAGAGTAATTACACTACCCTTGCCTATTTGGGTCCTTTCAGGGAGAAAGGCCAGATTGAAATAATTTAAATAAATAAATAAATAAATAAATAAATAAATAAATAAATAAATAAATAAATAAATAAATCTTGATAGGAATCCAGCAGTAAGGTGCTGCTGCTTCTAATACACTCTAAAATTAGAGGTGCTACCTAGATGCCCTAAGCACATCTGACCTCTCCTGATTTCGGAAGCTAAGCAGGGTCGGCCCTGGTTAGTACTTGAATGGGAGACCACCAGGGAATACCAGCGGCTGTAGGCACCTGGAGCAGGAACTGGCAAACCACTTCAGTATTCCTGCCAAAGTAACTCCATGGACATGGAGTCACGAAGGTCACGACTGTAACGACACAACACACACACACACACACACACACACACACACACACACACACACACACACACACACACACACACACAGAATTAGAGAGCTGTTGGGCCTGATTAGAACTTTGATGGGAGACCACCAGGGAACGCCAGGTGCTGTAGGTTTTCTGGAGGAACTTGCAAACCACTCCAGTATTCCTGGAGTCATGGAGAGTCAGTCAAGACTGTAACTACACAACACACACACAATAGATCCTGTGGATCCAGCTCAAAGGAACAGTGGGGAATCAAATTCCTAGCCTCTGGCCAGAGACCTAAACCACTAAATACCAATGATCTGAAGTGATTTCATCAGTTTACAGGTACTCTCCTGGTGGAAGAATGATGAAGAAAAGAGACAGTTTCACTATGCTGTGCTAGGTGTGTGTTGTGTCCGACTCGTGACTCCATGTCCATGGGGTTTTCTTGGCAGGAATACTGGAGTGGTTTGCCAATTCATAGTCCAGGCTCCTACAGCACCTGGTATTCCTTGGTAGTCTCCCATCCATGTACTAACCAGGGCTGACCCTGCTTAGCTTCCGAAATCAGGCAAGATGGGATGTGCTTAGGGCATCTAGGCAGCTGCTGTGCTAGGTACTCAGGTAAATGGGGTATACAGAAATGAGGAGCAAAGAAGCTGTGTTTTATTAGGATCCACCAAATCCTACAGGACTTTCTGAAAAACCTCTGCTGCAGCCACATTTTTTTAAAAATGAGATTTCTTCTGCTCTCCATGTTCTTCCTAATTAATTGTATTTTAATGATAATTATTTTAATTTTAATTTTTTTTGTTTATCTGTTTTTCAAGAGATCCTGGGAAGGAGGAAGAGCAACTACCCTCCATTCAGAGAATCCAGATGTTCCTCTCCACCTCTGGATATGGAATAATATAAGACCCTATGAACACGAGGACGCGTGACGCAATCAAATTCATAGCTATTCAAGCAGCCGTTCCGTCGAGTTCAATGGGACTTTTCCCAAGAGAAGAGAGAGGGGGGGGTTCCTGGAATTGTAGCCTTAGTTCTACGCGAGACCCACAGCGTCCCTCCAGATCACAAGCCGATTGCCCCTTTCTGCCCGCCCGTGTGCTCGCGTGCGCGTTCTTCCGTCCAGGCACCTTTTGTCTCGTGCGTATTAATTCATTATTAGTGTGTCCCCTCCCCCCCTCCGTCCGCGTGCCAATCGGACATCCAGGAAGGTTTTAAAGGACTAGAGCTGTGATAGCCTGACGGGGGACGCGCGGGGGTGGGGCGGGGGCTGGGGGGGGAAGCAGCCTGCCCGGGATTTAACCCTTTCCTCGAGAGGGCCCAAGGATCCCGCCGTTCCGTCAGGTCAGCGCAAGCCCGGTTGTTCAGACTCCCGCCCCCAGACCACCCCAAGCGGGTGCAAGACCCGCACCGCGAAAAGAGGAAGCCGTGGGCGCGGCTGAGGGGCGCTTCTCCTTAGCCCTTTCTAGCCGCCGTCGCGTGGCTCCTCGGAGGCGTTAAGCCGGTGGAAAGGGGGACCTGAGGAGGGGTGGGGAGAAGAGGCCGAGCAACCTGGCGAGGAAGGAGGCGGCGGCGGCGGGGGGGGCGCGCGGCGGAGAGCCACGCCGGGTGGGGAGATCTGATGTGCTAAAGGAAGAGAGGGAGGAGGCCGGGGCTCTTCCCCCGTTAGAGGGACGGACAGACAAAGCCGACGCGGGAGTGCCGCTGCTCCTGCTGCTCGGCTCCGGAGACAGAGCGGAGCACAAAGGGAAATCGATCGTCTGGGTTTGGGAGACCGGAGAGAGCCCCTTCCGAGGCAGGCGCTGGAGGGACAGGCGCGGGGATAAATGCAAACAAGGGAAGGGGGCGTGTGTATGTGTGTGCGTGTGTGCGGAGAGGGTGGTGGTGGGGAGTGGTCTCCGGCCTCTGCATCGCCTTCTCTCCGCTCAGCCGGGATCGCTCTTTAGATTCCGATAGATCCACGCGCTCCCCCACCACCACCACCACCCTCGGGGAGAGGGCTTTTCTCTCCCCTCGAGAGATCCAAGAAGAGGCGCTGCCGCGGCGAGTGATGTCAGCTCTCGCCTAAAATAGAGAGGGATAGACTGCAAATCCAGAGTTAAACCTTCCAATCCAGCCTCCGCCAACACCATGGCAATGTGAAGTCCCACCACCACCTCGTCTTGGAGAGAGAGAGAGAGAGAGAGAGAGAGAGAGAGAGAGAGAGAGAGAGAGAGAGAGAGAACCCCCACTTCCCCCCTCTCTCACACTCACACACACATACACACACGCAGCCATTGCCTGCCGGCTCCCCGAGGGAACAAACAAATCAACAAGGGATCCAAGCGCCAGTAGCCACGCTTGCCTCTGCCTCGCCATTCCTCGCTGCCCATTTCCGTCCGCCCCCCCCCCACCGCACTTTCCCCGCCGCTCCCCTCTTTTTTGTTTCTTTTTTTGTTTCTTTTTCTTTTTCTTTCTTTTTTTTTTGCCCCACTGCCCGGCTCTCCTCAAGACACTCAAGCGCTCCGAAGACGTGAAGATTAAATCTCCGATCCACTCCGAGGCAGGAGGCGGCGGCGGCGGCGGCGGCGGCGGCGGCGGCGGCTGGATCGCCAGAGCTCGGCTTCTTGGATGCTGGCTTTTCGGAGCCCGGAGGATTTTACAAGGCAGGACCGAGAGGGCTTCTTCTCCGACGACGCCCGAAGATAGAGAGAGAGAGAGAACGAAGGCTGCCTTCCGTCTTGCCCCCCAAGCCCCCCCCCCTTCCTGGCAAGCCGCTGCGGACTCCTTAAAGCCCTTGGATCGCTGGAGAGGACCGCCGGAGGGCCATGGCATCGACGGAAGGGTGAGGTGGAAAGGGTCCCCCCCCCACTTCCCTTTGGTGCTGAGGGGTGGGTGGAGGTGGGCTGGGCGGCGAGAGGCTTCCCAGTGGAATGTTTTGGGCTTATCGGATGGGTCGATCCGTCCGGGTCCGCCGTACCAACAGGCGCAAGCTTAAGTCTGGCATTTCAAATATGAGCCTCTCCGGGGAAAGGGAAGCTTCCTGGCTCTCACCAGGCTTTATTTCTTTAACCCTTGAGGAGCCGATCGCGATCAAAGCGCTTCCGAGACAAGAACGGGGATAATTCCGGCGAGAGGGCGACGCCGGTTCGTAGTCCTGGACCCGTCGGTACTTGCTTAACGATAAGTCCCACCGAAACTGGGGGCTGTTTAAGGATCGGGCTGCTCTCTTGGCCCCAGTCCTGTGTTCCTCTCCCCGGCATTCGCTGCCTCGCAGGCCCTCATCCTAAACAGGATTACTCAGGGAGCAAGAGCTCAGTGGGACTTTCCTTCTGGGCAAGCATGAATTAAATTTGCGCCCCCGCCCCCCCCCGAGCAACGGGAACAAGCAACTCCTCCAGTCTGGGTAAGGGAGGAAAGAGGAACCAACGAGCGTCACCGAATTGTTGAAAAGGGTTTTGCAAGAGTTTGGGGTCGTGGCGGTGTTGCCAGGGGCCGCTGAACGCGTCTGCCACGGGGAAAGCGGGCGGGAAGGCGTCCTGCCGGAAGATGTGAGGGTTGCACAAGAGTTAACACAACGAAGCAAGAAGGCGCAAGTCCGGGTCTATCTTGGGCTACTAATTCAGATCTCCAGAACTTCTTCGCCTGTTGCGAAATAGGGCCAAAGACATCCTCCCCGCCCCTCGCCCCGCACGCACGCACGCAGTCCGCCGGCCGGTCTGGATTTGGGGATGGATGGCTTGAGCTGAGAGGTGTGTGTTTCCTCGTTGTGTCTGGGGCAGTCCCCTGGTTTTTGTCTCGCCTTAGCCAGGCGTCTGGGCTGGGCGGTCGCCTCTTGATCCGTGGGGCCTGGCTGTCAGGTTGGATCAGTGTGATCGGCTCTGGGACGGGACCTTGTGAGGACACGAGTATAAAAAAGAGGCTCTGTTTATATCTGTCGGAGGTGTGTGTGTGTGTGTGTGTGTGTGTGTGTGGGCGCACGCCTTTCCGAGGCTAAAAGGAGATTTAAAGCCAGCGGCCGCCTAAAGGTACCAGTGCTGGGGGAAAAGTGCATGCACCGTCGGGGAGGACAGGAAGAAGCAGGTGTGCAGACTCTCCATCATAAGAGAGATGACCCAGACAGGAAGTTGTTTCAAGACCTAAACTGGTCGATTTTAATCGGGAGAAGGCCCTCTCCCCAGCCTGGGATGGCCACCTGCTTCCATCCAAGATAGTTCTGCTCCTGGTGAGCAAGCATGCCAAATATTGTAGATTTTAAGTGTGATCAAAGTCCAATGCAAACAGAAGAGAAGGGAGCAAGTAGTTGGGAAGCAGAGAATGCTAGTGGTCATCCTCCCTCTAGCTGGGTCTTCTCCATGCCATGGCACTCAGTAGTATTCTCAGAGCAAGTACAGTATAGACTTGTATGTGATGATTCCCAACTTTGGGGAATCCAAGGTGTTCCTGGACAGCAACTCTCAGACACCCTGGCTAGCATAGCTGGTGGTGAAGGCTTCTGGGAATTGCAGGCTAAGAACATCTGGCTTACCTGAGGTTGGGAACCACTGCTTTGGTGCATTCCATTGGCTTCCATTACACATCTAAGCCTCTTGCTCTCCCTTTGGCAGCAACAGAACCTGAACATAAGAATTACACCATAAGCTCTCTGTGTTTGTGCACATATAGAAGAGTGAACACAGGGTTTTTCCAGGGAAAGGAGCATTTTAGTGTTATGATAACACAGCACGCCACATAGCATGTGCCACTACAGCACAGCACAGCTGGTTGTACACATTAAGCAACATTAAAATACATTTTATATTCCAGAAGGGGAGATCACTTTTTTCCCCTGCTGTGAACCTGTGTGTATGTATAGAGAAAGAATGGGTAGAGCATGCTGTCTTGAGGGATACATTCCCATCTGCATTAGGGGATGGAGCAGGGTAATTTTTAAGATTATTCCAAGATTATTCATATATTTTGGGACAGAGCAGGACAGCTAGCTTGTTGAAGCACCACCAACAAGAATTTCATGAGCACATCAAAGACAAGCAAGTTTTATTTGACATCAACATTCAGAAACTGTAGTTCACCTATTCTAATGACCAGACCAACATACAGTGGTACCTTGCATAAAGGAATTAATTCGTTCCAAATGAAATTATGTTAAACAAATTTTCCTTTATACAAATTCCCATAGGAATGCATTGAAAATGGAGTAATCCCATTTTTATGTTGTACGGCTTTTCCCCATAGGCGATAATGTTAAGCAAATTTCCCCTATCTCCGGAATTTTTTATGTTGTACAGATTTTATGTTATACAAGCTGTTTGTTATACAAGGGTCCTCTGTATAGTGATTGAGAGGGTTGGGGCATGAAATTGGAAAGCCCAGTATGCTGGTAGTTTATCAGGGGTCATTAAGGCTGGTTGACAGTCTTTGGGGTGACAGGCAATGTTCATAGTGGTAATGAGAAGCATTGCTCATAGTTTGGATGGTTTAGCAGTATCAATAAGAAATAAGAGTGCAAAATTTGCAAGTAGAGAAATTGTAGTCATAAAGATACAACAGTTCAGAGGTAATACAGAGAAACATGTATGGATGAGCTGATGAGTATATGTAATATGATAAGAAGCCCCTGTCCCTGTTCAGGGCAAGAGGGGTACACTTAAATCTCTTGTATTCTTGTTCAGCTGTATTTATCAGCAACTATGAGAGAGTCAGACCGTTCATTCTTTCTAATCAATGGAACTGGTACATTTAGAAAGAAAATAGGAAGGCAGAGATTTTGTAAATGTAGTTATGTGTCCCATACCGTCCATCATCACATGGCTTTGTCCTCCCACGCCCTCCACCCCATGCCCCAGATCTGCGTAGAGAAGCAATTGCAGCTCATTAAGAGCCTGTGCTTTCTATGCAGAAGGTCTGATTCCTGCGATCTCTCCAGGTAAGGCTGAGAATGATTGCTGTCTGAAATCTTGGTGGGCCATTGCCACTCAATGTAGACAATATTGTACTGGATGAACTATTGACCTGATTCTGTATAGGGTAGCTTACCCTAGATAGTCCAGACTTTCATTTCTAGGTTCTTAAATCTGAAATGCAAAAGTGTCACCTATACAAACACAACTCCCAAATTGGCAAAATCCAAATGATTTAGATATAAGACCAGTCCCCTGACAAGGATATTAGACCAAGGAAGTCATTGGAATGATGCTGCAATATGTGGACATATGTTATTTTATATGCTAATTTACTGATAGACAATAAAGTGGAAGTGGGATGCTGGATATCTGTGCAGCACAGTCCTATGCACATTTACTCAGAAGTAGGTTCATATTATGCAGTGGGACTTACTCCTGGGTGACTGGAAATAGTTGTAGCTATTTGCTGCACAAGAGTGCAGCAAGGATCTTGTGCTGGCAGAGCAAATCAACATTGGTAAATCAATAAGGCAATTCTTAAAATGGGTGAAGCTCAAACATAGGTTTTAAACTGGGCTTCAGATCAGCACCACATTTGGCATAGTTGTAGCAGACAGACTACTCTTGCTCAGTTCAAACTTTGGGGAGGTTTGGGTAAAGGGGTTTCAAGTTATGTTTCTTTTCAAAAGTAAAACTCCCCACTTTGAGCAGCCCTAAACAGCTCCAGATTTAAAATTACTCATATAAAATGAGAATACCAATTTTGCTTATCTTAGCCCCACCCATTTTTTTATTTGGAAAGAATCCCCTAACTAGGTTTGCTTTAATGAAAATAATGAAGTGAAAGTCCTCCAGAAAGGGGGAGATTTTGCCAACTATATCCAGGAAAGTAGCAGACGATTTTGAAATGCATATTCAAAGTGTATGTACATTTCAACACCACAGAGTAGTTGTGTTTGTCAGCTTTCAGGAAATATTATCTCATGTTTCTGAAATCAGGCTCCTGACACATGTTTTCAGATGGAAATCAGCAACAGGTCTGAGGCAATCTGAACTTTTGAAACTGTCAGTTAGGACCAAATTGAATTTTTAATTTTTTCTTGGTCAAACGGGGATTCATGCTTGCAAATTTATTCTATGATTTATTGTAAAAATGTTTAAAATATATTTATAAAGATAGAAAAAACATTCAGAAAGTCATTACAGAAACATTAAAGCTATTAATTACTGGGAGGCTGTGGTTGAGGATTAGCTTAACTTAATCTTACTTTGGTGCCTATGTCCTCTCGTAGTCTCAACCATTCCACTCATCCTGGGGTTATACGATTGCGTGGTCATTAAAAAATCCCAACAACCAAAAATGTTAAGTGACATTAAATTATTTCTGATGGATGGTGACTGTATGAGTTAATGCCTTCCAACATGTCATATCCTTAATGACTCTGCTCAGATCTTCCAAACCAATGTCATCTCATATTAGGTTGTTCTCTCTTCCTACTTTTCCCAACAGTATTGCCTTTTCTAATCACTTCCATACTCTTCTTTTATCAGTTTATTCATTTTTGGTCTAGTGGGAGTTTATGCTTTTTTGGCTGCCTGTGGTATCTGTAGTGCTTTCCTCCAACACCATATTGCAAATGAATTGTTTTTTGTCCCTGTCTTCCTTCCGTGTCATTCTTTTACACAGTACGGATGATTTTGAAGTTAATTTCTAGTTAAAATCTTTCCTAGCTCCAAATCCATCCCCCCCTTTTGTTTTAATTTGAAAAGCTAAGGGAACATGTTTTGGGAAACAGGAGCACAGTATGTTCATAGAGCTTTAGGTCTGGTGTAGATTTTCTTTCTTGGGTTGCCTACCCCAAGGAAAGCGTTTGGAAAATGAAAGATAGCTTTCTAGACTGCATTCTGTGGGACAACATAAGTTTACCTGAGAGGTTAAAGACTGTGTATGCTTCTCCATTTTATGTATTGCATTTTCTCAGACCCCACTCAGTCCAAAACAACCTTTCAAAATATTTTGGCACAGAGAGACTAGAGCCACATCCCAGCTGTTCTTGCATCTGTCCTTTCCCACCAGCCGTAGTACAGATCATGCACTATTCTTCTGGAAACCTCTGTCACTGGATAGTTCTATAGGAGGGAAGTTTCTTTTGGAATTTGTGTGTCGTGGATGGATATTTGAACTTTCATTTTTAAAAAACTGAGGACATTCAGTTTTTCAAAAACCTTCAGTTTTATGAATCTTGTGCTTCTGTAACTGCTGACAATGATAATAAGCACAAGAGAATATCCAGTGGACCATTCTGACTGCTGTCATTGGCGTGGTTGACTCAGCCTTCCATCCTTCTGAGGTTAGTAAAATGAGTACCCAGCTTGTGGGTGGGTGGGGGAACGTGTAGTTGGCATAATTAAGTTGTAAACACCCAGAGAGTGCTTTAAGCACTATTAGATCGTATATAGAAGCAGTACACTTTCTTTCTTTCTTTCTTTCTTTCTTTCTTTCTTTCTTTCTTTCTTTCTTTCTTTCTTTCTTTCTTTCTTTCTTTCTTTCTTTCTTTCTTCTTTTTTTGGTTTAAAGCTTGAAATCCTTTTTCCTGCTGCCCCTCTGGGCATAATATTGTGCAGCCATATTGTTCCATTTCCTGGTGTATTGGATCATAGATACAGAAGCATAGTATCCCACATTCATACATGAAGGTAGTGGTTTATGGAGAACTGGAGTCTACACTTCGATAAGAAAGTGTCATCTAGTTAAACCAATAGCTTGTGGAATATGCAACTCTATTGTCCATTAGAGAGACAGCTCATCTGCTTGTTTCCCTCTGCTGCCATGTAAAACTTCCACCAGGGGAGGTTGCTGTACTTTACCTGATGGTAGATCCAGTTATCACCTCTAATATCAAGCCAGCAGGAGCTAACATCATAGCCCTCCAGTGATCTTAATCAGTGCTGGGAAGCTCCTGCTGTGGGGTAGGAGTATCAAAGAAACCTAGTATAAGATGGCATTGTTAGTCGTTTGTGAATTGGCGTTATTTAGCATGCTTCTCTTTTGGATTGTCACCAGATTAAACAAAGCAGTGGATCATAGAAATTTGAAATAATTAAATCTGCAGATGTGAACAATGCAATAAATCTGGATGAAAAAACTGGTTTTTATTTGGCAGTAGCCCAACTATTGAGGGGCGTTAAACACATGCTGAGAGGAAAAATCTGGAGCTGGCTTCTTGTCTTGCTGGCTATTGCCTCTTCCTTTCAGTACTAGAATCTGGAGCCTAACCAAGGGGATTGGGGGTTGCCATCATGTCCTGCTTTATGGGCTTTCCCAGACTCAGCTGGTGTGGGACCCAGGATGGTGAACTCGTTCTTTTTCAGCAGGATTACCTTGTAAAAACATGCCAGTGCTGTAACTTTAATATTAGCTTCTGGTGCATTTTTTTCATATAGAAGCACTGGGGGGGGGATCAACTGGTCTCTCGTCTGCTAAGTATCCATTCTCAAGACACACTCTAAGTTGTTACTCTTTCTGGGGGCAAACAAATAATCCAAACAAATGTGTTACTGTGTTTACTGCAACAGATCACAACAGCATTGGTTTGGAAGCTGAAAATATAATGGCCAGGCTAAGGCATCCTTTCTGGGCCTTTAATAGGCACACAAGGATAAGGAGTGAAGCATAACATGGTAGCTGTGCTTCGATCTGTTACAGATTGTAGGTGACTGCATGTTGTGTGGATCGTGGACATCATATGGGTACAGTGTGCACCTTAACTGGACTCTCACCCTCAACTCATGGAGCTGTGATTATGCCATTCTGTCAGAAAGAGGGCCCATCAACAGGTGGCTGTCAACAGCAAAATCCTCTTATAGAACTCTGGATAATGGTATCTCTTTTGGAGATCAATTGCCCTCAGTTAAGACATCTATATAGACATTACCAGTGTGCAACTGATAATGTCTACATGGATTTAACAACTTGGGGTAATTCCTCCCAAAAGCTATACTGTTTGTAGCACACCAGCCTAATACACCAACCTAACTAGGTAAAAGGATCTGGGACAAAGAGAACCATAATAAATGAATAAGATGCCACTCCTCTGTCTTTTTAAATGGTCTCAAGCTAGAGAGTTAACTATTTTTTCCAGATATGATGTAGGAACCCTCATATACATATTCAACTTCCATTCCTAAAGCCCATTCTTCATTCATTTCAAAGTTTATTTATTTATTTATTTATTTATTTATTTATTTATTTATTTATTTATTTATTTATTGGATTTGTATACAGCATCTGCCCAAAGGCTGCTCTAGGAAGTTTACAATAATAGAAAATACACAGGTTTATAACAAAACAGTAACAAAAAATAAAGAACAAAAAGAAGATACAAATTAATAAAAAAACTTTCAAAATATAATATAAATCAATTACACTCTATAACACATAAAACTGAGCTAGCAAAATGGATAAGAGAGTCAATCACAAAGCAAACAAACAGAAAAGAGGTCAAAGAAAAAAATTTTCAGGTCAGATTCTTGACAGGAGTCAAAGCTACCCTAAAGAGCCATGTTTTCAACTCAGGTTTAAAGATTTTGGATGAGGAAGCCATATGTATTTCAAAGAGCAGTTTGTTCCATAGCTGAGGGGCTACCAATAAGAAGGCCTGATTTGTAATTGTTGCCTTACGGGCCTCCCTCGGTGTAGGCACCCTCAGGTGCCCAGCTTGAGAACATTGGGTGGTCCAGGCAGTTCTATTTGGGAGAAGCCATTCTGACAGATAGACAAGTAGATTCACACCTGCAATCTTGTCTGGGTTCAGTCATCCATTGAAATGAATGGAGACAACTACACACATAAGATCCTTCTAACATTGGGATGCAGTAGATGCAGATTATTTACATGCAACCATGTACATATTTAAAAATCCTCCAGCAAATAACCTGCCTAAGTAAGCACTAGAATCATGTTTTTATTCTTGAGCATAAAATAAGCTGCACAACAGGCGAATTAGCTTCATCTTTTTTGCCCATCTGACCTCTTCACCTCCACTTTGCATGTTAATCCTTCTGCAAGGGCTGCCTGGCTAAGGCTGCAAATCTCTGAGCAGCTTTTGAACAGCTGTTGTTTTTGAATTGGGGTGTGTGTGTGTGCCCATATCATGCTGTTGGGATGTGTGCTGAGTGAGAGGAATCTTGGGTGTGATATCATTGCACACAATAATTGTTAGGCTCTGCAGCTGTATGACTTACAGGGAAATCTATCCATAATTCAGAAATTATTCTGAATTATTGTCAGACTATCAAACATTTGTATAGACTGCCAACACACATTGCACATGGATCCTACAAAATTGTGTCCATAAGAATAGAACTGAGAGCCAATGTGGTATAGCCAACTGAATATCATGCTCTGACTCAAGAGATATAGGTTCAAATCCCCCCTTCTGCCATGAAACTCATGGGAGTAGGGAGATAGTAAAACCACTTCTTAAATTCTTCACATACATTGAAAATAGAGATGGGTGTTTCATTTAGGAAGGGGACTGGTTCTGAAATGAAACATGCCAGCATAGCTGGCACTCAGAACCCAGTCCCACCCTCCGGAACAAAATCAACCATTGTCTTACCTTACTGTAGCTTGCACTGGGAAAAATTCCAACCACGAAGCAGCCTCCATTATGTCCTCTTTCCCTCTCCAGAGCACTGGCCAATCAGACAGGGAGGTGGAATGATGCATATCCTTGTTCAGTCCTGATTGGTCAGCATCAGGGAGATGGAAAGATGACACATCGGAGGCTGCTTCCTGGTTGGAATTTTGCCCAGCATGAGCTACAGCAAGGTAAGACAGTGGTTGATTTTGTTCGGGAGGGTGGGACTGGATTCCGAGTGCCAGCTGTGCTGGCATGTTTTGTTTCAGAACCAGTCCCCTTTTGAAATGAAATGCCCATCTCTACTTGAAAACACTATTAAGGTTACCATAAGCTGATTACAACCAGAGGGCCCATAACATAACAACATAACAGGAACGTAACTACGTATTCATAGTGGCAACATTAACCAAATAAAACTGACTTCAGCCTTTTTATGGGAAATAAAAATAGTGATGGTTCTGCCCCCACCCCACAATTTTATCATTTATTGTACAAGGAAATCATCATAAAAACTAAGCAATACTGTTGCTGATTTTAGGAAACAGAGTTGTTTCTTTAATCCTATGTGTTTCTTTGATATTATACATGTAGTATTTGTACTAGATAAGCATTACCTATGCAAAGTGTAGTGTTTGTTTAAAGATGGAAAGTTTTTCATACATACCGTTATGGTTAGGCACATGGGTTTCCTATTTCTGAGGTTCCTACTTCTATGTGGTCCAGACTTTGCTGCCAAGTCCAACATTTTGTGGGATGATGAATACAGCATAGTGTTTGTGGGTATTAGTATTATTCACACACCTTTCTCTTAGGAAGCACTTGATTTCAGAAAAATGCAGCTCACATCAAGGTGAGAGTGTGGTCTAAAAATAGTCACCTCACTCCTCATGTCCCACATATCTTTGTATTCGTGGCACAAATGTGGGCACATCTATTTTTACCAGCAGGTGCATTGCCAGATAGTGTTAACTGAAAACCTCTTGCCACTCCTGAAATAGCTGGGAATAATTCTCTTTTCTGCAGAAGAACAGATGGGCAGAAACAAACACAAGGGTGGGCAATTTTGCACAATTAAAAACACAT
Organism: Phrynocephalus forsythii; assembly: GCA_029282475.1. Lineage (NCBI taxonomy): Eukaryota > Metazoa > Chordata > Lepidosauria > Squamata > Agamidae > Phrynocephalus > Phrynocephalus forsythii. Next base: position 125,948,610 of record JAPFRF010000001.1, on the reverse strand, counting down.
CCTCTCTAACAAGCTTTGAAATTTAATGGGGCAAGTATGAGGCCCACTTATACAATCTGTGGTGGCTTCCATGGAGAAAGTGATCATCCTCAATTAATTTGCAGCCCTTTAATACCATTATATTTAACATGATAATAGAGAAATCAGTTTTATCCCAGGCATATTATATCACCAAGTCACTGGCCCACAACATGTCATTACAAGGGTCATGTCAAAAGCGACTTATGAAAAACTGGAAGGAGAGAGGAGTGGGAGGCATGCTTGTACTCAGATGCTTCAAGTTGTATGTCAATTCATTGTCGCTGTCAACAAGAGTTGTTGGAAAGGAAAAGAAAAGAAACACTGTTGTTTGCAATGATCCAGTCCCCCCAGATGACACGTGAACATGAATTTCTATTTGTTTTAAGGTAGACTCTACTCCAAGTATGGAGGATATCATCATTTCAATGTTTGAGCTCGACTATAGATTTTTCTTCCCTCAATGGTATTCTCTGACAGCAAAATCTGATTGGCCTCACAGGAGAAGATTTCTTGCCCCCTCACCCCTTGATGCTTCCACTGAGGCAAGAATTATCTGCTCCCATGGAGTCTCAGTGATAAGCCACAGGTTTTCACAAATCCCAGTGGTGTGGAGAGACTCCATCAATAACAACATTGTTCTTCAGATGGTCCTTTCCTTCACAGGGACTGTGATAAGCAAGGAGAGGGTTAGAACTCTCTTTCTTCTCACACTTCTAGATCAACCCTTTCTTGATTACTGGAGGATGGCTAAGGTCACTGTTATTAGAAGAAAGAAGAGGAATGTTGGAATCACAAAAGCTGTGCTGGGATTGGAAGATCTGGAATATGAGAGCAAGGATTCTTCTCTAAAATGTGCCCTCAATATCAAATATAAGGGTGAGATATCCCTTCGCGGTGAGCCAAACCCAAGTAGATTTTATTCCAGAAGGTAACAGGAGAAGTGGAGAAGAAAGGCAGGCAGCCATCATTCTTGTGTCAGCACAAAATCAAAGTGGTTCAGGTAAACCACATTTTAGAAGTACACTTTAGGGAGCACCAGGGTTGCACCTATTCTTCCTCTGTAGGCTACACATTTGGTGACTAGGCATGGGCACGACTCAGCGAAATTGTCGTTTCCGTTTTCGGTTATCGTTTCTGTTACGTAACGGATACGGTAACGATAATTAAGCCGTCAGAACTCGAACTTGAACCGAAAAAAGAAAAATTTGGTCGGGTTTTTCATTTTTGTTTGTGGCATCACGGCGATCGCGCAATGCGAAGCACATAAAAAGTTTTTAAAAGTTTTTTTTTAAAAAACCCGACTCCCGGCCAAAAAAGCAGGCGAAAATATGCCTGCCTGAGGCTTTGCCACCTACCAGAGGGGTGGTTTCTGGGGGGGGATCCCCGGCCTTTCCCCCCCTCTTCTCCTGTCCTGGGCTGCTTGCACCAGGCTAGGGGGGGTCATCCTCATCGTCTCGCCATGCCATGCGGTGGGGGGGGGATCCAAAATGGCGACCACAATTTTTCTTTTGAAATTGTGGTCAAAAAACACACCAAATCACCACAGAAACATGTGAAATTTATTTATTTTAAATGCCTGAATTTTTATAGTAGCAGCAGTGGGTTTTTTAATAGCAATAAAACATCATATTGATTTTATTTTATTTTATTTTATTTTTTATTTTTTTAGACCTGCCCATTTGGGCTGGGCATGGGATGGGACCATGCAATTTTTTTGAACCATTCCACCAATGGCATCGCCAGGTTTTTGACTGTCACTTCTGGATGTCTCGGAGGGCATAAAAAGCTGAGGCACCTTCCAGAAATCGCAGTCGGGTGTATGGATGTGGTTGAGGGAGGAGGGCTGGCTGCTGGTGCTGGTGTGATCCGATCAAGATTGAGGAGGGAGGCTGGATGCTTTAGGATTTAAGTTAGGCAGGCAGGGAGGGAACTGAATTTAGAAAATAATGTCTTTGATTCCCTGCAGCTTTGTCTGCTGAAGGGAATAGCAGTTTATTCTTTATTTCTTCTCTGGCAGTTTGTGAGGATTTTTTTCTGATATTGGATAAAGGGGGAGGTTCGACTGGGAGTGGGAGGTGTGGGTTTATTTTAAATATATATTATATACTACCATTTATTTTCTATTTTCCCAACTTCAATTTGCTTGCATGCACACACATTTGGGGTGCAAGCCAAGAACAGAACCTCTATCCTAAGTGATATCCTAACTGCCCACTCGCCCGTCCGCCCGCGTCACCGCCCGCCTGCGGCCCGCGCCACCGCCCACCCATGACCGCTGCCCGCCCATGGCCCCCCACCACCACCGCCTGCCCGCACCTCCCCCCTGCTGCCCGCCTCCCACCCCGCCCGCCGCCTAGGGCGCAAAAACACCTAGCGACGGCCCTGATTGTGGGACGCCCCTATGCTCTGGGAAGTCAAATCGCGCTAAATCGCAGTGGAAACGACAAACGACAAACAAAACGACAAATTTTTGAAAAATTTCGCGACAAACGGAAATGACCCGAAACAGACCCATTCCGACAAACGAAAACTCGAAACGTCATTTTTTCTGGTCATGCCCATGTCTATTGGTGACTGTAGGACAGTGTTGGTGAACCTATGGCACGGGTGCCAAAGGTGGCACTCGAAGCCCTTTCTGTGGGCACCTGATATTGCCCCTTCACAGCCACCTGTATTCAGGTTAAATTGCTGTATTGACACTTTGTGAAAATGTAGTGAGTTTTGAATCACAGCTTGGGCACTCGGTCTCTAAAAGGTTCGTCATCACTGCTATAGGAAGAGGCCCTTGGAAGGCACTAGCGTATTTGCCCAGAAGTAACAGGTTACATGTAATGTAGATACCCATAACAAGTTGTCAGTTTAGGTAATCAGAATGGAACAAAGATACTTTGACAAAATAATAACATTTGCGGACAGCGCTACTTGATTAGTTGAATTTGTAGATATTTTTAGTGTGACTTTTTAAAAGGCACTTTCCAGTACATTTAGTGACATTTCTAACAGGAATGCTTCAAGTTTTATGTCATTCTTCTATCAATCCTAAGAGTTTTTTGTTTTTGTTTTATAAAAATAATAAGCTACATGATGAGCAACCTCATGTAGCAAATAGTTTTTCTAACCATCAGTGCAGAATGTCAACAAATTATTACATTCTAAAGCACTGCAATGAGTAACAGAAACAAATTAGAAGTACTTTAAAAAAGAAAGCTCTCCAGTCCTGGTTCTCCCAGTCCTGGTTCTTCCATACTTGGCTATCTCTACTTTTTATGTAGGAGGCTCATTTGGTCCCCATACAATTGCTGGACCTGGTTGTGTACATAGTGGGTACACATTGAGAGAAGATATGGGACCTGTTGATTAGTAAAGGAATGGTATGGAACCCACAAATTGAGTGGAGTAAACTAGCCCTACCCACTGTGTCATCACACTGAAGGCAGAAGTTCAGCAATCTGAAGGAAAGAGGCTGCTCTGGCCAGGGAGACTGACTACATGAGATAGAACCAGTGATTTTGGGTGAGTTGATTCACATGGTGAGGCTGACTTGTCCTCTGTTAACTCAGACAGTTGCATTCAATGGGAGTATAACAGTGGAAGGGCTAATACACTCTCTTGGGGCCTTTTCACACGACCCCTAAGATCCACTGGCCACTTAAATTCGGACCAGGGATCTTGGGGGTTCATTGCTCTTCCTGCGTCCTCACTTCCTTGATCCTGTCTGCGTGAGGGGAGGGAGGAAGAAAGAGAGGAAAAAATGCAGGCTCACCTCGGAAGCCAGTCGAAGCCCCTTCGTCCTGATTCCTTCTCTTCTGTTTTTTTTTTTTTTTTGCCTCCCACTCCTTCTCTTAAAGGGGCGAGAGGCAAAAAAAAAAACCCCCAAACAGAAGCGAGGAGAGCCCCGCACTCACCAGATTAAATCCAGACCTGGGGATTTTCACCCTTCTAGAGCAGGTACAAGAAAAGTGCGCTGGGACGTGCTTAGGTGGGCATGGTCGCACTTAATTTCCTGCAAACTCCGGAGCTGGTGGGGAAACAATTATAAGCTCTGGAGCTGGCAGCCATTTGCTGCGGAGTTTAGGGGTCGTGTACAAAGGGCCTTAAACATGTGTGGGCTCTATATGCTTCCTTATTGACTGAATAGGACCATTGTTCATATCCACAGCCTCATCATTTGTGTTTTTTAAGTTCAGGCTGTTTTGACTGACCCTGTGATAATACAGACACATTGCAAGACTAAGGAGGATGACTCTATGGGCCTTTTTACACGACCCCTAAGATCCTCTGGCCACTTAAATTCGGACCAGAGATCTTAGGGGTTCCTGCTCTTCCTCTGTCCCCACCCCTCTCCGCACTTCCTGGTTGCTGGCTGCCTGAGAGAGGGAGAAAAAAGAAAGAAAAGAATGCCTTCTTACCTCCGTTTTGTTCCCGGCAGCATTCAGATCTCTTAAAGGGTCGGGGTGCAAAAAAGAACAAACAGAAGCCAGGAGAGCCCCGCACTCACTATCCTTACACCTGATCAAATATTTGTCACCTCCAAAAAGCAGGTACAAGAAAACTGCTGTTTGGTCGCGCTAAAGTGGGCGGGGTCGCACTTAATTGTCTGCAAAGTCCGGAGCTGGTGGGTAAACATTTTTAAGGTCCGGAGCTGGGAGCCATTTGCGGCGGAGCTTAGGGGTCGTGTATAAACGCCCTATGTTGCACAACACAGAATAAGATGGTGAAATTGTGCAGGCAGTTTTGATGCTATTATGATTGCACACTTGTATTCCTGTCTTTTGTGAACAATCCAGAGATGTCTGTTGCCACACAATATATAAATGATATAAATACAAAGGAAACAAAACGCTTTCGTACCCAGGATAAAGTTTTTGAAGTGACTGTATAAGTTATAAATAAGAGAGTGGTTCTCGGAACTGAGCAGGTCTAGTTCTCCCTTCCAGGTGGCATTGTGTCAAAAAGGGATTGGACAGATTCCTGGAGGAGAATCCATCACAGGTTACAAACCGTGATGGAGATGTGTAATATCCAGGCTTAAAACTGGGGTACTTCAAGGACCAGATGCAGGGGAGTGGTATAAAGAGACAGATATCTAGTCTCGTGTGCTCCCAGGGTGCCACTGTAAGATACAGGAAAGCTGGACTAGATGGGCCTTTGGTCTGATCCAGCATGGCTCTTCTTATGTTCTTATGTTTTTATGTTAATAACTGAAGCAGCTTTCATTAATATAGCTGGAAAGAAGAAATATGAACTCAAGTTTTTCCACATGGGTTGGTTGGTTGTGGTCATGTTCAGTCTACCTGTGTAACACTATCTCCTGTAATGAGAAGTGCACAAGAAAAACAAGTGTCTTGAAAAAGAAGAAGAGGATGCATGAATGTATGCAATATAATACAGAAGCCAAAATCCTCTTGTATAGTACACAAGTGGTGTCACTTTTGGAGACAAAATGCCTCAAGTTAAGAAAGCACTGTAGACATTTTCTGTTTCACATTAAAGTCATATTTAATCAGAAACTGATAATGTCTACAGTGATTGCTTAACTTCGCGCAATTTGCCCCCAAAAGTTTTGCCCCTGAAGCCATAGAAATACTGGTGTAAAAAAATACAAGGACATCTCCCATAGCATCAAAGATTATTTTGCAAAACTCACCCCAAAAAAATTGTGAAGATGAACCTAAGTTCCTTCTATCTTGCTATGTTTCTTTCTTTAATCTACAACTGAAAACAAATCTGTTTACATATTCAAACGTAAAGATGTATTTCAAGTGATTTTCTCTCAGAATATTCATTTTAAACATATTTTTCCGAAAGTATGTGTTTCGAAATATGTGTTGATATAGAATCATTATTTCAGCTAAGTACTGTGTGCAGTCAACAAAGTGCAAAACCAGGGAATAACTGTTCTATTCCTCCCATTAGTTCAGCCAGACTGAATAGATCAAAATCCTTAGGCATCCTTTAGTTGCACTGATAATTCTCAATTTTTCATGAGATGGGCTGCGGGCTAATATTCTGAGTTAATGATGATTATAAAGAAAATATATAATGAGTGTGTAAACATTGCTGGCCAGTGTCATGTACTGGATAGAAAGATAGGTTAGGACTCAAGAGATCTGGTTTCAAATCCATGCCTAGCTATGGAAATTCACTGGGTAGTAGCAATGATGAAATTATTTCAAGCTATCTTTGGGTCTTGTTCAAGGACAAAGACACCTTCCTTGGTGGATGGACGATTTACACTGGAATCTCGACAGAGAGACTGTTCTGCACACCACCTTTTTAAAACATACATACATACATACATACATACATACATACATACATACATACATACATACATACATACATACATACATACATAGTGGTAAAAAATTGTGCTGATCAGTTAGCAGGGGTTCTGACAAGAATTTTTAACATCTCCCTGCAAATGGCTTGCGTTCCATCATGTTTGAAAGCAGCTACCATTGTCCCAGTCCCAAAGAAAACAGCAGTTAATTGCCTAAATGACTACAGACCTATTGCATTAACGTCTGTAGTGATGAAATGCTTTGAAAGATTGGTTCTCCAATACCTTAAAACATGTTTTCCACCAGACTTTGATAAACATCAGTTTGCCTATAGGAGAAACAGATCAACAGATGATGCCATAGCTACTGCCTTACACCTTGCAGTGAGTCATCTGGAGAAACCTGGAAATTATGTTAGGATGCTTTTCATTGATTACAGTTCAGCTTTTAACACCATCCTACCAAGCATTCTTATTAAAAAGCTGGCTGATCTGGACCTTTCGTCTACCATCTGTGATTGGATCAAGGACTTTCTAAGGGACCGCTCACAAACAGTGAGGGTTGGGCCTTTCACATCTACTTCCCTGAAGCTTAGCACCGGCTCCCCACAGGGCCGTGTGCTTAGTCCCTTCCTGTATTCACTGTGCACATATGATTGTGTATCATCTGATCCATCTACTGTGATTATTAAGTTCGCAGACGATACCACCATAATAGGTCTTATTACAGGGGGAGATGAATCACCGTACAGGAATGAGGTCCAAAAATTATCCACATGGTGGCTAGAAAACAACTTGCATCTAAATATTACCAAGACAAAGGAGATGGTGCTGGACTTCCGGAGGAAGAGAGAGGAACTAGCCCCATTGTACATCCAGGGGGGTTGTGTGGAGAGAGTTTCTTCCTTTAAATTTCTGGGAGTTTACCTCAGTGAGGATCTATCCTGGGGAATTAATACAACCAAAGTAGTCAGGAAGGCCCAGCAGAGACTGCATTTCCTTAGGGTCTTGCGTAAGAACAAAGTGAAGCAACAACTGATTATCTCCTTCTACCGGTCCACAGTTGAAAGCATCCTCACATATTGCATTACCATTTGGTATGCTGGATTGACAGCTGCTGACAGGAAGACACTACAGAGGGTGGTAAGCACAGCTCAGTATATCATGGGCTGTCCCCTGAGTGCACTGGACGACATCGCTAGGGATCGTTGCCTCAGGAGGGTTGGAAAAATTCTTAAGGATGACTCACACCCCGGTCAGCACTTTTTTACCTTGTTACCATCAGGCAGAAGATATCGTAGTATAGCCTGCCGTACCAACAGACTGAAGAACAGTTTTTATCCATGGGCTGTCAGACTGCTGAATGGGAAATAATCCCAGGACAAGTATAGAAGAACTGACCTGTGGGCTGGCGCATTCTGTGTCAAGTACACAGGGTGCAATAAGACTGAGTGATTGCCAGTGAGATGGGGGCGGGATGGTGGTGGGGGTGGGCATGGGACACTCAGCTAATTTCATTGTGCACATGTTGTACATTGACAATAAAGGTATTATTAAATACATACATACATACATATGGGAGAAGGGTACAATCACATTCTTTGCTACATCTCTATTTAAGCATATTACTTTTATATACTGTTCTAGCCTTATTATCAAATAATTGTTGCTCTTAGTAGTTCTCATCTTCATCTATTTCTATTAAACTCCCTTCCCCACCCCCATCTTCCATATCTTCATACAAATTCCTCTGTAGAACAAGTCCTAGCTTTGTTTTCCTATTATTGAATCACAGAAGTTGGAAGGGGCATGTAAGGCCATCAAGTCCAACCCCCTGATCCTCATAGGAATGCAAATCAAAGGATATCTGCCAGGAGGTTGTCCAAATATCTCCTGAATGCCTCCAGTGTTGGAGCGCTAATCAGCTCCCAAGGTAATTGGTTCCATTGCTATGCTGCTCCGTATTGGTTTGGCTGGACCTCTCAGTGGCCTTTGCTACCAATGACCATGGTATCCTTCTGGGATGCATTTCTGGGATGGGTCTTGTTTTACATCCTTCCTGAGGGATCCTTGCTTCATGCCCTGGTCATTGGCCTGGCTTTCTTTCCACTATAACTATACCATAGTTATATCCTCCTTGGATTACTACAACACCTGGTGTATGGGGCTGCCTGGAAAGATAATTTGGAAACTTCACCTTGTGCAAAATGTAGAAGCCTACCTGCTGAGTGGCACTGATCACAGGGAGCGTATAACTCTCTTGCTACAACTTCCCTGGCTACCAGTCTGTTTCTGCATCCAATTCAGCGAGCTGATTGTGACCTATAAAAGTGTTCTGCTTATATATCACCCCATACCACTTCAGGTAGTCTCTGGGCGGTTTACAGTTTAATTACAGTATGCAGGCTACACCTCCCCCACCCCCCACCCCCACCCCCGTAAACTGCGTACTCACTTTACCGAACTCAGAAGGATGGAAGGCTGAGTCAACCTTGAGCCTGCTACCTGGGATTGAACCCCAGGTTGTGAGCACAGTTTTAGCTGCAGTACAGGCATTTAACCACTGCGCCACAGGGCTCCTAAGACCTAAACAGCAGCTTGGGTTCAGACTCTCTGAAGAACTGTATCTCAGCATATGAGTCTAGCCAGATACTATGATCTTCAGAGATCACTGAAAATGCCAATTGTTGAAAAGCAGATGTTAATTTCTTCCTACTTTGGTTTTCCCTGTGGTTGTGTTGTGAGTAGAGGAGACTTGATAATATATGTATGACTTTAGTGGGAGCCCAAAGAGAAAATCGACCCAAGAATCTTCTGGTCACCTCATGGATAGAGTGTTTTATAAGGAACACAAATTTCTCCTTCTAGGGCCATGTCCTCAAAATGTTTAAAGTCTAAGGAGGCCACTCCTGTTTTTCTCGCTCACATGGCTCCCAGCCCCTAATGAGGGGCCCAGGACTGCAGGCTGCCCTCTGTTGCTGCCAGCTTTCTCTGACCACAGTATTATAGTGCAGTGTTTTTCAACCACTGTTCCGCGGCACACTAGTGTGCCGCAAGATGTTGCCTGGTGTGCCGTGGGAAAAATTGAAAAATTACTTTATATATAGTCAATATAGGCACAGAGTTAAATTTTTTAACATTTTCTAATGGTGGTGTGCCTCGTGATTTTTTTCATGAAACAAGTGTGCCTTTGCCCCAAAAAGGTTGAAAAACACTGTTATAGTGCCCTTGCACTGTACTTGGCCCTGGCCTTGCCTTAGGATAGCCACGTATCCTCTTTTAAAGACAGCAGCTCACAATATGAGGGGGTTCCCTAAGGACAATCCTCCACCCCAAGTCCAATTTAAGAGAAAGAAGGGACAGCAACAACCTTGGAATTGCTCAGCTGCAGTCAATATCACGTGAACTCAGCCTGTCACCTGTCCAATGCCATCTCCCTCCAAGTGAGATGCCTTGCCAATTTGTACAAATAATTAAAAATAATTTCTAATCTGCACATATGCAATTTTATGTAAATAGAAAAATGTTTGCCCTCTTTTTAACACACACACACAGAGAGAGACAGACACAGACACACAGACACACACAGACACAGACACACACACACACACACACACACACACACACACACACACACACACACACACACACACACACACTTGTGATGTGTAAGTGTATTTCCCACCTTTTAATATCTAATACTGTGTATATTTGATGAAATTTCTGGTCTAAGTCCCCCCCCCCCATTTAATCACAACAAAGATGCCTTTCTGAAAAACAGGTGAGGTAATAGTTTCTGTGCAAATGGTAGTTTCTTATCAATATACTTCCAAGAATGTTACTAATGAAATCAAAGACATCTTTCTGAGTCTATTAATTGCAAACTTAAAACAATGAGAACTTTTAGATGATTCCCAACAGATGGCAGTACATGTCAAGACTTTCCCCAACTGCCTGAACTGGGCAAAGTTCATTTTCACACTAAAAAAAAAAAATCCCCCTGAAATGTCACTTTCCTCTGTATTTCATTTTTAAATCTCTTGAATGTTAACAGAATGTAGATATAACCCCCACTTCCATATTAGTTCAAGTAAAGGCGTGATAAAGCTGGTGATTATGTATTTAAAAATCTGTAAAGATGTAGTTTGTGTTTCCACTAAATAGTCATCACTAGAGATGGGCACGACTTAGCGGTATTCCCGTTTCCGTTTCAATCCGTTACTCTCCACGAATATTTACTCCGCCAGAATTCGAGCTCGAACCGACGAACAAACAATTTGGTCTGATTTGTCGTGCTCGTTACTTGCATTGCGGCAATCGCGCAATGCCAAGCGGCACAGAAAAAAAGTTTTTAAAAGTTAAAAAAAAAACGATTCCCAGCCCTAAAAGTAGGCGAAAACTGTCTGAGGGCACCTACCAGGCCAGAAGGGTGTTTTATTTGGGGGGGGTTCCCCGCCCCCCTCTCCATGGCCATTTGCCATGCAGTGCGGGGGATCCAAAATGGAGACCGCAATATTTTTTTTGAAATTTGCCCAAAACCCCACCAAAGCACCAAATGCGAAAATTAGCTATTTTAAATGCTTGAATTTTTACAGTAGCAGCAGTGGGTTTTTCTTGCAAAAAAAAGTCTCCGTTGATTTTATTTTATTTTATTTTATTTTTACACCTGCACATTTGCAATGATGGGCTCGCCCATGGGAGTGGACCATGCAAATTTTCCACCAATCGCATGGCCACTTGGCCAGGTTGACCACAGAGACTTCTGGGATGTACCAATCGGGCATAAACAGCCCACTAATCGTAGCCCAAACCCGAACCCTAAGCCTAAGCCTAACCCATACGCCAGTACACTGTCCTTCTAAGTGGGTCAGAGAGGCACCCAGAGGTGCACCCCAATACTCACCCTAACCTCACCCGTAACTAGCCTAACCCTAGCCCTTGCGCTTCTTAACCCTAAGCCAGATCTACTTGCATTGCACTACATGCAAGTACGTGAGACACAGCGGGTGCAAAGAGTCTGCCAGTCTGTCACTTGTGGCTCTGACTGACTCCTTCCAGGAGCCCGCTTCCTTAAAACCAGTACTAACGACAACGAAAAAACGAACTGACTAATTTTTGCGAAATTTTGCGAAAACGGAAACGAGCCGAAACGGACTGCCTCTGACACACGACAACTCGAAAACGTCATTTTCCCTAGTCGTGCCCATCTCTAGTCATCACTGGAAGTCAGGAACTGCACTACAGATAATTTTATTCATTACTGTAGTTCATGGTATTTATACCTCGCCTTCATGTTGATGCAGCACATTATGCAGCTTTTAAAAAAGGATGGTAAAAACAGCTAAGAAATCTACAGGGAATTATATGTACTTTGATAAATAAGGCATATAAATCTGTTATCCTATATTGTATGATTTGGTATTCCAAACACAGCCCTAGGATTTCTCTGGGAATGTAAGATATGGTAGATTTCCCATCTGGCTCAAGAAACAGAGGTCTGTAGGGGAGGGATTTCCACCTTTGTAGGTCTTCCCTTTACCAGCCATGGGAACCTCCATGGCCCTTGCTGCTTCCTGAAGTTGACAGTTTTGGGATTACAACTTCTAAAAAGGCCAAACACCACCAGCAATGCCTATCTTTCTTTCTTTTCCCCCAGCCTCACTCTTTTTGCCCAGCTGTGAAAAGCTCAGCAGCCTTTCCGGACTTACAGTTCCTTCCCTTTGTGTTCTCTTCCTGTTCCATTTGGAGTCTTCTGGAAATCTTATTGCTAATTGCACAGACTTTCCTTCCAATTCCTATCCATTGTGGACTAAAAACCCCAGAATCCACAGCATGTTCACAGGGAACTGTCTTTCAACAGAATATTTTTCCCAAACTCTGCTCAAATATAAACCAAATAAAGAATTGGGGTGTTAGGAGCCATTATTTCCATTCTAAAAAGAGCTGCATACACTCAGGTTTCCAATCTGAATGTCTGCTGAATGTCCCACCTCCTCGGGCATGTAGACAGAACTTGCATATGTACACACCCCCGTGCCAGCTTCTCAAAACCACTCTCCCCCCAGTTTCACATGGGAAGAGTCATTCTAAGCTGTCTTTTCCTTAAACCTGCCTCAGACGGTGCTGCTTCTGAGAACTAGCCTCTGTTAGGAGCATGCAACTGGCCTAGATAAAAGTGGGTCATATGGAGAGAGATACAGGTACTGTGAGTGTACAGAGTTCTATGTTGGGTTGTCAAGAATACATTCTATATCAGTGATGGCGAACCTTTTAGAGTCTGAGTGCCCAAGCTGCGATTCAAAACCCACTAATTATTCGCAAAGTGCCAACACAACAATTGAACCTGAATACAGGTGGCTATGAAGGGGCAATGTTGGGTGCCCACAGAAAGGGCTCCGAGTGCCACCTTTGGCACCTGTGCCATAGGTTGGCCAACACTGTCCTATATAATAAACTTGAGTAGATCATTATAACTGGAAGGGAGTTTTATGGAAAGGTTTCATAATAGTATGTCAACCAGCTGAGCTTGACATAGTAATTCCTATTCAGCCTCAGTAATGTCAGGCTTTCTTTATTTTTTTCTACTTATTGAAAAGACATTGCTAGAAATATATCCTTATTCCCAGTTAGAAGAACCTTTGAGTATATGACTCAATGAAGATGTGTATGTTATCCAGACAAGGGAAACAAGGGCTGTTGGTCAAGAAAATAAATCTCAAAGCATTGAGGAGAAATGGGGATAGTAAGAGCTGCAGGAATGTTCTGTAAGCAGTCACTAAAGAATAACCAAAAAAGAGAAAAGGAGCAAGAAAAGGAGAAATAAAGAGAGAGAGAGAGAGAGAGAGAGAGAGAGAGAGAGAGAGAGAGAGAGAGAGAGAGAGAGAGAGAGAGAGCACTGGTACACATGTGTTTTTGGTATGTTGGTGAGTGTTGTTAAATAGCTTCCACGTTGCAGGAATCATAACAGGGATTTCAGGGTACGTGAGCTATTCAAGTAATGATTCATCATTGCTATCCTCAGTGGCCATACAAGGTTTCAACCCATAACTCTTGAATCCTGGTCCACCTCTCTATCTACCACATCACAATGGGTTTTCTTAGATAGAAGTACTGTACTATAAGTGACCTCACTGTCAGGTTTGCAGTAAGTAAGTAAGTAAGTAAGTAAGTAAGCAAGCAAGCAAGTAAGCAAGCAAGCAAGCAAGCAAGCAAACAAGCAAGCTGAAAATCTATTAAACGTTTTGTTGAGGTACAATGAAAAGGCAACTTTCAGGCTCCTCCTTTCTTTGAACACTTGTTCTTTCTAGATGGACTGGAAAGCCCTTTAAACGCAGGACACTTACAAGGAAAGGGCTGTCCCCAGACAACACTTCAGACTGCATTCATGGCCTTTCAAATACAGTAATACCTCGGATAAAGAATGCCTCGGATAACAAATTTTTCGGATAACAAATGGAAATTTCCAGGAATAGGGCTGTCTTGGATGTGTAGCCTGCACACTGTAATTAAAATTGTAAACCGCCCAGAGACTACTTGTAGTGGTATGGGGCGGTATATAAGCAGCAGAACACTTTGGATAGCAAATGTTCCCTATGGGCTACCTCGGATAAAAAATGTTTCATAATGCCTTGCAAAAATGTGTACCCTGCAATGCATGTTTGTTTGTGGAGGAGTTAGAGCATTTTTTCAATGTGATTTGGAGCCATTCTGGACATGTTTTGCTGAGGGATTTGGACCTTTCGAACTTGGCAAGATAGGGACAGGGCCGGCGAGTATATTAAGGTGAACTAGGCAGTTGCCTAGGGCGCCAAAATGGACAAGGGGTGCTGCCCAGCCTGCTGCCCCCCCGCCGCCACCGCTGCCAGACCCCTCTTGCCGCTGCCGCCCGACCCCCCTGCCACCGCTGCCGCCGCCGCCACCCTACCTCCGCCACTGCCCAATCCCCCTGCTGCCGCCGCCGCCCAACCCCCCTGCCGCTGCCGCTGCTGCCCGATCCCCCCTGTTGCTGCTGCCGCCCCGCCCCCTGCCCCTCGCCTAGGGCACAAAAAACCCTAGAGCTGGCCCTGGATAGGGAGCTAGCTTTTGTTAATGTTTGCACTGCTTTTCTTTGCATTTTTGGCTGGAATAGGCTGAGGTAGTATTGCTAGTTTCATTTCTCCATGTTTTCAGTCTTTTTTCATTGCTCTGCAGGCAAAAATGGGCTGGATTTTTCTTCCTGCTTATGTTTGTTTGTTTGCATTTTTCCATTGTACTTTGGGTGGGAACAGGCTGGGGTAGTCTTGCTGGTTTCTCTTGTCCATGTTTGCATTGCACTGCAGGGGGATGTTCTGGAGGGTGTTCCAGCACTGCAAGCCTTTAAAGTGCATTTTATAAAGAGGTCTGGACCCCCCCTCCCCCAGCTTTTTTGCCTTTTTTTATACCTCTGGAACAGATTAATTGGTTTCCCATTCATTTCAATGGGAAACCGCTTTTCAGATAACAAATTTTTCGGGTAACAAATTGCCTCTGAGAACCAATTAAATTCATTATCAGAGGTACCACTGTACTCATACAAGTGGTGTTAGATCAGGGGTGCCCAAAGGTTTTGTAAGGAGGGCCAGATTTGGTGGCTGAGAATGTGTCAGGGGCCGGTTGCTCCCCGACCCTGCCACCCCACTGTAAGCCCCACCCACTTTCTTCAAAAAAACATGGGGGGAAGGAGGGGGAGGGAGGGGCGGGCCGGCCAGCCGCGGGCCACTCAGAATGGCCTGACGGGCCGGATTTGGCCCCCAGGCCGGACTTTGGGCAGGCCTGTGTTAGAGGATGAGGGTCAGATGAGAATATGCCTCAGCCATGTTGGCAAAATGAGCAATAGTGTCACAGTGGCATTTGATGGCTTGGGGCCATTTTTTGACACTAACTGTAGGCCCTAGTATGGTTCCACCCCCCTCAAATCTTGAAATTTGGGGAGTTAGTCATAATTTGGGGGTGCATGTAAAGCTGAGCCATGTTACTTTCTTGAATGGCATCTCCCTGGATTCCTCTGCCAGCGTGGTGACTTGGTGGGTTGGTGAGGAGAGTTTGAGATTTGTAGGACAAGCAAATAATTTCTCAGAAGTCTGGACGTGGCTCCCAGGTATCTGAATATGAAGCTTTGTCCCACAACCTTTTCAAAATCCAAAACATTGGGGGCATCTTATGCTTCCCAAATTATGCCCCCCCTCCATTTCTCCTTTCTGTTGCTGCCAAAGTGTTTCTTTACAAACAACAGAAATACAACATATGGAAATGGTTTGCATGGAGTATCTGAGAGATGCAAAAGAGGAATGGAGAAAATATATGCAGCCAAAAGACTCTGGCTCATTTAAGCTGCAAGATGAGAACTCACAGATGGCAAGTTGCATTTGTAAATTATGGAACTCCATTAAAGAAACAGAGATATTTCAAAAGAATGTTGAGGTACATATGACTGGGTTTATTACAAAACAAATAAAGAAAGGTTCAGACTATAATCAGCTTCCCCTCCTCTAAATCTGCCTATATCAGTAACCTTTCTTCCCTCACAGATGGTGATGTCTTTAAAAGTAAACTATTCCATTTATACACATATGGATTGATCATATGACACATGATTTGTTAAAGGCAGATATGGCATTTATTGGCTGAAATTATATTATTCTCGAAGTCTTTCATGGTTGGGATCAGATAGTTGTTGTAAGTTTTTCAGACTGTTTGGCCGTGTTCTGGAAGTTTTCTTCCTGACGTTTCGCCAGACTCTGTGGCTGGCATCTTCAGTGTGACCTCTCCCACACCCTGCCCACTCCCAAAATACAAAGGATTCAAAAAACTGAAAATGTATAATCTTTTGGCCACTGCGCAATAACTAATATTTTTTTAAAATGCGTGAGTGCGTGTATGCATGCACGCACATAAGCCATAGGTGCCAAGGAGACACAATTGGGTAACATCCCCTATACCTCTTAGGGAACACAATTTTGTTTTGATATTTTTCTAATTGGGATGTGGGGTGCTGGGGCCACCAGCGGGACCCATTTTGCCCATCTTTGCCCATCGAAAGAAATGGTCACTTGCCTTCCATCTATATGACCAGAGCATAAAAATGTTACCTTTTGAGACTCCAACTCCCAGAATCTCCTGGCCACCAGGTCCAGTGACCCATTTGGTTGTACTCAATATTTACAAATATAAAGCCTCACCCATAGAGACAGTCACACGGTCACCTCCATGTTTATGTCACTTCCATATGAAGGAAAGGGTCCAGAGAGATTAAAGAGGTTGCACATTGCACTATGTGATGGTTGTGAGTTCATTGGGACTCCTTAGTGCAAGGAAACAATGGTTGTAATAGGTGAGATGCTTTTCCATCTGGTACATGAATGTGCTCTGCAGTTCTTCACACCTAATCTGCATTGGTCCTTTTTGTTTTCCTCAAAAGAACATTGGGAAGAAGGTATAGATTGATCTGCTGGTTTGCTGCTCCTGAGGGAAAACAAATGCTTTGTCTCAAACTGTCAGAGGGTTTTGTTTTCCCCACATCCAAACTCATTGGATTTGCTCTGGTGAAGGTCATGTTGCCTGCTCTTCCGTTCAGATATCCATGAAGAACCACTGGATTCTAGAGAAAAAGTACAGTAGTACCTTGTATGAAGGAATTCATTCTTTCTAAATGAAATTATATCAAGCAAATTTTCCTTTATACAGATTTCCCATAGGAATGCATTGAAAACAGAGTAATCCCATTTTTATGTTGTATGGATTCACCCCATAGGCGATTATGTTAAGCAAATTTCCCCTATCTCTGGAATGTTTTATGTTGTACAGATTTTATGTTATACAAACTGTTTGTTATACAAAGATCCACTGTATATTATTTTTTTCAGAGACATAATATTCTGGAATTTTTTAAAAATATTGCCAATACTTCTTCAAAAAGCAGAGTGGAATATATTTTTCCTCAGAACCTAATTTTTCTCTACAATGCCCTAGGACCTAGAATGCTTCTACAACAGAGCATCGTCAAGGCATCTGAGGGATGGGTCTCTTTTCCTTTCAGAAATTGTGTCTGCCAGAGAAATACAGTTGTTTCCATGTCTCTTAAAATGTCCATAACGAGTTATGAATGAGTGGCTGCTCACACAGAAGTGCCTGACCCCCCTCCCTTCCAGTCCTGCCAGTGAAGCCTGAATGTATTGCTTTCCAGAGCCTCCTGCCAGCACCTCACACTTGCTGAATGTAAAAAGCAACACAATAGAAAGGCAGCCAAGATTGCTGCCAGCTCATCAAATTTGCGCACGCATCACTGAAGCTTTCAGCAGCAGGAAATCCATGTTCCTGACAACAAGAAAACCACAGCCCTCTACTAATAGAATAAGGTGTTCATCATCAATCCCTTAAAGAAAGTGACACAGATACCTGTGAACAGATTTTAGCAAACTGTTGAGCCTGGCATTACCACCATCTATGTTACCCCTTGAGCACTGGTGCATTTATATATCGTCATGTAATGCAGGGTACATTTACTTCTCCTTCTCAGGAAGTACAGGATCTCAGACCAATGATGATTCGTGGGGCATGTGCATGAATAACAATGGCATGCTCCCTTTCATATGATACAAGTATCCTTTCTCAGTATTTTTCTGCTTCAGGTTGGTGGAAAATCTGAAGGTTGGCTGGCTCACCCAAGTGACAGAAACCCTTTTAATCTAATGATGCACACTTGCTGGATCAAAAACCATTTGGTTGCTTAGCTGATGTGATCAATACGTTTGGAAAAAAATATACTGGCCTTGCCTTAGGAATGAAATTAAAAGAATGTAAAGCTGTAACACTGCATCAGCCTTGTATGGCTCCAGACAGATGTGATCCCTAATATCCAAAATGAATGCATTTTTAGTGAAGCATTTCCACTTCATTTACTATTGTTAATTTCCAGTGTTTCCCTCCTCTAAGAAGGAGCCAATGTCCCTGATGGGCTTTGACCAATTTTGTTTTAGAAAAGTTTTTATATTTGGTTAATTCATTAATTCATTAATAAACCAACTCTATTCTCATAGCACCTCATCAATCATTGTTAATGATGGGATGACAGAAAAAATTACCCTAGGCCGAGGAACAGGACAGGGATGTCCTTTATCCAGTTCTGTTTTGCAAATGAATATAATGCAATAAGGAGGACCAACTTATTAAAGGTATGGGTAAGGAAGGCAAGATAAAAATTAGTTTATTTATGGACGGCTTTGTTAACAATAAAAAAAACGGTAGAAAATATATTAAGAATAAAAGCACACCTAAAGGAATTTGGTGAAACAACCGGGCGGGTCAACTGGCAGAAATCAGAAATCATGCTTTTCAATCAGGATAATCGAGACATGGAAGAGATCTCCAATCATGAACTGAAAGTTTGTAAATGTATAAAATACCTAGGGATACTTTTAGATAAAGACATTACTAAAACGAAAGAACGAAATTACACAAAAATAAAGGAAGAGATTAGAAATAAATTACAAAATTACTCCAAATTAAACTTATCATGGTTTGGTAGAATAGCAATGGTAAAAATGAAAATACTTCCTAAAATAAATTTTCTTTTAGAATGTTACCTATTCAATACACAGAAATTGAAATTAAAGTTTATCAAGATCTTTTAAATAAATTCTGCAATGGTGGAAAAAAAAGCAAGAATAAATAAAAGCTTATGGTACAGATCTCAAAAGAGGGAGGTATAGGCATACCTAATCTTAGAATGTATTACATAGCTAATCAGCTTAGCTCCCTGGGGAAATACTATTTAAACCTCAAAAACTAATATGGTGGGAACTTCAATCAGAGGAACTAAATGAAGACATAAATAAATATGTGTTTAGTTTCCCCCAAAAGTTACCCAATTAAAAATCCTCTTCTAAGTTCCTATTGCTTAAAAAAGTATGGAAAAAAATTGATACAGGAAGGTTCCCGCCCTCGATCAGATAAATTTCCCCATGAAGAAATTGGGAGACTTATTTAAATTAAGGAAAGTGGCAAGACTAAAAGATTGGATTAAAAAGATGACATCAAAACAAGAAATTAAACTTTCTGCAAACTCAGGAATTGTCTAATAAGGAAAGCTGATGGATTAGAGAAATACACTGAGGATATACAAAATTTGAGCAATTTCTGACAACATATGAATCAGAGAAAGGAAATACAGGGAAAGGAACAGTTGGCAAATTATATAAAATAATTCAAGATTCATTTGAGAATAGGGAACAGGACACAATAAGAGAGCTATGTGTTAAATAAATAATGATGAATGGAAAAGAATTTGTTTGAGGATTTTACCATTATCAGTCAGAATAAAAGAAAACTACTTCAAACTAGTTTTAAGATGGTATATGACTCCAGTCAGAATGAATAGAATGAATCCAAAATATTCTAAGCTCTGGTTAAAAAGATAGGTACCTATTTTCATTTATGGTGGGAATGTGAAATAGTTCAAAAGTTTTGGCAAGAGATTATTGAGGAGATAAGAGAAATACTACAAACTGATATTAAATGTGTACCGGAAATTGCTTTGTTATCATTACCATCTATCAATGAATATGATGTGAAAACTAAAGAATTAATAGCAAATCTTATGACAGGAGCTGACTGATTATTGCTAGGAACTGGAAACTGAAATCAGACCTTAAAATTGCTGAATGGTATAAGGAAGTGTGAAACTAAATGATAAACTATCTTGTAATATAAAAGTTTTGAGAGGTGAAATAAAAAAGATACTTTCTATGATGTTTGGGGGAAATTTATAGATCATGTACTATTAAAAGGGAAAGGGATACAACCAACTTATAACCCAACACAGTTCTGGACCTAAAGCCTTTTGGAAGAAAAAAAAAAAGATGAAGAAGAAAGAGAAGATGCAAGAATACTGGACCTTCTTGGGGGTGGGGGCACTTTGTACTGTTTATGATTGCCTATTACTGTTTTTTTATATAATTGTTTATCATTGTTGTTTTGTCTTTTTTATGTTCAATAAAAAAAAAATTTAATAATAAAAAAAAATAATTCATTTATTCTTCAGAGATAGCAGAGGGAGTAATCCAGAAATGAATATCTGTTATAGGCAGGGCCGGTGCTAGGTGTTTTTGCACCCTAGGTGGGGGGCGGGGGGCGGCGGAGCGGCAGTGGGCAGCGATGGGCGGACAGCGACAGGCGGCTGGCGGGCGGTGGGGGGGCGCAGGCTGGCCAGCACCCTCTCTCCATTTTGGCGCCCTAGGCAACTGCCTAGTTTGCCTTAATGGACGCACCGGCCCTGGTTATAGGGGAGAAGAGTGTGATGTGCCAATTTTTACACTAATAAGGAGATATTGAAACACTGATGTTGTTCTGGGATTCGCTAACATTCTCATGCTCCAGAGTAGATTTATTGCATGTGAGCAGGTGCCTTTTCATGGCTGTTGTGTTCTTCTGTGTGAATGTCCTTCCTCTGAAAGTAAGAGGGAAGTTAAGGAGGGTTAATCATAGGGAGCAAAGTGAAACTGGATCCTGTATTCCTGCCCCTCATGTACCATACACCGGATGTGTTACCTTCTCGTAGCAGCTATGGAAAAGCTTCAGCTGAGATGCGGATTCTTGCTGGCATACCAAACTGTGCTGATAATCCAGGGTTCGACCACACCTTTGAGAGGAAAGTAATCTGAATTTTAAATTAACCTCAGCTTTTTGTGTGATGCTGAAGGAGGGCTGCCGCTTTGTGGAAAGCACGGGTTTCGAAGGCAGTGGTAGTTCCAACCTTTTATATTTCCCCTGCCCCAAGTTCAGTTCCAGATCTGCGCCATCTCAATACTTGTGACTTCAGAGCCCAAAATTTTTCGTTTCCGTTTTCATTTTTTGTTTCATTATGCAACAAAACAACAAAAGAATTTTGTCTCCAAAATGAAACAAAACGAACAGAAACACCGGAAATTTTGTCGTGCGTTTCATTTTCGTTACTGCAATACAGTGAACTGCTTTAAATGCTAAAAAAAATCACAAACATTGAAATAAATGGTAATAAAACGATAACAAAATGAACGAAAAACAAAATGATTTTTTTGCAAAAATTCATGAAAAACGGAAATGAACCGAAACGGATCCTCCAAACGACAAACAACAAACGAAACATCACTTTTTTTATTCGTGCCCATCTCTAGTCAGCACTCCAGATGTTTTGAACCACAACTCCCAGAATTCCAAGCCTGTATTACCAATGACAAAGGACTGTGGGAGTTGTGGTCTAAAACGTCTGGAGCGCCGAAGGTTCGCCACCACTGGATTAGGCCCTTCAGCAACCATTGTGCATGACAGGCAGACTGTGGGAACACACTGTTGAATGTATAGGCCAGGCATGTCCAAACTTCGGCCCTCCAGATGTTTTGGACCACAAATCCCAGAATTCCAAGGCTGTATTTCCAATGGCAAAGGACTGTGGGAGTTGTGGTCCAAAACATCTGGAGGGCCAAAGTTCGGACAAGCCTGGTATAGGCCATAAGATAGTACTACCATGGGTATGCCTTCCAGAATCTATTGGACAAGATAGGCAAGCTGAACACATAATGGGAATGCAGTACATTACTACAAGGAAAAGGATTTTATACAGAAAGATCCTGCTTCTGGGCTTAAGTCAAACCCATCAAAAATTGGTATGATTGCTGCTCCTTTGAAAGAAAATGACAGATTAGAGTTTGGCTGGTTTGAATTGGCAATTTCTATTAGGAATCTAAAAATACCCTTAGAAGTCCGACTCCGGCAAATGGAGGTACATTTTTGGACCTGCATATTATCTGGGAAGCTCGGGAGAATTGCCAGCAGTAGACCTGCCACCTAAGCTTCAGCTGCCCCTTTCATAATGTCTTTATGGGAGATTTCTTTTTCCTTTCTTTCTTGATCGAGTGCCAACTCAGGAGGATTAATAGAAAAGGCAGCCAGTGTCTTCTTGCAGCTCACCACAAATCTGTGCTAAGATTTATCAAGAGATCAGCCTTGTCCATGGAGCAGCCAAGATTAGCTGGCTTTAAAATAAAACGCGTTCAAAAAGTTCCCTAAAAATAAACTGCCATGTATTTATCTGGGAAGAGGTACAAGGAGTATACAAGGAGGCTTGCATGTAGATTATTGTTTGATAACAGTTGTTGAAAGAATTGCAGTTCTCACTGGGAAAAAAGTTGGCTGTTAGTTTACACTTTGACTTAGCTGTGTGTGGAAGCATTTGACGTGGATATAGGACACGTTTTCCAGTTTACATTTTAAATCGGGGATGACCAATCTCTCTGCTTTTGGGGCAAGTAAGTCCATCATCCATTGACCAGTCTAGATGGTGGAACAGTTCATCCATTGATAAGTAGTAGTCAGATGCTGTCATAGAATTAATAAAACCAACAAAAAAGGAAGGTGACTTTTGACTGATGGGGAAAATTCCTACACAACAAGCTCAAACATAATACATTACTAAATGACCTTTTCTCTAGGAAGACGGAAAATGCTTCTTCCAAGTGGTTGAACATCATTGGTTCCATCCTACTATCATGGCTTATTCTTCTATTTTATGCACTTCAATGTTTTAATGCATTTATCAAACAACTAAGTTAACAGTTCAGCATCTTTCCCATGTACTTTAAAGGACCTTCAAAAAAAGGAACTGCATTTTCCAAAATTATCCTTCAAGGAAAAATAGTTGGGAAGCATGGCCTGGGACATAGAAGAACATTTTTGTTTAAGAACTTAAGCCAATGGTCCACAGTGAGCACAGCTGCTCTATTTAGAATAGCTTTATATAGAAACCAGTTCAGGCGACTGATCGCCAACATTCTACGAGGACAAGGCACTTGAAGAAGAAGATATTCCAATATATGGTAGCCATCAGAAGCTATTTTGGCACTTTGAGCATTGATTCTCTTTAGCATTTTTTTTCTCAATGATATATGTATGTCTTGTGAGACCCTGTGGCTGGCTATTTCCTGGCACTCTCAGCAAGAGTTTTTGCATTGGTGAGATTGATTTCCCCCCCCCATGGGTAACACCATGGCATGGAAAAAAGATGGCTGCTTCTTTATGTGTGCCGATCTGTAACAACCAGCTGCTCTGAATAGTTTGTTTCCATCTTTCTGAACAATCTCCCAGCATTTCTATGCTTGTGTTGCATGCTTTCCTTCACAAAGGCAAAAGGCATTGGTTTTGCATGGAGGCATTCTACACATATTGACCCTGATGGTGAAAAAGGGGGGCTTGAAATGTAGCACTTTCCAAAGGATCCGGTTGTTATTGAGACAACCTCACTGGGACGCAGCACATGTGCTCAGATATCATTTGAAGTCATTTTCTACAAGGGTGAATAATGGAACAGTTCCCCTAGAAAGACAGGTCAGCAGAACGCTTCTGCTTACCAAGAATGTGCATAAAATTATGACACAGTAACTTTAGTCTATCTCTATCTCTCTCGAAATTTGTGAAACACATGTTAAATTTCAACCAGGACAAAATTGCCTCGAGAAATTTGCTTTTTAATGTTCCAGGTCCTCTTCAAGGGAACCTAAAATTGATTAACAGCTCCTGCCCTTCAGGACATATGGCTTTGCAGTCGTGTATAGAGATGGGCATGAAACAAATTTTTAATTTATTTTGTTATTCATTATTTGTTTTGTTACCTAACAAAATGAATAACGAACTGACCCATCAAAGAAAAGTGAAACAAAACGAAATGGAAATTTCTGCTTCGTTCATTTCGTTTTTCGTTTTCCCATAGGAATGCATTGAGGCAATGCATTCCTATGGGAAAAGTTTCCTTTGGTGTGGGGAAACCACAGGCTTTTTCCTGCCAGAAGCCAGCGCCACCGATCAGCTGTAGCACTGGCATTGGCGGGAAAAGGATTCAAAAAGCCTGCCCTTTCCTCCACCATTTTCTGAGGGCCCCTGCCTAGCTGTCAATGGCTGGACCCCTTTGAACCTGGCCCAGTCGGTACCAGGGGCTCCCCCTGGTACCGATTGGGCCAGGTTAAAAGCAGTCCAGTGCCTGATAGCCCAGCAGGAGTCTTCAGAAAATGGGTCAGGAGGGAAGTTGCAGCAATCCCGCTGCCCTCCCGACCCGTTTTCTGAGGGCTCCTGCCGAGCTGTCAATCGCTGGACCCCTTTAAACCCAGCCCAGAAAATGCATCGGGAGGCGGTACCAGGGGGTCCCCTGGTACCGACTGGGCCAGGTTTAAAGCAGTCCAGCGACTGACAGCCCAACAGAAGTCCTGTGAAAATGCTAGGGAGGGCTGTTCCAGGGATCGAGCTGCCCTCCCTATCATTTTCAGAGAGCTCCTGCCAACCGGTCATCGGCTGGGCCCCTTTAAAAATGGCCCAGTTGCCACCAGGGGTTCTCCCCAGTGCCGACTGGGCCATTTTTAATGGGGTCCAGCCGATGAAAGCTCGGCAGGATCCCTCTGAAAATCGCCCCACTGGCAATGGGAGGAGGTAATCAGCTGGACCCTTTTAAAAATGGCCCATTCGACACTGGGGAGAACCCCTGGTGGCAACTGGGCCATTTTTAAAGTGGTCAAGCCGATGACAGGGAAGAAGGGTCTCTTTAAAGGGGTCTTCCCTGCAGTGGATGACAGTGCTGAACACCCAATCAGTGCTGCCATCCGCTGCAGGGGAAAATGTCAAAAGAGACCCCGCTCCTCGCCTCCTCATGCGGAGGCGGAAAGAAGGGTCTCTTTGAGGTGCTGGTCCCAAGGGGCGGGGGAGGTCTTTCCCTCACCCCACAGTGGCTGGGGGGGGAGGATTAAGCCCATCTTTCCCCCAGCCAAAGTTGCACAAGCACCACACACACACACACACACACACACACACACACACACACACACACACACACACACACACACACACACACACACTACATACAAAATGAATAACGAATCAATGAATCAATGAAATGAATTTTTTCAAAATTTTTTGTTTAAAACGTAATGAAATGAACTGAACCCTAAAACGAACCAAACCAAAATGAATCACCATTTTTTCAGTTCGTGCCCATCTCTAGGTATGAGATGATGGACAGAAATGGAGGATAAAAAGCTAAAGATCCCCCTGCACATGTGTGCTAGTCGTGTCCGACTCTAGGGGCGGTACTCATCTCCGTATTCAAGCCGAAGAGCCAGTGTTGTGCAAGTCTATGGCCATGTGGCCGGCATGGCTGCAAGGAAACACTGTTTTACCTTCCCACTTTTTAATGGTGGTACCTATTTATCTTGCATTTACATGCTTTTGAACTGCTAGATTGGCAGGAGCTGGGGTTATCAGCAGAGCTCATTCCACTGTGTGGTGCCTGGGATTTGAACTGCAGAGCTGCTGACTTTGCAGTCAAGAATTTCGGAGCCTTAGTCCGCTGAGCCACCATGCCTCCTGCTGTCACCCTTTCTGTTAAAATATCAACACATTAAGAAACTGCACAGACTACCAGAGCAGTGAATTCTGATGACATGTGAGCAGATCCTTCATCATTCTATCCTAATTTGTAAGTAATTTCAGAAAGCTGCATAACTAACAGAATATGCCACAATTTAAATCAATTTTATGTAATATTATCAATGGCTTTTGCCACCCTAACATTAAGAAACAACTTCTGCTGGGACTGATGATTAGTAAGTTTAAATGTAATCAAGGCTCTTGGCTATTGTTTTTACTGTTCTTAGAGACTTTAGATGGGATGAGATAATTCTAGTACTGTATAGAATTTTACCAGTTCTACACCAGTTCTACTAGTTATCTGGAGAATCTGCTCAGATAGCTGAACCTCCACTTCATAATGCTGTATGGATAATATCAGTGCCTTTGTGTCTGTGACACTTAAATTTTACTCCAGTAAAAAAAAAAAAAAAAAAAAAAACCCATCACCCCCAAAAAACCCCACGGAACCCTTAGAGAATTAGAATCATAGAATCATAGAGATGGAAGACACCTGCTATCAGAGAAGATCTACTATAGGCTGTTTGATTTAACTAGCAGGTATTATGTTATCTATACTAGTTGTATGTTCATAAAATTAACATTGAATGGTAGAGTGCATATAAGCAATGTGTTGCATATTCTTCTCAGTACAAACCACTTACAAATCCTACCATGGCCATCAGTGGATAGCATCTGCTGATAGTGCTCTTGTTGATGCAGCACTAGCATTAACACAAAGTGCAGACTCAATTTAAAGCCCATGTTATTCTTTAAAGGCCCTTTCATGGAATATTTCAGTGGCAGAGTAAATTATTTATTTGTAGATATAGCTGCTCTCATACATTCAGACCATGGAACATATATATCCAGGATATATCCAGATTAAATTTTTCATTTTTTTTTAAACTGATTTGTGTCCTTTTTCACAGACACATATTGCATCACACATTTTGCCAACCTGCTGGCCTCTTAAAGGATTCAGCTATAAATCCCATCAACCCCAGAGAGCATGGTGACTGATCATGTAGTCTGAGGATGGTGCAAACTCTAGTCTGAAATGTACCTGTTATAAAGACATCTCTGAAGGGTACCATATTCAGGAAGGTTGTTAAACTGCAGGAAAGCTGATGTTCAAAAGGATGAGGAAGATAGTATATTTTGGATCTGGGTATCTCTAGAAAAATAGAGGGAGTATCAATGTTTTTCAAGTAATCAACATGATCCTTTCAGAGGCACAAACTGTAACTAATTAGCTTGGAAATATTAGATTCCAGTTTGCAGTATGCTTCTAAAGCGCTCACTTGGGTACCATAAATACAGGCAAGTAATGTTTTATATATAATCTGCACGCACACATTTCAATTTTTCAAAGGAAATGGCAGTAATAGCACAAACGTTTATTGAGCATGCCATAAAGACTGAAAAGAAGTGATTATGCAGAGGGCAGTCTGATGCATATTAACTCAGAACTAAATCCCATTTAACTCCCAGGTCCATGAGTACATAAAGGCATACTAAATTGCTGAAATAAACTGAGCAGTGTCATTTGATGATACTCCAGTGAAGTCAATTAAGATGGCATGAAATTTAGAATTAAACAGGCAAAAATGTGAAGCAGGACATCATAATATCGACCAATGAGGTACAGAAATATCGGTGGTCCAGATTAAGTACTATGCTCATTTTTGTGCCTGGTCAAAATCTCCCATACATGATGCCTTCTTGGATTGACTGTTCAACATAATAGCACTGGATAGATGGTCTTCTTGATCACTTGCTGTGTGTGTGCTTAGAGGGACGGCACCCATTTTGTGCTGTTGGGTCCAAGTATGACACCAAGCCCACTATTGGCCATCCTGGCTCTCCATGAGTTGCATCTGCCTGTTTTGCTCCCTGAAAGTAGAAAAAAATAAGGTAGTTCACTCCATGTTCAGAATGCTCTTCTTAAATTCAGAAATTATCACACCTTGTAGGCCTTTGAAGACCCAGTTATCCATTTCTGGAGCGAATCTCTCCTCCCCGAGCAAGGCAAAATGACTGAGGAACACTGGGGGGAGAGGGTTCTGGAGGGTACCAACCTGATCTAGACTCCTATGTTCATAAAGCAACAGAACATTTGTGCCTCATATGGTAAAACAGAAAAATGTCTCTGCTGCAGGTTACAGAGATAGGAATATGTACCTTCTAATATTTCCCTCCTTAGATTGCCAAGGGGGGTGGGAATGAAGGAACTAAGATGTGGCTATAATGAGGGGCAGAAAAGGTAGAGAATTAGAGTTGATTCCCTCAAGACTCTCGGGAGAGAAAGGGGGAGGTTGAAGTGTAGCAGAATCTGATGTCTTCATCTGGACATCACTGGGACCGGGACTGAAATAGCCTTGGATAAAGTTATGCTTATTTCAGCAATATAGCATACAGATTCTGTGTTCTGGGACAGCTGACAAAAAGGGGACAGAAACGTAAAATTCCCCTAAAGATCACACTGGATAGGATTTTCTCTTCACTTGTCCTTGCTTCAAAATAGTAACAGAAAGCTCAAGGGCTCTTCAGCTGTGAGTGGAAATGGCATCCCAGTTGATGTAAAAGGATGAAAGAAGATGCCAAAGGAATCCTAAGGCTTCCCCCGACTAGATTTCCCTTTCTCTAATGACACCATTATTTATATAATTCTTGCACTCAAGGGCATTCTATGAATAGCAAATGACAGTAAGCCTGTGGGCTGAACAGTAGGAGATGCATGTGGTTTATAAGACAGCTTGGATAATTGTGCTTATGGTTGTCCTCCAAGTACAGTAGCATGCATTTGGCTTACACTCCACGCTGGCCTCCCTGTCCCCCCCACCACTTTTTTTTTTTTTTTTACTATGTTCAGATCTAATAAAGTAATATTTGTTGAATGACCTTCAGAATCTGTTGGCATTAGAAATAAAGCAGACTGCAATGACAGGTGGCTGTGCTTTGCAACAGTGGTGTCCCAAACAGAGAGGGGCAGTGATTTGCTAAAATAAATGAAATCAATTGAAAATGGGAAAATTGAAAGTGAAGAAATACAGAGATCAAAAGTGCTTGTTAAGGGAATGAAATCAGATTTTTCAAGTAAAATGTGATTATGATTTTGAACTTTTATTGTATAACTATTCCAGTTCTCCTGTGCAGTTTTGGAACAATGCATCAGCCAGTGCTTCACAGAAATATGTAGTATCACACACGCACGCACTCACACACACACACACACACACACACACACACACACACACACACACACACACACACACACACACACACACACACATGCACACACACACACACACACACACACACACACACAATGGTACATGTGTAAGAGATCCCCGCCCCTACGTTCACTTTCCTTCTTTACCTCCTAGGTCTGCAACTGAATTTCTATTTCCATTTATTTATTTATTTGATTTTTATACCTCTCAATCTAGCCCAAAAGCTGCTGAGCAAATTATGACATTCCACAGTATTGAAAGCCATTTCTAACAAGCAGTGTCTGGTAAAATTCTCTTTTTGTTACACAGTTATAGAGATCCATATAGGATCACACCTTTCTCATTAACTGGCACTTAAAATCTCAATAATGCAAACTGAGACATTTATAAGAGAACGGATTAAAACACACACACACACACACACACACACACACACATTTCTTTACTTTTAGTTGCTTGAAATTACAGATTTGTGTATATTGCTTTCTTTACTGAAAATATACTACCTACCAACCAAACAGATCAACAACCAATTACCATCAATCAGTGAAAGAGAGGGATAAAATGCTTGGCAGAGAGGCGATTTTATTTTCCATTTCAAAAGCTGGAAAGAATGATTGGTTAGTGCTGGAAAGAATAGAGAGTTATTCCAGCTCAGAAAAACTCTCAGAGTCACTCAACCTACCCCCCCATAGAAAGTTGTACAGTACCTGAAAGTCAATGTGTTTGTAAGATTGGACAGAAATTGAGGATACAAAATAAAATAAAATAAAATAAAATAATCAGTGGATGGGCAAAGAAAATCATTAATGACGTTCTACACATTCATAAGCAGCTACACTGGCAATCATTAACTCCTCCATCATTTCTATTGATTCAAATGGGGTCACTCTAACTATGTCTTACTTTAGCATGGTACGTTGCAGTTAAGAGTAGACACAATCGAATAAGTGGAACCTATGGATGAGTTGGCTCAACAACTCTGCAAGTGATTCAGTGACCATACTCCAGGGGTTACTACTATACCAAATAACAGGATCTGGGCCATTGCCTCCTGGTGTCCTCTTGTATTTCTTCCCTGTCCTTTTCTATCTGCTGCAGTTTATTTGCTCATGGGGTCATGATGGAAGGTTGGCCAAGAAGTGAAACCCAAGGATTGGGGAGAGCTCAAGAGCAGCCCAGACAAGTCACACAGAAACTTGGGGTGGATCCAGGCCTAGTCACATATAAAGCAAAGTCACGAAAATGAATGCATTGAGTCTATGCATTGACTGGGCAGATCCCATTCCTCCCAGCATTCTTAGATCCAGATTTCATTGTTGGAAATTGACCTGCAGACTGCCAATCAAAGCAAAAATACTTGCTGTGGGAGGCAAAATTAGAGGAGACAACAGATGCTCTTGCTAGATGCTTGCTGTCTGCCAAGATTTATTCTGGGCACCAGTCACAGAATTTGTGCCAAATTTGTATGGGGTTGTATGTCATCAT
Source organism: Phrynocephalus forsythii (assembly GCA_029282475.1). NCBI lineage: Eukaryota > Metazoa > Chordata > Lepidosauria > Squamata > Agamidae > Phrynocephalus > Phrynocephalus forsythii. The sequence continues at coordinate 125,918,145 of JAPFRF010000001.1, read as the reverse complement.
TTGCACTCAAAATTGCATCATACCACAAGCCACACTCACTTCTGCTTTGCAAAGATATACGCTTCATATGTCTCAGTTATCTCTTATTTATAAAGTGAGGTGTTTTTATTGGATTTATCTAATTAAGGAACAACATGTTTTCCTTCTCTTGGCGTCAGTGACATGCATCATGCAAATAATGAACTGTGCAACTGATGCTACACAGACTTCTCTTCAGGGATACTAACAAAATACTAATTGCAATTCCCAGCTTGCCTTGAGACATCTTACACTGCTAATGAATTTTCTCTCCTCTCTCTCTCTCTCTTCCTTCCTTCCCTCCCTCCCTCCCTCCCTCCCTCTCTCTCTCTCTCTCTCTCTCTCACACTCACTCACACACACACACACACACACACACACACACACACACACACACACACACACACACACACACACACACACACACCTTTCATGAGTTGTGTTTATCCAGTAATTATCTAGCTTGCTTGTCATAAACAGGAACTTTGGTTTTGCCCTTTTCTACTCCATAAGAGAGAGCTGTCTAGATGCCCTAAGCACATCCGATCTCGCCCGATTTTGGAAGCTAAGCAGGGTTGGCCCTGGTTAGTACTTGGATGGGAGACCACCAGGGAATACCAGGTGCTGTAGGCGCCTGGAGTAGGAACTGGCAAGTCACTCCAGTATTCCTGCCAAGAAAACTCCATGGACATGGGGTCACGAAGAGTCAGTCACAACTGTAACCACACACACACACACACACACACACACACACACACACACACACACACACACACACACACACACACACACACACACACACACACTCCATAAGAGAAGGAAGAACCAATCATTGTATCGTTGACCCCCCTATTCTTAACAGGAATGGTTGAGAACCTTGGGGACTAATAGTTCTCTGCTAATAAGATAGTAAAAAGAGGTGGTTGAATGCAACAGAGAAACATAGATGCCAGGCAATCTGTATTTAGGATATGGTTCTTCTCATCCATAGTGCAAATTCATTTCTTTCACCTGTCAATTTAAGAAAGCCAGTTTTCTAGTCCCCATGAGACTTGGCACCTGGGAATTCACAAGAAATACCAAAGGAGGGTTCAGGAACTAGTAGAAATTGAACCCCCATTCCCATTAACTAGTCACCTGGCCAACTATTATATCTTTTGCACATTGTCTTTTTCTTCCTCTCTCATTCTATTTCTGAGTTCAAATAGACAATGTGAAGGAGGCTGAAATCCTATTGAATAAATATACAGTATGTGATGTATGGCTGATCCACGCTGCTGACTGTAATATGGTGCCATGATGGTTATTTTCAGTAATTAAAATTTCTCATTCCCAGCGACCAAAGCACCTCCGGTTAATGAAATGGATTCTACAAAATGTTTAGGACCTTCATGGAGAGGACTGTGGCCTTATACAAACATCAATAGGATTCTGATCAATGTTTGATTTTACCTGTGTCACTGTCTAATTTTTGTTTTCTATAATCCTTTGTTTAAGGGTAAAATTGAAGTGGTTCTTTATGGCACATAAATAAGGAACACATGTATTCATTTTTAAAGCAGGCCTGTTTCCCATCCCTTGCTTAAAATTCAAGTGATTGCAGTCATGTGAGCATTGAAAACTCCTCTCTCAACAGAGGTGGGGGGCTCAGGCACAGTCTATCTGCCACTTATCAGGCAGTGATTTCAACAATACCTAGACAAATCATCACCTTCATCACCAAGGCCATAGCTAACGACCCCCTACTTTATGGGTTTCAGCACTTTAGGCCATTGTTCACCTTAAAGCTATTGAGACTGTTGTCTACCTAATGAGCCTATTCATGCCATTGTTCAGACCAGGGTGGCAAGAGGTCAAAGTGGACTATAAGATGGAGGACTCACAACTAGCTTTTTTCAGATTGATGAAGCTGTTTGGATGAGCAGCAAAACATTTCAATCTCTCAAGAAAAAGAAGTCCAGTTGCCATGACTCAACTTCCAGACACTTATGTAGTTTTGAAACTAGAAGTCCAACTTTCAAGGTGAAGATCAACAGCTTTGACATAGAGTTAGTAGAGAGGAAAACAATTGGCATACATTGCAAGTCTGATCCCTAGAAGACCAAGACTAGATATTCGTCGTACCCTTTCCAAGTTGGTCCTCGGACCCACTAGCTCAGCACAAAGATGTTTGTGTATATATTGTATCCCTGCAGCATTAGCACACCAAAAAGCCAGAAGTAGGGAGAGACATCTGGAGGTATGCACATTGGACAATCACAAGACAGGGAGGTGGAATGCCAGCATTTAATCTCAAGAACCATCTTGTTGCATAAACCTTGGTATTGATGGTAAAGCCATCAATTAATTAATTATGTTACATTATGACTGTGAAGATTCTCAGTCATCCATGAGAGGTTATCTGGAGTAGGTATTATGTTACCTATACTAGATAAGAGTCTTGACAACTGGACTTCTTTTCTTGTGAGATCTAAACATTTCACTGCTCATTCAGGTAGTGACAAAGAAAAAGAAATCCAGGACTCAACTTCCAAGTTGCATTATGAAAGTTGTCTGACTTAAGGTAACTTTTTCCAAGGTTCTCAGGATTTTACTATTCCCTTCTTCAGGGAACTCCCTGGGCCTCTGCAGCTTGCCCAAGGCTATGCAAACATACTGTTCTCCAAAAGTCTGTTTAAAATATATATTTCCTACCCTGGCAGAGATCCTCCCTTCAGTCCTAGTGGTAGCCGTGGAGAGCCTGACAAACACCCCTATCAAGTCAAACAAGTTAGAGGTAAGGCTATATAAGGTTCAGTCCCTAGTGGTAATGGGGGTGGGGCAACCAAGGCAGTGGATGGGTGCCTCTCTTCATCTTCCAAAAGGTGACTTTCTTTCATGGTTCTATGGGGTCACTTTGCTCAGGTTCTGAACTCACTTCCTTGGATAGTGTTCTTTGCCATCATCAGAAGGCCGGAAAGAATTCTGAACCCCCCCCCCCACACACACACTATGCCTGCCTAACTTCTTGGATATACAGTGGACCCTCGTATAACAAATGGTTTGTGCAACGTAACATCTGTACAACATAAAAAATTCTGGAGACAGGGGAAATTTGCTTAACAGAATTGTCTATGGGGCGAATCCATACAACATAAAAATGGTCGCGATTAGGGATTACTCTACAATGGGATTCCTATAGGAAATTTGTATAAAGGAATATTTGCTTAACATAATTTCATTTGGAATGAATTAATTCTTTTATGCAAGGTACCACTGTAATAATAATGATCTCAGGGCTGGAAGAGAACCTGTGGATCACTGGGTCCTGTGCCTGTCCAGGAAGCGCAGTGGGAAATTCAACTTCCATCCTGCTCTGGCTCCACAGCCAGAGGCCTAAACCACAGAATCATCTTGCAGTTCATAATATGCTTAGAATTGGATATCTTGAATGGAGGCTATGAATCACTGAGTCCAGTCCCTGTGAAAGCGGCACAATCCCAGGTCCCACAGCCAGATATCACAAAGGCCTGCTTGCTGGTCTCAGGTTGTGGCCCTGAACTCTCAAAACAACAGGATGCCAGTGGTCTGCTAACCTAGTACAGACTGGTTTTCTCTGTGTTGCTTTGTTTTGCCCTGATAAATTGTATTCATTTTTTTTTACATCCATCTTAAATATTTATAGACCACCTTTTGAAAGTTCAGTGTTCTCATAATAGCACACATTAAAAATAACTACATAATGCCAGGACAGTATAGTCATATTGAAAGACCAGTTAAGCCACTGATATAAAAGTTTAAATTCTAAAAGGATTACTATGGGGGGAAAAATTCTAATACAGCAGCAATACAATCTATTTTAAAAGCTCAAGAGAAAACCTAGCTAAAAGCAGCTTAGAATAACTAGATTTTCTGAGTCTTTCAGGAAGCTGTATTGGTGAAGCTTGATCATTTTTTTTCCTTATCCTGGGCACCATGGAGAAGGCTGCCTTTAGCACTTGCCAGCCCAATGGATCTAAATTATGGTCTTATCTAGCCATTCCCCTGAAACCAAACAGATATGTGGAAAGGTGTTTGGTAGACAAAAACAACTGACGACATGAAAGATGAATTCTCCTTTCAAATTTGGCACAACACACGTTGAGCCTCACATCTCCTTTACAAGAAACTGGGACTAAAGAAAGAAACATACATACGATGCTGCAGTCAGTTGTTCCCATGGGCATTATGGCAGGTGGGGGCTGTTTATGCTTATAATTTGTTAAAATAAATGAGCTTGTACTATTTATGGTTGAGGGCCATCAGTGGTGCCTCTTGTTGAGAATGTGTAGCCCGTCTAAAGGAAAAAAAATCTAAATTTTGCAATTTCAGTTGGATATAGATGAGAGCAGATGCAAATCTGCATTCTGGAGGTTGCTAATTCATAGGGTCTCTAGAGGTTGAGAACAAATTGGCACCTCATAACAAGAACATTGGGTAGATGGCAGAATGATTATGCACGCCAAACTCTTCTATTGGATTGTTATTGCACACTTTATATTCACATTATGTATAAGAGTCCTTCATTCCTTGGCCTTTTCTATTTTTAAATAAAAGAGAATGGAATTATGAAACATTTGAAAGCAGATGTGGCTTTATCTAAGAGTTTGCTTTTAAAATCTGAAACAAAAGAACTAAGTTATCCAAGTTTCATTTTCCCAATTTCTCCCTCCAATCCTAAAAAGAGCCATGCTGGATCAGGCCAAAGCCCATCTAGTCCAGCTTCCTGTATCTTATAGTGGCCCCACCAAATGCATCTGGGAGCGCATGAGACTAGATATCCTTCTCCTGATACCACTCCCCTGCATCTGACCCTTGAAGTACCCGGTTTTAAGATGGATTACACATCTCCATCATGGTTTGTAACCTGTGATGGACTTTTCCTCCAGGAATCTGTCCAATCCCCTTTTGAAGGCATCCAGGCCAGATGCCATCACCACATCCTGTGGCAGGGAGTTCCACAGACTAACAACGCCTCATAGTGGATGGTTAGTTCTACTATTAGGTCCCCCCAGGCAGTGAAGCTCTGAAAGTTGTTGTGCTTTGGAGATGTTTTTCATTTTATTATATCATTTAGAGCAGGGGTGCCCAAACTTTTTGTAAGGAGGGCCAGATTTGGTGGCTGAAAATGTGTCAGGGGCCGGTTGCTCCCCAACCCTGCCACCCCACTGCAAGCCCCACCCACTTTCTTTAAAAAAAACATGGGGTGAAGGAGGGGGAAGGAGGGGCGGGCCAGTCAGCCGCGGGCCACTCAGAATGGCCTGATGGGCCGGATTTGGCCCCTGGGCCGGACTTTGGGCAGGCCTGATTTAGAGTAAGGGTAGAAAGCCAGTGATTCCAAACTTTGTTGGACTACAAATCCCACCAGCTCAAACCATTACAACAAGTAAGGGATCCTTGGAAATATAATTAATCACATCCAATTTGCCGAGCAGAAGGGTAGATCAGCCCTACAGGGGTCTTTCAAAGGACAATGCGGGATTAAGAGGAAAATTGAAGCAGGAGACCCCAGGGAGTCTCTTCTTTCTTACACTTACTGTAATTAAAACACTAGTTGATTTGATCCTGTTTTTTCATTTGAACAATATCTCACCTTGGTATTGTACACTAATGGGAACTGATGGGTTAGAACTCCAGACTGTGAAACAGATGTCAGCGGGATGTTTTCAATCACAACTGCTGGTGGCAATTTCAATAATTTAACCATATGTTTTGGTTTCCTTTTTTTGTCTTGAATCTCCCATATTTGCGATATAGCAATTCACTTATTATGGGAGAGGGAAAATCACCCTAAAAGTGTTGAGCCTGCTGTACAAGCGGGTTCTTTTGTACAGTAGAGTCTTGTGTGTTTAGGGAAAGGGTTCAATAATTAATGTATTCTCTGATTCATCATTTTTTTCTAAACTCAGTCCCAAATAATAAAATGTCTCCTACCAGTCTTGGACCTTGACTCAGCTGTGAATGCATTATCTGCCATGTTCTAACCTAAAACAGGAGCTCTCAAGGCCCAAGAATACAAAGCTGTTGCAAGACCTTGGACAGCACTAAACTAGCAATTTCCTGCATCAAGGCCAGATATAGGACTGGGCTAGACTATGGGTGAAACCTTCATAGGCTGCTAGAAAAATAACAAAAGATACGACTGAAGGCTTTAAAGCCCCAGATCCCACTCTTTTCCACAAAGCAAGATGCCTTGAAGGGAAGCCTTCAGTCTAGCATTTCTGTCTTCCTAAGAGCTCATGTGGGATGCATTATTGATATTGATACAACAGCTCCATAGGTTGTGGTGCTTGTGGAAGTAGGTGTGCTGATGCAGTGCTGGCATTGCACTCAGGATGTTCATATCATTGCTATCTTTTGGGGTGATGGCAGCAACTAGCATTGCTGTCTTTCTACCTTTTTTGGGCTCATATACAATATGGTGATAAAACTAGCAACATATTTAACAAGACCCTTGCACAATAAGGCACCTTCATTATTGCCTGGTCTCCTATTGGAAGAAAACATGTGAATATAATGTGTATTCAATGTTGAGAGCATTGAGAGACACCTTTACAGAGCATTGCCCGTGGCATGAGCAGGTTCTGTTGTACTGTGGAGTTTTGTACAATAGGGGAAAGGGTTCCATATCATTGTGGCATACATACGTCAACAGACCAGTATGTCTGCAGAGATTCTCAGTCACCCGGGTGAGGTTATCTGGGAGCTGAGTCATGGCAACTGGAGTTGTTGGATCAAAACATGTTATTACTAGTCCAAGTAGCTTCTTCCATCTTAAAAATGTTTCAGTCTGAAGAAGCTACTTGGATGAGTAGTGAAATGTTTTCCCTGTAGAGGTATTCCTCAGTCTATGGATAGTTTGGTAGGTGAGGGTGTCAGAAATGTGATAGTAGTGGGAGAGTGGGAGCAGCATGTCAACATTATAACTGCAGTTTTGGATACTTCTCTACTCCAGCCTTCTGCTCATACTCTGGCCAATTGGTGGCCCATGGAAGCCTACCCACAGGATGCTGGCACACCTGCACTCTTTATTTCACACTCACCAGCAGCTGGCAGTGATATAATAAGAGCTACTGATGGTCTTTACTTTCATGAATGCATCTCAATGACACTAACTTCCATGCTTCTAACATCCATAACCTCTCTGTGTGTGATTAAGAGAAGCAGCTTATCTAGGCTTTTTTTTCCTATTGTCATTGTCTTATGCTATTAAGACACCTAATTCATTTTTGAAAAGGACAAATAAATAATGTCCCAAATAGTGTGGGTGGCCTAAAATAAGATATGTCACTTTTGGTAGGTGAATTAAAACAAGTTGTGAAGTCAGTGAGGGCATCATCTGTTGCATGCTGAGTTGCATGACTTAATAGACGACAGATCATGTCTGCACCGATTTTGTAACTTGCAAAAGTTAGCTGCTGTAGTCTGTAGTATTTATCCAATGCCTACAATATGATCGGTATGCCCAGTATGTTTTAGAAAGGAAATTAAAATGACATCCTAAAAGTCAAATTTTCTGAAAGGAATTTCATTATGTAATCAAGGCAATAGGTTGCCTTTAGATTCTAGAATATGTAAGAACTTTGAAAAAGTTACTATTGTGGACTGCAACTTACAAAGTTTCTCTACCAGGAGCCATATCGGTGGGAGGATTGTGGGAATTGTAGGGTAACAAAGTAATTTAAGCTGCCAATCTGGGTATTCTATATCTCTAAATAAATGGTGTGTCTATGTCTGAAGGGGGCGGGGAGAATGAAGCCATAAGAAGATTAAATGAGTGCACTGAATAAGAGACAGGGAGAGGCAAACATTGACCTCAATTAACTTAGAAAATCTCCTTTAGGAGAAGAAAAGTCTATAGTAAGGTTAGGAGTCCAATATCAAGAGATGACTCACCTTTACCACAGCAATTGGCATTAGCACCAGAATTCAGATTTAGAATTCCAGATTTTTGGATTCAGAATTCAGAATGGTAAAACTTAGAATTTTTGGATACATGGAATTCCATTACAGGTAATAATACTACAGTATATAGTCATTACTTTCCTCTTTAAAAACACAAGCAGGCAAACTTTCATTACTACCAGAAAATCACTAGCTCCAGTGGAAATACTTCTTTGAGGTCACGTCATCTAGCAAATCTAAGGCAACAGATTCTATCAAACAAATAATTAAGGGATTATGAAAATATTAACACACACATGTGTATAGCAGAGAAAAAAATATATGAGCTTAGCAGCAGTAGCATGTAGATAAAGTGTAGTTAATTGTTATAAGTATTATCAGAACCCTGAAACGGAGAGACAAAGAAACATGACTTAGAATAAAACTCTTATATTGAATATATACAGCAAATATACAACAGCTTAACAAGAAGCAATATCACATATACAAATCAACAGAGTGTGGGGTACTGTTTTCTCACCATAAACAGTCTCAATTTAACATTATACAAGCCAGTTCTTATATACACATTTAGACCTCATCTTTAACCAATCACATTCTGATACACCATGATGTCATTAACTATTCCACCTGTGCTAAATCACTTAACCTGCTGGTGATTTCTAATTCCTTGCACTTGTGGCTAACATCATGACACTGCATTTTTGACTGATTCCATTTTACAATTCTCTTTTCACCCTGTTAAATATACAATACATATATTTTGTCAATTCTACATATTATGACAGATTCGCACCAGAACATGCTGAGCAGCTAATAATAAAAGGTCGCATGCATCCATTTCTTTCCATACATGTACAACAAATGTTAACATTGCTTCCATAAGGTTAACTTTAAAAGCTAGGGTTTTCACACAGTTCACTTTCAGGATTGAGGCTGGAATGTACAGTGTGCACTGTGGGAACACTGAGAATGAATTTTCAACACAGCGCTGTGGAGATGCATCATGCCGACATCAGTCTGTGCCCTCACTTGGAAAGATTCCAGAAGGTGGAATTTGCTGCAAGCTGTGTGAACGTTTTATCTGTTGCTGCTTCTGCCAAGTCCCCGTTGTCTCACAACGGTGAACTTTCCTGAGATAACTGCCTTGGCCTTGCTGTGTTCCCTGCCAGGAAAGCAGTTCATAAATTTAGTTTTGACATTAAATTCACAGCTGTCAATATTACTTGGCACCAGCAAATGTTTGAAAGCACGCCACACAAGAACTACACGTTTTACTGAGTTACAAGCCCTATAGTGAACTTTTCTATGCTGACCTCCTCCCTCTTGTCTTTCCTTTGTCAGGCAAACACCTTTGTCTTTAGGGAAGCTTCCGAGCAACAAGAAGGGATATTAGGAATACTGCCTCTGTTGAATTCAGAAATTTTTTAAAATGTTTGAAAGATACTTTGAAAATGATGAAAATGATTTTAATGTTGGTTTCTAATATTGTTATATTTAAATTATTTTTTCCAGTGTTTTTAATTGTGATTGCTGGGCAGTTTTAAATGACTGTGACCCACTTAGAGTATCCTGTGGGGAGAAAAGCAGGATATATAAATGAATAAGTAAATAACCAAATAGTGCATGGTTTCTGTTCTACCAGAAGGTTATGGAACAGGCAGCAATATTTTTTCCAAATGACCAGCAAACCTCATGCTCTATTATAATAGTGAATATGCTCCCATGAGGTGAATTAAATGAGATTAATTATTTTTTACTATTGTGTGTGAAGACACATAGAGGTCTACAGTTATGTTGGCCAAAGTGCTGTCCTCCAGATGTTGATCTACAACTCCCATTCGACCTAGCCTGCATAGTCAATGGTTGCTTATGTTGGGAGATGTATTCCAATAGCATCTGGATGACTGGGGTTATGGATGCCTCTGGTCTAAAGCTTTGGCATCAAGGGCACCACTCTTGGGAAGTTGAATGTTATGCTGGGAATGTTCTTCACCACCCCTGCAAGTTCCCAGAGTTCTTTCCGGCTCTTTCAAAGGGTAAGGCTGCAGCCAGAGTGCGTGTCAGCAACAACAGCTGTGACTTGAGCATGCAAAATGAAAACACACAACTAATCTAGTAGTTAAAAATGCATGCGATTGTATTTATGCAGTTTGCCATCATTTGCTCAGTCAGATGCTTGTGGGGTACCTGAAGAAGCAGTCAAATGGATTTTTAAAAGGAAAGAAAGGAGAACTAAGCAAAATAAATGATCAGTGCCACTGTGCGGTTAATTTGTTATGATGATATATATTTCAGTTGACTTAACAGTTTAGGGAACACACACACATGGTTGAGCTCCCTTTTTCACCTGGGCTTAAGTGAAGCTTTTGTCCTCAGCCTCGATGAAATAGCTCAGTCCCTTCTCTGCTTTTTAAAAAAACATGGTGGTCTATCATGGAACAACTCTATTAAAGAAGACGACAGCCGGTCCTGACCTTATTGCTGATTGTAAAGCCCTCCCCCATAACAGTTCAAGCTTCAGAGCCCCTGAAATGTAGGTCAGCCACTGGGGACCATACAAGGATATTCTCTGCAATGTATGAAAACAGTGTCTGTTCTACTTTCCCTTTCCATAGTAAGGTACCATTAATGTTGATTCAAAATCATTTTTTAAAATTTGAATCTATTTGCTTGGATTTTGCTTTCTGAAGCAGCAGAAAACAAGCTTGGCCATCATCTATGTGGGTACTATTCAGAAGATGGCTATCATACTATTTTTTTTAAACTTCAGGTTAAAAATACTCAGCTGCCTGAACCCTGTTCCAAAGTGTTACAATGACTTCCTTGGGTCTGCACAATGGACAATATTTCCAGTCTAGAATCACATTAGCTTGTTGTTGTGGATGATGATGATGATGATGATGATGATGATGATGATGATGATGATGATGATGATGATGATGATGATGATGATGGCTCATCACAGTGCACCACCCATAGCTCGTGGTCAACTAAGACTTTCAGACCCCTTTTCCAGGAATTGGGGAGAGGAACATCATCTGCTCTTCAGTTTTAGGAATAAAATGTCTTGAGTTCAGCAGTCTCATCCAGGCCTTTCCTATTAAAGGCATGTTCAACCTAGAAAGATGTAGATTATTACAGATGAGGTAGGGACATCACAGCTCTTGCCTAACAGATGCTAGTTGCACATTAGTGGAGAGGTAGGGGAAAATATAAATTTAGTATACTGTCCAATTGTCCAGAATGAATGAATGAATCTACAAGTAGTGCATTAAAAAGACTATGTACATCCGATATCATCATCATTATCACAATGTAACTGTGGCATCTCATTATTTATTTTTGTTTTATGTCAAAATAAGGTTGTACCTATTACTTTTTAGTGCCATTGTCTGAATCTGTCCATACCATGACAGGGTGGGCATGACATTTATTTTGTAAATCGCCGAACTCAGAAAAGTCACTCTTTATAAAGGAGACACACTTCTCTTTTCAGACAGTGTACACCAAGGCTAACTTTCGGTGAGAAAGGAGGCAATACGGAACTTGTTTCTTCTATGGTTTAAGAGACTCCTTGGCCATATTCGTTTTATGACAATATAGGGCAGAATTCTTCAGCCAAAGCTAAGCAGTATTTAGGTCTCAGTGGTTGTAACGAGAGCAATTAAGCCTCTTGCTTAAAAAGTTAAAATCAGTGAGGCTGGAAACTTTCAATTTATCAAGTATAATCTGCCTTCCTGGAATAAATTCCACACCATTTCTAAAGACATTGGCTTTCCTGAATGGCAAGCATTTATAATTATTTGATATACCTGGTTTGTTACTTGCTCAGTGTAGCACATACATATGCTTCAATATGTGCATCTCAAGGGCAGCATCCAGCTCTGTCACTTCACAAATAGAAAGAGTTACTCCTTGTACTTGATGTAATGAAAATACTGGAAAATGTCCTAATACAAGTTGGCTTACATTGGAGCAGAGTGGCCAGTGGGTAACCTGGATGTGTTGCCCCGTAAGGGCATTTTGTGGGATATCTTTCTGCCTTGGAGACCCACCACCACCTTAACAAAGAAAACCAGAAGTGCCAAGATCCTGTTAGCTTTTTTTTTTTTTAAAAAGCTGAAGATTGCCGCTTTGGAGTTTTCTGTAGCCAATTCCAGAGCTGACCCATGTCTGCTTCAGAATAGATAGGATGAGCCAACATTTTCATTGTAACAGGAGAAATGATTGAATCCATATATATAGCCATGATAGGAGAAAATAGGCAATGATGCTCACCTTTTGTGAAAGCCTTCTAAAAACAGTTGAAGAAGAGCATATTTAACCTATGTCTGATTCCACTCTAGAATGGAACTTGTTGATTCCAAGGAGAACGTCTGATCTATTATACACCACCAAGTTGCACCCAACCTATAGTGATCCTAAGAGGGTATTCAAGCTATGTGCTATGTGAGATGTTTGAGGAGTGGTTTTCCCATTGCTGCTATCCCACCAATGAGTTTACACAGCCAGATAAGGTTTGGATCCCAGAAGAGGAAGAGCATAATGTTACTACTACTTACGAGCGGCTCTACTTAACGAGCAATTCAATTTAAGAGCAGAAAACCATTAGCATTTTAACTGCTGCCTTACAAATTTTAGATGCGGTCTGTTCTACTTTAATTTTTTTTAAAAAAGATACGGCTGCTCTATTTATGAGTTGTTCGACTTGTGACCATGCATTCGGAACAGATTAAACTCATAAGTAGAGGCACCACTGTATTTGCAAAAATAAAATAAAATAAAACATCAATAAAATAAAATTTAAAACATTATCAATAACTATCAATACAAATAAACAGACTAATTTTCAGAAATAGCAATATGGACTAGAAGACTTTTAAAAAAAAATCATATATCCTATATCTATAGGACAGGGGTGTCAAAACTTTTTGCAAAGAGGGCCAGATTTCGCGAGGGGAAAATGTGTGGGGACCGACCTTTCAGCCGCATTTGGCCCCCAGACCAGACTTTGGACAAATCTCTATAACATGCAAGGAGATGGGGAGGACGCTGCGGCAACGGAGCCGGGGTCTGGTAGGCTGGGCAGGTGGCTGGGGGGTGGGGGTGGACAGAAGCAGGGAGGGCAGGCAACCCATAAAACTGCAAGCTGATGTCCCCATCCAGTATGGGGGGGCAACTGGGTAGGGATGTATGACAGGCTGAGCCTGTGGGGAGAATAGGCCGCGGGCCACTCAAAATTTGATAACGGGCTGCATTCGGCCCCTGGGCCTGACTTTGGACATGCCTGCTATAGGACTTCTCTAAGACTTCATGTTACTGGGAGAAGCCAAGAACTCCCACCCAAGGGAGTAAATTTGAGTGGTGGAATCTCTTTCCCCTATTGTCATGTGGGGAAAATCAGTTCAATCTAATATTGTGTGCATATGCACACACTGCCTTCCTTTGGGTTGTTATTTCTCCATTAAAGCAATAAATAGAACCCATAGGCACTACATTCCATGTGGGTGATTTTCTTGCTAGGACTATTAAAAAGATCAGCAGAGTGCCGCCCTAGCCCTTCTCTGGGGGCACAATTCAGTCAGCAGCCAGTGCTGAGGGGGAAGTTAGTAGAAAACTGTCCCACAAGCCAATAAAGACTAGAGCTTCTTACAAATAACTCAAATGAGCGATTTTCCATCTGGACTGCCTTTCTAATTGGGGGTGGGGGGTCAAAACAATGTGGTTACTGTTTTGAATTCAAAATAACAACAGTGTTATTTTAAGACACTGAATTTCTGTTGGTTTCCTTTTTTACCAAAGAGAAAGGCAGTTAACAAATCAAAATGAGCATTCCATTTCATGTGCACATCTGTTTTCTAGCTCTGGGTGTTTGGTTTATGGAATACACTTGGTCCTGCATCCACAAACACTCCTGTGGGCATGGGGCATTGTCATTTCTACAATGCATCAGAATTCCCACAGAGTCACAAAATGCCCCAGAAGTCACGCAGTGCAAGTGTTCTAATCGAACTGGATGAAGGTTAAAAACATCCAGAAAGCAATAAGCATGATCATCACTTGTGCTCACTTTATAAAATCCCGGCCCAGGCCGTAACACAAATTGAAACAAAATGTCCTGTTCCAAGATCCTTTAAAGGTCAAGTGAGTCTGGCAAGAATTTTTAAAAGTTGTTATAAAACCTTATTCTCCAAAAATAAAATTTTAGAGCTTAAACATTTTTTTATTAAGCCCTAATAAGTGAGCTAAAAGGTTATTCTTTATGGCAGGACAGCAGCTCGAGTGAGTGAATGGCACTGTGGAATTTGGACAGCATGCCTTTCAATAGCTTCCATATTCCAGGCCATTAGTAACAGGAAATATAGGCCCATTACTTCCCAATAAAATGGAGGGAACCAGTGCCTAGGCCCAGCAGAGTTAATTTATTTATTTATTTATTTATTATTGTATTTATACCCCGCTTATCTTTCGTGCGAAACTCTAAGCGGCTTACACGGGCGAACGAGCGCCAAAGAACACAAGCAATAATTATCAAGTATACAACAGAATAACTAAAACAATTAAAAACCCGGTGCATCCAAAAACCCGGCAGCGTAATAGCTATCAGCCAAGCACACACAAACATAAAGCACCTAACATGGTTGCTTGGGTATTAAAGATGGCGGGACCTAACAAAAAGAAAAAAAAAAAAAAAAAAAAAAAAAAAAAAAAAAAAAAAAAAAAAAAAGAAATTTCAGGGCTCGCCAAAGGCCTCTCGAAATAAATGAGTTTTTACAGCTTTTCGAAAGGCCAGCAGGGACTCTGCAGAGCGCACTTCACTAGGGATGGAATTCCATAGGGTGGGGCTGCCACCGAGAAAGCCCGGTTCGGGTGACCGACTTCCGGGCCTCTCGAGGAGGCAACCCGCAGCAAGTGCGCTCGCACCTGCCGAACAGGTCGGGCCGAGGTGGATCGCTGAGCGATACGCTCTGTCAGGTAGTCCGGTCCCAAGCCATGGAGGGTTTTATAAACTAAAACCAAGACCTTGAATCTAATCCGGGCCGCAACGGGCAGCCAGTGCAAGCGAGCCAGGACTGGGGTGATGTGGTCATAACGACGCACACCAGCCACCAGCCTGGCCGCCGCATTCTGCACCCGCTGCAGACGCCGGAGAAGAGTCAAGGGCAACCCCATGTAGAGGGCGTTGCAGTAGTCCAGCCTCGAGATCACCAGCGCCTGGACCACTGTTCTCAGAGAGTCACCGTCCAGGTACGGGCGGATCTGGGCGATCTGGCGAAGATGGTAATACGCGGCCCTGGTAACCGACGCCACCTGGGCCTCCATGGTCAGCGCCGGGTCCAGGACCACACCCAGATTCCGCGCCCTTTCCACAGGCCGGAGGGAGACTCCCCCCAGCGAGGGAAAAGGGCCACCGTACCCAGACGGCGAGCCCCCAAAGAACATAACCTCCGTCTTCTCGGGGTTGAGCCTAAGCCTGTTCGCCCCGGTCCAAGTCAGCACGGCATCCAGGCACCCATCGAGGATCCTCACAGCTTCCACTGCAGAGGTGGAAAAGGAGAGATAGAGCTGCGTGTCATCAGCGTACTGATGACTGCACACTCCAAAACTCCTAATGACCCAGCCAACGGCCTTACATAGATGTTAAACAGCAACGGCGGAGCGAGCGACCCCTGCGGGACCCCACAAGGGAGAACCCACGGGGCCGACAGCTCCCCTCCGTGCTGAACATACTGGGGACGGCCCTCCAGGAAGGATCGGAGCCAACTGCGAGCAGTGCCCCCGATTCCAACCTCAGAGAGCCGATCCAGTAGGATACCGTGGTCGAATCAAAGGCCGCTGACAGATCCAGGAGAACCAACAGGGTAGAACAACCCCTGTCGGCCGCCCGGAGCAGGTCATCTTGCAGGGCGACCAAAGCTGTTTCGGTCCCCCGACGGGGCCTGAACCCTGACTGGCATGGATCGAGGCACTGCCGATCCTCAAGGTACGACTGCAGCCGGACCGCCGCCACCCTCTCGATGACCTTGCCCATAAACGGGGCGTTAGCGATCGGACGATAGTTGCCTAAATCGTCCGCCGCAAGGCCCGCTTTCTTGAGAATGGGCTTAACCACCGTCTCCTTCAAGCGAGAGGGAAAAATCCCTGCTGAAAGAAGCGGTGGCGATGGCAGAAGCCCATTCAGCCATGGTCCCACTGGCAGCTTTAATAAGCCAGGAGGGGCAAGGGTCGAAAGGAGTGGACGCCGGCCGGCAGTGCGCCATAGCCCTGGAGGCCTCGACAGCAGAAACAGGCCCAAGCTCCTCCAACCGAGGCGACGAAGGCGGACCAGCAACCGGGGATGCCGGGGCAGTGCTACCGCAACCGGAGTCAAAGCCGGCACGGATGGCCTCAATCTTTGATCTAAAAAAGGCTGCGAAATTCTCACTACTGAAATCAGTAGGAGGAGGCCTATCCAGACTAGGATTGGTGAGGTCCCCAACCACCCGGAAGAGCTCCGCCTGGCGGTTAGAGGCCTCACCAATTCTCACGGAGAAAAACGATGACTTGGCTTCCGTGATCGCGTTGGAATAGCGACTAGTCTGGGAATCAACAGCAGCCTTACTACTTGCCGTCCGGGTTTTCTCCAGCTGCGCTCTAACCTTCTCCTCACCTGCTTCATTGCCCGGAGCTCCCCGTAAACCACGGTGAGCGCCGGGCTCGGCACCGGAGAAGGCGCTTAGGGCGATCCGGTCTATGGTGTTGGCAGCTGTTTCAACCAATGGTTGGCCACAACCTCGGCCGGAGCGCCAGTCAGTCCGCCAGAAAGCTCCCGAAGACCTCCTGGAATCGCTGAGGGTCCATCAGTCTACGGGGCGGGCCAAAACAGAAGGCCGCTGGTCCCCGCGAAGGGGGCCGTGTCGCCAGGGAAAAAGAAAGCAGGTGATGGTCCGACCATGACACAGGTAAGGAGATAAAATCCCCCACCTCCAGACTCGAAATCCCCGACATGGAGGAAAACACCAGATCCAGGGTATGGCCTGACCTGTGGGTGGGACATTCAACATGCTGGGACAGACCCATGGAAGCCATGGTTTCCATGAATTCCAGAGCAGCACCGGAAAGTCCACCGCCAACATGCACATTGAAGTCACCCGCCACCAAAAGGCGCGGGGACCTCAAAAGTGCAGCCGCAATGAACTCCGCGAGCTCTGGTAGGGATTGAGCTGGGTTGCGGGGAGCACGGTAGCCCAGCACAATGCCAAATCTGTCCCGCTGCCCCACTGACAAGTGAAGGCATTCTAAACCCTGGCTAACCAATGTCGAGGTCCTGCTAACATGTAAAGAATCCCGATGGACGATGGCGACCCCCCCTCCCTTCTGACCCCCCGACCTTCCCACCCCCTGAACCAGATACCCAGGCGGGCAAAGCTGGGAGAGCGAGGCCCCCCCATCATCACCCACCCAGGTCTCGGTAATGAAGGCCAGGTCAGCCCGCCCGTCAAAGATGGCATCACATATGACGGGGATCTTATTGTGGACTGACCTGGCATTCAACAGGAGACAGGAAAGGCCGGGGGCGCTGGGGGAGTGACTCCTGGACACGTGACAGAGAGCCGGGGGGTCAGAACGAGGGACAGGCACAAGTTGCCTGACCCGTGTTCTTCTCAACCGACTAACCCCACGGCTACAAGCCGTGAATCACTTTACGGCCCCACTGATTTGAACTGTAAAGTTAAGTAAACTTGTAAAGTGAAACATGTGCTTTAAATCAGTTTACATCCATGATATTTTGAAGTATAGAAATTTTATCAAGACTACGCTTAAATTTGTACCGTAAATGCTGAACTCTTGGTATGGTTACAAGGGAGTCCCTGGATATTATTTTAAGAAAACAACAGGTAAACATCTTAATTTTAAAAACCAGAGGCACAGTCCCTCCAAAGCAAAGCCCTATGGATACCAAGTTCAACATCATTAATTCTGTGTTCTTTCTGGTGTGCATGTACGAACATGTGGACATAAATATACACACATGCATAGAAAAACTATCTCGTTCACTTAAATATTGGATCCTATATAGTTGTTTCCTATATGTACATTTGTCTTTGTACTATTGTGGTAAATATGTAGTAAAGTGTGTTCTGTTTATATACCACCCCATACCACTTCAGGTAGTCTCTGGGCGGTTTACAGTTTTAATTACAGTAATGCAGGCCACACATTGCCCCCCCAGCAAGCTGGGTACTCATTTTACCGACCTCGGAAGGATGGAAGGCTGAGTCAACCATGAGCCTGCTATCGGGGATTGAACCCAGATCATGAGCACAGTTTTACCTGCAGTACAGGCATTTAACCACTGAGCCACTGGGCTCTTAAATGTAGTCTAATAATGATGAATTTTGATGTTGGAAGTCCAGGACTGAATATTAGGTAGTATTGTCTGTGAACATTCTAAATCATCCAGGTGAAGTTATCCAGAAGTTGAGTCATGGCAACCGCACTTCTTTTCTTGTGAGACTGAAACATTTCACTACTCACCCTTCGACTGACGAAGCTACTTGGATGAATAGTCAAACATTTTGATCTCACAAGAAAAGAATTCCAGTTGCCATGACTCAATTTCCAGATTAGATGTGAAAGGAAAAGACTTTGGGAATATTTGGCAATCCAGAGGAGATCTGCAGATCTGAAACAGCCTGATAGATCAATGAAAAATGTTCTGAATGGAATTTCAAAAACAACCTTTTGTCTCAGGAATTTTCGAGGGGTTAGCTCAATAAAGCAGAGTTGCAGTAATGTCAAGGATCAGAGGCAAAAATATGACAGACTTTGTTGCTGGTTTTCTATTGCAGTCTGTTTACCAAATATTTACAGGTTCCATTATTTTCCAGAGACTTACATGCAGCAGCACAAATACTCCAGCTACTCTTCTTCATTACAGCCAACATATCAGGCTTGCAGCATACTGGCTAAGCAGCCCTGACTAAGCAGCAAGAACACATTGCAATACACATGGTATATATAGATCAATGGTTCTCAACCTGTGAGTCCCCAGATGTTCCTGGACTGCAACTCCCAGAAACCCCTTACAGCACAGCGAGTGGTGGAGGTTTCTGGGAGTTGCAGTCCAGGAACATCTGGGGACCCACAGGTTGAGAACCACTGATATAGATTCACTTCCCAATAATCTCTTTACTTTTACACCACATGACACAGTGCTTATTTCCTTCCATGCTTCTGAGCTACGCTCCAGTGTCCTTGGCCTAGCCTTCCTGATAAGACCCCTTTACTGAACTAGCTCCTGTCCACAGATGGACTCCATATCTTTAATTGCAAGTTGGAAAAACTCACTTATAGAACATTATTACAAAAAGTTCTGACACTTTTGTTGAATTGGAGCAGCCTGACAATGGATCTTCAGATCTGGGCAGTGGGCACTGTTATATTTATCAGCCCAGTTACAAAAGTATTGTGAAGATAAATGAGGTTAGAACTCTGTCCAAAGTGCACACAGTGACACTGCTAGAGAAATAAGAACAATGGTTTGGAAGTAAAAGTCTCATGAGCAGAATTCATCCCTCAGATGCTCTCCTGAAGGAAGGTGGAATAGGGAACTATTTTTCACCCACTTCCTCCTCTTATAACCTCCCAGAACATCTGGAGATTTAGAGGCTCTAAGAAAGAAGGCTGTGCAGGATCTCAGTTGCTTTTGACATCATGGAAGAAGTTCTTCCATTTGCAGATACAGTATTCCATCCTGGATCCAATCCATTTAGAATACGCTCTGGAAAACAACTAAAGAACATCCGTGTGTAATAGCCTTTCACAGAACATTCTTTTCCAATTGTTTTAATATTAAAATTATATATTAATATTAAGAGTCCCTTGGATTCAAGGATGAATTATACTTTGTCTGAGCCTGTCGTTAACCACCTCACCTCATCTATCATTTTTATATTCAGTCTGACACAGCTCTATTAAGAAACCATTTTGGACAGGACATAGTTCATTTATTTAAGATGGCTGGCATAAAATCACTATGAACAAAAAAAATCTGCTGCCTCAAATATATCTGGTAAAAGATTCTTACAAAAAAGAGCTCTGAGTTTGATAAATACTTAATGACCATATTATTATTCAGAAAATGTATACTCTACCCTTTGTTAAATACTTGCAGAGCAGCTTGCAATTGCTAACCAGAAGGAGAAATAATTGTGTTTGAAAGTGTTTCCCTTTTAATTAAAAATAGCATTCAAATCTTCCCCCTCCTCATCTCTCTCAATCACTAATGAGGTATTCCATACTGCATGGCTAGAATGAAGAGATGGGGCAATAATGGGATTAACAAATGGGTGCAGCTCTAATTTTTAAAGGGATCTACAGTGAGATAAATGCACCTTAAGCAGTCCTGTTGCCACCCACATAGTGTGGGCTTTCAACCCGCTGACAAAAGCTGTGAGGACCCATTTGCTTCCTGCTTTATATGGCTAGCTCCACCATTTCTCTAAGGATCAAATCAATCCATGTTCTATAAAAGGTTCCCTTAAGTCCATTTGGCCTGACCAAAAAGTGTGTTGGGGTGGTGCATAACAATAACCAGCATCTTTTAGCTGCAGAGTTGGAAGGAAACCTATGGGCTGTCAAGACTAGCCAATGTTAAGGAGGCACTGTGGGGAATCAAACCCCCAACCTCTGGCTCTACAACCAGATGCCTTAACCGCTGAGCAATCCAGCAGTTCATAGGACCAGCCTTCGTCTGTAATAGATCTACATGAATCAGGCTAGTCTCTGATGCTGGCAGATGTCTTTCTAATCCTCTTAAGTGGGCAACATGTAAGAGGTTGCTTAAGTAAGTGACTCTTCACGTCCTGCATAACATGGTCAGCATTCCTCACCTCCCCGAACTTACCGTGCTAGGGCAAATTGTTGCTTAACCCCAAACAAAGTCTCTCACTTTCAAGAATTTCCACTGGCAGAGTAGAGGAAAAGCAGGACTATACTTTGCCAACAGTGTACACTTACACCACCTGCTGTATGAAATAGCCATGGCAAATCCATGGCTAGAACAAGTAATTGGTGCCGCTGTCCTTTTGCTTTATGGGTTCTTTCCTAAAACCATGAAAACAGAGAAGGGGAGACATGCAAACAAACAAACAAACAAACAAACAAGAATTTGGATATTATTTTCTCCAAAATGAATCTTTTACACAACAAAAACAAGCGGCCTAAATCTTTTGCAAAACGTAGAACATATTTTCAAGGTCTTCTTGACTCAGCAAAGGTAATGTCCAGCTTCGTGAAATGGCTGGGACATAATTAACTACCTGACCAACCTTGGTCTAACCAATTCTTTATGTGTTATAATCAGCTTTGGTCACCCGAGTTTACCGGGAGCCTGTGCTCTTAGGTTAACAACTTCCAATATGCACGCTTTTCATCAGCTTCTCAGTCAATAACTGTACAGGATTCAAATCCTGGTGCAGTGTGGCAGCACACCCCATCTCCCCTTTCATGACTGTCTGAAGAGATGCTTCCAGCCACATTTAGCAGAATGCACTTAAGACTACCTAAGTCCTGCATGTATGTCCACCTGAATACATTTATAAGCATTTGGTCTGCAGACCTTTATGTTAAACGTATGATAAGCTGCCTTCCTTCCAGGTGATGTGGGATCCTGGAAGATGGAAGTTATTTTTGTCCTCACGTCACCATACTAACCCATATGCTTGCAGTCTTAACATGTTAATAGAGCAGTCATTTGGAATAGATCCACCTTTCTACAT
Source organism: Phrynocephalus forsythii (assembly GCA_029282475.1). Classification (NCBI taxonomy): domain Eukaryota; kingdom Metazoa; phylum Chordata; class Lepidosauria; order Squamata; family Agamidae; genus Phrynocephalus; species Phrynocephalus forsythii. Next base: position 125,896,438 of record JAPFRF010000001.1, on the reverse strand, counting down.
GTGTCACCATCCTGCTGTGATGCACCACTTCAGACTAGAAGGGACAATTGTATGACCCAATGTCAAAAACTTCTGCTCAACACAAATTAGTGTGATGGATGGAGGGCGTGCAGAGGCTCAAACTGCAGCAAATATATACACTTGTGTGATTATTTTCAGTGAGCCCAGGAATGTTTATCATCATGTTTCTGACTTTTAGCCCTTGCTCTCTTTTAAGTTTTGCCTTGTGATTCTACATTTCATCCTAGATTATGTTTATATAATGCACTTTAGAATTTAACAACAGAAAATATGGACCCAAAGAGAACACTTCTAAAATTGAGATTATTATGCATGTTGTACTTTTTAGAGGCGATGAAGATAATTCCGGATAAATGTCCAGGCAAAGAATTTACTCTTCAGGCTGCAGCATCCTTAAAAGATACTTGGTGTAAATACAACCATCTTAACTATTAAACAGTGTGGGAAGGAGTTCAGAGAAGAAGACTAAGTAGACTAGAAGGGAAATGGTCTGAGTTCTTTTCTTCTATGCTGCGTTAAAATAATCTGCCATAGAGAGGTGAAAACGGCGCTGGAAACACCAGCAACAAAAAGGGCACCACCACTACATCCTTGAATGCCCCTTTCCATATTCCACTCTTCTCAAACTTCTATGGGAATCAGGCACAAAGTATGATTTTGAAGTAAGATATAAGAGAATACAGACTAGAGATGGGCAAAAATTAAAAACAAATTTCAAAATTCATCAAAAATTCTTATTTCATTGATTTGCATTCGTACCCTGACAAATACAAACCAATGGATTTTTAAAGTGATTTTTGATTCATAGATTTGTTGAGCTATAGAATGGCAGCAAAGGCACCTAGAGATACTGAAATTGCATGAAGGCTTTCCCCGACACTCCTTCCGGGTTTGGTAAAGATTGGGTTTCTGATGTCAAAGTTATATACCCATAAAGAGTCTCCCCACCCCAAAGTTTTCTCCAGAGTGCTAAAGATATTGAACCTTCAGGGACTTCCCCTGACTCCCCCTACAATCGCTCCAAGTTTGCTTAAGATTGGGTTTCCTCAGGACAGCTGCTTAAAGGCATCTTCCCAGGTATTCTGGTGTTTCTAGATGCAAGGGGAAAGCTTTCCTGGGTATTCACTTTGCGGGTGTATATATTGGACGTCTGAAACCAGACTTTACCAAACATGCAGGGCTTGTAGATAAGAATCTTCCCGGGAATTATGGTGCCTCTGGGTGCCTTGTAGAGCATGAGTTTTAAATTTAAAAAATGAACATCAATTTGTCAAAATAAAGTTGTAAATTTGTTATTTGTGATTCATCAGCCTGCATTAATCATGAATCAAAATAAATCACCCCTTTTCTGATTTGTGCCCATCTGTAATCATCATAATGCATCACTTTGTTATGTTTGGTGCTTATTGTCTTTTGCTTTCCCCTCCATAGTCAAGATTGTAAATGGACCCGGGTTCTTATACTTTTACTTTTATTTAGTATCTCAACCAGATTCAGATTTCAGATTCAGTTTCCTAATAGAAGAGACTCTGTATTTGATATTAGTGTCTATATGTAGTGAGTGGAGCAGTGGATTGGGATATTGAAGGCTTAGCATGGAAACTTTTTTAAAAGAAATTAGTTACTATTATAGTTCCTAGTCTTTTTGATAGTGCCCATGGAGTTTTCGTGGCAGGGATACTATTTGGGTGATCAAGCAGGAAGAGTCAGAACTGAATATGGAATAAATAACTGGTTTAAAATTCAGAAAGGAGTACAACAAGGTTGCATACTGTCACCTTGCCTATTTAACCTATATGCAGAGTACATCATGCAAAAGGAAGGACAGGATGAATCACAAGCCTGAATTAAGATTGCCAGAAGAAATATCAACAACCTCAGATATGCAGATGTTACTACTCTGATCGCAAAAAGTGAGGAGGAATTAAAGAACCTCTTAATGAGGCTGAAAGAGGAGATTGGGAAAAATGGGCTGAAGCTCAGTTTAAGAAATTTAAGATTGTGGCTACCAGTCCCCTTCCCTCCTGGCAAATAATGGGAGGAAGAAATGGAGGCAATGTCAGAGTTCATTTTTTTGGGCTCCTTGATCACTGCAGATGGTGACTGCAGCAATGAAATTAAAATATGCCTGCTTCTTGGGAGGAAAGCGGTGGCAAACCTAGGCAGCATCTTAAAAAGCAGATATACCACTTTGCCAACAAAGGTCCGGATAGTCAAAGCTATGGTTTTCCCAGCAGTGAGAGCTGGACTATAAAGAAGGCTGATTGCCGCAGAATCAATGCTTTTGAGCTGTGGTGCTGGAGGAGGGTCTTGTGAGTCCCCTGGACTGCAAGGAGATCAAACCTATCCATCCTGAAAGAAATCAACCCTGAATGTTCATGGAAGAACAGATTTTGAAGCTGAGGCTCCAGTACTTTGGCCACCTCATGAGGAGAGTGGACTCCTTGGAAAAGTCCCTGATGCTGGGAAAGATTGAAGGCAAAAGGAAAAGGGGATGGCAGAGAATGAGATGGTTGGATGGCGTCATCGATGCAACCAACATGATTTGACCAAGCTCCTGGAGGCAGTGGAGGACAGGAGGGCCTGGCGCGCTCTGGTCCATGGGGTCACAAAGAGTTGGACAAGACTTAATGACTGAACAACAACAAATAGTTCCTAGTCTATAATGTAGTTACTCTTACAGTGACATTAAAGTAACTGCTTTCCTGATTTAAAAATTAATGAAATATTTTTGTTATTTGGTGGGGAAGAATGTCTGGATGCTATTAACCCCTCAGCTTTTGTGCAAAACACACACACTTACTACCCACCTTCTCACTGTAGTCCTCAGAATAGACCTTTCCTGCATAGAATTCTAAAGTGGCTTTAACATGTACAGAATTCTACAGTGTCAGTCTAGAATAAGGAGCAGAATCTAAGAATCAAACAAGCAAAATAAAATCAGACCCTCATTTAGTGGAAGACTGGGAAATCCCAGTGGTATAGGGAGTAATGTCTCAGTAGTGGAATTTCAGCCAGAGAAGACTTGGAAAATCACCAAGAATGACAAACTTTGTGAATACTCATTACCTCACTACCATAGTCCACTGGGGAGTTTTAGTGCAGCAGGACAAATCCATTTCTCACAGTGGTGTAATCTAGGCAGGTGTTATACTCAATTCCTTAGTATTGTATAAGGAGAATGATTACTTTCTGGCATACAGATGATACAAAGCATGCCTCTTTTCCCCCTGTCATTTCCCAGAGGTGCCTACATTTCCTTCAGGTTTCATACATAATATGTCAAGATGATTCAGTCAGCAGTCCCTTCTGTAGACCACCAAGCTGCTTTGCTTCATTGTGTGGGTGTGGGTGTCATCCTGAAGTTCATGGTGACATACTTGTGGGTGTCCTTTCTAACCCCTTCTCATTCTTTCTCCCTTTCTCAGTCCTCTCTCAGTCCTTGCTTATGATAGTCACTCAGTGAGGTAGCACGACCTCTAAATGCTTCTTTCCTGTCTCTTCCCTAAACACTAAACATTTCTACTGAGGACATAAATAATGTCAAGAAGAATGATGTTACACATGTGTCCTCCCTGGAAGGGAAAAGACTATTTTGTGAGCATAGACTGGGCATGTTGTAAAATACACTCTTTTTGCTCAGTCAAGGTTGGGCAAAATGCAACCCTATTGACACTTCAAGTTTAAAATATTATCCCAAAAATATTAGGAGCAGCTGTCTCCTGCTCCTAGTCCTCAGAGTGGAGTCCCTTAGAAATACGTACTCAAATGCTCACACAAGTTGGAGATGCTCCATTCAGACGTGTGTGTGTGTGTGTGTGTGTGTGTGTGTGTGTGTGTGTGTGTGTGTGTGTGTGTGTGTGTGTGTGTGTGTGTGTGTGTGTGTGTGTGTGTATGTGTGTGTGTCTGTGTCTGTGTCTGTGTCTGTGTTTGTCTCTCTCTCTGTGTGTGAAATGACAGGTTGGGGGCATTTCTGGGTCTGCTGCAGCCCAAAATGGGGGTCAAGGACATTGAAATCGGCACCTGGCATACCATTTTCTGTCAAGAGTCACTAACCTTCCTAACTCCTTCCATTTGTATACAGTAGGACCCCTATATATTTGGGGGATTGGTTCCATGTCCCCGGCCCAATGGATGCTGAAAAATGCAGATTATAGCCAACACTATTTTAATACAGTAACTCCCCATCTATCGTGGAGGTTAGGAACCAACCCAACCCGCAGTTATTGAAAATCTGTGATATGCGGATGCGGGTCAGGCCTGGGAGGGCACAATTTTAAACATTGTGCATGGCTTCCCAGCGGGGGTGCGGGGAATGGTGGACAATCTTTAAAAAGGGCTTTCCGCCATGGAGCCAAGCGCTTGGCTCAGTGGCAGAAAGCCTTTTAACCATCGCACACCGCTTCCCAGCACCACGAGAGGGTGGGGAGAAGCGGCACATGATCCTCCATGGATGCAAGCCCTGGGCTCCAGCTCATTGGCGCTGGGGTGGGGGAGAAAATCCTTTTGTTTCCCCACCCCAGCGCCAATCAGCTGAAGCCCAGAGCTTGGTGAAGGGGGAGGTTTAAAAAGCCCTGGCTTTTAAAACCTTCCCCCCTCCCTCTAGGCCTTTTGGGGTACTGCGATCCCGTGATATACTGGGACGGCAGTATATGAACCATGAAAGGGTGGGGGACCACTGTAGCATACACAATACTGATCATGGTCTCTGGCTCCTTGTAGTGGTCAATTCTGGTAACATCAACTTTAGAAATGCTCATTTCCTGGATGATGATGATGATGATGATGATGATGATGATGGTGGTGGTGGTGGTGGTGGTGGTGGTGGTGGTGGTGGTGGTTGTTGTTATATATATTTTCAAAACATAGATACGTCAATCAGCTGTTTTTGATACTGATTTTGATATGCAGAATGTGTGTCCTCAGATAAGTCAGATGAAAGCTCCGTATAAAAGCAAAAATCTTGGCAATCTGTTCTGTTTGTTCAGTTCTTCTGAGGCACACACTGGGGGAGCCTTGACGTCTTTTGATATGTTTATATGTGCGATACAGAAGCACCCCTACAAAGAGAGAAGGGGGAGGGAGAGAAACAGTTGTGAACGTTGGGGGATGGGATACTCTTGGGTTGAAAACTGAGACAAAGCTGGAAAATCGATAAGGGAGGTTGGTATTAAATAGTGGAAAGATCAAGGGGAGGGGTGTTTTCACACTGGCTAAAAGAGAGCGGACGGTTCTTTAAGCTTTTGGCCTGTAAAAAGCCCTTTCAGTTCCACCAGATGGCATGGCACTCATCAAATCAGGGTCTGCTCTGATAGTACATATTGCTCCAAGAAACAGCTGTCAAAAAGGATAAAGCTGCACATCCTAAGCTTTAGGACCTAAAATAATTTGTCATGGGAGATTCTATTATGCTACACCTGATTTCTGTAATCTTTTTAAAATAACACAAGAAGGTAGCAATTCCACAAAAACTCACAGATTTGTTTCCTCCCCCTCCCCCAGGGTATGACCATGTGTGCTTGCTTTTGTAGACTTTTATTTATTTATTTATTCAATTTCTGTACCACAAAACCATCTAGCCAATGGCTCTTAATGGGATCTCCCTTTGTAAGCAATGAAAGCAAGCTGTGCATAATGAGTCTCAAAGAATCAGAAAGAAACCAGAGTGGTGGTGATACTGCTTCTCCCTTTCAAGGTTGGGGATTGAATTTGTTGGGAGGTGAGGGGAAGGGCGGAGGGTTAGCATGGAAGAAATGTGAAGACACAGATCAAAGCAAGGTTAAATATATCTTAGCATGTAATCCTAAACAGCCAAGTGGAATTCAAACCTTTCTAGATGAGGGATGTTCAATGTTGCTTAACTTTGCAGTGTCGTAGATGCAACTGGCCCTGAGCTGGAAAAGCAAAATCCAGCTCTTCCTCCCTTCTCTGCTCCCTTTTTTGGGCTGTTCTCCTGGTAACAAGGTAAAGGTTCCCTCTGCACATAAGTGCTAGTCGTGTCCAACTCTAGGGGTGGTGCTAATATCCGTTTCCAAGCCAAAGAGCCAGTCTTGTCCGTGGCCATCTGGGCTTAACAGTGGGAGCTCACTCCTCTGTGTGGCACCCCGGATTTGAACTGCTGAGCTGTCAACTTTGCAGCCAACAGTTTTCAGTACTCTAGCCCGCTGAGCTACCACGCCATACTGTTCTCCCAGTAGAAGACCTTAAACCACGTAAATGTTCTGCCACTGTACTGCTCTGTTCACAGATAAGATCAGCCTGCAAAAGAAGCTCTCCCAGCAGAACAGCACTTCAGGCAGAAGCACATGATTAACTTGAAGTCCATATTTTGAGCTAGGAGGATTTCAGATACGATACTCACCCTTGTGTAAATGAACCACTCCCTTTGTCCTTAAGTTACACAACGGCTGCAAATGCAACTAGGGATTTTACAAAGATCTCCATGTTCCAATCAGATCACAAAACAGGCAACAACCATTGAAATAATCCCACAGCAAATACAGTCACCCCCCACCACTTTGTGGTTCAGGTACTGCGGTCCCACTATATCATGGGATCGCAGTACCTGCGCCGTGGGGCCGCACGGGGGGGCAGCGGCGGGAAGCAATCACATCGCCCCGTGCTGCCCCCGGGCCCCTCCAAGAAGCCTCGGAACCACGGGGCAGAGGGGGCGGGGAGCAATCGCTTCACCCTGCGCTGCTCCCGGGCCCCTCTGAGAAGCCTCGGAGCTGCATGGGGGGCGGGGAGTGATCGCATCACCCTGCGCCGCCCCCAGGCCCCACCTGACCCACTTCCATATATCACGGATTTTCAAGCATTGCAGGTAGGGTGGGTCCCTAACCCCTGTGATAGGCTGGGGGTTGCTGTACTACCCATCCTCATAGACTTTCGGTTTCGTGCATCAGCACGGCAACATTTCAGGACTGGAAAAGCATCCCACAAAATCTCTCTGTTTCCCATGTCCAGAAACCAGAATGTCACTGTCTCCCAACACCTGGTTCGGTAAAGTTCAACATGCAGGTAGTGCAATAGGTAAGATCTAAAATTTGAGATTACAATACTAAAATAGTACAGAAGGATCACTACAAAGAATCTGCCCTGCCTTCACTCTCTGCACATGTAGTTTAAAGTCTATGACTTATGTAAAGGCCAAATTCCTAGTCCCTGTGGGAAGGAAATGAGGGCTGCTATGATAGACCCATGTGGCCACTTAGAACTCCATTGGTGTGCTCCAAGTGGCACACCTTCTGTTATTCTTCATACTCTTGTTCCATACTATTGCAATAAATCCAAGGCTCTATTTTATCTTCCGAATGATGCTGTAAGTACACTGTGTTAGGGCAGGAGAGGGTGACTGACTCAAGGCCACCCTGCAATCACCAGGGCCCGCCAGGCTTTGCAACCAGGGTGAAACAACAAAGGCTTTGCCCCAGGGCACCAAAGTTTAAGAGCTAGTGAAATGTAGAGGCAAGCTAACAAGTCAGTGTTAGAAATGTAAGTGGCAGAACTTCTCACTCGGTTCATCCCCTTCTTTTGTTGAAATCACAAACTTCCTCCTTCTTTTGGGTGGATGCCACATTCTCCTGCTTCCTTTTCATGGGAGCTCACGCATGCCCATGCTTCACATTGGAATTGGGAGGAGGGGTGACATTTAGTGCCATAATGGCTCAGTTATGGCTGCGGGGATATAAACCTGAGGTTCTCCAGTTAGTCTGGAGTGGGGAACAGCCTTCCCCACTTACCCCAGGGAGCCTTTTTATACTGTGGTCCCGTGATATAGAGGGACCACAGTATATGAACCGTGAATGGGCGGGGACTACTGTAATGCAAACGGTTTAGGCACATCATGTCTTCTCATTTTGCTTTCTGCCACCGCTTCTAATGCCTCAATTTCTGATTGATTCCAGCATATTTTACAAAACATGGATACATTAAAATGCTCTTCATATTTTGTCTTGCCTTTGCCTTAAGGATGGTATTAAAAAACACACGAGTTGACAGAATTTGAGGTAAGATTCCCAGTTTACTGATCTGTACCTCGGACCTATGTATCATGTGGATGCATATAATCTTTCAATACATGTTATGACCGATAGGAGGAGGCAAGTCAGGTGGAGGCAAAGTTGTCCCAACCTCTTTCATCTTGCCAGCTTTGCAGGGTGCTTTGCTTGCATGTTAGCTGGCCTTGTCCTTAGCAGGTAGGGCGCAACATAAGTTTCCTGCAAATTGTGCAGAGAAGTTCAGAACCACCATCGCAGATCAGACTAGCATATAATTACAACTGTGTTTAAAATAATGCAAACCATATCTGCACAAATATAGTCAGGTTCACATCTGCAAGAAAACATTATTCTGTCTAGCCAAAACTGATGACGCTGTGATTTATGAGCTGCATCTGAGCCACAGCTGTGATAATTTGTTAGTGTCATACATGCATCCAGAAATAAATGTATATTACAGAGACACAATTTAATAAAAGGCATTAGCAATGGCAAAGAGGGTTTTTAGAAAAATCCTTTAAAACAGTACAGCTTCTCTTCTGTCATCTTGTTTATTTTAAGGGGGAGGGCAGGCTATAATTCTTGGAAACAGACATATGGCAGGAACTAGACCAGTGTGTTTTTACTGATATATAATCCCTTGTTTGATAACTAGCTGACCCTCAGCCATGGCAATGCTAACCTAGGTTTCGCACGATTCACAAACATACAGATTAGGTAAGGAAAAACAGCATTCACTCTACATAGGGAGCAAAATGTGGAATGTGTTTTTCCCACTTTATAAGGGAAAGCCTGTACTTTTCTTACAATTTGCTCCTGAAAATAACTTTTGCACCCAAATGAAAACATCTCGGTCAACATTGCTTTTATACCCCACAAGTGCCAAATGGCCTAATTTCTAGTAAGGTGGAGCTGACCACAGTGGAACCTATGTTGATTAGACCAATTTAAGATGTTTTTCAGTTGAATTAGTTAAAACGTGTCTGTGCCATATTTTAGGCAAGAGCTAGCATAGTGGGTAGAGCGATGGACTAGGGCTCTAAGGAGATCACGGGTTGATGCCCCACTTAGCCGTGAAACCTACTGGGGAATTGGAATTGGTAAAACCACTCATTAAATATCTCACTTGCCTTGAAAGTCTTATTAGGTTGGGTATAAACTGTTTCTAACTTGATGGTACAAAACAAATTATACTGTATTTGGCCCAGAGGCAAAAAGACAATTAGGACTGTTCTTCTAAGATTGTAGTGGTATATGAAGCAGCATTGCAAAGACTCTAAGAATCCTGCCTTCTGAAATTTGCACCAACCGTATCCTTTGAGTTAACCTCAAGTTCATTCCAATATATGTAATGCATCATCCAAAACCAGGAGCTTATTTGAAAGGAAAGATGATTGGTGCAGGTGGTCTCTGCCCAGAAAGGAGCCAGAGAACGAAACCAAGATCTCCAGGCTTTGAAGATAATACTGAATACAGGAGTATCCTCATGCTGTAAGACTGTTCTGTCAAGCATTATTTGAGTGTAACCTCCTTCAAAACAGTCCGAAATAAAAACTGTTCCCAGGCTTGAGAACCATCTGCACATGCTGCTTCCATCTTGTTAGAACTTAGATTTTGTTTATTGCTCAGCCAGCCAATTACGCCTTAAGCATTATTTGCGTACAGGTTCCATCAGCCTTACCTAGCATATCCATATACAGAGAGTATACGTAATGTTTTTGAAGTCTTGCAGCATCCAAATGGGGCACAAGTTATTCATTCTTGCTCTAAAGACACTTATAGCAAAGAAATGTATGTAAAGGAAAGACACTTTTAGCAGTTTCTTACTGCAGACGTCTGACAGATAGAATCTAACTTGTAAACATCATTAACAGTTATTACTTGGTAAGACCAAAATCCCAAACCTGATGAGTCAAACACCACTTTTAAATAGAAGCTACTCCTCTTAGTCTTCCCTTCGTAGCTTTTGCAATCTCTTGCTCTCTTTTTTTTCTCTTTTACTTTTTTTAATGATGACAGGTTGGATCTTTGGGTCATTCAGTGCCTCTCTATGTTCGCAATCTTCTCAAAGGGGTGCCATAATTTCTTCACCGAATTTTTTAAAAAACAATACCTGGCCATTTATAGTGGGGGAATAAAAGTGCTGGAACAAAATCGAAGCCTTTCAAAGCTTGAGTGAATTGAGCAGAATCTAATTACCAAACTTTTCCTCATACCTTAAGGGCATCACAATAAATAATTTGCACCTCTTTTTCTTTTTTTCTTTTTGTCCTATAACAGCTTTCTGGAGAAAATACAGGTTGCAAATCTACCTTCACTGTGCTGTCTGACTGAACTCCTCTAAATTTTGTGGAGGTTTTTTTTTAACATGGTGGCTTCATTTGAGATCACTCCAGGATCTGTGGACTGAGATATGCATCTGCAGGTCCAGCCTTAGCTATGCCATTAATTTCACAGACAGCCCTGGGGTCAAAGAGAAATGTGGTTGTGTCATCAATAGAGATGGGCATGAACTGGTTCATCCCAGTAAGTAAAGGCAGCAACACAGCTGCTGCTGCTGCTCCCTCCCTTGCCTCCCCCGGCTCAACCAGCCGCTCACTAGGCTCAACAGCCTAGGCTCACCTGCACTTCCTCAGCTGATCTTCAAGTCCCAGCAACAGCTCAGGCTCCTCTGCCCCACCCTCTTGGCTGATCCTCCACCCAGACCAGGCATGTCCAAACGTCAGCCCTCCTGATGTTTTGGACCGCAACACCCAGAATTCTAAGCTTAGATTGTCAATGGTAAAGGACTCTGGGAGTTGCTGTCCAAAACATCTGGAGGGCCAAAGTTTGGGCATGCCTGACCCAGACAAAAGAGCAAGGAAGAGAAGTCTCTGGCCTTGCTTATGACTGGGAGATTAGCCAAAGAGCTGGGGCAAAAAAAAACCAAGCTAGCTGGGCCTGGTGAGTGGCTGGTTGACTGACTGAGGAAGTGGGGTGGGAACAGCAGCACCGGTGCTGCCAACTTTATGGCCAGCATGAACTGGGATGAACCAGTTTGAGCCCATCTGTAGTCACTAGCTATATGTGTCTGAGGAGGTTGCCTCTGAAGATGCTGCAGAAAAGAATGGCTTTTTAAGGTCTCGTTTTCCATTTCTTGTCCAGACCTGCCCATTTGTAATGTGGATTGAATAACACTGTTAAACCCCCAGCATAACTAGGAAGGGGGGGAATATGTGTCACAGCTCAGGAAAATCCTCTGTTAACTCATCTACTATTCTGTCAGGCTTTTTACACAAAATTATATTTTATTATGAAATCTCAAAGCTACTGATATCTATATATGTATTTGTGCAAACCTGTGAAGCGCAGTCAGCTGACAAGTGTGTGTTTCATCAAAGTATATGAAAGAGACTATTTTGGACCAATACATTGGGCCAAACAAATCATCACAGCCAGCAATTGTACAGATTTCAGCTGAGCTAGTAGAAGGGTTTGGATAGGTTTCAGTAAGCAGCTGAAAAGTTCCTGGCAACATTTGTAATGAGCAGAGACTTAAATGTAAACAAAACAAAACAAAGCAGAAAAATCAATCAAGCAAATACATTTAAAGTTGTTGTAGGAAAATACAGGTGATTTACAGGAATCTTGAGCAGTCTCTCCATCATTCCTCATACTGATTATTTTATTATTTATTATTTTTATTTATTTATTTTAGAGCATTTTTACCCCGCCTTTCTCCTCGGAAAAGGACCCAAGGTGGCTTACAGTAATGAGGGATAATATACAGTCTAGTACAATTAAGACATGTTCAAGTATTTTAATAAAGATTTTATCACCATTCTTTAGTCTAAATTAGAGATCAAGCCACTGTATATGATTTCCTTATCACCGTTTTTGTAGAGTTGATCCCCCAAGTGGTAAAATACTTTATGTGTCCTAACATGTGGTTTTCGTCACTTACCGTGTCTTTGTTTTGAGACCGGTCATTGAAAAAGAAAAGAAGGTACAATCTGGTTTCTAGGGTGCATATCTTTTAGACCAGGGATGGCAAACCTTTTGACACCGAGTGCCCAAACTTGGTGATGGGGATGGCGGCAGCGGGGTGGGGGTCAGGATTGGCAGCAGCGAGGGGGGCAGGGGGCAAGGGCAGCAAGGGCAATGGGGTGGCGGGTTCAGGGTAATCGGTGGTGGCGACTGCGGCAGGGGGCAGGGATGGTGGTGGTGATGGCGGCAGAGTTGAGGGTGGTGGTGGCAGGGGCGGCAAGGGTGATGGCAATGGGGATGGTGGCGGTAGCAGGGGGTAGGATTGGGGGCAGCAGGGGGCAGTGGTGGGGTAAGGGCAGCAAGGGTGATGGGGTCAGGGTCATTGGTGGCAGCAGCAGGGATGGCGGCGGCGGGCTGACAGAGTCAGGGGTGGCATCGGTGGGTGCAGCGGCACATGCAGTGGACACGGAGGCAGGCCCAGGAGAGGCTGCAGCGGCCCGGCGCCCCGCCCCCCAAGCCCCACAGAGCCTGGAGCCTGGTGACTTGGCCTCTTCCCCTCCCTGCTTCTTCCCTACTCCTGTTCCTCCGCAAATTCCTCATGGCTGGTCCAGCGGAGGGGGAAGTAGGGGGGGCAGGGAGCATGTCGCGTGCCCGGCGAAAGCTCTCCGCATGCCACCTTTGGCACGCGTGCCATAGATTTGCCATCCCTCTTTTAGACAATCTTATTTTACAAATGAGTTATTCTTTGTGAATAGGCATTCTCACTTTCTAGGTTGACTTTTAAGTGTCTCACCTTTTTATTCTTGGATTTAGGGACAATGAAATAACACTACATAACAGGAATTAAAAGAATTCTTTGCTATAGTGAAATGACTCAGACATTAGCACAAGGCCAGTTCTTATGTTGTGTGCAAAAGTGGACTAAATGCCAATATCAATGTTGTAAGACATCGCCATTCTGGTGGGGAGGGGGCAGACAGAATCAGGCCTTTCACATCAAGTACCATACGTACAGGTTTGAAACTCTGTGAGAGGTAAAGGTAAACTGATCTGGGTCAATGTTTTGGGCAGCCAGGTAGATGGGAAGATGTGCTCCACAGCTGCTGGGGTTGCTATCATTTCTTCTATGGGTCAAATATCATGCAGCTATTGCAACATGGGATGCATAGGGAGTATTTCCAGGGTACGAACTTAGGTTTGTGGAAAAATCACTACCGTCCTATAGACCCCCCCCTTACACATACACAATGCTTTGAGCTTCGTTTGCTTCAAGCTCATGCAACAAGGAAGGTTGTGAGTTGCCAACTGCCTGGTTCCCAATAACACGATGGGCCCAAGTTCATCCACCCAACAGCTCCCATCCCATTCTTGTGCCCTTACCTCTGCCTTTTGGGTTTGCTGAAGGTGGGAAAATGTGTCAAGTCACATACATATACATTATTTTTGCACACCCCAAAATATTTGGGCTGAGCTAGTGAGCCCTGGCAGAGCCATCCTAGACACAAATATCTAATGTTCTCTTTCTACAATGCTCTTCTCTCTGAATTAGTTGTCCCTCTCTAGGAATCCACCAAAACAAAAGCAGTTCCATGAAACATCACCCAGTGCCCTGAAACATTGCAACCCTACCCCAACTAGGGGAAAGATCATGGACATTCATGTCTCAGAAGTGCAGACATGATGCTTTATATGCACAGTGCCTGCCACCACATTTGCACCCTTTCAGTCTATCACAAGCAACAAACCTTGTCCATGTGTGACCTTTCCCATCTGGGTGTTTGTAGAGGATGGATGTGATACATTTTTTTCTTTCTCTCAAAACTCCCCAACCAATGCGGAGAGTTGCAAGAAAAAAGAGTGATTCTCCCTGCAGTCTGGAGTACCGATCTTCAGACGAGGTTTTTTTTTTTTCAATTGAAATCTGATTATAACTTGGGGCTGGCAGGTTACTATCAGAGAGTGCAGTAGCTTAGGGGTGCAAACATGAATGTGGCAAGTGTGGACTTGAAATTAATGTGCATATATATCGTGGGAAGGGGCAAGCTTAGAATTCCCAAGTCTCTGTTTTTCTTTCCCATTAAACTGCACATTTTGACCTCATTAAAAGTTAACGTTTTGGGAGAGCAGCTGTGATGTGGCAGATGGCATTCAAAGGAAGACAAAACAAAGAAGGAGGTATCTCAGAAAACAGTTAAAAGTGCTGCTTTGAATCGAGACAGCTATTGAGCGCAGGAAATGCTGAGCTTCAAAGCAACAGCTAAACATAAATTGCTAGAAAGATAATGGAAGAATTTTGCAAAAAGAAGCATCAGCTTACATTCATCTTTGTAGCCTTCTGCATTTGTCTGGATTTCTAAAGGTCTGCTTTAGAACATAACATAAGAACATAAGAAGAGCCATGCTGGATCAGGCCAAAGGCCCATCTAGTCCAGCTTTCTGTATCTCACAGTGGCCCCACCAGATGCGTTTGGGAGTGCATGAGACTAGATATCTGTCTCCAGATACCACTCCCCTGCATCTGGCCCTTGAAGTACCCTGGTTTTAAGCCTGGAGATTACACATCTCCATCATGGTTTGTAACCTGTGATGGACTTTTCCTCCAGGAATCTGTCCAATCCCTTTTTGAAGGCATCCAGGCCAGATGCCATCACCACATCCCGTGGCAGGGAGTTCCATAGACTTACAATGCGCTGGGTGAAAAAATATTTTCTTTTGTCTGTTCTTACTCTCCCAGCCCTCAATTTGAGTGTATGTCCCCTAGTTCTTGTATTTTGTGAGAGGGAGAAGAGTGTTCCTCTGTCCACTTTACTCATGCCCTGCATTATTTTGTATGTCTCAATCATATCCGCCTTGTCGCCTTTTTTCCAGACTAAAGAGCCCCAAATGTTTTAGCCTTTCCTCATAAGGGAGGTGCCCCAGCCCAGTAATCATTTTAGTCGCTCTCTTCTGCACCTTTTCCAGTTCCACTATGTCTTTCTTGAGATGCGGTGACCAGAATTGTACACAATACTCCAGGTGGGGCCTTACTATTGTTTTGTATAATGGCATTATAATGTTGGCTGTTTTATTTTCAATCCCCTTTTTTATAATTCCTAGCATGGAATTGGCCTTCTTCACTGCTGCCACACATTAGGGAGACACCTTCATGGAGCTGTCCACCAACACACCAAGATCTATTTCCTGATCCATCACGGATAACTCAGAGCCCATGAGTTGATAGATAAAGTTTGGATTTTTGCTCCAATATGCATTACTTTACATTTGGCTACATTAAAACGCATTTGCCATTTTGTAGCCCATTCCCCCAGTTTGGAGAGATCCTTCTGGAGCTCTTCACAATCTACTCTGGTTTTTACTACACGGAAAAGTTTTGTGTCATCTGCAAACTTGGCCATCTCACTGCTTATCCCTGTCTCCAGGTCATTTATGAATAGATTGAAAAGCACCGGTCCCAGGACAGATCCCTGGGGCACACCGCTTTTCACCTTTCTCCATTGTGAAAATTTCCCATTGACACCTACTGTTTGTTTCCTGGATCTCAACCAGTTCTCAATCCATAAGAGGACCTGCCCTCTTATCCCCTGACTGTGCAATTTTCTCAGCAGCCTGTGGGACTGTGTCAAAAGCCTTTTGAAAATCCAGATAGACTATATCCACCGGTTCACCCAAATCTACATGACTGTTGACCTTTTCAAAAAATTCTAAAAGATTTGTCAGACAAGACTTACCCCTGCAGAAGCCATGCTGATTTTCTCTCAGCAAGGTTTGTTCTTTTATGTGTTTTAAGATTTTCTCTTGCTTTCTTTTGAAGCTGCTCCTCCAACCAGTTGCTCCCATCATTTCCTTGTCAAATGCACATTTTCCCTCTCCGTTTTCCCCAATCAGTCCTTGTACCTTGACTACATTTGCGGATAAATCTTCCATTTAGGAGTCTTTTCCAGTGTTTCACTTAGTGCTTAGCCTGCCTTGAACTTTTTGCTTGCATTTTTTATCCCCCACTGCTGTGAATTACCGTGGACTCTCATATAATAAACATTTTGTATAACATAAAATCTGTACAACATAAAAACATTCCAGATATAGGGGAAATCTGTACGACATAAAAATGGTCGCATTTAGGGATTACTCTGTTTTCAATGCATTCCTATGGGAAATTTGTATAAAGGAAAATTTGCTTAACATAATATCATATGGAACGAATTAATTCCTTTATACAAGGTACCACTGTATTACATTTTAGTATACATAGACAAGGCCTTATTTTCACCTTTCTAAGAATGTGGTTGTATTGGACATTTTATTATTTTTGTTGCTGCTCCTTTATTCCACCTTTTTCCCCTCAAGATGAGGAGCCTATCAATTCATACCTTACCAGTAATGTTGGGCTCTGTTATGTACAATATGGCAGTAAGTTAGGCAATTCCTCCTTTTTTGTACTATGTCTTACACCAATCCATCTCTGAAGAACTCAATCCCCTTTTCCTTGCCCCCGCAGTGCCAACAACATGCCGAAGCAGGTGGAAGTAAGAATGCATGAGAGCCACCTCAACCCGGTGGAGCCTCGGAAGAAGAATATTTGTGTGCGCCTTTGCCTCTCACTTAGAAAAAACCTGCTCCTGTCACTTACTGTGTTTGGTAAGTAAAGCTGGAAAATGTTTGATATGTTCAGACCTGGAATCCGTGCTCTTATGGGAGGAGCTGGAGGAGTGAAAATAGACTCGCTGTAATGTTCACCATCCCATCAGCCCCACCCATGCCAC
The DNA here is from genome assembly GCA_029282475.1 of Phrynocephalus forsythii. NCBI lineage: Eukaryota > Metazoa > Chordata > Lepidosauria > Squamata > Agamidae > Phrynocephalus > Phrynocephalus forsythii. The sequence continues at coordinate 125,879,691 of JAPFRF010000001.1, read as the reverse complement.
TGTTCAAACCTTTTCTGCTCTTGGGCACTTCTGCCCTTTCTCCTTGCTACTCAGAACAAAAATGTCATGTTTTTGAATTCTGGTTCTTGAGATTCCATGCCACTGGACTTGATGGCTGTGGAATTCTGGGAACTGGAGTCCAAATAGAAACTCTGGTAATTCTGCATAATATTTGCCTGTTTCTAACTCTTTTCCATGTTCTTCCTGTCTCACATTAAACCACACACGCCTTTCCAGGAAGCCTTTGCACAAACCCTCTGTTCTCATGTCAAACAACCACATTTTGCTTCCCTGTTTCTCTTCTTTTTCTATGATGTTTCCTCTGTGCAGATGTTTAAGGTTGCTATTCTCCTGTGCCCCATGATATGCTATGCATGCTATTGGCCACTCTGCTGTCAGCTAGAGGAACTCTGCTGTCAGCTAGAGGAACTATCTAGCTACAGCAGAAATATTTTGGCCAATCTGACAAAGAGTGTGACTGCACTGGATTTAAATTGTAGCCTGTATTGCATTCAGCAGTCATAGTCAGTGCTCACATAGGGGCTATGGATAGATTTGGGAATTCATCATTCATACTGGATGTGATGGAAGTCACATTCCAGCTCACAAGCCCCTGTTTGTTTGTTCGTTCCTTCATTTGTTCCTTCCTCTGGTCCCACCTCTGCTGATCCTTTTATAGTTCATTATAAAGCCACTTTTTCATTTAAAGCTTCATACAACTACATGTCTCAAAACCTTTTAATAGCAAAATGAAATGGAAAGATGTTTAGGAGTCCAGAACATCAAAAGTGTGAACAGTAATTTTGCAAAATACATTATAATTCACACCTCAGAATGATTCCTTAGGAGGGATCATCACCTTCACTTTCCCCTCCCTTACTTTGCATGCAGAAATTGCTATGTTTATCATGCCAATATAGTAATACCTTGGTTTCAAATATCTCCAAGCATACCTGCAACCTTCGTCCCTGAATTTCAGTGATGACTGTACTCCAGGAACCTATGTGCAGCAACTGATTTGCTTTAGTTGTGCTCATCTGGCCCCAGGGTGTGTAATTCCTATCACAGTCCCTTGTCAGTAGGATATTGGCCTGCTACAGTTCAGAAAGCTATGCTCTGAATGAAATAGTTTTTTCCAGTTTACACACAATCCCCATTTCACAATTTCTAGATTCTAGTAAAACACCAAAACACTCCTCAAATCTGAATTCCTCTGTCTCTTGCCTGGAAAAGGGGAGAAAGGGGAGTGAAATGCATATTATCCACTCGCTTTCCTCACAAGCTACTGATAACTTTTAAGTCTCCCCCTCACTGTGTGCTACGCCACCGATACAGTGGTCCACTTTCCTCAATTGACTTCTGGGTACAGCAGCTTCCAAATATGGAGTAGTCTGACATTTTGGTGTGGCTCATTGGCTTCATGCCCAGGCTTACTAGATAGTTTTTGTATGTTTTTTAAAAATGCTACAGTACTGTGAGTCTAAGAATCAAATGCTTGGCCTTCCCAGAGCCTGTCTTCATTCTCTTGAGCCTGAATAGACAGCTGCACTATTAGCAGTGGAGGAAAGCTGCACAGATAATTTTAATATAGCCGTGTTGTCCCGAAAAGAGGTTGAATGGTAAATTTATTTTGACGTTGCCTTTTCGCTCAGCTTGTTCATTCTAAAACGAGCAAGAATCTTTCCCAAGAGAATGTCTCCATGATTATTTTCAGTTAGATTAACACAGCCGCCTGGACTATCCATGCATTATTTGAATGATAGAGAGTCTCATTGTGAAAATGCTGCATTTTAGACTCATGAAAGAGAAGGGGGTGGCAAAGATGTAAAAAGGGCTGATAACACCAGATTGTTTCATGGTCTCAGCAGCCAGTAGGTAGAACTCCTTCAAGTTGCTCTCACCCATAGAAATGTCAAACAGATGCAAACATTACAACCAAGTCCGACTGGCAGCCCATTTCAGATCAAAGATGGAGCACACCCATCCAGACATTGACTCCTTGTACAGGCATTAAACTGGATTGAGATGTCCAACCCACTGACTAATCGGGAGTGTTCTCGGAATCATTCCACATATAAGACCCAAAGAAAGATTGAGAATTCTTTTTCTACTTGGCCAATGCTTGTTATTGTTATATACAGTGGACCCTTGTATAACAAATGGTTTGTATAACATAAAATTTGTACAACATAAAAAATTCCAGAGATAGGGCAAATTTGCTTAACATAATCGCCTATGGGGCAAATCTGTACAACATAAAAATGGGATCACTCTGTTTTCAATGCATTCCTATGGGAAATTTGTATAAAGGAAAATTTGCTTAACATAATTTCATTTGGAATGAATTACTGTATATACTCAAATATAAACCTAGTTTTTCAGCCCTAATTTTGGGCTGAAAAAAGGGGCCCTCGACTTATATGTGGGTCAATACTTTTAGCCACTGAGGCAAGTGCTTGGGTCGGTGGCTAAAAGTCATTTTAAACATTGTGTGCCGCTTCTCATGATCCCCCTCTGCATCACAGGGGAGCAGTGCACGATGTTTAAAATGACTTTTAGCCACTGACCCAAGCACTTGCATCAGTGGCTAAAAGTCATTTTAAACATCACACACCACTCCCCCAGCTCACAAAGGAGGAGCTGCCAGGCCCTGCTGCATTTCCCACCCTAGGCTTATACTCGAGTCAATACGTTTCTCCAGTTTTGGGGGGTTAAATTAGGGGCCTCGACTTATACTCGGATCGACTTATACTCAAGTATATACGGTAATTCCTTTATACAAGGTACCACTGTACTGTACTTCAGCCAGATGCCCTGAAAAGCCCTCAGAGGATAGATTGAAATAAAATGAAATTTACTCTTTCAATCGTTCAGTTTGTTGTTAGGAGTCATTAGGTTATTTCTGACTTTATGGCAACTTTATAAATTAACCACCTTTGAAAGATCCTCTAATTAACAGTTCTATCCAAGATTTGCAAAACTGAAGTCTTAGCGTACTTCTTATGATGTGTTCAAAGTATAGCCTTAGTTCAGTCCTTTTCATTTCTAATGTGAGTTCAGTTTGATTCTATATAAAAATAACTTATTTATATTTCTGGCAATCCATGGCATTTGTAGAGTTCTCTGTAATGTCACATTACAAATGAGTCATCCCCCCACCCCGCTCAGTTTTAGTCACTGTCCAGCTTCTATAATCAGACATAGTAACTGGGAATGCCATGACAGAGATGATCTATATCAATGACATATTCTTATTTTCTATATCCAAGTGTCATCCAGCTGTTGGACTCCCCCCCCACTAGTATCATGAAGCTTTTGAGCATTCTTTTCAAGTCTATGCACATCAGTCACTGAAGTAATCCACTACTGCTTTCTTCTGTGCAGTCCTAACAGGCCTTAGCTTGAGTATTACTGCTGTTGTGTATGAAAAGTGCTATTCTAGTGTCACCTTACAATACTACCGCTGCCCAATGCTGCCACATCAGAATTTCTCAATTCCCATCACCACTGGAATGATCAATTCTCTCCATTTACTCAACTCGTAATTCTTGCAGAGGATGACAGTGTCCAGTCTAGTGTGTCTGCACTTGAACCAATACACCATAGGTCACCCTGCTGGGAGGTCCAGACTGTTTTAATTAAGAGTCTTCACCCCACCCACAATCCACAAACTAAGCCAAACCCGATCAAGGTCTATGACTGTACCTTCTGCTTCCATCAATGAACAATATTAGTCTCCATGTTAGACCAAGATCATAGAATATAGGCTGATTGATTTTTTTTCCATCTGCAAAATTTCTGAAATAATCTTCTATCCCAGTGATGGTCTACCATGGATGTAAATATTTGCTTTGTTAAGGAAAAGATGCTCTAGTGCTTTCAACCTGTGGCACCCGAAATTCTGAGCAATGATTACATTCTGTCGCTAAGTTACACATATCATGAGTTTTTGAGTGCAACAGAACTCTTCATTTGCCAAAGATGGTATTAAAACTGGCTTGGTACAGAGACTTCAAAAGATGAGCCAGATGCTGTGGCCAGATTGCCAGGAAACAGCAAATGGACTTTTAGATTCTATGCAAGACAGAGGCTGTGTGATTAGATGTTCAGGAAACCCATTTGTGCATAATGCAAAGGGTAATGTGGTTTTAAAATGGCACCAGTGTACACATTTGTGTACCTTAGCACTGTCTGGGGTGGTAGCTCCATTTTCACTACATGCCAAGAGGGTGAAGTCATGCCCCAACCTTTCAGTAGCAATGGAAAGCCTTCCTGTATGGACCCGCCAGCTCCGTGCCTTCCTTTAATGAGAGGAATTACTTTAAAACAGGGCATGCAGAACAGGTAGGAAAAAGCATACTGTGGGTTATCTGCACAGCTGTAGTTCCTGCCAGAGGTAATCCCATATTTTAAACCATTTACTGTGAATCATCATGCTGACTATGTTAGAAACTGCTTCTTATGAGCATGATAAGAAACTTTCTCCCATTCACCAACCTTCCCTGCTGCAGAGGAGAAAAAAATGGATACGGCAAGCAGACTGATCGAACACTGGTGAGTGAGAAATTTGTTACATTTAGTTCCTCTTAGTAACTTTTGTTTGAAACCTGTGTTCTCCCGGGGTTCTAAATGCATTATTCAGAAATCTGTCCTGCATGCCCTCCCTTTGATACATTTGTTTGTTTTTTCAAACTATACAGGTGTCATTATGGGTGCAGTATGTGGGGGTCTCCTTCGCATGGCAACTCCGATCAATCCAGATATCATCATGTTGATAGCCTTCCCAGGGGACATCCTGATGCGAATGCTGAAAATGTTGATTCTTCCTCTAATCATCTCCAGTTTAATCACAGGTGAGTTCTATTACAGCAATTAGAAGGCTAACCTTTTGTGAGAGATCGTCTTAAGGCACATCATGCTGGCAGCTCGACAGATCAAGGCTGGTTTTCAGGAGGCTTTTCATTTTCTGTACCCCACCATTATCCTGGCTGGAGAGATGGATCATGTGAATGCCATTGATATTTATATTAAAAAAATAAGTGAGTGCTTAGGATGCCACACTTTTTACAGGCCGTTGCCTTCTGAAAATGGCAACATTTTGGCAAATGGCTGGGGAGGACAAGAGGCTAAATTTGATGCTCTTTTGGATTTAGCTGAAAGCGCAAGTCAAATTCCCTGTCAGCCCTTACAGTCCAGAGTTCATTAAACTGCCTCCAACAGTAGTGAGGTGATGTGACGTCATGATGTTCTCTTCAGTGTGATCAAGATTTGAGCCACCTGTTAAAATTTGCTAGTTTGAGTATACAGTGGACCCTTGTATAACAAACGGTTTGTATAACATAAAATTTGTACAACATAAAAATTCTGGAGATAGGGGGAATTTGCTTAACATAATCATGGGGCAAATCTGAACAACATAAAAATGGGATCACTCTGTTTTCAATGCATTTCTATGAAATTTTGTATAAAGGAAAATTTGCTTAACATAATTTCATTTGGAACGAATTAATTCCTTTATACAAGGTACCACTGTACACTTAAAGAAATTAATCTGGGGTTGTCACTACAATGTTGAACTAAATCAGGAGCCAGTTTGATTTTTTAGAAATTGACTTAACGTCATATGTTTTTTGTGTTGTCGTGTGCATCTGCAGGGAGCATCTTTTAGTGCAATGGTAAGCTACGTGGTACACTAGCACTTTGGCATTCCAATCCATGTCCCCATTTTCCTGTTACTTTGAGAGGGGGGTTGCTGTTTTTGTTTTGTACTGAGAATTTCATTCTTCACCCCATTCTTGAGGTGGAGCTTTCTTGCCTCCAGACAATTGATGCCAGACAGACGTTTTCATTCAGCAAAGCCAGCCTCAATCAGCACCCTACAACACAGCCTGCAATTATGTTGATTACTGATTTTCCTCTCTCTTTTCAGAATGTCATCTGCAGAGTAAATTGTATTTTTTTTTCATTTTTTCATTTTTTAAATTTTAAGTTTAGAACTGGCATAGGACTTAATGGATGCAGCGCTAATATAGAAACAAATATGGGAAAATGGAAGTATTCAGAGCGCAGGATACCCTGCAGGCTTAGATCTGCTGTACTTAGAAAACTCCACAGACCCCAGAGATACTGTTTACTCTAACACAGGCAATCACAGGTGCCAAACCAAGAAAAATAAAATGCATCCAAAATAGATTCAAAATAAACAACTTCTCAGGCAAGTGTTTTTTTTTAAAAGCTCACTTCCTTGCAGAAAGTAAAATGTATGCATAGCTTTATGTCACGTAGTTGGAAATTTTAAATTCAATTTCAAGCATGCCAAATCCAGTGGAAAAACAGGAGTATTTCAACATGTATTCACACCATGGGATTAACAGGATGTGAAATATTGCATTACTGTAGGCTGCCTTGGAGCCTTTTCCAAGGAGAAAGGCGAGGCAAAAATACAGTACTCTAAATAAATAAATATGGAGAATGTGGTGTTTCACAAAAAGATTCTCAAATGTAAGGAGGTGTAGCTGGAAACCACGGCCCAGATCATACATCCTGTGGTCTTCCTGGTTCCAGTGTGATGCTATGAAATCTGGACGATGAAGAAAGCTGACAGGAAACAAAAAGACTGTTTGAGATGCGTAGCTGGAGGAGATCTTTATAGATGCCACGAACAACCAGGAAGGTGAATAAATGGGTTTTAGATGAAATCAAGCCTGAACCAGAAGCCTAAAAGACTATATTGATATTGTCATGTTTTAGACATCAAAGCAAAAACAAAGTGTTCTGCTTATATACTGCTCCGTAGCACTTTAAGGACTCTCTGACAGAGGAGGCTTTTGCTTCCATCCATCTTTCTCCTAAAATCTTTATTGTGTACCTCCTTCCCTTTGAAGGGAAATAGAGTTTTCCTCTCTCCCCAACCCATTCTTCTCCTCACCAACCTCCTTAGTGAGACTCCCACACAGGAGATCTAGGAAGAACCCCTGCTGGACCTACCAATGTGACCCAAGGGGCCTGTGCTGGTCAGTTCTCTAGATTTGTTAGGTTGATAGAATATGTTGTTCCTCCAGATGCTTTACCAGCAGCTGTATCTTCTGGCAAATTATTTTATTTTATTTTATTTATATACCACACCATCTGACCAAAGGTCACTGGGAGTGTTATATTCTCTTCCACATCACCTGAGAAGTCAAGGACTTCAAGCACTCTCTGGGCGATTTACAATTTAATTATGCAAGCTACACATTGCCCCCCCACCCCCGCCTCCCAGCAAGCTGGGTACCACACTCTTTTGGAGTGAGAAAGAAGACTCACTAGGAAAGACAGCAATATTAGGAAGAGTGGAAAGTAGCTGACAAGAAAGAACACTTAACATGGGAGTCTCTGGTTCAATAAAAGAAGCCATGACCTCTAATTTTCAAGACTGTGAGCAAGGCTTTTAATGAAAGAACCTTTTGGAGGTCATTAATTCATGCTGCCAACCTAAATTTGAAAGAACTTGACAGCCCAAACCCCAAAAAGATGTTCCACTTTAATTTTTGGATTAGTGAAGACAAACAAATAGAATCTTTATACTCATAAAACTCAAGTACTTTTGGCAGGGAAACCGGATGATCTAAATGGAAGCATGAAGCTGGAAGTAAATCCCAGTTCCTCCTGAAGGATTCCCAACATATGGAGCTTGTAAATTTTCCTGCGTTCAATTTTACCTAGAGGGATGCAGATAATGTTGGCTAGGAAATTGATCCCAGCCATATGTCTCCCCCCAAAGTGACAGGGATAGCTTCTGCAAGCGATTTTAGGGGACCGTTTGAAATTTGTAAAAGTTAGGGTTTCTGGAGGCAGAATTATTAAACTCCAAAGGAGATGGGGGGCACTTCATTGAAGGAGTGTGGATCAGCGCACTGAGGGGAAGTTGTAAATTAACCCTATAATTGATAAAGCGTGCTGGACACACTCCTTCAATTAAGTACCCCCCACAGCCCCTTTGGAGCTTAATAACTCTGTTCTCTGAAACCCAAAACTTTCAAAATTTCAAAGGGAGACCTTAAGGAAGCTCCCCTTTAACTTCCACACTGCTAGATGCCTGGGATCATTCATATTTTCAAACACATAACATTGCAATTAGAAATATTTTTTCTGGGGACATTCCCTTTGAAGTTTAATAACTTGACCCCCTGAACGTCCACATTTTGAGGACTTACAGAGGAGAATCCAAGGAAGGTACCCACCAAATTTGGTGCCTCTAGGACCCAGGGGACCCATTTTATAGAGTAAGGGGTAAAAAATCATTTCTCTAATGAAATGAAACAAATCATGGAGGATCGAAATGAAATGAAATGAATGGCAAACCTTAGGCACTAAAGATGTTTTGGACCACAACTCCCAGAATTCCAAACCTAGATTACCAATGACAAAGGACTGTGAAAGTTGTGGTCCAAAACATCTGGAGTGCTGAAGGTTTGCTCCCACACAAGGTCAAGGCTATACCAGTATGGGCACATCTGAACATAGTGGGACATATATTTGAGGACATTTGTACATTTCAAATCAACAGTGTTGGTCAGAAGTCCTAGAAAGACAACTGCTCATTAGTGTAGCTTTGGGATTTGGTGTTTACCTGCACTTGCTTATGTGCTGCCAACTCAGAACTGAATGATGATGACCCTAATAGGGTTTTCAAGATTTAAAATGTGGCTTTATCAGTTCCACACTGCAATTGAGCTTCCATGGATATGTGGGGATTCAAACCCAGATCTCCTGAATCCTCTTTCATATCTCTCTTGTCTATACCCTTTCTGCTTCCCTGGATAAGGGCCTGACTGTGTATATGTGGGCATCCCAGAAAGAAGGGAATGGCAAATTATGTCTTTGTACTTAAAAAGCAAAAAGATCACTATAGATCAGAAACAGTGAGACACTGATGATGATGATGATGATGATGATGATGATGATGATGATGATGATGACGACGACGACGACGACGACGATGATGATGAGGGGCTGACTTACCAATGCTACTTCATGGCCAAGCACGGATTTGAACCCAGGTTTCCTAAGACCTAGTGTGACACTTTTCCCACTGCAACATATTGGTTCACACCACTTCTATAGTGCACTAAGACAAATCCATTTATTCAGTGAACCATCTAGTGTCAAAGAGAACATTATTGGCCATTGTGGAGGGTTATCATACAATCACTGACTTATTAACTCCTACCAGTGCATTGTTATTTTGTTATAAATAGGCATAAAGACTAGCAGCTAATTAGCTGTGAAACATACATGATCATATTTGGGAGATTTTGTGGGGTCGTGATATTGAAAGAACTGATCCATTACTTTTCTCTTTTTTTTAAACAGGTCTGTCTGGTTTGGATGCTAAGGCTAGTGGTCGATTAGGAACAAGAGCAATGGTCTACTATATGTCTACAACTATCATTGCTGCTGTACTTGGAGTCATCCTGGTCTTAGCCATCCATCCGGGTAACCCAAAGCTCAAGAAGCAACTGGGGGAAGGAAAGAAGAATGACGAAGTGTCCAGCCTTGATGCTTTCTTGGACCTTATCAGAAACTTGTTTCCTGAAAACCTTGTGCAAGCATGCTTTCAGCAGGTGAATAACAGACCTTTGTTTTCCGTTATTAAACACACCAGAAAATTATGACAATAAAAATGAACAATGATACATCTTCCTGAAAAACTGCAATCATCCTACTGTAAATTTGGCTTTTTATGTGTATTTGGGACCCCTTAGTGACAAATCACCTGTTGCCCAAGCAAATGCTTCTATTACGTGCCACATTTTGTTCTATTTCTTCTACGCTTTCTCCAGCCTCCTTGAAATTCTATTTATTCCCCATGATTCTTCAAAAATAGACTTTATGGGCGTTTTGCATAGCTGTATCCCCATTCTGATTAAAGTTTAGGCCAAAAAGCAGGTCCTTGAGGTGTCCATTGCACTTTGATGTCTCACCAAACAATTGTTTTTCCATGTGTTTTCTATATACCGTAGGACCCACCTAACAATGGGATCAGTATTGGCTGATTTATCCATCTGCAGAAAATACTAAATAACACACCTTTCCTCCAAATGCACATTTATACTTATTTCCAGGGTATTTAACAGAACTGGGCACTAAAAAGAGCCAGAGGCCAGGCAGTGTTCCAGACTTTCACCTTTGTGGGCCTTGGAACCAACCTCCTATAAGTATTGCAGTCCTGCAGTGTATCAATCAATCAAGCAATCAATCAATCAATCAAAAAACCCTGAACAGTAATGGAAATGTCACCCAGTTTTAAGAAAAGGCAGTTAGACTTCAAGTGCTTCATTTTGATTAGATCATGCTTGATCTTTTATTATATACGAACATTTATTTCCCCTCTATTATTGCCCCCTTGACTTAGAAAGTACATTTAATTCTTTAGTGCTAAAATATCAGCACAAACCAAAGCCTTTGAGTGTTTTATTTCCTGCATGTAGAGAATATGTAGACAGTGTGACGGTGATGCCCATGGCAAAGCAGTTGGAGCCTTAGAACACGAGTGCCAATGCCAGGCAGAGCACACCGGCAGGAGAAAGCCAGCCAGCTGTTAGTGGGTGTATCTACCTAGTTAGGACAGAGAGTTGCCATTGGATGAGGCAGCGGGTGGGGAGAAGGCTTCCTGCTGCTGGCTTTTCTCCTATTCAGCAGATAAACACCTCAGGCAGGCGGTCCTGTTTGGTTAGAAGAAAAGTATACTGGTGAGATATTTGAAAGCATTCACGAACTGTTTCCACACTGTATGCATTTCCTGCTGTAATCATCTATAGATATATGGGAGCCTTCCCTCCCGCCCAATTCCATGTCTTTCTGAAGCTAAGCTATTTGGCCTCATTTTAATGAATGCTGCAAGATCCATTGCCAAAACCTTTCTGAACAATTCCTGTTTGCTTTCATTTAAAGAATTGAAGGCAGTACATTATCAGAGGCTGGAACTCCAGGCTTTATGATGTGGGTGGGGAGGAAAGGCAGGGCTGGACCACAGAGGAAAGAGATACAAGCTGCCATTGAGCTAAGCAATCTGTGATCTGCACTCCCATTCAGAACCACTGAGTAGGGTACTTTTCAGGCCTGAACGCATGGAGAGCTCAAGGGGTGTAAGGAATGGGGGAACACACCTAAGCCCCACCCCCATGTCCCCACTACATTTGGAATTCACTCAGATCTTTGCATAAGGCTCTGCAAAGAATCCTAGTTGACTTTCCAACCGAACATCCCTAAATCAGGAGCCCTAAAAAGACAAGGCTGCTGATCACTGGCGTTCTTTGTGTTTGACTCGACTGGCTTCCAGGCTCCTCTGTAATCCTTCTCACTTATGTACACAAAGGCCTAAGTGGCATCTGGATAGGGTGGAAATGTAGAGTAGGTCTTACATGGGTACCATGTTTCTACCAAATATTCCCCCCCCACACACACATTTTCGTGTCCAATTTTATTTGGACATGAAGAAAAGTCTTCTGGCTCTTTTGAAAGCACAAATCCATAGAATCTCCTTTAATCTACACTCTTATGTATGTCTGTGAAGATTATCAGTCATCCAGGTGAGGTTATCCGGAAGTTTAGTCATGGCAACTGGACTTCTTTTTTCTTTTTCTTGTGACATTGAAATGTTTTGCTACTCATCCAAGTAGCTTCATCAGGTGAATGCATTGGAGTTGCAAGGGCTCATGCCGCAGCTGAATGTCCTAGTGGAATATATTTAGTATTAGGGTAAAAAAAAAAACTTCAACTCCTGAGATGTTACTTTAAGTGAGATACTGTAGTTGCAAAGTTCCTGGAGGAAAAGTCCATCACAGGTTACAAACCATGATGGAGATGTGTAATCACTAGGCTTTAAACCGGGGTACTTCAAGGGCCAGATGCAGGGGAGTGGTATCAGGAGACAGATATCTAGTCTCATGCGCTTCCAGGGGCATTTGGTGGGGCCACTGTGAGATACAGGAAGCCGTTGGCCTGATCCAGCATGGCTCTTCTTATGTTCTTATGTTCTTATGTCCTCCTCAGTTGTGCAACTGTTTTCTGGATTTTGCACTAAGGAAGATTGTAGTCCTACTTTTCATCCTGCTGTTCTCCTTACTGATTGCAATAGCTGCCGTCAGCTGCTAAGGGGACTTCACACAGCTGCTTTTTTGGCACCAGAGAGCAAGGGTGGAGACAGGGAGTATTCAGGGCCATCCCAAGGCATTTTGTTGTCTAAAGCAAAGCGGCAGACACCACTTCCACAACAGCTTCAGTCAATGTGCTTAGGCAGCTGATTGTTTTTGACATATAATGCAGAAAATTTCAGAAGTTGTCTGTTTCCTTCTTTCAGAATAAAACACAACAAAATATAAAATCATTTTTCTTGATGATACCCCCCCTTTGTTGCCCAAGTCAGCTGCATCTCCCTATCTAATGGGTGGGGTAGTCTTGTACAAAAGAAACACCATAGAATGGGTGAGCAGTTCAGTGTGGAAGCATGGCACCATTGGGTGACTCAACCGCCAAGCGCCCCTGCAAATGTTGGTAGGTGAACTTCCACTGCTGCTTCCCAAGGCTTAAGGGAATTCCCCTTCCCCTCTGTTGCCAACCACACACAGCATATGTCACAAGTTTCACCTGCCAAACTGTCTACCCAGCTGTTTCTTAAATTTTGAAGACTCAGAAGAGTGATTTTAGATTCATCTTTCTAATCACCACTTCTGGCCTCTTTGCACCACACACAGACTATACATTAAAGGAACAAGATTTAGAGCATGTGTGTGTGTGTGTGTGTGTGTGTGTGTGTGTGTGTGTGTGTGTGTGTGTGTGTGTGTGTGTGTGTGTGTGTGTGTGTGTGTGTGTGTGTGTGTGTGTGTACACATTTAAGGTCAGGCCTAGTTTGGGTCTGAGATGAGGCTTGAGAAGGGAAGCAGTGTTCACTCCAATGAATGAGTTACTAACGTTTTGAGATGCCTGACAAAATTGACTTTTAGACTAAAATTTTGGTTGAGACCCTACTGAAGTCAATGTGTAGCTGATCTCTATATGCAGATAGCTGACCAATCCCAGAGCACCCATAAAAACAACAGGATGGCACTCTGTATCTAGAAACCTTAATTTGGTATCAACCTGACAGCAGGTTATTGTTATTGACATTGTTATTGACACTTTTAGATCCAGAAGGAACAGCCAGTGCAGATTTCTGAAACATTTCAATGCCTTTCGCTGATTGGTTGTTTGTACCTGTGGCAGGCACATACACTGGACACTCATATAACAAGCGGTTTGTTTAACAGAAAATCCACTTAAAGGGAAAAAAACTCTGGAGATAGGGGGAAATTACTTAACAGAATCACCTATGGGGTGAATCTGTAGAATAGAAAAACAGTCGTGATTGGGGATTAATTCGTTTTCAATGCATTGCTATGGGAAATTTGTACAAAAGAACATTTTCTTAACATAATTTCATTTGGAACACATTAATTCCTTTATACAAGGTACCATTGCACATTTTATGGCCAGAATCTTATGTTCCCCTTCCCTTCCCTCAGCAGTCCTCAATAATGCCTCAGATAAATGGGATGGGCATGACTGAAGTGTGGAAAGATTTCCCCTCCCAGTTCCATTAACAGAATGGAATTTATTGCCAGGTGTTTCCCATTGGCTTTAGGGCACCACAGAGCTTTCTTGCAGTTAAGCTGAAATGAGATTCGGCCAGTGACAGGTATGCCTGATTATCTCACTGTGCACAAATGGACCAGGTGTGTTGTCAGCCAAGGGTCTCCCTCCTCCTCCATATTTTGCTTATGACTCTGGTTGTCCAGCCAGTCCCATGTCATTCCCTGAGATTTCAGGGCCAAACCTTAAGGTATAGGGGTGCGCTTTGGTAATGTCACAAAGTATGCCCTCTTGTGGTATCACAGGGGGTAGACCACTTCACTATCAAATGCAAAGTGTGTGTGCGGTGGGGGGGAGGAGGCTGCACAATTTAACACCTATAAAGCAGTGCTAGCAAAAATATTGCCTTCCAGATTCTATTGTGAAAGCAGGAAATGAGAACAGTGATAAAAAGAAAAAGACCATCATGTTTTCTAAAGAAGTAGTGGGTTAAGAATAAGTTTGGATCAACCAGTAGATTGGTAGATAATTATGTCAGGATGAGCCCCTGAACTGCCAAGGAATGGCAGGTCAGCTGGATCAGATTGCCTGAGATTTCACGGTCAAAGCCTGAGACTTGGCTGGCAAGTTTAGCTTATGAAAATAAATCTATTTACGATTTAGGATGCTAAGAATCTCTAACATTGCCTTCTTTTCAGTGAGGTTGACAGCAACAAGCACACAGTTACAATCAATGCTCTAATAATTCTCAGGCTTTTCATAATGCTTAAAGCATGACAGAATTCTCAAGATGATAATTAGCGCCAGAGGAAAAAAGTTGCAGGAATGTTGGCCCCTTTCAGTGCTTCTGGTCAGGCCACAAGTCATGGCCTGATCATATTCTGTATGTGCTGTGTTTCAAAACCACACATTTCTGCATGACAGTCAGAGCAGAGGGTTTTGACATGAGCTGCCTCTCTGGATGTTGGAACTATAGTTCCCATCTACAGATGGACAACGTAGTCATTGGCCATGCAGGTCAAGATCAACAAAACTGGGAATACAACTGTACCTGAAAGATTGCATTATGTGTCTTCAGTTAATCAACATTATTCCAAATATTATTTATGTACTGTAATTTAAATTGAATCTTCAATTTAATCGAACCTGTGAAGAGCCTAAGACCAGTTTTGGTTACACAACAACTTGTTCTTTCTCCTCCTGATATCTCTGAATGAGATATTGAGACTGTAGATGCCAGCTAATGAGAAGAAAAGGGGTGGACTAGTTTTAGGAACTTGAAGCTAATTCTGCTCAGTGAATTCTTGCACGTCTGTGCAGCTAGAGGAATTTAACTTTAAATCAAAAGCTCTGCAACAATTTTCACACCGGGTGGTCAGAATTGTCCTGGTCTGAAAGGCCCAATGCTGAATGGATAAAGTGAAATGTATAACCTGTATTATTTCTTTCATCATTTCTAAAGCAATGTCTGCCAGCTTATCAGAAAAAAGTATTCAGTAATATATTTTGCAATAAATACAACCTTGCTTTTATTCATGATAAAATCAGCATGAGATTTAAGTGAAATGCATTTGAACTGTTGCTTCAGGAAGTAACTCCAGCAGACATTCATGCCCTTGGTTTTCACTGCATATAATAAGGACCCACAGCAGATTTAATGACTGGTAACTGTTAGGGATGGGCATGAAACAGAACAACTGAGATTAATTTCATTTCATTTCGTTCCACCCCGTGATTCATTTCATTTCGTTAGAAATGTTTTTTTTTAAAAATGTACTGAATGAACCAGTAATGAACCAATTTGTTTCTCTGTAAAATGGCTCCCCTGGGTCCTAGAGGCACTGAATCTGGTGTGAACCTTCAATTAACTCTCCCCTTTAAGCCCTCCAAATTTGGAGAGATTTCAGGTTCAGGGGGCCGAGTTATTCAGCTTCAAGGGGAGAGCTTGAGGAAGCTCCACTGTAATTTCCACACTGCTAGCTGCCTGGGATCACTATTTTCAAGCACATAACACTGCAATTTTAAGTGTTTTTTTCAGGGGGCACCCCTTTGAAGTTGAATAATGGCTCCCTGGACCAGAAATCTCTCCGAATTTGGAGGGCTTAAAGGCGAAAGTCCAAGGAAGATTCACACCAGATTTGGTGAGCCATTTTACAGAGAAACAAATTGGTTCATTTTAAACTAAAAAAACAAACAAACCGCTGGTTTGTTTCATTATTAATGAAACACTGCTTCCCTGGTTTCATTTCATTTAGTTTCATTCTGTAACAAACTGACAAATCAGCTTTCTGTTTTTCATTTGGTGCCCATCCCTAGTAATTACAGTTCAAAAAATCCCCTAGCTTTAGAAAACCCATCACCAGCTAGACCTTCTGCACCTTTACTTACATGTTTTATTAGGTCATATGATTAATCTAGCCAACATCGAAGAGGTAGATTAAATTTATACTTAAATTAATAACATTGAAAAATTTAAAACAATTTTGACTGCATCTTTTTAAAAATGGTTATCTGCTGATTGAAGCAAATACACTATTCCTTTAACCAACTAAACAATCAATCAAACAGAAATTTTATATATGTATGATTATTTAAGCCTGAGGTTGGCCCACATCATTTATAGTAGTGAATTTAATGAAACGTTACCTATTCAACGCAGTACACAATCATTCTTGTCAAATAAGTTGTAAGAACCTTGCCAGCATCTTTATCCACACTCCCTTTATGTCAGAAATTGTCAAAGCTGTAAGATGTGGGTCAGTTAAGGAGAAAAACTTAAGCACAAAAATTAAGCAAGGGGAGTGATACTTGACAGACATAATTTTTCTCCCCATCCAGCACCAAAAGATGTGGGTGGGTCAAATGCTGCTCAGCAAAGAATCTTGACAGTTTTCCACTGACAAAAATAGGTTGCCCTCAGTGATCTGTGATTCTGTGGTTCTAGCACCCATGTCCTTGCGACTGGGATTACGGCAGTGTTTTGGGCTATTTGTGAACAAGTGTGATCGTGCCAAGTACAGCTGAGTGTTAATGTTAGTTGGCACAAAACTAAAGGCTGGGTGTTAATTGGAATTAGGTGTTATAAGTAAATTATGACACACTGTGCTTTGTTGTCTTCCCAAATTCCCAAACTATGGCCA
The DNA here is from genome assembly GCA_029282475.1 of Phrynocephalus forsythii. Classification (NCBI taxonomy): domain Eukaryota; kingdom Metazoa; phylum Chordata; class Lepidosauria; order Squamata; family Agamidae; genus Phrynocephalus; species Phrynocephalus forsythii. The sequence continues at coordinate 125,862,940 of JAPFRF010000001.1, read as the reverse complement.
GGCTCAAGTAAAAAAAGCTCCTTTCAGGCTTTTAGAAGCTTTGAGATGGTTTGGCAAATTCTTGTTTAAAACTGCAGATTATAACTGCTGGATAAGTCAGTAGTTAGGTCTCTGGCTGTAGAGTGTGAGGTTGGGAGTTCAGTTCCCTGCTCTGCCTCCTTCACAGGGCTGGACTTGATGTCCTCTAGGGTCCCTTCCAGCTCTTCAGTTCTAAGATTATTGCTGTTATTTTTAAAAAGCACAGAAACAAAATTCTTACCCATCTCTAGTCTTGCACAAGCCCACAGAGCTCAAGAATGCTTGCGAACTACCATCTCCAGAATCTACCATCTTCAGGGCCGGAGCCTACCACTAGGCAAACTAGGCAACCGCTTAGAGAGCAGACCTGAGAGGGTTGCAGAACTGACCTGAGAGGGTTGCAGAACTGACCTGAGAGGGTCGCAGAACTGACCTCAGAGAGTTGCAGAACTGACCTCAGAGAGTTGCAGAACTGACTTCAGAGGGTCACAGAACTGAACTCAGAGGAGTTCTATTACTTGTTCTCTCAGTTTTTTTAAATAAAATTTTCACAATCTCAACTTTTCTCCTTTCTGTTTTTCCTACTATCTGGTTTTGAAAATTGGTTGGGGTGGGGGTAGGGGGGCAAGTAGTTAGTCTTGCCTAGGGTGCAAGCCCTGATCACCAGCCCTGACCACCTTTCATGGTCACTGGAGGTTGCTGATAGTCCCCCCCCCCCAAGCTCTGGAACCAACAGTATCTTTCTACCAGCTGTATCTTTCTCCATCATGCAAGTGTCCTTGCTCCCTTGCATGTGGAACAGTTGGATTGTGCTCATTGGCCAGGCAATTGCTTTGATGGAGAGCACAAACTTAAAATCTGAAGAACACCATCTTCTGTGAAAGTTAGGTTGTCCATTGCATTTGCCACCTGTCTTTTTGGTTCCTTACAGATTCAAACAGTCACCAAGAAAGTGCTTGTCCCTCAAGAGGATGAAGAACCAGATAATGTGACAGACTCTCTCTTTGCCTTGATGAATGAAAGTGAGGTGACTCCAGAACCCCAGATGGTCATTAAGAAAGGCCTTGAGTTTAAGGATGGAATGAATGTCTTAGGTATTTATTTTATTTGTTGGTGTGTGGTTTTTTATTGTTTGCATGTATGAAACATTTATTGAATGAATATCAGTGGAAATATTCAGTCAAAATAAGATGAATAAAAGTTAAATAAGACATTAAAAGGAGAAAATTATCAAGGAGCATGAAAGCATTTTAGCTAATATGTACCCACCCACCTAATCAATTACTAGTAGTATTTTCTGGGTGTCTGCAGGATAGTTTAATTTTCTAAAAAGTGTCTTTTTTTAGCCTAAGTTTTTAGTTTGCTCTGCTGCAATTCAAATGTTTGTGTGCCCATGTGTTACACTACACTGCTCCAGCTTGATATAAGTTTGGTGTTACTGATTTCAAGACATCAAAAGCCTATTCATATAAAGTGTTCTGCTTATATACCGCCCCATACCACTTCATGTAGTTTCTGGGCAGTTTACAGTTTCATTACAGTATGCAGGCTACACATTGCCACCCCAGCAAGCTGGGTACTCATTTTACTGACCTTAGAAGAATGGAAGGCTGAGTGAACCTTGAGCCGTCTCCCTGGGATTGAACCCCCAGGTCGTGAGCACAGTTTTACCTGCAGTACAGGCATTTAATCACTGCGCCACGAGCCAAACTCTTCTGTTCTTGATTTTTCCAGTTCATAAAATAATTGTTAAAAATTGATCTAAAGATACTTTATTTTAAAATTTACATTAAATTGATTTTTAAAACAATAGTATGTTTTATTACTAGCTTGTCAACATATAATCATTGTGTATTCACAAGTTAGTTCAACTAATTGTGACCTTGTCCTTCTATATCTGGGTACAGTGAGTCATCAGAATTAGTTTACTGTTCTCTTATTCTGCATGTGCTTTGACACTGTGTAGCTCGCCCAATGACACATAGAGTGCCCTTTCTCAAGCAATGCATTATGAGGAATCAAATTCCCAAACTCTGGTTGCAGAGCTTGGGTGCTTTGATTCTACTACAGTCTTTATACCAAAGGGATTACAATAGGAGAGAGAATCAGAGAATAATGGAGTTGGAAGGGGCCTCTAAGGCCACCGAATCCAATCCCCTGCTCAAGCAGGAATCCAAATCAGAGAATAGCTGTTAGTCTAAATTTCTCTTGCATGCCTCCAGTGTTGGAACACTCACACCTCTTCCCAAGGTAATTGGTTCCATTCCTGTACTGCTCTTACTGCTAGGAAGTTTTTCCTGATACTCAACTGAATCCAGCTTCCTATAACTTGAGGTCTTTGTTGCATGTTCTACTCTAAGGGATGATCAAGAACAGATCCTGCCTCTTCGCTGTATGACACCATTCAAGTATTTGACAAGTGCTGTCATATCTCCTTTCAGTCTCATTTTCTCAAGGCTAAAGATGCCTCGTTTCCAGATCTCTGATCACTCTTGTTGTCCTCTTCAAGAAATTGTTCCAGGTTTTCAGCATCCTTCTTAAACGGTGGTGTCCAGAATTAGACACAGTACTCAATACTAATCAGTACTGAATAGAAAGGGACTAGTACCTTGTGGGATTTGGAAATTATACTTCTATTAATGCAACCTAAAATAGCATTTGGCTTTTTTGTAGCTACATTACACTGTTGGCTCATATTCAGTTTGTGTGATCTACGATGATTCCAAGACACTTCTTGCTCATAGTATTACCGAGCCAGGTATTTCCCCCATCTTGTGTTGTAGTTGTTGTTGTTCAGTCGTTCAGTCGTGTCCGACTCTTCGTGACCCCATGGACCAGAGCTCGCCAGGCCTTCCTATCCTCCACTGCCTCCCGGAGTTTTGTCAAATTCATTTTGGTTGAATCGATGACACCATCCAACTATCTCATTCTCTGTCGTCCTCTTTTCCTTTTGCCTTCGATTTTTCCCAGCATCAGGGACTTTTCCAGGGAGTCCTCTCTTCTCATGAGGTGGCCAAAGTACTGGAGCCTTAGCTTCAAAATCTGTCCTTCCAGTGAACATTCGGGGTTGATTTCTTTCAGAATGGATAGGTTTGATCTCCTTGCAGTCCAGGGGACTCTCAAGACTCTCCTCCAGCACCACAGCTCAAAAGCATCAATTCTGCGGCGATCAGCCTTCTTTATAGTCCAGCTCTCACTTCCATACATCACTACTGGAAAAACCATAGCTTTACCCATCCTGACCTTAGTTGGCAAAGTGATGTCTCTGCTCTTTAGGATGCTATCTAGGTTTGCCATTGCTTTCCTCCCAAGAAGCAGGCGTCTTTTTATTTCGTTGCTGCAGTCGTCATCTGCAGTGATCAAGGAGCCCAAGAAAATAAACTCTGTCATTGCCTCCATTTCTTCCCCTTCTATTTGCCAGGAGGTGATGGGACCAGTGGCCATGATCTTAGTTTTTTTGATGTTCAGCTTCAGCCCATTTTTTTCACTCTCCTCTTTCACCCTCATTAAGAGGTTCTTTAATTCTTCCTCACTTCCCCCATCTTGTAACTATGTGTTTATTTTCTTTTTTTCCCCCTAGGTGCAGTGCTTTGCATTTATCCCTGTTGAGTTTTATTCTGTTGTTTTCAGCCCGGTGCTCCAGCCTCTCTAGATCATTTCAAATTTTGTTTTGGTCTTCCAGGGTATTTTCTGTTTCACCCAGTTTTGTGTCATCTGCAAATCTGATTAGCATACCCTCAAGGTTCCTTGCCCATGTGCAGGTGCACACTTGTCTTCACCCCTCCCAATGTGGGGCTGAAAAAAAACCCTGTGCACCCATTGCAACTGTTTTTGTTATGGTTGCGAGTCACAGAACCCATGTGTGTATGGAGGAATTATTGCAGAAACAGAGAGCACCACACTGTGGGGAAGAAAATTAAGAGTGCACATTGCATGACCACTACCTCTGCAAATCAAGGCAGAGACCCTTTTTGTATAATCTCTTCCTACCCACCCCCACAGCCACCAATCCTCCTTCCCAGTGCAGCCTCATGTCTCACATCCTTTCCTAAGAGTACATGTGACTGAGTATGAAGGAAGGGCAGGGGACTTCTCTTGCAAAGCATAAGCATAGGTTGCAATCTAAGAGCACTTGAATCACTGGGTCTATTTAAAAGTGATTTCACATTTGCTGTACTGAAAAAAAGCTTAGGATCACAAGATCATAACACTGGCACTTTTTTGGGGGGGGCAGGACCACTGACAACACATAGCTCTCCCCCCCCCACCGCGCTTTTCGAAGTAATGGCCAAATATGCCAGTTTTTCCATTTTTAAGTTTTGTGAATAGTGACAAATAATATTACAGTCATGTTTTTACTTGACATTGTTGGGGCTAGGCTAGTTTTAATATTTTGGCATGTATTCAACAGGTCTCATTGGGTTCTTCATTGCGTTTGGTATTGTAATGGGCAAAATGGGAGACCAAGCCAAGATGATGGTGGATTTCTTCAGTATCTTGAATGAGATTGTAATGAAATTAGTAATAATGATCATGTGGTAAGTCAACATTATCACCCATTTGAGGTATACCAATGCAAAAGAATACGTGATATGTTCTAAATAAGCAAGAATCATAGGATGCATTTATTTTCTAATATTGGAGCCTGTTTTTATTCAAGGAGATCAGACCACGTGTCCACGAATCATCTCTGTTTATCTTCATAGGAAATGAGCAGATAGAAGATGCCCAAGTAGATTTGCCTAAGGTCACTCAATAAGATTAATGAGGTCTCCACACAGTACAAGTCAACAATATCTTCTGCATGACACCCCAGCACATTACAGAATCCAGAAGGGCTGTTCCCTTGCTTTGGTAGATTTAAGTTGCTTCCTGGTGCTCACGGCTCTCCTCTATTTCATCAACAGAATTTTTGGCAGTCCAAATGTTGTTGGACAGTAACTGCCATTGGTCTTATTAAGGATAGTGATTGATGCAGGATGATGGCAGTTATAACCCAGCAACATATGAAAGGCTTCGTGTTGCCCAACTGTATCTACATGAATACATTAGGCTGGTCTTGAGAGAACTTTACCTTTGTAATGGATGGAGAAGGCTATCCATTTTAGTTTCTCTCCATTTCTCTTTCATTTTCTTTCATTTTCTCTCATTTCCAATCTCCAGTTGAATCGGTCCTGAATATTGCTATTTTAAAAGTGTGCAGTAAAATTTATATTTTTTTTTTTGCTTTGATGTATTTATTTGTTGATTAACTCACAATATTTTTGTAGAGTCCAATACAGTGCCTTTTTAATGTTTATTTTTCTCAACATACACTTCTATGTCTCCTTTCCGATACACAAACTTTTTGTGTGCATTTTTGGGATGGAGAACTACACTACAGGTATGGAGATGTATGAATCTTGAAGGGTAACTAAGATATGATGTGGGTATTGGTTTGCAAATGCAAAATTAAGATCCTGTCATTAAAAACCAAGCTGACAGAAAGTCTTTTCCCCTCCATCCCTAATCTTCACATAGTGCCTGCTGATGCATCTAACGCCAGCATCTAATGGTAATGCTGTACTAGTTTTGGACAGAGGTGCAACTGTATAACTATTTTACTGACAGGATTAGCAGCTTTATGAAGCTCGGATATTCATTTCTGGAGATGGGAATATTTGCTCTCTGGAGATACATTTCCTTTCTTTCTCCAGAGCACATTCTAACAAGTTACTCGCTGAGGAAAACATCCCTTTTTCTCCAGCAGCTCGAGTGATTTATGAAATCCCTGTGAGGACGATAAAACCATAGACCAAACCTGGAGAGTGTGAGAATTCTGAAAAAAGTGTCCATAATGAACATTTCACTGAGGAGGCTTTGGCACCTGTAGAAACCAGTGTGTAAAATGGTGAACGTGAAACTTTCATAGATACTTGATGGAGTGCAGATTATTGGTAAAAAAAAAAACCCTACATTCTTCCCCATTTTCTTCTTCTTTTTCAAAAAAATATGTTTCACTTTGTTCTAGGTATTCTCCACTGGGCATTGCTTGCCTCATCTGTGGGAAAATCATTGCAATCAAAGACTTGGAAGTAGTTGCTAGGCAACTTGGAATGTACATGGTGACTGTGATCATAGGCCTCCTCATCCATGGAGGGATCTTCTTGCCCTTGATATATTTTGTAATAACAAGGAAGAATCCCTTCTCATTCTTTGCTGGCATCTTTCAAGCATGGATTACTGCTTTAGGCACTGCTTCAAGGTATGCGATATAACATATAGATACTTGCTAAAGATAGGCCAGATCTGTTCTGATTTATTCTACCCCCCGCCGCCGCTTTTTTGAAACTCTGTTCTAAGAATATAAAGTCAGAATCCTAAATACAGACCTTTTGAGTGATTTGCACAAACAGGTAAAAATAACAAGTATCGGTGCAAAGAAGTGGAAAGGAACAAAGCCAACCAAAAAAAAAAAAAAGGAAAAATGAGAAATGCTTGGTGGTCTTCTGAAGACAGGAAGGGGCAGACCTGTCACCCTTTGTCCTCCTATTTCTACTAGGTTTTTGTTGGGTTCAGTTATTTGCTATACTTGGGTGAAGATTTGTTGTATGAATTTCTGGTGGAAAACCATGCACCTTTAATTTTGGAGGGATTAATGAGTAATTACTGCTGTGAACAATAGCTGTAGTGCATGCAGTCACAAAATATAAACAAAGAGAGTTGTTTATTAACATGAAGTACTTTATGTAACTTGTTAGGAAGCCTCTCCAAAGGTAACACACTCTAGTTAGCATGGCACACAAGAACTCAGTTAAATTGTGTTTTAATTATTTTTCCTGAACTCACTAAAACTTCACAATTGGTAGAAGAATGTCATAGAACTTGAACAATTTGACTCAAAATGCTCCTCAATATGCATAAAATATAATTAACTGTCCCTCATTACACACAAAAGTATAACAACATTCTCACACCTTCTGTTTACTTTTGGCATTTAACTTTGTCATATCTTTATCAGCTTCTTCCCACCAACACATTTAAAAGGGAACACAGCTCCTGACATGTGTTATGTCAAGGCACTCTCTGTGGTTCCATGCCAAGGCGAGTTATTCATTTTCTTTGGGAGCCACAGAACAAAACTAATTTGTTCCTCATCGAGGATGTGTGTGTGTGTGTGTGTGTGTGTGTGTGTGTGTGTGTGTGTGTGTGTGTGTGTGTGTGTGTATGGTCTTTGGGTGTTTGTGAATTTCGTTGTGTGTGTATACTGTGTATATACACAATGACAATACATTTATCATGATGATGATGATGATGATGATGATGATGATGATGATGATGATGATGATGATGATGAAAAACATACTCCCTTGTACCTTCCTACATACTGAGTTTACACTTAAACTTGGTCCCCCACCTCATGCCTATGACATCCTGTTGTGCTTTACAGTGTTTCATTTAGCATCATGTCATAGTCACCCTCCTATCATTAGCAAGGCATGTGCATTTCCAAGAGCATAGGCAGGTTTTGTCTTGACCAGACACTCCATGGGTTATTGGAGTTGAGGTTCTCCCATAAATAGCTCATGACTGGAACTGGAGGAAAGAGGTTGACTCCCGTAATGTTAGGCTGAGCTGAGCCCTGTCTGAGTTCATGGGCTGTTCCAGGTTCTTCCATTCCAGAACCAAAAGGAAAATCAACAAACTTTAGGCTGGTGTGGACCCTTTCTGTGGCTGTGTCTGGTGCTTTCTTGCCATCCCAGGATGGCTCTTATTGTCCTTTGAAGTCAACATTTCGCATGAAATCTCACCCACCCTGTTTTTTCTTTCCTTCAGTGCTGGTACATTACCTGTCACCTTTCGCTGCCTTGAAGAAAATCTGGGTATTGACAAGCGTGTGACAAGATTTGTCTTGCCTGTTGGAGCCACTATTAATATGGATGGGACTGCTCTTTATGAAGCAGTGGCTGCCATCTTCATTGCACAGATGAATGGAATCATATTGGATGCCGGACAGATAGTGACCGTCAGGTGGGTTTCTTATCTGACACAAAGCTTGGAAGCGTACCTTTTTGTGTGTAATACTCCGCAAATCCACAACATGGCCAACAGCCATGATAGCTAGGGGAGCCGCCTGGGTGCCTTATTCCAGGCAACTTCAGATTTCCAAACCTTGTTTTGATACTAAAAACAGTTAAAATAATATTCTAGGGTTGACTGTTCCAAAGTGTTTTGCCTTTAAAATTGTTGTGAACCTTTGTTCATGTTCTGAACTGGTTAAGTCTCCCATGAAATAAGCAATGGAGAGCCACAAATGATAGAAATGTCCCAGTTATCTGGACAATAGCCATGTTGTACAAATATTATGTGTTACAATCTACAGATGGAAATTACCAGAGATGAGAAAAGTTGTACAGTATTTTGGGGACTACAATGGCAATAAGTTTAAGCCCTGTGAGTTGCAGTCAGAGTTGTGGTCCAAGGAGATAGCTTTGTGCATCTCTGCAAACTGCAGTTGAAATGATTCCTTTGTCAAATTTGGAATGTGTGACATATGAAATGCCTCTTTACTGTTATCTATAAATCTAGGGCCAGATCAGGTATATAAGTGGTGACTCCATAACCAGAAGCACCTTACTGTTGAGATTTATACCATTATACTTAATGCCAGTGTGTGTAAGTACTGTAATAAGTTCTGACAATTCTGTGAACATGTTGAATAGAGTTCCTCATTGTACTTGACTGTACCTTTCAAGCTCTCTTGAGTGCTGCTTTCATCCATTCTTGAATGGCAGCGCTAATTGGAAAATGATGCCCCTCCACACACACACAAACACAAAATCCTGGTATGATCACTCAAAAGACAGTGGTTTTAATAAAAACTCATTAGCAATATTTAAAGCTCAGTGAGAAACATTTGAAAGGGTGAAATATGATTAAAGGCAGGATGAAATTAATGGACGGGATAGGAGAATGTTGGGGTGATCATAGCCAGGGACCATCTGGTAATTCTAGCATTGGTAAGGATAAAAAATAACCCCCCGACCTGGAGTTCAATCCCAGGTATCCGTCTTATAGTGCTATGGGGTGGTATATAAGCAGAGCACTTTGCGTTTAATGAAACCAACCAATGTGCTTAATTTTACAGCCTGACAGCTACCCTAGCAAGTGTTGGAGCCGCAAGTATACCTAGTGCAGGACTGGTGACAATGCTTCTCATTCTCACTGCTGTAGGTCTTCCTACACAGGACATCAGCTTACTAGTTGCTGTGGACTGGCTCTTGTGAGTATTTTGTAACTTCTCTTGATCATCCTAAATTCACCAGCTTGGCAGTGAATCTCCCATGTAGTTCTGCTGTCCCTTTTCCTTATCCTCCTAGGCTCTGATATATGTTTGGACATCTTGAACACATAATTTATTTCATTTTTGGCTGCCTAGCTTCTTGACCAACTCCAAGTCAGCTGCAGACTGAATGGTGTTTTCTTTTTAAATAGCAAATTCAATAAGTGGGTGAGTGAGTGAGTGAGTGAGTGAGTGAGTGAGTGAGTGAGTGCATTTATACACGACCCCTAAACTCCGGGGCAAATGGCTCCCAGCTCCAGAGCTTAAAAATGTTTACCCACCAGCTCCGGTGTTAACAGGAAATTAAGTGTGACCCCACCCACTTTAGCGCGACCAAGCGCACTTTTTTGTACCTTCTCTCTGGAGGTGAAAATTCTTTGATGCGGTGCAACGATAGTGAGTGCGGGGCTCTCCTCGCTTCTGTTTGTTATTTTTTGGCTCCCGCCCCTTTAAGAGCTACTTTTACAGAGACGAGAGCCAGAACGAGGTGAGCGGCATGCTTTTCTTTCTCTTTTTCTCCCTCCCCTCACGCAGCCAGCAACCAGGAAGTGTGGAGGGGGGTGGGAACATAGAAAGAGTGATGAACCCCTAAGATCTCTGGTCCGAATTTAAGTGGCCAGCGGATCTTAGGGGTCGTGTAAAAAGGCCCTGAGTGAGTGAGTGAGTGAGTGAGTGAGTGAGTGAGTGAGTGAGTGAGTGAGTGAGTGAGTGAGTGAGTGAGAGCAAGAGTGAAAGCTGGCACTTGGGTTTCAAATTCCTTAAGGTTCTTTACAGGTGCTTATGGAATGATACATCAAAGAAAGACTGTCATGGAAACCAATTGGATTTCTAATGCTATCTAGTTTAATTATGAGCACTTAGTACATCACATCAATACTTGGCATTTGCATCCACACATGCACCTATACATACCTGCATCCCCTGGCTGATTAGGTCAGACAAACTGCTGTGGGGAGATTTATTTATTTATTTATTTATTTAAGAGTATTTTATCCCATCTTTCTCCTTGGAAAAGGACCCAAAGAGGCATACAGTAATGAGGGAAATATACAGTTCTGTACAATTAAGACATATTAAAGTACTGAGAACAAGGAATTGAGGGATATCTTACAGCATTACATTAAAGCTACAAGAGAACATGAGCAGTTAAAAGGAGAGTAAAGTTCCATGTAAAGTTATGAGTGATGGAAACGAACATTGAAAACATAGTGCCAATGTAATCACATAAGATTATAGTAGTTATAAACACAATGTCTATGTGATCCTATAGATTCATATAAAAGTTAAGACACATAATGTCCATCATTCAGGGAAAGCTTGCCTGAAGAGAAAGGTCTTTGCCTGATTCCGGAAAGACAAGAGAGATGAGGCAGTCCTGGCCTCTAGTGGAAGGGAGTTCCACAGTCTGGGTGCAGCAGCCAAGAAGACCCTACCATGGGTTCCCACGAGACATACTTGGTGGGATGGAGAGAAGAGCCTCTCCTGATGACTTTAACACCTGAGTGGGTTCATACTAAAAGATTCAATCTTTGAGGTAGCTAGGGCCCAGGTCGTACAGTGCTTTGTAGGTCAAGGTCAGCACCCTGAATTATACCTGAGAGCTGATTGTCAGCCAATGGAACTGCTTTAATGGGGGGGTGTTCTCTGTACCCTGTCCCAGTCAGCAGTATGGCTGCTGCATTTTGGACCCTTGAAGTTTCCTGAGACTTTTCATCGGTAGCCCCACATACAGCGCATTACAGTAGTCTAGCTGCGACATCACTAGGGCATGTATCACTGTGGCCAGAGCTGGTTTCTCAAGAAAGGGGTGTAACTGGTGTACTAGACTTAATTGTGCAAATGCGCTCCTGGCCACAACCATGACCTGCACATCCAAGCCCAAGGAAGAGCACCCGAAGCTGCATACCTGTTTTTTCAATTTGAGGGTGACCCCATCCAGTACAAGTTGCATCCCTATCCATTGTTCTCCCTTTCAACTGACCAGGAGCACCTCTGTTTTGTCTGGGTTTAGTTTCATTTTGTTCATCCTCAAACAGTTCATTACTGCAGCTAAACACTTATGTATAGAGATGTTTCATTTTTTGTTTTGTTTTGTTTTGTTTTATTTGGAACAAAATGATTTTTTTAAAAAAATGTTTCATTATTTGTTTTTGTTTTTTCATTTTTTTATTTATTTATTTTTTTAAATTTACAGCCGACCAGCCTGGACAGTTAGCACTTTTTTTTTTAAACTAGCGCCAACCAGGTGGCCCACAGGCCAGTCGGTGCTATTTTTTTTTAAACCTAGAACCGATCGGCTTGTCCATGGGGCCAGCTGGTCGGCGCTTATTTTGATTATTTATTTTGACAAGCATCGAGATTGTTGCTTGTCAAGATAAATAATAAACAAAAATGAAACAAAACAAAACAAAAATTTCTGTTTCGTTTCATTTTTTAAAAAGGGTACTTCAGTTTTCATTTTGTTCTGTACCAAAACAAAAAAATAAAAAACAAAACAAAAATTGTTTAGTGCCCATCTCTGCTCATTGGTGCACCCCTTGTAGGGGCCTTTACAAATAAGGGTCCCAGTCCTTCTTTTTTATGGTCCTCTAATAAGTTATAAAATATGGATAATGGATTAAATGATTTACAGCAAGATGGCCGCCGGCAGAGGGAGTCTGCCCCTGCTGCAAGCTTTATTTGTTTGTTTTTAATATTTCCCCACTTTTTGCCTTTTTAAAAATTTATTTTAGTTTTCTTATGCTGGTCCTCATGCCATTGCTGGTGGCACAGTGGGCAGGGGTTATTTCCTACCCTCCCTTGTTTCCCCCCCACACCTTTGCTGGTGGGTGATCCTCCCCCCCCACACACACACTTATGGTTCACTGTTCAGGCCGCAGCTTAGCTTCTGCTGACCTCCTCTTACCTGGTTACTGGCTGGCCTGGGTGCCCGGTGGCCACTGGTTTGGCTTGGGTCCCTGGCATGTTGGTGCCTTGGGTGCCTGGTCTGGTGGTCCAGTGCTCTGGGGTGGTAGCTTGTGGTGGCAGCGAGGTCAGGTCCCTGGCAGGGGGGTGCCAGGGACCATCATGGTGGCAGCGGTTTTGGCATCCCGATGGTTTCGGCAGCAAGGACAGTGGTGAAGGCGAAGGCAAGACAGCTGTGTCTTGGGTCCCTGGTGGCAGGGTGATGGCAGTGGCATGGGCAAGGGCGGCGGTGGAGAAGGTGGTGGAGGCATTTTCACATGTGCTGCAACCGCCTCTTGGTTTTCCAGACCATGTGGCGTGCCATGGAGAACCAGCTGGGTGGATGGAGCCTGGAACTGTCAATTTCCTCACCCTGTTCTTCGTCCTAGAGGACTTAGGACATTGTAGCTGAGCACCCACTACAGCCTAGGGCATTTTAGATATGCCTTGTTTAATCTCTGCCTGAACTGGGACACTTTTTGGACTGGCTGCCTGGACTGGACTGTTATTTTGCTGCCTAGACTGGATTGTCATCTGGCTGCCTAGACCTGACAGAACTTTAAGCTTGAGGAGGAGGTCCTTTCTCCATTTTATTACCTTTGTCATCTTAAGGATAGCTTGGCTGAGGATGGGCATACTATTATGTTATTTATAGTCATTTATTTATATTAATTAATATATTTAGATTAATTCTTATATTCATTCATTAATTTATTTTTCTTTTCTTCTTTCTTTCTTAGTTTTATATTGTTAATTTACAGTAATACTGTTTTCTGTTATTGTTTAATTATTCCATTTACCTAAGTTATTTTTTTTTTAATTTCCCTTCCCTTTCCCCCCTTGGTTGCCATGCTAGCAGGGACTGCTATTTAAGTGGTGTCCGCCCATGGGAGGTATGCTAGGAGCTGTGGGATTAGTCAGGTAAGAAGAACTAGGGACAGGCAATTGCTGCCTGTCCCCCGTTCAGATCCCTCTGCAAACTGCCACATACCAGGGAGCCACATCATTAGTGCATCTGACCTGTCCTGCCTGCTGATCAGTGCCTTGTTGGTCCATAATAAAATCTCCATCCTCAAAGATGACATCATGGATGGGCGGGCTGACCTGGCTTTTTTTACGGAGACCTGGGTGGGGGCAGAAAGAGGGGCGTTCTTATCCCAGCTGTGCCCTCCTGGGTTGTTTGTCCACACGTGGGCAGGTCAGAATGCCGGGGTGGGGGTGGGGGTGCCAATCATTTATAGGGAATCCCTTTTTGTCAGCAGATCCTCGGTGTTGGAGTGTCCTGGGTTAGAATGCCTTCATCTATTGGTGCGTCCGTGGGACAGGTTTGGCATTGTGCCAGGGTACTGTGCTCCCTGCAACCCTGTGCAATCTCTACCAGAAATCACTGAGTTCATCTCGGTGGCATTGTTGAGGTCCCCCCGCCTTCTGGTGGTAGGGGACGGACTTCAACGTGCATGCCGAGGATGGGCTGTCAGGAGTGGCTGTGGACTTCATGGAGTCCATGGCCTCCATGAATCTATCCCAGCATGTTGTTGGCCCCACCCTTAGAGCAGGGCATATCTTAGACCTGGATTTTTACTCCACGTTGGAACACTATAATCTGAGGGTTGGGGACACTGTTCCTCAGCCTGTGTCATGGTCAGACCACCATCTGCTGTCTTTTCCCCTGTTGGTTGCTGTCCCATCCCGTGGGGAGCCTTGGTGCCTTGTTTGGCCCAACCCCCAAAGGCTTCTGGTTCCAAATCGTTTCCTGGAGGCCTTTGGGGGGTTTCCTGACAGTCTGGCTGATGGTCTAGGGAGGCCCGGAAATCAGCCACTTGAAACTGGGCCTTCTCTGTGGCTGGCTCCTTGTTTTGAAACAACCTGCCAAGTGAGATTCACCTTGCACAGTCCCTGCCGGCCCTCAAAAAAGCTCTCAAGACCTTGCTTTTTAGAGAGGCATTTGGCAAGCATTAGTTCCCCCCTCTTTTTCTCCGCCATCTTGCTGAGCATCATTATTTGTTTGTCTGTTTATTTGTTTTCATTGTTGTTTTTACTATTTGATTATGTGTTCAGTTTCTGCTTTTTATTGATTAATGTGATTGTTGTTAACCGCCCGGAGTTCCTTCGGGAAGATGGGTGGCATAGAAATAAATAAATAAATAAATAAAAGTTCCCAAAATAAATAAAATAAAGTTCCCAAAATCAGCATGGTGGCCACTGGTACTCGTAGTCCAAAGGAGTTTATTCTCAGAGTTATAGTCCCCTAAAATAACATTTATCTCTGTGGAAGTACATAAGGATATCTGTTATAGATATTTTAAAGCAAAAAGCAAAGCAAAGTGTGCTGCTTATATACCTCCATAGTGCTTAAAACTCCCTTGGCACTAATGAGAGTGGGATATCAATTAAATTAAATTAAATTAAATTAAATTAAATTAAAAAATTAAATTAAAATAATTGTACAGACTACACATTGTCCCCTCCCCCCACAAGCTGGGTACTCCATTTGGACGGACTGAAGGTTGCATGAACCTCAAGCTGACTATCTGAACCCAGGGATCGTTCATATCTCAAGTAAAATAAATAATCTGGAACTCTGAGTTAATAAATAGCTATAATAAATAATCTGCAATTCTGACAGAATAGATCTCTATATAGAGGAAGCAGTGTATACAGCAGCCAGCAAAATAAAAAAGATCACATTCAGTATTGAAGTTTATTTATATAGAAGTGTGAGTCAATGCAGCACCGAGTGCATTCATATTTTCAAGACATGTTTACTTTGGACTAGAAATGAGCAAAGACCTAAAGCCAGTAGGAGGATGTGAAATTAGTGTGCCTAGCTGCTTGTTGTTTCAAGGAAATGTCATTTTCAAATATGTCACTTAACTAAGAAAGCTGCCTCCTGTATGGACAGGTTCCAGAGCCATAATTCATGAGCAGGGGCTGCAGGCCAGGCACAGAGATCCAACAGTATCAATCTAAACCTTTTGCATGTAAGAATGTGGTAAAACTACCTGTCCCCCTAGCAATTTCTGTGGTGAGCTGTGGTGATGACATTCCTTCCATAGAAAAGGTCAGAGAGCGGATGAAGAGCTCAGTGTAAAACAAAGGCATTTGCACTGTTGTCTCAGGTTTTGATCTATAGTGATTTCCAGAACCTTCTCACTTGTAATATTTCTGAGCCAGATATCCCCCAACTTGTGACAGTGTGTTTGGTCCCCCCCCCATAGGTAGGACTTTGCTGTTATTACTGTTGAATTTCATTCAATTGTTTTCTGCCCAGCTGAGACCTATTCAGATCTTTTTGAGTTTTGTTCCTGTCATCCAAGAAATTAATTATTTCCACTCAGTTTTGTGCCATCCACAATTTAGATAAGTAATCCTTAAACATTAATAAACATGTTGAAAAGCACTGGTCCCAGCCCTGGACTACTTCATTTTTTACCACCTCCGTGTCTGAGAAGAGGACATTGCTAAACACTCTCTGAGTACAAAATTGCAACCAACTGTGTATCTACCTGACATTTTTTTCTGTCTGCCCACATCAAATTAGTTGCTAGATATCATAGGGCACTTTGTCAGGGCTTTTCTGAAATCAAGGTATATTATATCTACAGCTTTCCCATCATCCACCAAGGAGGTAACAAAATCAAAAAAATGATGTAAGATTAGTCTGGCAGGATTTGTTCTTGACAAATCTATGCTGACTTCTAGTTATTTCTGCATTGTTTTCAAGGTGCTTAGAGAGTGACTTTTTATAATCTGCTCCACAATTTTCTCTGGGACTGATGTCAGGTACAGTGGCCTGTAATTCCCAGGTTTCTCCTTTTTTGCCCTTTTTGAAGCTGGGACTAAATTAACCCTCCTCCAATCTTCTACAAGTTCATCCATCCTCCATGACTTCAAGAAAAGTATATACTGTGGTTCTGCAATATCTTCAGCCAGTTCCTTCAATATCCTTGGATGCAGTTCATCTGTTTAAACTTATTTAACATAGTAAAGTGTTGACTATTTGTTTATCGGTCTCAAGCTGCAATCCTATCCCCCCTACCTGCCTTTGTACTTCACATTATCCTGTTTACCATAGATCAGGGATGGCGAACCTATGGTATGCGTGCCAAAGGTGGCACACGGAGAGCTTTCGCCTGGCACGTGACATGCTCCCTGGCCTCCCACTTCCCCCTCCACTGGACCAGCCGTGAGGAATTTGCAGAGGAGGAAGTAGGGGGTGGGCAGTGAGCATGTCATGTGCCAGGCCGACCCTGCCGCCGCCTGTCCCATCGCCATCGCCCCCGCCCCCTGCCACCACTGACCCCACCTCCTCCACCCCCTGCTGCCACCACTGCTTCCATCCATGCCCCCCGCGCCGATGCCCCTGACCCCGCTGCCACCCCCGTCTTCCTTGCTACTCTCAGCCCCACCCCTGCCCCCGCTGCCTCAGATCCCGATCCTGACCCCCCACCACCGTCCCCATCGCCCTTGCTGCCTCTGCTGCTGCCGACCCCGCATACGCCGCCATCCCTCCCCCCGCCACTGCCACCGATGACCCTGATCCCGCTGCCCCATCACCCTGCTGCCTCCCCCCCGCTGCCGCCGATCCCGACCACCACCACCCCGCTGCTGCCGTCTCCATCACCGAGTTTGGACACTCAGTGTCAAAAGGTTTCACCATCCCTGCCATAGATCATATTTTGGGAGAAAACTGAGCCGAAGTAAGAACTGAACACTTCTGCCTTTGCTTTGTCATCTGTTACCATTTTCCCATTCCCATTTAGTAGCTGGGACACAATTTCTTTTCTCTGTCTTTTGCTATGCACAGTTCTAAGGAATGCTTTTTTGTTGCTTTTAGCATCTTTCTTTCTTTCTTTCTTTCTTTCTTGTCAGACTAGTTTAAAGTCTTTGGCTGAAATCCTGTTTGCACAGCAGCTCTGGATGAAGCTGATGATGCTATATCATCAGCAGTGATCTCCCTGCCCCCAAAATGAAACATTTCCTACATCTGTTCCAATCTGTTTCATCATTGGGAAACCATTAGAAGTCACAAAGCAGCAAGAGGAAGTCTTTAGTTACCAAAAAAAAAAAAAAAACAATACTAATGGGATTTTTTTAAAAAATTAAAGACTTCTTCCTCCTGCTCTAGGGCTCCCATGGATTCTTGATGATGACAGAGATTACATGGGAACCTTAGAGCATAAGTAGGAAGTGTTTCATTTCTGAAAATTACCACTGCTTATGATGACATTATTGTAGTGTGGGGTTAGTGATTCAGCAGTGATTTCAGCTCAGAGATAAAGCAGGCTGGAGACAGCTTCTAGTCAACAGCTCTTTAATCAGGGAGAGACAAGACTGAGGACTGGGGAGAGGGAGTTACATTTATAGGGGCCAGGACTGGCTAGGAAAAGATACATTTTGGAGGGAACAATTACAACCAATCACAAGGCTGCCTTTTGGCGGAAACTAATAGGATTGAAGATCCAAATACAGCAACTAGAATCAACCAATAGGCCTGTTCCCTTTGGAACAGGAACAGAAACCAATAGGAATACAGATCAATACACAACACCCCTTCCCCCCTGGTGGGCACAGCACATGTAATCCTTTAGATATTGTGGGGCCCTGCGACTTCTAGTTGATCTCCTGACTACGGGTGTTGCAGGGGCTTCAGCAGGCAGTGTCTGTGGGGGAGAGTCTACTGTAATAGTTTCGTCTGACACGGAGGGGGTTTCAGACAACTCAGTGTCCCTGATCTGTTCCTCGGCACCATGAGGACTTGCAGGAGCAGATTCATTTGCAGACGCCACTGGTACCTGCATTCCTGGGGCATCTCCGCTCTGGTCTTGCAGCTGTGAATCATTAATGGGGGTAGTGTCACTCTCAGGCTGCAATTCTCCCACACCTGTACCAACTCTACTGGGCGCTCTGCGCCTCAGTTGGTCCACGTGCCTACGCCAGACCCTGCCATCTTCAATGGTCATGTAATAAGAGACTGGCCCAGATGCTCTGGTGATCACCCCTGGCACCCACAGGGGACCTCTGGCATAATTTCTCACCCAGACCAAATCTTCAGGAGCAAAATACCTTGTAGAGTCGCTCTCTGCCTGTGGAGGTGCTCTAGCCTTGCGGTTTGGCATTTTATCTGGGTGGACATAGTCCAGCACCGTCACCAGCCTTCTACCTAGAAGCAGCTCTGCTGGCGACTTGCCCGTAGTAGTACACGGCGTCGCATGCTGCAAGAACAACATTCGGGCAATGCGCGTTGACCAGTCACCCTCCATCAAGCGTGCAAGAGATCCTTTGGCTGTCTGCACCATGCGCTCAGCCTGCCCATTGGATGAGGGATGAAAAGGAGCTGAGGTGACCCCTCTTATGAAATTATCAGCCAGAAATGCCCTGAATTCTTGGGATACAAAGGCTGCTCCATTGTCTGAGACAATGGTCTCGGGCAACCCATGGGTTGCGAACAGCTGTCTCAGCACCTTGATGACTGCAGCTGACGACATGCTGGGAACCATAGCCACCTCTAACCATTTAGAATATGCATCAACGATAACCAAAAAAACCTTTCCTTGGAATGGCCCAGCAAAATCTAAGTGCAGCCGGCTCCAGGGAGTCCGGGTCTGCTCCCACCAGTGGACTGGTGCTCTGGCCACTTCTGGGCGCACTTCCTGACATGCCTTGCACGTCCGTACCCATCGTTCAACATCTTGGTTCATCCGAGGCCACCATACATAGCACCGGGCCAGCGACTTCATCCTGACCATTCTCGGATGTCCCAAGTGCAGTGTATCCAGAACCCTGTTTCTCAGTGGTGCTGGGATGATCACCCTGTCTCCCCATAGGAGACAGCCCTTATGCAGGGATAGCTCATGTTGCCTTGTTGCGTACGGTCTGAAGTTTTCCTCATGCGGGCCACCTGGCCATCCCCTCCCCACCCAAGTGAGCACACGGGAGAGAGCGGGATCTTTCCTTGTTCTCTCAGCTATTTCAGTGGCAATTACAGGCCCCCCCCGGAAGTGTTTCCAGCATCATCACTCGTTCAGCTGGGGCAGGATCTGCATCGCACACACCAGGAAGGGGCAAGCGACTTAGTGCATCAGCGTGGCACAACCTTTTCCCTGGAACATGGGTCAGGGTGTACTGGAACCCATTCAGGAATATAGACCATCGCAGCATTCTGGGGGAGAGAATCTGCGGTGTCTGTTTGTTCGGGTGGAACAATCCTAACAGAGGCTTGTGGTCAGTTTCAAGGAAGAAGTGGCAACCGTATAAATAGTCATGAAACTTTTTAATCCCTGCCACTATTGCCAGGGCTTCCTTGTCAATTTGTGCATAGTTGCGCTCCGTTGGCGACAACGTACAAGAATAGAATGAGATGGGCTTTTCTGACCCATCCGCTTCCCTATGGCTCAGCACAGCTCCCAGCCCATATTGAGAAGCATCACATGCCAGAACAAGAGGTTTCGACTCGTCATAATGAGCAAGGACGCTCCTGCTAGTCAGCATGCCCCGCAAGGTGTCAAAAGCCTTCTGCTGTGCCTGAGCCCAACGCCACACACTCTTTTTCTTCAATAGTTTATGCAACGGTTCCGCTATTGAAGCTTTCTGAGGTAGGAATGAATGGTAAAAGTTAATAAGTCCCAGGAATGACTGTAACTCCGTCTTGTTCCGTGGGCGTGGTGCCTCAGTAATGGCTTTAATTTTAGAGTCAGTGGGGTGGATGCCCGTTGCATCAATTTTAAACCCCCCAAAATCCACAGATGGCACCCCAAAACTGCATTTTTCCTTTTTCAGCTGCAGCCCCACCTCCTTAAATTTGAGTAACACAGCACGGATACGCCCCACTAGTTCCTGGGGGTCTTTCCCAGCAATCAGAACATCATCAAAAATGGCAAGACCCCTGGCAGACCCCTTAACAGGTGCTCCATTAGCCCTTGAAAAATTCCTGGAGCCACACAAATTCCAAACTGTAACCTGTTCACTCTGAAAGCCCCTTTGTGCGTTACGATCGTTTGTGCTTCCGCAGATTGCGGAGTCACTGGCAGCTGTTGGTAAGCTTGAGCCAGATCAAGTTTGGCGAAAATTTTTCCCCCAGCCAATTTTGCCAACAGCTGTGAGACGACTGGAATGGGGTATGAATTTCCCCTGAGTGCCTTGTTGATGGTACATTTGTAGTCTGCACAAATCCTCACTTCCCCATTCGCCTTAAGGGGTGTGACGATAGGAGTCTGCCACGTAGAAGAGTCCACAGGTGAAAAACTCCCTGTTTGACCAATTTGTCCAGTTCCGCCTCAATTTTGGGTTGCAGCGCAAAAGGCACTCGCCTTGGCTTGAGTCGGATGGGAGCCACCCTGGGGTCCAGCTCAAAGTCAATTGGAGGCCCTTTATAACAACCCAGCTTTCCACTGAAGAGTTCAGCAAATTCTTGGCCTAATACCTCGCCCAACTCAGGGGCAGTTTGGACTGAGTTGAGCCCTGATATACTCAGCCCCAAGGCAGGAAACCAGTCAGTACCCAAATGACTGGGGCGACTCCCCTGTGCAATCACCAATTTAAGCACAGCCTGTTTCTCCCGGAATTGTACCCTCACAGCACACATTCCTAGAATGTGGATGCGGCCCGCCGTGTATGATTGCAAGGTTGCTGGGAATGGCTCCAGAGAGGGGAACTTAACCCCAGGAAAGAGCCCCCTTGCAATCTGGTCTGAGACAATAGTGAATCCAGATCCGGAATCCACCTCCATGTCGCACGGTCGACCTTCGATCTTCACTCTGATGGATGGTTTGCCCTGTGCCGGAAACTGCACAATCTCTCCGTTGGTCTCTGTGAGATAATTGCAGTCGTCTAGGAGATGAGTTGTGGTGGATGATCTGCGACGCGTTGATCTAGGTGATTCCGTTGTTGCAGCTGCCACTGACCGACAGACCCGGCCGATGTGTCCTGTCTTACCGCAAGCCCTGCACGTAGCATCATGAAAACGGCAGCTTTTCCACTCATGGTGTCCGCCACAGCCTGTGCAAGCGCCTCGGCGATCTTTGGGCCGTGCATCCGCCTGACGCACCAACTCGACACCACGGACTGGGCTCTGGCTTGGACTAGCCTCTGGCTCATCCATGGCATGGGCAGCCTCTACCCGCAGCTTTGTGGTCTTGCCACTGGCATTGAGCTCTTCCTGCTCATAATTCTCTGTGGCAGAGGCCTCTTTCAAGACGGAGGCAAGGGTGACATCTTCCTTTGCCACAATGCGCCTTCGGGCTTTTTTGCTGCAGAGCCCCCCAACAAATTGATTCAAGAGAGTGTCTTCAAGATTTGGGAAGCCACAGTGCTGAGCAAGCTTCTGGAGTCCTGCCAGGAATGCAGCCACAGATTCTCCGGCTTGCTGCTGCCTTTTCTGGAACTCCATCCGCCAGGCCATCTGGGTTTTGGTAGGTGCCAAGTGGCTTGTCAGCCGGGCGAAAATGTCTGTGAGTGCTGTCTCACTCAGCTTTGCTGGGGCGAGCAGCGCCTTGGCCAACATGAAGGTCTCCCGCCCACAGCAACTCAGGAACGTGGCCCTTCTTTTGCTGGCATCTGTGATTCCTTGAGCCACCGCGAAGAACTCGAAATGCTCAACATAGTCCTCCCAAGTGTGAGGCTCGGACAGCTGGAAGGGCTCCAAGACCCGTGGACTTTACATTCTCCTGGCGGGCAGGGTCGTCTTCTAGCCAGCAGGTGAGTCTTGTCTCTGCTGCGATCCAGACTCTGAGTCAGCGTGATGGGCCTCTGCTACTCAGCATTCCGGATCCCATCCTCGTCGCCAGTATTGTAGCGTGGGGTTAGTGATTCAGCAGTGATTTCAGCTCAGAGACAAAGCAGGCTGGAGACAGCTTCTAGTGAACAGCTCTTTAATCAGGGAGAGACAAGACTGAGGACTGGGGAGAGGGAGTTACATTTATAGGGGCCAGGACTGGCTAGGAAAAGATACATTTTGGAGGGAACAATTACAACCAATCACTGCCTTTTGGTGGGAACCAATAGGATTGAAGATCCAAATGCAGCAACTAGAATCAACCAATAGGCCTGTTCCCTTGGAACATGAACAGAAACCAATAGGAATACAGATCAATACACAACAGACATCATCATTCATATATGCCCTAACTGCATGAAGAAATTCCAGCCATCAGTATGAGGTGAGTAGTATCACTATGCCTCAAAATTAAACCTTTATCATAATCTATTTACATGGGGAGAGTGAAATTGCCTTAAAATAAAAGAAATTTGTGTCTTTTTACATTTTTATTTGAAATGGCATTTTTAAAAGTTATTACTGAACTACTAGTTTTTTTTAAACATGGTACATGTTTGAGCCTTTTTAAAATGTTGTAACTCATTTCAGTTTTAGTTGCATCTCTTTTTTCTTCACCATTTGTGAGCTGCTTTGGGTTTCTTTGATGGGAGAAAGGCAGCATAGGAATAAAACCAATCAGTCAGACAATTGAATTTGGGAAGAATACAGAGTATTGTGGCTTTTTAAAATCAAGTTATGAAAAGGGTTACTCATTTTAAGGATTAAACCTTCACACTATTATTGCACTAGATACGTCCTGACCCAACATTGTTATCATCTGCTCTCTTTAAGAGTATATAAAATACACTAGACACATTTCAGCATTCTAGTAGAGGTGGAGGGAAGTAGGAAAAGAAAGGTTTTCACAAGGGATCCTTTCTGAAGTGTTCAGATCTCTGCCATTCCTCCATTGCAAACTGAACAAAAAGTGGCATTTTAAAGAACAGAGCTATTTGTCCGTTGCTGGAATTAATCCAGTGTCATTAATAGTAGCCAAGATCTGTAGCTTTCCAAAAGGGAAATTGACAAGCTTAGCAAATGTCATGGAAAGGTCTTCGGCACAGAGAAACTCTGAAGGGGAAAAGGGGGGATGTGTAAATGTTTCAAATTCTCCTTCATTTTGTTTGCTGACATACAGAGCTAATGTACCTCTGCAACTTTACCTCTGTTGTTTTTGTTTTTCCTTTTATGGTATTGTGAAACTAACATTTGAGGAGAAATCACATTTTAATTTTAAGCATGAACTGATTAAATGAAGAATTAATGCTAATGTAAATGGAATTTTCATTTCACTGAAACCATTTCAAATGATTTTCTGTCCCATTTCCCCACCCCCATATCACATGATTGTACTGTACAGTCCAGAAGCAGCAGAAAGGGGAATTTCTCAATTTTTGTTGCAAACTCAAGAACAAAAGTATATTGTGGCTTGGAGAAAAATGTGTGATAGACATAGGGAGTGATTTCATCCAAAGATGGCTCACTGAGAAATCAAGGTTTCTCATTCATTTCAAAACTGGGACAGGAGTGAGTGATGAATCTGATGATATTCACCACAACTTCACAGTAACGGTCTTGCCTTCAGTGAGTTCCCATTTATTTATTTATTTATTTATTTATTTATTTATTTATTTATTTATTTATTTATTTATTTATCACCAGATTTTCCCAAAAGGGATGTGGACAGGGTGCTTGGATCTGTCCGTTCCACCACCACGCTGCTCGACCCTTGCCCTTCTTGGCTAATTGAAAGATCTGCCAAGGGGGTTCGCACCTGGGTCCAAGAAGCTGTAAATGCCTCTTTAAGAGAGGGAGTGGTCCCTGCTGCCTTAAAAGAGGCAGTAATCAGACCACTCCTAAAAAAACCTAACCTGGACCCAGGAGTGGTGGTCAACTACCGACCAGTAGCGAACCTCCCTTATTTGGGCAAGGTGTTGGAGCGGGTGGTGGCCGGACAGCTCCAGGCGCTGCTGGATGAAACGGATTTTCTAGATCCATTTCAATCTGGTTTCAGGCCGGGTTTTGGAACAGAGACTGCCTTGGTCGCCCTGTACGATGACCTTTGCCGGGAGAGAGACAGGGGGAGTGCCTGTTGATACTCCTGGACCTCTCAGCGGCTTTTGACACCGTCGACCATGGTGTCCTTCTGGATAAGCTGGCCAGGTTGGGAGTTGGAGGCACTGCTTTGCGGTGGTTCCGATCCTTCCTGGCTGACCGTGTCCAGAAGGTGGTGCTGGGGGATAGTAGCTCTGCCCCTTGGCGTTTACGTCATGGGGTTCCACAGGGCTCAATACTATCCCCCATGCTGTTTAACATCTACATGGAACCGCTGGGAGAGGTCATCAGGAGGTTTGGGCTGAGGAGTCAGCAATATTCTGATGATACTCAGCTCTACCTCTCATTCTCCACCAATCCAGGTGAGGCGGTTTCTGTTCTGAACTCGTGTCTGGGCCAGATAATGGACTGGATGAGGGTTAATAAATTGAAACTCAATCCAGACAAGACGGAAGTGCTGTTAGTGGTTGCTTCGTCAGACAGGCTAGAGGGCCACTTCCCTGTTCTGGATGGGGTTGCACTCCCCCTAAGGGACAGGGTCCGCAGCTTGGGGGTGCTCCTGGAGCCCGGTCTAATTCTGGAAGCCCAGGTGGACTCGGTGGCCAGGGGTGCCTTTCTCCAGCTGCGGAATATATACCAGCTGCGCCCCTACCTAGATAAACGGAGCCTCATGACAGTTACACATGCACTGGTAACATCCCGTATTGATTACTGTAATGCGCTTTACGTGGGGCTGCCTCTGAAGACGGTTCGGCGATTGCAACTGGTTCAGAATCGTGCGGCACGGCTGGTGAGTGGTAGGGCCACCAAGGAACACATCACGCCGATTCTGTATAACCTACACTGGTTACCAGTTGCTGCCCGAGCCCAATTCAAAGTGCTTGTTTTGACATATAAAGCCCTAAACGGCTTAGGACCTAGATACCTGAAGGACCGCCTCCTTCCATATGAACCTACCCGGCAATTAAGATCTAGTCAGGGAGCCCTCCTGAAAGAGCCATCCCTTAAGGAGGTGAAGGGGATGGCTTGCAGGAATAGGGCTTTTTCAGCAACTGCCCCCAGACTATGGAATACCCTCCCAAATGAGACTCGCCTGGCACCGACGTTGCTAACATTTCGGCGCCAGGTAAAAACCCTCTTATTCCAAAAGTTTTTTAACTAATGATTGTGGGCCCTGATGGCAATTTTAGTGGTGTGTTTTTAATGTATCGTATTTATTGCATCTAAATGTTTTATTGTTCTAATTTTATTGTATTTTGATGTTTTAACTGTTCATTCTGATTGTGAGCCACCCAGAGACCTTTGGGTAGTGGGCAGCATACAAGCTAAATAAATAAATAAATAAATAAATAAAACTCCACAACACAGCGTTCAAAGGAATAATAGGTAGTTCCAAAAAATGAACATAAAAATAATGAAGAACCAACAGCGGAACCCAAAACTGAAAAAGAAAAACTAACAGAAAAACTAACAAACAGAACGATAATACTAAAGCAAAATGGCGAAAGAAAAATTATCTTTAGATGATACGCTCCGTCATATGTTCTGGTCCCAAGCCATGTAGGGTTTTGTAAATCAACCAATACCTTGACCCTTATTCAGGAGGCAACGGGTAGCCAGCGCAAACGGGCGAGAATGAGGGTGATGCGGTCAAATCAACCAGCACCAACCACCAATTTGGCCGCAGCATTGCTATACAGAATAAGGGAAACTACCTACCAAGGTAGAGTGTGGCTCATCCTGGTTCCACCGTGCTGAGAAAAGGCTTTGCAATTAACTTCCTCACTGAAGATGAGAGTTTGGTAATGTGACTGAAAGCAGGAGTAACCACATGTGCACTAAATCTTGTATTACTAAATGGTAAATAATATTACTTTACATTGTTGGTAGTATAATATGTAAACTAGAGTTATTGCCATTTAATAGGTAGAGAATTGTTTGACATGACTTATGCTCTGACCTGAATATAAATGCTCAACTTTTACCACCAGCTGTGCTGGCCAGGATTTCTGGGAGATGTAGTCCAAGAACAATTATGGACCCAAAGTTGGGAACCACTGGTTCCTACCAATTATCAACCAAGGGTTGGAACCAATGGCTACTACCAAATATGTGATCCAAAGGCTTATTGGAAACAGATTGTTTACATCTTGTTGAAAAAAACTGATTGATATTAATGCCAATGTTACCTCTAAGTAAGGGGTGTGGTGGCTCAGCAGACTATGGCTGCGAAAACTGTTGGCTGCAAGCTCGGCAGCTCGGCAGTTCGAATCCCCGGTGCCAACGCAGTGGAGTGAGCTCCCGCTGATAACCCCAGCTCCTGTCAACCTAGCAGTTCGAAAGCATGTAAATGCAAGTACTGTAGATAAATAGGTACTGCTGTAAAAAGCGGGAAGGTAAAACAGTGTTTCCTTGCAGCCATGCCGGCCACATGGCCATGGACTTGCACAACACTGGGTCTTTGGCTTGAATATGGAGATGAGCACCGCCCCTAGAGTCGGACACAACTAACACACATGTGCAGGGGGAACCTTTACATTTTACCTTTAACCTCTAAGTAGATGATTTTTCTAAAGCTGAGGAACCACTATTGGGATGGCTCTGTTAAGGTCACTGGAAGATAGGACTTAATTGGCTGATGGAATAACCCCAAGATTTTCCCTGGCAGATCTCAGTGTGTAAGTGATCAATCATGTCATCTTTCTGCATTGTCAAATGATTTTTCTCTGTATCAAAACATCTACTCCTTTCTTTTTGTTTCTCTTGCAGAGACCGAATGAGAACGTCTGTTAATGTTGTGGGTGACTCATTTGGAGCCGGCATTGTGTACCATCTCTCCAAGGCAGAATTGGACAGCATTGATGCCCATCACAAAGAGCATGAAGATATTGAAATGACCAAGACTCGGTTAATTTATGATGACCTGAAAAACCACAGGGAAAATAACTCAAACCAGTGTGTTTATACAGCTCACAACTCTGTCATAATAGATGAGTGCAAGGTACCTTTCACATTTATGGATATTGAGACTTGCATCTAGCCACATCATTCATCTTCTTTTGCTTTTTTTTTAAATCTGCACATACCACTTCTAACATTTATCATTTATGACAAAGGGACAAAACCAAATGCCAGACGTTAACATGTTAATCTTGCTTAACAATGTGGATTCATATTTTATCTGCACTGTTTTTTCCCCTGATATTGTTTAATGGTAATTGCATGCAATGTTTACTAATAACATTTGTTCTGCAATGTGTTATGGAATGCATTATGATGGAAGGAGAATGTAGCATTATATCCTTTTCTATCCTTTGTCAAGTTTTCTGTGACAAAAGGAGGTCAGATGTGGGGCTCTTGAGCCCACACTTTCAAGTAGTAGGTTTTGTAGCAACAGATGCAATTGCATCCAAATACACCCTCTTGCACACCCCACACAAACAGGTATGACATCTATCATTTACCAGAAGACTAAAGAACGAGTCTTTTCCAATAGATTCAAGAAGGCCACTCCTCCACCCTCAATTTAAAAAATGAAATCTTGGCTCACAGTTCAAAATGATTTATTCCCACTGAAACCCATGGGAAATCTTTCCAAGTAGCAGTGTTTAGCATTCTGTACCTTAAGAAACTGGGGGAGAAATATTTGGGCCATGTCTTGTTTACAGGCAGCTAGATAAGAGAAAGTAACGCACACACACACCAAAAAAGGAAACACCCTCTTGCACATCCCTTTCATTCAGTCTCAGGCACAAATAAAATGAAAATCCAGGGTTTTATGCACACAGGCCTACCTCCACCTAATGCTTTCCCTGGTACACTGTAAAGACATGTGTTGTACTTTTTCAGTATCTTGGAGCTGATCCAGCATGTCTGTGCTTTGTTTTCTTTGTCATTTTGAGACATAATGGATATACCAACAGTACCGTTTCTGTCTATTCTAGCCTGTAAAGAACAGCATGATTTAAGGAAGGACAGTAACAGCAATTGGCCTGACCAGTCATGCAGTGAATTTCAGAAAGCTCCAGTGAATGTTTTGCATTTCCGAATTGGCTCCTCTATCTATCTATCTATCTATCTATCTATCTATCTATCTATCTATCTATCTATCTATCTATCTATCTATCTATCTATCTATCTATCTATCTATCTATCTATCTATCTATCTATCTATCTATCGGCAGCCAACAGCATTTGCTCCCAGCCATGAAAGCTTTTAATGTTTTGGCTTCTTTGTCTTTAAGTGCCATGTCCTCATAAAATGTTGGCCACCAGTAGCATAATCTGGTTTTTATCTAGAGCAATTCTAAATAGAGAAGCGGTGCCCACTGCAAACCATTGGCTTAAATTCTTAACGTTGGCTGAATGCAATCAATATCCTTGGCAGCCAACAGGGTGTCGGAAGGCAAATTCTTCACCCTCCTCTGTCCTGTGTTGCTCGGTGGAGCTGCCAGGCTGAAAAAGACCTGCCTCTGAGGAAGCATCTTACAGAACCAGGCATGTGGGCCTGGGCTGTTTTGTGGAGAGCAATACTTGGTGCAGCCACAGAACCCTGTTCCCCATGTCAGAAAACATAGGAAGGGAGGCAGTGGTTCTCCCCTGACTTCAGGCAGTAGGATGTTTCTAGCCATCGCTGCAGCTTGTGGTTAGTAGTAGCTTCTACTTTGGTCCTGGTAGACAAATTTAAAAAATCATGGACATCAAAACTGTCTTATTGTAAAATTACCATTAAGATTAACCAGCTTCCACTTTGGATCTACCAACAAACTGTGTTTAATCAAACATGGAACTGAATGTCTCCATTCTTTTTATGATGACAGTGCCAAATAAGGAGAGGAAGGGATTAACATAAGGATTTGCTAGACATGCTTGCATCCCAGTAAATCACCAACACAACTAAGCCCAGCCAAGGAACACAACTGAATGCAGAGAGAATTGCATTGCAAATTTATGAAATATGAATCAACCAGTTCTGATTTTGATTTATGTTTCACCTGAAAAGTCCTCAAACCTTCTCACTCAAGCCTTATATTTCTAAGTTCCAGTGGGGAGCAGAGGCTGGAGGGGATACTTTTTTGGGGGGGGACTACAATTTCTGGACTTGGAATGACAGTCCAAAAATATAGCTTTTGCGAGCTATGAGAAGAGCAAGAGTGAATGTTACTGACCACACTGGCTCACGTTAAATTTCTCAGATCACAGAATATTTTCAGTTCAGGTAAATTTCCTTCTTTGATCTGAGAAATTTAATGTGGGCCAGTTATGACTAAATATACATAAAATAGTTTGAAAGCTATCATTGCTGGAGCACAACAGCTAGGATCTCATTTTAGATAATTATTAAACAAAATGTTTAATATATGAAGTGGGCATACATTAAACTGTTCCTTTTTCATGATCAGGCATGGCCGTTAAAGCAAAGGAAAAAAATCCAGGATTTGTTAAAAATTTATTCTAAGTTTCACCGACTTGAATAAGAGTTAAATGCACCCTTAACATTTTGAATAAAATAAAATAAAATATATTATATTTAACTGACCAATTCCTGGCACATTTTAAAGCACAATAAGCAACTCAAAGTAATTGTAAACATTCACTGCCAAAGACAGATTCTTGGAGCTCTGGTCAGCTGTAGCTTTTATTGTTGTTCCTTTCCTTCAATTGCTGGTATAACCATATGAAATTTCTACTTTTTGTACTCTAAATGGCTTCCTAAGATGCACAGCCACTATGTTTATTAGCAGGTTGTTTTGATTGATTTTGCATGGGCTTTTCTCTGTATTTTAATCCTATTTCACCTAACTTGGGTCAGCTACAAGTATGTAATGCACACTGTTCTTTATAATGCATGTCTTTCCCTTTCAAATATGTGCGGAAAAGGATGGCTTTGTTTCAAACATGGATGCATTTTTTTTCATGTTTTCATGTCTCAATGCTTCCATGCATCCAGTTTGTCCATCATGTGGAATATCAGTCCTGTCTTTAAGTTTGCATGTGAAGCTGAGGACAGTAATATGGAAGGTAAGCTAGGACATCATGAGATCCCATTTAGAACTAGATGACAGGTCCCCTTACTATGTAAAGGTCCAGTTCATTTCTGTCCAGTCAAACAAGGACCATGGCTATTTTTGGTCATCCAGCCATGCCTACGGTACCTCCACTGGAGCAAAAAAAGATTATGGGTGCTAGATGCCTTTAAAAAAAATTGACTGCTGAGATGTTAATTACTAGCCCGTATTTCCCATGGAATTATTGGCCATACTTGGTCTTTCCTGATTTTAATCAAGTCATTGCTGAAGTATGTTTTTTAATTGAGGCTCTGATATAGAGGAGTCTTACTTTTTATATATATTTAAAGGGTTAGGGTTAAGAATTGTTTGACTTGACTACAACTGCACCTTTAACATATATGCAGTCAAATCACAGTGCTGACTAGTGTTTCCCAACGTTTCTTTTTTGAGGATAAATTGTGCCATTTAGTGTTTAGTCTGGTCTAGCTCAGCATGTGTGTAGTTGACATGTGCATGTTTTCTATCTTCTCCACATTACACATTGCAGAGGATGTGTTCTTGTCATTTGGAATTCTTCCTAAACAATGACAACATTTGAAAAGCACAGAACGGATTCAACACATGTTTAAAAAAACACACCTGTATATTTTCACACAGGAATTTGATGTAAATCTTGTAAATATTCAGATCAATTGCTTAATTCACCGTGAGTTATCCTGCCAAAGTGCCTTGATCTTTAAAGTTAGGTGTTGATGATAATTACTTACAGGTAAACTTGGCAACCAATGGCAAATCTGCGGATTTCAACGCTGCTGAGGAAGAACCTTGGAAACATGAGAAATAAGAAGAGGAGCAAACCAGGCCCATCTTGAACAAGACCGGAATTTGTCTTTTGGTAAAAGCGATAAGAAGTTTCAACAAGATTTCCCATTGCTTTTCATTTAGTTTAACAACTATCTGCATAAAAACGAACTGCTTACTTGATGCTGATACTTGTAACTTAGGAAATGATCTTATGAAGTCAGTATTCCTTTAGCATCTTAGTCAAATAATTCATAACAACCTGGCTTGCTTGCGTCACCATTTGAATGGATGTAGCTGGAAGACACTCTGTTGGTCTCAGATTATATATCTCCTGGGCTGTTTCTCTTCACTCAAGACACAGAGAATGTAGATGCTTGAAGAGGAAAGATCAAAGAGCCACAATATTGTTGACTTGCTTCAGGGACTCCGGCTAAATCAAAAGCATTAAGTACTGTGGAAACCGTGTAGTATTTGCATTGTCTTTTTCCCCTTTTCATTATTTTTTCCTGCTGAGCACATCAGCAATCACTTTGGTCCAGACTGTCACTGTAGTTTCAGAATCCTATCAGGAATTTTTCTTGGTGTCAGTGTGATTGTGAACACGGCAGCTGCAAATTGCCAGTAATTAACAAGCAGCTACCCATATTCCTGGTCATGGGCCAGACATGGTTTATGCAATTGCCCTTACAGTGGTGTAAATTCCTGATAGCGATCTGGGCCATTGTCACTGCAGAATGACCTTGGATCATCCTTGGCACATGACATTTTTGCTTTTCCATTCTTCAGTTCCGCTTCAAATTTGATGGTATCACACCTCAGTTCCAAATGTATCCAGAGTGTGTAATTCAGTGCTTTGTCTGGAATCTCATGCATTCTGGACATCCATCTGTTTTTTGTTTTGTTTTTACCTTAGCACTTAATGCTGACATTTGCACCCTGCTTCCTCGAACCATGTCAGTGTTTAAACTTGAAGGCACAAGAACACTGAAGTGCTATTTATGACTGTGTGTGTATATGTACACATATGTGAGCATGTGTACATGTGCATTTAGAGGCACCCATGTGCATGTGCTCTCTGAAAAAAAATTAATTTCCTTAACCACCTACCAAATTGAATTGATTGTGCCCTTGGCTCTTTATTCTGTTGATTTATATGGAATCTATTTCCAGAAGGTGAATTTGAGATTTAAAAAAACATGTTCCATGTTGCTTTCGGAGTTAACAAGTACAACCCATCCCAGGAAGTATCTGTTCATATCAATGCAGCTATACTAGCCCAGATGGGTTGTCTCTGTAGATTTTGCACAATAAGTAGCACAAAAACTGAGCAGCACTGTGAATCTGGCAGCATCATGTCACATACCCTAAAAATGTATACCATTAACAGTATTGCTGACATTCCAGCAAAGCAATTATCAGCTCTCAGCAAATAACTAACTAACTGTTGGGATTTGGGAGGCAATAAGGTGCTATTCTTTAAGGGTGATTTGTTCGCTAGCAAACAGCCTACCTAACATTCCTTTTTTCCCTAAGAAATGAATATGCTTAGCAATATTATGTCACATTTAGCAACAAAGCTGCTACTGGTTCCAATGAACTCTTTGAAGCACTAGACACCTTGTCTAATATAATATCTCTCATTTGTTCATGTAAACCGAAATTTAAAACACAGGATAATGAGCCTTGACAAAGGCCCTATTAAGTTTCGATTTAAACAAATGGCTTGGGGCCAATAATGTGAATTTGAAATGGCAAAATGTTACATTTCTTCTTAGTGACTGAGCCATCGGTAACCGTTTCTACAGAACCTAGCATACAAGGAATACCAGTTTTTGCATCATCAAAATAGGAGGAGGTTTTTGTTTTCTGGGTGATCTTTTCTGCATAGTTATAAAAGGTGTTATCCTTCTCCAGGTGGGTGAGAAAAAGGGACCCACACAGGCACTATCAAATCCATGCTTCTGCTTTATGCATGCAAGTAGTCTGCCAGGCCACTATGGGTATCAACCACAGGTTTGGTTATAATTATATCCAAATGTATCATTCCCCTTTTATTTCTTTTCATTGATCTCCAGATGGAGTTCCCTAGCAGAGGGATTTTGAATGCTTGTCTTTGCACTTAAAAGTCTAGATAACACTGGATAGACTTTAAAAAAATAAGACACCTCTGTTTTTAATCTGCAGCAGATACAACATGATCTTTAACTATACCTGTTGAATTAGGCCATTTTCAATGGAAAACATTCATTTCATTTATTTTTGATTCATAAGCAAAATATTTGGAACTCAAAAAACTTAAAGTTTCAAAAAATTAAATATGGGGGAAATGATGTATTCTTATATTCCGAGTGGAGGCAAAGGGCTGTATACCTGTCCCAGTAGAAAGAGAAGGAAGTGTATAATTGAGGTGTGCTGAGGTGTCTTCTTTCTGGATTTCTCAGACTCATCGTGTATGAATGCAGAGTGACAGAGTTTGAGGGAGAAGAGAGAGAGAGAAAGAGAAAGAAAGCTGTTTCCATGACATTAGGGATGGGAAGTGTGCAGCCTGCGGTTTCTGTGCCGTTCTGAAGCCATCTCTGTGGTACTTAGCCCCTCCCCTCCCAAAAGAGGAAATATTACGTTGTGTGTCCCTCTAGAAAGATGTGGTAGATCACCAAAATTATTCCAGTTTCATTGTGAGGGCTTGATGCAGTACCCCATATTCTTGGCTGGAAGATGGCCGACGGATCTGCTGGAGTAGGAATACATCCGTTTGATTATTTTGCATTTTGTCATAAGCCTTTCCTTCAGCGACCAACTGAAAGGAACAATTCAACCCATCTCCCCCAAGTCTGTACATGCTAATATTAAATTACTATATGAGAGTCATCCTGGAGAGTGATTACATGTGAACTACTTTTTTCTCCCACACATACTTCTTTCTCCTCAAACTTGGCTGGGATAAAGATAAGGGAATAAGCTAATGAGCCAGCCAAGTTCTATGTTAACAGTTCCAAAGCACTTACTAAATTTAAAACAACTAGTCATTTATTCCACACAGTACTTCAAACTGAAAAAAAAAGAAATGCTGAAACAGAAAAAGGAAGAGAAAGATAGTGAGAAATGTGCACAACTGAGGACTTGAATCGTTAAAATTGTTGCCGATGAAAAGAAGCCATTTACAGGGTTTGGGAAAACTTTTTGCTGTGTTCCATAACTCAGGGAATTTAAACCTGACAATATTCTTTTTCTAAAAGTTAAGCTGAGGAAGAGGAGAACAATAGTTCTGCTCACGGTTTGCACATGTTTGTTAGATGAATTATTCTGCTATATAATATTTCAATACTGGCTGGTCAGTTTTACTGTTTAAATGTCTTTTCACCAAACAAATCAGATTTTGCTTCTTGACCATCTCATAGGATGCTTATCCCTTGTGAATCCCAATCACTGGGATATAATAATGTCAAGTAATATTAGAAAAGAAAGAAACCAGAAGTTCATTCAAAAACACACATGGACATTTGCCATTTGAATGAATCATTTGTGTCAAATGGCCATTTGTGAATTACGTACTGCACTTTTTGCCACTAGTTCAGGATGACCTCTTATCTCACATTTATTATCTCTGTCCTTTGGACTGCAGCATCCCCTAAAAAGAACATAAAATCATCAGCAATCATTGCTGAAACTTAATATCTCCTATAGCTTCTTCTTGCCAGTGTTGCTCAGACTCAGGATCATGGCCTAGACATTTAGTAACATGAAAAAATTACGTGCATCATTTGTAGGAAACTTTATGGAAGACAATACACTTTCAACACCAGCTTGAGCTTTGTTCCATTGAGCCGATGTGCTTGTGTTAGTGTTTTATCAAGTTGTGTTTGTGAACATTTCCACCACCATCCCCAGAACATTCCTTGCAGCCAAAATACTGTAAGAAGCAGGTGACAAACATCATCAAATTAAATCTTTCTTTTTGACTGTTTCACCAGGGCACTAGCATTTTGGACCCTTGATCTTGCAAGCATCCTGTGGGGTTGTAGAAGCCCATGCTTCTGTGGTCTCAGAGCTCAGATGCCAGAGAAGATGAAACAGGTGTTCTGAAGAGGCTTTAGGTACATAAGGCCCAAAGTCCCTTTTTTTCTCCTAACGTACCTTGACATAGGGCCAAAACTGTGTCAGGCTTGGAGCTGCTGGGATGTATTTTCTCCCTCATTGCAGTGGAAAGAAAGGGGAGCAACATAAAAAGGGACAGCAAATATGCCACACACTCTTCCTTTCTCTTTGTGAAAGCCTAGAAGGGTATTTAAAAAGGCAAAGGCTGTGTCTTAGATTCTCTTATGCCATGCAATTCTTCTCTTACCCAGCCTAGTTGTTCACCAAATCAACCTATGTTGTTAATAGAACATCTCACCTGTTGTGTTGCACTCTATTGCCGCAGAAAGAAGCACAATGTACCCTTGAAACTCCTGTGTTTGTTTAGTTTTCCATCCTATTAAATGGGGAGGTGGAAAAGAAAACCAGTTAATTCAAAGCGCTTGAATAGGAAAACTATGTGGGGTTAAATTACATCCCCAAATAATATCAGTAGGATTGGGATTTAAGATCATATATACCACAAATTAAGTATTGATCCATTCTATTCTTCATTTTTTCTTTTTACAGCTTTAAGAGTTTATTTCCAAATTGTACGTACAAGTACTTTCCCCTTCTCTAATCAGTACTCTAGATTCCAACATTTCATTTTCTCCTTGGAGATTTTTTCACACTTCCTTATGAGTATTACAACCGACGTCAGTCTTCCTTCCTTCCTTCCTTCCTTCCTTCCTTCCTTCCTTCCTTCCTTCCTTCCTTCCTTCCTTCCTTCCTTCCTTGCTCGTGTGAATTGTAATTTATGGAATGCATGAATTGTATTTCTACTTATTAATATATCTTCAGTACTGATACAACTACAGGTTCTTATTCATACTTTTGTATTAGTACCTGTTGTGCAACAGCATTGAACTACAGTGTAGACTGAATTAACATATCTGTAATTTACAGACACACAGCTATTTTCTTATACAACCATATAAGAATCAGAGAAAAATTGAAATGCTTAAAAAGAATACATGTTAAAGTGGAAGTGAAAGATTTTATTGCAACATATTTGGATGAATAAAAATGATCTGCATTATGTTAAAGTAATATAATCCTGTAAACTTTATTTATAACCTCTAAGCAAAGCACAAACAGGAATTAAAGGTGTGTTTAAATGCTGCAGTTCATTATGGACCACTTACGGTGATACAGCAATCTTAGGTGGCTCAGATGGACATATAGTTGATCCATTATTTTGTATATGTAGAGTGCAAGCTTATACATGTTTACTCTGAAGTAATTCCCACACCATTCGGTGGTGCTTATATTCTAACAAGTATGTCTAGGATTGCAACCTTAACCTGGTTCTTTTTATTTTTACCAGAAGACTTCAGAAGGGTTTAATATGGATTCACCCATCCTTCTTTTGCTTCTTGGCATACTTGTAAGTTTCACTGAGTTCAGTGGAATTAATTTCCGAGTCTGTGTGCATTAAGAATGCAACTTTTGAGGAAAGCACAGATCAAGTTATCACCAGGGGAATCAGGCCTCAGGAATGATACCCTGGGAGTTTCCTAGTTCAACAGTGCTCTTATGAGACCATTCTGTGGATGGAGTTGAGTACGTGTGCTTGTTTACATGCATAGACCTTTATTGTTGGGTCAGGGTGGAAGTATTCTGGGGCCAGGCATCCTGTTCTTTCACCATTCATTTTGAACTGAGTTTTGGTTGCTTCAGAAATGAAGTGGCAGGCGTAGCCAATTAGCTGCTTTAGTTACTTAACAAATAATCTTGCTAATGATCTTCATCAAGAGAACCTTTCCAGATCGCCTCTCCTTTTGAGACGCCATGTACAGAGATAGTGTCTCCCTAACCCTGAGTGATGCACAATTATGTGACCTTGAGAAATGAACAGAACACATCAGGAATTATTTAATAAATAACCAGCATGCCCTGTGGGTTATCTGTGTGATGTATGTTCCAAATTTTGATGTAGCCTTCTCTCTTTCAGCTGGGAAAAGCAAAAATAAGCACCCAGACCATGTCAGTCAAGCCAAGTCAATGAAAGTTATCAAAGTTCAGACTGCCTAAGGAATGACATAACTGAGTCTCTCATTTTTGCCTTTGTACAAAAGGACCAAATTTCTTACCTATGGGACCTTGTCAATCAACTAGCACATAGCAAAATACCTCCTAGCTTTTTAAACATTTGTAAGAAAATGAGCAATATATTTTTCACCAGGAGGAGTAATGTTTAATTCTCCTCCTTTAGCAGCAATTAACTGCAAAATACCTGTAGTCCTAATGGCCTTCCTATTACCCAAGCACATTGGATGACCAAATAAAAAGTCATAACACTCAGATATAGCTTGGCTTAAATATGATACAGCTATTGCCCCCTTTGGCACACTGGTTACATGGCACACAACATATGTACCAAATCCGCCAGTGTTTCACAAAACAGGTACATTTAACTTGCAACACCTGTTGTACATGCCTTGCGTTTGGGTGAGTAAAATTGTACAGTAGATATAGATGTGTTGATATAAACTTATTTTGTAATCCTCTAATATTTTAAAATACAGTTTCAAATTTTGAATTAGAACCGCACATGGGATAGTAGGTAAGACAAAAACTAATAATAGCTGTCAAAAGCATGGCATTCTTATAAATACCACTTTTGGTGCGTTGTTTTCTGCATGAAGAACAGTGCCTCTCTGCACTTTGTGTAGATAATATAGTTTATCCTGGTGTAATTTCAGTGAAATTGTGTATACAGTATTAATAGTTGCTATTTGAATATAATTTAATTTAATGTCAGTTAAACTGGAATAGAAACTTTATACAGTAATTGTTTGGGAAAGGGTGTTTTTTCTTTTGTCTTTTTTTTGTTTGTTTGTTTGGTTGGCTACTCCTTCGGTACTTCTATTGCCAGGCATTTAACAACAAATTTTTCCTAGTCTGATAATCATTTTACTGTGTTGATAATAGAAACATGTCAATGCATGTTGTGTTTGAATAAGGTTCAGAATCCTCCATTGCAGCCAGCCCTCTGTAAATATGATAGTCTCTGTTTTTTATATGTCTAACCAGCAGCATGTGTGTAAGTGTGGGTGTAAATCTGTGAATCCCTGGCACTTAGAGAATGTGACGGGCTGTCTGGATTCACTGCCCTGTGAATGCAATCACGTTTCAACACTGATAAACTAATGTAGTCATATGCCTTGTCTGAGTTTTATGATAGTCAGGTATCTTCTGTACTTTGATACGTTGAAAATGTAGAGATAGGATATTAGTCTGTCACTGCATCCGTTAGCACAAGGACCAGAATTGAAACCAACCTTGCTGTAACTCTGCATCAGATGCCATGTTTGTCTTTTGCAAGAGCGGTTCAAAGCTTGGCTTTTACAGCATGGAATCCATACTTGGCCAACAGTATTTCAAGATTCCTCTAATGTTCATTTGCTTTCACTTGCTCACTGACTATTGTAATAAATACAAATGCCACTTTGGAAAGATATAAATAGTTGGGATTTTTATGTGCACTTTCTCTCAGTTTAAATGTTTTTGTTCTCATAATTTTGATGTTCCAGCATCAACATATTATGAATATGAATGTCTATGATGATACAGTGGTACCTTGTATAAAGGAATTAATTCGTTCCAAATGAAATTATGTTAAGCAAATTTTCCTTTATACAAATTTCTCATAGGAATGCATTGAAAAAAAGAGTAATCCCTAATTATGTTGTATGGATTTGCCCCATAGACAATTTCATTAAGCAAATTTCCCCTATCTCCGTAAATGTTTATGTTGTACAGATTTTATGTTATACAAACCGTTTGTTATATGAGGGTCCAATGTATATACAAGTAGCTCTCTTTTAAGTTGCATCCTTAAAAAGAGCTAGACTTCATACCAGGGTGATACAAATGGAAGAACCAGGAAATAACCCAAATGTTCATTCACTGTACTGAACTGATCCACTTTACAGCAGATTTTAAATTTCTGAAGCTAGCATATTGACCAATCGTTGCATGCAAAATCCACTAGTGCTTCCACTCAAGTAATGTAACACTGATTTGTGTCTTATATTCTGTGAAGTACATGACCCCAGAATAAAGCTAATTAATACCTGCTTCAAAATTACCTATGTGGGGCTACAAGCCCATCTATGTTTAGGTTTCTCATACCTGTTGTGAACTATCTGTATCCACTCCTGAAATGTAATTTCAGCGGATCATTTGATCCTGAAGACCTCAAATGTGTGCCCCCCCCCAATCTGGAATGGAAAAGGCAGATCCCTATAGGCCTCCACATATCTTTTCCTTTCCAGATCCAACTACATAGTGTTCCTGAACTTGGGAGATCAGAAGTACTGTGTAAAGAATTCTTCAGGCTGAATTTGTTACATGGCCGCACTACGGCAGTGTTTTCCCACCTTGGATCCTTAGATTTTCTCAGACTAAAACTCCCAGAAGCTTTCATTGGTAGTTGTGGTGGCCGGGATTTCTGAGAGTTTTAGTCTAATTAACATTTGGGGACCCAAGATTGGGGATCCCTGTGTAGTCTTTGTTTACCTTAGGATTCATGTGATTTTTTTTTGTCAAGATAGATCCATTCAGTGAAACCATTCAAAAGAAGACATGGTTTGGTCTTTGACTTTGATTGAAAATGTTCATCCAGAGGCTGAAATGATGTACTGTACAGTAGCTGTACACATCTTGGGTAAAGACTAATCAATGCAGATGCTAAACTTTCTATCATCTCTGCTTACCTTCTATATTGTAGTAGAACTATTTTGTTTACTGATCATATTTTTCATAGATCTAATAGCCTTTTAGTAAGTGTTGGCTTTTAATATTTTCTTACAGTGTGAACTGATTTCTGTAACCTATGTATAAAACAAAGCTGGACATTCTTTATATACTGGAAATAAGTGAAGACAATTATTTCACTAAGTGTTGTACTTTTTATGTACAGACCATCAATA
Organism: Phrynocephalus forsythii; assembly: GCA_029282475.1. Lineage (NCBI taxonomy): Eukaryota > Metazoa > Chordata > Lepidosauria > Squamata > Agamidae > Phrynocephalus > Phrynocephalus forsythii. The sequence continues at coordinate 125,822,920 of JAPFRF010000001.1, read as the reverse complement.
AATGTGGATTCCTAATTTTCATGGTTAGAACCGGTGTGAGCACGAGACTGTTACTTATACTTTTTCAACGCAATGTATTCTTTCAGATCTGTTTCAACAAATAGCTCATGTGCAAGATAGTGTATCAATCTTATCTTTTGAGAAACTAGGGGTGTTTGTCCCTTTCTAGCCAAGAAACTGAATGTTCAGTTTCATTTCCAATACTGTGACCCCCCCACCTATCACGGGGGTTAGGGACCCGAGCCAACGCGCGGTAATTGAAAATACGCGATATGCGGATGCAGGTTGGGTCAGGCCTGGGGGGTCTAGCTGCGGGCTCTTGTACTTACTCCCAGCCTGGCGCTGCCCCGAATGGGCATGCGAGGGCCTTCCTGGGCCTTCTGGAGCCCCAAAAGGGCCTCCCTGCAAACCGGAAGTGACTTCCGGAAAACTGGAAGTGACTTCTGGGTAACCAAAAATCATTTCTGAGGCCTCCGAGGGACTTTCCCCCCTATACTTTATATCAAATAATATATAGCGGGACCGCAGTATATGAACCCCAAAAGGGTGGGGGACCACTGTACATAGATTGAGACTTATTTCATGATGTTGTTTGAATGAGATTTTAGCATTGCCTGTACCTCTGAAAGTGGACAATGGGTTCTTTCCAAATGCCCCTGCCCTTCAAAAAAATGTAAGCCTCAAGAGAATAGAGGCTTTCCCTCACCTTTGGCTTTTCTTTTAGACTAAGCAATGGTTCTCAAACTCAGGTATCCAAATGTTCTTGGACCTTCAGCAGAAGGCTGGCCTTCATTTCTGGGAGTTGTAGTCCTAAACCATCTGGGAACTCAAGATTGGGAAGCACTGCTTAGAGGTTAATGGGAGCTATGCTATACCTGGCATGCCACATATCCTCCTTTGCAGAATAATGGTCCAATAATGGTCAGTGCAACTAAATACCAGATGTAGATCCCTGGGGAAAAAGAAAAGTAGGGCCTTTTGCAGGAGAAATGATGGATAAAACCTGCATCTCAGTTTCAGTGTGATTGCCTGACAGGAGAGGAATCACATGCACATGCTGTTGTGGAAGAAATGTCAGATGATTGTTTACAGTATAGCCCAAATGGAAAATGAAATTGCTGACAGGACCTACGTTTTGTTGAGACTAACCACCCAAGGACAAGAATGTAGAACCTGATGATGCCACAATGTTTACATTCACTCTCTAAATATAACCCTCCAGAAGTAAGACTCTGAAATGGTCTTACAGATCACCTCCTGTTCCAGAGCTGTGGAATGATACCTCAGCCTACAAGCATCTCATGAGCTGGTTTATGACAATACCTGCCAGAATAAAATGGTTACTCCTGACAATATTACAGGACTGCTCAGCTATAGCATATCAGCGGGCCTTGTTAAAAGAAGTTACATGGAAAACCTACCAAACTTCTGCTTGCTTGATGTCTGAGGGATTCCTATGAACAGTACCTACCTGGAAAAAAAGGTAGCTAAGTTCTTCTGGCTTCAGCACAGATTAGAGGCCAGGTGGAAGAAATAGGAGGTATCCTCTCAAAGGTTTCATTCTCAGAATTTTTGCTAAGTGATACTCTCTACTTCATCACTGAGATTTCCCAGCTTCCCACAAAAGCAAGGTTGCAGACTTGTGTCCTGCACATTCATTCATTCATTCATTTCATTTCATTCATTCATTCCATTCAGGACCTCCCTCCCTATGTGATGTACATTCTTAGGACTTTTATGCCATTTGTTTTAACTGCCCTTGGCAAATTTTCCTTTCATTTATAGGAACATAGGATATTACTTTATATCAAATCAGATCAAAATTCACCCACCTCACCCAGTATTGTCAACAAATACAGTGAATATATGTTTCAGGCAAGATTTGTTTTCAGCTGTACCTGGCAATGTCCTGATTCGGTTTCAGTCTCCTGCACACAAATCATGTGCTCAGCCACTTAAATAGTTTGGCATTCATGGTCTGGTCACAGGAGACTGTAGTGTTTAGTTAAAGGAGGATAACAGAATTCTTAGCACTCAGCTGCTAGGATTCTTCACTCCCTCAAACTGGATATAAGACTGGATATAAGAAGTAATGGCTGCATGAGTAGAAGGCAATGAATAGCTCCAGTGGCTATGAGGGTGGAGAAATCTCAGAAGAACAGCTACTGGACAGCAGCGGCAGCTGAAGGAGCCACTGATAGAGGATGTTTTCACAGGCCATGGGGGCAATACTCTATCTTTTATTCACACTGCACAGAAGCAGCGAATTGCAACTCACCGCTAAACATTTCCTAAAAAGCATATAAGACAGTCTAAAATGAAACAAGAGATAGTGGTGGAAGATGAGACTCCCAGGTTGGAAAGTGCTCAATCAGCAGCTGGGAAAGCGCAAAGGACATATACAAATAGTAATGCTGTTAATGACACACCTGGATTACAGGCAGAACGTCGTCAAGGATGACTACCTGATGAAATGCACAGATGTGAAAGGAAAGTCCAGTGCTGTACGACACATACAACTGGAGCACAGAGTATGAGCAGTACGAATCAAAATAAATAAGAAACCATAAAGCAAGAAATGGAACATATATATGTTGCAGTGCTTGGGATGGGACATCTTCAGTCAGACAACTGTAAAGTGTTTTATTCTATAAATGACAACTCAGAAGAAATAGAGTGGCTCTAATACTGAGGCAAGATGTGTCGTAAGCAGTTGGAAGATATAATACAAGATCTAACCAAATAATAATTAGATCTCTAGGAAAACTTCCTAGGAATACTAGGAATACAGCCACTGTAAATTCAAATCCATGTACAGTATACACATAATTGGCTAGATATGTGCTGTCAAGCTGAAAATGACCTATAGCCACCTCAATAGGGTTTCCAAGGTAAATGAGATATTTAAGGAGAGGTTTTGCTAGTTCATTTGCCACCCCAGTGAGTTTCCATGGCAGAGGGGGATCCTAATCTTGATCTCTGGAGTTCTAGTCCAATGCACCATACTGGGTAACATACAAAAAACAGAATACTCTCCTGCTCAAACACAGTCACTGCATATAAAAACTTTGGGTAAAACTATTCATTTAAGAGTAATTTGTACAACAAAAGGGTGTGGTATACCTGATGCTCCACAGGTTATTTCTGTCCTCTTCCAAACTTGGCAGGTTGGTCTGTTTTAGTTTAAAGGGGAGGGGGAGAGGTTTTTTGATCTTAAAATGAGTTTAGCAAGCATTGAAAGTAGTATACTAAAATAATGGGAGGGGGCATGGGGGGACAATCCAGAGGGGGTTTGATTGGGAAGTGGCATTTTATGCTCACACTTCATCTCAAATATTCCATCCAGATATATTCCACTTAAACCTTACAAAATCTTCATGACCTTAATACTAGACCTTGTTGCTCCGAGCTATTCCTGGTGTGGGAAGTTCATTTTCTCACAATCTACACAACAATATGACACAACATACACAGCACTGCCGTGACCCTGAGGATCTGTCGACATCAAGTAAAGTAGGTTATAAATGGTCATACATTATCTGAACGGATGGCTGTCGTGGAGCCACTTTGGACCTGTGCAAGTTAATTTAACTAACCAAATATAATATTTCAATATTATATTTGCAATAACTGAGGTGGTCTGTCATGGACAGCACATTTTGGAGATCACTCACGCCATAGGTTGGGGGTGACTTGGCAGCACATAACAACAAAGTAAATTACTATTGATGTAACAAGAATATGTTACATGCAAAAAGAAGGGAAAAGCCCAAGGAAATTAGACTTTAAAAGCAGCAAGGAAATGTTCCAGTACACTTGCAACTGTTTATTCATCTTTCACTTTCTCCTGAGGTTTTGGGACCTTTTTTTCAGTTAACAAGTGAACCATGTATTTCAGAACATCTGTATTGTGTATATTAGTAGGTCATCTGCATTATAAATACTCACTGTGGACAGTTGGTACACCAGATAAAAAGTTGCAATCATATGCTGCTGCTTACTGTGACAGATGGATGCTCTTTCCACTGTTGCTATCTTGTCCTAGATAAAAAATTCTGCTCAGTATAACTAGAATGAAATATCTGACAGAAAATGGATAAAGCAAGATGTTTCCCCTCAAAAGAGTTACAGAAATTACAGTAATAATGTGATTATTCGATCATTTCCATCACTTGATGTTGACTTCAACAGCTGATCACAATAATGTGAAAGAGCCAGACGGATCCTGAGAAACTGTGCTCGTTTTGTCAGTTCAGGGGATTTAATGAAGGAAGTCCTTGATCTCACCTTATCGGTGCATCCATTTTGTGTGTGCCTCATGTGGGAGCAGTGGAAGCAAGAGGCCCCCTTCTCTCTTACATGGGTGACAGCATTCTGAATGGGTTTGCTGCCCAGCTGTGAGAGCCAGTATGCCCTTTTCCCCAGATCCTGTCATTTCTATGTGGTGATCTCTGGGAACAGGCCCATGAAGAAATCTGTTTTTGGGAGAGAGGACTTAATCAAAGAAAGCATAGCCTTGGATGATATCCCCCATTGTCTGAACAGATTTCTGTTCAATGAGCAGGACTCCCCTGCACTGCTCAAATGTGCTCCTTCTGTCGCCAAGGTTGGTAAAATTCCTTTTTAAAAAAGATTATTAACTTCAAAATACCCTGTTCAATTTGGGCAAAGGCAACACTAACCATCTCACAGATGAACAGAAACTACCCAATTTCACACACTATTAACATTTTGAGAATAACATTACCTTAATATAGGATACTAATATAGAATTTGACAAGACACATGCACCCAGCTACACGTAAAAGGGTGCTATGCATGTTGAGATTCTTAAGGCTCTCCAAATCAAACTTTTAACCTCCCAATCGTGTTCCTGGGAAGCATTAACGAATCACCAGGTATGAAACAGAATGTGAAGCAAGGATAAAAGCCAAGCATATGTTGCTACGGAGATCCTGGTTTCAGGGCCCCATTCACTGGCAACATTTGATGCATTCCACAAAGTGTTTCTGAATTTAACATAAATATACCAGCCCTACACCATGCAAGTGGGTGAGGTAAACCTGAAACTTAAAAGATTACAACACAAATGATTTAGATTATAGAGAATAAAAATTTATTTGCTATAAAATCAATTTTATTCCTTCTTTTCTTTCCACCCCTTCTGCTTGTTTTTAAATGTTACTCTGTGTGCCTGAACAAATTTGTCATTCGGTATTTGATCATTCATGGACTTAATTTTGAAGTAGAACCGAACAGGATTTAATAAATCTGACATATTCTGAAGGGCTAAGTGAAAAAAGGAATTCTGTTCCAGGGTCTCCATTCCGGTTAATATCAACACACTCTGAGTAGCTTGCTTTTTTGAAGCATGTCTTGAGGGGCACACTTGATATTCGGATGTCTCAATGGAGTCATGATTCTGGTAGCTGCATAAATGTATAGTGATGGAAAGTGACACTAATGGAGAGAAACAATTCAAAGCTGGGTTTCTGCCTTATGAAACGATAGATGGAAACTGGGAGGCAAACCATGTTGGCAACATGGTTGTCACCATTTTGGACTGGGCAAAATTATGCAACGGCAGAGAGGCCAAGAGAAAATGGGATTTGCACCTTGTAGTTGGCCATTGAGTAAAGGAAAAAAATAGAGAAGACAATGCATTCTTAATGATGCTTCAAATATATCAGTAGCTCCTTGCATTTGTGAGTTTTAAGTCCCAGTTCCAAGTGATGTTTTGTGTTTGTCAACTCTGGTGCCATTGGCTCAGCATAGCTTTTTTTTACATGCCACTCTTCAATGCTACGTCTTGTTGGTTCTGTGTTTCATCAATTGCCAGGAATTCATCCCGTGAGCCTGTTTGGTCTTCTGGCTTCTCTTTGTGTACCAGGTGGACCATTTCTTGAGATTTGCTGGCTTCTCCATTCAAACCACCCACGTTTTTCTCATCTATGCCTCCTTTGCCGTTGTTGATCACAAGCTTCTTCTTCTGACCACATCTAATTAAAAGGGGGGAAACAACATTGGTGAAGTCAACTATGCAGTGCCATTCAGGGAGAAAATATGAAAGGAATTCCCACTGATGTGGGATTATGGGCGCCATTCAAAGCTTTACTTGATTGCTAAGGGCCAACAGCAGCAAATCAAGTTGAGGTCTCAGTTTTGCTGATAATTTTGTCAGTAGATCTGCAACTCTATAGGACTCACTCACCCGGTGAAAATATGATGCAGGGGAGGGGACACTTGGCCCATGCAGAGAAAAACATCACTTCATATTCTGGAGAGCATTCCCTCCCCAACATACACACACTGCTTAGTCTATAAGCCACAGACTCACCATGGCTGTGGTATGAGATTGGAATATAATTCTTCACTTATTCTTTTTTCTCACCGCTTAGAACAAGAAATTCCAAATGTTTACTCCCTGCTGGAAAAGACTGGGGAAAACTTTGGTTAAATACTTCCTGTAGCCACTCTTTCTTGAATGGACCAGGCTGTAGCTAAAAACTAACAGAAATTCTGTATATGAATTCCTTGATTATCCGAAATGTGCTAGCATTTAGGCCCTTTTGTCCCTTTTCTTCTGGTAAAATAATTGTGCTATGTTTGTGGAAAAAATATATGAAATGCAAGGATTTTTTTTTTTTGCGAAACCCTCCCCCCAAAAAACAAACGAAAAATCCAACGACTGCTGAGCAAAAAACGTGCTGATGTTTTTGCTCTTGTGCAGAAGATATTTCTCCTGTGCAATTGTCTTTGAATTCATTCTTCACCCCAAAAAATCTACCTGAAGTCTAATACAGTCATTGATCAGTAAACACTGTTCTGGTCCAGTGAAGTAGTTCACAACATGAACTTTGCCCGAATTAGAGGTGTGCCAGTCTATGTGTCTACTACATAGACTACAGTGATGTTGGCTGGAGAATTTGGTGAGCTGCAGTGCAACAACACTATTTTGCACATCACTAGTTCTTCCTGTCTCAATGATTCCCAACTTTTGGGTCCCCAGATGTTTTTGTACTACAACTCCCAGAAATCCTGGCCAGCACAGCTAGGAGTGATGGCTCCTAGTGTTGGAGTGCAGCTCCCCAAGTTCTTTGCCAACACTGCTGTCATCTGGAGAAATTCTGAGAGCTGTAGTCCAAAAACACATGGGGACCCAAGGTTGGGAGCCACTTTTGTAGAGTTAGGAACTGAGGTTTGACACAAGGAAGCCTCCCCCCCCCACACACACACACAAAAAAGAAAGAAAAAAGAAAAAAGGGGGGTTAGAGAAAAAAATTAAGGATAATCAAGGAATTCATATGCATCATTTCTGTTAGTTCTTAGCTACAGCCTGATCCATTCAAGAAAGAGTGGGTGCAGGAAATATAGAACCAAATGTTTTCAACTATGATTGTCACAGGATCACCCTCTGTTATGACCTAACAATAGTAAGCTCATAAGATCACAGGATGTGCTAGCAATATGAACCATATCGTTTGACCACTGCATTCTGCATCTTATTGCCTGATCCTATGATTGATTTCCCCACAACTTTTCTTTACCTTTTTATAGCTTCCAATTGGCTTTAACTATGAACCACACACTGAAATGTTTCAGAGGTCAAGGTGGTGTGTGTGTGTGTGTGTGTGTGTGTGTGTGTGTGTGTGTGTGTGTGTGTGTGTGTGTGTGTGTGTGTGTGTGTGTGTGTGTGTGTGTGTAAAAATTTGACATAAAAATAAAATAAAAATAAAACTTCAGCAACCCTCCCACTTCCTAAAACACACACATTTGATGCATTTCTTAATCAAATATTTCTGGAAAATATTTGTTCTTCAGTATCCAGCAAGAAATAATGTTGCAGAGGTTCCGTGCTTCAGAGATAAACACAGAAGTTGATGGCTGGCTACAACAAAATCAGAACCTGGAAATTTGCCAGCTAGCGTGGATGTATGCCATATCATAGTTGTAAGTAAAATAGAAACAAGATTATATGTGTGACACATGTCTGCTTTTTGCACATTGTAGCCCTGCTCCAGTTGCATAAAGGAAATCCACCACCACATTTGTCAAAGAGGTCTGAGGCAGAAATTGGGTAGAATGTGGGGCAGCACCAGATCAGCTATTCTGGGGAGGATGGAATTCAGAAGTCTGAAAGTAGACTCACAGCTGACTCTCAGGATGGGACATCATGTGCTTTAAAGCAGTGTTTTTCAACCTTTTTTGGGCAAAGGCACACTTGTTTCATGAAAAAAATCATGAGGCACACCACCATTAGAAAATGTTAAAAATTTAACTCTGTGCCTATTGACTATATATAAAGTAATTCTCTTGAATAGGAATCAAATAAACACAAATAAAGTATTTTATTATTTTTCATATTTCTGTTTACTTGTTATAAAATACTTTATTATGTGCGTACCTGGGCCTGTTTGGCTGACATGTCCTTCAGCTTTTCCAACGGCACACCAGGCAACATGCAGGTGCGGCTTTAAAGGTACATGCACCACTGATAGCTGGTTCAATGTGTCTTGTTATATTGTACTCTGACATGTCCTGTACATTCAGGGCTGATGACCCAACTGAGGGAACTGTCTCTCTTCAAACCGAGAGACCACGCTCAATAGGAACAAGCACAAAGAGCCAGAATCTGAAATGGGTGTTTAAGGATGAATGGCTGGTTCCCCTTACTTTTGTGCCTTAGAAGGATGCTTTTTGCCTAGGGCCCCCAAAAGTAAGGGGCTATCCCATTCTCTACATTCTCTGCAAAGGTCAGGTCTTAGAACGTCAGTGAAAAGATCAAAAGAAATGCCTGGCCGAATGGCATGGCAAATTAGGAAAGCCATTCCTTACCTCCTCCGACTGTTCACAGCAATGCACACGCCAAGGATCAATGCCAGGGCCAAGAGCGAAGCGACTACGATCAACCAATCTGTGGATGCCAATGGGAGAAAAACCATGGGAATGTGTATTTGCTTGTCATTTGACCCAACAGCTGACATGATTTCTTTCATATCCCACTTTGTTTCCTTGGTTATTTTATTTCTATATGAACCAGTCAAGCTTGAATATATCAGGAGGGTTTGTTCACACAAAGTGAAACCACCATTCCTCCTTCATTATCTATAATTGTTTACATGGATACACAAGACTGTGCCCCCCCACCACAAGATTATTATTAGCTGAAATTTAAGAACAAGCAAAAAAAAAAACCAACCCAACCCCACCCAAAACAAATCAAAAGTCCTTCCATAAGCTTCCATAAAAACGCTTTCAAATGTCTAAAATACAGTATATAGTAAGTCATAGTGACATCAAATCAATAGTACATTGGCTTCCTTCAGCTTGTGTGATGACACTTGTTCCTCTCTCCCTATTGCCTTCCATGCCATAACTTGCTTTGAAGGTTTTCTAAGGTCTCAGGTTTTGAGACTGCAGTGGGTTCCAATATAAATAGGAAATCCCCTCTCCCTAAATCATCACACTGCATCCTGAGAGTCAAAATAATGAAGCTTAATTCCATGCCAATATGCCAAAATAATGAAATCCCTCAGATGTTGACTTTGTTTCCTGCTATTAAGGACCTAGGGATATATCAATATACAAGGGGCAACCCGTGATGGCAGTACATGTTAGGTATAAATGACTACATTCAAAAACTGACCTGGTATGCGAGACATTCGTGGTTGGCTTTTTGGCAAATCTCCTGGTAAAGGTGTGACACTCTTCCCTCTGTGGGAACCCTTCCCATGTTCATCAGGGTCAATACCTAAATTGAAGACAAACATAGTTATACCTGTATAATATATAAATCTAAAACTGATGACTTTAAATTTTACAGAATAGCACATAGCATTCTTAAAGGATATCCAGGAATTGGCCAAGAATCATGATCACAACACAGACACAATCTCTTGCATAAAGATAGGAAAATGGAAGCATAATGCAGCACCAGAGCCCCCAGTAAATCATAGATGTTATCGAGGAGCCATCCAAGATTGAACAACTGTGTTAGTTCTTTAGTTTGCTCCACATCACAGTAGGAACCTCTGATCAGCAAACCATTTTAAAGCATTTATCAATTTTCTTTCACAAAATGTGAGAGAGACACAGTAGAAAGAAGGAAGTTGAGTATTCATGTTGTCAGATACAATACTTAATTCAAGGGCCCTTTTCTGTTTAAAGGTCCGTCTTTCATGTCCTTTGTAGGTGAAGAATGCCTATATTAGTTCTATTCCAAAAATCTGAATGCAAGGAACATTACCCTTACATTTAAGTAAGAAATAGATTTACAGTAGGACCCTGGTATCCACTGGGGATTGGTTCCAGGCTTTCCCGTGGATAACAAAACCATGGATAAGAGAGAACACCTGCCCAACCACCTCCAAACTGCTGTTTCCTTTCAGTAGCTTGCTTTATGACTGCTGCTTTGTGACAGTAGCTTGCTTTATGGTTGCTGTTTGTGACAGTAGCTTGCTTTACAGATGCTATTTATGACAATAGCTTGCTTTACAGCTGCTGTTTGTGACAACAGCTTGCTTTGTGGCTGCTGAATTATTTAATTTTTTCCCTCTGCCAACCGTGGATAACTGAATCAGTGGATAATAAATCAGGGAGACGGGGGTCCTACTGTATATTGTATAATTCCCCCAAATTACATACACAAGTATCTCTGTTTAACAACTGTTTTCAGCACTGGTGATTCAAATAACATACAAAAAAATAAAATAACATAAATCTGATATTTAAAATAGCGGCACAAATTCCATGGAGCATAGCACTGCACGTCTTAGTCTCTGCAAAATGAGCGTCCAGATGTGACAATCAATTCAACAGTTACATTATCTATAAGCCACAGATCTCCACCCAATCAACACATAAAATGGATCAGAACACACCATCCCATATTGCACACTGATTACAAAGTTCAATGTGAATACAAAATTCAAGAGAAAGCCCAGTTCCATTATTCAGAAAGAAAGAGTGTGCAAAGCAAGGTATCACCTACAGCAGAAAGAAAAGCAGTATGTATTATTCTGTTTTTTGTATTATGTTCTCTTAATTGGTTCATAAGCATCATCCACAAATATAATGTGTACGGCCCCTCTTCACTTCCATGTTGACAATATATATCTGAATGCCGAATATGTATTAGCACACTAGGCTTTATGACTGGCCTTAACACTGGCTACAGTGAATGATCTCTCTAAATGCCCATGTGCTCTAGGCAAGTACTATATTCCTTACTCAGAATGACTTAGAATTCCCAAGAGGAATATGCCTTAGTTTTGAGCACCACCATTATCCTATTGGCATCTCACGCTGTCCCAAGGGGACTGAAATCCAGTAGTAAGTCACAAGTAGAGAAGGTCCACCAAATCAATTGCAAGTTATTTCCTTTGTATGTTGTATTGATTCAGTGAGCCTACTCTAATAGCAACTTATTACTGGACTTCGGCCTGCAGAATAACTGTACAAAGGCCTCCTTTCCCTTCATGTGATCCTTATAATCTTAGAACTGCGGAGCTGTGGTTCAGCCCACCAGAAAGGCATAGTGGGGAATCAAACTCCCAACAGTTGGCTCCATAATCTGATATCTAAACCACTGAGCTATCCAGCAGATATGCTGAGACCTTCCTCTGAGAATTTCTGCACTTCCACATTGGAAATGTTTAACAAATATCAAATAGGCGAGTAATAAATCCAAACCCAAGAACACCAATAGAGACAGCATGATGGGCAACTGCTTTGAGAGTTCCACTGCAACATCTCAGAAGGCTTTATCAATTTGGGGGCAAAGTGGAGGATTATGATCTATTCAAGAATTGACTCAATAGACTGGGATTAAGACCAGTGTTCTGGGACCATATTTGTATTCATCTGACTGCTCTCTTGGCTAACCTGGAGCCCTTTTACACAAACCCTAAGATCCGTTGGCAGCTTAAATTCAGATCCCCCAGCCAGATATCATGTGGTTTTGTTCCTTTCCCTGTGTTCCCACCCTTCCGCACTCTGTTGCTTCTGTTTGCGGTTAGGGGAGGGAGAAAAAAAGGGAGGAAAAAATGCAGGCTCACCTCCGTCTGCTGTCGGAGCAGCCCCGTAGGGATTCCTGTCTGTTAAAGGGGCGGTGGGGACAACAGAAAAAAGCAAAAGGCGAGGAGAGCCCGGCATTGGAATTTTTTTTACCTCCAGAGACCAGGTACTTGTAAAGTGCGCTGGGGCGTACTTAAGTGGGCGTGGGCGTACTTTTTTTTTAAGTCCGCTGCTGGTGGGAAAACAGTTTTATGCTCCATATCTGCAAGCGTTTTGCAGCGGATTTTAGGGGTTGTGTAAAAGGGCTCTCGGTGGAGCTATTTAATTAGCTACTCTTGTATTTTGAATTCTCCTGTTTGTCGGCAAATTTTAAGCCAAATAATGATTTCAAATCATAAATATTAAATAGGAAATGTCAGTGACTATCCCAAAGAATGGAAAACTAATGTAGATGTTGGCCATTCTGTCTGTAGTGATATTTAAGTGAAGATTGGAAAAGAAGCACCAAAGCCACAAAGTGAGCAAAGCCTGAAACCTCCTCCGTCTCCCTGATCCCAACAAAACGTTTGCTGAGAAATAATGACACACCTCCTAATGCAAAAGGGTTCATTAAAATAGCCTTGCAATGATACATCTTTGCAAGACACCATGTAAGAGAATAAATGCGCTCATAGTAAGAGAGACATGGCTAAAATATAGTTGTTTCCATGCCCTGTTCTCTCAGCATTTAGAGGCATGGAAAAAGCAAAGAGTTAGTTTAAAGTCCTTGAACGTTGAAGTCTTACTGCCAGTAGAAGTTGAGGAATGTCTGTCAGAATCACTGTCAACTTCCGAAAAAACTCCAGGTATCCTATAATCTTCTGTATCATTTACGTCACCTTCGTTGCTCCCTCCTGGATGCAACCCATGCACTGATGGATGTTGTGTTGATTCTTCACTTTTGGCTCCATCACTGGAGACCCAAGCTGTTGTAATGATGATTGAATCAACTGTGAGCTGAATATTTACCGAACCAAAAACATTGCTACTAAATTCCAACCGTACCAAAAGCTTAAAAGGAGGAAAACGGTGATGGTGCAGATTGTTTGCCATACAGATAACCTTCAGATTTTGTTATATTCTTTCACTCAAACTCTGCTCCAGTTGCAGACATTATGATTTACTAGAACTTCTCCAGGAGCAATGGATGACAAGCAAGCTAGGTCCAAGACATACGGTAACTCAAATCTAAGCAACATAGGAACTAATAACTTCCCTTGTTAAAGATGGCAAACGGCAACATTGTTGTGCTTGCAAACATATGGAAATATCCCTGGAGATGGACACTGATGAGCAACAAACTCATATCAATCCCATTAACTCAGGCATAGGCTTTAGGAAGTGATGTTAAAAGCTATTGTATTTCACTTGTATTTTCACTCATTTTCTTTAAAAAGCCAAATTGCTCATTCACTTGCACCCAAGGTTCCCTCTAAGGTGTGAGTGTGCATACACATGCCTCGCCGCCCCCCATACATGCCTTTTTTTCTCCCATGTACCCACTGCGACCAGTTTTGTTCTGGTCATGCCGGAACCCACATGGAGCAGAGCCACACACACATGTGGGTCAGAGCTCCATGCAGTGGGGGCAAAAAATAGAGGGATGTTGGTTGCATCCATGTTTTCATTTCTACATTGAGGAATCAACTTCCATCAACAGTTTAAAGAATCCAAAACATATATCAGAAACAACCAAATTGAGTGAATAATTAATACCACTGCTCTAATTACTACAGATATTACTGATGCTCCAGTTATTTGATGATTTAGTTATTAGATGCCATTGCAGCCTGAAAAAGCAATAAAATTAATAGCAGTCCAGTCTTATAAAGAGTACATCTTAAAAATGAAATTGTCCAGTCTTATAAAGGGTACATCTAAAAAAAAATCTGATCACACCACAATCTTGAAATGTCACTTAATCTTACAACTTGGCATGGTGATTAAAAGGCACAAGTTAAAGGACTCTGAAAAGCACAGAATGCAAAATTATATGCATGGCAATAAATTCATTTTGAGATGTATCTTTATGTGAATAGAAAGAAGAAAAATAGTAGATGGCAAAAATAAATAGTAGCAGAATAAAGACAATGATTGGAAACTAAAGGCCAAAATATACATTCCAGAGTGAACAAATAAGTGTATATTTATATTTATTTTTATTTAAAAATATCATTCTTTACATCTGTCACATAAATTTTTAGCAGTTTGTAGTGCGACTATTTGAAAACAGACATTTTCAGACGAATTAATGTAATGTTCCAAGGGCGAATTTACTCATGTGATTTAGAAAATTCACTCCATCATTCTGTCCAATGGAAAGGATGACATACCTTATAAAGTATCCTTGGGATGCATGGAACTTTGTCTCTACTCAAACTAAACACAGGCATTAAGGGTAAACCCAACAGAGACAGGCGGAAGAAAAGATCCCACCACCATTGTACTGGATACCTGTATGATCAGTTTTATTTTTTTGATTTATTCCTCTTCGAGGAACAATTCCAGGAACTAAGACATCCGCTGGGGACTGTGTAGTGTACTGGTCCTCACTACCCCATTGACTCACTGGTTCAAGGGTTGGATCTTCTTTGGTCCCATGAAATACCACATCTAATGCAACAGTAGAGTAATTAAAATGATAAATTTCCAGAACTATCACCTGTATTTTTCTTTGACCCATAAATCTCCCAACAGAACGGGTCTAATGTGCTTCTCCAAACAGCAGACAAAATGCAAGTAAGTTGAAGGGATTTGCTATAACTTTAGAACTTCTCCAAGTTACTCTTCTGGTTGGGCATGAGTCCCATGCTATACATCTTCTTCCCTTGCCACCTAGGATCACAGGTTGACTGAGAATTGAAATCCCCATGACACATCTTCCATGCACTTTGGACTGATAAGAACACAGCTCAGAAGCCACAAGCCACCTCCCTGCTTGTTTGACAGGCCTAATCATTGACAAATGATGCCTATCTTTCATCTTTCTCCTTTTTACACCTTTCTCTTTTACGTACACCATAAATTTGTTACAAACTTTAATCTTTACCTATTCCATTTCAAATCACATCATTTCTAAATGCCCCTTACATCCAAAATTAATGTATGCTTTTAGCAGATGTTAATAATACAGGATAAGTTAGTAAGAATATCAGCAAAGAGAATGCAAGGTACTGTACAGATACTGAACACCTTCTTGCTTTTTTAAACATAATCCAAACTGAATAGCCATACCCTATAGCAGTGGGGATGAACCTTCAGCACTCCTGATGCTTTGGACCACAATTCCCACAGGCCTTTGTCATTGGCAGTACAGGCTTTGAATTCTGGGAGTTGTGGTCCAAAACATCTGGAGTGCCAAAGGTTCACCACCACTGCCCTATAGAATAGCTAAAATGATATATATACAATGTAAAAATATTCAGTCTGCAGATATCAGGCCCATGATCATGATACAAGTACTGGCCTGGCTTAACAATCCAGACATTAATAAAAGATATCATGATTAAATAATACATGTATTGAAAAGCTGTATTTCATTTCATGTGTCATTGAACAGATCATTCAAAGCAATACCTGTAAATGAAAGTTCATGTTCATTTGTACTATCATCTTTAGAAGTATTAGTGGAATAATTTTCTTTAGGATCCCAGCCTGGCTGATGGGTAGGAGGTAGTGGCTGTTGAGTTGGGTCTTCAGGATCATTGTATACGAGAACTGTTTGATGAACCGACAATGAACTTAGGGTTGGATATTTCAAACACAAACTGGTGTCTTATCCAAACCACCCTGCCCCATGACTTGACCACCCATTCTTTATTTATAGTAAAAAGAACTTCCTTTATAAATACAGCCTGCACAGATGCTAGTATATGACCATCTGTATTCTTTATTTATACTTTCAAGAATCTTCTTTTTAAATACAGCCTGTGCCAATATTGTGCTCAGTCTATAACAAATTATATTCAGTGACCAAAGGCAAACAGGGATGGATGTACTCTAAGAGACCCTGTAGACTAAGAAACTGATTTATCACTATTCCCTCTATGAGTTTTTATCACCACCAGTGTCCAGTTGGAAGAATTCCTAGAAATATATCACCTTTTGTGTTATTTGTGTGAGAATGAGATGCTTTAAAGGGGATTGGGCAGATTTCTGCAAGAAAAGTCCATTGTGCTTGATGTAACATTGGATCATGCATAGCATCTTTCATGTTTGGCATCATCACTGGAATCCAGAACTCTTATAATGAGTAAATATTTGAATATTATATAACATTTATATAGCTACTTCCCACATACTACAGCAAGCAAGCTTTTGAATTGTATTAATATGTTCACTTCCACTGTTGCATCAGGATGCTTGTCATGCAGTAATGCTCCTTTTATAACATCTGCACTCATGGCATTATCACTGGAAGCAACAGTGTTACAATAATGTGTTACCTATTTTTAAGTAGTAGGTTTCCATGGTTATATTTCTCAATATTTACTAGCTCCTATATTGTGTTGAATATGTTGTCATTCAGTTTTATGACATGCAGTCTTATGGAATATAATTGTAGATTGAATCTTAAAATATATTCTGAGCTGCCTCGGATCCATCTTGGGAGAAAGATGGGATCCACATCATTTAATTATTAACGTCCATCACAAACAGAATCTTCAAAGCTGATGCTATTCACAGTGTCCAGGCAAATGTTAATGATAGCTGGATATATTTTAAATTCTGAATATGTATGGTCTTATTTCACATTTCTACAGGATTTGTGTGAGAATTTTTATCCATTATGAATCATTTTCTGTACTTCCCACTGATTTAACGGAAACAGTACTATACTTTCATTAAACCTGTTTGGAGATATGGCAAAGCTACTTTGTTTGACTGCAACTTTCAAAGTAGAGGATTTTGAGATCTGCACGGTGAAGAAAGTAATTTTGGCAAACTGTAGTAGCCAAATTTATCTGGAAAGATGACAGAAAATAAAAAGCTTACAGACATCCATATCTATCTATCTATCTATCTATCTATCTATCTATCTATCTATCTATCTATCTATCTATCTATCTATCTATCTATCTATCTATCATTCATTCTTTCTTTCTTTCTTTCTTTCTTTCTTTCTTTCTTTCTTTCTTTCTTTCTTTCTTTCTTTCTTTCTTTTTCTGGCTGGGTACCTGTATGTGAAGATTCTTTTTCATGCTCCCTTTCAGTTGGATGTATAATTCCAGGCAACACATACTCTCCAGAGGTGTTTGTGAGGTATTTGTCTTCAGTATCCCATTCAGAATGTTCCCTGTGCAACGCCGTGCCATGGGATGAGTCGTTGTAGTGAGTGCTATGGCTGGGAACTACTACTGTTACAAAGAGGGTTGAGTCAATTTTAAATACCTGGATTTTCCTGCTGCTTTACTAAAGGCTATTCTCATTCAAGAACATGTGAGTTGAATCAGGATTACACTCATTCTGCTCTACCTGCATTCAATCTCAATATGATTTCAATGGAAAACAATATCTAATCTACAGAGAGAAATCGACAAATAAATGTGCTTACTTTTCCTAACTGGTAATTGTACTTGACTTTTTAAAAAATCCATAGTCAATGAACTCTAGACTCAAATTCCCATCTGTCTGTATAGTCTATTACTCTGGAGAACTGTGCTATAATGATTATGGATAGGTTCCTGTGGTCCACCATATCTAAACCACCACTTGGCATCATCCACTAATCAATTGCTATGGTGAACTGCTATATACTCACATGCCCCCACCTCTGATGCAGTACAAAACATCATTTTGTCCAGCTTTCTTAGTGCCTCTTCTAGATCTATTCCAAGTTACAGTATATGTCAAGAGAGCTCAGCCACTAACTTTAATTTACCATCATAATGCATTTAATGCAGTTCATGTCTGGACAAAGGTCTAAATCCAATTGTTACTGGATTTAACGCCATTAAGTTAACTATCCTTTGGTAAGCAAACACCTATGTGGTTTCCACTGACATAACAGACCCACTCTGTTGGGACTAAAATTGGATTTACCCCTAATTGAGTAAAAATCATTATTGTCCATCTGTCACTGGAATGCACAGTGTTAGCCGAATGGGTTCTCTCCATTCTCAAGTCTGGTCTTCTGGTGGTGGTGGGGAACCCCCTAGAGCAGATGCAGAGAAGCACATGGGAGCAATGGTGTCCAGGAAATTTAAATTCCATTGTAGGAGCACCATTTAGAATAATAAACAAGTATAATCTAATAGTGAAAAGCAAAAATGAAAATGTAGCAACTTTTAACGTTAACTCTCAGTCAAGATATAAAGTCACCTCTACCTATAACTATATTATACCAGCTTTCACTTCTGTAGACAAGGGTAGCCTATTTTACGCCTTCCTCGATCATAAACAACATTTTTTGCCATCCACACCATTGGCTGTAACAATGGTGGTTAAGTCTGTTTTAATGATTATTTTCCCATTGCCTCTCCCATATCCAGTGAAATAGGAGAGGAAAGAGAGCGTATGTGACCATGATCTAATAGAACAAACTCTTTGAATTCCCAATTTAACATTATATCCTCAAAATGCATGTACTATATCTGGAGAAATAAAAATAATCATTCCAACATTTTGTGGGAATTCTGCCCATAAAATACAAATGGCTCTCCATATATTGATGTATTACCCATGTTATTATATGTTGGGTTGGTGGGGGCTGATAAGAAGTGGGGAACTAGGGAGTGTTGCAGGTTCCCCAATCCCAATATATGGCTTCAGTTATATTACCTTTGACCTTTCAAAAATGTTTGTTTCACCTAGCATTTTATTAATACACCATGCATACTGGAAGTGAGTAGCTGCTTTCATCTGGGTCTTGAATTTCTTTAATTCCACGTAGATTATCATTGACCCCTTTTAAAATTGTCAGCAACCACGGAAAGTTATTCTGCCTTAATGGCAGGAGAGGGAGACATATTAATGAAATCCATTCAGAAAATGTGAAGGACATATTTTCTTTCTGCCTTGTACCTGTATGTGATCTTTCCGAGTCTTTTTCATGTTGGCTTTCATTTGTAGAAACAATGCCAGGGACAACACCATCCCTAGACGTATTTGAAGGATGCTTGTCTTCATGGCTCCCAAGAGAATGGATCCCATGGATCAACAAGGTGTCATTCGTAGAATCTTCATTGTTAATCTCATCAGTGGCAACCACAACTGTTATAATGATGGTAGTTTGGATCAGTGGCATATTTTCACAAGCAGATCTCATATGACACAGGGGCAACTATTTCTACTGGGATCTTTTAAAGCCAGTAAACCCAAATCCTTTTGACTTGAGTGAAGTCAGGATTGCAATACTTGTAGGAAATAGTATATTGTGATTTGGATATGAATAGAATTATGTTTTTCCAAAGGGTACCTGTATAAAATGATTCATTTTTATGTTCGCTTTCAGCTGGAGGAACAATTCCGGGGACCATCTCTTTGCCAGAGGTGTCTGAGGGATGGATTTCTTCACTGGCCCCTTCAGGATGTGCCCCTTGCAATACTGGGTCTGGAGTAGATTCTTCATGTTTCATCCCATCATTAGATACCTCGCCTGTGTTGATGATGAAGCATTTTGATAATTTATTGTTTGTAGAACCACTGCCTGTAATACCCTTTTTGGTTTTGTATATACTCTTTATTTCAGAGAAAAAGTGGTACTTGCTGTGCAAGCACTTTGACATAGAATCACAGAATCATGAAGTGGCAAGGGGCTTACAAGGACACTGAGCCAACACCCAGCTCAGGGCAGGAATACAAATAATAGGATATTTGCCAGGTGATTGTTGAAATTTCTCTTTTATGCCTCCAGCATTGGAGCACTCACCACCTTTATTTAGGTATGCATTCATTGCTTAGATAGTCAGTGCCTCCACAGCTTATTAATGTCAACAGGTTTTCAGGCAAAAACAAACACCCACAAAAACAAAAAACAAAAACAAATGACACAAAACCTGTGGCACCTTAAAGACTAACTTTCATATTTTAATGTAATGTTTTGTGGACACAGCAACTTCCTCAGGCATATAGCAGCAGAATGCTCTGCAAGTGCCGCCAATGCGGCACAGGATCTATTTTGTCCACCCATCTAGGGAGGGCAAAGAACGAAGACAATGACAGAGGCTCGTGAGGGCCAAAAGGGAGGTCTTTAAGTCATCGGCCTGCCTCTTCATCATTGATCGTTGCCACACCCGCCCACCCAGTATTACGGGTGAGTTTTAACTGGTCGCTTTGGGGCCAGATGGGAATTTTTGTCCTGCCCCTGATTGGCTGTACATGGAACATGCACGTTTTCACCCATCCTGTTCTCTTAATGGATTATTTTCTGGGTTTGGTGCAGTGTTTTGCTTTGGTCACACTGGCAGGTAGTGGCGGAAGGCAGGTAAGGTTTGGAGTTAATTGACACCTGAAGATGGTGTAAGCTGGCCCCACCTCGCAGCGCTGAAAGCCCTGAGGACTCGGCACTGGGCGGGAGGGAAAGAGACTGGGTCCCACAGATAGCAACCACTCAGAGCTGGGAACCTTGGATGGTTGGGACCTGCAGGGTATTCCCGGATCAGCCCTCCGTCCTACTATTGGCCCCCCTTTGAACGTTGTCATTGACGTGTTAATAAAGTGTGGCCCATTTATTCATCCAAAACTTCGTGTGTTAGCTACTTACTCTGAAATGGGTGGGCAATGAGTTGTGCAATATACTATGTGATGAGATATACATTTCATACTAGGTAGTCATTGGCTGTAGTATATAGCGTTGGGGTGGATAGGAAAGGGGAGAGGTGGACGTCAACAGAATTACTTTAAGTCATCAAGGTTTGTAACTGCCATCTAATACAGTTAAAATGCATGAAAATAATCAAAACAGAAAGAGAGAAGTTGTATGTACTAGCTAGTTTTCTTCACCAATAGCAAACTGAGTGTGTTGGAACCATTGTAATAAATTGTTGTTTATTTAAATATTGTTGTTTATTTAAATATAACTGGCAATTGTTGTTTATTTAAATATAACTGGCAAACCACTCCAGTATTCCTGCCAAGAAAACTCCATGGACATGGGGTCACGAAGAGTCGGTCACGACTGTAACAACGCAACACACACACACACACAAAGGGCTGAATCCATACAGTGTGGCCCTATGAAAAATCAGTGTTATTATTATAATCTGTTTCTGTACTTCCGGAACAAAAAATACTGGACAATTTACTCTAGATGATGCATGACCAGGGCAAAATAGAGGGGGATTATTGCCCCATGGGATTTGGAAACTATATGTCTGGAAGAGACAAAGAGTTCTAAGAAGAGTTCACCTCCCAGGCACTGACATGCCCAAAAGCTCTGTGTTAAGAGGCGCTAAACTGAAAGAAGGAAAAAATGGAAATTTTCTTTTAAGATAAGCACATTCGAGATCACATTAATTGATTAGCCATACTGGCAGTACCTGTTTGAGAAGGTTTATTTTCACGATCATATTCATTTGGAGAGGTAAGTATATTAAGGACATCAGTGATCGTTCTGTTTGTGGTCGACTCTCCTTGACTCCTCCGTCCAGGTTTACCCACAACTGACAACTGATCCTCATCTGCTTCTTCATGTTGAACACTCTCATTGGAGAATGTCACTGTTGCGGTGATGATAAATAAAGCAGAAATAAACACCTCCCTGTTTTGGCCTTCTTGGCAGGTAATGGCTCAGGGCCAAACATCTGCAGAAGCTTTAATAGCCTCCTCATTCAGATTTTTGTATTCAGTTCAAATTTAACAAATTAAATTAATTATATTAAGGGAAACCCCATGCATGCTTTTTAAATGCATAGTTTTCACTTCTATAGAGATTGAACAGGGCAGCATATACAAATCTTACATCAGAGGAGGGGTGGCAGCAGAATTTGTTCTAGCTATAAGGACCAGAATCTCCCAGTTAGAATGGCCAAAGACTGGCTGGGGGATTCTGAGAGTTATAATCCCCCAAAGTCACCTTTCCAAACTTGGTTCCACAACCAAAAGCAGTGACGATACTACACTGAGTCTACAATTGTTCAGCAAAAGATTCCAATCAGTATTTTAATCACAGCTTTAGCCATTAAAATTATTGATTTGTTATTATTATGTTATATTCCTTTATTTTTTGTTCAGTGGAAACTGAATGATGTAACTGGCGACCCACAGTGTTTGGAAGAAATCAGTTACTTCTTTTCATAGGAGCACTGCTTTTGACAAGTTTACATCAACATATACCCAGGATCTCGAGCGGCATGTGTTTGTGAGCTGCAGGAGAAACTCTGCAGTCACTGAACACACACGGCTGTGTTTCAAGAACCACAGAATGCTTCAGAACGATCAAATGGGAATTCATTCCCTGGCACACTTATATATGAAGTTTCCATATGGTCAACTATACTGGTGATGATTCTAGCTCAGCATGACCCAGTTTAAAAATAATCAACCGTCCACGGTGGAACTTTTTTTCACACCATGCTAATTGCTGCCCTTGGATGCCTTCCCATATTTATCCATCCTTTTTAAAAAAATCCTTCCTATGAATGAATGAAGAGATGGAAGAGCTGTACAGTGCCCTTTGAGTCTTAGTGACAGGAGCCCTCCATTCAGAATCTCAAATCTCTCAAGTGTTATCAGGATTGTTACCACTCTGGCTACATGGGAGAACAGGAGAAGGTAACTACCTCTCCCCCAGTATCTAGAATGACTATGTCTAAGTCATGATGCATCATTTTGTCTAGATACTTGGGTCAGGAAATGAAAGCAGATAATGCATTTGGAAAACAATTCTAGTCCTAATATGATAATTCATTATTTGTAGTGATACCTGTATGATGAAAATCCCCCTCTCCCAGCATGCTCTCTTCTTCACTTGAGGGACCAAGTCCCATGGGCAATGTGTCTGATGTGGTGTTTGCTGTCGGTACGGTGCCTCCGGTGTCCAATCCAGACAGCCCTCCATTCTGCGGTTGCCGATCTGGGTCTTCCTGCTTGAAGAAATCATTGCTGGAGGAAACAGCTGTTATGATGATGTTTGGAATCAGTTCCAGTATTACGCTTGCTGACAAACCATCCAGACTGTTCTCTTTGCCTCTTTAAAAACACATACACTCCTTGGGTTCTCGGTTGTGTACATGACCAAGAGGAACAGATGGAAAGTAGACAAAAATTTGGAGAGTATTGCTGCATTCACAGCCACCTATTGTCATTGCCTCAGTTTTCGGAAGCTGGCTGATTTTCCAAACAGTGCCCCAGAGACCAGTAGCAATAAGAGAAGGAAACATAGCAGCAATAGAGGCAGAAAAGAGGGGTCAGCAGCTTGCACCTTTAACTGATCTATCAAATGTCTTTGATAGATGCCAAGAATTGGTACCATCTGGATTCAAAGTAGCATCTCCAGTCCATCAACATAATTTCTTTTTTTGTCTTCTTTCTCTTCTTTTATTTTCAAATTGTGCTTCTTGAACTGTTTGGGTTTGTTTGTTTTTTTAACTTGGTTCCAGGTATGAGTCCACATGCTTGAGCTAGATAATACAGATTTGCACTTTCATCTTGAAAGTTTATTTGGGTTGGCATTCTGCGCCGCAGAGGCTGTTCAACCAGTTTGATAGATGTAGCTTTATTCAGTACTAAAGGTGCTGCTGCTTAAATCCAAGGAAATTAAGTCAGGAAGATTACAAAGTACCACCACCAGCCCACAAGAGATTCCATGCGGTGCCAAACCCTTTCTTCACCAGCAAGATAATGAATCAGTTTTGATAAACATCTGAGTTGAGTCTAAAAGAACATGCTTTAGATGCTGAGTAGTACTATCACCAACACCAGAAGAGAAAACACCACAACCAGTGAAAGCACTGTTCAGTGAGAAAGATAGTCCCATTCCAGAAGAGAAGACAGCAATCCGTTTTCACAGTAAAGAGAAGAAACCCAGTAGTCCACACTGTGGGAAGTGGAATCTAGATTTCTTTCAGAGAGAGGAGAAATTGCGCCACCCTGGTTTGACCTAATTCTTGACAAAGGTGTAGGAGCTTTGGCAGTTTTAATGGCCAGAGTGTTAAGTCCCTCAGAAGAGAAACAAAAAATCAACAAGGTGGATTGAGGGAGGCAGATGGGCCGGCTGTCCAGCTGTGAGAGGAAGGAGCAAGACTGAACACCAGGAAAGGCTAAGAGACAACTGCTGCTGTTGGTGGTGGCGCCGGAAGTAGCAGCTCCTTCACTCTCACACCAGTCAGTACAAGGCTGCTGCCAATGTTGTAGAAAGACTCTACCAATTGGGAAAACTGGAGAGCAGTGGGGTGAGTCAGTTTGTGTAGGTTCTCTGCTGCCAGTGGGGGGTGGGGGGAGGAGGGAAAGAAGAGGGCCTTTTAATTTAGCATTGACATCTCAAGAAATACAGGACTCAGTCCAGTGCCACAGTAGCACCCAACCATTAGCAGAACTGAACTTTCTCTACCTCATGTCCCCCTGCAGCCTTATGTGCCACACAGAAACTGGCTTTGGAGAATCCTCCCCACTAGAGATGGGCACGAAACGAACAATTTTTTTTTCGTTTTCATTTTTTCATTTTGTTACGCAACGAAACGACAAACGAATTTTGTCTCCAAAATGAAACAAAACGAACAGAAACACCGGAAATTTTGTCATGTGTTTCGTTTCCGTTACTGCAATACAGTGAACTGCTTTAAATGCTAAAAAAAATCACAAAAAATTGAAACACATGGTAATGAAATGGTAATTGAAACAAATGGTAATGAAACGGAAACTTGCAGGCTTTGATACTGGAAAAACGAACGAAAATGAAAATGAATTTTTGCAAAAATTCACGAAAAACAGAAACAAACCGAAACGGACCCTCCAAACGACAAACAAAACATCTTTTTTTTTAATTCGTGCCCATCTCTACTCCCCACTGCTGGAGCAGGTTTCAGAGAAGCAAGAGGGTGCATGGGGGACAGATGGTCCAACTCCCATTTCTGCTGAAGGAAACAATTATATCAGGAAGATCACCATCTCAGATGCTCGAATGGCAAGTTGATTTGATCTGGGCAGATACCGGCCAGTTTTGAAGAGATACTTTCATGGACTGCAAAAGCAGAGCATCACAGTACTATTTTGAGCAAGGAAACTGACTTGATAAAGCTGCTGAGAAGCCATTTTGAACTTACTGTTCTAAGAGTGGGTTGGACATGGATGACACATCCATCCAGAATGTCTTCAAATTTTAGGGAAATTCATGAGCCTGATATACTAGGCACTGGCATTTGTGACTCACTGTTTCTCAGCCAAAGCTAAGTTATACTTGAGTTTTTGGGTTTGTGGTTTTGGTCAATGAAGCCAAAACACATTGGGTAAGAAATGTCTTTAAATATTTGGCCCTTTTTTCTGTTATTTCTTAAAATAATCACTATACATGATCTGCATATATTGTACCAATACAGACTGGATAATATTTCTAATTTTTAACTAGATGCTAGGCTTTGATACTGCAAAAACAAGTTTCATTTCATATTAATATAAGACAGATTGTGTTGAATCATTCATACCGGTAGTTGTCGAGTAATGTTCATCATCACCTAGAGGATCAATTCCAGGTGGCACATAATCCTTTGTGTCATTTGTTGAATGTGTGACTTCACCATCCTTTTCAGAATGTACACCATGTCGTAAAGAGTCATGGGCTGAGTCTTCATGTTTGATAACCTTGCTGAGGACCACAGCTGCTGTGACAATGGTTGAATTGACATTGATTTGCATGATTGGTTATCACTGGACTTTGTTTATTCCATGGTCTTAAGTATCACTGTGGTTTTAATATATTTTGTGTATATAGCTTGAGAAAAACCCTTTATGATGTACAGGTATTTGAATATGCAAGTAACCTGTTATATCCTCAGCCTTTCCCAGAGAGGGAGGACTTAACATATGTGAGGAAGCAACAGATCTCCAACATAACTCATTGTTAATTCAAATGCATTATATTCCAATACAAATCATTCACACATCAGAAAGAGAGTTATTGACTAGTGATCAATCAAGCATCTGCAAACCAGCTATATCTCCTTCTTCACTGCCTGCAAACATTCACTCTGGCTTCAGAACAATTGATGGTAACAGTCAGTAGATGCTTTGCATACTTCCAAACATGTCCTCTGCATCAGCTATGAAATGCACCAAAAATACACCATCCTTACTTCTCTGATGCCACCAACATAGTTCAGCTGAATTCAATCCACAACAATGATATGATCATGAGATTTCTATTTTTCCACCTTCAAGAATAATGTGCTTAAATGCCCATGGACATGCTACACACTGTAAGTTCTTTTGTGATAGAGGAAGCACCTTACGCACATAGTAAATAACATGAAAAAAGTGTGGCTGAGCAGAATTCTTTTATTACTTTTGGATCTAGTCAGATAGCAGCAGAATGGCACCACCACCTTCAAAGTGCTGCTTAGCCAAACTGGAAGTTTTAGAGATTACCACATAATCCAAACCACAGTTTGACACTGTACTCTCACATATGCTGCTATACAGTATATACTAACTATTCCACCTATTATCCAAATTTTCAAAAAGAAAGAAAGAAAAAGATTTGGGTGGTTTTACTTCTGTCCCTTGGACAGCAGAATTATGTACAATATGTGAACAGGCTCATGTCCTTGTGCATTATTCCACTCACATAATGTTCCCATTGAATGAGGATTTGGGCAGAAAATATGCATATGTTATGAGGAGCTTTCCCTGATCTGAACTTCAGACAGAGCATAACTCTCCATCCGCTGGCAAACAAAATTCTGTCCTTAAGGGTTTTCTTGGGATGATGATACATGATGATAAAACCTTTGCTTGGTAAAATTCTGTGTTGAGTAGATTTAGATTTAAATTAGAGAGTAAAAATATATGCATTCAATTACTATAATGAAGTTATTGTAGAAAATATATCAGAAGCAGAATACAGTCTTCTTTAGAAGATGATATTTGGGTATATTATAATCTCTATGGGAGAGTATGGCTAAATTTCTGAATATTATTCACACTGTGTAATCACAAGACAATTCTCCACACACTTCACTATCAGCTACAGCGAAAAATAAACAGCAAAAATTATAACAACTGAATACAAGCACATAGGTTTATTCTACCAGACTGCATTTTCATAATCAAGAGGGGAAAGAGCCAAATTATGCCATCACCAGCACCACCACCACCAGCACCAGCACCACCAAAGGGCACTGCAAATCAATTGCCATCCTGCTGAGATGAAGCCATTGCAGAATATAAGAACTAACTTTATGAATGAAGTATACAAATATGACATCACTGCATGAAAAGTCAGGTTCTGACAGTTTCACTCCAGGTTATGGGATGAAGATGCCTTTAATCCCATTTTATGGCAAGAACTGCCATAAGTGTGTGTATCCATGTTGGGTTTGCTAGACCTCTCGGTGGCTTTTATTATCACTCATCTTGGTGTCCATCTCTAGGATGAGACTGGAGGGCACTGCATTTCATTGGCTGAAGACAGAGACAAAGAACATCCCTTTGATGGCTGGCTGTTTGCCAGTAGAATTCTCCAGGGTTCTCTTCTGTTCCCCTTCCACTTCCGCCCTATTTAACCTATACTTGAAACTACAGAGGAAAGTCTTTCAGAGTTTCATAGTGCAATGGCACCAGTTTTCAGAGGATGCTCAACTCTTATTTTTCTTTTCCAATAATATCTGAGGCAGTTCTAAAGCATTGTCTGGGGTAAGAAATAGACGGGATCAGGGTAACCGAATTGAGGCTTAGCCCAGACAAGGCAGAGACATTTTTGGTTGGAAGGTAGATCAGGAGAGAGAACTCAACCTGTAGCGAATGGGATTGATGTTCCCTTGAAAAGCTATTTTTCACAGATTGGCCAGGGTGCCCAGGCTTCAGCAGTAGCCAGGTACACATGTGCATAGTTAAGGATAGTGTGCCACTTATGACCCTTCCTGGAGAAGTCCGACATGGCCAGAAACATCAGAAACAGACAAAATTCAAAGAAAAAAAAAAAAGAAAAGGCAAATACATATGGTACCTTAAAGACTATTATATTGTTTTTGCCTTTTGTTTTGTTTCTTTGAATTGTGCCTAGAATTCTTACACAGACTAACATGCCAACCTCTTCCAAAACTATAATCAGAAACAGACATTAAAGATAATGCACAGTTACCAGACTGGAAGCATGTTAACACTGCAGAAGGCTAATTGAGGCAGGCTTTTGATGTTTGTAAAATCAGACTTTAAAGAAATTCTGTGCTTAATTTACATAAACCCAGAGAAAAGAAGATCACCTGAGATGCTCACGCTAATTAAGAATGACTCTTTTCCAGTCATAGGCCATCTCTAATGTCTGTTTCTGGTCCGAATTGCACTTTGCTGGAATTGCTGCAATGCATTTGTTGTGTGGATATCTTTGGAAAGTGTTTGGAATCTTTAGCAATGCAAAATGCAGTGGCCAGGCTATTGTCCAATTACAGTTCTCCACTATGACACCTTAATTGGATACTAACCCAATGGTAACATTCATTGTACCAGTGATGGCCTATAACACCTTTTATGACTTGGGCCCAGGCTGTCTGAAGAATTGCATTTTCCTGTATGAGATTGTCCGCTCTTTGTATTTTCAGGAGTAGTCTTTCTTTCTGTTCCACTACATCAAGGGTGCGGAAACTTTGGCCCTTCAGATGTTTTGGACTGCAACTCTAGCAGCCCTTTATCATTGGGAATATAGGCTCGGAATTTTGGGACTTGCATACCAAAACATCTGAAGGGCCAAAGGTTCCCCACCCCTGCACTACCTCATGACATGTTTAGTGGGGACACAAGAGAAGACCTTCGTGATACCTTTTACGTGGGTATTGAACTCACTTTGGAGAGTGCTAGCGGGAGGTCTTTCCTCCTCTTTGCAGGCAAGGTTGTTTTGCTTCAACAGGGCAATGGCTAACAGTCTGGACCTTTTGGAATTAAGGGACCCAAGAAAGCTTTGGTAGAAGATGTTTTGTTACTGATTTAAAATGGCTTTTCATTGTATTAAATGAACATGTTTTGATCTGATTAATACTGTTCTGATATTGTGATTTGCTGTGGTTTTAGCAGGATCTCTATTTTTTCCAATTTAGGTTGCAAAATGCCTTCTGTTCCACATGGGAGAAAAGTGGAGTTTAAAGTTAACCAACCAACATATTTTCAGAGAAGGGTCATGTCCCTCACTGGTGCTCTACATGAAAGAAACTGAAATATGGAAAAGGGAAAGTAAAGCAAAGGATTGCTATGCAGATCCTCAGTAAAAAGGCCTAACAAGCTCCAGCCAAACCCAAGCTGTGCCCCTCATGCACACAGTGTAAAACATAAAACAGGACTCCCTCTTATCAGCACATTCAACTTGCCATTTTCCGGATATAGTGATGGAAAAGCAAACACCTATTCCCACATTAGAGCATGGAGGAGGAGGAGGAGGAGGAGGAGGAGAAAAAATTGACACAACAGAGCAATTCAGTTAAGTCTCTCTGCTATTTGGTTGTATATTTCCATGCATTAATCTGGCAGGGTATCCAGAACATCACCTTAAAAGTGATTAAATATTATCTTGATATTTTTGAATTATGCATCTTAAATATACAACTAAATTATATATCATAAACCACTTTTTGCAGGCTGTCATTATTTATTGCTGAAGTGTTTAGCAGACACACATATACCTGAATCTCATCTTTTACTAACAGTCACCATAACACACTGCAAAAACTATTGGATTTAGTTCTTACTGGTTTTTGATGGTGAAGGTTCCTGATCCCCACTGTTGTTCCACTCAAGAACTGTTTCACGGTTAATCTGGCCAGACCCTTCTTCGTTATCATCACCATCATCACCACCTCCATCATCATCATTTTCTTCTGTACTCTCATCTAGTGATTTATTGGTGTAAATCATTGGTAAGCTTACAATATCTTTACCCATTTATTTCTCCATCACCCAAATAAATATCACCACCGTTTTTGACGTCCTTTGCACTCCTTTCAAAGTTAATTTAGAGATTATAAAAAAACATAGAACCTGTCTTGTTGGAAGAAGATTCAATGGGATTGTTCAGATCCAATATTAAAGTAAGCTTGGAATGGACCAGAAAATCTGGTTTGTGTCCTGTGCCTGTGATCTAGTGTAAGAGAAGCAGGACTATACTTGGGCTAGAGTTTGTAGACAGTCATTCTACAATTATATCCTTGTTTTGACTAGAGTGTGTATTTGCCACATGTCAGTGTCCCACTACGTCCGATGAGTAGCACTGGTTATGGGGGAAAGGGAGCATTTATGAGTTATTCAAGCTATTGGGAGACCTTCACGGGGGGGGGGGCATCACAAGAGCTTTCAGCTCCTCATCGAAGTAAGGAGGAACATTTTTTTCAAGATACTTGAAAAGCCACTGACTTGTAGAGAGAAAGAAATGCTGTGCATCCTTCTTGATTATGTTGTCTTTCTACATTATACTATGGTAGCCAAGTTAAAATGTGCACTAATGATGTCCTATCCGAAGAACTGCAAATCATGGATCTAGCAATAGGAAAATCAAATGAGTAGAAATGAATGAGATTCTTCACCTGAAATCCTGTCAAGGGAATGCTTTGGGAAGCCATTTTTAATAGCAAGAGCAACCAAGAGTGGACCTTTGTTCCAGATGATCAGAATACGGGCCTAAACCATTTTGAGAAGCCATTGTAAGAGCAGAAAATAATAAAAAATATATATACATGAAAGGATACAAAATGAAAGATGAGCCCAAATGAATAGAGGAGATGTTACTGAGATGTCTGAGTAAATGAGGCTCAGTCTAACAGAACAGAGCTATAGGTAAAATGTGGGTGTGGCTTCTAATATGCTTATGAAATTTATATTTTTTGATATAAATGGGTTATTTAATTACAGTGTTTATTTATTTGATTTATATACTGCCAATCTAACCAAAGGCCATTCTGGGCAGTTTTAAACCTATATTCTTTTAGTAGTGTGCAGCACCTCCTTCATTAATGGGGAAGATTAATAGGGGAAATTATACAGAGTAAACCATTCATGAGGACAACGAGGAAGCCTGACATCTGTGTGATTGTGTGTGCATGTTCTATCTATCTATCTATCTATCTATCTATCCATCCATCCATCCATCCATCCATCCATCCATCCATCCATCCATCCATCCATCTATAAAAAAGGAATTTTATTGAACCACACCTGAACTCATAAGATGGCAGTACAAAAGAAGCATATTTTGTGCTTCTGTTGGAGACTACAGAAAGGTTTATTTAATAACTGGTGTGTGCATGTTGGTTTTAGATAAGGCAAGTCTCTTCAGTCAGCATCTTTCTGACCCAGTTTTGCTCCTGTTCCAATGAGAATCTCAGGCCACCAGATAGATAGATAGATAGATAGATAGATAGATAGATAGATAGATAGATAGATAGATAGATAGATAGATAGATAGATAGATAGATAGATAGATAGAAATTTATTAACAACACTTATTTGTCCTAAGGATTAATTTTATCGAATAGAAAGTTATCAAATGTAGCATCAAGTCCTTAGTTTTTAAAAATATACTGTCCAGGTAATCTCTCCCAAGAATATCCTTGAAAGAGTGACTAAGAGAATTGAGATCCTAAAGGCATTTTGTCTGTCTTCTCTTCTCCCATGATTTCTCACTGCTAATTTGCCACTAAAAATTGTTTGATTGTAGCTTAGATTTATTTTAGGAAGAATGCCAGGATTCACATAGTCAAGAAATCTTAAACAGAAATAAGTAAGCAGAAGGCAGTGTAGTTCTGTTGGACACTACCAAACAAGCATTGCAATAACTGATCTATTCATTCATGGGGACTTAAGAGTCTTTTCTAAAAAGTTTGTGATCTGCAACCTCCCCTGTTGTATCATCCAGCTGTTGTAATCTGAAGGCATTTGGCTGCCTGACAATCATGTAAAATGGGTTCTGTACTGTATGGAGAAGAAACGCTCCACATAAACATTGTTTCTGAGACTGAGAAAATTCTATTCTGCCATTTCTTATTTTACGACTGATTTTAAAGAGGTTTATGCAAAGGATAGTTTAAGACACAATAAAATACACTAGTGTCAAAGCAGATGTTCAGCATGTACAGTGTGAAGGAAAGTTATCTGAAAATACTATGCTAGCAAAATGAGTAAATGAATAAGATGAAAAATGTCAAAACAACACCATCCCATATTCAACAGTGGAAAATGTTTGACAAGATAATGATTTCATGTCAGCACACTTTTGTTACAGTTCGCTGAAATACACAGCAGTGAAGATTTAATTAGATCCTTTAAAAAGGAGACACAGAATGAGAAAGCCATGACTATAAATAATGACAAAGCAAACAGAAGAAAGCACAGGGCAGATCGACAAAAATACCATTTTTCTCAGTTTGATGGGGGAAGTACAAGAAATACTGATGAAACCAACTTATAAATAAACCAATTCTACTTGAGTCATGCAGTCAGTGTTTCCTTTCACAAGTAGCATTTATCCAGTCTTTTTTTAAAAAAATATGAACCATATCACTATTTTAAACAGCATCTGGATCAGTTACAAGGCTGCGGATGGCAAGAACATCATCTTCTCACAGCTGCCCAGTGAAATACCATGGCTTAGGGTTTTTTTCCTACAGGGAACTGTGAGAAGTCTGTGCCTTCAGGACCCTCTTGATTAGAAACATTTGTTGTGTTGGCCTCACGCCAAGGAGTAGTATTTTTGGCTACCACAGTAACAGTTGTGTACATGCATAGGTATTTTGAACTAAGGCATCACGTGACCACCCTTTGTGTGGCCAGGGAATTGGCTGATCAACTTTTCTGCATGCCAATAGAAGCACTTAAAGCAACACTTGGCTGTGATAAGCTTACAGCCCATTTGTAAAATGCTCCTGGTGCCTTTGGCAGTCGCATTGCTTCCTCATCTCATAGTACCACTGCCCAAGGACAACAGTTGGTGTGGCTGAGAGATGGTGGAGTCATGGCAAGGGGAACGCATGATGAAAAAAAAAAGCAATTTCTCCAAATAGCAAATGGCCTACGGGGCTGATGAAAAAGAGGAAGAGCAATCACCCAAACAATTACAGTGCATTACCCTTGCTGGAGGTTGTTTTGTGCCCTTCTTCGTGTTCCCCGGATGGCCACCAAACAGGGAAATCTTCAGGAACTTGTTGCCTTTGAGTAACGTTGTCATGTTGTTTTCCATTATTTGACACTCCAACAGCTGTAACGATGCCAGAATAACTAACATGTTGAACATACAATCTGATAACTCCATTAATTTGTCTTCTGTCACCAGGACTTTCTCTTAATAGAAAGTACACAGTCATAACCTGTGTTCTTGAACAGAATTTCTGTTGTTGCCGTGTTGCTATTATTGAATTTAGGAACATTCTAAGACAAAGGCAGACACAGAAAGAAGCAATAGCCTGAAAGGAAAAAGGCCAAATAAGACACTCACAGGTATGAATGCTGTGATATGAAGGCCAGATGAGTTGTGTTCTAGTGCAGAATCTTGTTGCTACTCATGCAACTCTAATTCTGTCACAATTAAGTTGAAGGACTGTAAAGATCTACCCGTCAGTAAATGATTGTGTTGATCCACAGTTGGGTGAGGGAAAGAAGATATCTACTGCTCTTCATGTAAATGAACATAATTTGCCCCATAGTTGGATTTTCTCTCTTCTACTGGAAGGTGGTTCAAGGAGTAACTTTAGAAGTATTTTCCAAAGCTATTTTCTTCTTTTCCAGTGCAGAGTCTTGGAGTTGTCCTTGTGGCAGCAGTGCATAGAAAGAGAAAAGCGCTATCATTTCCTCATCCACTCATTTACATCACTGTAACACAGAAAGATGTAAATCTGATGGAGAGTATTCTCAATGATAAAGAGGAAAAGAGCAGCCATTCCAAAGAAGGGAACCCGCTGAAAAGAGGATTTGATCAACCCAAAGAGGAAGAACTTACTGAGGCAAAAAGAAAAAAAAATAGCAACTTTCCATTTCAGTAAAATGGACAAAAATGAGAATGAACATGGCTAAGACATCCATACTGGAAATTCCATCATGGTTCTCACCAACCCACCCATGAAAATTGAGCCTTGAGTGGTTCAACCATAGTATGACAGCTAAGACTATGTGGTCAGCGTTCAGTGCCAATGGTTTCTGACAGGCAGCTCAAGGCTTGTGCACCTTTCCATCCTTCTGAGGTCAGTAAAATGAGTACTAGCTCGCTGGTGGGGCCAATGTGTAACTTGTGTAATTAAATTGCATACCACTCCGAGAGTGCTTTAATGCTATTGGGCAATATTTAAGTAGCACACTTTGCTCTCCACACACGCACACACCCTGCTTGGATTTTGTTTTCAATTTTGAGTACCCAAAGTGCATGCAAGGATGGAAAGTGGTTCCACATACAGATTACACTGAATAGAATTTATAGAATCGGAAGGTTATTTAATCCAGCTGCCTATTTCAATGCAGGAGCTACAATTCAGGGTACAAAGCTTGCCAAGCCTCTGGTTAAATAAAAGATCTAAACCTGGCTTCAGATCCATCAATAACAAGTTAGCAATCCCAGTATAGTATACTTAGCTCTTAATTAACCATTAAGTATTCACCACAAATATGTTCTCTAATGTAACACAGAATGTATCCATTAATTAGCAAGAAGTTAATTGCCAAAAGGGAAGTGTTCAGCAGGAAACATTACATAACTCTCACCTCTGTATCCAGTTTGCATGCACGAACGCACACATACACAAGTAGAGGTTCAATGGAAGTGGTCCAGATTGAGCTAAATAGGTCACCTAAGGTCATTCAGAGGTCCAATATGCCATTTGGGCTAACCTTTGCATCCACATGCAAGGTTGAGGTGATTTTGGGTCAGGAAGCCATACTGTATCTCATGCAACACTATTTGTCTCACCTTTTTTATAAATAAATAAATAAAAAGATACCTCCTCTCCTTGTCCCTTCCTGTCCCTTCCTTCTGCTGGGAGGAAGCTATCAATTTAAATGAAAACATTTCTAAAGGGCATAGTGCATCAGCGCTGTCCTATATGGATTAAATAAACTGGAACAATGTTTATTTTTCTCTTTCTCCCTCCATGAAGGAGCAGAGGAAGCTTTTAATTTTCCAATAGCATTAATTGGCTTAAGCAGGCAGCTTTGGTTCATTCCCAGTGGCCACACATGGTGGAACCGAAACAAAACAAAGCAGTCCTACCCACAAGAGAACAAACAAAAAATAGCTCCTGACTGGAAGGCAAAAAGGTGTGGGTAGGCATGCATCAGGAATGGGCGGGTGGTTCATGATGGCACTTATGTTTTGTGGTCACCAGGAAAAGCAGCAAACCAATCCATCCCCAAAGCAGACCAGATAGCAGGACAAATCCCTGCCCAGCCACACCCCCAAACACAAAGCAACAGATATGCATCAACAGCGCAAAGAGGCACAGCAGACAGGACAGGTGATGGAACGTAGCACAGCTCGAACAAACCAGAATAACCCAAGTATAGTACAGAACAGAACTGAACGGAACTGAAAAGACTGTCTCTCCCCCCTCCTGCCGTACTGCCTGCCACTTCCATATGCTGGACAACTTGAAATCATAAGGCACCAATTTTATGGTTGCTGTCCTAAAGATAGTGTATATAACACATAGAGTCACGAAATTAAAAAAATAAAAAACATGCTTTAGATCAAAATGCTTCAGTAATTTAGATTAAAGCTAAGATAGGATATTGGTCCTATCCAGCTAGGATATTGGTTCTTATTTTACCTTGCCTTTTCATGAACTTAGATGACGGCTTTTCTGCATCTCTTACATTTGAAATTTCCTGGTTCAAGAATGCTGGCACTGAATATAAATACACACACATTCCTGATTTTCTGCCTGTGAAACTTCCATTGCAGTTATGTGTCCAAAAATGTTAGTAGCTTTGAGAACAATATTGGCACCCCTATGAAATGTTGCTACATTTTCCCCCAGATGAAAGATAATGTACATCTAATGGGCAAAACCAGTTTAAACTTGCTAACCCTGACAGTTTTGAGCAGGTTGGTCTCTCAGGTGGGGGGGGTCTTTTTATACCACTTTGCCCATGTTTTAGCAACAAAAGGTGTTAATGATGTTTGGTGTTGACACAGAAACAAAAGTAGCCAACAACAATTATTGTTTCATACTTTAAGTAGTAAAAAGGATTTTTTGTTTAACACCTCTATACTGCTGCAATACAGAGGATACAGTCTGTTAACAATAATGCTGTGTTTTACATTACTTCTCTAAGAAATGTGAAACTAAATATGAGGAAACATAAGTAGAAATGCATTTCAGTGAGTGAATGAAAAGGCTCACTTAATTGACAGTCTCGGATCACTTTTATGTGTACATAAATGAGGGAAATGATCTCTTTGTTGTACTGTACATATCAAAATCTTCTTGGCTCTGGTTCTGAGAGTAAATAAATATTAGTCAAGACAAATTACAAACCATCTCATATAAAGAAATCCAAGATGAATGTGGAACTGAGTATCCCATCCGAAAGGCTTAGCTCACAAAACCTCAAATGGAGGCTCCTCTTGCATGCTCTCTCTCATGGAGGCACATACATGTCTTTTGTGTATAGAAAAGTGCATGCATGCATATGTGTGTTTCCAAAACATGTTTACTGATTTTTATTTATCACTCCTTGAGACGAGAGAAAAACATATCCTCAAGGAGCACTCTGTCATTCTTTCAAAGCACTCCATTATGGTTTTAACATACTATATAGTCTGGATATATAATACAATCTTGAGCATTGGTCTTAAAAGCCTGTCCACACTGGCATATAGTTATGATTTATGCAATCCTGATGGCATTCTTTGGCATGAAATTAACAACTCAATCTGTTTGTGTCTCTACTTAGAATTATCCCTTCTTCTCCTTTAAGACCTTTTTCGCACCAAACTGGCACATGGTTAGACAGTGTGATTCAATGAAATGCAACATAGTTCCTTGTTGAGCCTGAGTGGATGGGTACTTTCACCAAAATGACACTGGGGGTGACATTAACTGAGGAGACAACTCTGTGAGGTATTGGGTGGGTTTAGGCTTTGAAAGGCAGGGTGGAGAGCAAACAGAAAGGAAAGTCACCTCAGCTGCCTAAATGACACTGAAAGAAAACACAGGGAAACATGCTGTGTTTATGTGCTCTAGTCTATCCCACCAGGGAGTACTGTGCCAGCCAGGCCCCGCCTGAAGAGAAAGTTGGGGAAGGGCGGTTTGCTTCCCTTCACCTTCTCCAACCTTCACTCCAATATTCTCCTTTTGTGCTGCAACTGTCCTTGGCTGCTGCTTCCCTTCTCATGAGTAGGTCAGGCAAAAATTGCTTCGGGTGGATCTGTGGCTTGTGAAGAGAAACTGCTCTCCTTGTCCCTCAGGGAAAGCATGTGATGGAGAGCTGGTTGTGCTACAAGGGGTTGTTTGCGGTGGGGATGGCAGATTGCACCAAATGGCTCCGCACTCCCCACCACCATCTCAACAGGCCCTTTGTACCCCCCTCCATCCGCCCTGCACCCCAAACAGCCAGGCTTAGCACCTAGAAACATATGGAACCCATGGAGTCATACTGGATGAATCAAAGCAGAAAATCTCTTTCACAAATTGGACAAAGCTCTTCAGGGGGAAAATGATTACTCCTTTCCAGATGATTACTTTACAAAAGGACATGCTGACGCCTGGACATTTGTCAGGACAGCACACCGGAGATATGAATATAATAGCCTGTTAATCATAGCTTTCAGCACAGATTGGGTAAGCAGAGACAGGATTGTTTCCTGGAGTTAGTCTCAGCCTGCCACTATCATCGATAGAACACTGTGTGTCATCAGTGTGGATACTCAGTGGATTAAAGGCACCACTCCCTTTTTTGAGGAAGAAATACCATGCCTGTCAGGTAACCGGAGATAAAATCTCTGCTACTTCAAAAGAAAACTACCATAGCATACAGTGTGTAGAAATTACAAAACAGCGTGCCTATAAGAACAGAATCGTACACTGTTTAATACCTACCACATACTGAGTTCACTTTGCATGCAGTCATTCTAGAAACACATGGCACCACCGGGAGGTCATTTGAGCATGAGACTTAAGGTTTATGGCCCCAGGAGTTGTAAATTTCCCAGCTGCTTTCAAAAGCATAACACACAGCTATTACAAGTTTTTACACTTACTAGTACTTTGGGGGTGCTGGTCTTCAGGATGACCTTCTCTGTGGTAGTTTGAATCTTCATCCTCGTCAATAAGTGGAGTGGTAATGCTGTCTGTGCAACCACAGATGAAGGAGTTGAGTTGCTGATCTACCAAACACTCTGTTTTGATGACTAATTCTTTGTAAGCTGTCTGTTACTATGAAGGTTAAATTCACTCTTTTAATTTCTTCCCACAACTCTGCCTCTGTCTTAGGTTTCCATGCCAAATTATGAGTTGCAGGTAGAAGCTAAAATCCATTAGGGTTTCAAAGACACAAATCATACAGACCTTTGTGACTGATTACTCATAGTTGCAAACAAAGCCTGTACCTGTCTCTGGATGACTAGGCACAAGCCTAAGCAAACCAACTTCTGATTAGTAACTGATTAAAAATAACTATAATGATTGTTCTACGGCTCTCAAAGCAGTGGTGGAAAACTCTGTGATTAAAATACCCCATCGCTGAAATCCTGTTGCTCTGTTAAATATATAGAACATTCAGTTGGTTCTATCTGGCACTCAACAAGCCACTTCTAGAATTCTCCAGGGGTATACACTCACCGGGTTGGTGCACTCCCCAGAATTCCACCAGGGACTTGTTAACTGCCAACCAGAAGCAATGCACTGCACATTTAATGGGTAACGAAGCAAATGGATTTCAGTCATTATCACTGAAATTGTGTTGCTTAGCATAGCAAGTCACAACAGGGTTTTGTTAGTAGTTAACGCAAACGCTTAAGGATGGGCATCAAGGTACCCAACTGAAATTGTGATGTGAGGCACCAGCTACTCAGACCTAGGGGGCACTCCATTAAAACTTTTGGGTTCTGAATCTCAGATAAATAAGAGAAAGCACTTTTTCACCCAGACTCTGTGGAATTCCCTGCCAGAAGAAGTGGTGGCAGCTGTCAGCCTTGACAGCTTTAAGAAAGGATTTGACAAGTTCATGGAGAACAAGGGTATCACTGGCTATCATTATGGATGCCTAAGGACAACTTCTGGGTTGGAGAGATAGGCAGGATATCTCTAAATGCTATTTACAGAGAATTGTAAGCAGGTGAAGACATCTGTTTGGGAATACCCTGAAGCAAATGGTGAGCTGCTGTGTGAGGCAGAACGCTGGACTGGATGGGCTGTGGCCTGTTCCATCAAGGCTGTTCTTATGTTCTTATGTCCAAAATCCAACCTTTTTTTTCTGTTGCACTTAAGAACTGTTTGCTTTGGACCATAGTCCCATACTTTGCAGCATGAATACATGCATGAAGAAATACATGTCTCAGGATTTTAATTAGCAGCAATTTGCCTCAGCAACTTACGTCAGTTAATGTCATTACACATATGTAATAAGATTTTGGTTAACACAGGTTAATACATAGTAGGTTAACACAAAAGAGAATTATCTCAACTTATAGTTGTTACCCTATTATATTATTCTTCTGTTAAATTCTCATCATACCTCCATGATGAGGATACTGGGAGATGCCATGAGTAATAAAATTGGGCTCTGTTGTTCCTCTGTCATTCGCAGAACCACTCCCCGCACTGGTTTCATCTTCAGTAACTGGTGGTCGATCTGTATATTTTTCCCCTTCAATATATCGGGATCCGTCAGCATTGAAAATCTCTATTCAAAAGAAGTAAAGGTTTTTGCATAGCATTCAGGCTGAATACAAATGAACATTTTCACCCAAGAGAGATATCTATTTAACAAGTGGTAACCTAACCACAGAGAGGAAGTTATTTTTCCCTCTCCCCTTTCTTTGTTGTATATTATTTGTTTGTGGTGGTTTTAATTGTTTGTGTTGTTCTGTTTGTAAACTGCCCAGAGTTCCCTATGGGAAAATCGGTGTGGTATATAAACTTAAACATAAGTAAGTGAATATGCATAGGGCCACTTAATTTTAAAGCATGCTTGGCTGCAGGGAATGAAGAAATGTTGATTTCCCCTGATGTATGCAAGGGCAACTCCCAAAAATGTGACCAATAATAAGAAACTATGGGTTGGGAACCAAAACATCTGGAGAGCGCACAAGTAGCAGTAAGCACCAAGCACAGGAACTCATTTCTTCTCTGGAGTGGACATGAGAATATAGTTATGTCTTCTTCCGTATTCTTCAGTCATATTTAAATTACATTAGTGCCTCGTAAGACGAATTTAATTCATTCTACGAGTCACGGTTTCCCATAGGAATGCATTGAAAACCAATTAATCCATGCCAGAAAGGTTTCAAAGGTTTTCAATGCATCTCTATGGGAACGCTGTCTAACACCGCCCCCCCCCAGGACTGTGGAAGCTCAGAGCTGTCAAAATCAGGTGTCTGTCTTGGCTGTGTGGAGGAGCCTTCCACTACCGGTGATTGAGGGGGCATCCACCTCCTCTCTGCACCGAGACTCAGGTGAAGAGGAGGAGGAGGAGCAGGTACCTTCGATCCTGCCTTTCCTGCGCTGTAGCATCCGATCCGTGCCTGCTACAGGGAAGGAAAGGCAGGATAGAAATCCCCACCACCTCATCTTTCCTGGGACTGAGGTAAGCGGCAGCGGTGGATCACCGCCACCGCCGATTACCTCTGGGCTGGGCAAAGATCGATTCATCCTTGCTCTGTCCAACAAAGTGTTGGGCAGAGGAGAGACCAATGGATCTTCACCCAGCCTGGGTGCTTTGTGATTTGCCACTGCCACCTCCCTTGCAAGCTTCCTGGGCTAGGCAAAGATCCATTTTGAAATGTCCCACCACGAGCGCTCTGGCCCCAGCTGGTGCGCTCATGGCAGGACATTTTAAAATGGATCTTCTCCCAGCCCATGCTGCTTGGAAGGCAAGTGGTGGCGGCAGATCACCACCGCTGCTTCCCTTCCAAGCCGCACGGGCTGGGCAAAGATCAATGGGACCTTGTTTTGACTACTAATTTGGTGGGCAAAGCAGGGACCCAGTGATCCTCACCCAACCTGGGCTATTCCCTTGCAAACAGCCCAGGCGGGGTGAGCATCAATGGTGCCTCATAAGACGAACGGAAACCGGAAAGAAATTTTTGTCTTATCAGTTTTTCCTATCCCCGGAAATTACATTTGTCTTACAAGTTTTTCGTCTTAGGGGCATTCGTCTTACGAGGTATTGCTGTATTAACGCATCTGCGAGGTGCAGTTTATGCTGACTACTGTTTGTCCTTCCTGAATGTAACAATAAACTGTACAGAACTTAACTAAGGATCACAGCCATGAAAGTGAAGACAAGTACGGAAGGAATAATGTTTCACTGAGGCTTGTACTAACACCAATTTGTGGTTTAGCATTATGTCTCAACTGGACCAGTTAACTTTGTTGCTAGCCCTGTTCAGATATAACAGTACATCACAGTTATAGAATCTTGTCAAATCATACGACTCTTTCCTGCATGGGCTTCCTGCATGGCAGGGGGTTGGACTAGATGGCCCTTGAGGTCTCTTCCAACTCTTCTATGATTCTATGACTCCACTTCTAAAGTTGGGCGTGAAAACATTTTGCCTCCTGATATTGTGGGTGTCCCATCACTGGAGGTTTTCAAGAAAAGATTGGACAGCCATCTGTCCAGGATGGTATGAGGTCTCCTGCCTTGGGCAGGGTGTTGGACTTGAAGACCTCCAAGGTCCCTTCCAACCCTATGATGAGTCTATGATTCTACTTCCGCACTTAGAAATGTCCAAATTACAAATGTCTGGGTAATAATTTCTTTCTTTCTTTCTTTCTTTCTTTCTTTTCTTTCTTTCTTTCTTTTTCTTTCTTTCTTTCTTTCTTTCTTTCTTTCTTTCTTTCTTTCCTTTTCTTTTTTTGCTTTTGGTCTAGTTATCAAAAAGCTATAGGTTACTTCTGTACAACACAGTTACATATGTGTAGTACTAACTTGGCAAATGGCCAGCCTTGTCATACAGTGGCAATTCATATATTTGAAGCAGGAATTTTTATGTTGCCTGAATTGTAGAACACACTGTGTATATCATGACATGCCTGACTGTAACATTTCTAACGTGAGCCACAATGTGGAAGATCCTGAATTTGTAGAGCTTCCTGTAGTGTTCTATAGGTGAATCTGATCTCTTTCAGGTGTGGGGGTGTCATTTGTTTCATTTTATCATTGTCATATGTGTTTTTATTACTAAAGCTGGAAAGGGCTGATCAATTCTAGTAGACAAAAAGAAAGCCAATGATTTCAAATATCAAGTGGATGACGATCCAGAAGAACAAGGGATCAGCCTGAGACCCACACCAACAGAAGAACCTCGTCATTCCCTACATGGCTGGAGTGTCTGAGAAGCTTAAAAGGATATTTGGCAAACACCACATCCCTGTTTATTTCAAACCCACACAAAAAAACCCAACAAGCTAAGGTAGATACTCGTCCACCCAAAGGACACAACACCAAAACACAAAAGGAGCAATATATACACAGTTCAATGCAGTGAGGAGTGTGCAAACCTCTACACTGGAGAAACTAAACAGCCATTAAACAGAAGGCCCAACATAGGAGGGGCAACAGCTCAGGACCAGAATCAGCAGTACACCTCCACTTGAAGGACAAAGGGCACTCATTCAAAGATGAGGATGTACACATATTAGACAGAGAAAAGAGGTGGTTTGAGAGAGGGGTCAGGGAAGCCATTCATGTGAACACAGAAAACCCCTCTCTCAACTGAGGTGGAGGGGTCAGGCACAGTCTATCTGCCACTTATCAGGCTGGGATTTCAACAATACCCAGATAAATCAATGATACTTCACACCTTCACCACCAAGGCCATACTTTATGGGTTTCAGCACCTTAGGCCATTGTTCATCTTATGTGTCTATTTCAGACCAGGGTGACATAAGGTCAAAGTGAACTATAAAATGGAAGACTCGCAACTAGCTTTCCTCAGACTGATGAAGCTGTTTGGATGAGCAGCGAAACATTTCAGTCTCTCAAGGAAAGAAGTCCAGTTGCTATGACTCAACTTCCAGATCAACTCACCTGAATGACTGAGAATCTTCACAGAAACAACATCATCTACAAAAGTAATTACTTTGCACTTATTTATCAGCATTGCTGATGCATGTACAGGATCAACAGGTGAAGCTTAAAATTTAGGAGTCAAGTACTAAACACTGAGGTGACATTTTTTCAAAATCACATATTTTTGAATATCAGGATAAAAATTGTTGCTAGTTTTAGATTTGTAAGAAGATCAGTACACAGTCTCTCAAGTATACTCCAAATGTATCGCATTCACTTCTTACCTATGGTACTGTTATGATTCAGCCAAACAGAATATAACTTTACCACTGGCTCACATGCTTTCTCTCTTGTTTCTAAATCAGGGAAAAAACCAAAAATATTACTTAATTTTTGTACTTAGTTAATTTTTGCAAAACAAAACAAAACAAAACAAAACAAAACAAAGCTAATAAAAGAACCTAGAGCTGAAATAAAATCTGGCCTTGCAAAACATTTCAATATTTTCAAATATTTTAGCCCTTTCATGTATTACTGAAATTCCCTTAAACTTCACTTGTTGGTGTTGATTCTTGTAATAGCACACAACTGTACTCATTCAAACTATGTATGAACTTCCAGATTTTAAGAAGCAAAAATATATCATTACAACTTGAGATAACTAAATATATATTCTTAAAGGACAACAATTAATGACTAAATTTGTTTTAGGATAAAAGCCACATCCTTTCTGTTTACTGGAAGCTGCATCTAAGTCCTAAATTTCTTAAGAGATAACCAAAGTTGGATTTCAGAAACTTCCCATTTTTTAAAAAAAAAGATGCAATCATTTGGAAACATTTTCTTGGCTCTGACTGCACTGCAGCTCCACTGTTTCTTTCTCAGGGCATCTGTCCCAGTTCCTGAATTCCAATAGATTTTGTTGTCTAAACCAAACTAAACAAGACTGAAACTTTTAGTCATTCTTTTGGATCCATTCAACTGCATCTAAAGCAGAGACGGAGGTAGGGATGTAAAGCCTCATTTCTTTCATCCTTATAGGAGGAAGTGCCACATTCTTCTGACTAGTGAGGATGGAGAATTTCCCAAGTCCTTTCTTGCTTTGGCGAGAATTAAGTTTTACACAAATATAACCTTTTTGTGCACAACCATAAAGTCCATGCAGATTTCACCATCCATAAAAAAGTTGTATCCTTGTTTAGATATTTGACATATAGAATATACTGTAGTTTCTTTATACTTTTCTTTAAAATCAGCCATTCCTTCTGATTTTGCTCTAATGTGCTTGCCTTCTTCGAGAGAAAGGAAATTATAGGCAATTTCTGCAAATCTGTACAAACTGCAGGGACCTTGAGCGGTAAAACAGAGCTCCCTG
This sequence comes from Phrynocephalus forsythii, assembly GCA_029282475.1. Taxonomy (NCBI): domain Eukaryota; kingdom Metazoa; phylum Chordata; class Lepidosauria; order Squamata; family Agamidae; genus Phrynocephalus; species Phrynocephalus forsythii. The sequence continues at coordinate 125,778,201 of JAPFRF010000001.1, read as the reverse complement.
TCTAACTCTCACCTGGAAGTTCACTTCTGTGAATCTCACAAAACTTAAAATCCCTCATCAAGATGTGGCATCAGGCTGAGGAAGACTATGAGTGTCCTCCCCACCCTCCCTATTTGTTTTTGTTTGTTGCTGTTTTCTTTTGGTTTGATGGAAGCCACAATACCAAGGACCACAACACATGGCCGGCTGGCAGTAGACAAATTTCAAAGGTCTTCAACAAACTGCTTTTTAGCACCTGGTGTGCTCCGTTCGAATCTTAGATCTTCTGTTTCTTCAAGCGAAACCCATAACGCTTTTTCAGCAAACCCAATGAGACACTGGGCATGCGTGTGGTTATGAAATGAGTCCATAAAGAAACACAGGACACAGGAACAAACCAAGACCTACCTGATGAGTTAAAGCAATATGTATCATATCGATCAGATATATTTGAAGTAAGTACGTAAATCCCAGTATTGTTTGCTGCACAGAGATGATAAGGGGTATGTCGTGGAACTACAACTTTGTCTTCTATGTATCCATATCTAGGAGAAAGATTAAAAAGGCAATCATGTATCAGCTTATCTAAATATATGACTGTTATGCAGGCTTTATTGTCACCGATTATGAAGTAATTATGCCACCAACAACCACAATTTTTTAACTATAGACCAGTGATGGTTCTATCTGTATTCAAAGTATATGGTTCTGTTAAGTATTACACCATACTATAAGTCTGTTGTTATGCACTTTCAAGTCCAAACCAACTTTTGGTGGCCCTAATAGGGTTTTCAAGGGAGGAAAGATATTTAAGCCGTGTTTTTACCAGTTCTGGACAAAGAGTTTCCACCGCAGAGCTGGGCAACTGAACCCAGGTATCCTGAAACTTAGTCCATTACTCTATTTATTTATTTATTTTTATTTATTTGCATTTATACCCCGCTTATCTTCTTCGCAAACTCTAAGCGGCTTACAACAGCTATAATAGCCACACAAAATACAATAATTAGACAGACACAGCAATATAACAGTAAACAATAAGCGTTAAAACCTTATGGCACCTCAATAGGTAAACTCTAAAAATACAGGCACATGGTGATGGCGGAAGAAAGAAAGAAAAAGAAGAAGAAGAAAAGCCCCTAAGTTAAAGAATCGCCAAAGGCCTCCCAGAAGAGATAGGTTTTTAAAGCCTTCCGGAAGGCCAGCAGGGACCCTGCAGAGCGCACTTCACTGGGGATGGAGTTCCAGAGGCTGGGAGCCGTCACTGAGAAACCCGGGTCCGAGTTCTCGTCTTCCGGGCTTCACGGGGGGTGGCGACCCGAAGCAAGTGCGCTTGCACCTGCCGAACGGGACGGGCCGAGGTAGATCGCTGAGCGATTCGCTCTGCCAGGTAGTCTGGTCCCAAGCCATGGAGGGTTTTATAAACTAAAACCAAGACCTTGAATCTTATCCGGGCTGCAACGGGCAACCAGTGCAGGCGGGCCAGGACTGGGGTGATGTGATCATAACGACGCACACCAGCCACCAGCCTGGCCGCCGCATTCTGTACCCGCTACAGATGCCGGAGAAGAGTCAAGGGCAACCCCATGTAGAGAGCATTACAGTAGTCCAGCCTCGAGATCACCAGAGCTTGGACCACTGTTCTCAGAGAGTCCGCGTCCAGGTACGGGCGGATCTGGGAAATCCGACGGAGATGGTAATAGGCGGACCTGGTCACCGACGCCACCTGGGACTCCATGGTGAGCGCCGGGTCCAGGAACACACCCAGATTCCGCACCCCCTCCACGAGTTGGAGGAAACTCCCCAGACAGGGGAGGGGGCCACCGCCCAGACGGCGTCCCAAAGAACATGGAGGGCTTTGTTAGTCCAGGTCAATCCAGGCACCAGGACCCTCACAGCTTCCACTGCAGAGGTGGAAAAGGAGAGATAGAGCTGCGTGTCATCAGCGTAGATGACCCCGCCAACGGCCTCACAGCATGGGGGACAGAGACGACCCCTGTGGAACCCCGCAAGGGAGAATCCAAGGGGCCGATAACTCCCCCCCCCCATGCTGAACATACTGAACATACTCTATCAACTACACCTCACTTGGTACCTACTATAAGTCTACATATGAATTAATATATGCTGTATTTTTACTCTGCATGGTTTCACAGACCAAGAACAATGGAGAGAGAAAGCCTTGTAAAAGATCTTTTCTCTATATATGAATCTGCTCCTCCACTGTCCATCCTGCATCTGAGTATGTCTGGGAAAATGCATATGAAAATCTAAAAATCTGCACATGTTAGATGGCCAAAACAATACCGTATATTTCTTGAGCTACTGTACTTTTCTTCTGTTCAATATGGAGGAGGCACTGCAGCAAATGGAAGAGATCAGATATATAGTTGCACTAATCAGATATCTCTGATGTAGCTATCTAAAGAGTTCCAAGCACCAGATCTCAGAACTGCAGCAGCCCAAAATTCTCTCTTGCCTGAAATGATAAAGAAGCATTGCTACCCTGTCCATCACATGTGCCACCCAAAGACCTACCCCGCACTGTCTCACTGTCACCTCTAGGCTTTCCACAGAACTGTCCAGGCCACAATACATCATTCTAAAGTCTTCATGAAAGCCAGTCATTGGGTACTATGGAAGATCAGTCAGAAAATAGCTGACATGCGAACAGAATTCTATCAGCGCTGGACACTGGAGAGCTGGAGTCCAAACATCTGTTGCGTTTGGTGAGCAAAATGATGTGTGCTATGATACTGACAGGATCATGTATGTAAAACATACTGGCCTTTGTTCTCTGAGGTAGGAGCTTCACTCTTTCCTATATGAAAACTAGCACTGGCTCAGGGAGATAAAAAAATAATGGACTTGAAGAGGCGTTTAAGGCCATCGTCTAAACTCCTAATCAGTGCAGGAATCCAAGTTAAAGTATATCTGACATACTGATATCTACCATTCTGCTTAATGCTTCCAGTACTGGAGAGGTCTCCATCTCCCAAGGGAATTCACTGTAACATCACTTTTCCTGATGTTCAGTCAAAATCTGACTTCCTGTAACTTGGGCCTATTATTAAGTTTCCCCTGTTTAAGTGACTGAGAACAGATCACTGCCTCTCCTCTATATAACAGTTCAAGCACTTTAAGAGTACTACCATACACCCCCTCATTCATCCTTTCTCAAAGCTAAAAATGTGTAGTTCTTTCCATCTTTCTTCATAAGGACTTGTTTCCAGTCCCTGAATAATCCTTGATGCCCTACATTGAATCTGTTCCAGTTTGTCTGCATCCTTCTTAATGTACAGTGGCCAGAACTGGACAAAGTACTCAATCATGTAAAGGCCTGGTATTAAATAGAGGGGAAATGTACTTGACATGATTTGGAAACTAGAATTCTGTTAGCACAGCCTCAGTGAGGATTTGATTCTTTTGCAGCTCCATCACACTGTTGCCTCATACCCAGCTTGTGATCTACAAAACCTCCAGGATTCTTCTCGCATGTCTTATTAGTAAGCCAAGTATTCCCCATCTTGTAATTCTGCCCTTGGTTTCTTTTCCTAAATTTACATTTATCCCTGTTAAATGTTCTTAGTTGTATTCAGCCCAATACTGGAGTCTAACAAGATCCTTTTAAAATGTGTTTTTATCTTCCAGGGTGTCAGCTCTTACACTCAATAGCACAATCAAAATGTGATAACCATATAGTATGGTGTAAAACGTCCTCTATCCAAGTCATTAACAGAAATGCTGAAGAGCACTGGGCCTGGGAAACTCTTATAGCTCCTCCCAGTCTGGGAAGGGAGCACCAGTAGGCACTCTCTATGATTCTGTAACCAACTGTGGACCCACCTGACAGTGGCTCTATCCAGACCACACCGAATTAGCTTGCTAACCAGAATACAACTTATTCAGTCACTTAATCAAAAGCATTGCTGACATCAAGATCTCTAACTGGAACCCTAGTGATCCAGCATACTCAGCTCAGGCAGCCATTGGGCCAGGCAAACAAATGGCAAGATTCAGTACAAGGCAGATTACTGTGTTTTTGTTAAAAGAATCTGGATGTAGATGGCTCCTCTAGAAAGTGTGTTAGGGGACTGATTTAAGCAGAGAACAGAACACCTGAAAGTACATGTCATTTAGGAACAGTGTTTTAAATTTTAGAGTCCAACCAGGGGGGATGCTGAAGAGTGGACTATTCTAAATTATACAGAAGATTGTGCTCAACAGCTTTATGAAATCATTTCCCATGGTGCAGTTGTAAGCATCTACACTACCTACCTTTATTCGAACACATCAGCATATAACTGATTGCACTATTGCATACAAGAATGACAGATTTCTGAAGGAGAGGCAGGGATCAAGTTATAATGTACTGTATGTGCCAAGATGATGAAAAACACATCACCCTCTAAAAATGGCAAAGCTGTAATAAAATGCTAAAATGTACCATAGCAATAATTTACCCATGGGATGCTAGCTAAAATACTTAATGGTCCCCTTGCTATTCTGTATCAAGCACAGGGCTTTTCAATATAATATGGGACTTCATAAATCAGGCTGGCGTTTCCATGAGGTGTGTGGTAAATAGTGATAGGTAACAAGTTATAGCTCCTTCGCAGTCTTGTGTCAAAGGGCTAGCTCCTTCATTTGTACTGGTTTCCCCTATGTCTCCTATAATTAAATGTGAATGAGGGTCCCTACCCTCCTCTTAATGAATTGCTACTGATCTAGCAGAGCCATATTACATGGCCATTATGAGAATTCTGGTTCGGTTTTTAGTGAAGGCAGGAAAACTATAATCCACTTTTGTGATTCACATTCACCTGCTTTACATCACAAAATGACTTTACAACATTAAATAGTAGTCATGGATGGAATATAAGACTGCTTTAGCGAACACATCAGTCTTTCCTATTAGGACTACATACATTACAGCAATGCTAAACTAGTGTTATTTCTTTATGATGTGCTAAAAAGATATAACTCAGCTGGTTTTCATTCATTCATGTATTCATTTTTATTCTGTTTGCATGCTACATAATATTACTTTAGTCATAATTTACTTTTAAAATAATATTTATTTTTAAATGTAAGTAACAAATCCAGTAACAATCTCCTGAACTATCTACTAGTTTATGTGGAACAAAAAAAACCCTCTACAAAACAATGTTTAAAACTAACAATTATTCATATTTCCTTTCCACAGTATTAAATAAAAATAAAGCAAAAACCTCATTTTCAAAAAAAAATTGAAGAGGGGGGAAATGTATAGAAGGGATTGGGACTACGTTTCAATGAATGGGCATGACATTTAATCAGAATAATTTTTGTTGCTCTGTATTTTCTTCCAGTGCTTTGAGGCCTAGTGAAGGGGACAGAACAGAACCAAACATACCCACCCACATGCAAAAACAAAATTGAAACCTTTTTCTTTTTCTTGTGACAACAGCAGCACCTCCTAAGGAAGAAATGCATCTTGTTCTTGCATTGGAGAGTTCAGTTTGTAACCTAGGACTTGCTTGTCCTCAGTGCACAGAAATTAGAATAATCTGATACCATGCATAATTTTTTAGAAATGATTTGGAAAATATTTGAAACCCTGTCTTAAAATATTTTATTCATCATGTAAAAATAAAACATTCCATAATCATTTTCCCTTTTTTTCAGTATTTCAACGTTTTAGGGAAATAAAACAAAAAGGCTTCAAGGAAAAAAAATGGAAAAGAACCGTTTTCTCCAAATTTTTCTGGATCTTTTTCTGGGCTTTCACATCTCTAGCATGGTCTCAATCAAACTCAGTCCAACAAATGCCAAAAATAAATTAATAAATAAACAAAAACATATTTTGAACCAAATGAAGCTTCCAAGTCTTCCTCAAAGGAACATTCCATGCAGGGCACAATAAAATAGTCTGGTCCAGATGTAACTAATGCATAGGAACCAAAGGCAAATAACAAACTGTTCTTTTTTTAATGTGCATTTTCAACCACAGTTTTGGCATGCTGGGATGGAGGCTTAAAACTGATAGAGAGAATTAGAAGGAAAATGAGGCTTTGGAGAATGAGGGAGAGAGAAGGGATAGAGAAAGGAACTCGGGAAGGGATACTTATGTTTCGTGAAAGAGAAAGCATGGTGTGAGTTAGGGCGCTTTTACATGACCTCTAAAATCCGCTGGCAACTTAAATTCGGACCAGAGATCCTGGGGTTTGTTCCTCTTCCTGTGTTCCCACTCTCCCACGCTCCATTGCTCCTGTTGGCGGTGAGGGGAGGGAGGAAAAAATGTCGGCTCACCTCCGCTCACCTCTTTGAAGCAGTCCCGTAGGGATTCCTGTCTCTTAAAGCGGCAGCGGGGACAAAAAAAACAATCAGAAGGCGAGGAGAGCCCGGCATCCACAGCTTTATAATCCGCATCGGAAACTTTTTAACCTCCGGAGACCAGGTACTTCTAAAGTGTGCTGCGGCGTGCTTAGGTGGGCGTGGTTGTACTTTATTTTGTTTAAAGTCCACAGCTGGTGGGAAAACAATTTTAAGCTCCGCATTTGGGAGTCCTTTGCCTCGGATTTTAGGGGGTCGTGTAAAAGTGGCCTTATTGTAGAAGAAGCATATTGATACAGAATTCAAGGAAAGGTTAAAGAAGTGAAAGAAAGAAGTGACATTTGTCACTCAGACTACTCAAAACTTTTCAAATAAAATATTTATTTTACCTCAGTTTATTTGTATAGGGGAAGCTGGTGGAATCCAACCCTATGCATAAAAATCCCAGAACACACATACAGACCTATCCTTGGGTTGGTTCTTATTCCTTCTAGAAGCTTGTGAGAGAAGATATAGGTTGAGCAATACAAGCCCAGAAGAATAGAAGGTTGTTGTTGTTGTTTTGACTTATATGCCATCCCACACTGCTAAAGCACTCATTGAGCAGTTTACAACATAATTATACAAACAACATTCTACCACCCAGAGAGTTAGGTACCAACCTTGGAAAGATGCAAGACTGAGTAATGAGTCAACCTTGAGCCAGCTAACTTTCAGGATCAAACTCAGGTTGTGAGTGGGGGCTTGACTGAATTGTTGCAATTTAACCACTGCATCACAGGACTATGACAAAGTTGGCTTCTTAATTTTATTTTCCCTTTCTCTGTATCACAACCTATCCCACCTAAGGAGTCTCTCAGCCCTCTCTGTAAAGAGGGTGGGGTGGGACTGAAAAGACTGTCGTGTAGAGAAAGGGTTTACCAGTAAATATATTCTCACTGGCCTAGTTAAATGTATCTAAATTGGTTGCAACCCATTGTAGTTCTTTTGTTTTCTTTCTTCCATTTATATCTGCATTTATAAAAAAGGAATAGTGATGCCAGTTTGGTCATGAGGGCCAAATAGAGCTATAGATGACCTTTCAGGAATGCCTTCTGGAATTTATGAAATTAACTACATTTGACATTTATTCTGTATAGTTAGATATTTTTGAACAATTGTACCAACATTAACTAGATAATCCAATTACTTTCCATACTAATTAATACAATTATTTTCCATTTAGTTGGATAGGTATTTATACTCCTACTATACTGAAAAGAAAAGAAAACAGTAAAAAAAATCTACAATATTTAAAACTCAAAAGATAGGAACTTTCTGAAAAAATGTTTGCTGTGAATATTAGTCTACCTCATTGAATGGCATGGTGGCATTTATTCAATTTGTTTTTCTTCTGTGTTATGTGGAACATCAGAGAGATTACTTAACGCTCCCACACACTCGTAAAAACATCTGCAGCTCATTTAATATGTTAACTAACATTGTCACATGCTACCTGAGGGCTGCACAGCCAAGTGAGTAAGTAAATCATTCTTTCCAGACAACAAAGTTGCCCAACTAATGTTCAGCTTACTTTGTGGTTCATGTAACTACACAGGCAGGCAGGAAGCCTAGCACCTATTGACAGAACTTATCTGCAGAGCTGCTGGTGAGAGTTGTGACTAATAGCACAATTAGCAGTATGAGCTGAGAGTCTGCCTCAAACCTTTTCTCATTACGTGGCCTTAAGGCAAGCCACTATTCCCTCAGCCTCCCTGCCTGAGGCAATGGAGGTAATTATACTGATTTATTTTACAGGTGGACTCTTAGGTTGATTGTTAAAATAATGATTGGGAACAAGGGCTCTGAACTCATACTGTTCAGGCCATCAGCTGGCAGCAAGTCCCAACAAAGTGATATCTGGGACAGCCCCTGAAATAAGGAAGGAGAAGTCTACCCTCCACAATTTTCAGGAGGATCTCCTGCTCTAACTGTGAAGTGCATCCTACAACAGTTCAAAAGGGGTTCCCCATAATCATTTCCATTAATTTCTATTGAATAAATGTGAAAGGACGGAAGGAGAGAAAAGGAAGGAGCAAGTGAGCAGGCAATCCCTCAAATACTATGTAATGTAAATCTAGTGTTCATCCACTAAAACATGATTTTAGTTGATCTGCCTGCCAATAATATCATAGGTTCCAAAAATTATATGCTATTTAATGTTATTTTAATGTTATTTTCGTTATATTTACTGCATTTTTTTGAATTTTTTATTTTATTGTATGAATTATATGTCTTTTTTTAAACTTTTAAAAACTTTTTTAAAAAAATTTTTTCTGTAAACCGCCCTGAGTTTTCGTTTGGGAAATAGGTGCGGTATACAAATTTGAAAAATAAATAAATAAATAAATTTATCATTTACTGTACTGTACTGATTAATGGCTTTTAATTGCCCAGAGTGGCCTCACTGTCAGATGGGTGGTATAAAAATCCAATATAAATAAATAAATAAATAAATAAATAAATAAATAAATAAATAAATAAATAAATAAATAAATAAATAAGACAAAGATGAGATGAATAGAGTCAGGAAAAAGAATGAGCAGAAAGAAGAAGAAAGATGTGAAAAGTAAAAAGAAAAAAATTAAAAGCAGACCTTAACCTCCCTCATTATGAGATCAAAGAAGATTTGTTCTTTCTCATTTTATTCTCATATCAATGTTCAGAGCAACTTTGAAAGACTGCCTGAAATTTTATATGCTACCCAACTGGCAAAAGACCTCAGGGGCAAACTAATGCCATGAAAACTCAAAATAAACAACAAAACCACAGGCAAAACAAACACAACAGAGTGGCCATCCCCCTCAAGCCTGTGTTACTCAGACTCCCTACCTGCACGTTTCAAAACCAAGGTCGAACGCTTTCTGCATCTGTTCCAACGTTGGGATGGTACTGTTGAGGGCCTTGCAAAGCTCAACCGCGTCTTCTCTTGTGAGACTGTACCGGCGATTTTTTTCCACATGGAAAACACCTGCGTATCTGCAGCTTATATTCAAACCTGTTCATGTGAGGAGAAAACAAAGAAAATATGACGTAATGAGACTGGTGGGCACAGTTTGGTTTTCAACACCATTTCAGATTTATGGTTCTATCAGAGCCTTACTAGGAACATCGGTAACATCACTGAATGAATCCGATCTTTAACAATCATCATTTGAAACAGGAGCACATAAGCTTGTGAGATCACATCTCTGACAGTCTATAGTATTCAAAAGGCTTCAATTAGCATAAAGCACTCATATGGCCAAACCTTAAGTTACATTTGCCCTGATATTTGAAGCTATGTACTCCAGGTGTTGAACAGGAGTCCCCCAGGACCACTGTGTGTGTTGTGTCATTACAGTCATGATTGGCTCTTCGTGACCCCATGTCCATGGGGTTTTCTTGGCAGGAATACTGGAGTGGCTTGCCAGTTCCTACTCCAAGCACCTACAGCACCTGGTATTCCCTGGTGGTCTCCCATCCAAGTACTAACCAGGGCCGACCCTGCTTAGCTTCCGAAATCAAGCGAGATCGGACGTGCTTAGGGCATCTAGGTACAATCCCCAGGACCACTAACCATTCACAAAAGCAACATCAAGCAAGGGAAATACCAGACGCTGACTCCTTTTTTCATCAGTTCAACACTTCTTAAACCAACACAAAACAATTTTCCAGAGTGCTTTCCAGCAAAGGTTAATGATAGCGAACAGAAGAGGGTATCCTGTAGAGACCATCTTGACTGCTGCCATTGGGGCTGCCAACATTCAGGCTGTCCTTTGCAAGGTAAAGCTTGGCATCTTTTGTCCCTGCTGGCAAAGTGGAGGGGAGATTGCGCAGCCATATTGGGCCAATTCCTGACTTTCTGAATCACAGGTGCAGAAGCACAATATCCCTCATTCATAAACCAGAGTTTTTTTTTTTTGAAGAATTGAGTGTAACACAAGCCTGTCGCATATAGTGATGATGATATAGGATGCTTAAATTTTTTTCTTTCTTTCAAAATTTCTTTGCCACATTCTGGGCAACAGAAAGACAAAGCATTTGAAACTGACAAGCAGGGCCAGCTCCATCTGGTGAGGCAACTGCTTAAGGCAGTAGAGCTCTGGGTGGCAGATAGACCACCACCATCCTTGCCAACCAGTCGATGATTGCTGTTGTTCCTCTGCAGAACTGCTGCTACAAGAAGCTCTCTGGAACTACTTCAGGGACAAGAAGGAAAAACCAGTGCTACTTGCTTTGTCCTCCCCCCCCCGCCGCCGCCAAGTACTGGTACAGTGGAGTCAGCCCAGGGTTCACAGGGTTGAAGCCCTGGGACCTTCCATTAAGGAAGAAAAATATCCAAACTCTTATCTCACCACAGCCTGAACAAAAATTGGTCTTCCCAGAAAAAAAAATGTATGATTCCCAATTATCTTTGTTGCAACAGAAAGTGCTTGAAAGGTAGTTTAGACTCCAACGAGCAATTAAGAGCTATTAATGTACATTCCCAGTGTGGTGTTAAAGGACAAAATGATGAACTAAGACTCTGGAGGAGAAGATTCAAATTCCTATTTGGCCACGGACATTCACAAGGGGAGTGGAGCGGGTAAAACCAATCATTAAATATCTCACTTTGAATCCCTATTTAAAATTCTGACTTGACAGCACAGGATACACAGTGTAAATTAAGAGCCATTAAGTTTGCAAACTACCTGCTCTTCATTTGTGGATATCCATTGGCTTGTGTTTTTAGCTTCTCCCAGAGAAATTGGAGGCTATGGAGACTATAATGATGGCCATCTGCTCTTCCAAATTTATAACTACATTACTAGCTCCAGAACATAGATCCTAAGAAAGAGGGGAGTAGGAAGTGGTAGCAAGCTTCCTAGCACTTGTCATCATAGCAGCAGGGGTAAAGAGCAACCGTTAAGACCCCCCACTTCCTGAAAGGGAAGAGAGAAGGAGGCTGCAGCAATACAGGGCATACCTCCCTACAGAGCTGGCCTCTGGATGGCAGGGCATGCAGTGTAGCAGTCATCTCTTCTGCCTCCTGTTCAGGCTGGAGTCAGCAATCGCTGACTCTGATCGGCTCCCCATCCCATCTGCAGCTTTTCCCCTCCTTAAAGGGCTGTGGTGGAGCTAGTACAGTAGACCCTCTATAGCAGGGGTCCTCAATTGCGCCCCCCCAAGGTCCTGAATCCGGCCCCTGGGACCAATTGCAACCCCCCCACCTACCCCCTGTTTTGTTAGCAAGCCAGCCTCCGCAGCTGTTTTTGGACTGTGATCCGGCCCCCAGTGGTGTCTGGGTGGTGGTGGACCGGCCTGCTGTTTGAAAACTTTGAGGACCCCTGCTCTATAGCAAGCAGTTTGTTTAGCAGAAAATCCACTTAAAGGAAAAAAAATTCCGGAGATAGGGGGAAATCACTTAACAGAATCGCCTGTGGGGCAAATCCATACAACAGAAAAACTGTGGTGATTAGGGATAAGTCCGTTTTCAACGCATTCCTATGGGAAATTTATACAAAGGAAAATTTGCTTAACAGAATTTCATTTGGAGCGAATTAATTCCTTTATACAAGGTACCACTGTACTGTCTTTTCCTACTACTACTACTACCCACCTCCTACAAGGTAGTTGTTGTGGGAATGCTTCCTTCTCCAGCAGAGAACAAAAGGTTTTTGTTTTCCTGAGTGCACTCACATGTGCATACATGTACACAGGCATGCACACATGTTGGCAAGGAGACTGTGTTCTTTTATCTGACATATGTTCTGCGTGTCCCCACCCCCACCCCAAACTGGGGCAGTGGGTGACTTACAAGAGTTTAAATGGGTACATATAAAAACAGATATAAACAGATACAGACAAAAGCAGGCAAAAAGCTGTAAAAAGCAGAAATATTTAAGAACATTTTAATAGGAAAACACAACTGATTTTTAAACCCCCCCCCTCCAAGGAGCTTTAAAAAACATCAGTTAACAAGTACAGCACCGATCCTTTAAAATGCTCTTTCTTGGCCGCTTGTCAGTGGCTGCAAGGCTGCTCCAAAAAAGTCATCATTGCCTGACAGTCAACAAACAAGGAAGGGGGGAGCAGAATAAACAAAGAACAATTGCAACTGGCAATTGGCAGAATCCCGGTTCATGGATACATTTAGTCGTAAAGCACGTTATGTCTAACTGTGGTGGTTTTCAACTGTTTCTGCTAGGGTGGGCAACTTGTGGCCTTCCAGCTGTTGCCCTGTAAACACAAACCAGAACACATGTTCTATTCAGGACGGACAACAAAGAAAGCCAGCCAGGCAAGGGCATGCACTGGCAGAAGCAAGACGGGTCACCTGATCCTTTTCATTCCCTTGCTTTCCACTTCAACCATGGAAGAAAACGTTTGTTTGTTTTTTCATTCCATTACCAGCACAGAAATACATTCATCTACTTATCTGCTTGACAAGAGACAATCATCCCCCCCCACCCCCCACCCCACACACATAGACTATCTGGAGCGTAGGAGCCTGTACTTCTCTTTGGGGTATCTCCTTCACTGGCAGGATGCAAATGGAAACCCCTTCAAGCTACAGTACTAGTCAAGGCTTTGCTTTTTCCCTTAAATCTATGCCTCTCCATACAGTATATTTAAAGCCTGCAGCTTCATCAAATTTGTATAGGTTTTCCCCCTCCCAGCACATTTATTTATTTATTTTTATTGATTGATTGATTGATTGTATTTATTAACCGCCCGACTTTCCCTCGAGAACTCTGGGCGGTGTACAACAGATTGAAAAAAAAATGCCCAAACACAACCTCCGTGTGTGTGTGTGTGTGTGTGTGTGTGTGTGTGTGTGTGTGTGTGTGTGTGTGTGTGTGTGTGTGTGTGTGTGTGTGTGTTTGTATTAAGAGTCAACATCACACAAATACAACATCATACAATCCGGCAAGAAAAGGGGCCTGGGACAAGACAAGACAACTAACACACAACACACACTGTACACGCAGCGATCACCAAAACTCTCCATGAACAGCCAGGTCTTTAAGGCTCTCCTAAACGTTCTCAATCCTTACATTCCACAAACATTCCCAATCCTTAAATGTGTTTTTGGTCGTTCCTCCTAAAACCCTGCTAACTGGAGAGCTCAGTGGGTTAGAGATACCTTGTCGCAGAACCAGAGCTTGGGAGTTCGATTCCCCACTGTGTCTCCAGGGAGAAAAGCCAGCCTGTGTGGCCTTGGGCAAGCTGCACAGCCATGGGATACCCCCTCCCAAAAAAAGAAGTGAATGATAAACCATTTATCTGTACCTAAAAATCTCTGGAAAGCCTCACCATAAGTCAGAACTGACTTCATGGCTCACAATTATTATTAATACAGCTCCATGTACCAAAGGAAAGACAGACATGTGTCAGATGTAACAAGACGTAACTTGCCTTACCAAGTCTGACATTGATTTACTCCTTTCAGCAGTGTCATCTCATTCACATAAATATTTGCTTAATACAGTATTGGCATTGGAAAATATTTAACTACTCACTGTTTCCACATTAGGAGAGGGGTTGCCCCATACCACCTACTACGGGAAGCAGGAATTTCCCTTGGACACCACCACCCCTATCCTATGACTCGTTCCCCAGTATCTCACAGTGCCACCTACATTTATATGTGTGGAGTAGAGATGGGCACGACTAGGGAAAATGACGTTTTCGAGTTGTCGTGTGTCGGAGGCAGTCAGTTTCGGCTTGTTTCCGTTTTTCGCGAAATTTCGCAAAAATTAGTCGGTTCGTTTTTTTCATTTTTTTGTTGTCGTTAGTACTGGTTTGGGGGGGGTAGCGGGCTCCTGGAGGGAGCTGCAGGAGTCAGCCATAGCCACAAGTGATGGACTGGCAGACTCTTTGCACCCGCTGTGTCTCACGTACTTGCATGTAGTGCAATGCAAGTAGATCTGGCTTAGGGTTAAGACGGGTTAGCGCAAGGGCTAGGGTTAGGCTAGTTACGGGTGAGGTTAGGGTGAGTATTGGGGTGCACCTCTGGGTGCCTCTCTGACCCACTTAGGCCGTTACTTCACGAACCGCTCGCTTCGCGGCAAGCCCTCATTTCTGTGCGAATCGATCGTTTCAGTCCGCACGCTCCTCCTTTTTGGCTGCGATGCCACCCTGACCATGCCCCCTTTACCGTGCTCCAAGCGGGGTGAGTGGTTCCCCTGCCAGAGGCAGGGAATCTTTTCGCTTCGCATCTCGCTTCGCTCCCAACGTGACGTGTGGTCTCGGGTTTTGGCTTTTATTTCAAGTTTTTTTAAAAAATATTCAAACAGGGATATCGATGCATCGCTATATCGTTTCATCGCTTTGTGCTGTTACTTCCTCACTCAAGTAGCGGCGGCGGCGGCAGCGGGAAGAGCCGCTGCCGCCTCGCCCGGCCAGAGCAGAGCACCCGGGGCAGGCAGCGTGCAGAGGGCGGGCGGCTGTGCCATGCGGGGCTCCCCCGAGGGTTGCCAATGCTGCCAGGAAACAGTTGAAATCAGTAGAGCCATTGCAACTGACAGTCCAGCATCAGGGCATCGATACGCCGGGATGGATGGGAAATAAGGAACATTGAAAAGTGGCATGCGAATGCGGGAGCACGTGAGGTTGTGCTCGGGTCCTAAAACTGCAGCTCGTGAGTACTGAGAAACAGGGGTGGGAGCGAAGCGGAACACGTGACCGCCACGTGACCGCCTCTGAATTCACAGCGAAGGCAAGGTCGGTTCGAAGGAGGCACGGCCTTAGAAGGACAGTGTACTGGCGTATGGGTTAGGCTTAGGCTTAGGGTTCGGGTTTGGGCTAAGATTAGTGGGCTGTTTATGCCTGATTGGCACATCCCAGAAGTCTCTGTGGTCAACCTGGCCAAGTGGCCATGCGATTGGTGGAAAATTTGCATGGTCCACTCCCATGGGCGAGCCCATCATTGCAAATGTGCAGGTGTAAAAAAATAAAATAAAATAAAATAAAATCAACGGAGACTTTTTTTTGCAAGAAAAACCCACTGCTGCTACTGTAAAAATTCAAGCATTTAAAATAGCTAATTTTCGCATGTTTCTGTGGTGCTTTGGTGGGGTTTTGGGCAACGATTTCAAAAAAATATTGTGGTCGCCATTTTGGATCCCCCACACTGCATGGCAAATGGATGCGCCCTGCCAGCCTGGTACCAGCAGCGCAGCAGTAGCAATAGCCAAGGAGAGGGGGGTGGGGAAACCCCCCCCCAAAATAAAACACCCTTCTGGCCTGGTAGGTGCCCTCAGACAGTTTTCGCCTACTTTTAGGGCCGGGAATCGGTTTTTTTTAAAACCTTTAAAAACTTTTTTTCTGTGCCGCTTGGCATTGCGCGATCGCCGCGATGCAAGTAACGAGCACGACAAATCAGACCAAATTGTTCGTTCGTCGGTTCGAGCTCGAATTCTGGCAGAGTAATTCCCGTTACTGTTTCCGTAGAGTAATGGATACGAGTAACGGAAACGGAAACGGGAATACCGCTAAGTCGTGCCCATCTCTAAGTGTGCAGTTCCATAAGGTAGTTTAAATTACCTCAGCAAAGACTAGAACATCCTGTCTGCTTGAGCTGGCAAGCCCTTGCAGCTAATTTGAATAATGATGTTACAAGCCCCCAAAACACCAGAGGTGAACCTCTGCTACAAAAAAATGTCCGCTTGTATGAACCCCGTACTTGGCAACATAAGGAAGCAATATAAGGAACAAAATAGGGAAGTATCCAGCTCTGCTAATTAAACTAAACAGAACCACACCCTTCCGGGGGAAAGCAAAATTACTGCCATTCTTAAATAACCTGACAAACTCACAGCATGACATATAGGAAACCCTGCATCTATTTCTTGGGATAATAATGCAAGAAAAGTGGCCAGTCTGCATATCTCAAGTATAAGGTTGTAGTAGATACACTGGAATATTTAAAGGATATTTATTTATTTACTTTTAAAGATACAGAGAGAGAGAGAGAGAGAGAGAGAGAGAGAGAGAGAGAGAGAAAGCAGGACAAGGTGAGAGGCTGTGACTGCCTTATGGTCAGTTGTACTCTTTGGTGCTGAATGCTGTCCAAATTAGGGGTTGCTTTGGTAACATGGAAATAAAGATGCTGTGCTGGATCAGCACTAAAACTTGCTTTGACCACATCCCCAGTGGCAGGAGTATGGCATTGCTCCATTTGCTAGTAAAATGATAGAAGCCCGGCTATGATGGTATGGCCATGTCTCATGCACTGACATCAACATACGAGCACAGAAGGGCCTTCAGTAGTAGGATGATGGCAAACGACTAAAGGGCCAACCAAAGCAAGGTTGGCCTGATGCACTACACAGTGATACAAGGGCCACTCGCCAACACCCAGACCAAGCCAACGGCCATGAGTAACGGTGCCTCTGATCCAGAATAGCGGACCCTGCTATCACATGAGACAAATGCTAATGAAGAAGATTTCCCTGTCCAGTTTTACAGTTTATGATACCCTGAATGTCACATTGGATCCAGGCTTGTTAAATACATCTCTTTTTACAACAAATTTATAGACTAATCCTCCAGGTAAGTTAAATGCAGTTTACGATATCAGATTCTAACAGGTTCTAATTGAGAGACGGAGGGAGGGAGGGAGAAGCCCCAATGTAGCTTTAGTAAGGACCTATTCAACCGGGCATGGTCAGAAATTCAGCATATTTCAGTCTAGTTCTGGGCAATTGTATCATGATGAATAGATTTCAAGTAGAATGTGGTCAAGGAGGAGATTTGAGAACTGCAGCAACAGGGGACAAACAAGAAAATTTCCAAGGACTGTGCTCACAACAAGAATCTGTTTTAAGTCACATCTTAAACCACTGGGAGCGTGAGGAATTGGAGACCTCACATATCACACTGCTATTTTCCCACTCCAGCAATTTAAATGGTGCCCTTGTTGTAGCTCCCATAAGCACAACTGGCGTGTGTCTCCAAAAAAAGGCCGGTTTCATCCCTTTTACCCTGAGCTTCTGCAAGTTTCTTTTTGCTCTGTCCTTCAGAGCTGGCGGGCTGTGGCATGGCAATGTTATTTTCCTGACATCATGTGATGTTCCACCACTGAAAGGCAATATTGTTTAATAATGGCTCCTAAAAGAGGCAAAAAATGCACAATGTACCGTAATTGTCCTAATCATTAATCTCGCCCAGACCATGAGACTTTGGTGATTCAATGTAAAGTCATGAAATGCCCCAGAGCATGTTTCGGATTTTAATGGGCATGGAAATGTTTAACCTACAAGCACAAGCCTTCTTCTTTCCTGTCTTTTTCTTACCCTCTCTGTGCTCGATCTAACACCCTATGAAGCAGAACCCCTGGGCTTGCTAATTAGCTATATATGGCATAGAGCTGATTTTTTTTTTTTTAAAAAAGGGGGTTGAGCTAACAAAAGGTACAATGTAAGTTCTCTGCAATGAATGGACTGGAGCTACCAACGTGAACACTGTCAGGATGATAGCTTTCTTTCGGGGCACAGTAGCACCAGAAGGAGAATGAAAGATTCATTTTTTAAAAAAGAAGAAATACAACAGCCCACTGAAGACACTCATAACTGCTCGTTTTTAGGTCGGTGCTCTGCGTCCGACGGCATCAACCCACCCTGCTTCATTATATCCATTCCCTTCCAAACAAAGTTCAGTTCAGGTAGTTCAGCTCAATGCTTGTCATAAAAACATAAGAACATAAGAAGAGGCATGCTGGATCAGGCCAAAGGCCCATCTAGTCCAGCTTTCTGTATCTCACAGTAGCCCCGCCAAATGTGTCTGGGAGCACACGAGACTAGATATCTGTCCCCTGCTACGACTCCCCGGCATCTGGCCCTTGAAGTACCCTGGTTTTAAGCCTAGAGATTACACATCTCCATCATGGTTTGTAACCTGTGATGGACTTCTCCTCCAGAAATCAGTCCAATCCCCTTTTGAAGGCATTACAAATTTTAGATATGGTCTGCTCGACTTAAAAATATTTTGGCAAAATATTTAATTTTTAACTTATTTTTCCAATTTTAGATAGGTACCCCGACTTAAGAGTAGTTCGACTTAAGAGCATGCATTCAGAACAGATTAAATTTGTAAGTCGAGGTACCAATGTATTTTCTTTTGTCTGTTCTCACTCTCCCAATGCACAGTTAGAGTGGATGTCCCCTAGTTTTGGTATTTTGTGAGAGGGAGAAGAGTGTCCCTCTATCCACTTGACTCATGCCCTGCATTATTTTGTACGTCTCAATCATATCCCCCCTCAGGGGCCTTTTTTCCAGACTAAAGAGGCCCAAATGGTTTAGCCTTTCCTCATAAGGGAGGAAAGCTTTGCTATTGAGCTTCCTTTCCCACTTAAAATCCTTCTAATGCCCCAGCAATACACATTAGGAAGCAAAGCCCTTGCTCTTCCCACGTTGCCCTCACACTTCTGGTGCCTGTTGGAAATGGCTGTGGGTGGAAGGCAGGAAAAGCCGGAGGTAAGGTGGAGAAATTACCAGTAAGCGGCCCCACCTATGCAAGACTCTTCCCTTCCTTTCACTACAGCAGTTTGGAAAGCCCCACTCCTGGCAGAACCACAGTGTAATTAGGGCTTTGGGGTGGTTTTTTGCTTCAACTCTTTTAATAAAAGAAAGGAGTTGAAAGAGCAAGTTCACTTGGGAAAATGGCTGCTGGGGTCATGATTAAGCACACCTTTGGCTTCCCTCACTTTTTCTCTAGAAGAACGTCTTCAAAAAAGTGTCCCTTTGAGCAGACAAACAAAGTGCTTCATCGTTTCTCTCCCTGCCACCGGTTAATCGCAAATGTTGCTCCTTCGTTTCCTCTTTTCATTTCCTTATTTTAAAGTTCTACAGACTTGATTCCTCAGCAAGTACTTTGCCACTGGTTTCAAAGTCACTGTCTCTATGAAGGCAAGGTCCTTGCATCCCCTTCATGTAGGAAAATGATCTCTCTCTCTCTCTCTCTCTCTCTCTCTCTCTCTCTCTCTCTCTCTCTCTCTCTCTCTCGTAGGTCATCTCATTAATCATCATGCAGTTTCCAGTTAATCACAAGTATGATAGGATAACAACACAACTTCCCTTCCGTATAGTATATTCCTGCAGCACTCTGGATTTCAAGGGTAGGCAAGTGACACTTCACCACCCAGGGGAGGCCAGAGTGTAAAGCACACACAACACACAATGTCTTAACTGTATGCCAAGTCAATGCAGGTACACACAGGGAAAATGACATATTCAAGTGATGTTCTATAACAAAACAGTACAGTGTTGAATACAGAGTCCCAGCCATTTATCTGCCTGCGCTTTACTGTTCCTCACAAATGGCCAAATTCTAAAGGAATGGGACATTCTTGGGGCTCATTTGAGGTATCCTTGCTTCTTTTTTGAACCCATTTCCCCGTTTCAGCTTTTAAAATATATTATCAGTATGAAACAAGCATGGTCTATCCAAAATAGCTAGATGATACTATTCCAGTATGATGTATGCAACATGATGTGGTTCTTTCTACTGTTTATCATTTACAACTTGTTTGTTTGTCTAGCACTACTTAGGTGTTCAAAGAAGGCTTCATGTTTAAGCCATGAACGGGGAGAGAACCCTAACCCTGTTCCCCTGTCTGTCACTATCTCTACAGGCAGCAAATTTGTCAAAAGCTTTTCCTACACCAGTCCTTCCATTCAGCCAGAGATCCTAAAAACTCAGGGCTCTCAATCCTATGGAGTCCACATGCAGCAGATTGCCTCTTTTTCAGCCTGTCTTTCTTGAGACAGAAACGGGGATAGGCAGGGGTGGGACTAGAACTCCTACTCAGGCTTTCATATTAAACTTTTATTGAAGGCTTCAGTCTGCCTTCTCATCCCACCTACTGGGCTCTTTTGCCTTCACCCACATTCTTATCAGCTTTATTCCTTTCATTTATTCAACATTCCGTACCAATGACTTTTATGAGACATGACCCTTTGTCATTGATCTTGTTCTTGAGTTTTTACATCCTCCCTCCCTCAATATTATTATTATTATTATTTGAAAAGCTTCTGTGAATCATCAGATTACCTCAGCTCTTCTGATGTGTCCCTCTTGCACCGAGGTGGTGTGGTTTTGGGCTACGTAAAGTACAATGACACATTAGTATGTATGGTCCAAAGATTCAAGTCAACATCGGGATATATGATGCACCCCAAATGTGTAATGGAGCACACAAACTTTCCCTGAACGGAAGGAGAAATTATTTAGGTAATTGCCCAGGGGTCTTTGAAAAGAGCGATGAAAAGTTCAGAGTAGTAGAACCTCTTTTTCCCCTGCTAGCACAACAACACTGTGACTGGACTAATCATTCATAGCAGCCTGGTTTTGCATCTGTTACTTGAAATAAATATATGCAAACATTCGTCCAAAGTTGTGTCTTGATGAAAAATGCTGAATCTTAATATTAATAAGGGAGATTATTTTCTCCTTGGTATTTTCTTTTCTTTTCTTTTTTTCAAGTATAGCACCAGCATGCACAGTTTTATATTTTCAAACTAATTGTGCCATATAATTAGAAGACTCAGAGACACATCAAAGTAACTATAGCTGAAAAGAGTTTACAAAACTATTGCTTTGCTTCATGGAAAAAAATGCAGAACAAACTGGTATTTAAGCATGAGCAACTGCAGTTTGTTGCCATGGGGACCAGGAAGTTCTCTTCTACTTCTGGATTTTCCTTTTTGGTTAGTGCGGTTCAAAGCAGAAGGGCTGAGGTGCTGGCAGGATGAGAGAAGCAGAGCCTGTAAGCTTTAGATAATATTTGGGGTTTGGTGGTATGGAATATCTATCCATCTGTTGGGTGTGAATTCACATTGGAATCATAGTGTTGCGTTATTTGTCCTTGGATCTAAATATAAGTACAGTGCACGTTTCACTGATTAGGATCTCATAATATATTTTCTACAGTAAAAACACCACCTTTGTTAGTCTGATAGATGCCAAGACACATTTCTTTTGCTATTTCAATTTTGGTTGTGTATAGCCTTCTGACTCTCTGTATGCATGTGGAAACACAACTAGGGTGGAGTGGACTCTTGTAGTTTGTTCCTTTTCAGGACGACACAGCAGATCCTTTCAAGTTATCTCCTTGGTTTTCGAGTCAAATTAGCAGAGCTTGGTAAATTTAGCTTCTGAACTACAATTCCCACAAGTCCCTAGTCAGCTTGGCCACAGGACACACTCTCAATTAAGGCAGATTGTCATATATCAGCTAAATCACACTTGCGGTGGACACCGGTGAACAGCACATCAACAAAAGGAAATATCTTCCCCTCTACTTCAGGGGTTTAGAACCAGAAAAAGGCACCCCCCCCGAAATCACTCCAATATCTGCCCAAATGTTTCGCCCTGACAGGCACCACTCTGCAAATGCCTCCCACAAAATGATTCTCCCTGTTTACTACTAGTCACTACAACCGATTCACTGACAGCATGTGGGAAGGCCTGGTATTAATAGACTGGGTGTTATTAAGCATATCCTGTGCAAAAGTAGGCCCACAGCCACGAGGGCACCATGGAAGTGCCAAAGGATGAGCTATTTTAAAAAGTATTTATAACACCCACGCTTCCACTTTTCTTAAACACCTCAGTCTTGAGCGCTGGTTCAGGTGCTCATGGATATGTGTTCAGCGTGAAGGAAATCTGATTAGTAGCCATTACTCCGTCTTTGTCTTAGTGATTAACTGGGACTAGGTATAAGACCAAATGGCAGTAGCTGGAACTTTGCAGCACCTGGATAAACCTTGTAGCTCTTCCAAAAATGTCACAACTCCAAGTTTCAATCCCAAGACTAGTTACCAAAAGTCCTCTGCAACATGCAGTCAAACCCAAACATTTACAAAATATTTGATGCGTGAAATCTCTCTCCGATCCATCTTGGATTAGTGCTTCCCTTTCCCCCACTCCTTTAATCTGGCTCCTCTTAGGGACACAAATATGCCAGATGGTTTAATGTAATCATGGTCAGGCGGCAAGGCATCAAATATAAGATAGAGAAAGACTACCATGGCTGAGAAGGCACCCCCTGCACTCTTTCCTGGGAGTAAATCTCACTGAACTCACTCAGGCTAATTTCTGGATGCATTTACACTGGACCACACAGTACATCTCAGTGTAATGGTTTTTTTTTTTTGTCATTTAAAGTGAATTGGATTAAAATACTTAATGTCATGTTCCATTTCCACTAACTGTTAAATCTAGTGCTACAGAGAGAAATGTGCATCTTTTGTTCATTTTCTTTAAATATATGAGCAAATGCACAATTTGTCCACTACATCGCCATGTTTATTTGCTACATCTTAACTAACATCAATTAGAAAAAGATAAGCAAACTTTTGCCCAGGGAAGTTTGTGGACCAAGAGCAGGTGGGCTGCTTCACCTCAAACTTTTCATGGTATGTCTCCTTCCCCAGTCATGAGCTGCCCTCGTGTCTGCCTTTGTGTCACAAATTAAGAACCTGTATTATTAGGAAATGTTAGCTATCACTATGATGCATCATTCATATATACATCTGACATATCTTAAAGGTCAATGGGAACACTGTAAGGCTTTTATTACATTTTATTTTCTTATAGAAGTCATATTTTGCAGTGTTTCTCAAGTATAAGACAAGCTAAGTTCTCATCAGTATCCAAGTCTATTGAAGTTACAGCACTCCAATGTCTGAACTTGGTAATAATTATGGCATTATAGTAAAACCATGGGGTTATTGACACACAAAATTTGTTTCACCAGTTAACGTATATAGGCAGCTCTGTGTAACGATATAGTAAAAGAGATAATATGAAGATGCACCCATCAAAAACTAATTTGTGTGAGTTTTCATTAATAGCCAGAGTCCCAGCGTGTTATCCTTCCCAAATAAGAACTTAGCTGGGATCCATAAATGACACAGCACACAACTACTGTAATTGCCAATGCAACTGCTTCTACTACTTACTCACTGTGAATTGTGCAGGCTGAGAACTATTATGCCATAAAGATGACCTTTCGGTTTTTCCAATAAAAAAGCCACAGTATTTGTGGTCTTAGGGCGTTACCTCACGTCCACTTTGTACCTCAACAAAATAAAATGTGCAATACATCTTGTTGCAGTCATGTGGTTTTGGTGCTGTTCATGCGTCTTCAAAGATGCACATTATTGTTACAAAACTTCTGTGACCTCACAGACGGGTGCCACATCCAAGTGCATTTTTGTGTGTGTGTGTGGCAAAAGACAAAAAAAAAAGCTATGTTGTGGAATATAAGTTACCCCATGGGTGCATGTACCGGTTAAAAAACCACAGCATAAACGCGACAATGATTCTACCACCCCAAGGCCAGGTACAAGGAAGATGCGCTGAGTCGCGCTTCAGGGGGCATGGTTGCACTTTATTTTGCTTAAAGTGCGACGGCTGTGGGGGAACAATTTTAAGTACCGCAACTCAGTGCACTTTCTAGAGCAGCAAAGTGGGCATGAAGTAACGCCTGCATCCAATGAAATCACATGAGTTTCCTGTAGGCAACAATCAATTCCCTCTCTACTAAAATCAGCAGAGAGGGCTGGGCAGGTTTCAGTGAAATCACCAAGTAAAGCATATGCCAATGTGCTTTAATGCTGTGTTGCAAAGCTGAGAATGCCAGACTAAGAAGACCAGGTTTAAATTCACACTCAGTCATTAAAACCTCCAGAGGTACCTTTGTTGACATCTCTTATGTCTCAGCTTAATGTAGTTCACAAGGCTGAGTGTAAGGGGAACAAAAAGGGAAGGCCATATATGACATCTTGAGGTTTTTGGGGAGGGAAATGTGGGCTAAATTGTAAATCACCCAGATTCCCCTCTGGGTAGATGAGCAGTGACAAATCTAAATGAATGAATGAATGAATGAATGAATGAATGAATGAATGAATGAATGAATGAATGAATAAATAAATAAATAAATAAAGACATCAAACAAATGTCAGGATTATTCCTATATTTTAAGTGACGTGGACTAAATAGCATGGTTACAAGCTACAGGCTTTCACATGGGGCTGCTGTATTGTTTTTAAATAGAAGGATTTCGTGCCCTCTGTAATGATCAACGATCATTAAGTTTTGCCCATTCACCAAGCCTCCACACTGAACTATCCAATTTTTCTCTTTGCTGTGAATTTGATCTGTTAGAGGCAGCAAAGTAAGTAGGAAAGTAAATATGCATTTCACCCAAGCGACAATATGAACAAAGTTTGTGTAGATTGCCTTAAATCTGTCAAACCGCTTGACAGAACTGATACCTCACAACAATTGATACCTTTATTTTGCTTCCTCAACATCAAACATCACCGTGCTAAGCAAACATCCCCATGCTAACAGATATTCTTTCAGTGTCCTTCACAGGTTGCTGCTCTGACAGGAACTGTTTCCACTTGGCTTCCTCCTACAAGGACACAATAATATTCCATGCGGGATGGGGCATTGATGCGGGTTCTCATCTACCTGGCCGGCAATAATGCTCCTTTTCCTCCTGCTAGTCAAGAATCAGGCAGGAAAAAGCTGGCATGGCTGACTTCACCACGTGGGTCCCGTTTCAGCTAATGTTGCCAGGCAATGGAGTAGGAACTCAAAGGGAAGTGACTCCTGTGTGTATGCAGCTGCATGGTGAACCCTAAACCAGGTCCATGTTTAAATTTAAACCAAGGCATGTCAGGTTCATCACAAGTCCATTCCTCCAAGTTCCAAGTCTATCACTAGGTAGGCAAAGCATTCAGGACATGTCTTTGGTGCCCGGTGTCGGGTTGTTGACAAGGCCTGCTTAGGCAAGCCATTTCCTCATGAGTGTGGACTGGAGGATGCCCACTAGATTCCCACAGTTCTACACTGGATAAAGAACCTACTAAAGTAAGCACCTTTCCCCCCTGAAAAGCTTTTCTCCTACTGATAACTCTCATGTTCAGGAGCGCATGATAAACCTTGACATACAGAAATACAGAACCCTGTATTTCTCTGGGACAGAGTTATAAAGCCACCATCCAGACCAGTGCCTTTCAGACAATGTTTTTTAGCTATAAGAAAGGGCCTTCTCAATATCAGTTTTCCTACCCAGTGCTTAAATTATATTCATGGCAGGTACAAAAAAAAAGCCACACAGATGTTGCTATCAGATTCTGCACTGGAAATGTACCAAACGCCCACCATAATCCAAACACTGCAAACAGGGGTCAGGAGCAAAGATGCGGCGATGCTTTCCAGTGAAACTTATCCAACATGACTGGCCTTTTCAGTCTAATAGACTCCTGGTGTTATCCAAGATGTGGACTCGATTTAAGTTCTTCCATTAATGAAACATATTCTACATATGAGAATTTTAGCCTCATTTACAATTGTCAGGGGGGCTTCTGGAGTGCATTTCTGAGGAATGTGAGGAGACTGAGGCCTTGGGGGTCAGAGAGAAAAGTCTTCCTGTGCAAGGATCTGAGCTGGATTTTACTTGGTGTGGTAACACATTTTCTCAGCTGTGGTTAGTGGGTATAACAGAGAGAAAGCCTTAATATTAACTTCAGAGGTTTAAGCAGTGATCCAAGAAGAAAACGTTTACTTAATAAACTTAGAACTGCACAGCTGGAAGGGACTCCAGGGATCATGAAGTCCAGCCCTCTCCAGGAAGCAGAGTACTCATCACACACCTACTTATAACATCAAAAACGAACGATTAAATTTAGAAAACAGAACATTGACTATGCCCCCATACATCCCTTGAGTAGCTCAAAGTGTATACAGCACACACTTCTACTTTCTCCCTTCTTATTTCTACAACAGCTGTGTGAATAGACTAGGATGAGAGACAGGGCCTGACTCAGTTTTGCCCAGTGAATTCCAAGGCTGTCTACAAATATGACCAAAGATCTCCTCAATCCTAGTTCAACACACTGTTGCACTTTCTTACACTACGGAGACCATGCAATTCTCTCTCTCTCTCTCTCTCTCTCTCTCTCTCTCTCTCTCTCTCTCTCTCTCTCTCACACACACACACACACACACACACACACACACACACACACACACACACACACACACACACACACACACACACACACCATGTTGCCCTGCTACAACACTTCATCCAGTACTTTGTATGGCACTAAGGCAGCCTCATTACACATAGAAATAAAATGAGTAACTGTGAGCCAGGCAGACAGATACATTGTGTCAGTGCAAGTAAGAACATGAGTTTTCTTTCATTTCCTTACCAGCAGCTGCCTTTCTCTCCCTCTCTTTTCTCTCCCCCCTCCAAAAAATGCTGCTAATGAGTTTTAAATATGCTTTATCTGCATGACAACCGTTGCCCTGGTAAACACACCAAGATAGTCTACACAGTGTTGAAACGCTTACTAAACTTTCTTCCTGGCTATCTTAAATATTATGCGATTTACAGCAGCTTTGCCCAAAAATAGAACAAGAGTTTTCAGACCACATCGGAACACGAGGCAGCTGTGTTGTTGCAGCAGATGCTGTGATGGAAAACCGAAGAATTTCAGCCATGAAATCATAGCGGCTGATTTAGACAATGATCAGGCACGGACCCTTGAGACATAAAGATCATTAAAAGCCGAGTCAGCCTCCACTGGTCATATTGGAAAGTAGTTCACAGCACAAATAGGAAACTTCTAGTTTAATCCCAAAGACACTGTGCCTGGGAGGTCACAGATTTCCATCTTTATTTGTCACCTTTCTATGAAGCTGAAGCCACTTTTGGGAAATGTGATCTGAATGAGTAACAAAATTTATACAAGAATGATTGTTTTGGATTTTATTGTATTCCTCAGACTAACTATTGTTTGGACTCTTAAGCCAGAGGGAAATCCATGAATAATCATATTAAACCATAAGATTATTCAGTCAGAAAAGTCAATACACAAGCCATGGAGCCAACTAAAACAGCCCTCTTGAATTCAAAATGCCCACTGATCACGTCATAGGCAAATTGATCAAGCAGCTTGGAATAAGGCCACCATGAAAACGTCTAAGCAACTTTCAGTTCCAAGAAATGAAAATGAAAATGCAACCTTCATTCATATTCAGACATCCAACCTTCGTTTAGATCAGGCCTGCCCAAAGTCCGTCCCGGGGCCCAAATCCGGCCCGTCAGCCCATTCTGAGTGGCCCACTGCTGGCTGGCCCGCCCCTCCCTCCCCCTCCTTTCTCCCATGTTTTTTTTTTTTAAAAAAACTTTCCGCCAACACTGACACCACCGGGAACCTTCTGAAGCTCGGCACATGCGTGTAGGGCGGCACGTGAGCGGGCCACCACCAGCAGCATAGCTGGGAAGCTTGGGCCGCACCGCAGGGGAATGTGTGAGGTTGGGCACATGCATGGGGCAGTGATTGGGCGGGCCACGCCACCGGCACCGCTGGGAAGCTTGGGTGGACGGGCGGTCTGCCGCCACTGGCACCGCAGGGGAATGTGTGGGGGTGGGCAGGCCAGCGGGCCTCTGCCACCACCAAGGAGCTTGGGGGTGGTGCAAAGTCGCACAGATCACCTCTTCCAAGTGGCGACCTGTGGCCACGGCTCACTGTGATTCCTTTGGTCCCCACCTTCCTTCTTTCCTCCCTCCCTCCCTTGGTCCCCACCTTCCTTCCTTCCTCTCTTGGTTTCCACCTTCCTCCCTCCCTCCCTTGGTCCCCACCTTCCTTCCTGCGGGTGGGGTTGCAAGGGGTCAGTGGGTGGGGCTTGCAGTGGGGTGGCAGGGTCTGGGAGCAACCGGCCCCTGACATAGTCTCAGCCACCAAATCTGGCCCTCCTTACAAAAACTTTGGTCACCCCTGGTAGATTCACGCATGTAACCTGTTTGCATTTGGTGCGGATGAAGCCACAAGATAATGGCTATTCTGTTTCTAAACTCTCTTAAATGGAAAGTTCATTAGAGAAGGAAATGCTGAGAGTAACCACACACATGTGTGTGCATTCATGCATGCACCCCCCCACACACACACATACACAGACACCGCATACTGAATGCTATAGTAGACCATCTGCTGACTTCCACGTCACTAAAAACTCTTGTAATCAGAAACAACAGGACAGAGGGAGGCCAGTATGAAAAGTCGTTTTCTTGAGTACCAGCCAGTTAATACAAACATATGCAATGTTCACTAGCAACCCTGACTCAAAGAATGTTAACAAATTAAGACTTATGCCTGAAAAAGGGAAGAACAAATCAAGCTCCAGGAACAAGGGATAGCAGAAGAATGGGAGTTAAAACCATAAGTGGATTAAACAAAATCACTTCAATTCGTGGTGATTCTACACAGCCTGTCTCAGTTGTAGACATCACCCCCCCCCAATAAAGGGGGGTACGAGTGAGGTTGCACAGCTTGCATGTCATTCATCCTTGCTTCCCTCCTCCTCATGTACATAAGCTAAAAAGGTCTGAACGTTGTAGCTCGCCTCCAGACCAGAACAGAGAGATCAATCTAAGATATAGTTTTAATCTGGTGTAAAGGTAGAATGTGCCTCTATCCAGTTCAGATATTCCAGCAAGCAAGCTATGTTTCATATCAAGAAAGGAGTAAAGGGGACCCTAAAGCACACTAGAAAAGGGGGAAGATGTGTAAAAGCTCAAACCTTTTATGCAATACATTAACTGGGGAACTAACTGTATCACAAAAGCAAAAGTGAGCAACGATAAGATTCTCCTATGTATAGTTCAAAGCTAGAAAACATCACTCTTATATGTTGACTTGGGGATTCTGGGAGTTGTAGTCTAAAACATAGATTTGCTGATGAAATCCCCAGTGACTGGTATAGTTGTACAGCTTCCTCTTTCTTTCAGTAGCTTCTGCTGGCTTTCCTCACAGAAGGTAATTACAATGGCAGGAAAGAATAATATATTTTGGCCCTGTCACAACAATACTCCTCATTACAAGCCTATAGACCTTAATCTAGAATTCAGAAGTACTGGTTGCCCTTTGTGAGATAAACTACTGCAGTTCATGATATGGCTGGATGGGGAACAAAAGGTGCACATCCCTATCTTAACATTGGGGAATGTATGCATTAGATCCTCTTCAGATTTTACACGATGTGTTTGTTGTGACTACATCAGAATGTAATGTGGAAAACACACAATGTGCAGGGAGCAAATTATTATGCACTTGAGGACCTGTGGTGGCTGTTCCACCAAATATCTTGATTCTAATTCAAACACATCTGAAAAACTAGAAATTCTTTTCCTCACATCCTAACACTTTTGAGTGTGAAGCTGTACAAAACTCTGCCCAGGCAATTATACTATTTAAAAGGAAAAGTATGAATAAAAAATCCTGGAATTACAGAGGCAGAGGCAGAGAACAAATTAAAATAGATATAATGTTCTTCTTGGATATTTGAAATCCAGATGTATGACATTCTTCCAGTCCTGGGGAAACAGTTAAGATGGGAATAAACTACCTTTATACAAATGGCTTACCTCTTACGAAGACAAGAGGAGGAAGTCAGAATCGTGAGGGCTGGCTTCTCCATCTTGTGGTCTCAACATCTAAGACTGATCCTCGAGTTGGAGACACAGGTGGACAACAAGGTGCATACTGCATCGTACATCAAAACATACCTGTATGCAATTGTGCACTAGAGCTCTTATTACATGTAGGATTCTCTGAAGTTCAGATCAGCATGCTGATGGGGGAGTTTATCTAACAGAATACTGTACATACATAAGAATACTGTCTTTTAAGTGGATAATATATACTTTTCCTACCTATGGAAATCTTTTAAAAGCCAGCAATTCCCATGTTCCAAAACTTGATTTGTAATCATAATGACAACTGACAGGGCAAGCAGGTGCAAAAGAAAATTTCTAACAGAAGATGATCCAAAGAAAACACATCTCTAATAAACTTGGGGAAGAAACCAACTGAAGACTAGGACTAGGCTTGTACAGGAGACATGTAGCTGGGGCTGAAGCTGACCAGAGACATTTTGACTGGATCAGTGCTTCTAGAATTGTGAAAGGAGGAGGCACACATGTGCACACTCAGGTGATTGAGAAGTAGGGGGAGCACAGAGTTGCAAACCTCACAGACGTAATTTACACTGACAGAGGCATCCACGTATAGCAAAACAATTGAAAATAAATTGATTTCACAAATGGTTTAAAATAAACAACTCTCTAGCAGTCAAGTAAAAATACCTTGCTTTCCAACAACCCCCACAGACACACACACACTTCTCAGGCAAAAATAAGTCCTCACTCCCCTGTGCATCATGTAATCACCTTTTTAAAATATTGAATTCAAACATGCCTTTTTACATCTAACTCAAGTTTTACAAGCACTCAGTATTCATTATGCACCCATTTTCTTTTCCATGCCTCTGAAGAAATGCCTATGGTGTTAAATCAGTCCTTAATTCCACTGATTTAATAGTCTCTTATTGAACCCCAAATGCCCAGCTTACCAGAGTACCTCCTTTGACCTGGGTTTGTAATACAGTGACCCCCCGTTAGGGACCCAACCTGACCTGCGATAATTGAAAATCTGCGATATGCAAATGTAGGTCAGGTAGGGTCTGGTGGGCTTAGCTGGGGGGCCTTGTACTTACCCCCAGCCTGGAACTGCCCCGAACCGGCCTACAAGGGCCTTCCCAGGTCTGTTGGAGACCCCAAAAGGGCCTCTCTGCAAACCGGAAGTGACTTCCATATCACCAAAAAACATTTCTGAGGCCTCCGACAGGCCTAGAAAGGGCCTCGGAGGCCTCAGAAATGATTTTCTGCGAACCGGACGTGACTTCCGGTAAAGTGGAAGTGACTTCCAGTTCACAGGGAAAGCCGTTTTCGGGCCTCCAGAAGGCCTGGGAAGGCCCTCACAGGCCTTTTTGGGGCAGCACCAGTCCTGGATTTAGTATGGGAGGCCTGAAACAGGCATTTTCCCCCTTACCCCAGGGGACCTTTTTTCATATACTGTGGTCCCGTAATATAATGGGACCGCAGTATATGAACAACAAATGGGCGGGGGATCACTGTAATATTTTGCTGCACAGGTTTTGGAGCTGTAATGGATCTCAAGTTACTGTTGCAGCTTGCAGCTTGTCAATTGTAATTAATGGGACTTGGCAGACAGAGGAGGATGGTGCTCTGAGTTGGCATCAAGATATAGGTTATCATGATTTGAACATCATGGGATACTATGCTGAAAAGACTATGGTAACTTTGTGCAGTAAAGCTATGTAAGCTTTAGCTGAACATTAGTTTGGAACTGCAGCATATAAGGACAGTGGAAGGGAAGTGCTATATAGCAGCTCTATTACCTGTGTGTTAAAATAATGTAAACATTACCCTGTGGAATGCTTATTATTTCCAACCAAAGAGGCATTAGTGAAACTCAGAGGTTTTTCAGAATTTTACTTCTTAGTTTTGCTTATTCTTAAAATAAAAAGCTTCCATGTTGCTGTTTTTTTTTAAGTATGTGGTTGGGAGTAGTTTGATCCTAAATTTAGTGCCTACCTACTTGGAATGGCTACATCCTTGGAATTATTACAATTTGTGTGTACATTTTGGTCTTCCTTTCTGAGTTGGTGTTAGCTCTAGAAGGAAAAGAGTCAACAAACCCTCTTGTTCCCAAGTCAGGGATGGCAACTACTGGTTTGACTTGTCTTCCCAGGATGCAGCTAGAGCTTGCTGGCTGCCCATGTAGCTTTGGAAGGACTCTGGGTGAGCAAGTGTATACACAGCCAGGAGGCAGATGGGGGGGGGGGCTTCCTGGTGGCAGCTACCATCTCCTTAAATTGTAGCTGCCTTCAATCCCTCTGCAGGAAGAAAGGTGAGGTAGAAATTATATATATATAATTGTGTGTACGTTTTGTATATATATATATTGTATATATATATTTGTTTTCGTAGATTTTCACGGGTATAGGTATGCATGTTAGGGTGGATTCGGGTTTCTTCCCGTGTAGAAATCTGGTTGTTTTGGCGACGTTTCGACGAGGTCTCACTCGTCATCTTCAGGCTGGTGTTCTGGCTTCTTTCTTCTTGAAGCAAAGTGTGGTCTCAGTTGAAGTCCTTCTATAAATACTGCTGGGGGGTGTGGTTTGCTTGCTCTGTTGCTGATTGTAGGTTCCTTTGTTCCTTTGTTCTTTTGTGATCTGCTGTGTGGCTGAGGCGATCGTTAAGGGATTAACTGCTGATGGCTGTTTAGATGGCTGTTTACATGCTGGTGGGTTAGATGGCTGGTAGGTTCTGGCAGTATCCTGGGCTTTGGTGGAGTGGGGTCCTGTGTCTTGTGAATTCATTTTGGTCTGGCTATGTGTCTGTGGTCTCCCAATGTTTTTTTGGGGTGTGTGAGTGTGCTCCATGTGGTGACTGGAGTGGGGTGCCGCAGTAGATGGTGCAGTCGTGGTTTTGTTATTGGATGGTGGTTTCGTTTCATCTGTGGGAAGGGTCTGGGTTTGTGTTTGGTGTGGATGGAAGGTGGTGGCATCTTGTGTCCTTTTGGACCTGGTGTCAGTCTTTGTGACAGAGGCTCGTCTGTTGACCAGGGCTAGTTTCCAGATGTCAGGCAAGCGGGAGGTGTCATCTCGTTTATTCATGTTGTTTGGGTGTTTCTCTATTTCAATGGCTTCCATGATTATTCGACTGTTGAAGTGTTCAGTTTTGGAGATGAGTTTGGTTCTTTCAAAGTCAATTTCATGACCTGTTGTTTTTATGTGCTGGAAGAGAGAGGAAGATTTTTCTTCTTTTTTGACTGCGTTCTTGTGTTCTGCGATGCGTGCGCTTATTCTCCTGTTTGTTTGTCCGATGTATGTGGCTGGACAGACTTTGCATGGTATTTCGTAGACTCCTTGGTTTTCTAGCTCAATCTTGTCTTTGGGGTTTCTTAAGATGTTGGCTATTTTTGGTCGGTGCAAAAGGCTGTCTTGATATTGTGTTTGTGGAGAATTTTGCTGATTTTGTCTGTGGTGCCTTTGATGTAAGGGAGGAGGGCGGTGCCGTTGTTCTCTTCTGTTTCTTGGTTCTTGGGGGTGTTTCTTTTGGATTAGTTTGGTGATGGTGTTTTTTGGAATCCGTTCGCAATTAAAACATTCGAGAGAGTGTGTAATTCAGTTTTTAGGTGGTCTTTGTCAGCGGGCGTTTGGTTCTGGAGATGAGGGTTTTTGCTACGGAGTTGATCTGTGCAGGGTGGTGGTGTGATTGTGCATTTAAGTAGCGGTTTGTATGTGTTTTTTTCTGGTAGATGGTATGTCCTAAGGAGCCGTCGGGTTTTTGTAGATTAGGACGTCCAGGAAGGGAAGTTGGTTGTTGGCTTCTATTTCCATAGTGAATTGTATTTTGGGGTGTAGGCTGTTGAGATGTGTGAGGAAGTTGTTCAGTTTATCTTTCCCGTGTGGCCAGATAACAAAGGTGTCGTCAACATATCTGAGCCAGAGTTTGGGTTTATGTTCGGACTTCTGTAACGCGTTGGTTTCAAAGTGTTCCATATATAGGTTTGCGATGACCGGTGAGAGGGGTGATCCCATGGGTGCTCCTTCTATCTGTTTGTATCTTTGTCCATTGTGGATGAAGTATGTGTTGGTTAGGCAGTGGTTGGTCAGATCTAGGATGTGTTTGGGGGTTGTATTTGTTGTGGATAGCTGTCAAGGCTTCTTGAATGGGCACTTGTGTGAAGAGCGAAACAACATCGAAGCTCACGAGTAGGTCATTGGGTTGTAGGTCTTGTTTCTTTATAATTTCTATGAAGTGGAACGAGTTTTGTACGTATGAAGTGATGGATTCTGCATAGGGCTGGAGTTGTTTGGCAAGAAATTTGGCGAGGTTTTGTAGAGGTGAGCCTATGGAGCTGACTATGGGTCTGAGAGGTGTTCCTTCTTTGTGAATCTTGGGAGGCCGTAGAGCTTGGGGCATCTGGATGATTTCTCTCTGGGGATGATGCTTGGCTTGATTTCTTCACTTAAGGGAGAGGCTTTTATTTTGGCTTTGGTGGTTTTCCAGGTAGGTGGTGGGGTCTGTGTTCAAAGGTATGTAAGCAGGGTCTTGTAGTAGGTTGGATAATTTGGCTTGGTAGTCGGATGTGTTCATCACCACTGTGGCATTGCCTTTGTCTGCTGGGAGAATGATTATGTTGTTGTCTTTCCTCAGGTTGGAGAGGGCTTTTTGTTCTTCTTTGTGTAAATTGCTTCTGGGTGGTTTGCTGGAGCAGAGGACATTGGTGACTTCGAGTCTGATTTTGTTGGCTTCATCTGGGTTGATTTTGGTTAGGCTGGCTTCCACTCCGCATATGATGTTTTCGGTGGGGATGTGTCTGGGGCGATTGCAAAGTTGAATCCTTTGGAAAGGACTTTGGTCTCTGCGATGGTGAGTGTCCTGTCTGATATGTTGTGAACTGTTTGTTTCATGGGCTGTTGTGTGGGGGGTTGGGCTTCTGGCGTTTTTCCAGTTTGTGGAGTTTGTTGGTGTGTGTGTCTGTCTTGTGGGAGGTCTCTGTTTCAGCTCTCCAGGCGGCCAGTTGCTTGGTTTGTTCCAGAGTGTTGGGTGGATTTTGTTGCTGAGTTTGAGGTGGAGAGTGAGTAGGTCTCTGTTGGTTTGATCTAGTAGGTATCTTTTCCTGTGTAGTTCGCTTCTGATTAGGGCTAGTTCTGTTCTTTTCAGGATCCTTTCGCTGGATGGGGTTTTTGAGTGGAATTTCAGTTGGAAGCTTGTGGGGATCACATTTTTGTCTCGGCAGTTGCGTAGGAATGTAATGTCACATAAGATGGTGGCTCTTCGGACATCTAGATTCTCGTAGGTTCTGGTCAGCTGGAACGTTTCCTCCCGTAGAGGTCGGATATTTGTTTTCGTAGATTTTCACGGGTATAGGTATGCATGTTAGGGTGGATTCGGGTTTCTTCCCGTGTAGAAATCTGGTTGTTTTGGCGACGTTTTCGACGAGGTCTCACTCGTCATCTTCAGGCTGGTGTTCTGGCTTCTTTCTTCTTGAAGCAAAGTGTGGTCTCAGTTGAAGTCCTTCTATAAATACTGCTGGGGGTGTGGTTTGCTTGCTCTGTTGCTGATTGTAGGTTCCTTTGTTCCTTTGTTCTTTTGTGATCTGCTGTGTGGCTGAGGCGATCGTTAAGGGATTAACTGCTGATGGCTGTTTAGATGGCTGTTTACATGCTGGTGGGTTAGATGGCTGGTAGGTTCTGGCAGTATCCTGGGCTTTGGTGGAGTGGGGTCCTGTGTCTTGTGAATTCATTTTGGTCTGGCTACGTGTCTGTGGTCTCCCAATGTTTTTTTGGGGTGTGTGAGTGTGCTCCATGTGGTGACTGGAGTGGGGTGCCGCAGTAGATGGTGCAGTCGTGGTTTTGTTATTGGATGGTGGTTTCGTTTCATCTGTGGGAAGGGTCTGGGTTTGTGTTTGGTGTGGATGGGAGGTGGTGGCATCTTGTGTCCTTTTGGACCTGGTGTCAGTCTTTGTGACAGAGGCTCGTCTGTTGACCAGGGCTAGTTTCCAGATGTCAGGCAAGCGGGAGGTGTCATCACGTTTATTCATGTTGTTTGGGTGTTTCTCTATTTCAATGGCTTCCATGATTATTAGACTGTTGAAGTGTTCAGTTTTGGAGATGAGTTTGGTTCTTTCAAAGTCAATTTCATGACCTGTTGTTTTTATGTGCTGGAAGAGAGAGGAAGATTTTTCTTCTTTTTTGACTGCGTTCTTGTGTTCTGCGATGCGTGCGCTTATTCTCCTGTTTGTCTGTCCGATGTATGTGGCTGGGCAGACTTTGCATGATATTTCGTAGACTCCTTGGTTTTCTAGCTCAATCTTGTCTTTGGGGTTTCTTAAAATGTTGGCTATTTTTTGGTCGGTGCAAAAGGCTGTCTTGATATTGTGTTTGTGGAGAATTTTGCTGATTTTGTCTGGTGCCTTTGATGTAAGGGAGGAGGGCGGTGCCGTTGTTCTCTTCTGTTTCTTGGTTCTTGGGGGGTGTTTCCTTTTGGATTAGTTTGGTGATGGTGTTTTTTTTTTTCCGTTCGCAATTAAAACATTCGAGAGAGTGTGTAATTCAGTTTTTAGGTGGTCTTTGTCAGCGAG
Source organism: Phrynocephalus forsythii (assembly GCA_029282475.1). Lineage (NCBI taxonomy): Eukaryota > Metazoa > Chordata > Lepidosauria > Squamata > Agamidae > Phrynocephalus > Phrynocephalus forsythii. The sequence goes on along the minus strand of JAPFRF010000001.1, from coordinate 125,741,860 downwards.
GCGTTTGGTTCTGGAGATGAGGGTTTTTGCTACGGAGTTGATCTGTGCAGGGTGGTGGTGTGATTGTGCATTTAAGTAGCGGTTTGTATGTGTTTTTTTCTGGTAGATGGTATGTCCTAAGGAGCCGTCGGGTTTCCACAACAAATACAACCCCCCCAAGCACATCCTAGATCTGACCAACCACTGCCTAACCAACACATACTTCATCCACAATGGACAAAGATACAAACAGATAGAAGGAGCACCCATGGGAACACCCCTCTCACCGGTCATCGCAAACCTATATATGGAACACTTTGAAACCAACGCGTTACAGAAGTCCGAACATAAACCCAAACTCTGGCTCAGATATGTTGACGACACCTTTGTTATCTGGCCACACGGGAAAGATAAACTGAACAACTTCCTCACACATCTCAACAGCCTACACCCCAAAATACAATTCACTATGGAAATAGAAGCCAACAACCAACTTCCCTTCCTGGACGTCCTAATCTACAAAAAACCCGACGGCTCCTTAGGACATACCATCTACCAGAAAAAAACACATACAAACCCTCATCTCCAGAACCAAACGCCTCGCTGACAAAGACCACCTAAAAACTGAATTACACACTCTCTCGAATGTTTTAATTGCGAACGGATTCCAAAAAAACACCATCACCAAACTAATCCAAAAGGAAACACCCCCCAAGAACCAAGAAACAGAAGAGAACAACGGCACCGCCCTCCTCCCTTACATCAAAGGCACCACAGACAAAATCAGCAAAATTCTCCACAAACACAATATCAAGACAGCCTTTTGCACCGACCAAAAAATAGCCAACATTTTAAGAAACCCCAAAGACAAGATTGAGCTAGAAAACCAAGGAGTCTACGAAATACCATGCAAAGTCTGTCCAGCCACATACATCGGACAGACAAACAGGAGAATAAGCGCACGCATCGCAGAACACAAGAACGCAGTCAAAAAGAAGAAAAATCTTCCTCTCTCTTCCAGCACATAAAAACAACAGGTCATGAAATTGACTTTGAAAGAACCAAACTCATCTCCAAAACTGAACACTTCAACAGTCGAATAATCATGGAAGCCATTGAAATAGAGAAACACCCAAACAACATGAATAAACGTGATGACACCTCCCGCTTGCCTGACATCTGAAACTAGCCCTGGTCAACAGACGAGCCTCTGTCACAAAGACTGACACCAGGTCCAAAAGGACACAAGATGCCACCACCTCCCATCCACACCAAACACAAACCCAGACCCTTCCCACAGATGAAACGAAACCACCATCCAATAACAAAACCACGACTGCACCATCTACTGCGGCACGCCACTCCAGTCACCACATGGAGCACACTCACACACCCCAAAAAAACATTGGGAGACCACAGACACGTAGCCAGACCAAAATGAATTCACAAGACACAGGACCCCACTCCACCAAAGCCCAGGATACTGCCAGAACCCACCAGCCATCTAACCCGCCAGCATCTAAACAGCCATCTAAACAGCCACCAGCAGTTAATCCCTTAACGATCGCCTCAGCCACACAGCAGATCACAAAATAACAAAGGAACAAAGGAACCTACAATCAGCAACAGAGCAAGCAAACCACACACCCCCAGCAGTATTTATAGAAGGACTTCAACTGAGATCACGCTTTGCTTCAAGAAGAAAGAAGCCAGAACACCAGCCTGAAGATGACGAGTGAGACCTCGTCGAAACGTCGCCAAAACAACCAGATTTCTACACGGGAAGAAACCCGAATCCACCCTAACATGCATATATATATATATATCTCAACAGCCTACACTCCAAAATACAATTCACTATGGAAATAGAAGCCAACAACCAACTTCCCTTCCTGGACGTCCTAATCTACAAAAAACCCGACGGCTCCTTAGGACATACCATCTACCAGAAAAAAACACATACAAAACCCTCATCTCCAGAACCAAACGCCTCGCTGACAAAGACCACCTAAAAACTGAATTACACACTCTCTCGAATGTTTTAATTGCGAACGGATTCCAAAAAAACACCATCACCAAACTAATCCAAAAGGAAACACCCCCCAAGAACCAAGAAACAGAAGAGAACAACGGCACCGCCCTCCTCCCTTACATCAAAGGCACCACAGACAAAATCAGCAAAATTCTCCACAAACACAATATCAAGACAGCCTTTTGCACCGACCAAAAAAATAGCCAACATCTTAAGAAACCCCAAAGACAAGATTGAGCTAGAAAACCAAGGAGTCTACGAAATACCATGCAAAGTCTGTCCAGCCACATACATCGGACAAACAAACAGGAGAATAAGCGCACGCATCGCAGAACACAAGAACGCAGTCAAAAAGAAGAAAAATCTTCCTCTCTCTTCCAGCACATAAAAACAACAGGTCATGAAATTGACTTTGAAAGAACCAAACTCATCTCCAAAACTGAACACTTCAACAGTCGAATAATCATGGAAGCCATTGAAATAGAGAAACACCCAAACAACATGAATAAACGTGATGACACCTCCCGCTTGCCTGACATCTGGAAACTAGCCCTGGTCAACAGACGAGCCTCTGTCACAAAGACTGACACCAGGTCCAAAAGGACACAAGATGCCACCACCTTCCATCCACACCAAACACAAACCCAGACCCTTCCCACAGATGAAACGAAACCACCATCCAATAACAAAACCACGACTGCACCATCTACTGCGGCACCCCACTCCAGTCACCACATGGAGCACACTCACACACCCCAAAAAAACATTGGGAGACCACAGACACGTAGCCAGACCAAAATGAATTCACAAGACACAGGACCCCACTCCACCAAAGCCCAGGATACTGCCAGAACCTACCAGCCATCTAACCCACCAGCATGTAAACAGCCATCTAAACAGCCATCAGCAGTTAATCCCTTAACGATCGCCTCAGCCACACAGCAGATCACAAAAGAACAAAGGAACAAAGGAACCTACAATCAGCAACAGAGCAAGCAAACCACCCCCCAGCAGTATTTATAGAAGGACTTCAACTGAGACCACACTTTGCTTCAAGAAGAAAGAAGCCAGAACACCAGCCTGAAGATGACGAGTGAGACCTCGTCGAAACGTCGCAAAACAACCAGATTTCTACACGGGAAGAAACCCGAATCCACCTAACATAACATATATATATATATATATATATATATATATATATATATATATATATATATATATATATATATATATATATATATATATATATATATATATATATATATATATATATATATATATATATATATATATATATATATATATATATATATTTCAGAAACTTGTGTACTGAACTCCATTCCTTTTTCAAAGAGGCCACATGAACAATGATAATTTAGAACAACAGAGATTGCAGGGAAGCAGTGCTAAATCTTTGCTCTTTCTCTTCCTCTTCTTTAAATCACATCCCTACCTCATGCTTTTTGCCCCTGAAAATCTAAAATAAACTGCTCCCCCATCTCTGATTCTCTTAAGAAGGACTGTAAACATTTGAATATGCTTTTAGGGGTTATGTTTGTTAGGACTATGTACATCAGGTTGCTATTCATATTTCACTAAGAATACCAACATTAAACTGGTGTTTTTGAGAACAAACAGCTCTGCTGCAACAACAACAACAACAACTGTGTCTGGTGCTTTTAAATCATCATCATCTCAGAAATAACACCATCAGATATACAAAAAACAGTATTATTAGGAACAGCACCAATATTTAAAAGATATTTTCATAATTTTGATTGGCTGTGCTGGGTATATTTGAATAACAGGCAGAATATCCCATTTCTTAATGGGTAGGGTGCACAATATTTTTTATGTCTGAGGATGCCATCCATTATTGCCTGGGCATGGTCAAAGCTGCAAACACAAACACAAAGTACTGTACTCATATACCAAGTACCGTATTTTCCCCTTCTCAGGGAACAGGGATGCAGACACCTTCTCCTCCTGAAGTGAAGAACCATGCTGGGTGGGATAGGCCAAGGACCTCACACAGACCTGGAGCCATCCGGCTTTAGGGTGTCTACTTCAGTAGGTGAGCTTCTATAAGCAATACTGATTACAAAATACCAGAACATATCTGGAAGCCGAGAGTGGCAACTGGACTTTGTTTCTTGTGAGATCAAAATGTTTCACTGCTCATCCAGGCAGCTTCGTCATTCTGCTTGAAAGAGAAGTCTAGTCGCCATGACTTAAATTTAGGATAACCTCACCTGGATGACAGAGAATCTTCACAGATATATTCCAAATAAACAACTCGCTGGTGGAAGTGTGAAGTGATTCTGATGTGTTGGGGGATTGATGAAAGGGCAGCAAGGCCACCGTTGACAACCCATACTCAATGGGTGTTGGGAAGGGTTGCATAGGTGGGACTTTTGTGCACTCCAGGCCACTGTACGTATAATGAGCCTATTCAGGCCATTGCCCAACTAATGGGCCTGTTCAGACCAGAGTGATATGAAATCAAGGTGAACTATAAATTGGAGCCCTTGTCACTAACTTTCATCAGACTGATGAAGCTTCTTGGATAAACATTTCGATCCCACAAGAAAAGAAGTCCAGTTGCCATGACTCAACTTCCAGATAATCTCATCTGGATGACTGAGAATCTTCACAGACATACCAGAACATAAAATATAACCCTACAACAACATAAATCACTGAATCATATCACAGATGGACAAGAACTCAAATAGGTATAAAATTAAATATGAGATCATTCAAAACACAATGTATTTTTTTAAGTTAGGGTTCTGCTAAAAACCAATGGGAAACAATATAATTCCCTGGGATGGGAATTACAAAGCTATGTTGTACTTTCAATTTGGAACCATCTTATAGTGACCCTAAGAAGGCTTTCAAGGTAAGTGACATATTTAAGGAGTAGTTTTACCTGTTTTTCTACCCCACTGAACTTCTATAGCTGAACTGGGAGCCAGGCATCCTGAGTCTTTGTCCATCACTCTATCCACTAAACAACACTGTGTATCCCCCCCCCAAAAAAAGCTGTGTGACTACCACAAAACCAGACTATGTGCCCATTCTCATAAATCTTAACGAGAAGCCAAAATGGGATCTATGGGTTTGGGCGTGTGTACAAAACAGGGTGGATGATTGTTTTCTAACATAAATTATGAGACTGTAGCTTCTGACTGTTTCATCTGAGACAGCTAATCATCAGGCATTGTGTCAGTCATAGCTCAACCCCATCTGGGGGATACAACCATATGGATTTGAAGCTAAGAGCTTTGCTTGGATCAGTTAGCCATTTCATCCAAGACTGGGCCTCTTCTGAGGTGGCACCTGTGGGCTGAACACTAAAACAAGCAACACAGGGCTGCACCTAAAAGGTGGAGTGGCACAGTAAAGCAGCAGTCCACTGATGCCAGGAGTAAACCCTTGAGTTCATCACCAGCAGTGGATCAGTGGACCAACTCACTCAGAAAGAAAAGAGCACTTTAAGTACTAATGTCAATTACAATCTCTGCCTCTTGCAAACAGTGCCAGAACATGGTGTAAGAGAATACTAGGTGGAATCAGCTGCTAAATGTTTGTTTCCCTGAAATATATGTGACAGCTATGTCAAATCATATTACAGGTCCCTCAGATCTCTGGCATTTGCAGCACATTCCTATGGCAACCCAAACTTGTGGAGACAGACACACATACATGTATCCACTGCAAATCAGAATTGTGGTGTAGCACAACTGTTTTGTATATGTAGATAAATGTGAAATTAAGAAAATAGTATGGGCATCCCTCCCAACCCTGGCCTGTATTTGTTAACATATATAAAACCAGAGATAACTGCCCAACAAACACCCTCCGACAACTGGAGAATAACAAACCTCTTCATGAGCCACATATAAGAGCCATCTTTGCATTGACAATAGTACAGTATAAGCCACATGATTCAAAACCCAGTGATGCATTTCCTATACTTTGAAAGGGACAAGCAATGGTTTTCAGAAAAGAGCTCTATGATGGTGCCTAAGAGGTGACCTGATTGAAGTTTATAAACTCATACGCGGTATGGACAGAGTAAATAAGGAAAAACTGTTTTCCCTGTTGCACAACACTAGAACTAGGGGGCACTCCATGAAACCTTTGGGTGCTGGATCTCAAACAAATAAGAGGAAGTACTTTTTCACCAAGAATCACTGGTCTCTGGAACTCCCTGCCAGAAGAAGTGGTGACAGCTGTCAGCCTTGATAGCTTTAAGAAAGGATTGGACAAGTTCATGGAAAACAAGGGTATCAATGGCTATCATTATGGATGCCTAAGGACAACCTCCAGGTTGGGAAGATAGGCAGGATATTGCTCAATGCAATTTACAGGGAATCATAAGCAGGTGAAGACCTCTGCTTGGGAACACCCTGAAGCAAATGGTGAGCCACTGTGTGAGACAGAATGCTAGACTGGATGGGCTGTGGCCTGTTCCAGCAAGGCTATTCTTATGTCCTTATGAACCACTGAATCAGAGTGTAAAAGAGGAGGGCAGAATCTGTGGCCCTTGTGATGCTGTTTGGCTACCAATCCTCTTGATCATTCCTAAGTCTAGCATTATGTAGGAGACCAGAACTAGCTTACTCTCAACATAAATCTGAACTTAAAAATGAATTAAGAGAAAATTAGGAGAAGGCAATGCATAGCAACAGAATCAGATTATTTCCCTCACAAACCCCATAATTTACACAAACGGGATGAACAGTGAAAAAGAGGTGGGAGAAGGATACTAAATAAGAAGATCCAATTAAGGAATAACAACCCATACACTGGACAATAAATACCAGCTTGGAGCTGAAAAAGAATGGAAATGGTAGGACTCAAAATGCAGAAGAAAAGCAGATCCTTAAAACTGGCAGGAAAAAAAAACAGGGCATAAGAAGCTAAACCAAGAGCAACAGCACAACAGATGTACATGAACATACATAATTCAATTCAACATTTATATAATTAGATTCAAAATGAATACCCACATAAAGGGGCACTTCAAACATGTGACCCAAGTTGAAGTTTTCTCTGTGATATATAATGTCAGCAGCCTAAATAGCCAAGCAAATGAAAATTGGATCACCATTCACCAGCACACATGATCCAGACATTTCTTTTGAATTCATGCTTAATAACTGCAGTTTCTACATGCTTCAATATATTGGTTCATCAAGGTACACTGTGCTTCTGTTTTTGGTTTTAGTTTAGCTTCTTTAGTCTTTATGTTTTTTTTTTTTTTTTTTTAATGTGATAATCTTGACAGGTGTTTGGAAGTCAGAGACAAGCTTTTAAGAGAAAATGGGGACATTCTTTAGCAACTCCAGAAAAAAATTCTTTGAAACAAGAATAGATCCTCCCAAATGTTTAATGGAACTCCACTAAGGAAGGTGTTGCATGGCTGAAGAGAGACTGGAACAGGTGTGCGGGTTTATCTGTGCTGGGAATATGCCAGATGAGGCCCATATTTTTACATAGATCCAGTTCACAACCACATCTCTTTAATTCCCAGAAGTTCATTTGATAAATGCCCTGGACACTTTCTGGCTAAACTGGGTCAGTGAATAAAGTAATCAGGTGGAGTCCATGGGGTGGGGTGGGGTGGGGGATAATAAGCATCCGTCTTATGAAAGGCAACTAACAATTAAGTTGTCTGGCACTGCTAAGAAGTCAGTCAGATGGTTTGAAAATAGGCAGCCCTTTATATTCCAAATCCTATTCAAGCAAAGGAATAAAGCAAATTTCCATATATTAAAAAGAAACCCCCAGATGTCTGTGTGCTGGTCGTGGACACCTGCAAGATGTCTCTAAAATTTCTGCTGAGTCACAATTTTCCTTCCAGTCAACATGAAATAAAACAGACGCAAACGGCCAGATTATCAACACTGGATGAAGTGATCCATCAATGACTGCAATATGAAGCAGTTACATAGGTGTATTGTTACCTTTTCTGAGGTATGAAAATACACTGTAGAAAATACATTCTACTAATGTTACTGTTGAATATATGTTTTTATTTGGATCATAAACAGACTGCTCATAAGCTGCATCCGGTCTCAAAATTGTTGCTTATTGTAAAATGTTGGCTTCTACACTAAGTGTTGGTTTTCCCTCCTGGAATTAGCATTCATTTGTTCACTCAATTATTACATGTATCCCAATAACAATACTGGCATCCTACTGCATTTCTGTTTTTTCCTGTATCACCCTGGTTCCCCTACCCACAAACCCTGTGTCTGATGAATTACAGAGCTAGTGAGAAGGACAGTTACAGAGCTAGCAAGAAGAACTGGCAAAACCTTCTTATGACATCTATTTTTTTTAAAGGAGTCCAGATGTAACTGGTGATGTGCTGCCATTTTCTGGTTGCATGGTCAACAGGTTTACTCCTCACATTGCTTTTCAACAGCATTTAATATCCAGCCTGGTAAACTGCAAGAAAAGTGAGAGCAACACCAGTTTTCAATTTCTGTGGACTGACTTGCTAGAGCCAAATTGCAATATAAATAAACAAATGTATGAGTAATTGAAAATAAAGGGGCCCATTTCAAAAATGACAGTAGGTGGAGAAGACCTCCTAGACACTCTTGCAGAGGAGTATTTCCCATCCTACCAATTGAAAAATATGTCATAACAAAGATACTGACTTTCTTCCTCTTCTTCTAAAGCTAGACCTCTAGTTCAGTATCAGCCACCCATTTTGTTTTGTCAATTTTTATAGATATTACAGGAATATGGTGGAGAATATAGCATTATGTTATGAGTACTGGCATTATCATTGGACATCCAAGCCATGGCCATTGCAGTTTAGTGTAGAAGCAACCTCATGGGAAAGTGAAAAAGGAGGTGGGGTTGGACAATGTAATAAACATGGATGTTTATAATCAAAAGCAGGCAATGTAAACTGATAAATTGATAAAATTCAGTAATTAGCAGCAGCAACACAAGCTCAAAGATACCCCCTCTGCAGGGGATCAGGTAAAGGCAGAAGGTAGAAGCCATTTTGTATAGATATTGTATATAGATAGTCTTCAGACAGTAGAAGAATCTACCTGCATAGGGATCTACTGTACTAAGAGGACTGTTGGATAGATCTGTTGGCAAGGGAGAGAGAGAGAAAGGCAGAGGTAGAAAGAGGGCAGAGCCCTTTATGTCATATTGAAAGCTCCTACAGCAGAAGGACTGTCACCAGGCTGACAAAAAGTTAGGCTGGGGCAATTAGCACTATGTAATTTCCAACATCCCAAGACTGGGAGAGGTTTTGATTCAGGACAATTATAGGTGGACAAGTGGCAGTTCAGCTTAGCTTCTGCCCATTGTCTAGTTAGAACTTACACAAAAGAAAACAAATACCATAGTCTAAAGATCAAGACATTGTTTCAACTGGATTTTTAATTACGATGAAACAAACCAAAGATAGTCATGTTTGTAATGAACTTTGAGAATAGATTCCATATTGACATAAATTGAACCTTTCCTAACTTTTATATTATGTGTATCATATGCAGATGAGCATATGCACAGAAACGCATAGAGAGAAATTTTCCCACTGGTATCTTCCCCTGTAAGATACCAGCTTTATAGCGCCCACATGGGTGAACTGGGAAGAACTTTAGCCTGTGCATATGGGAGTCAGGAAGGGGAATTTCAACCTCTATGACTGGCTTTCAATACAAAGTCTTTGGACTACCTAAACTTGTTTAAATGGTAAGACTGTAGTTGACCCTGATGCTCCATTAGGTGCAAATGCACACGCATGTACGCACACACACACACACACACACACACACACACACACACACACACACCTGCTTGTACCATGGGCCACCTCTGGACCATGACCATCAGGGAAGTACCTCTCGCCAGCTGTTCTATAGGCTTCCCTGGCTCAAGTCACTGGATTCACAGATTCTGATCTGGAGAAACTATGCGACAGATCTAGATTTAAACATTTCTATTCACCTAGACACTAGAGGGAGGTAGATCAAATAGTAGCCATTAGAGATGGGCATGGAACGAACAAGTTTTCATTTTCATTTTTCGGATTTCGTTTCGTTACGCTACGATTGAAACAAAACGAACAGAACGCGGAAATTTTTGTTGTGCGTTTCGTTTCCATTACAGCAATGAAGTGAGCGGCTTTAAATGCTTAAAAAAAAAAATCATGGAAAATTGGAATAAATGGTAACAAACCAGTAACGAACCGGTAACGAAACGAAAATGAATTTTTTGCAAAAATTCGCGAACGACGGAAACAAACCGAAACGGACCTCTAAACAACAAACAACAAACAAAACTCCATTTTTTTCTATTCGTGCCCCTCTCTAGTAGCCATGGTCCAGGTATAGATGGTGTGCAGGTAAAGATATTACTGGGGTGGTTTGGAGATGCGTTGCAGAGCTGAATGCGACAGGCAAACAACCTGTCCTGACAACCTCATATGTAGGATGGAGGTGTGAGGGTAGACAGAACTGTAAAGTGAGCTGTAAGTAACGTGAACTGTAACTGAGTAATTGGCACAAGTAACTGAGTAATTGGCACAAGAACACACAGAGAAGAACCAAAATGAAAGAAGAAACAAACCCAACCACAAGTGGTTGTTCCCATGATCGATGAATAATTTCTTTTTGACATTTTCCAAGTAAACATTTCCCTTTGACTTTTTCTAACTCATTATGGTTTCTACCCACTTTTTAATGTTTGATATATGATGTCACAGAAAAAGTATTTGGCTCTAGTAGAAACAAAATGCCATTTGAATCTTCTGAAGTACTGCTCTAGAAGTATTTTTATGATCTATCTGAAAGGGGATGGGCGTGCATACACCACACTTTTAAGTCACGGGAAGCCCGCACGTCACCAGCTTCAATCCTGGCATGTTGTTTGCCCCCATCAGCATCACAAATTGTACCACCACTCAAAAGAACCAGCATGGTCAGAAGATTAGGATTTTTACTGCTGGCACAATACTCACACACACACACACACACACACACACACACACACACACACACACACACACACACACACACACACACACACACACACACACACACACACACACACACACACACACACACACGGTTAATGCATTTTCACTGCTACAACTATTAATGGTTATTTTTGAAAAGGTATGTGTTACAAAATGACCTTTTGTTTCCAAGAAAGTTTCTTAGAAGGCATGAGAAGGGGAGAAAAGAAATGATAATTTCAGAGGATGAAAGATAGTAATTTTAACAATGTGGGATATTTAAAGGGCCCCAAAGGACAACCTGAGGTCAACTGAACATTTTAGGCTGACATCCCTTAATCTGTGGCTGCAAAAGAGTGTGTTTGAGGAGCAAGGGAAGTGGCCATTTCCACCTCAAGTGGGGGAGGATCCTGGAATACAGAAAAGGAGACAACAAAGCAATAGCAAAGTAAGAGCCCACAATTTCCCCCACAATTACTGTGCTCTCAAAAACCAAGCCTGAGTAATGAGTGAATACATAACACATCACGCCAATTCTGTATAACCTTCATTGGTTACCAGTTGCTGCCCAAGCCCAATTCAAAGTGCTTGTTTTGACATATAAAGCCCTAAACGGCTTAGGACCTAGATACCTGAAGGACCGTCTCCTTCCATATGAACCTACCTGGCAATTAAGATCTAACCAGAGGACCCTCCTGAAAGACCCAGGGATGGCTTGTAGGAACAGGGCCTTTTCGGCAGTTGCCCCCAGATTATGGAATGCCCTCCCAAGCAAGACCCGCCTGGCGCCAACACTGATGACATTCCAGTGCCAGGTAAAAACATTCCTGTTCAAGAAGTCTTTTAACTGATTATTGTGGGTCCTGATGGCGATTTTAGTGCAGTGTTTTAATATATTGTATTTAAATTGTTTACTTTGATTGTGAGCAGCCCAGAGACCTTTGGGTAGTGGGCAGCATACTATCTATCTATCTATCTATCTATCTATCTATCTATCTATCTATCTATATCCTGCATTGCACTGGATTTTGAACAATAAATGGGTGTCATCTGTCACCATAACATCCAAATGGATCTTGGGGAAGCTTTCCCAGGAAAGATATTTCAAATGTGAGGTATCATGACTAACGGTGCACCTACAGACTTTTTGTCTTCCATGTAGTTTGATTTGCAGCCTATATTACATTTGGATTCACAGTCACCGCTCACACTGGCATTGTAGATTGATTCGGAACTTCACCATTCAGACCGAGTGCGACGTAAGTCATATTCCAGTTCAGGGCCCTTCATAATTACTAGAGATGGGCACGAATCTGACAAATGGTGATTGCTGTGATGACTAACCATGAACCAAAAGGCACCAGAAACCAACAGAATCAGCGAACCTGAGAGAGGGGCCTGCTCCTCCTGTGCCACCATCATCGCACTGCCACCTATTAGCAATCAAGCAAGTTTATGCCCAGAAGCTGCGGCCATGGCTTCCGGGGGGATAGCCAAGCCTACTGCTTCTGAGGATGGTGTCCCTGGCAAAGGCAGAAGAGAAGGCAGGAGCAGAAGCTGGTAGGGAGATTATGCAGACAGTGGGAAAGGGGTGGCTGGGCATCCTGGGTGGGGTGGATGGGTGCCATTTTGCTTTGCTTTGGCAAAGCAGGATCCCCCAACTGAACTGAACTGAACCGTGAGCCAGCTCAGTTTATCCATTTTTTTCCTGATTTGTGGTTCAGTTCATGCCCATCTACCTAACAAAGCTGAGACCGCAGAAGAGGTCTCGTGATGAAAATTGTATTCTTTGGCTAATAGGGGGCATAGGGGCCTTGTTTGTTTATTTGTTTGTTGACAATAGACAACAAATCTCTTGGCTCCTAGATGTAACTTCAGCATGAGAAACGGAGTTGGGCCTGATGAAGCTGCAGTGCTTGCATGGCTACCCATGCATGCTACACCCTTCAGACAAACAAAAAATACAAATCATTCTGGGAGGGAAAATAATCAGTAAGCATGAATCTCGCATTGACTGCAGCTAGCACACGATTTCACAAATCAGAAACTGTCTCCAGAACAATGACACATCAAACACCCTAGTGTAAACAAGTTTGCTTCTGTGAGAATCTCTACTTTTATAAACTACTCTGGATTGGCAACAGTTTCCAATAAGGACGTCAGGGGTTATGTTCTTGTTATATTTTGAAGTGGTGATATAGGTCCTTCAGACTAGGCCTAGGCAGACTTTAGCTTTGTGGGATTGTGGGTGTATGTGTTTAGCAGTACCCTAAGATTGGTGACAGAACCATCACCCCAAATCTGGTTCATTACTCACCAATGCCTAAGATGCACCCAACAGAACCAAGTGCAAAAGACTCCAAATTGAAGAATTCTGGAACTACAGATTAATTTTAAGTACCAGAAGTGCAATGGAGCTCAGTGTCCTTCCTTCCAAAATGCCCTCCTAATCGACCTTCAGCTTTCTTCTTATCTGCTACCTGTGTGGTTGCCTTGTTAAACTACAGCATTTGAGATCAAAACTGCTTGCCATTCTCTTTCAAATTCACCAGGATTTATTATATCCCAGTCTTCTCTTCTCCTATCTGCACAATATTCGCAATGTGCTTCTCCTTTAAACACTGACTTCACAAACACTCCCAGCTTATTTATGTGGGTAGCACTATTACTACATTTATTCTAAAATCTTATACTCCTTGGGAATAAATTCTATTAGCCCAAGAGCCTCAACATCTTTGAAAGCATGGAGAGGACTGCATCATAAGAGTTTGCACAACACTGTTCTTTTCCAATATTCCTCCTTTCCAGAACCATTGTATTTGGAAGTATTTGTGTAATTATGACTAGTGCTTCCCAGGAATGAGCACAATCCAGTCCACAGTAATCTGAATTATGAGAGTAGTGAAATAGCATTAAACATGTGCTTAACTTTCCCACCAAAATTAAGGTCACCTCAAAGGGCTTACCATTGGCAGCATAATGACCAATGACATTTCTACTTAATACTTGTTGAAAACAAACAATGGAATGTGACATAAAATGACCCAGAGCAGGTGAACTTTGGATCAAAGAGGATGGAACTGCTTGAGGGGGGGGGACCTCTGTGCCACAAATTTGTTCATAAAAATTTACACAGTGCTAAAATTTTCTGGATTATGGGGGTGGAGTTCTGTTTTGCTTCTTTATTGATTAGATATTTCCTTACATACAGTTGCCAATATCAAATGTACTCACTAATACAGTGGTCCCTCATATAACAAACGGTTTTAAAACATAAAATCTGTACAACATAAAAAATTCTGGAGATAGGGGAAATTTGCTTAACAGAATCGCCTATGGGGTGAATCCATACAACATAATTGGAGATTACTCTGTTTTCAATGCATTCCTATGGGAAATATGTATAAAAGAAAATTTGCTTAACATAGTTTCATTTGGAACGAATTAATTCCTTTATACAAGGTCCCCTGTATGCTATATAGAAAGGAGCAGAAAGGTAGGTTTAACATTTAAGAGTACTTAAATGCAATTAGAATTAGCTGGAATGTCACTTTGTTAAAGAAAATCCCTGAATACGCCCTTCTTATCTCCTTTTCTTCTCCACGCTTTTTACTTTCTCTTGCTCCTCTCCACTTAAATTCCCAGCCAGACACCCCTTTCATGCGGTGGGTGGGGTCATCAAAAGCAGAAGCTGACAAAATTCCAGCCAGCTGCTACTGGACGCCGGCACAGATGCAACCCTACAGGAGTGTCTGTTTGTGGTGGGAAGATTAGGGAACTGACAAGCTGTCAGCTTTGGCATTCCCTTCTTTGCAACTGGGATTCGCTCTCTAGCATCAAATTTAAAACATGTTTTGTTTGCTTTGTGGACGTCTGGTGTAGCTACAGTAGAGAGGTCAGGCAATTTTAGACAATGCCGCAGAAGGTAAACCATAACTAGCAAAGTCCACTTATAAGGCAAAGGGGCAGACTGTGTCTGATGGGTATTTGTGATTCCAGGTTATAGCCATCTATAATGCCCACCCAAGTCACCTACAGTTATCTGTATGCACCTTTCTATACAGCTAATATATATTATTTGAAACAAGTCATGTCTGCTGGGGAGATGCTACTGGGTGCCTTGCAATCCTCTGGATTGCTAAAGTCTATATTCAAATGTAAACTTCCAAACCAACTAAGGCTATTAACTGTGCATCATATTTTGATGCGTACTAAAATAGCAGGCGATCATGTGACATTTGGTGTGCAGTTAATGCCCCGACGGCAGGGGTGTATTATACTTCACTCTGTCTGTCCCGGCTTGCCAATTGCGCATCTTTTCTCTGTTTATTGATCTGCTATTCTCCATCATGCTCATATTCAGATAGATAGATAGATAGATAGATAGATAGATAGATAGATAGATAGATAGATAGATAGATAGATAGATAGATAGATAGATATAGATAGTGTTTTGCTTGTTGATTACCGGCATGACGGCTTTCTAATATTACTGCAAGAGTTCATGCGAAAGTTTAAGAACATGGCAGTGTATCCCTAGTACCAGAGCACCTTTATAGTAACTCTCTCACTTCCTTTCCCATTGGTCACTGTACCAGGTAATTTGCAGCTTGTAGAAGTACTCAGTTACCGAAATGCCAGTAACTCATTATTAAAGTAGGAGAGCAGAAAGAGGGAGAAAAGGGGGGGAGGACTGAAATGGTGCGAATTTTCACCAGTCACGCTGCAATTGCTGCAGTAAAAACTGTTCATCATTAAGAGGAGTAATTTGATCGAACCTCTAATGGTGGTATAGGACAGTGTTTTTCAACCTTTTTGGGCAAAGGCACGCTTGTTTCATGAAAAAAATCACGAGGCACACCACCATTAGAGTCCTGGTCTCCGTCCGTCTCCTCCTGCATCGGTTCCTTTTGGTGACTCGAGTCACGACGTTTCTCCGAAGGAAGTCGGAAGATGATGTCCTCTGTGATAGGTCCAGGCTGGGGTCTTGACCAATCACAGCCCGGAGATCAGAAAAGTGGAGGGTGTCCCCCTGAGGAGCGCCAATTGGCGCCCCTGCTGGCCGAGGGTGGGGTCAAAAACCCCACTCCTTCATACCCAGGACACAGTCCAGCGCTCGCCTAGTGGGCGACAATTCGACATTTTTTTAAAAAAAAAATTCGAATTTTTCAATTTTTCCAACGGCACACCAGGCAACATCTCGCGGCACACTAGTGTGCCACGGAACAGTGGTTGAAAAACACTGGTATAGGATGATGTGGTTAAAGTGCGCTCCAGGGGGCGTGGTTGACTGGGGTGCCAAAATGCTGTGCCTTGGATTGGAGGCACATTTTTTACTGCGCAGTCATTCGCAACAAACACAGCAGCAAAATGGTCCTGTGACCAGGGCCTAAGGAAACATTGCACAGAGGAGCTACCATCATATTGTTGGAAACCCACACTTATAGCTCCCAGGGAAAGAAATACAAAATCAAGGGAAAGGGTCACCCTCATTTAAAATCAGCTTGACGACATGTGTTTACAATTAATGCATCTATTTTTAAATGTTACTGCAGTTGTTTTCATATGCTAGCTGAAAGCTGGGTTGCTAGGACATTGTCCAAAATGTTGGTAGTCACTATTTTAAAACCTGAATATAAAGTACCTTAGGAAAAATAAAGTATCCCCCTCAAGACCTCCCTATCATCTTAGAACTGCAGAGGACAGCCCCTATCAAGGAGGCACATGGGGACTCAAACACCTCTGGCTCCCCTGACAAATGCCTAAATCATCGAGCGATCCTCCTGTGTGAGAACTCAATCATACATCTGCCTGTCTGTTCCAAAGTTACAAACCATACAAACTACTGCAGGGCTATCCCAAATGGATTTTCCCCCGCCTGAGTGCTGAACATGAATACCAGTTGCTTAATGAGAACATGTTGCCTGTCTTATGACTCAAGTGTGTGTGTGTGTGTGTGTGTGTGTGTGTGCGCGCGCGCACGCGCCAGCAGTGAAAATCCTAATCTGCTATTTTTGAACTGGGTATAGCATGTTTGGAATCAATTTTTAAAATTCCAAGTACATGATACACAGGGAAGCACTGATGTTTAGCCCCCCTCCCCGAAAGAAATGTGTTGTTGCTGGAAAATGAGGTATTTTACTTGTTTGTATTATTATTAAATGCTTGTAAAATTGATTTATTTTGAATTGTCTTGGCATATGTTAATGTCTCTGTCAGTGTAAATTGTTTTTTTTATAATACTTATTTAAAAAACATATACAAATTACATAAAAAAGACAAACATCAACAACAGTGCACCCCTTCACCAACAGGATCACTCTTCATATTTACATTCATCATCCTCCCCTCCAGAACAAAATCGATTGTTGCACGGAAACCTTACCCTTATCCAGTACAAGCACATATTCAATAAATCTACCCCATATATCATAGAAAATATCTTTTTTAACTCTCCTTTTTTTAACCTTGAGAGAACAAGTCAATTTATCATTTAATGCAATATTCCATACTTCATTATACCATTCTTCTAAACATAGTTCATATTTAGATTTCCAATTTCTAGCAATTATTAATCTAGCTGCTGTCAACAAATATGTAATCAACTCTTTAGTTTTAACATCATAACTATGATCCACAAATATTGATAACAAAGCAATATCAGATTTGGGTTGGCCATTCCACACAATCAAAAGCCTTAAATATATCCAATGATAGAATACCAGCCTTCTGTTTATTCATTTCTGTATCATATATAATATTCAGCACTCTTCTAGTTAAATTAGGCATTTGTCTTCCATTTAGAAACCCATTTTGATCTTCCTTGATATATTTTGTAATAAACCCATTCATTCTATTCGCTAATATTGCGGTAAAAATCTTAGCATCTTGATTTATTAATGAGATAGGTCTATATGAACTAGGGTCCATCATATCATTGTTAGGTTTTGGAATGAGAATTGTTAATGAATGTTTCCAAGATAATGGTATTTTATCTTCTTGTAAGATTCTATTGAAGAGTATTTTTAATCTTGGAACTAAAACTGATTTAAACCATTTATAAAAATCTGAATCTAGTCCATCACAACCCGGGGTTTTACCATTTTTAGCTTATCAATAATTGCTCCAATCTCTTCCTCTTGAATTGTTTTTTCTAGTTCCCTCATGTCTGTCTCTAGTATCTTTTCTTTAACAATTTCTTTAACATACTCTTCTATGTCTGCTTTTGAGACATTTCCTCCCTTATATAAATCTTCATAAAATTCTTGAAATATTTGCAATTTTTCTTTCATCAGGCTACACTTCTTTCACTTCTTTCCTGATTTATCTCTAATCACACCTATTGCGTTTTTTGCTCTTCTAGCTTGACATAACCGTGCCAAAAATCTAGAGTTGTTATTACTAAATTCAAAATAATTTCTCTTCATATACATTAAATCTCTCTGAACTTTATCTAATTCTATGCTATTTAATTCCTTTCTTTTAGCTTGAAGTTCTAAAAACGTTCTATTATCTCTATTTACAAGATACTTATGCTCCAGGTTTTTAATTACATCTTCTAATTTATTAATATTCTCCTCTTTCGATCTGTCAGTGTAAATTGTGTCTGTGGGGTCAGTGTAAATTGTGTCTGTGGGGTCAGTGTAAATTGTGTCTGTGGGGTCTGTCAAGTAATGAATGATAGAATCATGGATTTTGGGCTGCAGGATCCAATATGAAAAGAAAGCCAGCAAAGAGAGAAAGATTAGGTGGGGGGAAGTGCCCCCTTTCTTCCCAACCTTTGAAACCTACCTTTCAACATCTCTAGTCAGTTTCTTTTTACTTCTTGGTGTCTCAGAAACCTCTACTATATCTTTTTCATCTGTTCTACTGAACTAGTACTACACCAGATTGCAAGAAATACTACTAATATTAAAATATGAAAAAATAACACCACAGGAGTGGTGACTATTGGTTATTAAAAGCAGCCAGTGTGAGGTCAGAGTTTAAAATGGAGTAAGAGTTTTCCCAAGACAGAAAAAATGAGTATCACATGACTTTCAAACTGATGTCAAAAACCTGACCCATGTCCCAATTCATTCTTGTAGTGTAACCACACCCTTATTCTGGTATAAATACAACAAACAGGAAAAAGGCACCACTCTAGTCATGCTGAGCAGGCAGCATTTGAAACCGCCACATCTATGTCACTATTAACCTGTGGAGTTTCAAGTTAAGGTTTAAGCATACCTCAGAGTAAAACAATAGTTGAATTCGACTATGGGTACTCATCAGCTGATTATTTATTTATTTATTTATTTATTTATTTATACCTTGCTCATCTGACCGTATGGCCACTCTAATAACATTCACAAAAATTCTTGGATTCATATTCAATAATACTGAAAACTTTTGCTTTAATTTTTGTTATGTATACTCCATCTCTCTCTCTCTCTCTCTCTCCCTCTCTCTCTCTCTCTCTCTCTCTCTCTCTCTCTCTCTCTCTCTCTCTCATGTGTGTGTTCTTTAAACATTCAATGTTAAAAAAAGCAGAATAACAATTTGAGGATCAAAAGGCCTTAATAAAAATAGAAACCACTCATATTTCAGAATATTTATCTCAGTGAAGTCTGCTTCTTCTCTCCATCACACATTTCCCCTGATATTTGTTCTTTCAAAGATCACAATGAATGGTATTTGCCACTGCCCAAATACAGCAGCAGCTTTACCTCTGACTTGTTTGTTGATCAACAACAACCAAGTTCTCATTAAAAGAAGAGGTGAATCTTAATGAGGATGAGATTTCACATACCGTATCTGGGAGTTGAGTTGTTTTTACAAAGGCCTTTTCATTTCTAGTGTCTCCATTTTTAATATTATTATGGTGATCCACATGATATACATCCAGGAATATTTGCGGGGGTGGGGAGAAGAGTTGCAGCCTATCTCACGAGTCTCTTTTTCTCTCTCACTTGGACAGCTTGGCATTGTATCCGAAGGGTATAATTTCCTTAGGAGGGAGTTTATGGAATGGATCCTGTTTCCCCCTGGTCTCTATCTTCTCTAGCAGCAGTCTTCAAAATCAACAATCAACCTTTGGAGGATCTCTTTGTGATCAAGGGAGCCACTATGCATCTGACTTCTTAGTCCAATTCTCAAAGACAAATATTCACAACGTGCCTCTCCTTTAAATACTGACTTCACAAAGTATTTCTGTCATACAATACCTACTAGGGGTGGGCAGAAAACAAAAAATGAAATGCTGTTTCATCGTTTCGTTACATAATGAAATGAAACAAAACGAACGAGGAAGCAGCATTTGTTATAGATGAAACAAAGCAGTCTTTTTTGCATTGAAACAAACCGTGTCGTTGCATCGTTTTCTGAGGACTCCTGCCGAACTGTCAATGGCTGGATCCCTTTAAACCTGGCCCAGTCAGCACCAGGGGATCCCCCTGGTGCTGACTGAGCCAGGTTTAAAGGGGTCCAGCTGATAACTCAGCACGAGCCCTTTAAAAAAGGCCCCTGGAGTCCTGGGCACCAAATCCCTCTAGGACCCAGGAGAGCCGTTTCATTTCATATAATTAAAAAAAATCATAAGAAAAAAATAAACAAAACAGGTATGAGCACAAAATGAAACAAAATGAAACATTATTTTTTCATTTCATGCCCATCTCTAGTACCTACTTTTCCAAAATCCATCATCATATCCCAGCTCCTATTACTCATCCTACTGTATATTAGTATGTTACTCTATGGAAAGAAAAGATTAAACAACTGGTCTTCAGCTCTTCCTTTGCTGACGATCTTCCACAGTTGTTCTTCACCCAACCCAACCATCATCTCCCTATCCGGCTCTGAAACAAGACCAAGAAATTACAGTTGCAGCTGTAGTGACATCACAGGTCTTGCTTGGGTTGTCTTCCTATTATACTCTCAGCCATATGGCCCAGATGATTTTCTGTGGACAGGGACTGTGATTCTGCCTGTTGTGGAAACTCATAAACAACTAGAACATTTTGCATTATCAGGATTTATTTTGATGATCATGTTACAAATATTCCTCCCTTCCTTGATAGCTTTACACACTGGAACTGATGTCCTGGTGACTATTCAATTTACCTTGCCAGAATCACAACTGGAATAACTGCCCCATCAGCTGAGCTCCTGAGGCCACAGTGTACCTTATGAATGGACCTGCATTACAGTTAATCCAGAGATGTGACTCCAACAGGCTTTTGGATTCTTGAAATCAGATTTGCAAACAAAGGAGATGCTTATGTCCTCCGAGGATCACTCACAAAACAAGTCAGTTTGCAAACTATCAGCAGCAAGATACAGTAGTATACTCTCCTGCAGTAACTGTCATACACTGTCAGCACTTTAAGAATTTCTTCTTCTAAAGGTAAAACTGCTTAGATCTAGAGCAGACTAAAAGGTCTCAAAAAGGGGCAGATTTCCAAGTGGCACCAAAAAGTTATTTATTTATTTAGGGTATTTTTACCTTGCCTTTCAGCTTGAAAAGGACCCAAGGCGGCTTACAGTAATGAGGGATAATATACAGTCCAGTACAATTAAGACATATACAAGTATTGAAAACTACAGCTGCCTACACCATCAAAAACAACATTACATTAAAGCTACCAGAGAACACGAGCAGTTAAAAAGAGAGTAAAATTCCATGTAAAGTTATGAGATGGAAAGAGGATTAAAATATATGCGAAATATTAGCTAATTTATATTCCAAAATAGGATTTCTTCCTTATTCCTGATTCACGTTTGGCAGCACAGATCACCTCATCAAGGTGTTTGCAAGGCAAGCTTCTTTGGGAAGGTCATTCTTGGTTTCAGAAGCCCTGACTGAGGCAGTAGGGGCCAAGTTTATGTTTGCCCTCCGAGTCTCGAATGCCTTTCCCAGAGATGACTGCCTGGCACTGGGCATGATAATCTCCTGGTGCTGGCGAAGAACTTATTGCAGACAGCTACTATTTGCCATTCATAGTCTCTCATCTTGTTGGCACACCCAAAGAAAGCTTTTGGAAAACCAGTTTGAGGCCTGTGTGTTGCAACACGTGGAGACTTGAGATCCTTTGGGTATCCTAATCCTAAACCATAAAAGGGTGTTAAAGTTTGAAACCAGCATGTTGAATTGGGCCCATAAATAGACATGTGAATAGAAAATGGAACTCTTAGTAGCTGCTAAGGGTTTTTTCCCCTCACAGGTCAAACATTTATTCAGAAGCATTTTTTTTCCTGTTAAACATTATTCAAAGCTGCTTTATACCTTTTCGGAACAGCAAATGAACATATAAACTAAAGCTATTCTCATAGTCTACCTAAATAACATATTCTTTGTGCTTCCCTGCCTGGTTCATCTTGAAGCCTCCGCTATTCAGTAGGCACCAAAATAGAAACCTCTTTTAAAAAGGCAGACAGGGCCTCATTCTTTTGTAGAATTAATGCTTTTGATTTCATCACCACAGCACCACACCTACCACATATAGATTCTTTTTTGTCTCTTCCTAGTTCTTGGCACTCCCAAGACTCCTGTTTAACAGACCCTAAAGCAGTTTGTAGGCACTTAAATAAATCAGGATATTGCTTTTCACTCTTCGGTGTGCCATGAAATGGGGGAGGTGGGGAGGGCCTTGAAAGTCTAATATATACGCCGCCACGGCCACCAGCATGATTGCTTCCTTGCTGCTTTGAATAACACCTGATGGAAGTAAAACAAGGTGGAACAGCCCACTGTAGTACAAGACAGGGGTATCAGGGAGTGGTGTCACTTCATCTGACAATGTAGCTTAGGCTCCTTCAAATGTTTTCAGGAAAGGCCCTTCTCTTAGGCTCTCTGCCTGTTCAGGCACACTTGATTGGGACACAAAACAGGGCCTTATCTGTGGCTGCTCCCAGGTTGTAGATTGCCACACACACACACACACACCAAAGCCAGATGGGCCTCAAATCTTTTGTCCTTCTCATAACAGGTGAAGACCATACCTTTCTCGCAAGCATTTAATAGTTAACCAAGCAGTGTTAAGTTGGCAGGCTGCATAGTTCATCTGTATTTTAATTTACTTTTCGTATGTTTTTAAACAGTTGTAGCATGTTATTTTGATCCTTATACAGTATATGTTAAATTCTTTTCAATGTAATTATTATGTTTTTAACTGGTAATTAATGAGCCACTTTGAGCCCTTAATTTGGAGAAAGGCAGCACAGAAATAAAATCAGATCAGCTCCTATACCACCAAATGTAACTTATAAATTGTCTATCAGAAAATATCTGGGATAAATAAATGGTATTACAGATGATTCATCATATGTCTCAAACAGTATCTGCTGTTAGTGAACCTTAATACCTGGGACATAGGACTCCTAAATTCAAATCCCAATATTGTTATTTCTTGCTTGATAGCTTTACACAATCTCATTGTCTGTCAACCAAGGCCAAATTAAAATAATGATAACCTATACCACACTGCAATTATCCTAGATCAGAGGAACTTTGCTTTGAAATCTCTGGCATCACTAAGTAAAGTTGGAGAAACCTCCAGTCTGAAATTCTGGAGACACACTGCCAGACAGTATAGGCAAAACTAAGCTTGGTGGACTCTCCTAGCAGTCTTCTTGGATAATCGGCCCATTGGTTCCAAAATCCCAGATTTAGCCACTGATATTCTGTGGACTAGAATTTCAGAAAACTACTTCCTACTATACAGAACACTGAAGAACAATCTCACCCACTCTCCATAGAAATGCACATAAGCAGAACATACATACTTTCTTATCCAAGTTCAAAGTGATTTTAAAAAGACTTCCCATCCCATGGATTTGTCAGTGGATGTGTTCCTTTTGTTCTACTGCATTGGTCCCCTGACTGAATAGGTTCTGCAGGGTTTTGAACTAACAAAAAGCCATGCAGAACTGTTGACCAGAGGTAGAAGAGGGATGAATGTGCACATCACAAACAGGAGTCTTCTAAACCTGCCTCCCTGGAAAAACTGTGCTCTGTCTCCAGCATTGGCAGTGGGGGATTTGCAGTTAGAAAGCCATTTGTGACAACAAAGCTTGCCCGGAATGCTCTGCATACCAAGTGAAATATACTGTAGCCATAATATAATACTTTGCTAAGCCTTTAAAGAAAGTTTCCCGGGAGGCATATGGACATCTTAACTCCCCCCACCCCCAGTCCACACTGAGGACTAGATTATGTGTTTCCTTCCTTCTTTCCAACCAGAAACATTTCTTGCCTAGCATAATTGCAAGCTGTCCTTATTTATAGAAGATTTGGAGTTCATAAAAGAAGATGTTAGCTGAGCAAAGGATAACTATATAAGGATAATTATGATACAGAGTACATGAATACGTTATGCCTATCACAAAAAATTAGCTATACCTCAGATATCTCATGCAAAGCAAGAACACCACCAGATGCACAGAAAGCACCTTCACAGGTATACTGTTTTTAAAGAAAATCTTAAATAGAACACAATCACAGCATTTCCAAATCCACTACTAGAAATATTTCTAGTGATTCCAAAACGTGTTTGGAACTGTGCACTGTGACACACCCATCAAAAAATCTGTAGACCTGCAAGCATTTTCCAGCTTATTTCTTGATGTTGAAACAAATGCAAAAGTATCAAGAAGGCAATGACGAGGAAAAAGTGTTTTGTTAGCCTCCCAGGAACTGGTTGGCAAGGGGAAAAATGAGAGTGAAAGAATAATAGATTCTCTTTAAAGCCGCTCAAGGCAATTTCTGTTAACAACAATGAGTCTCTGTTACAGCACAATTATTCCTCCTCAAGTACATGTGGTTCTGTATCACTTCAGACCTTTAAGAGCATTTTGTCATTTTGGGCAGGGGCATGTGATTTTCTTAAAGACATGAACCGCTTTCATCCCCAAGTGAGCATTTTATTTCATTTTTCATGGGCAAAGTTTGGAAAATTAGCACAGAAAAAAAGATCTCTACATGTACCAGCCTGCCTTAAACTTTTACTTTTCTGCTGTCCCCTGTCTTCCTCACATGAAAGCACTGACTGGCAGCTAGCTAGCAAGCACTGCAAACTTTTTTTCCTCTCAGTTTAAAATCTCAAGGCTTAATTCCTCCTATGAAGGAAAAAAGCTTCTCTTCCAAGTAAGGGGGGCAAAAATAAATACATAAATGTGGTTTCCCTTTCCACTACTGCTGAATAGAGACCAGATGTGCCTGAATCTCTGTCATGTACAGGAATACACGGCTAACTTTAATTCTGAGAACTCCACATTTAGTTTCTCACAGCTTCTCCACTAAGCTCCCTTACCATACAAGTACGCACCCACAGCACTTCTACAACAATGCTCAGGTTCCAGTTCAGTGCCCTTGTCATTAGACAAACAAACAGTTAAAAAAAAAGTCAATGAAATGGAAAAAAATGCTAGTAATTCAATAAACTGGCAGGCTGAGGGAAGTTTTGTTATCTGAAACATGCTAAGCTAATCGGCCAAGTCCCAGAGATTTCATTCATCAGTCACTTACCTATCTGGGCTAAACAAAGCGGCAACAAGTAAAATCCAACAGCTGCACAAACCCAGAACTTGGCCATCGTTTCTTCTGAGAGTTAATGTGGAAAAGGCGAGGAGTTCCTCTCCGAACCTAGACAAAGGAGGGGGCAGAAGGGAGGAAAAGGTCCCAGGTCTTGTTCAAGTCTGCACAGCAAGCCAGCGTCTGAAGTTTGCTGCAGTTTTTATTCCAATTCAAAGTAACCGAAGCAGTGACATAACACAGGGAGGGGGAGCAGAACGGAGTCACACCCATGCTGCAACAAATGTGACTAGGCAAAAAAGGGGAGGACCGGAAAAAGCTACTACTTATGAGTAAGCACAGTTGCCACCAGCAGCATTTCTTGGAGGCTCCCCATGGCTTTTAGTTAGTTACTCATCTCAATGGAGAACTCAGAAGTCTTAAGGGGACAGCTGTGGAGGGGGAGGGAGTTGGTTGAGCACATGGCTCCAGTAAAATCTATTCAGAAGTATGGTCGAGCACATGGCTCCAGTAAAATCTATTCAGAAGTACAGTTGTTTAGAAAAGTGTTTCAATATCCCCCTCTCCAACTGCCTCCCCCCCATTGGAGAGCACAATCAATCAAGCCATGCCATTTATCTGCGGCTTTGATCCAATCACTTCTGCACCAGGCATCTTAAATCCATTTATGTTTCTCTTTGCTTATGCAACGTCATCCACTAAGAGCCCGTTGTACATTTCACAGATGTGGAGTGAGGCAGGAGGGGAAAGAGAAAGCGTCCCCCCCCCCCCATTATTTATCTTTCCTTGGTTCAAGGCTGAAATCTAAAATGGAAATCCATCTCTACACAATCCATGTTGAATTGGGCATGCTCCAGATGTGAAGGTGTTCCTGCTTTCAATGTAATTATCTTGAAATGGAAACAGAGGAAGTCACTCAGGTTCTGTCTGCACCCAACACACGTTCATGCAATGTCTTAAGCTATGCTCAAACCAGTTATGGTCCATGACCATGACAGGTGACACCTTGTCCCTCATGCGGTACCCCACTCCACCCCAAAGTCCACAGGCAGCCTGTGGCTCAAGCTAGCAGAAACTGACCCTGACAGCAAAAATAAGAACTGTAGGATTCTTAAAAATGCCTTTAAAACAGCTGAGAGACAACAATTGGGGTGAGACAGAAACATGTTCACTGTATCTGTAGTTCTCTTTTGGCAGACTGGCTGACTGAAGCAGCAAACTCATGCAGTAAATTTATCTATTATGATGAAATTGCCTATTACTGTATGATGAAACAGCAACACTCACTGCCATATACCTAATTAACATGGCCAGCTCTGTACATTTGGAGGTGGAACCATGTTACCTTAGGCAGCAAAATGTTTTGGGCCATTCTCCCCCACCACCAAATCAGCTGGAGATTCAAGTCATGGCCACATGTTTTTCCCCTATCTGGGGACATAATCAGTGCCTATGAAGTGACAAAGCTGTGTTGGATGTGCCATGCCTTTGCCATGCTTGTCTTTAAATATCAGCAGCTGGGGTGGAGGGAGCCTGCATCATTAAATCATCATTACCCATGATATTTTCCTAGTCAAAATCCCCAAGAAAACTGATGTTTGCTTCATTAAAGAATCATGTGGGTGTTATGCAGGATCCAAGTCATGCATAACAGGGTAAGTTAATAATTTTGTTTTTAAATACCAATTGATGTCCTAATCCAGTGGTTCCCAACCTGGGGGTCGGGATCCCTTTTGGGGGGGTCGAACGACCATTTCACAGAGGTCGCTATGAGCCAGTGAAGAAAAAGGCACAAATGGCTTGAGTCTGGAGGAGGGGGAGGAAGGGGGGCAAAGAGTGTGTTACAACTTGATAGGTTGGAGGGGATGTCAATCAGTGACACCGGAGGCTGTGATTGGCTGAGGGTGCCTGTAGAGGGAAGTTCTCTATGGGCACCTGTGGCAGTGGCCTGCCAAAGGGGGCTTGTGGCCTCTTCCAAGCAGGGCAAGGGATCACCACAACATATGGAACTGTATTAAAGGGTCACGGCATTAGGAAGGTTGAGAACCACTGTCCTAATCAGAGGACATTGTGGTTGCCCTTTGATCCTTGTGTTTCATTATCTCTGGGCAAACCCATTTCTATGAATATGGAAAACAAGCAGCCAAGATAGGTTATAGCAGCTTGTGCAACTGCCTCAGCCCGCAGAGGGTTTTTTGGGGGAGGCAGCAGGACCGGGGGGGGGGGCTAAGGTGCAGGTCCAGTACAAGGGCTCTGGCACAGATTTATTTCTGTCCTCCACCCTCCCCAGCTATCAGGAGAAAGCCTTGACCACAATAGGGAGAAAAGCAGCTTCCTCAGGTGGCCAAAGGGACAAGAATGAAAGACGGACCTCAACAGGAAAATGGGCAAGGCCCCTTTTGATTTCTTATTAATAAAAGAGCAATGCAAAGATCCTGCTCTTCCTTCATTCCACCTGGAATTTCACCCTCTCTCTATTTTTTCCTCTGCCCTCTCTTCTCTTATCCATCAACACAGCAAGAAGCCCTATTGGATGGCAGTCCCACCATCACCGCTGCATTTCTGTTGTAAAGGAAGGTGGAAGAAATCACCCAGGCCTAGCTTTCCATTTCCCATCCTTTTTCTCTCCCATCCTTCCTCATCCTTCAATCCTCCTCCAGCTCTGTAACTTCTAGGGCAGAGGATGCTGGCTGACTGTAGGGGGGGAGGGACCCTCTAAGATGTACAGTGAGTGACCTCACTGCCAGATGGGCAGTATAAAAATCCAATAAATAAATCCAATGAATAAATACAGACTCAATGAATTTGTAGGAGCAATAGCAAGGAAGGCTTATTTCTAAGGAAAAGACGACAGTCTCCTCTAGAGATGGGCATGACTAGGGAAAATGACGTTTTCGAGTTGTCGTGTGTCGGAGGCAGCCCGTTTCGGCTCGTTTCCGTTTTTCGTGAAATTTCGCAAAAATTTGTCATTTCATTTTTCGTCTTTCGTTTGTCGTTAGTACTGGTTTTGGGGGGGTAGCGGGCTCCTGGAGGCACCTCTCTGTGGGGGGTGCCTCCTATCCTCACCCGCCAGCGCTGCTACAAAAGGGCATGCATAGCCATATGCTATGGATATGCATATTGCAGACGCAGCAGACTGGCAGAGGCACCCCTCTTTGGGGTGCCTTCCCTGCAACAGTCGGTGAGACACAGTCAGGCAGCACTTCAGGCATGGTTTGCATGGCACACAAATGCTGCTGCAGGAGTCAGCCAGAGCCACAAGTGATGGACTGGCAGACTCTTTGCACCCGCTCCAAGGGAAATGTACTTGCGTGTAGTGCAATGCAAGTAGATCTGGCTTAGGGTTAAGACGGGTTAGCGCAAGGGCTAGGGTTAGGCTAGTTACGGGTGAGGTTAGGGTGAGTATTGGGGTGCACCTCTGGGTGCCTCTCTGACCCACTTAGAAGGACAGTGTACTGGTGTATGGGTTAGGCTTAGGGTTCGGGTTCGGGTTCGGGCTACGGTTAGTGGGCTGTTTATGCCTGATTGGCACATCCCAGAAGTCTCTGTGGTCAACCTGGCCAAGTGGCCATGCGATTGGTGGAAAATTTGCATGGTCCACTCCCATGGGCGAGCCCATCATTGCGAATGTGCAGTTGTAAAAAAATAAAATAAAATAAAATAAAATCAACAGAGACGTATTTTGGCAAGACAAACCCACTGCTGCTACTGTAAAAATTCAAGCATTTAAAATAGCTAATTTTCGCATGTTTATGTGGTGCTTTGGTGGGTTTTTGGACCATGATTTAAAAAAAATATTGTGGTCACCATTTTAGATCCCCCCGCACTGCATGGCAAATGGATGCGCCCTCCCAGCCTGGTACAGTCTCCAAAACCTGGCCATGCAATTGGTGGAACGGCTCCCAAAATCTGCATGGTCCACTCCCATGGGCGAGCCCATCATTGCGAATGTGCAGGTGTAAAAAAATAAAATAAAATAAAATAAAATAAAATAAAATCAACAGAGACGTATTTTGGCAAGACAACCCACTGCTGCTACTGTAAAAATTCAAGCATTTAAAATAGCTAATTTTCGCATGTTTCTGTGGTGCTTTGTTGGGTTTTTGGACCACGATTTCAAAAAAAATATTGTGGTTGCCATTTTGGATCCCCCCGCCCGCACACCGCATGGCAAAGGCAGACGAGACTATGCCCCCCGCCTGGTACCAGCAGCGCAGCAGTAGCACTAGCCAAGGAGAGGGGGGCGGGGAACCCCCCCCAAATAAAACACCCTTCTGGCCTGGTAGGTGCCCTCAGACAGTTTTTGCCTGCTTTTAGGGCCGGGAATCGGGTTTTTTTTTTAACTTTAAAAACTTTTTTTCTGTGCCTCTTGGCATTGCGGGATCGCCGCGATGCCAGGAACGACCACAGCAAATCAGACCCAATTATTCTTTAGTCGGTTCGAGTTCGAGTTCTGGCGGAGTAATTCCCGTTTCCGTTTCCGTTACGTAACGGAAACGAGTAAAGGAAACGGAAACGGGAATTCCGCTAAGTCCTGCCCATCTCTAGTCTCCTCCATTGGTGTCAACTTAGGGCACATCACATGGGCGAAATATAAGGTTTTTTTATAAAGACTGTTTTTACTCTAAAGTTATCACGTGATTGAAAATTCAGTTACAGCGTCCTCATGGGTGTGGTATTAGTAAATGAATCTTAATGTTCCCACATCCTAAAACTGCATTATATATTTCTCAAGCTGTGTTGCCTTTTTTGCTGAGCCCCAAGCGCCAATCAGCTGTAGCATGGGCTTGGAAGGGAAATGAGCTATTGTTAAACTTTTTTTTCCATCCTACAGCTGATCGGCACTTTGGGCTCAGCAAAAAAAAAGTTTAAAAATTCCTCGTTTCCCCACCACCACCTCATAGGTTAGCATCAGCTAATAGGGCAAAAGAGGGGGGAAACCTGGATAATCAGCATCCCCACATACCTATGCGAGGTTGGAAAACTGGGTTAAAAATACCCAACATCACTCCTAGGTCATGGAAAGCTCAGTTCAACCTGCTGAAGTTTCTTTTTTAAAAAAACTTGATGGTTGTGGGGACACATATTTTTGAGCTGGATTACCTGTAAGTAAAAACTGGATCAAACTGCTCGTGAGATAGCGCCCTAACAATCTTCCTTGGTTTCTCCTTCTCTTCCTCCCACGTAACTGCATCATTTACTTATTTTTTAATTTTATTTCAATATTTTCAGCTCCACAAATGCCAGATTAAATATAAGACATTTGAGCAGCACCTTTTTGCCTTGTCAAGGTTCCTGGGTGTTTTTCCTCCACCCCATAATTGCCCTGAAAGCACTCAAATCCCTCTGGTTTGAGCCACACTTGCCCATTTGTCTGAAGACAATGTCCATAAACAGTAGAAGACCCTGGCCACGAAGAAAGCCCATCATGCTAGATAGCTCCTTGGTTTAGGCACCTTGTGGAGTTGGATTCCCCACCGAGCCTCCTTGCAAGGGCTGGACTGGATTATCCATACAGCCCCTTTCAGCTCTGCAGTTCTATGATGATGCCAACAGAGGGGCTTGGCTATCCTTTGTTGGTGAAGTGTGGGGTCATGTGAAATTAGCATAAACAGTATGCTAATATACTGTACACAGTATACAGCAAAGCAAAAGCAAAGCAAAGTAGTCTGCTTATATACCACCCCATACCACTTCAAGTAGTCTATGGGTGGTTTACAGTTTTTAATTACAGTAATGCAGGCTATACATTGCCCTCCCTCAGCAAGCTGGGTACTCATTTTACCGACCTCGGAAGGATGGAAGGCTGAGTGAACCTTGAGCCTGCTACCTGGGATTGAACCCAGGTTGTGAACACAGTTTTACCTGCAGTACAGGCATTTAACCACTGCGCCACGAGGCTCATTGTAAGCATGAATCTCACGTTGACTGCAGCTAGCACACCATTTCACATATCAGAAACTGTCTCCAGAACAATGACACATCAAACTCCCTAGTGTAAACAAGTTTGCTTCTGTGAGAATCTCTACTTTTATAAACTACCCTGGATTGACAACAGTTCCAATAAGGAAGTCAACGGTTATGGTCTTGTTATATTTTGAAGTGGTGATACAGGCATTTAACCACTGCGCCACGAGGCTCTGTCACTTCCAGTGGGTCCGGCTTGTAGCTTTAAGCCAGGCATGTCCAAACTTCGGCCCTCCAGATGTTTTGGACCACAAGTCCCACAGTCCTTTGCCCCTGGAAATACAGGCTTGGAATTCTTGGAGTTGTGGTCCAGAACATCAGGAGGGCTGAAGTTTGGACATGCCTGCTTTAAGCCCATGATAGCTATATTGCTCCTCTGATAAGCCACTTGTTTTGTGCTTTCTCCTGCCTGTAGATGAGGATTAGGAATTTATGTACACATTCAGGACTGGCAGGTTCATTACTTTCCAGCAGTAAACAGCAATGAGTAGGTTCTTGCCATTTTAGCAGCAGAGTGTTGTTGTATTTAGCGGTAACCCTGTAGATTTTGGTGCCCTGGGTTTCCTCTGCCTTATTTAAGCCTGGTGTCTAGTTAGACACCTTAGAGACTGCTTTTCTGTAATGCCCTGTAATGATCTCCAAAATGGGTTGAGCATTCTTTGTTAATGAAACTTCATTAGCAGGGCTAATTATTGCAAAAAAAAAAATATTGGTGAGCTCGTAGCCAATTTAAAATTGAAGACTGGTATAAAGAAATGTAGAATATGGTTGACAATGATAATTAACTTGTCTTTGGCCATTCGCGCACCTTCCGCCCACACGTCCCAGGAGGTCTGGGCAAGCAGTGTGGGATTGCAAAGGGGATTTCGACTTCGGAGCCCCAGCACTGGGCTCCATGGCCGAAGTCCCTTTGGCTGATTACAGGCTGCTTGCCAGGACCTCCCAGGAGGTCTGGGCAAACAGTGTGCGATTGCAAAGGGGATTTCGGCTTCGGAGCCCCAGCGCTGGGCTCCGCTGCAGAGAGCCCTTTTTAAACATTGCATGCTGCTTCCTCCCACCCCCAGGTGCAGACAAGCAGCACACAAACATTGTTTTCCCCCCTCTATCCGCATATTGTGGATTTTCAACAATCGCGGGTGGGGTGGGTCCCTAAACCCCACGATAGGCGGAGCTTACTGCTACTGTAAGTTGATTTTGAACAAAGAATAGCCCCAAGAGTGAGGGCTGAACAAGCTAATAAGTTATTATATTGTTTATTTTCTACTTAGTCTGTATAATACTTGTTGGTGTCTGTATGTTTATCTTTATTATTCAGTTAAAGAGAAAATAAACTTGATTAAAAATCAATTTACAAAAATTGAAACAAAACTTGACTAGCACGTAGGTTGTCTTGTTGATCTGTAATATGTTAGAAAAACACCTTTCTTCCTTTTTTCTGATAAACCAAGGCTGCAGTCTCACTAAAGTTTTCTGCACATCTTAATTTTATATGTATTTTCCCCAGGGCTGTCATATGGTGTTTGATGTGCAGTTAGTGTCCTGTCACCAGGGTAGTATTTTTCTGCTCTGTGCCCATCTCTACTTGCCTACTGTGTATCTTTTCCCTTTTTTTTCTGGGTCAATTTTCTCTCTGTTGCATATTTAAAAAAAAATCCCCAGGGTGATTACCGGTAAGCCGTCATTCATCCACTGCAGTTTCTCATTTTGCGAAACTGCCCGCTTTCCTTCCACATTTTTCATGTGTTCTCAATGAAGAATCAACAAGCCGGATCCACAGGAAGTAGCAGGAAATGGGGTACGAAGCTAAATACTGCGTATTTTCTGGAGTTGCACCTTGTTACAGAAGCAAATAATTGAGCATTTTAAGGGAAGTTTTTTAAACCAACCCCTAGTGGTGGTTTAAGAAATTCTGGTGAAAGTGCAGTTCCGGGAGCGTGGTCGACCTGGACACCGATTAACTTCCCTTCGCGGTTAGGACGTGATCTTTCACTGCACAGTTCGCCGCAGCAAAACTGTGCAGAAAACGCTGGTCAGACGGCAGCCGAAGACTTTTTAGCTCTCTTTCCCTTGTCTCTTGCTTCCATATTTACAGTGGTACCTTGTATAAAGGAATTAATTTGTTCCAAATGAAATTATGTTAAGCAAATTTTCCTTTATACAAATTTCCCATAGGAATGCATTGAAAACAGACTAATCCCTAATCGCAACTATTTTTATGTTGTACGGATTCGCCCCATATACAATTCTGTTAAGCAATTTTTCCCTATCTCCGAAATTTTTTATGTTGTACAGATTTTATGGTATACAAACCGTTTGTTATACGAGGGTCCATTGTATTCTCTTTTTGGTTCACTTATTGTGTCCATCTTTCATATTCTATTTAAGCAACTTCTTTGGAATGTTTTCTTTGTGCTTTTTTGGTTATAGCTTTTTTCACTTTCCTCTCTGCCTCCCCCATTGTGCACTTCTACCCTTCATTGCTCATCTGGTACCTTTTTTAAAACACTGTCAACCCAAAATTACATCCTACATTCTTCACCACATCCTTTTTCTTTCCCCCATGCTACAAGTGTAATGGGTATTTCTCCAGGTCCTTTAAATGCCATATTCAAGCACTTATTTAGCAATTATGAAGAGGTATTTAAAATACCTCTTCAGTCCTGTTCTACGTTTCCTCCTCTAGACTTTTCTGTTTCCATCTGTATCTTAGCACCTGAATATTTTGTGCTAAGACCATTAAGAACTAAACTGTACACCACAGATTTAACACTCTAATCATTAATATTTCTGAGACACAATTCAGCACTCATCTGATCATCACAGCAGGAACATAGCCAGTATCAATTTCCCAGTAACCATTCACAAAATAAATAATCTAATTTATAAAATATGGGTGGTAGACAACTTTTCTGTATCTCAACAATTTTTTTTGAAAAATTATATACTCTCACTGATAAGCTGCCTTTTTCCTCATAAGAAGACTCAAGGTGGTTCACACGGTTGAAAACACCCAGTTACAAAATCGCAAAATTAAAACACAATAAAAAAACACATTAGAAAACAAATTAAACTATCATAATAGCCAAGAAACAATAGGATATTTTTGGCATGGACGGAATTTCCTTTTCTAACAATAACTTGTTGCACATATTGTTTGGCCTAGAGATTTCCTCTGAATACCTGACTTAATTACGTTCATAAGAGGTGAGGCGAAGCAGTAACAACAAGCAGTCTGGATTGCTTACATTGCAAGCAAACGGGCAGGGAAACAAAGCTCTCTTTTAGCTGTAGCCCCCATCATTTTGCTATGGTGGAAAAGGACAAGGAAATTAATAAGGAATATGCCAGATGCTGGGTTCTTTTTTTCACAGATGCATACCATTCCAAGACTTTGACCCCTCTGGCAATTATGAAATACAACAGTGAACACAGACACCTCTGTCCAGTGACACCTTACTGGGCTCAGTTTGCATTAATTCATGGCATTTTGAACATTTCAATTTAAATTTAATGTTCACATTTATTTAGGCTACAATTTTTACGTGTGCTTATCTATGGCTCTTGGGGGAATTATCGTTTAAAAAAGGAAAAACAAAAAAGAAAGAGGGAAAAGTTAAAAAAGCAAGAGATGCTGTTCTCTTATATCTTGCATACAGGGTGCTTCTAAAAGGCTCATATCTGAAAGTATTCTAAGTCTGGACTGTAGAACTAGAATAATAGAAAGAATTATAACATAGGGATGTATCCAAGGAATGCCTAGCTCACCTTCTGCTCCAGCAGAAATAAAACATCCCTGAGAGCCTGTATTCTGGTAGCAATGTTAAAACCTCCAATGAAGGAGAGTCCACAACCTTCCAATGTAGACTGTTCCATGCAGAAAAGTTCTTACTGTCAGATACTTCTTATGCCTAAGCAGCTGAAATATACTTCCCAGTAATTTCAAATCCATCTGTTTTGATCCTCACTTTGAAGCTGCAGCATACAAGCTTGCTCCTACACTTCAAATATTTGAAGATGGTTATCATTCTACTTCTCAATCTTTCTTTCTCCAGGCTATACACACCCATCTCCATCCACTGTTCCTCGCAAGGCTTGGTTTCCAGATCCTTTACCATCATGGCCCCTCTGTTCTAGACATGCTCCAGCTTGTCGTTATCCTTCAGAACAGAACACACTACACCACTTAAGATCTTAGCAAAGCAAACTAGAGTGGTACAAATGTGCCCCTTGATCTGGACATAACGTTTCACTTCAAGCACCCTAGAGTTACATTAGGTCCCCACTAGAGATAGGCACAAATGGGAGTTTAGCACTTCAGTGCCGTTCGGTGGACTGAGCCCACAGGTGTTCTGTGGGTCCCTGGATTCTCCACTCTACTTACAGGCACAAACTCAGAGGAGGAGTTGGAGCAGGAAACCCCAAGGTGCTGCATCTGAGTGGAGATCCATGGGAGGAGATGGGATGGCAGGGGCCCAATCAGCCAAACTGGTGGGAGCCCAATCAACCAAACTGTGCAAAGCACCAAACTACAATTCATGTCCATCTCTAATCCTACTCACGCCTCACTCCCCCACCCTGACTCACACTGCTGAATACTGTTTAATTAAAACTGCTTGGTTTGTTTTGACCTAGTTCCCTGATCATCCTGAATCCTGATTGTGTCTTGTGAGGTATTACCTACTCTGCTCCCCAGTCCCATACCACCTGTTAGTTTGATAAGTATCCCTCCTCTCTTCCGTTTAAGTCATTTGAAAACTTTTGGAACAACATTGAACCAGATGTAACCCTACAACACCCCACTTTTCACTTTTCAACAGAGCAACAGAGAACCACTGCTGACTACTCCATCCATCAACTGTCAGAGATAACCTTGTCTTGCTCATCTATTACCAGCTTGCCTGGAATAACATCATAGAAGGTTTTGTTAAAAACCTTACTGGTAACAAGATACACTTTATCTGTAACATGTTCCTAATCTATCAAGAGGGTGGGTTTTTTTTTGGGGGGGGTTGAAAAACTATACGGACAGTATGGTATGACTCATTTTTTATATATATAAATTCATACTGGTGGAACAAGTCTGCGTGGCCTGCACATTACCAGGGCAGCTCCAGGAAAATGGAATGATATATCACTTTATTTATATTTCTATACCACCCCCTTACTGCAAACTGCACTACTCGGGGCGGTTGGGTATTCTCTGCCTGGAAAACCCTGAAAATGGTTGCCATACATCTGAATTGATTTGATGACACATGATTATTATTGCATTGGCTTTCAGTGGTGGCTCATCTATCCGAGCACATGGGAAACTATCACCTCAACCTCAGTCTGCCCCTACCCTCCTTATGTGTAGGGTTAGAAGCAGATATGTGTGTGGATGTTTACCTACCGCTGTGTGAGAGAGGGAGGGAGACAGAGAGAGAAAGAAAGAAACGAACCTCCGCCCTCATTTCTGTCGAATCGATCTGCAGATTTGTGTGCGGCCGGGAATCTTTTTGCTTTGCATCTCGCTTTACGTGTGGTCTCGTTTTTGGCTTTTATTTCAAGTTTTTTAAAAATATTCAAACAGGGATATCGATGCATCGCTATATCATTTCATCGCTTGCGCTGTTACTTCCTCGCTCGAGTAGCAGGGAGGGAGAGCAGGGCACCCAGGGCAGGCAGCGTGCAAGC
Source organism: Phrynocephalus forsythii (assembly GCA_029282475.1). Lineage (NCBI taxonomy): Eukaryota > Metazoa > Chordata > Lepidosauria > Squamata > Agamidae > Phrynocephalus > Phrynocephalus forsythii. The sequence continues at coordinate 125,704,696 of JAPFRF010000001.1, read as the reverse complement.
GGCGGAGGGCGGGCGGCTGTGCCATGTTTGTCTGCCAATGATGCCAGGAAACAGTTGAAATCAGTAGAGCCATTGCAACTGACAGTCCAGCATCAGTGCATCCAGCTCTGCTGCCCGCCATAGGTGGACGGATGGGAAATAAGGAATGTTGAAAAGTGGCTGTGACTTCCACGTTTGTGCTCGAATCGGTCCTAAAACTGCAGCTCGTGAGTACTGAGAAACAGGGGCGGGAGAAGCACTGATGACCGCCTCCGAATTCACAGAAAGGTCAGGCAAAGGCCATAGAAAACCTCCGTTTGTCTATACCGACTTTTGCTCCAGCTCTGCTCGCCATTTGCTGCTGTGACTTCTTTCTCACAAACCACTATGGGAACCAGGCAATGGCGCTGGTTCTTTTCTACATACAGATTAATTGGATGTTTTAGAACCATTCATACCTAATATGGGGAACTGTATAGAGTGATGCACTAAGACTTGGTCAGGAGACCTGGGCTCAAAACCCTGCTCAGCTATGAAAGCTCACAGTGTGTGAGAGTGGAGCTGATAAAATCACTACTTAAATATCTCCTTGTTGAATGCTTATAAGGGTCCCTATAGATCGGCACGTAACACAGCACAGCACATAACACACAGAGAGAACTGTTCTCAGCACTGATGCCAACCTGACTGGTCAATAATTGCCCAGATTTTCTCCTACCCCCCCCTTTTTGAAGATGGAATGGCATCTGCCCACCTCCAGTCTTCACAAATCTCACCTCTTCTTCAAGAATCATCCAAAACTATAGACAGCAATGACACCTGTAACTTCCTTTTTGCACTCTTAAATACAGTCTATCTGGCTATGAAAACCTGATTACATATGAAGCTATCATGTGTTTCCACATTCCCAGTTTATCCATCTATAACTACAGCCCCTCACACCACATCCTTTATTTTGTCCATGCTAAGTTGAGCACTGTTTTCCCTTTGGGAGAAGGCACAGGCAAAGTCCATATGAAGCTTTTCTGCTTTCTCTCAGGCACCCCATAGCATTTCTCCATACATGACAAATCGACTGCTCCCTCCTAATGTTCCCAGCATAAATGAAAGCCTGCTTTTTGCTATTTGTGGGTTTCTCTCCTGGCAGCCCAGGTCCATTCTAAGATTTAACCCTTCCTTCCTTCAAATATTGGCCATTCTCCCCTATTAACACTGTACTAGCTAACCAGTGGCTAAGAGAGGAGGCCTGTGCAAAGCCCTCCATCTTAAGTGCTGATTCATAACAATCCCTCACAGCCGTGGCCTACTTCCTAATAAGGACTGTTTCGAGATCCAGTTTTATGTACAGCAAGTATCAGCAATTGATTTTTAAAAAGTAATTAAGTAAGGTTTTAGCTGTTTGAAAACCGGTGGCCACTATTTGAACTTAATGCTCTCCCCTCCTCCCCCACTAGCAGGATTTTAAGATGGCTCTAGGGCTTCATGTGGCAGATAGTAAAAAAAATCTTGTCTTTGCCCTTTTTGGTGGCGCCAAGAACTTTCTGTATTAGAATCTGTGGTCTGGGCAGGTTTGAGCCAAACATTCTGTTCTGTTTGGCTGGAAAGCAGTGCAGTCTACTGAGAAGCTGGACACCCTTTTCAGTCCCTGCCAACTGTTTTGTTGCCATGCGTAATTTATGGCTCGTGTCCTGCAGAGCAGCAGGGAGTCAAACAATGGTTCCCAGTAGTTTATCTGCAAAAAGGGGAAGCAATCAACAATCCCCACACTTCTCCTCACCATCCCTTCTGCAGAACTCCGAATGAAAGCATGATCAAGAGGGGAACCATTTCAGCAGTTGGCCGTGATACCACCCATTCCATCTCTACTCCTTTTCTAGTTTCCCTTCCAAGTTAATAAAGACGTCAAAAGGAATATCTTTCAGGCCACCTTGTTAGGAGCACAGAGGCAGAATCCTGTTGCTCTTCTGTGTAAATCACCCACTGTTACAGCCCTCACTAAAATCCTGAGCACACTTACCTGGAAGAAAGGTGCATCCAACGAGAGATTTAATTCACTTGACAAATAAATGGGAGCAGAAAGGCTGGTCTTTTTCCCGGTACAGTTTGCATATGGAAAAACTGACACTTCATGACAAAGCACATATTGTGACTATCCATGAGTGTTCATTCTAGATCAGGGTCACTGCCTGACTGTGGGTACTTTGTTGAAAGCTTTTCCCAATAGCCATATTCCCCACCCCCACCCACCCCTTTAGGAAAGGTCTGTCAAGTCCCTGTCAAGTTTAAAGATGAAGAACCCCAAGAGGGAAGAACACAGGCCTTGGAGTTACATCATTCTTATTACCTGGCCAGAAAACTAAGCATCTACCTAGACATAACGTTAGCATTGCAAGCAGACAGTGATAGCACAATGGCAAAAAATAGTTGAGCCCAATAATGTAACACAGTCAGCATATATCTTGACAGTGAACTGTTGAAAGTTAAGAAGTCATTATGTCATGTGCAGCTATGAATGCCTATGCTGACATCATTACTTGCAGCAACTCACTGCCAATATTTCTACCATTTGCATTATGCCAAGGTGAAAGTATACAACTGATAGCCATTTTTCCTCCAAAGAGGAAAGTTGCTCTATCTGCACAATCAACTTGTAAATGAAACCCCTGCTAATCTCCTAGTAACCAAGCACCAAACAAAAGCCAGCCACTTTGCAGCTTGCAAGGCTGAGAAAACTTGTGCTGAGATAAACAAATATCCCAGGGCTCCACTTCTGGCAAAACACTCACTGTAACATTCTTTATTGTAAGCCTGATGTAAGCCTGGCACTCATTGCACTGGGTCATTTCAACCCTGCTATGGCTAAATGTGTTTCATTTCAAAGTAAATTGTGGTAAGGCTTTCTAAATATTCATAAAGTTCATGCAAAAGGTATGCAAATTTGCATCCTCTTTTTTTGGATGATATATAATTTGTTGTGAAGAAGAAGACAGTCTTGCCAGTCTCCCAGTGGGCAGTCTGTCTCCCTTTTCCCCTGAGACTGTGAAATTTGTTGACGCCAGCTCCCCAGTTGACAGGGTGCCTGAGCAGAAGGAACCAGGGTACAGAGAACCTGAAACCCAGGAATTCGTACTGAAATCCATACTAGGAAGGAAGGGCTATTAGAAAACCTAGGCGAAGGGGTATGGTCCCTAGAAGAACAGGGTGCAACAGTCCCCTAGAACCTAGAGCAGGGTTGGCGAACCTATGGCACGGTTGCCAAAGGTGGCACTCAGTGCCCTTTGTGTGGGCACCCAACATCGCCCCTTCACAGCCACCTGTACTCAAATTAAATTGCTGTGCTGGCAGGTGGAGAAAAATTAGTGGGTTTTGAATCCCAGTTTGGGCACTCGGTCTCTCAAAAGCCCGCCATCACTGAGCTAGAGGATAGAGAAAAGAGACTTTTGTTGGAGTTGGGAAAGCAGAGTCAAACAAGAGAGAAGGGAAAGACAGAAGATGTCTGTTAGACAGGAAAGATTTTCCCTGCCATTAGAATGGAGGCGGCTGAAGAAGAAGAGGATTGGGTCAGGATTTAGAAGACACCCCCCCCAAGGGGGCTTTCATATAGAGACAGAGTTCCTGGAAGAACCAGAACCCCAGAGTACATGTAGAAAGAGGATCCCTAGATAGGGGTCAATGTATACTTAAGAAAGATAGGCACTTGAAGTCTTTTCTGAAGCCCAGTTATCGGACAGAATGGGAGCAGTGGGAGCAGAGACAGTGACAGAATGAAACTCAACCTGTCGAACTTTCTACTATCCAGCCATGGTACTGGAAAAACAGCAGACTGGGACTGCAACTGGTGCAGGCATACAAATATTTATTATTTGTTTATTTTGAATATTTTTACGTCACCTTTCTCCTTGGAAAAGGACCCAAGGTGGATTACAACAATGTGGGACAATATACATCCCAGAACATTTAAGACATATTCAAATTAAGAACAAGGAATTAGAAGAGGCATCTTAGAACATTAAAAGGGAAATTAAAGCTACAAAGAGCATGCAAAAACTTCCATTATGAGGGGTGGAAATTACACATGGAAAAACACTGGTCTTATGAAATCAATCAGTGCACTCAGGCATGGTACAGTCATCCCCCGCCATTTCATGTTTCATATACTGCGGTCCCAGTATATCATGGGACCATAGTATATGAAACAAAGGGCTCCTGGGGCAAGCTGCTTGGGCCCATTGCAGAGTTGGGGCAGTCTTGGACTCCAGTGGGAAGAAGTTTCAAAGACTGGGAGTAATAACTAATATAGGTAATACAAATCCTTCCTGTTGCTAGCAGTGAAGAGGTAGACACCACAATCCAACCTATTTAAGTAGGCTAGGATAAAGACTGGACCAGTGAAGGTAACTGGAGGACTTTGGAACTCTTAAAGGTACTCTGAGAAGTGAAAGGAACTATTCTTGTTCTCTGGTTGTTTTCCCCATCCCTGTTATAACATATCCTGTTGCTGAATCAACTTTAGTGTTGTACATGGAATTACGAATGGAGAGAGAAGCCCTCACCAAAGCCACCAGTGCTGTTGGGGCTCAAACTGGTAATATAGCACCCCTTCAGTCCCCATAAGATGGATGAGGAACAGAAACTCCTTTATCCTGTACGTGGTTTGAAGACACACACACACACACCATAGCTCGGTTATGATTGTAAAAAGGTGGATGTTTGCTTTACTGTCTTGTTATTTATAAGTATTACAAAGTTTAATCAAACTTCACAAAGTACAGTGATGTCCAGATGAGGTTGTCATCTAAATTTAAACAGAGTTTAACTATTTTCCATGTTCTGAAATAACAATGTTGTAGATTCTGCTGCATTAAATGTGCTCCTTTTGTGCTGCCTTGTTTTTATAGTTTTATTTTTCTCCTGAACTGTTTTCTTTTGCCATAATGTTCCCAGTGAACCATTTTTGTTAGGTGATATCTAAGGTATGAATGAACATACTGTATAATATTAGCAAATGAAAGGGAAGGGAGAGGTCAGCATAAGAAGAGATCCAGCTTAATAAAAAGTTATGTACTGCTACACAGGATTCAGGGGAGATTCTCTCAGGTAAGCATGTATGTGATTGTAGGCTTGACCTTTATTCTAGGCAGAAGTTATCTATGGGAATAAACCACAGATTCCACAAAAGACTTTGTGTTTACAGTATTGTTTCCAAGTGAACTGAACCTATTGTTTGCTTCCTTGTTTTAGCCGTGTCATAACCATACATGAAATAAATCAAATCCAATATCCGTTCATCAAGAATTAAGGCCTGCTCAATTCAGTGGGACTTCATTCTGTGTAGAGTTGACAGAGGTAGAAAGGTTGGCCTTTGTGTTTTCCCCTCAGCTTTCAGAAGGAGTGGTTTCAACTGTATTCTCTTTTTTGTGAAGCAAACATAGCATGAGAAAAAAAATAAATAAATAATAAATAAAATCCCTAAAATAAATAAATAAATAAATAAATAAGCCCCTTTTCCATTAAAAACCAAACATGGGATAATGTTCAGAGACCATCATTCCTCATAAAAACAAGCATGTCCTGATATATTCTGTTTCGTGATATCCTTCCTTTCTGTTTCCTCTGTTCCTCTGTTCCTTATCCATTCATTTCCCTTCCTTGTATCTTGTCTTAATAATAAATCCCAACACCACTTAGACTTCCTTCAGCTGTGTCATGCACCTCACCTAGGAACTGAACAAAATGTACAAAGAAATTCAATTCTTTTTCCTGCTAATGCTGTCACTTAGCCAAAGCTTTCTCCATTAAAAGTTCTGTGCAGCAGGCTGTGTGACAACCACAACGGTTTCAAACCTGTGTTGTAAAGATAGTTCAAGCCCATGTAATAATAATTGTGTGACAAGTTAGATCAATTCTGACTTATGGCAACCCTTTTCAGTTTTCTAGGCAGAGATTAGACAGGAATGGTTCATCATTCCCTTCTTTTGACGGATTGGCCTGGGAATGTGCAACCTTCACAAGGCCATACAGGCTGGCTCTACCACTATTGATCCAATATACATTTCTTAAAAACAATTTTAACAATTACTACAATCATCATCATCATGTGCTATCTAGTCCAGGGGTCCTCAAAGTTTTCAAACAGTGGGCCGGTCCACCACCACCCAGACACCACTGGGGGCCGGATCACAGTCCAAAAGCAGCTGCGGAGGCTTGCTTGCTCACAAAAAAGGGGGTAGGTGGGGGGTTGCAATTGGTCCCAGGGGCCGGATTCAGGACCTTGGGGGGCCGCATCCGGCCCCGGGGCCTTAGGTTGAGGACCCCTGATCTAGTCAATTCTGACATGGTAACCCATTCCAGGGTTTTCCAGATAGAAGACACTCAGAAGTTGTTTATCATTCACTTTTTTTCTGGTGCCACACTGGGATTCTATAGCCTGCCCAAGGCCACACAAGCTGGCTCTACTCTCAGGTGGGGAACATCTGGCTCCATAGCCTGAAACCTAAACCTGCTGAGCTATCTATAAGAATCCATAAGAATGACACGTAGCGTTTGAAATGCAGGACTGAAAGGACTCTATCCAGTCCATCCCCTCTCAAAGAGGCACCGTGGAGAATCAAACTCCCAACCTCTGGCTTCACAGTCAATGTTCTAAATCTCTGAGTTATTCAGCAGTATTATCTGGTATTAGATTTAATGGACTGCCACCCACTTCTTCATGCATTTCTCCAGTTCTGTCTACAGAAGTGGGCAGCCATTCACAAAAACTGATAGCACATGAACATGTTTTTCTTTTTAAAACACTGTAAATCAGGCATGTCCAAATCAGGCCCGGGGGCCAAATGCATCCCATTGACAAATTTTCAGTGGCCCACGGCCTCTTCTCCCCACCGGCTCAGCCTGCCATGCATCTCTGCCAGCTGGCCCTCCCCATACTGGATGGAGGCATCAGCTTGCAGTTTTATGTTTTGCCTGCCCTCCCTGCCTCTCCACCACCACCACCACCACCCAGCCACCTTCCCAGCCTACCCGCCCCCAGCTCTGTTGCTGCAGCATCCTCCCTTCCTCCTTGCATGTTATAGAGACTTTTCCAAAGTCCGGCCCAGGGGCCAAATGTGGCTGAATGGTCGGCCCCCACATTTTCACCTAACCAAATCTGGCCCTTCTTGCAAAAAGTTTGGACACCTTGCTGTAAATCATTTAACTTCTTTTTTTCTGTAACAGAGTGGTAAGGCTATTGTATTACTCAAGAATCTTCATCTTCTCTCTGTACCTTCAAGAGACACTGTGTTGTCCAACTTCATGTGTTAGTTGTCTTTTGCTTGTATTCCTTTGTGCCAAAGTCAGTGCTAATAAAAAGCAAAACACATGCAGCAAACACAAGCAGCAGCCTGGGAGAAGAATCCTATGCCTCTCTCCTCCCTGCTTTCTAATGGCTAAACAACAATTTTATTTTGGAATTCCCAAAATATAAAATTCTACTCATTACCTTAAACATGATCCATGAAACTCCACTTCCTAATTCTAAACTAGGTGTACTTCCATAATCTTCAACTAGAGTCTTAAGGGCCTTACATGAGTGGAGAATGTGTTAGGATAGCCACTTGGGAATCATAAGCAAAGAGGAAATACATTAGGAAAAGGGGGAGGAGGCAAATATATGAATAATATTCATCTACACCAAGATGTATAAACACACGTTTAGAATGTATTTCTATAATTTGAATAGAGGCGCCCTATATACCAGTATATCACCATGGTGTAGAAGAGCATTTGACCTGTGGGCCAGCTCAGTTTGATATCCAGGTGCTACCTGTTGGTGGTACCACAAGGACACTGTTCTCCTTTCTTACAGCTCTTCCTTTAATCTTTGTATTGGATTTAGAAATAGGCAACCTCTGCAAATGGAAGTTTATAGCTCTCTGAATAGGCCTCAATGATGTGCAAATATATTTCTTTTCGAAAAATATATAATACTTGCCCTACTTAAAATGTAATAAATGGACAACTATGCATTTTCAATGTGATTTGATAGTGGAAGGGCCTTTTGGAGGTTATTAGTTCATAGGGTCACCAATGTCAGAAGCAATTTGACAGCATGTAACAACAAAGCACCACTGAATGGTCTCTCTTCAGACATTCTCACATTTGCTGCTATTAACTTATTTTAAAAACCACTACACTAAAGACTGCCAGTTGTATCAGATTGTAACAGTCAAACTACTTTTTTCATCTGTGCCATGAAAGGTTGAAGCTCTTGCAGATCACTTTTATTGTGTCTTATGTTGCCCTAAAACCACCTTGGAATTTGTGACTTGAAGAATGACGCCAAAATGTTTTAAGAAATGAATAGACATTTTATCTGATAGCTAAGCTTCTTCCACATTCCTTTCCTTTGTCCACAAACACGGGGTGAAGCCACTACGTGCAAATCAAAATGAAGGGTGACAGCATGAAATTAACTATCAAGGTTTTACCCTGCAATTAGAGGACTCAAGGCAGCACTAAGGATCCACTAATCATAAACAGCTGAACAAATACGATGTATAAGGGAGTGAAGATGGAGCAGGAGAGTGGCAGATGATTATGAAGTGTGTGTGTGTGTGTGTGTGTGTGTGTGTGTGTGTGTGTGTATCTATCTATCTATCTATCTATCTATCTATCTATCTATCTATCTATCTATCTATCTATCTATCTATCTATCTGCCAGGAACCTGCCTGTCACAGAACCTGATTCTGAGGGGTTAAATGGTGAAGAGCTGCTGGAGGAGCCTTGCAGCTCAAATCAGCAGGCAGCTGGGTCTGATGACTCAGTTGAAAACATATCTTCTCCTCCTAGAAGGGCCATGAGCAGGATTTTGCAAAGACATGCTACCAGGAGGGCTAGGGAAAGGGTCTTTGATGCTAGATGGGGAATCAGGGCAGCAAGCTCTGAGTACTAGCAGAAGCCTTTCCAGGAGTAAGGGTGTGTTCCCTGTTTTGGGATAAAGCTGGTAAGCTCACCTTGAGTTCTCTGTGGGAGCAATGCGTCATTTGAACTTGCAACCATGTTCCTGTCTGTGACCTTGGCTCTGTTTCCTGATTTTGGACTGGCTTCCTGGACCACGGCTTGATCTGTTCTGTTGGTTTGGCATCTGGTTTCCGTGAGATATTCTGGTTTTGACTTGGACTGTTAATTGCTGGGAGTTGGATTCTGTTATTTATCTGGCACTTGATTGTTAGCAATGGACTTGAACTTGCCTGGCTTTCCACTAAAGATCTTGGCAAAAAACTGAACCCTGTTTGTGTGTGTGCTCTGTGTGCGGGGCTTGACACTATCTATCTATGTACAGTGGAACCTTGACTTATGTCATTAATCCGTTCCAGTGGTCTAGACTTAAGTCAAACATGACTTAAGTCAAATGAACGTTTCCCATAGAAAGTAATGGGAAAGCGGATTAATCCATTCCAGATGATGAAAAAGACCCCTGAAAACAGCAATTTAACACAAATTTGACTGGGATAGGAGATTCTTTCTGGGGATGTAAATGAAATGTCTCTTCAAAGAGAGGAGGAGGCAGTGGAATTATAGTCCACAAGTTATATGCCTCCACTTTTTAATGTTCATAGCAACAATGTCTAACATTTAAGTTTTACTGATTTTTAACCTGACGTTCCAAGTTCTGAACAACTCTATGCTTACCATTAGAGTCCCACAACTTTACAGCTCCCCAACTAAAATGCTTCCATTGTGGACCAGACTTCTGCAGCCAGATTTTTTACAAGACTGAGCCGACTGTCTAACCAGCGAGGCCAGCCCCAAGCTCCCGGCCCTTCTTGTCCTCCGGCAGCAGCGGTGGCTTTGGGGAGGCCGAGGACCAGCTCCCGGTGCTCTGAGCTGGCCTCACCGAAGCCGCCGCTGCCGGAGGAAGGGAAGAAGGCAGGAGCAGTTTGGAGGTGGCAGCCGCGATGCTGGGTTGTGTCTGCCGCCCAATTCCGGTTCCTTGCGCTGGGGCTCCGAGATGTAAGTCAAAGCCTGCGACTCAAATCAAACAGGCCCCTTCTTGCTGCAAGTCAAATATGATGCAAGTCAAGCAGTATGTAAGTCAAGGTTCCACTCTATCTATCTATCTATCTATCTATCTATCTCTCTATCTATCTATCTATCTATCTATCTATCTATCTATCTAAGTGCACTGCATTAAGTCTTTACAACCATAGAAATGTAGCACTGGAAAGTATCTTATCCTCTGTGAAATCCTCAGAAAAGGCAGCCGTGGCACATTGCCATTCAATCTCTTTCAAGCGTTCATCCTCTTCTGAGACAGCTTGTTCCACTTTGAACAAAGTTGCCATCAGTACGCTCTCCTCAATATTTAGAAAAGAACCCACCTACCCAATCTATAACAGATCTTATCATCTGGAACTGAAGATACATGCTTGTTCCATCTTTCCTATGACAGGCATTCAAATATTTAGAGATGATTTATCATCCCTTCTTCTCATTATGCATACCTGAAAATTAGTCTTCACACAGCTTGGAAAATTTGCTGTTTTGAACAGGCCCAGCAGCATGGTTGGGCAGGTGTCATGGTCCTGGATGGCCCCTACATTATTCCTTCAATTCACACCAAGAGAAGAAAGGGTCAACTTGGTGATATCTCACAATGTTTCTTCTCCTAGGGGGAAACCACTACGACTGCCTGGGTTGGTGCTTCTCTCAAGAGATTGCATTGGAAGAGTAACTCAGGTTCTGCTCAGTTTTCCTTAAGTGAGAGATGACAGAAGAACAAAAAGGGAAATGGAAGAGAGGGCACTATGAAGATGGTTCTGGTTGTGGCAGAGGTTCTCAAGGCAAGAATCTCTGAGGAATGCTAGAATTTGTTTGTTTGTTTGTTTGTTTCCTGCTCCCATTAGTGCTGAGAAATTATCCTAAGCAGTTTCAACGAATTGATACAAAACAAAACAAAAGGATAAAAACACTGAGTGAACTATGATTAATCCTTAAAAACAGATGACACAAACCAATCATAAAAAAACAGATCAAAAGGAGGGAGGTGGGGGTTGCTCAGAAAAAAAAGAGGCAAAGCCAAAATGATCCAACAGTGTTGATTACTTGGTTGAATCAGAACAACATTCAGCCTAAAATGAGGGACAGACTGAGATTATCAAAAGGGCAACATGAAGGGAACATCTATTGTGGCTTGATTCATTGTTTGCTATTACATACTACAAAGCAGAAGTTTCAGAGAAGGTAGCCGTGTTAGTCCTTTCAAGAATTGCAGGCAAAAATCAAATAAAAACAAAACAAAACAAAAGACACAAAACATGTGGCACCTTAAAGACTAACTTTCATATTTTAATGTAACGTTTCGTGGGCATGTCCACTTCTTCAGACATATAGGAGTAAAAAGCAGAAGAGCTTCACTAACCAATACTCCATCTTTTGTGTCACATACACTGGTGTAACTAGGGAGGGGCAGAAGAGTGCATTTGCCCCAGGACACGCAGCAATCTGGGGGTGCCTGAAGGGGAAGCAGGAGGAGTAAGCCATGTGCTATACCACCAGCAGTCCTCCTTTTGCCCCGCTAAGGCTTGGCAATCCTTAGTTTGGGGGGGGGGAGAGAGGGAAGCAGACAATTTTTTCCAAGCAGCACCTCCATCGATTGCTCCTCCTTCTCCTACCCCCTGCTAAGGCTTGGTGATCAGCCTGGGGAAAGGAGGAGAGGGAAGCATACAACGTAGGTGCTGCTTGGGGGGGAATCCCATTGCCTGCTTCCCCCTCCTCCTTTCCCCGGGCTAACTATCGCCAAGCCTTAGCTTGGGGAAAGGAGGAGGGGGAAGCATGTGATGGAGGCGATGCTTAGGGGGGGGAATCACCTGCTTAGCTTTAGCCGCACGCTGTGCAGTTTTACACAGGACAGCCTTAACTGGAAAGGGTACTCACAAAGAGGGCATGAGAAGGAGAGGCCCTTCTTTCCCTCCCCCACTGTTCCCCCAGGATCTGTCCCCGCCCCCTTGCTGGGTGGTTGAGACATGGTTGGAGGGGGGAAGTGAGGATGCCAAAACTGACTTTGTCCCCGGGCTCTCCAAGCTCCAGCTACATCACTGGTCACACAGAGGAGAAAGTGAGAAGGAAATGACAACAAGACTATACATAGGTTGTATATAAACAGGCAAGTGTGTCTTACATCTGATCTTCAATAACTGTCTCCAGTGTAGGAGGAGAAGGAATGAGGAACATTTTATGTTTAGAGAAAATAATAGACATCCATTTGTTTCCACTGAGGCAGGTAATAACTGGTTACGTGCAGTGGTGGATAAAAACACATACAAGTGACTCATGTGTTGGACATAACAAAAGTTAAAAAGAGAATTCCAACATTTTACTTTTGACAAAGAATTTCCAAGTTAAAAAAAGACCCAGCTAGTTGTATTTCTGTTTCTGTTCTCCAATAAAGATGATAACTAGTGTAACACTGGGGATACAATAGCAATCTTAGAGTAGGAAAAGAACCCCAGTTAGACAGATTTTTTTCATACATCTGTTGAACCAATTTTTTTCCAGCAGTTTCATGGTATGTATATCAGCAGGACTGTACACATTATTTTAACTGCATTGATTCATTTCTTTCTGCTTGAACCATTAGAGCAGGCTGAATTGCTCTTTAATTTTATAGCAATTCATTTCCTAGACTTTTTCTTGAAGGTTCAAGTTGTCAAGTCAATTCAGACATATGGCAACCATTTTCAGAGTTGTTGTTTTTTTCAGGTAGCAAATACTCCGAGGTAGTTTACTCTTCCCTTATTCTGGGAATGCCCTGCGATTGTGAAGCTTGCCCGAGGCCACATAGGCTTTTTAAAAAGGGGTACAAGCAAATGACTCAGTGAGGGATCAAACTCCCAACCTCTGACTCTGGAATTCCCTTTGGAAGACTGGCAGTATACAAGTGTATAAATAAATAAATAAATAAATAAATAAATAAATAAATAAATAAATAAATAAATAAGATGCCATACATTGTGTCTAATTCTCCCTCACAATGCCTAACTATGAGAAACAGCATTTGCATCTATTCTTTTATTGTCCTAGCTGAAATCATTCTGATTTCAATCTTCCTTAAAATTTAGCTTGTAAACAAAAAACAATCAAACAAAAACCAAAGTGTGCTGCTTGTACACAGCCCATAGCACTTAAAGTACTCTTTGGGTGATTTACAGTTTAATTATGCAGGCTAACCAGCTACCTGAGACTATTCCAATAATTCTGAGAAACATGTGTGAGCCAACAATCACCAAAATAGCATAGAGACCATAATACAAAATCACATAGGCCATGCTGTCAGAAACACAAAGCAAAGTGTTCTGCTTATATACCGCCCCATACCACTTCAAGTAGTCTCTGGGCAATTTACAGTTTTTAATTACAGTATGCAGGCTATGCATTGCCCCCCCCCCCAGCAAGCTGGGTACTCATTTTACTGACCTCGGAAGGATGGAAGGCTGAGTCAACCTGGAGCCTGCTACCTGGGATTGAACCCCAGGTCGTGAGCACAGTTTTAACCATAATCATTACCTGCTTAATTAGTGGCAATCTGCTACCACACTTTATGCAAGTTCAGTTACAGTCATGGTAACTTTGCTGGTCAGAATCCTTTCACCTCAAATGCTAGCAAGTTTAATTTGACAGTTTTTTTACTTCTTTAGGCATGATATTAAATTTATGTTATTGTTCCCAAACCAGAAAGTGTGTAGGGCAAACTTCCTGTGAGTGGTTTTTCGTGCACCAGACAACAGGCAACCAATTTCCACTACTTCCTCCTGTCACCGGCAGCTGTCCCAGCCCTCCCACCCACACTTAAGAGCGACTTTTCATTGCTATGCCAAGACTGCAAAGACAGGGGAAGGCCTTGCACTCCGGCAGCCAAGGAGGTACAACACAAAGGCTCAAAGCAGAGATAAGCAGAGTTAGAATACTAGGGCCCCTCATTTTATTTATTAGATTAGCTAGATTGTCACAGCAGAAAGCAATGATCCAGTCCTGGGCCTATCCACCTGCTCTTCCTACAAGTAGTTGATTCACAGTGACTTGACACAAAAAGGAGCCCCTAAGGGGCACGAACCAAATGGCAGGGCCCTCCAGACAACTAAGGAAGGAGATGCTTCTGTTTCATGTAAGTCTCCATAATGTGTTGTAGACTTAGTGTTGTAGAACACTAATGTGTTCTTACAGCTACAGAATGATAGCCAGTATTACTCACATAAGCTTCAGTTTTTGTGACAGAATTTTCCATCTCTCTACTTCCCCCCTGTGCACCATCACAAAAAGTTTTGCTCTGTAGCAGGGGTGTCCAAATTTTTTGCAAGGAGGGCCAGATTTAGTGAGGTGAAAATGTGTGGGGGCTGATCATTCAGCCCCTTTTGCCCCCCTGGCTGGACTTTGGACAAGTCTGTATAACATGCAAGGCGGCAGGGAGGATGCTGCAGCAACGGAGCTGGGGGTGGGTAGGCTGGGCAGGTGGTGGTGTGGGGGGACAGAGGCAGGGAGGGCAAGCAAACCATAAAACTGCAAGCTGACGTCCCCATCCGGTATGGGAAAAGGCCAGCTGGTGGGGATGTGTGACAGGCTGAGCCGGTGGGGAGAAGAGGCCATGGGCCACTCAAAAATTGAAAATGGGCCGCATTTGGGCCCCCAGGCCTGACTTTGGACATGCCTGCTCTAGAGGATGTGTAAATTTCAATAATAATTATTGGATGAATATTATTATTGTACATTATTGTCCAATTATATGTTATTGGATAATTGGAATTATCTAGAGGATACAGTGGACCTTGTATAACAAACAGCTTGTATAACATAAAATTTGTACAACATAAAAATTCCAGAGGTAGGGGAAATTTGCTTAACATAATCGCCTATGGGGAGAATCTGTACAACATAAAATGGGATCACTCCATTTTCAATGCATTCTTATTGGAATTTGTATAAAGGAAAATTTTCTTAACATAATTTCATTTGGAACGAATTAATTCCTTTATACAAGGTACCACTGTATTTCAATATTTACATAAATATTCCAGTATTTCTTATAGAGTGCCATCAAGTCAGTTCTATGGCAATCCTTTCCAGTGTTTCCTAGGAAGAGAATTCTTAGAGGTGCTTTACTACTCACTTCTTCTGGGGGTGACCTGGGAATGTACAGCTTGCTCAAGGCCACATAGGCTGGCTCTGCTTGCAGAAGGCACCATGGGGAATCAAACACCCAACCTGTGGCACTGTAGCCAAATGTCTATTCCGCCCGTAGTGTCATTTCTCTTCCTCAGTTGATTCTGCTGGATTTCATCCATAATATGCAGATATTTTAACTTGTGGCAGAGTTTTTCCTCATGATGTTTGTGACCCAAGAGACTGAAGAATCAGGAGTTGAAAGATTCCCCCAGCTAGACCCTTCTCTCTTACCATTCTAGGTTGCCAACAACCCATCTGGAAAGCAGGAAACCACTGTTGTGTAATAATAAGAAAGGTTTGCCATTTATTTCTCTATTGCTTTGCTTTGCTTTGCTGTGCTGCTTTTCTCCCAGAACTGGGATTCTTCTTTAGGAAAGAACATGTCCTGGATTTCGAGACAGGCACTGAAAAAGAAGCATGATGAATTGAACTCATGGCATATTATACCTACTCATGCAGGCATATATGTGGAAACCCCATGAATGCAGCTTGACAAACCTTAGGATCCTCATCCTGTTCTAATTTTGTAGAGGGGCCTAGATATCTGCCCAAGAGCACTGTTTCAAAGTGGTGGCAAACAGTGGCGTAGCAAGGGTTTGGAGCGCCTGGGGACAAAGTTGTTTTTGCGCCCCCTCTGACCCTCTCCAAACTCATTGCATCCCCCCAGCAAGGGGGGGAATCCTTCGGGCGTGGGCAGGCAGGTGGGTGAGTGTGCTTCTGTGTGCCTTACCTCTACAGTGGTGGGCCCACAGCAAGGCGAGGAACAGGAGGAGGAGGAGGAGGAGGAGGAGGCGCCACGGCCACCACATGCCTGCCTGCCTGCTTGCTTTGCTGCTTGCCTGGCACACAGCGGAGGAGGAGGCAGCTGTGGTGGAGTGGGTCCTGTCACCAAGCCTTAGACTGCTGGCAGGAAGGCACACTGCTCCCCCTCCAGGTGCCCCCAGATTGCTGCAAATGCCCCCCCCCCCCACAGATACATCCTTGGTGGGAAATACTGAGCTTCAGAACTTCTGATTCCTTGGAAATCAATTGAACGAATTACTGGTGACATTGGCATAGAACCATAAACATATCCATGTGATGGGAGCAATGTTGCCTCTATTTTTTTCTTCTGCTTCCATGGAGCCTTTTCTTTCTCTGTGCAGTGGGCAGGGTTTTGGCCAAAACCCGGAAGTAAACAGACATTGATCTCAGTTGCCTCTGAGTGGCATTGGTGAATCTCTACATCTGCACCTGAGCAGAACTTACAGGGAACTTTGAATGGCAGAGAAACTTTCTTCCTTCCTTCATCACATGCATGAAGTCAAATATAAGTTTGGCACTCTATGAGATCTGGGCCTACTCTAGTTGCAGCTTAACTTAGGGTAGGCCCATTGGATCAACACAACTTCTAGAGGTGTTGATTCAATAAATCCCCACTGATTCAAGGACCCTAATCTAGAGTGATTTACCATGCTAAGAAACAGGATTTCAGCCACTGCAATATAGTAAAAGTATCTAGTATCACCTAGTACTGGTACAGTATCTCATCTCTGTTACCATTTCTTTTTGCTGTACTGTTACACTGTTATTCAACAGGTTTTGTGGTGGCTATTTTACATAGGTTCATTCAAATCAGTAAGCAATTTTAATATATAACTAGTTTTTCCAAGAAATACACACAAATAAAGATGCAGAAAAGTTACAGATTTGTTGGGATTGTTAATTTCATAACCACAGAAATGTGTGCTCACAGAGCCTGTACCTTAGCACTGCATTTGTAAGAGGGATGTATAACATCAAGATGAATGATCTAGACAAGGTTGGTGAAAGGTCAGGTTGAGTCACAGGCAGTACCAGGTGCTCAGAAAGAGAGCCGGCACCTATAAGAATAAATCAAACCTAATATTAAGTTCAACTGTTCTAAATCAGGATCATGAAACCATAGGATATAGGTCCAGCCAAGGGTCAGAAAGAGGAGCTACATAGTGAATCTGGAAGAAATCAGAGCAAAAAGTAGGAATTTAAGATGCTGATTTTAACCTTCCGCTGTCCTAGTTGCCCACACACTGCCAGGTGCTGCCTCCATTATAATCTCTGTAATAATCTCTTCCAGCCTAAATTTATCCAGTGGAAACCTGCACGCAAAGCACATGCTCTGTCATGAAGCAACCACTGCCACTGCAGCTCAGTTCTCATCCTACATTTTTGAGATGCTGAAAAAAGCATGGGTTTGGGGGTTGGTAGAGTTTATTTCAAAGGTATACTGTTTTCTGCAACCAAAAATTACATTTGCAAAGCCAGACTTGGCAAAATGCATCGAATCAGAAATATAGCATTTTTGTGAAGAAAAACTCTTTGGAGGTGCCACTGGGGACATCAACATGGTCGAAAGGGGACATGGGCACTTCCTAAACAAAATCCTCTGTCTCGTTGTGAAAGGTGTCCTTTTCATACAGGATGCATTGTAAGTAATTACTACACTAAGAAAGGTGAGCTGACCGTGTTTTTCTCTGACTTACCTGCTTCTCCATTCATGTGTGTCTGTGTTGCATTGTTACAGTCATGATTGACTCTTTGTGACCCCATGTCCATGGAGTTTTCTTGGCAGGAATACTGGAGTGGTTTGCCAATTCCTACTCCAGGCGCCTTACAGCAAGCACCTGGTATTCCCTGGTGGTCTCCCATCCAAGTACTAACCATACTTAGCTTCCGAAATCAGGCGAGATCAGATGCACTTAGGGCATCTAGGCAGCCATTCATACACAAACTGAATAAACACTACCAGAGGATAGCGCTTATTAAAAATGGGCATGGTGCATTTCAAATTGCTCTGCTTCTTACATAGGGAAAAATGTGTGGAAGGAATGAGGTAGATGTACTTATTAACACTAGAATACTGGCTTTCTGCCAGTGCAGGTAATTGCATTCTAGCTAAACAAACATTTCCTTTTTACTTTTAAAGTGGAGATGTTGTTCTAAAAATAAATCATGTCAGGTTGCCGGCAGAAGTCTCCCTTCTGAAGAAACTATATTTCAATCATTGATATGTCATCTCTTCAGGCAGAGAAGCAAGCCTCTTCAGAAAGTAAGCTTCAAAGGAACATAAGGGAAGAGAGAAGAGGAAACATGTCTTTTGCTGTATTGTTAATCTATCACTGAAAGACCTAAAAGGGTATTGTGTATAAAAGGATTTAATAATTAAATTAACTCAGAAGTGGGAAAGAATTCAATTGATTGAGCCAAGAATTTTTTTTAACAGGAATGGAGTTAAGGCATGAATGTATTTTCCTGAGCCAGAAAGCTCACGAAATGCTGCCATTTCGTGGAAAATCCCCAACGCGGTAAGGCAGCGAATGTCAGAAAATTTCAACACAAATTGGTAACTCTCAATGACAAACCAAATCTTTCTGACAGAGGATCAAACTTCATATTCATTCCCACCATTGACCGTTAGAGACAATAAATTCTGCCATGGAATGTTGACCAATAAACTTCATTAGAAGACCCCATTTAGGATATGTAGCAGTAATTGCTAGGGTACTGTATATACTCGAGTATAAGTCGACCCGAGTATAAGCCGGGGCCCCTAATTTAAACCCCCCAAATTGGGAAACTTTATTGACTCAAGTATAAGCCTAGGGTGGGAAATGCAGCAGGGCCTGGCAACTCCTCCTTTGTGAGCTGGGTGTGTGTGTGATGTTTAAAATGACTTTTAGCCACCGAGGCAAGTGCTTGAATTGGTGGCTAACAGTCATTTTAAACATTGTTTTAAAATGACCTTTTAAAAAGTCATTTTAAACATTGGGGGGGGGTCAGGAGAAGTGGCGCACAATGTTTAAAATGACTTTTAGCCACTGACCCAAACTTGCCTCAGTGGCTAAAAGTATTGACCCACATATAAGACAAGGACCTCTTTTTTCAGCCCAAAATTAGGGCTGAAAATCTAGGCTTATACTTGAGTATATGCAGTAATTGAAAAGACCATCAAAGGTACTTGGCTTTGTAATTCACTGAAAGCAGGGACAGGCTGGATCTTAGCCAGACCTAGGTAGATCACCTCCCATGCAGAATGCTGGATGTGGTCTGCCGAGGGGCCAGTCCACTGAGTAAGAATGTTGGTGTTATTGCCAGTAGCTTAGCAGATCCTTTGCTGGTCCCTCCTCCCACATAATGGTCTGGCCTGAATAACCTTTTGCAGCCGAGCCAAGCCCTTATTCCCTCACCAGGTCAAGAAATATCTAAGCCACAGGCATGTCCAAAATTTGGCCCTCCTGATGTTTTGGACCACAACTCCCAGAATTCTAAGCTTAGATTGCCAATAGCAAAGGACTGTGGGAGTTGTGGTCCAAAACATTTGGAAGGCCGAAGTTTGGACATGCCTGGAAGGTATGTATGCAGATGGGGTAGGGGGAGAAAGGCCCTGTTGCTCTGCTGGCACCACCACTGCCAACCCTCTCTGCCCTCTTAGTGAATATTGTGTGGGGTACTGTGGAGGGGCAGCACTTCTTACCCCAGGCAATACAGAGTTTGAGCCAGTCCCATCTAGAACGTATTGTCCTCCTTTTTGGAAAAGACAAAATTGCCAATATTTTTGAAATAGTCTCACCATGTATGTTGGAATATTATCCTCTACAGTTGTGCTGATGACCCAGTTCTTCATAAAAGACAAATCAACATGATAGTTGCTGAAATATATTATGTATTTTTCTCTTTGGCCACATATGTGACTTTGATGAGTTTATCCCTACAAGTGGCTTTCTTTTTTGCCTCTTTTTGATATTTCATGATGAAATTCTATGCACATCTACACTGTCATAAATGACAAAGCCCTTAAGGTAGTGATGCAAAGGAATCAGAGCTTGATATCACATTACTGTTTTGGATTACAACATTGCCCCAGTTAACATTTCCAAATTCCAATAAGAATGCAGCTTTTAACAAAGAGCCTTGTGGCACAGTGGTTAAACAGCTGTACAGCAGCTATAACTGTTGCTCATGACCTGGGGTTCAGTCCCGGGAAGCTTGGCTCAAGGTTGACTCAGCCTTCTATCCTCCTGAGATCAGTAAAATGAGCTCCTGGCTCATTTGGGGGCGGGATTTGTAGCCTGCATAAATAAATTGTACACTACCTATGGGGAACTTTAAGCACAATGGGGTGGTATATAAGCAGAACACTTTGCTTTGTATTGCCTTTATAAAATAAATTTCTCTTTTCAACAACACTGAGGTTGGTGTTTCCAATCTTTGTGTAGTCCTTAATATAGCTACTATACCTCAAATATGTAACTACTGTACACTTCTATGCACACAAGTTGTGGGAGTGGTTTCTCTATTTTTGAGGAACCTCTCAGACACAGGCTATGTGCTGGCACAAAGCACCTCGCCACTTCTCCTCCAACTTGTATTTGATGTGTGGCAATCCCCAAAAGAATACTAGCTAATGGATCCAAATATAGACACCCATGGAGTAGCCATATTGAAATTAAGTTAAGCACACACAGGAGAGCTGTTCTATATAATATTCCATGCTGGAACAAGCTTGACCTGCAAAAGCAACAATAGCCAAATGGAAGAATTATAACAGGGAACAGTGATACCTCTTTAAACAAATTAAATTTGTTCTACAGGTCAATTTGTTTTAAGAAAATTTTGTCATGAAATGCGGTTTCTCATAGGAATGCATTGAAAATGTATTCATCTGTTCCAGAAGCTATAGGTCACTTCATTTTATGAAAAAATTGTCTTACAAAACACGGTTTCCCATAGGAATGCATTGGGAACAAATTAATCCATTCCAGAGGGTAGAATAAAGATAAAAATAAAGCTCAAATGATAAAGATAACTAATCCATTCTTGAAAAACATGATGGAATGCTGGAAGAACTTTAGGGAGATTCTAAGTCCATTGGTTTCACATTTGAATTGAGTAACAGATATTAAGAGCTTTCCAGAAAATTTAAAAGGGAAGTTAAATAAGGTACTGCAACATAAAAAGGTTGTATATTTACAGTATTGGTTAAAACAAATGCGGAATACACAAAGTAAAAAGGAGAGATTAGGATAAAATATTCCCTGGTTGAATATTATACAAATGGAAAATTGGACTAAAGAATGGATAATTAAAGTAGGAGATTGTAGAAAATTGACTAGGTTTGAAGAAATTATAGATAGAAGAAATAAAATAGAGAATAAAGAACAGAGAAAAGTTATAGTAAGTGAGATATGCAAGTTATTAATTCAGGAGGAATATAAAAAAAGCTAAAAGAGATATGGCAAGAAGATATTAATAAAGAAATAAAAGAGGAAGAATGGGGGAAATGTTGGATAAAAAAACAGTGAAAAATATGTCCATGAGAATAAAAGAAAATAGTTATCAAGTATAGTTGTGAGTTTTTCAGGTTGTTTGGCAGTGTCCTGGAAGTTTTTCTTTCTGACATTTCACCAGAAATGGTGATAACTTATCCATTCTTGAAAAACATGATGGAATGCTGGAAGAACTTTAGGGAGATTCTAAGTCCATTGGTTTCACATTTGAATTGAGTAACAGATATTAAGAGCTTTCCAGAAAATTTAAAAGGGAAGTTAAATAAGGTACTGCAACATAAAAAGGTTGTATATTTACAGTATTGGTTAAAACAAATGCGGAATACACAAAGTAAAAAGGAGAGATTAGGATAAAATATTCCCTGGTTGAATATTATACAAATGGAAAATTGGACTAAAGAATGGATAATTAAAGTAGGAGATTGTAGAAAATTGACTAGGTTTGAAGAAATTATAGATAGAAGAAATAAAATAGAGAATAAAGAACAGAGAAAAGTTATAGTAAGTGAGATATGCAAGTTATTAATTCAGGAGGAATATAAAAAAAGCTAAAAGAGATATGGCAAGAAGATATTAATAAAGAAATAAAAGAGGAAGAATGGGGGAAATGTTGGATAAAAAAACAGTGAAAAATATGTCCATGAGAATAAAAGAAAATAGTTATCAAGTATAGTTGTGAGTTTTTCAGGTTGTTTGGCAGTGTCCTGGAAGTTTTTCTTTCTGACATTTCACCAAACTCTGTGGCTGGCATCTTCAGAGGGCAAGGAGCATAGATGCCAGCCACAGAGTCTGGCGAAACATCAGAAAGAAGAACTTCCAGAACACTGCCAAACAGCCAAAAAAACTCACAACAGCTATCAGATCCTGGCCTTGAAAGCCTTCGAAAATACATTGTTATCAAGTATATTGGAGATGGTGTATAACTGCGAAGTTAAATACAATAAATAAAGAAATATCTCCAATATGATGGAGATGTAAAAAAGAAAAAAGGACATATTTACACATGTGGTGGGAGTGTGAGATAAGGAAAACGGAATGGATTTTGGTTTTTAATGAAATACAAAAAGTATTAGGAAAAAAGATTCAAATGTCCCTACAACTGGTATTGTTAAATATGGTTGTGGATATACAATTGAAGAAAGAGGAGGTGGAATTGGTAATTATAATGATAATGACAGCAAGGTTGATTTTTGCCAAGTATTGGAAATCCAACAACCAAATAACACTGGAGGAATGGTATAAGGATTTGTGGAATCTGGCTATTATTGATAAATTGACTTGTGAAATTAAAATTAGGAAAGGCTTGAGAAAGTCTAATTATTTTAATAGAATATGGGATAAACTGTTAGTATATATATTTCAAAAAGGTAAAGGGTATACACCTGGAGAAGATTCAATGTATTTCTGGAGGGAAATGGGCTGGTGAATACCATAAGAGTTGTAATTGTGTTTAAGTCCCGAGGGGTGGGGGGTGGGGGTTGCATGGGATTGTTTTTTTTTCTTTTTGTCCTATTTGCTTGAGTTTTGTTCAATTTCCCCCCTTTCACCGTATATTTTGTATTGCAGTTTTATCATTTTAATTTTAAAAGTTTTAAAAATAACTGGGTGTTTTTCCCGGGAACATACGGAATTTTTTTTGTCTTGCAAAGTATCCCCAAAGGAATTTTTGTCATGCAAAGCATGCCTGTTCCCATAATAGGAATATCTATTTAAGTCATGTGCATCTACTGTTCCATAATGTTTTAAGAACATTACAGCATTACTTTTTAGAAACGATAAAATATATTCCAAAAATTAGATGCCCTGGAGTCTTCTTCACCATATGTACTTCTGAGATTACTACATAATACAATCAATTATTATTATTATTATTATTATTATTATTTTGCTGCTAGCAGCATAGACCAAAGAGTGCTGTGCTTCAGCTTGTATCTCCAAGGAAAATCTGTGTGTATTTTGACTTTTCTGTTTCTGTTTTTTAACTGCTGTGACTATTTATAATTTTAAATTGATTACATTTTGTATGCAATGGTGCACTTACGCTGAACTTGCTTCTTTTCTTCTCCTTGCAACCTTTGGGGATGATTTCCCAGTCCTCCATATTTATTTATTTGTTTGTTTGACTTCTTACTGCAAGCCATCTAGCCCAAGGGCTACTCACGGTGGTGCACAACATATCATAAGACAAAAATATACACATTCAAATAAACAAAATATATCAACAAAGCCATACAGTAAATTAAATAACTAATATATTATACATTATAAAATTCTTAGAGTAAGAAATAAAATATAAATAAACAACATCAAATTAAATAAAATAAATTAAAATTAGTAGTAGTGTGGTAAGATTTGGAGCTTTATCTGTGTACCTCTATGAAATGAAAATAGTTTTGCTACATGCTCCTTATGGATGTGACCATACCAGTTATCTCTGTCGTCTCTGCAGCAAACAGACAACCACCAAAAATGCCCAACAGTATTTGAAGCCTGCCTCCCCTGCATTTGTGTAATGCTTCTCAGGTATTTGCTTGCTTCATAAAACATGTAGCTATACAGTGGAACCTTGACTTACGTCATTAATCCGTTCCGGAGGTCTAGACTTAAGTCAAACATGACTTAAGTCAAACAAACTTTCCCCATAGAAAGTAATGGGAAAGTGGATTAATCCGTTCCAGACGATGAAAAAGACCCCCCAAAACAGCAATTTAACCCAAATTTGACTGTCTCCCCCCAAAAAAACACACATACACACACACTTCCCTCACCAAGTGGGCCGGGGGTGGTGAGGGGGGCTCCTCTCCGCAGCCCAGTTTCCCTTCTGAGGGGAAAGACGAGCCTTCCCTGCCCGGACATGGCCCTTTTTTGGGAAGAGGAACCGAGCAGGCTCCTGGCCTCGCCACTGGTGACCCCTGGAAGGCCAGCCGAGGCGGGTGGGGGTGGGGGTGGGGGGAGAAAGCCCTGCTCGTGGAGCGCAGCCAGGAAGGAACAGGATGGGGGCAGAGGAGGAGGTCTCCATCTCGAGAGCCGTAGGGATCACCAGGCATTAATGCTGCCGCTGCCACCTCCTGCCAGGGAGTTTTCTCCCGTCGGACCCCGAGAGTGTGGGTGATTTGGTCATGGCCCCTGAGCTGGTAGGCATGGCCTCATGACGTAAGAGGCTTCCCTCGCCCCCTTCGCCAGAGTGGTCAGCCAAGCCAGCGGCCACAGCCAGGAAGGGCGGCCTCCCCTCCCCCAACCCCCAGGTGCACGGGTCCCGAGAAAAGTATATGAAATACAGGCCTTTGAAACTGAGCCAAAATTAGTTCCAGGGTTTCTAACAACGAATCCTATTTTCAGGCAAACAGCGCATGTTTCATATCCTCACCTAGTCCAATCCTGTCTTTCAAATGCATGTAACTACATGACAGATCAGGGAAGGAAATAAATAATCTTGCCAATGTTTTGGAAGTCGCAACATTTGATTATAGCCAACATATTGCACATGAGATGGGAACAGCGAGCTTTAATTAAATGGAAACAAAGAGCAAGCACGTGGTTACACAACTTGTTACTTAAGGCTTTCAGACATTGTATTTTAAACAGATAAAATTCCATTAAATATGCTATAACTGTATTTGAACACATGCTTTTTAATCAGAGCACATTGCTTATGAATGCTGTCAAAACTTGGATGCTGTTAATGTAGTGAGACAAGCATGTTTCAAAACCAAAGGCATAGAAGAGATTTATGCTCTCATTATTAATATGATATATGCAAAATCCATTTGAATTATTTGTATATTACTTTTCTCCCCATACTGGGACCTATATCAGTTTATTTTGTACAGTTTGCAATGAATCAATGTGTTGCAATTTGCAAATATTAAAAAAAATCACATCTTCCCTGAATCCTGTGACATTTACTTGAGATTGGGCAATACAAAATGCCACATAATTCTATGTATATCCTCATCAGACAGGTGGAACCAAAATTAGGAGCTAGGGGAAGAAGCAGGAAAATCAAAATTAGGTCAGGAGTTGGCATCATAGGATTGGTCATATATTACACCAGGCAATGCCTCCTGAGATGAAGAAGGGAAACTTGCTGAGAAATACTGCACGTTTATTGTTTTTATGGAATTTTAAAGTCATTTTTAGATTTAAAAAACTGTAGCATGGTTTTCAATATATGTGAGGTGTTCAAGGTACAGTCATTTCCTGGAAGTTTCCATGGGCAAGGAGGTTATGATCCCAGTTCTTCTGAATCACAGTCAAATACTTTACACCATTCACCCTCACTTTAAATATTTTTCTACATTTCAAAATGCTGGTTTTGACCTACAAAGGCCTAAATGGCTTGGATCCACACTATCTCAAAGGCTGTATCTCCCAGTATGATCCAGCTCGGGTACTAAGGCCTTCAGGAGAGGCCATTCTGTCTGTCCCACCATCACTGTCTGTGCTGAGAACACAGGAAAGAGCCTTTATTGCTGCTCCCAGACTTTGGAACTCCCTCCCATTGGAAGTTAGACACGCATCATCTTTGCTGTTCTGCAAGTAAGCAAAGATTTCCCTGAGAAATTGATTATTGTTTTGTGACTTTTAGATGAACTGATATCTTCTACTGCTTGGATTGAAATTGTAGTGTTACTTGTGTTATTCCACTTTTAGTTTTCCATCACTCATAGCAGCATATTTCCTTTTCCTTTTATTTGTTTGCTTGTTGTTGTTAGATTTAATACTGCTTCTTCATTATGTAAGATGCCTCTTCACAATCTTTGGTCTTTTCCTTCTGTCTTTAATACTCTTGAAAAGTGTTGAGAAATGAAACTGAAGAAATAAATGGTTGGACTCCATTTCTGAAGACAAAAAGACTGACAGTAATTCAAAGGTATATCTTTGGAGCTGCAGCTTCACTGCTATAACATCTGACCTAATTTATGGACATTCATTTATCTAGCCTGATGGAACTGAGTTCTAACAAATTCAAAAGCTTGTACTTTATTTTATTTTGCTACTTTGGAGTGGATGGAAGAAGTTCCCATTGTGGGTTGTGTATGAGTGTCTGTGAAGATTCTCTGTCATCCAGGCGAGTTTATCTGGAAGTTGAGTCATAGCAACTTTTCTTGAGAGATCAAAATGTTTTTCTACTCATACAAGCAGCTTCAACAGTCTGAGGAAAGTTAGTGGCGAGTCCTCCATTTTATAGTTCACCTTCATTTCACACCACCCTGGTCTGAATAGGCTCATAATTTGGACAATGGCTTGCATAGGCTTGTTAGGTGGGCAGTGGCCTGAATAGGCTTGTTAGGTGGCCAATGCATGAAAGTCCTACCTATGAAACCTTTCCCAACACCCATTGAGTATGGGTCATTAGGTATGTCCTTGCTGGTGGATGTGTGAAGTGCTTCTGATTTGTTTGAATCATCTCACTCCAGAATGATTTGTAGACTGGAACATCTTCCTTACCATCTGAGGCTACAACGGCTGGGCCTCTTCACTCTTGAATGACATAGCCTAAGAGGTGACCTGATTGAAGTTTATAAAATCTGGTCCTGAGCTGTTGCACCTACTATGTTGGGCCATCCTCCTGTTTAATGGGTGTTTAAAGTGTGCAGACCTATACATTGGTGTTTCTCCAATGTAGAGGTCTGCACACTCCTCACTGCATTAAACTGCATATACTATATTGCTCCTCTTGTGTTTTGGTGTCAGGTTCTTTGGGTGGACACCTCCACCAGCAAGGCCATAGCTAACAACCCATACTTAATGGGTATTGGGAAAGGTTGCATAGGTGGGACTTCCATACACCTTAGGCCATTGTCCACCTAACATGCCTATTCAGGCCATTGCCCACCTAATGAGCCTTTTCAGACCAGGGTGATGTGAAATGAAGGTAAACTATAAAATGGAGGACTCACCACTAACTTTCCTCAGACTGATGAAGGTGCTTGGATGAGTAGTGAAACCTTTCGATCTCTCAAGAAAAGAAGTCCAGTTGCCATGCCTCAACTTCCAGTTGTGTGTGTGGGGGGGCACGTGATGCAGCTATCTTTGTTTTGGTACACTATTTAGCGGTGATTAAATGTTCATCACAGAACTATTGAAAATGCTCAGAAGGGAACAGTCAAAACAAGCGATACTCTTTGAGTCATTCCTGCCATGTGGCATTGTTTGTTAAAAGAGAGCAACTATATTTAAAATACAGTGTGTTTTGTTTTTAGAACAACTCCCCACACACACAAAAGAGAAAGAAACCACCACTGAATCAAGTGTATTTGGTGTTCTCATTTTTAAGTGACAAATTTCAAGTCAACAAAGTTAGTCATCTCTTATTTGTTTTACATTGTAAAAGGAAGGAAAATGTCTGCCAACAGGTGGTTAACTTTTTCCCAGACAGAGAAGTATCAGATTATATAGAGTATTTCAATAACACTGATGCTTTGCCTGCATAGTGATCAACCTTTTTCTTTCTTTCTTTCTTTCTTTCTTTCTTTCTTTCTTTCTTTCTTTCTTTCTTTCTTTCTTTCTTTCTTTCTGTCTGTCTGTCTGTCTGTCTGTCTGTCTGTCTGCTTTATTTGTTGAATGAATAATGAATGAATATATTACTTCTTTATTTTTATTTTATTTATTTTGAATATTTTTACTCCACCTTTCTCCTTGGAAAAGGACCCAAGGTGGTTTATAATAATGAGGGACAATATACAGTCCAGAACATTTAAGACATATTCAAGTTAAGAAAAGGGAGTTTGAAGAGGCAGCTTGGAACATTAAACGGTAACATTAGAGCTACAAAGAGCACGCAAGAAGAAAAGAAAAATCCATTATGAGGGGTGAAAAGCAATACTTACCTAATGGAATATTATTTAAATGGTACATAATAAAAAGCAGAATCCCTAAATACAAAATAAAAGCCAACATAGCATAATATTGTAGATCCAATTCATTATACAAACCTTGTAAAGAGAGGATTTTTTTCCAAATGAATTATGAATCAATTCCTTGGTTTGTTCAATAATATTTTTAAGATAGCCTGGTTGCTGTTTTTTTTCCTTTCAAAAAGCCCATTACCTCTGAGTCCCACTACCTGCCCCCTGCCGCCATCTCACTGGCCCCCATTGTCTCCCTCTCTTTTTCCTGCTGCCGCCTCTGCCATCACCATGACCACCACTGTCTTGAGAGGTAGCCACACCCTGCAGGTGAGC
The DNA here is from genome assembly GCA_029282475.1 of Phrynocephalus forsythii. Classification (NCBI taxonomy): domain Eukaryota; kingdom Metazoa; phylum Chordata; class Lepidosauria; order Squamata; family Agamidae; genus Phrynocephalus; species Phrynocephalus forsythii. The sequence continues at coordinate 125,676,026 of JAPFRF010000001.1, read as the reverse complement.
TACCTGTGCCTGTGCGCATGGCTCTCCTCTCAGCTGAAAGCAGGCACATTTGCAGAGTAAACAAGTAGGGAGCTGGCTGGACTGCCTAAAAGAGGGGGCAGGTGCCTCAGCTGAGAGGTACGCTGAACAGAGGCACCTGGATTTTTTTAAACTACAACCACTGGGCTGTATGTAGGTATAAATAAATAAATAAATAAATAAATAAATAAATAAATAAATAAATATTGCTGTTGCTGCTGCTGTTCTTGTCATCGTTATCTCCACTGCCATCTTGGGAGACAGCTGCTTCTCGAGATGGCGGTGGAGAGGCAACGGGGACAGCGGAAAGGAGATAGGAGAGAGGCTGTGGAGATGGCGAAAGCAGCCTCTATTCCTATCAAACCAACTAGGAAGTTGATTACCTTGCAAAAAAGTTTGTTGCTTCAGGAAAGTTTTGGTTCTCTGGATTTAATGAACCTGAGCCAACATAAACCAACGGACCAGTGATTTTCCAAAAAAATCCTGGTTTGGTTTTTGGTTTGTGCCCCCTTCTAACCTTGAGGATTGCAAAGCATTATACTTGATAAATAAAACTGTCCTTGGGAGAAGAAATCTGCTTTGTTTTGTTTGCATGTTTTGTGCATGCACCTAATGTTCAAAGTTGAAGATGCCTTGGTTTGTTGGAAGCAAAAAGGGGGTTGAGCCGCGTGGCCATCACAAAACACAATTGCAAAAATAGGTGAAAGGCAATACATTTATAGGCCCCTATTAAAAATAAAAAACAAAAACATTGCAAGCTTTCGAGTTTAAATAATTCTTCTTCAAAGCAGGTCCCAGAAGTTCAGACAAGTTCCTAAACTCCATGGCTTACTGTAGATAGTGTGGTAGCCAAGGCAGAAGCAGGAAGGGCAGTTGTAAAAGCTGCTTTTTAAGTACTGGGTTTCACACCCCCATTCTTCAATCAAAGGAACATGGGTTCTATATTCCAAGGAGGAGGATCGACTACACTGAATGATCCAAAGGAGTGTGTCGCAAAGCTGAAAGGGCTTCCCCTAGATATCAAACACAGACTGCAAGTCTGTGTGTGTGTGTGTGTGTGTGTGTGTGTGTGTGTGTGTGTGTGTGTGTGTGTGTGTGTGTGTGTGTGTGTGTGTGTGTGTGTGTGTGTGTGTGTGTGTGTGTAGGCTTGTTATTCTAGAGTACTTCAGATTTCATGTTAATAGAGTGTGACCCGCAACCACTTCTCTTAAAAGATACCTATTTTTGATTTCATTTGCTTACAGATCCACAATTTGCTCAGAAGCAACATTTTTACTAGAACGTGCAAAGTCAGACAAGCAACATGCTGGCACAAGTTGTTTAATTTCACTGAATAATTTGGGGCTGGCTTTGTCTTAAATTAATTTACAAGGAGGTTAATCTTTCGTTCTTTTTTTTTGGGAGAGTCATAAATTGCTAGAAGCACCTACATTCAGGCAGATACCCATGTGGTTGGAATGACAACTGAGGGCTTTCACATAACTTGCAACAGATGGAGGGCTATCAAATGGTAAGTTCACCACAATTAGTAAATGCACTTTAAAAGATTTTATCCTCTTAAGAGACATGCATTTATTCATTTGTTTTAGTCATCATGACTGCATCTCAACCTGCCTCTGAGGAGTTTGTCGTAATGTTTTTATCCACAGTTTGAAAAAAATTACTTCTTGGACTTGGATTCTGTATTCTTCAGCTCAGAAATAAAATGACCACATTCTAGTTGTAGCTCACAAGCCTGAGGGTAACTTAGGCAGAAAGGCAATCTTCATGTTAAGAAGTCACAGTAAGTCAGGCCTTTATGGGTTTCTTTAGAATGAAAAACAAGCATGCTAGTATATAATACACAGCCCACTTGCTCAGACTGGAACAAGGGCAATTAAACAAATTGCAGAAAGGTGGACTATGGTTTCTTTATTGTGATATCTGGGCCTGGCCAGAGCTGGTGGTCTGTCTTGCCCATTCATGACAAATCACAGAAAAAAAAGGCACAGAACAAAACATTGTTCTGAGATAGCCAGGAATTCCCTGGTTTGCTGACTTGTTGTTAGTGTTGTCGTGGTAAATCTCATCAGGCCCTCATCGCCAGCTCTAATTTCTTGGAAGCAGAAATGAAGAGCATGTCTTTTGAAAGTTCATGGCCCTTAATTCCCCATTCAACCCTAAACACCCTTCGTCACAACAGGGATATTTTGCAATGAAATTTATGTTTCTGGGGAAATCATTTTCTCTCCCAGTTCCTAGGAGGTTTGCAGCTAAACTCCAAGGCAAAAGGAAGCCTCATGGGGTGGCAGATGATGTGGTCCTTGTGTAGTTTTGCAGTTTTTCGTAATATGCACAATTTTGGGGAAAATCAGTCTGCACATGCAAAACCACTCTAGAAAACACACACACACACACACACACACACACACACACACACACACACACACACACACACACACACACACACACACACACACACAGAGAGAGAGAGAGAGAGAGAGAGAGAGAGAGAGAGAGAGAGAGAGAGAGCTATCCTGCTTCCTCACAGAGAGGAGAAAATAATCTTGTGCACAAGAATTATACAAGTAAAGATTTGCAACCTTCATCTTAACCAAACATAATTTCACTGCCCCAAGGGAAGGTGTTGGAGGTTTTGATTTGGAACACATAAATGTGCTAATCTAGTGAGATCAAAAGACAACAGAGCTCGTGAACTGTTAATGGTGACAAAGAAGAGGGTATTTCAGCAGGTGCAGTTTGTATAACTGCAGCAGATGCCATTATATGTTCTACACAGCTATTACAAAGGCAGAGCTCTATAGTCCTTTAGATTTGGCCACCTTGACCATGTAAACAACTAAAAGAAATATACATACAGTAAAGGGAGACAAGGGGCAGATGCTGCACACCATATGTACCAGAGACCAACAACAGAGATACTGAGCACCAGACATCAAAGAGCAGTAACAAGTACTCTAGTAGCAAGCTTACAGCAGCCACCAACTTTCTTTAGACTGACGAAGCTACTTGGATGAATAGTCTTACTTTAGGGGTAGTCTGTACTGCACTTCAGGCCTGCAGATATTTAAGCAGCTTTTGAAACTCCTTTATTGCAGAAGTTAGTTTTTGTTAACTGTTGTCATCCTCAGTACAAACTGTAAAGCAACTCTTTCGAGTAAATTCACATAGCTTTCCAAATACTGTACATCGTTTGGTTTCTTGTCACTTAAGTATTCAGCGCTCAATCTAACGTGCAGATGTTGGAGGTGACTCTAAAGCCATTGCATCTGAACTTATGGGGAATGTATGAAAGCGCCATCTGCTTATGAAAGATCTATGGTGGCTTACTTACACATTGCAATTCATTACATAAGGCAGTCAAGTCATTGGAATGTAGCAGAGATGGCATGAACTTGAAAAATCGTGGTTCATGACAGTTTCGTTGTTTGGGGTTAGCCACACACCATGAAGCATGCATGAACCACCAAAAATACCCAGAAAACTGAACCAGTTCACAGTTCAGCTTTCAGTTCATGCCTAGTTATCGCCCAATCGCCAACGTCCCGTTTATGGGCAAGGTGATCGAGAGGGTGGCGGCGGTCCGGCTGCAGTCATACCTGGAGGATCGGCAGTGCCTCGATCCTTGCAGGTCCGGTTTCAGGCCTCGCCGGGGTACAGAAACAGCTTTGGTCGCCCTGCAAGATGACCTTCTCCGGGCGGCCGACAGGGGTTGCTCTACCCTGTTGGTCCTCCTGGATCTGTCAGCGGCCTTTGATACCGTCGACCACGGTATCCTGTTGGACCGGCTCTCTGAGGTTGGAATCGGAGGCACTGCTCGCAGTTGGCTCCGTTCCTTCCTGGAGGGCCGTCCACAGTACGTGCAGCATGGGGGGGAGTTATCGGCCCCTTGGATTCTCCCCTGTGGGGTTCCACAGGGGTCGTCTCTGTCCCCCATGCTGTTTAACATCTACGTAAGGCCATTGGCAGGGGTCATCAGGAGTTTTGGAGTCTGCTGTCATCAGTACGCTGATGACACGCAGCTCTATCTCTCCTTTAACACCTCTGCTGTGGAAGCTGTGGAAGTCCTCGACGGGTGCCTGGGGGCCGTACTGGCTTGGACCGGGGCGAACAGGCTTAGGCTCGACCCCGAGAAGACGGAGGTCATGTTCTTCGGGAGCTCGCCGTCGGGGTACGGTGGCCCTCTCCCCTGTCTGGGGGGAGTTTCCCTTCAGCTTGCGGAGAGGGCGCGGAATCTGGGTGTGCTCCTGGACCCGGCGCTCACCTTGGAGGCCCAGGTGGCGTCGGTGACCAGGTCCGCCTACTACCATCTCCGTCGGATCACCCAGATCCGCCCGTACCTCGACGCGAACTCTCTGAGAACAGTGGTCCAAGCTCTGGTGATCTCGAGGTTGGACTACTGTAACGCCCTCTACATGGGGTTGCCCTTGACTCTTCTCCGGCGTCTGCAGCGGGTTCAGAATGCGGCGGCCAGGCTGGTGGCTGGTGTGCGTCGTTATGACCACATCACCCCAGTTCTGGCCCGCCTGCACTGGTTGCCCGTTGCAGCCCGGATTAGATTCAAGGTCTTGGTTTTAGTTTATAAAACCCTCCATGGCTTGGGACCGGACTACCTGGCAGAGCGTATCGCTCAGCGATCAACCTCGGCCCGTCCCGTTCGGCAGGCGCGAGCGCACATGCTTCGGGTCGCCACCCCTCGTGAAGCCCGGAGGACGAGTACTCGGACCCGGGCTTTCTCAGTGGCAGCCCCTAGCCTCTGGAATTCCATCCCCAGTGAAGTGCGCTCTGCAGAGTCCCTGCTGGCCTTCCGGAAGGCGTTAAAGACCTACCTTTTCCGGGAGGCCTTTGGCGATCTTTAACTGTTTTTTTTTTCCTCCGCCATCGTAAACTATTTTATCTATCATTGTCAGTCATTGAGGTGCCATTAGGTTTTAACTTTGCTTAGTGTTATTTTTATTTGTTTTATTTTTGGTTTCTTTTTTGTAATTTATGGCTATTGAGGCCCGATGTTTTGTAAGCCGCTTAGAGTATATATTGTAGATAAGTGGGGTATAAATGCAATAAATAAATAAATAAATAAATAGTGCATGGGGAGTGCTTTCTCCTTTCACACTTCCATGTCACTGTCGCTGTGTCACTGGTGCCACATGCAACTGGGATCACCCTGATCCCCTGGGAGGCAAGCATACACAACCAAGCTTCTGGAAGGCAAACCGGTCTACTGTCTCTTACAGCAGCAGGGGTGGCAGGGCCAGGTAGGGAGGTGAAGGGACCAGTGGGAAGTGGGCAGGCTGGCATCCATTTTGCTTAAGCAAAATGAAGCACCTATTGGGGGTGGGGGGAGTTCAGTGTTTTGTTTCATTTCATCAAAACAGGATGTTTGGACTTGGTTGTGAACCAAACAACAAGGCAACTTGATTTGTTGTTGTTTTCTGGAGAGCATAGTTCAATTTGTTTCCACCTTTAGTCATTAGTACAGTCTCAGTTACAGTGGCATGAATCCGAAAATACTTTTCCACCCGGCCTGCCTACTGCAGCCCATATAACCCCTTCATGATTAAATGTCCATTAATGCTTCAAAATGACATAGATTATGGTGGGTGTGGAGGAAGCTGTAGTGGTAGACATTCTGTTTTAATTCAAAGAAATGATATTCTTTTTGGGAGAAGCTGTATATTTTCAAGTTAAAGGACAACAAACTCTGAAATTCAAGTTAACTAAATCTTAACAAACATTTGCCATCAATTCAATTCATATCCATAGGTAAGTAAAAAGCAAAAGTGTGTTGCTGTATACTGCCCTATAGTGCTTAAGGCACTCTCTTGGTGGTTTACAGTTTAGCTATGGAGGCTACACATTTATTTATTTATTTATTTTATTTTTACAGCTTATATGCCGCCCACTACCCAAAGGTCTCTGGGCGGCTTACAACAAGGAATTAAAACAGTTAAGACATAAAATATCAATAAATAATTAAAACATCAGCAAAACCTTATACTAAAATCATCACTAAAATTGCCATCAAAGGACCCCAGTCTATGTTGTATCAATTAAAAAACTTCTGGAACAGGAAGGTTTTACCTGGCGCCAAATGTCATCAATGTTGGCGCCAGGCGGATCTCACTTGGGAGGGCATTCCATAACATTGGGCAGCTGCCGAGAAGGCCCTTTGTCTACAAGCCATCCCTCTCACCTCCTTGAGGGATGGCTCTTTCAAGAAAAAAGGGCCCCTGGCTGATCTTAATTGCCGGGTAGGTTCATATGGAAGGAGGCGGTCCTTCAGGTATCTAATGTCCGTTTAGGGCTTTATATGTCAAGACAAGCACTTTGAATTGGGCTCGGGCAGCAACTGGTAACCAATGCAGGTTATGTAGAATCGGCGTGATGTGATCTCTGGCGGCCCCACCACTCACCAGCCGCGCCGCACGATTCTGAACCAGTTGCACATCTCCCCCATACCAGCAAGCTGAGTCAGTCATGAGCCAGCTACCTGGGAATGAACCAGGATCATGAGCACAGTTTTGGCTGCAGTACAACAGTTTAACTACTGTGCCATGAGGCTAGTACTATGGCATTGGGTTTAAACTAGCCATTTAATAGCTTTAAAAAAAAAATCTGTCTGTCTGTCTGTCTGTCTGTCTGTCTAATGTCATTTTTGAAATTCATTCTAGCTCCCTCTTCTGTCAAACCCTTTATTGAGTCCCCTAGCTATTCTAGGAAACACTGCAGTGACCACGAAGAGCATAGTAGGTCCAGCCCAGCTATCCAGCAGGGTGAAGTGACCTGCTTTTGTGGTGTGGGAAGGAGTGATAAATGAAGGTCCAGTTTGGCACAGTACAAGCCAAATTTGTTAAGATACTGGCTCCTGGAGGTAGTGTGCCATTTTCTGGCTTCACTCTGTGGGTACAAAATGCCTTGCACTGGTACAGGATACCTTGTAATGGATGCAATAATCACTGTTATTAATATATATACAGTTGACCCTTGTATAACAAACAGTTTGTATAACATAAAATCTGTACAACATAAAAAATTCCGGAGATAGGGGAAATTTGCTTAACATAATTGCCTATGGGGCAAATCTGTACAACGTAAAAATGGGATTGCTCCATTTTCATGCATTCCTATGGGAAATTTGTATAAAGGAAAATTTGTTTAACATAATTTCATTTGGAACGAGTACCACTGTACTGAAAATATTGGGTTGCTTTTGATAGGAAGTAAAATTGTTAAAAATGATATCTTATCTTAAATAAAATGTGCCAAGTAATAGGCAGATCTTGTATTGCTCAAATTAAAAAAAATAGGAACCACTCTACTGTATAATGAAAGGTGATGGAAAGGGTGTTTGAGGGTTTTGCTTTGTACAAAAGTTATGGTGCAATTGGTGCAATTTAGATTGAGAGATCTGCTGGCTGAACTGAGTTTGGCCTGGGCAGAAGCTTCTTTTGTCAGGACAACCCCCTTGCAGTTGGAAGCACTAGTTAAAATGGATCTGGTGGCCCAGACGCTGTGCTGGCCAAGACTTGCCTATTGGACCCACCCTACCCGTATGCCAACTGTCAGGTTGGTCTAGCTTTAATGTATTTGGAAAATATCTTCCTGTGTTGCTGCCTTCATCCTCTGGAATTCTCTTCTTGAGTTCCCATAAATTATGACAACCCTGGAGGTATTCAGGAGGAGAGCTGAGGCAGTATTGTTGGGGCAGGCCTTTGGATGCTGACAAATGCTATTCCACCATTTAGGTGGCACATATTTTTATGTGTTAATACGTATAATGTGAAATTGTTGATTTTGTTGGGTCTTATTTCATTTTATTATTTGCAAAGAGTTTTTTTGTGTTTGTGTTTGTTACATGCATTGTTTTTGTGTTAACCATTCTGTATCTCTTTGGAGAAAAGAATGTCATATAAATAAATGTAATAAATAAATCAGTGCAAGAGCACTATAGAGAAATGAATGAGCAAGGAAGTTACACTAGGTCCAAACCCCTCCTAGCCCAGACCTACAGCCACTGCACCAGCACATACTTAGGCTATCATCATCATCTTCACCACCACCACCACCACCACCACCACCACCATCAAACTGCAGAACTACAAGGGACTTCATGGAGCATTGTATCCAGGCTCAAGAAAGCATAGTAGATGATCAAACTCCAACCATACCTGAACCACTAAGATATCCAGCAGTTAATCTCCAGCATCTCTAAGCTGCCTTGGGCCTTGGACTCAGCTGCCCTTCAGCCAGTTCAGCAGTCCAGAGCAATATTGATCAGTTACAACTGGACTATTAAAAATAGTCATCTATTTAACAGATTGCCTATCCCATTGCTAATGAGGGGAAATGGAATTTGGGTGCAGTATTGGTAATTGTCGTTCAAGGAAGCAGGCTTAACTTTTTGTTTAAAGCATTCAGGACAACTTTGTTCAGCTCACATGCAAGCATAGGCTGGTCTTCCTTTATAATATGAGGAACAGTATTGTATACTGTACATACTTTCACTCTCTTCAGCTAACATTATTTATTAGGAACCACTCAGGTGATGCAGACCCAGTGTTTGGTACCACTTCTGCCCCAAAGGTAGACCATTCCCTTCCCTTCATTCTAGAAGTCCTATTAACACTGAAACTAAATGGGTTTGACTTTTAAAGAAGCAGTCCACAACACTGACTATTAGACAGCATGAGGAAGGCAACTGAGGGAGCAAATGTTGAGACCCATGCCATTCAGGAAGGTGTTAATGGCTAACACCCTGCTCCTTAGCACAGGAGATCACTATGAATGATTCAAAGGGGATTTGGTAAACCATCTTCTCCATAAGTTCCATTTATGTTAATGTCCTACTCAAAACTATGTTTTAATTCAGTATAGTAAGTTGCAGCTATAATAGGCCCAATTAAATTAATAGAACTGGGAAAAGAGTTGACCAACTAAATACCCACTGAGCCAGTGTGCAATTTACTATAGCAAGTAAATGGATTTTGGCCAGTGATTGACCTCTGTGCAGGTTAAAAAGATGCCATCTTGTATTTCATTTTAGGCAGGAAAATGGCTTTAGCCTGCCATGAAACTGCAGCTTTTTAGATTTTTTGGGAGACAGGAAAGATTTAAAACAGAAGACTATACAATGTCCAACTCGGAGAACGAGAGCTCAAAATATAGTGCTTACCTGTAATCAGAAACAGCTAATCTTTGCTTAGCAAATGTTGAAGCATATGGTTTGTTTCTACTCTGATGGAGAGGCCTTTTAATTGGATCCAGCTGACAACAACTATTATGTACTTTTGGTTTATTTTCTGTACGTATGTTAAAAGATCTGTGCAACTAACTGAGGGGTCTTAACATTTACACCACAACTAAAAGTGTGTCAAAAATGGACTGGCTATCGAGAAATATAATGATGGAAATGATAAGAAGCAATAGATTAATATGAATAAATTTTTACCATTATTTTTGAGGGGAATCCCAAATGTATCAGGACTAAAGAGATTACAAAGAAGTGCAATGATTTCAGTTCAGCTGTCTTACCCACAGTTGAACAGAAAATATTTGGATATATCAAAAAAATGTTTGCCAGATGTTTTTTATGATTTTCTTTAATACGCCTTCCTAATCTAGCCTCTGTGATGAAAGTAAGTTCACACCTCTGCCCTGCAGCAAACGTTCTGCAGAAAACACCGGGTCCTTTCCGTTTCCAAATACCATTCCCATTTAAACTGTTAAACATTTGTTCCTACAAGGATGGCTAGATAGCTTCTTAGTGAGTTAGGTCTCTGACAGCAGAGCCAAAGGTTGGGAGTTCAATTCCCCACTGTGCCTCCTGCAGGAAGAACCGGCCTGTGGGGCCTTGGGGAGAGAGAGAGAGAGAGAGAGAGAGAGAGAGAGAGAGAGAGAGAGAGAGACCATAGAACAGTGGTGGTGAACCTTTGGCACTCCAGATGTTTTGGACCACAACTCCCAGAATTCTGAGCCTGTATTTCCAATGACAAAGGGCTGTGGGATTTGTGGTCCAAAACATCTGGAGTGTCAAAGGTTCGCCACCACTGCCATAGAAGAAGGGGATGATAAACTACTTCTGAGTACTCTCTACCTAAAAAAAAAAAAAAAAAAAAAAAAAAAAACCCTGAAAAGGTTCAGCATAAGTCAGAATTGACTTCTTGGTACACAACAACAGCCACACTCCTTAACCCAAAGGCATAAGAACAGCAACTGGGGATATGACCCAGAACATTGAAATTCAGGGGGCACAAAATATTTGCTGCATTGAGCACATATACCACCTAGGTGGTCTCAGCATATATAACCATTAACCAATATTAGAATTGGGTCCACAGAACCAAGCATCATTCCTTGTTCTCCCATTCTCTCTCCACATATGCTAATCTTACATGACTAATAACACAACAAAGCTCAGATGCCACAATTGCTAGTTGCCATCACTTCGGGCTAAGACTGTTAAATGGAAAAACAAAATTTATTTGCATCTTGTTGTTGCTGTTTTCTGGGAGGGGCACACAGGGATATCCATTTTCAGTTTTATTTATACTGTATTCCATCTCTCAGGGGCATTTGAAAAGAGCTGTGTGGAGGGAACTGGAAAGTGACATCTGGACAATGGGGTGGTGCGCTGTACTTCTTTCACATCTACATCTTTCTTGGTTGTTTTGCTGTCAACCTCTTTCTGTTGAATTCTGTTGAATTTCCTTTTCTGCACTCAGTGAACTGGTATTCCACACACAGTAAGCAATCTTAGTCCCCATTGCATGCTTTGGGGAGGGATGATTTCCACACCACATGGCTTACACACACACACACACACACACACACACACACACACAGAGAGAGAGAGAGAGAGAGAGAGAGAGAGAGACAGACAGACAGACAGACAGACAGAGATTCCCCCCCCTCTTATATCTGCACACCTCAGGGTTCCCTGAAATTCGCTAATACCTCTCTCTTCTGTGTGGGTGGTGTAGTTTTGGCTACATAATTGGCAGTACTTGGAGACATGAATTGATATTAGAATATATTATGATTTCATCCAAAAGGTTTAGAACAGGCAGTAGCATGTATCGGGCATAATAATACTGCTTAATCATGTTAAGGGGATTGTATAGCAAGGCAATGCTGAAGGTAAAAATCCCAAGGATTGGAGAGAGAGAGAGAGAGAGGAAGATTCCTGGTCCATTCTAAAGGGTTGGGGAAACCTGATTTTCACTGAATTCTCTGAGTTCCAGGAGACAGAACTACTCTGGAGGGTTATGGAATCATCTATTGAGAAAATTAGAACACAGAAGAAGCAAATCTTTTACTTTTCGACAGAGATGAGAGGAACTGCTGGTGGTGATGATTTCTTGAAGGGACCATTCAGAAATTAACTTTCACCTGAAGTTGATTTCCTCAACTAGTGGCCTCCAGAGACATTCCATACAGCAACACATCTGGAGGGCACCCACTCTAAAACATCTGGACCACATAGTCTGTGTTGGTTTAATTTAGTGAAATCTCTTTCTTTACATACAAACTATTTAACCAAACCAAAACACCCTATTTAATTTGGTGGTATATGTATGTTTTAGGAAGAACGGGAAGAGTTCAAATCTTGCCTGTGTGTTTGTTTCTTGCCTTTTATGTTTTTTTAGTACAACACCTGGGATGTTTCAGATACTAACTAATTTAGGGAGTTGCAATACAGAAAAAATAACTTTTCCAAGCTTCAAGTGAGCTCACACCTTTAGAGACAGGAGTATCCCGGATCTGAGTGCTATTCAGTAACCTTGTAGTAAAATGGCACAATTACCTTGGGAGGATGTGTGTGGAGTAGAGAGGACAGGTTTTTTTAATGCTCAAAACAGAAGAAAAGAACAAATGGAGATATATGTAGTCATTTATGCAGTCTCTCCCTAGTGGTAGCGCCTGTCGGGCTGAGGCTGTGGGCACGAAGCATGGGCAAGTCTCAAGCATATGGGAAGCCAAGAACAATCAGATTCAGATGGCCAGCCAGGAGGCAGCAAGACTGGAAAACAAGTCAGGATCGAGGTGTAAAACCGGAGGGGGGGGGGGAAATGACACCTCAGAACTCAGGTATACCTTTTCACTCAAGCCACGTTCCTTTGAGAAAAGGAGACCCAAGACTTTGGGTCTAAGTCTCAGGTCTCTTTTGAAAATAAGCTTTATTCACCCGGGGAGGAGGGGGAAAGAGTTTTTAGTCGTGAGTGGAGTCTTGAGTCATTGAAGAAGAAAAACCGGAGTCAAGTCTGAGTTGAATCACGGATGTGACTCAAGCCCAACTCCAAGGGCAACTCCCACAACTTGATTCCCCATCCCAGAGGAGACCATAATGTACTTTTTGTATAGCGCCATCTTGGTCAGAATCAGCCCAGAGAAGCTGCAGAGCGAGGGCTTGTCATGTAGGATAACGGCCAGCAATGGCCATGCCTATTAGGAAAAGAACTGTGCATCAATACGACAGTGTGGAATATATCGAAATGGCTATTCTACCTCATTCCTGGTAGATACGTGAAGGCAAAGGAAAAGCAGTGGCAGAAATACGGAGATAGGCAACACAGCGGGATACAAAATACAATGGCTTTTGAGCCATTCGATGGGACAAGAAAAGAAAAACTGAAGAGGAAGGAAGATAGAAGAAGAAAGAAGACCCAAAGGAACTTGATGCCTGAAAGAGAATGAAAACAGAAGTTAAGCCTGTTTTGTTTTCAGACAGAAGAAATCAAATTACTTGGCTAATGCACTGGCAGCAACACATTGCAGTCTCAATCAAGAATATTTTTTTAAAAAAACACCTCATATCCTTGTGCCATATTCAGATTTACATTACAGTCTTACTGTCCACAGGAGGAGCAATCGGTGGCTTCACAGAGTTGTAGAACAGCAGAGCTGGAAAACACTTAAAGTTTGGCTCTCTGATGCAGCCAGAAATCCAAAGCTAGTTGGCTAATCAGCCAATGTTGGTCACCACACTCTCTTACGAGACAATCTGTTCAATGGTGGAACAGCTCTTAATGACAAAAGGTTCTTCTGGATTTCAGCTAAAATCTTGTTTCAAGTCATTTGAATCCATTCTCTAGCCCTGTGTGATTGCAGAAAACCAGTTTGGTCCACCTTCAACATGGCCAACTCTTTATTCTGTAACACCCCATATTTTTATTATTAAAATGTTTTAATGCACTTATAATCAGGTGACAAATTTGCTGATACTGTACTATTATGACATTCACTTGCTTTTCATCCAGTAAGGGTACTTTAGATTACCAATCCAGCCAATCAAGCCCTGTTGCAAAACAGACATTTATTAAAAAGGACATTACTTTTCTGAATGGCAGATTGTTAAAAAAAACATAATACAAAAGTTCACCTAAAGAAAAAATGATGTGGCAGCTGACAGACAATCCACTATTTCCACATGTTCAAGCTGAGCCATTTACTGCTAGATGACAACAAACTGAGGCAGGAATAGTAATGCAAAGGGGAAATGTCTAGCTATGAGTAACAGTACAGGAAGCAATTTGTCATTTCTTTAAAATGTTTCAGAATGTCTGTCAGATTGCTTAGGTGTTTTATTGTCATATTTTTGTAGAGAAATATATATGTACTGCTTTTAAATGATAGTCTATAACATTTTCATTTGATGTCAAAAAAGTAAAACTGGTTAAACTCCAGAAGAATCTTCTCCATTTATTTTCATTTTATGTTGAAATCTAAACTCTCCACCTAGAAGACATTGTTAATGTGATTTGTCCTCTGACTTTAAGAAAAATTTCATGGCGTACTTATGGGACAATCCCCACAGGGCATCATTCTGTAAGGGAAGAGGATATGATTGTGTGTCCAGAAGTAATTATTGGACAACCTGCTGGATAGTCCAGTGGTTTAGCTGAATTTAGGCATTCAGTTCCCCTCAGTCCCCCCTTGACAGAAGCTGGGCTCATTGATCATAGAGTTCCCTCCAGATCTACAGTTCTATGATTAAACCTCTTCATAAAACCACAGAATATTCTATTTAAATTTGAGCAAAATTTTGCCCTACCTATGGTGGGTAAAAATGTAGCAATAACTTTATCAAGTCTCCTGTTTATTTGCAAAGTTGGGAATATGTCCCTGCTTTATTCCTATCCCCCTAAAATCATGGGGGGCTGAACCTCCTTTGTTTTTCCTTGCAGCACAGTTACTAGTCCAATGGGTCATTGGAGGCTTTGCATGCAACCTTGGAAAATGAACCCTAGCAGACTTTGCATCTCCAGTTAAGCCAATGGAGATTAACTCCTCAAATGTCCCTTCGCTAAAAATTAACCATATGGTGGCTTGTCCACTCAGTGTGTCATGCAATATATTATGGAATTGGGCACAATCAGCTGCAAACCCAAGACATATAAAGGAGTAACACACACACACACGCACGCACACACACACACACACACACACACACACACACACACACACACACACACAGAGAGAGAGAGAGAGAGAGAGAGAGAGAGAGAGAGAGAGAGAGAGAGAGAGAGAGAGAGGAGTTGTCCTATTGTGGAGGAGCATTCTCAAGCATTAAAGATGGGTATACTTTTAGACTTCTCCATAGTTTCCTCAAATTGTAGAAAAACAAGAGAAGCACTGATTTCACAGTTGGTGTGGGCTAGAGAGAATTTCATAGTACCTGAGCAAATTATTCATCGACACTCTAAGACAACCACTCCACCTCACACCCTAGAATCATGGAAATGTAGAAATGGAAGAGATACCTTACCATGCCCAGCCTGACAATGTGGGAAATCCACTGCTAAAGCAATCCTCAGAACTGGCTATTCAACGTCTAGTAAAACCTCCAATACAGACAAATACATCACCTTCTGATATACGGTAGTTTGCCCTTCTCTTGACTACCATCAAGATGCTCTTCCTAATTGTTCAAATAAAATCTCAGTTCCTGTAATCTGAATTCACTGGCCTCAGACCTGCTTTCTAGAATAGCAAGAACACTGAGTCCATCTCCCATGTGATAGCTCTTTCAATATTTGAAGATGGTTGTCATATTCCTTCTCAAGCATCTCTTTCCCAACTCCTTCAACTGTTCCTTCTATGGCTTGGCTTCTAGGATTTTACAATTTTTGGTTGCCCTCTTTTAGACACTCTGTTCCTTTTCAGTATTCTTCTTAAATTCTCAGATTTTGATTCCCAGGAGTAAGTACAATATTCAAAGTGATGGCTGATGAAATCAGAATAGTGTAGAGTGGTTTGCTATACTTAGCCTCCTAGGGTAATTGGTTCTATTGTCATACTGCTTTAACAGTCAGGGAGTTTTTTTCTCTGGTATTCAGTCAAAATTTGGTATCCTGTAACTGGAGTCTTTTTTTACATGCTTTGCACTTTGGGGTGATTGAGAACTGATCCTCCACCTCTTCTGCATGCCAATCGTTCAAACTGTTATCATATTTAAAACCCCTATTAAAGCAGCTCCACTGGCTGCCAATCAGTTATCAGGCACAATTCAAGGTGCTGACCTTGACCTACAAAGCACTGTATGGCCTGAGTCCTAGCTACCTCAAAGACTGAATCTCACAGTATGAACTGACTCGGGTGCTAAGGTCACCAGGAGAGGCCTTTCTCTTCATCCCACCACATTCACAGGTGCATCTCAGAAGAACACATGGAAGGGCCTTCTCTGTTGCTGCTCACAGACTTTGGAACTCCCTCCTGCTGGAGGCCAGGACTGCCCTGTCTCTGCTGTCATTCCGGAAGCAGCTACAGACCTTCCTCTTCAGGCAAGCTTTCCCTGAATGATGGACTACCTCTTATGTGACTTTTAAATGGACTACCATGCATGATTGCATTGACTGATCTCATAAGACCACCTGTGTTTTCCATGTTAGTTTCCATCCCAATGGATTTTTTTCTTTTCACATGCTCTTTTGAAGCTTTAATGTTACTTTTGAATGTTGTAAGATGCCTCTTCTAATTCCCTGTTCCTAACTTGAGTATGTCTTAAATGTTCTGGGCTGTATATTGTCCCTCATTATTGTAAGCCACCTTGGGCCTTTTTCCAAGGAGAAACGTGAGGTAAAAAATATTCAAAATACAGTAAATAAAATAAATATTTTCCCCTCAATCTCCTTTTCTCAAGACCAAATATGTCCAAGCTTTTCAGTCTTTCCTCACCGAGCTTGGTTTTCAATCACCTGGTCATAGTTGCCCTCCTCTGAATTTGTTCCTGTCTGTCTACATCCTTTATAAAGTCAGTGTCCAGAACTGGACAAATTATTCAAGATAAGGCCTAACCTCTGCTGAATATGAGGGGAACTAGTAATTCACATGATTTGGAGACTAGAGTTCTGTTAATACAGCCTGAAATAGCATTATACCTTTTTTCCCAGCTGCATTGCACTGTTGGTACTTGGTACATATTCAGCTTGTGGGCTACAATTACTGCAAGATCCTTCTTGCTGTATTTCTGAGCCAAACATCCTTCATCTTGTAACTGTACATTTGATTTCTTTGATGTAGAGATTTGCATTGTTAAATTTTCATTCTGCTGTTTTCAGTCCACTACTCAGTATTTCCATAAATTTTGTTTCTGTATTAACTACTCCAGGCATTTTTAAAATCTGCTAAGCATTCTCTATATCTCCTCATCCAAGTTGTTCATAAAAACATCAAAGAACACCAGATCTAGGACTGATTCTTGTGATTCCCTGCTCATTACCACCCCACAGTCTGAGAAGAAAGTCCTGATAAGAACTCTGAGTATGCTTCTGTAACTAACTGTGGTTCCGCCTGATATCCAGTCCACACAGAGGGCCTTTTTACACGACCCCTAAGATCCGCTGGCCACTTAAATTCGGACCAGAGATCTTAGGAGTTCCTCGCTCTTCCTCTGTCCCCACCCCTCTCCGCACTTCCTGGTTGCTGGCTGCCTGAGGGAGGGAGAAAAAAGAAAGAAAAGAATGCCGGTTTGTTCCTGGCAGCATTCAGATCTGGGGCTGGGCGCAAAAAAAGAACAAACAGAAGCCAGGAGAGCCCCGCACTCACTATCCTTACACCGGATCAAATATTTGTCACATCCAAAAAGCAGGTACAAGAAAACTGCTCTGGGTCGCGCTAAAGTGGGCGGGGTCGCACTTAATTGTCTGCAAAGTCCGGAGCTGGTGGGTAAACATTTTTAAGGTCCGGACCTTGCAGCCATTTGCGGCGGAGCTTAGGGGTCGTGTATAAACGCCCTTAGTCAACTTGCTAATCAGAATATCATGGGGTACTTTGTTAAAAGCTCTGTTAAAATTGTGATATATAACACCCACAGGATTTCTGCCATCCACAAGGGAGCTTACTGAAGCAAAATATAAGTTCAGTATGGCAGGATTTGTTCTTGACAAATACATGTTTGATTGTGTAAAATATATCACTACAAAAATTTCAAAGTGTTTGCAGAGTAACCGCTTTATAATGTGCTTCGGACACCATATTACTGTTGATGTACACTAGTTTTGCAATAGTGCTTTTCATTTCCTCCTCTTGTTTTCCCCCCCCCCCTCTTGCTATGGCATCACACTCATGTTTAGCTGGTATACTAAGACCTATATACCTGGTACCAAACTCCAGATATCACTCATCCAATGTTTTCTCCCACAATTTAGAACTTTGCAGTTGCTTAAGCACCAAATTCTCCCATCTATTAAAATCATCTTGAATGGTGGTTAGGTCTTGTGAAGCTTTATCTACTCCTCTCAGATTGGTATTATCCAGGCATTTGATGAGCTTCACATTTATGCCTGAATCATTTCTAAATATATTAAATAAAACAATACCAGAGCCAGGACAGAGCCATGTGGCATCCTACTTACAGTATTTTTCTGTATATAAGACTATATTTTTGTCTAAAATTGTTTGCCTAAAAATTGAGGGTTGTCATATACGTGAAAGTAAGCCAAAGAGAGAACTGCACCATTGCAAAATTGTAATTTTGGGTTGGAAAAGTGGGGGATGACTTATACATGGGGGTGTCTTATAGACCACAAATATGGTACTTCTTTTCTCCAGGTTGACAAGCAACCAAATACTGGCAACCACTTTTGGGAATGATCACTAGCTTCCTACAGACCACTTAATATTACCATTGTGTTGCCCACACTTTACCAGCATGTCCACAAGAATGTAATTGGGGGAGTCAACTGAAAGGTCAGCTGCAATCTAGGTTACATCCACACCTTTATCCGTCTCTGCCAAGATTAGTCTGGCATGAGTTATTTCTGAGAAATCCACGCTGAATCGCAGCAATTACCAAATTCTTTTCTAAGTGCTCAGACTTGCTTGTCATCCATAAAAGGAATTTTAATAATGGGATCTAGAACCTTTCCTGTTATTGTTGTCAAAGTGACCAGTCAGTTGTTCTCTCTCTCTCTCTCTCTCTCTCTCTCTCTCTCTCTCTCTCTCCCCTTTTTAAAATATTTACCCACTTTCACAAGATATTGTTAGCAACTATGCAGGCCTTTTGCTAGCCCAGACTGTGCATCGAGTAAATTTACATATATTAAATGGAAGTACAACTGGAGATATACTGGGAGAGTTCACTTTTTGGTCAGGAGTCAAGATGAGTACTATTGACTACCTGATAGTTACCCACAGCTTACGGAACTCCATCCTAAAATTAGAGGTAGACTGTAAACCAGATAGTGACCATTTACCATTCAATTTATTACTGAAGTCACCAGTGCAGTGTATTCATATTGAGGATGTTTTACAAGCAAACCCTAAATTAATAATCGCCTGCACTAGAATTAAATGGACAGAAAAGGCAGATTAGCTTTGTATGAACCTACTCAACAACAACTATTTTCATATGATCTGTACTGCAGTAACCCCCCGTCTATTGCCGGTAGGCATGGGCACGACCAGAAAAAATGACGTTTCGAGTTTTCGTTTGTCGGAACGGTTCCATTTCAGGTTGTTTCCGTTTGTCGCAAAAAAAATCAAAATTTTGTCATTTCCGTTTGTCGTTTGTCGTTTCCACAGCGATTTAGTGCGATTTGACTTCCCAGAGCATAGGGGCGTCCCACAATCAGGGCTGGTGCTAAATGTTTTTGCGCCCTAGGCAGCGGGCGGGGCGGGCGGCGGCCGAGGGCGGGCGGCGGCGCAGGCAGATGGGCGAGTGGGCAGTTAGGATCTGTTCTTGGCTTGCACCCCAAATGTGTGTGTGTGCAAGCAAATTGAAGTTGGGAAAATAGAAAATAAATGGTAGTATATAATATATTTTTAAAATAAATCCACACCTCCCACTCCCAGTCGAACCTCCCCCTTTATCCAATATCAGAAAAAAATCCTCACAAACTGCCAGAGAAGAAATAAAGAATAACTGCTATTCCCTTCAGCAGACAAAGCTGCAGGGAATCAAAGAAATTATTTTCTAAATTCAATTCCCTCCCTGCCTGCCTAACTTAAATCCTAAAGCCTCCAGCCTCCCTCCTCAATCTTGATCGGATCACACCAGCACCAGCAGCCAGCCCTCCTCCCTCAACCACATCCATACACCCGACTGCGATTTCTGGAAGGTGCCTCGGCTTTTTATGCCCTCCGAGACATCCAGAAGTGTCAGTCAAAAACCTGGCGATGCCATTGGTGGAATGGTTCAAACAATTTGCATGGTTCCATCCCATGCCCAGCCCAAATGGGCAGGTCTAAAAAAATAAAAAATAAAATAAAATAAAATAAATACGACGTTTTATTGCTATAAAAAAACCCACTGGGGCTACTATAAAAATTCTGGCATTTAAAATAAATAAATTTCACATGTTTCTGTGGTGATTTGGTGTGTTTTTTGACCACGATTTCAAAAGAAAAATTGCAGTCGCCATTTTGAATCCCCCACCCCATGGCATGGTGAGATGACGAGGATGACCCCCCCAGCCTGGTGCAAGCAGCCCAGGACAGGAGAAGAGGGGGGAAAGGCCGGTGACCCCCCAGAAACTACCCCTCTGGTAAGTGGCAAAGCCTCTGGCAGGCATATTTTTGCCTGCTTTTTTGGCCGGGAGTCGGGTTTTTTTAAAAAAACTTTTAAAAACTTTTTCTGTGCTTCTCATTGCACGATCGCTGCGATGCCACAAATGGAAACGAAAAACCCGACCAAATTTTTCTTTTTTCGGTTCGAGTTCGAGTTCTGACGGCTTAATTATCGTTACCGTTTCCGTTACGTAATGGAAACGATAACCAAAACGGAAACGACAATTTCGCCGAGGCGTGCCCATGTCTAATTGCGGGGGTTAGGGACCCACCCGGCCCACGATCATTGAAAATCCGCAATATGCGGATGCAGGTCAGGTAGCGGGGGTGCAACATTCTAAACATCGCACTGGGCTCCACAGCTTGAAAGCCCTTTTAGCATTGTGCGCCACTCGCCAGCACCCCCGGGGGGTGCGGGCGGGTGATCTTTAAAAAGGGCTCTCAGCCGCAGAGCCCAGCGCGATGAGGAAAAAGCTGGCTTCAGAACTGGAAAATCTATCATGGACCAAGCCCTGATGCTACAACATCTACTTGAAAAATATACTTCATTTGCAGCATTAATTGACCTTAAATCTGCCTTTGAGTCCATCTCAAAAAATAAACGTTGGTGCAAATTAGAGGCCTCTACAATAGATTGTCACCTCCTATTGCTCATCTACACACTCCATGAAAATACCAATATGAAAATAAGATGCACCCAGGAGAGTTGCCTATCTAACAAAGTACCCACACATAACAGAGTTAAGTAAGGATGTATATTGGCACCACTATTATTTAAGTTTTATATTAACTCAATGTTTGTGGCCCTTTATCAGGCAGATTTCTATCATCTGAAGCTAGCAGACAGAAACTGCTTGGTGTTAGCAACCTCTCCTGGGGGGGGGGCATTTTCCCATAGGAATGCATTGCTTCAATGCATTCCTATGGGAAAACGAAAAATGAAGCGAACAAAACGGAAATTTCCATTTGGTTGCGTTTTTCTTTGATGGGTCTCTTTGTTATTTGTTTCATTCCGTAAAGAAACAAATAATGAATAACAAAATGAATTAAAAATTATTTGGTGCCCATCTCTACTCACAATGCAAATGTCCCTGCAACTCAAGTGCAATCAAAACCGTAGCCCATGTTCTCCTGTCTTGCCAATTTTATTCTGATATCTGAAGAAATCTCATTGAACCCCACTTCAAATTATTCCTTGGGTGCTCTGAGGCATTAAATAACCTTTTACTTCTATCACCACAACATTCAGACACTTTGCATAATGTGGCAAAATTCCTAGCTGCTGCTATTAAAATCCAGGAGTGGAAGGTTTTAATAAAATAAGGGTATAGCCTTAATTATCAGTGGGATCTTTCCTCCTCTTTCTTCTTTCTTTCCTTTTTTTCTCACTTTTTAAATTAAGATGTGAGTGAGAGATGTTTACTATTTCTGTTAGGCTATTTTAACTTTGTACTTACTTCTTATAGGAATGTGGTATGTTGTAACTTGTCTTTGTATACATTATTTGGATGTTGGTCTATGGCCATATTAAAGATTTGTATTCGTATTCGTAACGCACTTTCACTCTTAAAAGACCTTGTCTGTTTTTAAAGATAGCTCAAAGATTACAAAGAGGGGTTCTGAACAGATTACCTTCCATGTAGTAACTGCTGTAGCTGTTTGAAATGGGCAGTATTTCTAGCTCATTTGCTGCTGACTATAAAATTGCTTATCAAGTAGTATTCTACTGATCCAAACAGAAAAGTCATATTATGCCAGTGTTATGACTACACAAGGAATTGTGCCTAGATCAGGCCATGGTTTAGCAGATTTTACCCGGGCTCTACCAGAGATCCACCAGATCTTGTCATAATTCCCCCTTATTCTTGCTTTCTCCCAGGCTACAGGTTGTCCTAGATGAGAAAGAAACATTCCTGGCTGGTAAAAGGAAATAAGAGTGCTTCATATTTCTAGTTTTGAGTCACTTTGTCCAGTCCTACTTTTTACCTTGACATTTATTGTGCAAGCATCCAATTTATGCCTGTTCATGATTTGTAGATGTTCTGAGGGTAATGTGTGCACACACACACATAGACTATGTTACAATCTCCTACAATTTTGTGGATTTGATTTCCGATTTCAAGGTTAATTGCCACCCTGAGATTGATCATCTTCTGCTGACTATGGAGTTTAAGCTTAGAAACTCAAATGTTTTTGCAGACAGATATCCAGCAGTAGAGCATACTGCCGAAACGAGAGTAGCCCACTCAAAATGGACTTCTAAATTGAGCAACTACATGAGGCAACTTTTATATTCAGAGCCCTATATGCAGCTCAGCAGATTAATTACTTCCGCTGATTCCCTTATTGCAACATTTGATGCATATGCCAAGTTGATACACTCTCTTCAACCCTATTTAACTTATTTAAAAAACCAGGACAGTTAGCCTTATGTCTCTCATTGACAAACCTTGGTTTGATATAGAATGCAAAGCTGCAAAACATAATATTGTGATGAACTACAGGTCCTATAGACAGCAGAACCTACCCAAGATTCCATCTGACTGGTTCTTATTAAAGAAGAATTATCAAGCCTTGATTAAGAGCAAAAAAAGCTCAGGCTCAGAGAGAGTCATGGAAGCGTCTAATAACATCATCCAATCTAAAGGACTCTGCTTCCTTTTGGAGGATAATATTGGCAGGCATGACCGAGTACCACCCCAAGAAGGCCTTCTGTATCACCCCCAATGCCTGGGAGGCACACTTTCAAAATATATATTCGGCAGACCCGGACACCACCTTACAACCACAGGGAGAGACGGCATGTTTAGAGGAATGGCTCCCAGTCACTCCTAGGGAAATTGTGTCATTAATCCAACAATTTAAAGTAGGAAAAGCCCCAGAGCAGATTATATTCCAGCCAATATGATACAAGCCAACTCAGATTTGTGGGCCCCAGTTTTGACATCTTTATTTACCTGGATTAATCACAGAGCAACCATTCCTGAAGATTGGGGTTTGGGCATTATTATTCCCATATTCAAAAGGGGAAACAAGCAGGACCCTGCTAACTTCCACCCAATAAGTTTGCTGAGTATAGTCAGCAAATTATATGCGAGACACTTGTTAGTGTCGCATATAGTGTCAGACTGGCTACAAGCGGAAAACATCCTTGTGGAGGAGCAGGCAGGCTTTTGTACCAGAAGGTCAACCATGGATCAGGGTCTTATTCTCCAACATTTAGCACATAAATATTCCACCCCAAAGGGTGGGACTTTATTTTCTGCTTGTATTGGTTTTAAAACCGCATTTGATCCTATCTCAAGAGAAAAGTGCTGGGCCAAATTTGAAGCCACTTTGACTGATAGATGTCTCCTGCTGTTAATGAGGTACCTGCATGAAAACACTCATCTGCGGATTCTTTGTAATTCAGAGGAGTCAAACAAGGATGTCTTTTGGCTCCCACGTCATTGAATTTTTACATTAATGGTATTGTAGAAAACTTATCCAACCCAGATTTTCATCCTCCTAAATTGTCCTCGCGTCCCCTTTCAATCATCTTATATCCAACTGCAGATGACACAGTTTTGTTGTCTCTTTCCTGTGTTGGTTTATGGTGTCTTTTGAGGGCTTGCTCCTCTTACTGCACCAGTGAACACCCAATTATATTATTACAAAACTAAGGTGCTGGTAACAAGCAGAAGGAGAATTAAGCACCAATGGTCCATCAATAGGAATCCCATAGACCAGGCGATAAACTACAAATACCTTGCCATTGTTTTTCATTCCTCTGATTCCTGGCATCCTCACGTTAAGTACGCAGCAACAAATGTTAGGAAAAGTTGTACTGCTTTAATTATTTTTTTCCTCATGTTTTTGAGAGCCATATTTGCTATGCCCCCATGTGTTTCCAACATAGCTTTACGCCTAGAGGCCGGCCTAGCACCTGTAAGAGCATGTGCCACAGTGTCTTTGTTTAATCATTGGCTAAAGCTTCTTTTCCATCCTGAGGATCTGGACCCATTGATTTTATTGGACTCTTCTCAATTGGATGGGCAGCGCTTTTGGATAAACGAGGCTCTGCAAATTGGTCTCTCTTTATCCCACCTCATATTGTTGGACTATAACAGTGCTAAAGCAGGCATCAAACAAAGGATTTGGGGCTTGTTGGCAAGATTGAATTTGTTGCCCTCTAAGCTGTTGGATGGTAGATTTCGAGGGATACCCCATTCTGACCATTTGTGCCCCTATAATGATGGTGAAGTAGAAACTGTAGGACATGTCCTTTTACACTGCCAGTTTTGCAGGGATTTGCATAAGGAGATTCTGCTCCCTTTCCCCAAAAAGTTCCCAGGGAGATCTACCAAATTTTATACTTCCCTGCTACTTCCCACCTCACGAGTACAGTGGCTAAATCCTGTGCAGCAGCTATATCTTGCTGCAGGGTACTGACCACGTAAGGCCCTGCAAATGTTCCCATTTCCACCCATACCCTTTAGTTTTAAATTTAAATTTAATACCCCTGTTTGGACTATTTTCATGGTGGATGAATACCAGAATTTTACTTTCATTGTATTTCACTGCCGAAATTTTATGGAATTTTAAATTTATATGGTTCAAGCAAGATGGCTATGGGTTTTATGATATTATACTTAACTGTTTTTATTCTATCTGTATTTTATATTAATTTTGTTATATGTTGGCCATGAGCCATAAATAAATTCTACTTACTTACTTACTTACTTACTTACTCACACACACACACACACACACACACACACACACACACACACACACACACACACACACACACAACACACACACACTTCACCCTCAGAACATTAAAAACATATTTTAATATCTATCTATCTATCTATCTATCTATCTATCTATCTATCTATCTATCTATCTATCTATCTATCTATCTATCTATCTATTAAAAATAAACCCTGTGATTATTTTCAAGGAGAAAGGCAGGGTAAAAATACTATGAAATAAATAAATAAATAAATAAATAAATAAATAAATAAATAAATAAATAAATAAATAAATAAATAAATAAATTAGACGTTCTTAATCCAGCATTGTATTTTAACATATTCTCCATTTTGCTAACCATAATATTTTGTAGACCTGTCAAGAATATTAAGCAAAAGAACAATGAATCTGACATTGCTGTGTTGATTACTATCTATTTTTATTATACAGTTATGGGTATTTAAAATCCACGCTTTAACCCTCACCAGGGCAGCCTATAATGTGCCACTAACAATTTAAAACAGCAATCATATAGGAGTGATAAAAGAGCAAAACTCTAACCAGAGAGTTAAATAAAAGAACTGAAAATCCCAACCCAGTATGATAAAATGAGTATCTCCACATTTACAGTCATTTAGATATGATGAGACTACCTTAAACTAGTTTTGCAGACAACATCTTGGGACAACCCTAACCCTAACCCTAACCCTAACCCTAACCCAGGCATGTCCAAACTTCGGCCCTCCAGATGTTTTGGACAGCAACTCTCACAGTCCGTTGCCAGTGGCAATCTAAGCTTAGAATTCTGGGAATTGTCGTCCAAAACATCAGGAGAGCCAAAGTTTGGACATGCCTGCCCTAACTCTTTCCCCACTATATATTTCTGAAACAAAATGGAATACAAGAATTGTATGCCAGAAAATGGAATGCATCCGTCAACTTCAGTGCTTTAACCTTCTTCCTCAAAGATGCAGTCAACCTCACATCAGACAGAAATGGCAATTCCGGTAGAAAAGACTGTCCCTCTGTTAATTAATGATCTTAACAAGACCTCCGAACCATGTATTCTTCTTAAGTGCTCCTGAATCAATTTTCAGATGACCATTGAGATGTTCACTCTGGCACTATATGTCTCCAGTCAAAATGAGTTTGGCCATTAGATGTCTCTGAGAAAGGGCTTAAGTATAAATGGATTTGAGATTTGCAGGGAAGGAAACTTAACAATTGCTCATGTCTTGATGATTCATTGAACAGGTTAATCACCAACACCTCTTTCAAAAAAAAACTTGTAGCTACCTAGCTCAAACATGCCCTGCTATTTCAACAAACCACATTGTTAATTAACAAAGTAGTACCTGGTCTTCCCTGCTCTCTGTAAAATGGTAGGTTTGGTCCTCCCTGCTGCCTCTGCACAGAGTCCTAACAATTAGTCCCTTATAGGTTCATTTGCCATCAAATTTTGTATTTCTTTAAAAGCCATCTTAATTACCTATCGTGACCAGATTTCAAGAGTGTGCATTGTATAAATATTAGTTAATATATGGACTGAAATTAATGTCATTGTGTCATTGTGTATGAATTTATAATTTATTTATTTAAAATACCCCCCCCATTCACCTTAAGCAGACCCAAGGCAGTTTACATCATTAAAAAGCTCTTGAATTGCTTGTGGAAGGACAACAAAGATGGGCCAATGAAATGATTGAACCTGCAGTAAAATGTCTAGTTCTGATCTACAGCTTAGACATAAATGTTTCTAAGATTCCAGGGAACCAGCTCAAGAAAGATGGAGAGATGGAGTTGTGCAATCTTTGAGCTTGTATGGCAAAGTTCAGAGAACCTGTTTGAACAAAGCTGAGCCAACAGAGCCAGGTCCGGGATTCCATCAATTCATAAAGTATTTTTGCAATGAAGTAGTTAAAACTTTCGAATGAAAGATATATTATTCTTGAACTGTAAATATTTTGGACCTGTTTGTGCAGCATGCAAAATTACTATGATGTGTAAAAGAACAAGGTATCAGTGACCACAGTAGGTCACTTTGATGTATCTACATTTTTTCTCAAACATGAACTAATAGCCCAGTGTGAGGCAATTGGTAGCACCACTACTATTGTATATCCAGCATGGGTAATTAAAAAGTGAAACTGAACTGTGGTTAATATGGCATAGATTTACTAGACCATAGACATTGACTGCAACTCTAGGTATGACTATATCACAATATCCTCCTCACTCTGGGTTCAGCATGATACAGATTGATTCAAAGGTTCCTGGTAACACAACATTATGGTAAGAACTGGGGCAAACTTGAACTTTTCTTTGATGAATTGTTTCATGTTGAACATCCATCAGGAGGTTGTGCATTTTGAATTGTCCGACATCATGCTGGTATTTGACCATGTGTGTGTGTGTGTGTGTGTGTGTGTGTGTGTGTGTGTGTGTGTGTGTGTGTGTGTGTGTGTGTGTGTGTGTGTGTGTGTGTGTGTGTGTGTGTGTGTGTGTGTGTGTGAGTGAGTGAGTGTGTTAGAGAGAGAGAGAGGCCATTACTTCACGTCCCTCTCGTCCCTCTTTGCTGTCCTGCTTGGGAATGGTACGAAAAAGGTTACTTCACGTCCATAGCGTGACAGCAGAATCTCATCCCGACCCACGCCCCCTGAACTGGGAAACAGAGTGTGATGAACCGTACCTGCCCCTGGGCTGAGGAATTCTGTTGTCACGCTTTGTTCCCGGTTCCTGTTCCGAGACAAGGGACGTGAAGTAACGGCAATGGCTGTTTCCCCCTTTTGCTCTAGAAATACTCCGACAACTGAGAAAACCGACTAGAACTCCTGCACCAGGCCAGAATCAGCTGCCCGCCTGTCCCTGCAGGCGAAGGAGGCTCTTGAAGGGACAGTTAGAGAGCCACTGTCAGGCATAGGTCCGTCCTCCTTGGGTACCGGAGGCGGGGCTGAGCTCTCCTTGCCTGCTCACCTGCCAGCCCGCAGGCTGCTGAGTTCAGGGCAAGGGTGTCTCGCCCACCGCCCATGATGCCGACGCCACCTGCCCACAGCAAGTGGTGAGGGCTCGCCCACCTCCTCCTGCCAGGCTTCCCGAGACAGCCCGCGTGCCCACAGTGGGGATTTGAAATATCGAAAAATGGAAGCCTGGTAATTAAAAAAAAAGGCTAAACGAAACCAGGGAAATCCAGTAGTTGTCATGAAACAAGGATGTGAAGTAACAGTTGTCACGAGACAAGAAATCACGCCTGTGGGTAAACGAAAACAGGGATTGAACAGGGACAAAACAATGTGACCACTGCCACAGAACGAACGTGATCGCGAATGAAGTAGGATGTGAAGTAACCACCAGAGAGAAAGAGAGAGGAAGAGAGAGAGAGAGAGAGAGAGAGAGAGAGAGAGAGAGAGAGAGAGAGAGAATAGATATGCCACTTTATTCTGTGTGCAGGGCTGCTCCCTGTGCTGACATCTTTGTGTTGTGTTTGAAGTGATGTTGAATTTACTTGTCAGGAAACCATGCCTGCTATCCTATTTCCTTAATTTTTCTTAAAATAAATCATTTGACTTTAACATCACATCACATAGGCACTAGACTCTCTCTGACTTCAGTATTGAGGAAGGGCTATGTCATTTTGAATATAAACATTAACTTGGACAAGATGACTATAGACAAGGACAGAATGCAGAGTCAGGACAGACCCATGAGTAGATCAAAGTTCCAAATTCAGGTCTAGATAAGAACATTTAAAGAATGGTGTACTCATAGTTCCCTTCAACACAACTGAAGTATCTGCATATGTTGGTTTTTAATGGAGTAAGTCAGGCCTGCCTAAAGTCTGGCCCAGGGGCCAAATCCGGCCCGTCAGGCCATTCTGAGTGGCCCGCAGCTGGCTGGCCTGCCCCTCCCTCTCCCTCCTTTGCCTCATTTTTTTTTTTTAAAAAAAATCTTCCGCCAACACTGACACCGCTGGGAAGCTTGTGGGCTGCTGCCACCAGCACCCCGGCAACCATGTGAGGCTGGGAGCGTGCAGGGGTGGTGGTGCGTGGGCAGGCTGCCACCACCAGCAACACCGGGAACCTTGTGAAGCTTGGCGCATGGGCAGGCTGCCGTCACCGGCACCACTGGGAACCTTGTGAAGCTTGGGAACACCGGCACCGCTGGGAAACTTGGGCAGACGGGCAGTCTGCCGCCACTGGCACCACAGGGGAATGTGTGGGGGTGGGCAAGCCAGCAGGCCTCTGCCACCGCCAAGGAGCTTTGGGGTGGGCTGGCGGGCGAGCCGTCACCACCACTGGGGAGCTTGGGGGCATGCAAGGTCACACAGATCGCCTCTTCCAAGGGGTGACCTGTGGCCATGGCTCCCTGTGCTTCCTTTGGTCCCCACCTTCCTTCTTTCCTCCCTCCCTTGGTCCCCACCTCCCTCCCTCCCTCCCTCCCTCCCTTCCTTGTTCCCCACTTTCCTTCCTTCCTCTCTTGGTTTCCACCTCCCTCTCTTGATTCCCGCCTTCCTTCCTGCGGGTGGGGTTGCAAGGGGTCAGTGGGTGGGGCTTATGGGTCAGTGGGTGGGGCTTGCAGTGGGGTGGCATAGTCAGGGAGCAACCGGCCCCTGACACATTCTCAGCCGCCAAATCTGGCCCTCCTTACAAAAAGTTTGGGCACCCCTGGAGTAAGTGAACAGCCTTCCCTAACAAGAGAACAGACAGCATAATCAACATTAGGTACAATCAACATATTTCTCAGACAGTAAAGCCAGTGGGCAGTTGGGTGTGGATGATGGAACATCTAGTATAACCTGTCCAGGCAAAAGGAGGGCATGACAGAAGGAAATTACCAAGCTTTGAAACTCTTTTGAACTCTTGTGGCTTCTGATCAAGTCAGACTGAATTAACATTTTGGGGAAATCCCATGGGCTAGCAGAGCTGGTGTAGTGAAAGGATTGTGGCTAGCAGAGCCAATGCAGGAATTGTTGCTGGCTGAGGCAGAAGAGCAAATGGCATCCCAACCTACCCAAATCATGGTACAAAACGCCAACCAGTTTATTTTGACACATGAGATACAAAAATCCTTATCAATCTTTCCTCTCACCATAAAATTTTTTTAAAAATCCAGGAAATAACAAATTGGGTAACTGTTCCACGTGTAAGCCACCTAACATTGCTTAACTATAGTTCTGGCTGAATTCATTTGTCTTACAGTGTTTGGGATGGAAGAGCTTCTCTAAAGTTTCTCAGCGAAACTGAATAACTGCACAGTTTGGCTCCTTCCACCGGACAAGAAGGTTCTCTGGAATCCTAAAAATACATACGTGTCAGCTTGAGATCTGAACCAGAGCTTTTTACTGAGAAATTCAAAAATAACATGAATGAGTTGCCAAAATCTCTTGTCTTCATTTCTGATCTGGTGGTGGAACCTTACCATATACCTTAAGAGGTAGAATCAGTGAGCTAGGCTTTCTTTTGTTCTATCAGGCAAAACAAAAGAAACATTTACAAAAGAAGACAAAAACACTGTGGCATCTTAAAGAATAACTGCTATGCAGTGGTACCTTGTATAAAGGAATTAATTCGTTCCAAATGAAATTATGTTAAGCAAATTTTCCCTTATACAAATTCCCATAGGAATGCATTGAAAACGGAGTAATCCCATTTTTATGTTGTACGGATTCTCCCCATAGGCAATTATGCAAATTTCTCCTATCCCTGGAATTTTTTATGTTGTACAGATTTTATGTTATACAAACTGTTTGTTATACAAGGGTCCACTGTATTTTGATATGAGCTTTCATAGACAAGAAGACCATTTTCTCAGACATAAGGCATTTCTTCAGTTAGTTATAAGAAAGTATCTCAACAGAATAATAGCTCAACATTTGCAAAAGAGATACTTGGAAACTGCTTTTATCCACCTGCTGACTCCACATATCCCCAGTCCCCATAGCAGCGCTTACTAACCTCGTGTTTTTTGTATTTAAGCACAAAGGGCCAACTAGTAGGAATCTGACCTTGATCAAAGAAATAAAGAATCAGTGTGGATTCTATGCTTTTAAAATGGATCTATACAAGAAGCTGTGTGTGTGTGTGTCTTGCATAATCTAGCCATTCAGTCTTTCCTGGGAATGTTTAAAACATGTGACTCTATTCTCTTCAATGACAATTTCCCCATCTTTTTTCCTCTGTACTTTTGTCTCTGTTTTTTTCCATCTACTTCTTCCCTGTACTCTTCTGTTGTTACCCATTAAAATATTGTGCAAGAAATGTCAAGTTTAATATGCATTTGCTCATGCTCTGGGAACCCAACAAGGAGAACGGGCTCTGTTTCTAGTTTTTGTGTGACTTTGCAACACTTTGCTGTCATGGGAAAGACACATATGAATATCCTGTTTACACAGTACGCCTTGTTCCTTTCAGTTCCAAATTCCTGTTTATGTCATTTAATGCCATTTATTGTCTGCTGTGATGCTGACTGGGAAGAGAAGGGAATAGGAAGCCATTTTCCCAGCTACTTTTCTGCTTCCTAACTCGCATGCCACAGTAGCTTGCCAAGTGGGCTTGGGCCCACTGTTTCGTAGCCAACTTGGCTCAATACACTGAAGCTTCCCAGTTTTCCAAGTGCCTGACAGACTACCACAGATGTCTCTTTTTTCATCTCTCCCTGCCCCCCTCCCCCCATCTCTGACACAAACAAAACTGGAAAATCCCCCCACAGAGCTGTGAATTATGCCTTAAGGCATAGAGACATAAGTCTGATGGTAACCAAGCAGAACCAGCACTCAGAAGTAACCAGCTGGAAATAACTGTTTAAGTAAAGTACCTGTAGATTCTTTTCTCAGCAATGATCATACAAGTGGGGTATATTGCAACTGCTGTTTACTAAGGAGAATGTGACTGTTCTTCATATCTAACAATAACTTTTAATTTACTATTATATTAGTGCAGATGTGGTCTTATGTTGGATGGCCCAGCATAGGAGGGGTAAGAGCTCAGGACCAGAATCAGCAGTACACCTCCACTTGAAAGACAAAGGGCACTCAACCAAAGATGAAGATGTACACATCTTAGACAGAGATTATAGCTGATTTGAGAGAGGGTCAGGGAAACCATTCATGTGAGCATTGAAAACCCCTCTCTCAACAGAGGTGGGGGGCTCAGGCACAGTCTATCTGCTCCTTATCAGGCTGTGATTTCAACAATACCCAAGCAAATCAAAAGTACTTCATGCCTTCACCACCAAGGCCATAGCTAACGCCCCCTATTTTATGGGTTTCAGCACCTTAGGCCATTGTTCACCTTAAGGATATTGAGACTGTTGTTCACCTAACTAACCTATTGAAGCCATTGTTCATCTTATGAGCCTATTTCAGACCAGGATGGCATGAGGTTAAAGTGAACTATAAAATGGAGGACTCGTACCTAGCTTTCTTCAGACTAACAAAGCTGTTTGGATGAGCACCAAAACGTTTCAATCTCTCAAGAAAAAGAAGTCCAGTTGTCATGACTCAACATCCAGAAAAAGAATGGCTTTTAACAAAATAGAATGTAACAAGTTACTTGGGACAGGGAACTGGTGATATAAAGCCAGAGATGGGGACAATTATTGTTGGGGAGTACACGTCCCAGATTCTCTAGCCAAGATGGGCACTGACTGTAATAGTGGGATGTTTGGGAATTTTAATTCAAAAATAATTTTTCCAACTTCTGAATAAGATAATTGTCCAGGTTTGAATATCATATAAAGTAGAAGTGAAAATACATCATGCACCATTGCATTTTCTTATCCACATTCTGATTTATTAAGCTGCAGTGTATGAATTAAAAGTAGCCAATTCCACCCATCCCACTGGGTCCTCTTTCCTTTATCCTTCACTTCTCTTACTTGGTACTAGGGACTCTATTTATCATTTGTTCAGAGGATGTTTTGATGTTTTACACTGATGCCATCTGCCCAGGAAATGATATCAAAATCTAAACACTAACATATGTAACAAATACAGGAACAAAATAAGTGTTGGGTAATTTTCATGATGGAATAAATGGCATCATCTCTGACATGGTCAAATATAATATCCATCCCAGTGATTCTTTCACACAAAGCCACTTTAAAAATCTGGAGAAGCAATATTGCTGCTACGACTTTGCACAATAAAATATTTCATAGCTTTAGACATTTGATTCTTTGGAGGGATTCCTGAGATTCATTATGTCCCCCTCCTTGAACTTCCCTTTATCCAATTTCTTCCAGCAATACACACTTACGTATCAAAATATATAATTAATCTTCTTACTTAATGTCAACTGTCAAATGACTCCTTCTTAGTCATTCCTTAGCTAAGTCATACACACATATATCTTTATCTTCCCTATTAGTCAAAACTGCCAGTTCCGGAGTCATTCTGTTTCCCTTCAGTCAGTCCATGCTTGTTGGGAGTGTGACTTTCATTAATGCAAACTACTTAAAAAAAACAAGCTAAACCCCTATGCCTATCACATGTATGAGTACTTTCTAAGTAAACTAAATCCCCAGATGTTAAAAAAAAAAAGGGGGTTCAACGTAAATACCGCCCCATAGTGCTTAAAGCACTCTCTAGGTGGTTTACAATTTAATTGTGCGTTGCCACCCCAAACCCCAGCAAGCTGGGTACTCATTTTACCGACCTTGGAAGGGTGGAAGGCTGAGTCAACCATGAGCCGCTACCTGGAACCGAATCCCAGATCGTGAGCACAGTTTTAGCTGCAGTACAGTAGTTTAATCACTGCACCATGTGGCACCTTGTAGGCTTTTGCAGTGATAGCAGTATTTGCTTGTTTGGTTGTTCGTTCCTCCATCTCCCGGTCCCTCCCTACATCCCTCCTGCCTTTCTCCTTTCTCCTCAAAGGAGCCCCAAGATGGCTTATGACAGATAAACCTATACAGCAATCAACAGTTCTAAAATACAATATTCATGGCATATTAAAAACAATTAAACATATATCAAGATTAAAATTAATAGATGTATTCAGTCTGATGAAGCTATTTGGATGAGCAGCGAAACATTTCTGTCTCTCAAGAAAAAGAAGTCCAGTAGCCATGACTCAACTTCCAAACCTATACTCAGACTCAGGTGTACCACCTCCTTTCGCCTTCATTTCCCTATATATACCAGTCTCAGGTGACCATGCTTCATCAGCAGATAGCAAAATCTCATTCTTCCTTACCTGGAAGTTGAGTCATGGCTACTGGACTTCTTTTTTGAGAGATAGAAACATTTCACTGCTCATCCAAAAAGCTTCATCAGTCTTGGATGAGCAGCAAAACGTTTCTATCTCTCAAAGAAGAAGTCCAGTAGCCATGACTCAACTTCCAGATAAACTCAGCTGGATGACTGAGAATCTTCACAGACATTCTTCCTTACGTATAACCATTGCCTGGAGTTTTTTCCCCATTCCCTTACCCAATACAACTTTTATAAATTCTTCTCATATTTCCTTCAGTCTATTAATCTTTATTTACTCCTTTTTAGATTTAATTTCTGAACTCAATTTATCATTGACTGATAAATTCCATATTTCATTATAGCACTCTTCTAGCTGAACGTCCCAATTCTACTTCCAATTTTTCACTAACAGCAACTGAGCTGCAGTTATCAAATTCATTACCATTTCTTTTTTGTATTATTCCCATCACAATTTTCCACCATTAATAACAATATAAATCATACTGAGTATCCCCACAATATACAATTGACTTACAAAATCTGTTCTCGTAGGCTTGATACCGGGAGTTGAGCTAGTAATTTATTTGGCTCCTTCTGAGGCATGACATGAGAAACCATTACAATGACACCTTTTCTTTTCAGATTATTTTGGAATGCCTGAAACTCTGACTTTCTTTCAAATTTATGTTTTTGAACATTTGGTCCGGAGAAAGCAAAACCCAAGATGATCTTTGTGAAATGTGTGGTCCTCAGCTGTGAAAACAAAAGTTGAGAAGAATCATTCTCCTGCCCTGAAATTCATTTTTTCATTCAAGGTAGGAAACATTGCATATGCATGAGTATAATAAGTAGCATAAAGCATTTAGAAATTGCAGCACAATCCTGTCCATGTCACCTCAGAAATAGCCTGTCCACGTCACCTCAGAAATAGGCCTTTCTGAGTCCGGCAAGGCTGTCGGTCAGATAACTGTGGATAAAATTGCAGCTTTAATATGGTTTGTCTTTCTTTGAAAAGGCAAATCATGCTAAAATGTGCCAAATTTATAGCTTTGTGTGGAGAATGGTTCTAGCCATAATATGGAAGAAAAACTGGATAATGAAAAAGCAGGAAAGGAAAGTGTAGAGATTTAAGATGACTCTTGAGGAATGGATGTTTTAAAAACTATGGAGTAAAACAGCAGCTTTCTGGAGCTACTGTCTACTGGACCTCCCCATTTTAAAGAGTCAGTATCTCTCTGTTAAAATTCCGCACACAATTCAAATGGGAGCATTTGTCAGCAAGCAGAATTCCTAAGAAATCTGGCTAATGTTCAAGGTATTTTTCCTTTGCCATTTAAAAACACAATCTGCAGCAGGAGAAAAAGCCTGGCTCAATTACCTCTTTCACTGTTTCAAACCCCAAAAAGAATCTTTTCTTCTCCAGCCTTTAGCCATAAATCTATCCCAGATTCTTATTAAATATTTTAGGTGACTTTTAAAAAAAAGCCAGAAAATGCTGAACAGTTGTTCAAGAGGAGTGGAAAAATTATAAATAGTTTTATTTGCTAAGTGCTAAGATATGTTCTCTCCATGTGGCATATCTGTCCACTTGATGGGATGACTTTGATTCAGACTTTTTCAACTGTATAAATCAGAAAAGAATGCCTCCTATTGGCATCACACACAAAAAGAGCTCTAGCTCCTGAATAATCAGGGAAGCATTATAAGGTTAAGCCTTAGGATCACAATTAAATCTTCTTCTATCCTGGCAACATTATTCTGGCATGTGTGGCAGTCTAGGCTGGACCCAAATGTTTTGCTGCTTGGGAAGAGCAGCAATAGTATTAGGCCCATTTATTATTTTCTGTCAAAGTGCAGCAGGCCAGTGGTGAGCTTGTAACATAAGTTGAACAAAATTAGTCTCCCTGGGGACTTGTAGGAAAGGAATGGGAAACAAAAACAAGAAAGGGAGTGAGGGGGAACTGCATTCCATGTGTGCGTTGCTTACAAGTGGTCACTATGGAATCCCACATGGAAGCTGTCTTCCTCTAGCTAGGAGAATAAAAAACAGGGGGGAAAGAGTAGGAAGAAAGTGAAATGGAGAGTACCAGTCTACACATTGAGTGGGGAAACAGCTTGCTGCTTGTCTGTACCATCTTTATTATCCTTTCCTAATGATTCAGACTGTTCGCAAAACATGTTGGTTCTCGGCTTCCAACTGTTGTTGTTGCTACTCATGCTGTGTGCTGCCAAGTCACCCGCAACATATGATGATCCCATGGATGAGTGATGTTCAAACTCTCCTATCGTCAACAGCCCTGGTCAGCTCTTGCAAACTCCAGGGCAAGTCTTCCTTCATAAAAACAATTGCACAAACAGTACCACATTCAAATCAACAGTCATACTGCTTAAAGCCAGCCAAGATATTTTGGTACAAGAGGCAGGAGACCCCATAGATGGGAGTTACAACAATGGCAGTAGGCAAGCTGTTAAGGCTTGTCTTCATTGTGCTGACAATCTCTATCTCATCAAACCATGTCACGGCATCGTAAAAATGAAGCTTGGCCTTATGTGCTCCAGCACCACTCCTTGTGTTTTTGTTACTTCCAATTCCCACTCTACAGGAAGCAGTCATTTGCAATTGTATTCAAACTAGAGATGGGCACGACCAGGAAAAAATACGTTTCAAGTTGTCGTGTGTCGGAGCTGGCCCGTTTCGGCTCGTTTCTGTTTGTCGCGAAATTTTTCAAAAATTTGTCGTTTCGTTTGTCATTTTTCGTCTGTCGTTAGTACTGGTTTGGGGGGGTAGCGGGCTCCTGGAGGCACCTCTCTGGGGTGGGTGCCTCCTCTGGCCCGCTACAAAAGGGTATGCATAGCCAATTGGATATGCATACCAAGTTGCAGTGGCAGGCAGAGGCACCTCTCTTTCGGGTGCCTCTGTGACTCACTGCCTGGCATATGGTGCACTTGGGCTGGGGATGGGGAGAAGGAACAAAGTGAGAGAGGACCCCTATGGGCGCCCTCTGGCTCACTAAGAAGGGAAGTGTACTTGCTGTAGTGCAATGTGAGTACACAGATCTGGGTTAGGGTTAGGGTTAGCGCAAGGGCTAGGCTTAGGGTTACGGGTAAGGTTAGGGTGAGTTAGTGGGGTGCACCTCTGGGTGCCTTTCTGACCCACTAAGAAGGACAGTGTACTGGCGTATGGGTTAGGGTTAGGGTTCGGGTTCGGGTTTGGGCTAGGGTTAGTGGGCTTTTTATGCCCGACTGGCACATCCCAGAAGTCTCGGTCAAAACCTGGCCAAGTGGCCATGCAATTGGTGGAATGGTTCCAAAAATTTGCATGGTCCACTCCCATGGCCAGCCCATCATTGCGCAGGTGTAAAAAATTAAAATAAAATAAAATAAAATAAAATAAATGGAGACATTTTGTTGCAAGAAAAACCCACTGCTGCTACTGTAAAAATTCAGGCAGTTTTAAAATAGCTATTTTTGCATGTTTCTGTGGTGCTTTGGTGTGTTTTTGGACCACGATTTCAAAATAAGTATTGCGGTCGCCCCATTTTGGATCCCCCACCCGCACTGCATGGCATGGCGAGTTGGCGAGGCGACGAGGATGCCGCCCACCAGAGCAGCCCAGGACAGGAGAGGGGGTGAGGCCGGGGACCCCCCCCCCAGAAACCACCCCTCTGGTAGGTGCCCTCACTCAGGCAGGCATATTTTCTCCTGCTTCTTTGGCCGGGAATCCGGTTTTTTTTATTTATTTTTAAAAAAATTTTTCTGTGCCGCTTGTGCTTGGCATCGCGCGATCGCCGTGCGATGCCAGGAACGACAACGACAAATCAGACCCAATTTTTCTTTTTTCGGTTCGAGTTCGAGTTCTGGCGTAACGTTGCATAACGGAAACGAGGAACGGAAACGGAAACGAGAATTTCGCCAAGTCGTGCCCATGTCTAATTCAAACCAGTAAATTATGACTTCCAGCTGCTAGGGGATGGAGGCAGAATCATATATTCTTCCATTATTCTGGTTTGTTGACTAAGGTGCAGTTTGCTGATTCTTTAAGAGGCAAGTATAAAAGGCTTCTGTGTAAGCTCCGCGGAAAAAACAGAAGGGGATGTTTAAGGGAGGAGATGTGGTGGCATCAGAAGGGGCTTTATCATGAGCCTCCCCAAAGTGCTTGCCTCAAGTTGCAAGGGCGCTCTGAGCAGCAAATAAGCTACTCTCCTGCTGTTGTCCTTAGTCCAGCCCAGAGTGACCATCCTGTCTCCCCCCCCTCTCCCTGTCAACCTCCTTGTGCATACCGGCAGAAGGGCCACCCCCCAGCAGCCGCACATTATTTATTTATTTATTTATTTATTTATTTATTTATTTATTTATTTATTTAGATAGATAGATAGATAGATAGATAGATAGATAGATAGATAGATAGATAGATAGATAGATAGATAGATACCGCCCGTCTTCCCAAAACAACTCTGGGTGGTTAACAATAGTAAATAAAAACAAATATCAAACATACAATACAACAAATAACTGAAGAAAAAAGAAAGATACTCTGCAAGATGGCGGAATGGTGTGAAAAAAAAAACTAAAGGTCACCAAACGCCTCTCAGAAAAGCAAAGTCTTAAATGCTTTTTTGAAGGCAGGCAGGGACTGTGCTAGGCGCAACTAGAGACCTCTTGGTAGTGGGGTGGCTAAAAATCTTGTAAATAAGTAAATAAGTAAATAAGTAAATAAATAAATAAATAAATAAACTCACGTGGCAGTTGGTTCCAAAGTGAGGGGCCAGTCACAGAGAAGGCTCCGTTTCGGGTTACCAATTTCCTAGCATCCCTGGGTGTGGCCTCCCGAAGTGAGAGCACCTGCGACATTCTGGTGTGTCAGGCCTCAGTTGAACTCTGGAAGATTCCCCTCTGCCAAGTATTCAGGTCCCAAGCTGTGGAGGGTTTTGTAAATCAAAGCCAGTACCTTGAACCTTATCTGGGACACAACGGGCAACCACAGCAAGTGGGCCGGAACTGGGGTGATGCGGTCATATCTCCCCTTATCCACCACCAGTCTGGCTGCTGCATTTTGTACCCACTGGAGTCTCCGAATAAGGGTCAAGGGTAAACACACGTAAACAGCATTGCAATAATCTATCCTCGAGATCACAAGTGTCTGCAGAACTGTTCTCGGGAAAACCTCATCCAGGGACGGGCGAATCTGGGCGATCTGCCGAAGATGGAAAAAGACAGTCTTGGAAACGGCCAGCACCTGGGCTTCCAGGCATAAAGCCAGCTCCAAGACCACGCCCAGATTCCCAACTCTATCTGTCAGCTGGAGGGTAGTATCCCCCCACCCAGACTGGAGAGAGGGCCACTGTACCCGGTAGAGGGTACCCTGAAAAACAGAACCTTGGTATTCTCCAGGTTGAGTCTCAGCCTGTTAGCCCTGGTCGATTCCATGACCGCATCTAGGCAGGAGTCAAGGGTCTGCACTGCATCCACTGCAGCATTGGTAAAGGAGAGAAAGAGCTGCATGTCATCCGCATACTGATGACAGCAGACTCTAAATCCCCTAATGACCTGACCCAGTAACCTCATATAGATGTTGAACAGCATGGGGGAGATTGCTCACCCCTGGGGAACCCCACAAGGGAGCATCCAAGGAGCTGACAACTCTTCCCCCAACTGAACATGCTGGGAACGGCCACCAAGGAAGGACCAGAGCCAGCTATAACCTGTACCTCCAATCTCCACCTCGGAAAGCTGACCCAGGAGGATACTGTGGTCGATTGTATCAAAGCCCACTGACAAATCCAGGAGGACCAACAAGGTAGAACAACCCCTATCAGCAAGGCATAGAACCGGCACAGCAACTAAAAATAAAAATAAAAAACAACAAAATAAAATCTTAAAAATCTTAAAAACAAATGACAGCTCGCAACAGAGACAAACTCCCTCTGCCAGCCGCCATCTTGCCAGAGTGTGTTCCCACTGATTCCATGTGCCAGGGAGAAGCCTGACCTCCTTCCACTGGGCTGCCTGTGGATCTAGAGAGAGTGTGCTGATCTAGAGAATGTGCTGGCTCTCTTCCCGCTATCCCAGGCCACCACGAGGCAAATCAAGAGGACTTTCAGAAACTCTCTGCAGAGGCAGCTCTTTTCCATGGATATCAGATGCAAGGGGAGTCCTTGGAACCAAGGCATGAGGGGAGGGTGGTCTTAGCGGTTCTCTGGGAGCTCCACTGCCAGAGCCTCTTACTTCCACTTGTAGCAGCACACATTATTTCCATTCCCAAGGATCACGTGATAAGACAGATCACTCTATCGTCTTTTTTCATCCACACAAAAGTGTTCTTTTTCTTCCTCATGAAACTTTTTATGTTATCTTCCATGTCATCGAGAATACACTTTCCCTTTCTGCAAATAAAGCTATCATCCACCTCCAGGCAATCCCTCTTGGAAACTCATTTCCCTCCAGAACACTTTCTTACACTACCAGACACTCATTCTAGGTCACAGGATCATGGCCCACTCTTGTTACTCCTTTCTCAACGTATGAATTGATCCCCTCAGGTTACAGCACTTAAATGCAAGCTAGTGTCATGACTAGCTGTCAGTCTTAGGCAAATTTTGCATTTCTTATGCATCATATTCTGCAGTCTGTCTTCCCTGCAAATTCATCATCGGGATTTGTTACTGCTTGCTCTGAAAAAGGCCTTTGGGATTCACCTCTGCTATTTTTTGTGTTTATCTTTGTCTATTCAAAACTATAGATATCTACTGGCTAATGAAAAGGCGCAGAAGTTGATTTTCAAGAAAAGATTATGTTACCCCCTAGATGGTCATTAAAGGGCTTGCAGAAACTGGTTCTTTCTATTTGTTTCCTTTATAAAGGCACACACATATTTTCAGCAGTGTGAGATAGTTTTTTTGTTTTTTGTTCTTCACCTTCCATATTTTATGAGGGAATTCCTGTCAATTAAAAGCAGCTACAGAAGAAACAGCAGTTGCAATGAGTTGGTGGTGAAGACAACGATCCTCTAAGACTCGCACTTGAATTGAGGCATGCAGATCGGGGCACAATTTATCCTGTCTCGTGCCAGAGGATATGTGCTTCCATTTCTCCAAGAAAAGTCTTTTCACATTAATTAGGGAAATGTAAGTGGCGAAGCCAAGTTGTAGAATGAATAGTGCAGGCAGGACACAAAGTGTTTTGGCGAGGCAGTGGCTTTTTGTAGATCTGGGCATTCTATTCTGTTTTTATTTCCACATTATTTCCAGCTGCCAGGAGAAAACTTCCACTGAACCCCATAGGAAAGGAAGGGGACAGGAGAACAGACTTTAAATGACGAAAAGAGCTTCTGCATCTCTCTACACTTGCTTCCTTTCTCTCTTCCTCCACCTTTCTTCCCTGGATCTGAAATTGGTGGAATTGCAGCCACAGTAAAGATTTCAG
Source organism: Phrynocephalus forsythii (assembly GCA_029282475.1). Lineage (NCBI taxonomy): Eukaryota > Metazoa > Chordata > Lepidosauria > Squamata > Agamidae > Phrynocephalus > Phrynocephalus forsythii. The sequence continues at coordinate 125,634,655 of JAPFRF010000001.1, read as the reverse complement.
TGATTATTTAATCAATACCTTTGCATTGAGTCAATGAGTCAACCTTAATTGCTAGAGTGGGAATGAAAGCGAAGACATCTAGGAAAAAGGCTAGGAAAGTCCATTTCTAAAGGAAAGAGTATATTTTCCCTCTCCTTAGCCACAGCGTGTCTTCCTGAGTTTTTCCTCTCCCCCTTTTCACGTCTAATCATGATGTGTGGATGTCAGATTGAGCAGAAGGGATTTGTGAATGTGTTGCTCCATTCTGTCAATGCCTTTGAGCTCTTCACTCCACCCCATGGTTGCTCTAGAAACATACAAATATTTCTGATTTAGGGGCATTTTTACATATTTGTCTGAAGACTGTGCACGTTCCTAGTATTTGTAGGAAACACTGGTTTGTACTGAAAGGACACAAAAGGAGAAGGTTGGTTGCCTCCTGATTCTGTGGTTTTTAAGTTAAAACAATTATTTGGGCGTCATCATAACTTTTAAATAGAGATCATGACTGGTTACTTCTTCACCCTGGAACCCGTTTTTATATCAGTGGCAGCACAGCCAAGACAGAGTTCAGCGCCAGTTTCACAAGCAGACACAGTAGTTGGAAGCAATGTTTCCTCGAGACATGTGCAGTTCTGGTTAGGCTTGCCTGGTTCTCCTTCGTAGCCTCTGTGAAATCCCACTGATGGGTTTTCCCTGCGCGCCTGCGCAGCCTCCGGACCTTCTAGAGTCTTCCTTCCAGCTCCTAGGGACCTCCTCCTGCCCCTACTGCCCATGCTCAGGGACTCCCGCGCCTTACTCCTCAGATCCTTTTTTGCCGCCGCCAGCAACGGTCAAGTTTTCTCCAGCTCCTAGAGAAAGAGAAACTGCTGTTAATTCTTCTGAGTCGATAAGTACTCTGTTATATAGCTTGTTGTTCATAGTTATAGTGTTAGTTAGTGTTTAGTTATTAGTTAGATCTTGGATAAGTCGACCTCCTCCCCCCCCCCATTTCCTTCCGCCGGGCCGTTTATGGCCCCCGGAGCGCTATTCAAGTGCTGTTTGCTGTGCCCTAATAAGATCTCCGTTTCAGAAGGGCACTCCACTTGCTTGTACTGTTTGGGGGAGGCTCACCAACTGGACACTTGTAAGGAGTGCCAGAAACTTTCGAAGCCTGCTCTTAAGCAGCGCCAGGGCCGCCTCCGGTTTTTTCTCTGGGAACAGTCCCTTAAGCCAATGGAGCACCAGCAGACCCAAGCGGCACCCTCCCCGACCACCTCTATGGCCTCTCGGACCTCTCACGCGTCCAGAGCTGCCCTTATGCATACCAAGAAAACCAAAACGAAGGTGGTCCCCCCTTCACAGTTGGCTGCACCCGCTTCCCCGTCGGGAACCACCCGCGTGCCACTTCAACAACCGGGCAGCCAGCCGCCACCCCAAGTAATCGAGGCGTGCCAGGATATCGCCTGAGACCTCTGTCTTGCGGGCCGCCGGTCTACCTCCCCTGTTTCATCCAGATCGGGAGTTGGCCTGTTACGTCCCAATCTCGGGACACAATGATCGAAGCTCGACAGCATACCCCTCTACGCTCGAGCGCTGCGCAGAGCACTCATGATGACACTGGAGAGCGAGCTTCGCAAGCGGCAGCCGCGGAACCTAATCCACGACCACCACCACTCCGCGTAGAAACAGTGTTCCGCACGACAGCGGTGGAGGAAACCCGGAAGCGAGTGTGCTCCCCTCGCCATCGACGGTCAGCTAACTGCCCCTCCCGCTCGCCGCATAAGTGCTCTCGCCGAGAGAAGCGATATTCCACCTCTGACTCGGACTCCACTTCGTCCAGTAGTACGGGGAAGGGACGAGCAGCAGCCTTGCGCCGCTCCAAAAAATCAAAGCGACGAGAGCGGGGTCGTCGAAAGCGGCACGCCTCCCTATCGAGGAGTCGAAAACACAGACATTATCGTTCCACCTCCTCCTCCTCTAGCTCGCTATCACATTCGGATAGGTGACACCGTAGCCGCTCGTCCTCTGTCTCCCGTTCACCAACGCCTAAACGACATCGCTGCGCCTTCCATCACCATCACAGCTCTCGGCGGGCGCGCACGCCAACACCGGGAGCTGCGCACTCACACGCCACCGAGGTAGTGCGAATGGCGATATCAGCAGACATTCCAACCGGCTCCCGGTCATCTCGACAGCAGTCTACTGATCCTATGCCACGCGAGCGTCCCATAGTTAGCCCTTCACGTCGACAGCGATCCATGTCGCCAGCATCAATGGACAGATCTTTGCTGGCCCACTCAGATGATGACAGCCAATCTTTACATTCCTCTCATACCAACCAGGAACATCAACAGACCCAAGGGTCGGAGGCTGGAGACACACTAGTAGCCTCACCAGAGGAGGACTTTTCTACTTACTCTAAGATTATCAACAAGGTGGCACAAGTGATGGAGCTGCAGGTGGAGCTCCCCGATCCGAAGGGCTCCTGTAAATTCTTTGGCCACCTCAGAAAACACAAGACCCCGCCACTGCACTTAGGTTTCATCCCTTCGCTCCTGCAGTCAGCAAAGGCCTCCCTCACAAAGCCAGCTGCCACTCCACTCATGCCCAGACGTACTGATAATCTATATCGTACACATGGAGATGAGGTTGAATTCCAAGCACGGCACCCTTTGCCCAATTCTCTGATTGTCAACGCCACTCAAAACAGAGCGAAGAATACCTCGACCACAATGCCAAGTAACAGGGAAGGGAGAAAGCTTGAACCTCATTGGCAAGAAGCAATACTCCCTGGCTTCATTTTCTCTTTGCACCACTAACCACCTCTGTGCCATGGAGGCCTACTCAAGACACCTCCTCCTAGAGATGTTACCGGTGTTTGACCAGCTTCCAGATGACGCCAAGGCCAAATTGACTGCAGCCCACGCAGAACTCTTAACATTACTTGACTATCAAACTATCGCTGCCTGTCACATAGCTGATGCCCCAGCAAGACAATTAGCCAATGCTATCTTTCTGCGCCGTCATGCATGGCTTCGCACGGTTACCATCATGGATGACGCTCGCAATAGAATCGAGGGTGCTCCGTTTGATGGAGAGGGCCTGTTCGCAGCCACCACGGATGAGTCTCTTGACAATATCCTGAAAATGCACAAGACGGCCAGATCCTACGCATACCAGGGCTCCACCTCTCAACAGGCGAGTCGCCCACCTCCTTACCAATGGCGCCGTCCATACCAGACTTCGGTTCAGTGCAACCAACAGCGACGTAAGCCTCAATATCACACTTCACCTTACTATCGCTCAAACCAACAGCGCCCTGGCCGCTCTCAATTGGCAAAGCGCTATGACAGGAAGCCCAAACAGGCATCCTGACCTCTCTTCCCGCCCGGCATCACTTGCGGGAGACGCTCGACTGTGCCCCTTTCTCCCCCAATGGACAGCAATAACATCAGACACTTGGGTCCTTACTATCATACGCGAAGGTTATGCCATAGAATTCCACCGATGGCCCCCGCTCGGGCAAATTGTCATCACACCGCCCTCACCTGCCCTCGAAAAAGAGGTGCACACACTGCTCAAAAAGGATGCCATCGCGCCAGTGCCGCCACACGATACGTACGGGTTTTACTCGCGTTACTTTACCATCCCAAAAAAAGATGACTCACTTCGTCCTATTTTAGACCTCAGGGCACTCAACCTGTTCATCAAACCGAAGAAGTTCAGGATGACTACACTGGAGTCTATTATACCTCTGCTCCAAAAGGGAGACTGGTTCACGGTCCTAGACCTTCAAGACGCATACTTTCACGTGACGATACGACCTTCTCACAGAAAATATCTACGCTTCGTAGTAGGCAGGGACACTTACCAATTCAAGGCTCTCCCCTTCGGCCTCTCCAACGCCCCGAGAGTTTTCACGAAGTGCCTTGCCCCAGTAGTTGCGTTCCTTCGGCTGAAGGGCATCAACGTATTTCCGTATCTCAACGATTGGCTGATCGTCTCGCCTACGAAGCGCAAAGCACAGAGGCACGTTCATTTCAACATGCGCGTTCTCATCTCTCTCGGCCTCACCATAAATATGCAAAAGTCCACCCTTCGACCCACTCAGTCCATACTGTATATCGGAGCCATTCTAGATGCCCAGAAGGCTATGGCCTTCCTACCGTCGGACAGAAGACGCAAAATTCACAGAGCAGTCCAAAACTTCAGGCCTCGGGGCGATGTCACTGCTCGTATAGCGCAACATCTGCTAGGACTGATGTCGTCCACTACATCTGTGCTGCCCTATGCACGGCTCAAGCTCAGGCCCCTACAAGCATGGCTCTTGTCCAGATTCCACCCTCTGAGACATGCTCCTTCCAAGAGACTCAGAGTTACCACTTCTCTACATGTAGCTCTCCAGTGGTGGGCGACCCCGAAACATCTGCAGACCGGCCGCCCGTTCCAGCAACCCTGCTCGACAGTACACATCACCACAGACGCCAGCACCACAGCCTGGGGAGCCCACTGTGGCAAGCTACAGACTCATGGAACCTGGCCAGCTCCTCTCAAGGCACGCCACATCAACTATTTGGAACTGATGGCGATATACAACGCCCTCAAGGCATTTGTGCCGCTGGTCAGGAACAAATCTGTCCTCATAATCACGGACAACACTACGGCGCAACATTACATAAACAAGCAAGGAGGCACCTGCTCTCGGTCACTACTAAACCTGACCATGGACATCTGGACCTGGTGCTACCACAACCACATCTTGCTCACAGCGGTCCACATAGCCTCCCACGACAATGCCATAGCAGACACGCTCAGCAGACGCCCCTACAATGACCACAAATGGACCCTCTCGATGCCAATTTTCAATTGGCTTTGCCACCAATGGGGGAGGCCGACTGTCGACTTGTTCGCCTCCCCAACCAATGCCAAGTGCCCGCTGTACTGTTCAAGGGCGGGCCAGGGACCGAACACTCTGGGGGATGCCCTATCAACATCGTAGCAGGGGATGGTCGCCTACGCCTTCCCCCCTCTCCCCCTCCTCCACAGGATGGTGATCAGACTCCGTCAGGAGCACACGTGGACAATCCTCATTGCTCCCTGGTGGCCGAGACAGCATTGGTTTGTCACCCTCAAGCAGATGTCCCACCAATGCATCCACCTCCCAAAGCGCCCAGACCTCCTGTCACAAGAGGAAGGTCGCCTCCTTCACCCCAACCTAGAGTCCCTACACCTCACGGCCTGGCTGGTCCATTCTCTTTAATCGAAGTTCTGCATCACTCCCGTAAATCCTCTACCATGAGGCTCTACACGAACAAGTGGAAGTCTTTCCTACGATTCACCACCGAACGCGGTCTGGACTATTCCCCAACTACGGTAGACACCGTTATGGAATTCCTCCTCCTACTGTTTAACAGGGGCCTTGCTCACTCCACCTTGAAGGTCTACCTCGCAGCCGTGGTTGCCCATCAACCACCTGACTCACCTCCTGCATTCCTCTTCCGACACCCATTAGTAAAGCAATTTCTGAAAGGGGCGACAAACCTTCGACCCAGCCGATCCACCGTTCTGCCTCAGTGGTCCTTGACGCTTGTCCTCAGGAAGCTCATGAAGCTGCCCTTCGAGCCACTGGCCATGGTGCCGTTACACATCCTGTCCCTAAAGGTTGCCTTTCTCCTTGCTATCACATCTCCTCGCAGGGCATTGGAGTTAGCAGCACTACGGGTAGACCCGCCTTTCCTTCAGTTCTTCCAGGATAAGGTCACCCTCTACCTGGATGTCACCTTCCTACCCAAGGTGGTCTCCCACTTTCATCTTAGTCAGCCGCTCGTCCTGCCAACTTTCTTTTCCTCATCGGAAAGCGACCTAGAGAGAGCGCTACACACCTTAGACGTGGGCCGAGCTCTTTTATTTTACACCTGCAGGACTCAGTCTTTCAGAGCTTCCTCTCGATTATTCATTTCCACCTCTGGACATACCAAGGGACTCCCGGTAACATCACAAACCATCTCCAGATGGATAGTGGAAACCATCCGACTTGCATATCGCCTCTCCAATATGCCTCTACCAGTCACCCCGAGAGGTCACTCCGCCAGAGCCGTCTCTACCTCTTCTGCATTCCTCAAAGGGGTCCCCTTACAAGATATATGCAGAGCGGCGACCTGGGCCAACCCGTCTACCTTTGCTCAACACTACAAGCTAGACGTACGGGCCAGATCCGATGCAACCTTTGGCAGAGCCGTCCTCTCTTACTCCTTGCCGTGACAGCCCACCACCAGTACGTAAGCTTGCTAATCTCCCATCAGTGGGATTTCACAGAGGCTACGAAGGAGAAGAACGGATTACCTACCTGTAATGGTAGTTCTTCGAGTTACGCCTCTGTGAATTCCCACTGATGGGTTTTCCCTGCGCGCCTGCGCAGCCTCCGGACCTTCTAGAGTCTTCCTTCCAGCTCCTAGGGACCTCCTCCTGCCCCTACTGGGCATGCTCAGGGACTCCCGCGCCTTAGTCCTCAGTTCCTCACATGTCCACCGCTGCAACGAGAAAAAAGAAAGAGAGACGTGACGGACAGAGGGGAGGACGGGCGGGGATTGGGAATTCACAGAGGCGTAACTCGAAGAACTACCATTACAGGTAGGTAATCCATTCTTTTTAGCCTCTGATGACTCCTGGGGGATCTTACAGAATAACTGGACCACTGGGGTTATTTATTTATTTATTTATTTATTTTAATTTATTTCTATACCACCCATCTTCCAGGCGGAACTCTGGGCGGTTGACAGCAAAGTTAAAAGGTTGCACATGATCATATGGTTACAGCTTATGTATTTCCTTCACGTTGGCAGTAGCAGAACCCTTTATGTTCTGAATGGCTGCTAATCCTAGGATAAAAACAGAAGGCATGGGACTACACCAAAAAGAAACACCTAGTCTGGGGGCAAGGTAGTGGCTCTCATTTCAAAATAAAAAGACTACTTTTTACTGGGATCCACTAATGTTTACTCTGTTCTTTCCCAAGTTTCTCCTTCTCACCTGCCCTCTTTGTCTGTTTCTTTTCCCTAAAACTCTTCTTAACCTTGAGGAGTTTCAGAATACTAAAAGAAAAAAGAAAAGAAAAACCCTTAATTACTAGACAATTGTATAGTAACAAGAGAGGTGGAATGGTTGACACTATGATAGAATATAGAGACCAAAGCTCTGCTAACATCAGGAAAGACAATTTTCAGCCACATGGCAAAAAACAGTAATTTCACAGTTTAAGCGAGCTGCTTCTTTTTCTCTTTTCCTGTTAAACATCTATTAAAAATATTTTTACAGCCAGACACATAAAAATATTTGCAAGGTCAATTCCCTGTTTGGCCAGAAAGGAGTTAAAAACTAGGTTTTAATTTACAGGTTCAAAAAGTTCAAATGGTTCCAGACTTGGGACATTGAAAACCTGTGTCAGGAGGAGCAGTCCTTAGAAATCTGGAGAAAATGTTCCTTCAAAGTGCTCAGGACTCAAATTGCACTGTGATTTGGTAATGCAGAAACATTTTGAACATGTGCTTTGTAAAATTCTGTGCTAATTCCCTAGAAAATTACATGGCAAAATATCCTCAAAATTTCATGCTGGTAACCTGGATTCTTTCCAAATAAACATAGCAGATGGGGTCAACCACACTCTTTCAAGATAAGGAATATTGGTCTTTTCAAATTTATATGAGCAATTTAAAATCTAGAGACGGTTGGGGTCACCTATTTCTGAACAGGGGGTGAAATGTTTTTAGATTTAAAATAATAATAATTGATAACCCTATTTCCAAAAAAGTTTCCCAATTTGGCAGAATAAGAGCAGACAGGCTGCTATATCTGTGTAAAATTTGGTACTGGCCAAAGTCCAATTTCAAAGTTATAATTCCTTCCAGCAAGAAAAGGGATATTGGCAAGCTTTATATAGCAAAGTTAAGCCTTGGTATTGACAACACTGATGGCAGTAGGCCAGATGGTCTATAAGCAGTGGTGTCAAACCTTCGGTATGCCAGATATTTGGGGCCACAACTCCCACAGTCCACCGTCATTGGAAATATAGGCTTGGGATTCTGGGAGTTGTGGCCCAAAACAGATGGAGTGCTGAGGGTTCGCCACCACTGGCTATAGGATACATTTTTGTGCTCACTATTATTCCCACTGGTAAAAAACCACAATGGCAGTTGTTTTTTTGGCAGTTGCTATGTAGTTTTGATTTTAGATACTGTATTTCCAGTAGAAGACAAGGGGTTGATGGCTTACATCGCATAATAATATACAACTCTGCAATCAATGTCTAGTAAAATTAATTGTTAAAGCAAACAGTTTGAAATCTTTCATAGCCCAGCCCAACACTCCTATAAAGCGTTTCTAAAATTTTCAAACCATCAGCAAAAGAATAAGGAAATACTCAGAAATGCAGTCTAACATTTTTGCTAAAAGCAGATTGAAATCAGTGGCTTTTTTTAAAAAAACCCATCACATATGGGGATAAGTGTATAGCTCTCTTTTTATCTTCACACCCATCAAAACCATCATTCAAAGGAGAGGCTGTGGTAGCCCAGGCACATCTGTTGTTGCTTTTCATGTGTGGGGAGTGCTAGAGAAGGAGAGCAGCTTTTCTACCCTTGTCTGTCATCCAGGTGGGGTTATCTGGAAGTTGAGTCATGGCAATTGGACTTCTTTTCTTGAAAGATCAAAATGTTTCACTGCTCATCAAAGCCTGATGAAGCTGCTTGGATGAGCAGCAAAACGTTTTGATCTCTCAAGAAAAGTTCAGTTGCCATGGCTTAACTCTCTTCTACCCATAAGTGCCTCCTGGCCAATCAGAAAGCAGAATTGGGATCTCTTATCATATTGAACACGTATTCTTCTGATGCCACTCTCCACATGCAAATAATGCTGGTGGAGGAGTTGGAGTTAATGTATGCTTCTCCTCTTGTAAAAATATTAGCAACTTGTTAACTGTCTGTGTGGAGCTTATATTTGTGTAGAGGTAGTTCCAAAATGTACTCAGGCATGTCTTTAAAAAAATGTCTAATGGTTGCTAAAACTAAGAGACAAATACAACCACATAGGATTTCAAACACTCAGTAATAGCTGAAATTTCAAGAAACTTCAAGGAATTTCATGGGGAAGACACAGCCAACAGGAAGTATTGCTAGAGCAGAAGGAAAATTGGTCTTGATGTGTGAGGTAGCTTTAAAGCTCAGCATCCACACCCACCCATTGTTAGCTAGCACCAGGTTTCACTGGGTCAGCACAAGGGTATGTTCATGAGTATTTGTCAAGGATTGTAGTTTTGACGAAATGTCTGAATTTATATTTAAAGATTACAAAATGGATCCTGTGTAAAATGCGATGTCATGAGCTAGACGCAAATGTGTATTAGGTCTTAGTCACAGGTGTAAAGAATCATCAGTACTGGAAGGTCAGGGTGATTAGGCACAGGTGGGGTATAGCTAAATCACCTCATCCCATGTAGTGTATGATTGGCTTACACCATATTGCTTTGTGTATAAAGGTGTCAAGCAAACCAATGTAAAATTGGGACTTCCTAAGGTGAGAGGCAGCTTTCCCCACACTCTGTTGTATCTATTCTATATTCTGTGCTTTGTATATTGTTATTGTATATTACTCTTTGTCATGGATACATATGTAATATAAGTTTTGTACTAAGTTCTATTGCCTTGTTTATTTGTCTCCTAGGTCCATAATCACTAAGTGCACTTATTCTTCCACAACTCTGCTAATCTCTGTAAGTGGTTTATATATTTCCTTGAACCTAACAAATCCCTATCTGCATAAAAGGGTTACAGTGGACCCTTGTATAACAAACAGTTTGTATAACATAAAATTTGTACAACAAAAAAATTCTGAAGATAGGGGAAATTTGCTTAACATAATTGCCTATGGGGCAAATCCATACAGCATAAAAATGGGATTACTCTGTTTTCAATGCATTCCTATGGGGAATTTGTATAAAGGAAAATTTGCTCAACATAATTTCATTTGGAATGAATTAATTCCTTTATACAAGGTACCACTGTATATACTTTAACAGTATTAGTACACCAAAAAGCCACGGGTGAAGGGAGAAGACGGGCAGGAGACCTCATGGGCTCATGAACTTCAAAGGCAAGTCAGCAGCCTTAAATGAAAGAAAATAGAGCATGGGAAATGTTTAGTGTTATGCTTCCTTTGCTGTAGGCTCTGAGGACTTGTGGCTTTTTATTTGGTTTACTTTCATTTTCAGCCTTGGCCTGTACTGGTCCCAGGGCTCTGCTTTCAGAAGGTACTATGTAAACACAGCTCTGCTTTTTGGGTCTCTTCATGTTAACTCTTCAGAGAAAAAAAGCCATCACATTTATAATTCTGATCACAGGCTCAGAGATGAGCAAAGGCAAGCTAGCCCTGTATTCTCTAATACTCTATGTTTCACCCTCAATATGCTTTAGACTCATGAGGGCCCCAAAAGAGTCTGCACAAAACCAACCAAGATCCCTCATTTTAAAGGGGGAAAAGTCTTCTCAGAAAGCTTCTATAGCCTGTGAAGTTGTCTTTTAACTAGAGGCATCAATTATACATTTAAATTAGAATGTAAATCAGAAATGTGCCACAGTTGCAACTATTTGGTAAAATCCTACTGGTGTAAGGTTTGTGTAACTTGCAACAGGTAATGGCAAAGAACTGATGAGGTTCTAAGGGACATCTTGGCTGTGTAGCGGGATGTGTGACCAGACACATGACTGAGATGTACCATTGCTTCTCCTCGATAAATCACAATTATTTGCAGCAAATTACACAAACTTTATATGAAAACTGTTGTCTGGATAATTCAGTGACTTGGGTGCCTAAGGTTGGGTGTTTAATCACCACGGTGCTTTCTAGGAGAAGAGCCAGCCTATGTCACCTTGGGCAAGATGCACAGGTCCAGAGGTTCCCCGAAGACGAATAAAATGATAAACCACTCCTGAATACTCTATATCTAGAAGTATTTAAGGGACCCTGGAAAGGGTCCCTTAAATCAGAATTGCCATAGTTGTGGTAGTAGTGGTAGTAGTCGTATCAGCAACAGCAGCAGCAGGTACCTCAAAATTGCTGAAAATCTGCTATGATGATGTTTACTTATTTATGAGTCCTGTTTGGAGAGGGTCAGATGATGTATACAGTCTATGCATGGGCTGTTCGACCCACCTTGGGGTTTTCTGCTTCCATTTTGGTCATTGTCCCCACTGCTGGTCTTGTTCCTGCCATTCTTCCAATTTGATGTGGCAATAAACCTCGAGGCAGTTCCAGTTATGAGAAGCTGTGTTATACACTGCAGTCGGTATTGTATTATTGATGTTCTATTGCTCTTTGTGGAAAAGAGCACACAATGCAGCCTATCCTAGCGAGACTATTTGGAGTTACGTGTGGAACTGAAGCGTTAAACAATGCTATATTCATTAAACTTTAGAGAAAGTGAGGAAAAGAAAAAGACTTTGTGCAATGCCAGATGTAAAGTTTTTATCTACAGCTCACCCAACAATTATGCTATTTCGGTCTCATGGCAAATTGCTGAGTACTAGCCATTTATAAAGATTAATTCAAATCTAAAAACAACAGTATAAAATATCCTTCACTGAAGGGGCTCCTATAAATAGGTACATTCAGAAGGATAATTACATACATATGAAGTGTGAGTTGATAACATACATGGGGGATATTTTGGAAAGTAGCCAGCTGCCTCCCTCCTTCAGGATAAGTGTTTGGGAGTTTACAGTAGGAAATCCGATATCATATTGCCCACATGTGGGATTCATTTGCCAGAGCCAGCTGTGTATGGAGACATTGAAGCTGATGTAATTCACCCTAAAAAATAAATGGGGTTAGAAGTTCTCTTCCATGGAAAGCGGCAGCACATCCCCCACAAATGAGACAGGACTTTATCTCCACTGGCGAATTAAGCTACCTATGATCAAGTACTAAAATGAATTCCATATGCCATGATGTAATCACCTGTAAAGGTGAAACTTTCCAGCAAGAACATTTTGTCAGCACTTCGAAGTCAATATACCAAGATTTCCTTGACGAAGACATCTTTAGAATCACAGTCTTTCATTTGTTTTCCTGTTTGTTACCAATAGGCTCAACCACAACTATACTATGCCTCTAGACACAACATTGTTGCTCAGGCAAGGTAGATTGAGTGGGTATGGCCATAAAACAGATGAATGTGGCCTAAACGCTTTTTATGCACATGGCAGATGGTGATTCCATTCTGATGGGATGGATTCAGGACCATTAGTACAGACAATCCTTCTCCGTGTCTGGAGAAAGTTTTGTCTATACTAATTGACTCAAGCAGTCAAAAGCACATTGCTGATTGACCATCTAGAGCAGTGCTCCCCAACCTTTTTATCACCGGGGACCGGTAAATGTTTGATAATTTTTCCCTGGCCCACTTGCGGGGGATGGCGGCGATGGCGGGCGGGCGCGATGGCGGGATTCCATTCTGATGGCGGGGGCGAGGATTCAATTGCCATGGCGGGCGGGCGCGACCCAATGACTCCGTACGACTTGCAGGGCGATGGCAGGGGGTCGCGGCGGCGGCGATGGCGGTAGCGGCGGCGGCGCAATGGTGGCGGCGATGGCGGGCAGGGTGGGCGCGATGGCGGGGGTCGCGGGCGGCGGCGCGCGATTGCTGGGGTGCGGCGGCAGCAGCAGGGAAACACCCGGGCCGGCCTGCGCCGCCCGCCCACCACCTCAACACAGGCGCGGCGGCGGGGAAAAGACCCAGGCCGGCCTGAGACGCCCCTCCCCCTCCCCTAAAAAGAGGCACACATGCACGGCGCCCCCCTCAAGAGGCACGCGCGGCGCCCGCCGGCCAAAGCCCGACCGGCCTGAGATGCCCCCCCCCTCCCCCAAAAAGAGGCACGCGTGGCGCCGGCCACCCCTCCCCCCCCCCCCTCCCTCCCTCACCTCAAAACAGGCGCGGCCTGCCTGCCTCGCTGCCGCCAGCCAAGAGCCCGAGGGGTTCGGGAGTCGCCGGGAGAAAGCGGCCCTTCCGAGCAGGGCTTGGGAACCGGGCCGCCGCCACAGGGGAATGATTGAAGTTCCACCGGTCCGCGAGATCTAGAGTACTAAAGAGGGAAATTGCCATACCAAGACAGCAGTACCACTTGCAGACATACCTTCACTTGTAACTCACATTGATGTTATTAATTTTAGAAAGCTACACCTAGCTGCTGCTGAAGGCCCTGGGGAGCTGGAGAAGCTGAGTGGCCCGAAAGTAGACTTCCCTGCAGCTGCTGAAGGCCCTGGGTAGATGGCCTCGTGGTTGCTGAATGCCCTAGCGGGCCTGAGGGGCAAGTGGCCTGGTGGTACACCATGCCATCACCACCACCAAAGGTCTTTGCCAGCAAGAGAGCCCAGGAAGAGGAGTAAGTAAGGGCCCCGGAGCAGGAGGAGGGTGTAGGCTGCCTGGGAAGGGGTTTCCAGCCCCCATGTTTCATTTTATAAAAATTCATTTAATACAAATTTTTTGAAAAAAATCATATGAAACTAAATGAAAGGAAATGCGGGGGCGGGGAGAGAAATGGAATGAAATGAAATGCAATTATTCCATTTCGTGCCCATCCCTAATGCTTACAAGTTGGAACAAGTTCAGAGCTGGGAGACAAGGAGCATCAGGGGGACTGGAAACCAAGCCTTATGAGGAAAGACTGAAAGTCATGGGGATGTTTAGCCTTGAGAAACTGAGGGGTGATATGGTAGCACTCCTCAAATATTTGAAGGGCCGTCATACAGAGGAGCACCAGGGTTTGTTTTCGATCACCCTAGAGTGCAGGACACACATCAATGGCTCAGGTTAAAAGAAACCAGCTTTCAGCTGAATGTATCAGGAAAAATGTCCTAACTGTTAGAGCAATACGGCATTGGAACCAATTACCTCAAGAGGTGGTGATAGCTCCAATGATGCAGGCAATCAAGAGAAATTGGGAAAACTACTTGACAGATATCCTTTGATTTTTATTCCTGCATGGAGCAGAGGGTTAGACTTGGTGGCCTTGTAAGCCCCTTCCAACTTCACTATTCTATTATTCTATTACTTCAGTGCATAGGTGGTGCATTGCTGGTGCACTCTAGCCATGTGATGTGGTGTGCAATAGCAAATGCCTACATTGATGTCTTAACTTACAGCAATTGGCTGCTGAAATTAAACCCAATTGAAAATAAAAGTGTAGATTTTCCAACTGAGTTCTCTTTTTTTAGACTCACCACCTGAGGAAGCCCATTGTTGTCCTCAATCTCTCCTAATTTCTTTTCTTTTCTTTGTTGTTGTTGTTCAGTCGTTCAGTCATGTCCGACTCTTCGTGACCCCATGGACCAGAGCACGCCAGGCCTTCCTATCTTCTACTGCCTCCCGGAATTTGGTCAAAGCCATATTGGTTGCATCGATGACACCGTCCAACCATCTCATTCTCTGTCGTCCTCTTTTCCTTTTGCCTTCAATCTTTCCCAACATCAGGGACTTTTCCAAGGACTCCTCTCTCCTCATGAGGTGGCCAAAGCACTGGAGCCTAAGTGTGAGGGAGGAAGCTACCCAGAAGGGGCCGAAGGTGGGAAAGTGACACCTGCACAGCAAGAGACAGAGAGGGATGAGTGGTTGGAGAAGCAAAGGAGGAGGGAGGAACGTAGAGCTGCCCAGGACAGAGAAGCCCAGGAACGGGAAATGCTATGGAAACAGTTCAAGGATTCCATGAAGATTCTGGAAAGGGAGAAGGAGGAGGGTGAAGCTAAGACCCTGGTTAAGGAGGAGAAGGAGCCAGAAACGGTGGGAAAACCTAGCCAATCAACGGTGGTGGAGGTGGGGTTCGGACAGTATAAAAAGGGAACACCATGTGTCTTGCATCCAGTCTGGGACTGGGTTTGGATGGAGAACCCATGGACCGGAGATTGGGAACAGATTATGATGCCTAAGCCAGAGGCTGAGAGCTACAGGAGATGTGCTCACTGCCAACACTGTTCATATTGGGGTGAACGGGAGGCTCATGATTATAACCGGAAAAGAAAGGAAATCTGGAAAGAATTGGCTTGGGAACAATGGCTGTCCAAGCTGGAGGAGGAGGAGGAAAGAACCAGGAGAATGTGCACCGGGAGGGGTCTGACCTTGAGAGAAGACTATCCCTTCAAATCCCACTGCCAGAGATGTCCTGGGCCCAAACTCACTTCGGAGATTGGGGTGCAAGTGGGGGAACCGAGCCTCTTCGAGAGGGAGGGGAAGGAAAGTGGTGGAACCAAATCACCCCAAGACTAGGAGGAGGGCTGGATTTCTCTGTATTTACCCCGTTGTATGAATCCAAGAATAATCCGTTTGTTACCGATGTTAAAGATGTTGGAACTGTTATTAAGAAAAGAACCTCCCTAATCATGGAAGAACAAAATAAAAGTCCAGTTTATTCTTTCAAAGACGTGTCTTTATTGAGGCCTGAAAGGCGGGACGCCTGGGAACAGAGAGAAACCTCACACTAAGCTTCAAAATTTCTTTTCTTATCTCCTGTGATAACCTCCTCTACAATTGATTCAGACAAATTGGACCTATATGTCAAGTTCCTGAATTTGGTTCCTTGTCACCATCCTCATAGGTGTCCTTGTGTAACTGTGCAACCCCTGTGCCCTCCTATTTACAGATTTGGAAATGCCTGTTTTCTTTTTTACTCCCTAGCTTAGTTCTTCTCTTCCCAGAAAAAATCTTCTTCACAGATTTGCAGGTCTTACTGGAATGCTACCTATGACTTAAATTCAATTGGCAGTCTTAACTAGAGTAGAGCCATTGATTTATATATGGTATGTGCTGACTTATAAGTTACAGTTGGCACAATGAGTCAACTCTAGATAGGACTAGCTATTGGGATTAGGTCTATATCCCTACTTTCTCCAAATTTGTAATGTATGATTTGTTTATTTCAGGGGTGTCCAAACTTCGGGCCTCCAGATGTTTTGGACCACAACTCCCAGCATTCCAAGCCTGTATTGTCAATGACAAAGGACTGTGAGAGTGGTGGTCTGAAAACATCTGGAGGGCCAAAGTTTGAACACCCCTGGTTTATTTGAATCTCTGGCTTGATTGTAACCCCTCCTCTTTAGAGAACCTAGTTTTAGGTCCATTCTTTTCTTTCACTTTGGCCCATGGCTGAAAGGCTCCAAAATATTTATGACAATGACTTCCTTCTTCAGGTTTTAGACATTTTAAGAGTAAATCCATATTTTTGAATTTTTTTCATGTGCACTAAGCAGTATTTATTTATTTATTTATTTATTTATTTTAAGGCTTATATACTGCCCGTCTTCCCGAAGGAACTCCGGGCGGTTCACAAACAGGCTAAAAAACAGCTGACAATCAAATCAAAACCATATAAACACATAACAGCAATTTAAGAAATTAACTCATAACAAGAAAAAGAGAAAAGAGAAAAAAAGGCAAGAGATAGACGGTGGGGGAGGCAAAAAAATTAAAAGTCACCAAACGCCTCTCGGAAAAGCATGGTCTTGCTTGTACGTATAACTGTCTAGATCATCAGCTTGCTACAGCATCTGCACAAATAAATTTTATTTTCAAACATCTGCAAAACAAAATGATTACATCCAAGTAGCCCTTAAAACACTTCATTGCATTCAACTTATTCAGACCTCTGGTGAATAACTGCTAATTTGCCCAGTTGTACATACGTAAGTGGAAGACGTTCCAAATTAATTTTGGTTTGGTGGCTATTTTTTTATTTATTTTTTTTTGCTAAGCATCATAAAGGCTCTTCCTAAATAACATGTTGCTGACTATGAGACCCAAGGAGACAGACAGAGATAAGTTAGGAGGATATAATCAAGTTTGTGACTTGATCACCACCTTAAGCACAAGGTGTTTTTATAGGATGACATAATTCAGTGGCTGTTACAAGTAGGTAATTGTTTATTCATCTTTATTTCAGTTCAGGTGGTTGTGCAAATAACGGCAAGGGTATAATTCCTGCATTTCAGTGGTGGAATATAGAGTATTTCAGCAGTCATTCGCCAATGACCTGTGGATGACTTTGCACAGTATGAAAAGGGCATGGTTAGGGCAACTTTGGGTTCCTTGTTTCTGGAGACATGAATCATGTCTGAGAGCAACATTTCTACATGAACAATTAGGGTTAGGGAGAGACAAGATCCCTTTTCTTGGACATGGTCAAGGTTCCAATTAAGCAGGACACACAATTATTCACACAATTATATGGACTACATCTTTAATCTACATATTATTTCAAGGAATTGTCTTTATCCCTTGACTAGCAGAGTTAGCAATTTTTGCAGCCCATATAGCAGTGGTGGTGAACCTTTGGCACTCCAGATGTTTTGGTCCACAACTCCCAGGATCCCAAGCTTGTATTGTCAATGGCAAAAGGCTGTGAGAGTTGTGGTCCAAAACATCTGGGGTGCTGAAGGTTCGCCACCACTGCTATATAGCAGTCTTCTCCTCTTTGGATTTCTTGTCTTATGAGGGTTCGAAGGCACCTGCCTAGCATTCTACTGCCAAAACTATTCAATTGATACATTCCAATGAATATATATGCTACCCCTCTTTAAATATTTGCCTTATTCTTTCCTTCAAAAGCCTTCCATGAACGTGTTATGCCTCACCCTAACTCTCTGCTCTTATTCCCAATACATCCCTAACCAGCTTCTCTATTTCTTCCACCTTAAGCTATGCAAAGGGCTCCCATTCCACTAAAATATTACTCTTTCTATCTCACTGCACAGTATGCTTCAAAACACCTGTCAAAACACCTTTGTGGTCTCACTTCTCCTGCTTCATCAAAACCCTCCAAAATCTCTGTAACTCCTTTTTTTCTGTAAAAACTCTGAGATAAGGCTAGTTACCACACCAAATACACTATACACAGTTAAAAGCTGAAATTATGCTAGTTTTTCAATGATAGGACTCCACCAGAACATGTCAGAGCATTCATGCTTCCAAATAATGCCTGTGTTTACCAGCAGCTGACCAATCATGTAACAAAGCAAGTTAATTTGCCAACTACTGGAAACATGAAGAACTCATGCCATGTCAATCTGGCATCTTTCAACATGTAAGGAATTATCTTTTCTAATGAAATGCTATATAGAATGTATATTTTGATCCTAAGTTAGATTTCTTGTTCTGTATGGATTCTATATTTTCATTTTGTTATATTTTAGTTTTGTAATGAGTAATCATAATTCATGTAATCTATGTTAGTCTTGATAAAGGAAATCTTCACAGAAAAAGTCTGGCTCCAAACCACAATAACGGGTCAGAGGATGCAGAGCGCTGGCTGATGAATCACCAGCCTCAATGGTTGAAAAGAAAGTTCCTCTTTCCAGTGTATTAATGAATCAGAAAAGTCAGCCAGATAACATACTGTAGCACTTCCCTTTTTAGATGACCCATAGCAGCCAAATAATGTTTGCTTGAAACAAATAGCACAAGCCAGCAACTGTATCTAGGGGTGGCACAAATAGTCTGAATTAGCACAAACCAGCTAACAAGTCAAACATGTGGACAGGGCCGTCTTAAGGATATGTGGAGCCGTGGTTCGAAGATCCCTCTGGCGCCACCCCCGTTTCACAGAGCTGTCTACCTTCCTTTTTTAAGGGAGCTAACGCGACACTTAAATATTATAAAGAAAACAGGAAACTTTTCATGTTGCTCATTTATTAACAATGCACTTATTAAGTATACAACACCACGACATTGTTTTGTTTTTGCTTGTTTGGTAATGTCCCAAAAAATCTACTTTTCGAGCCTTTCTATGAGCAAAATCCTTTATAAGGTCACTGGTATCTATTGCTACTTCTTTTTCAATACTGATCATGGCAAGGTTTGACAATCTTTCTTGAGACATAGTTGATCTTAAATAATTTTTTATTAATTTTAATTTTGAAAATGATATTTCACCTTCTGCAACAGTCACTGGTACTGTTAAATATATACGTAGTAATATGGACAAGTTCGGAAATACTGATGTCAAATTATTTGAGTATATATAATTGAAAACATCCAGTGGAGTTGTGTCACTATTGAAAACAATTGGTAAGAGTTCTAGCTCATGAAATAGATCTTCTCCATCTATATCAGCAGCTCCACTTTCAGAAGTCAGTTTCTGTTGCAATTTCAGACACACTGCTCTTTTCTGGCCTGCCTCTAATTTTTTCCATTTGTCTATATTTTGTAAAAATGCAAAGCTGTCATTGTGTGCACTTAACAGTTCAAACCATTTAGTTTTGTAATTGCCACGTCAAACAAATGAAAATAAAAATTTACTTTAAAGTTGTTCTGTGGATCTGTAATTTTCTCATCGGCATGCTCATAACTGAAAAATCTTTTTCTGGGCCGTGGTCGTCCAATGCTTGTAAATACAGTTTCGCATTCTATTTCTTCAGCAATTGATGTAGCTTCTAACAACATACTGTCAAATGCAGAGTCTGTACGCATTGTTGCTAAGTTATTCTTGGCCTGCTCAATCATTTTGACTGCTTCTGGGAGAACAACATCAGGCTTCTGTAAGATTTTACTAACAACATTAATTTTTGTTAATATCTTAAGCCATGTCACCAAAGAACATATGAATTGGAAAGACTTCAATTTCAGCATCAATGAACTCGTAATGTTTCTTGTGTCACCATCTCTCTTGTTATCTGAATAAATTGAATATAGGGCATCATAAACCTTTTCCAAATTAAAACAAAGTGCTTTCAGTGCCTCTACTCTACTTTCCCAACATGTGTTTGATAATGGTTTTAAGGTTAAATTTGGCACCTGGTCCAAGAGCATTTGCCAACGTGTTGTTGATCCAGAAAAGAATACATATATTTCTTGAACAACAGAAAAAAAGTTGGTCACTTCCAGGGAGCTTTTAGCAGCATCATTCACTACTAAATTGAGGCTATGAGCTGCACAAGGAACATAGAAAGCACGTGGATTTATATCCAATATTTTTCTTTGGAGACCTATATTTTTCCCTTTCATATTTGCACCATTATCATATCCTTGACCTCGCATGTCATCTAATTCAATATTTGCAGATTTTAAAAAATCCAAGAGAATCGTCGCCAGTGCTTGTCCAGAAGTGTCAGCAACTTGGAGAAAGCCTAAAAAATGCTCTCTCACCTCAGCCTTTTTTGTTACTGTGTTAAGGTGTACGAACCTAACAACAACAGTAAGTTGTTCCTCATGTGAGACATCAGGAGTGCAATCCAAAATAATAGAATAGTATTTAGATTGTTTCAAAAGATTAATAATGGTCATTCTTATCCTTTCACCTATTACATTGATCAATTCATTTTGAATATTATGACCCAGATAATGAGGCATGCGCTGTTGAGCATTTTGAATATGAGTAATATGTTCTGCTAATATATTATCAAAAGTAGCAATATTTTCAACCAGATGGATATATGGTAGTTTGAACCCACAAATGAGGAAGCAGCATCATAGTGAACCATTAACAGAACCAGCAGAAGGCAATCAGACAAGTCAGTTAAGTAATTAAAAAGGACTAGCAACCCCATCGCCCACACTATAATCATGTTGCTTTCCTACTGCATTCTCCACCCCTGAACATCACACTACAATTCCTACATGACCAAAACACCATCTACAGACACTGTCTTTGCAAGAACGCTGTCTTTGCAAGAGACAGAGAAAAGGAGGCAGGGCCAAAGGGGGTTGGTGTTCGGAGTGGCTGATATCTCCAACTGCAGTTAGGAAGATGCCTAGCAGGACTGTGCTTGCCCCCCCCCGCCTGCTGGCTTACGCTCTGTTCTCCAAGGGTGCTGCAGGAATGGAGAAGGAATGGAGAATAACTGCACACAATTGGGGTTAGGTGGTGGTGGGGAGCGGGCTAGCCTTCTCCTTCGACTCCTTCTTTTGGCATCACTGCCCCCCCAACAGGAGAGAGGAGGGATGCTCATGCACCCAAGGCATGGTGCGCATTACTACTCTTCCTAACTTGGGAGCCGACCTTAGTTCAGCCTCCAGGCCCATCTCTACAGAGGCTCAGGGGGCTATTTAAGAGAAAGCGGACCCTGCACTTCTGCTGTGCCTCAAACAGGGCCCCCTCTATTTCCAGCCCCCCCATGCGCGTTCATCCAGACGTCAATCCCCATTGTCTTGGCTCTATAAATGGGAAGGTGCGCCTGAAGGGAAGGAAGACTTTGGGTCAGGCTGAGAGATGGGGGGCGGAATGGAGAACCTGCCCCGCCCCTTTCCCCGGGTTCAGCGGAGAAGCCCCAACTGAAGCCGCTCCACGTGGAATGTTTGGGAGTCTGGTCGCGCGAGATTTCCCGGAAATCTCGAGCCCTGGGGAAGGTGCGCGTTCGGTGGTCGCCTAGCAACGGCCTCTTCGCGCTTCACCGAGGAGCCATGGAGCCTCGTCGGGCGAGCGGCGCCGGTGGCGAGCAGGAGCCCCAAGAGGAGGAGGAGCGGCGGCAGCGGCGGCAGCGCTGCACCGTCACCGACCTCAAACATCAGGCTGCCGAGTATTACCGGAACAATGAAGTGCCGCAACGCCTGGAGGAAGTGCCTGGAGGAAGTGCTTAACGCCATGTTCTACCACCGCCCCGACGACTTCTACCAGGTTCTGCTTTCCTGAATCTAAGAGTTGGGGTTTGGGGGTTCAGGCGCCCTTGGGGTTCAGGCGCCCTGGTTCATTGAACCACAAAGGCCTATGGGAAAGTCGCCCCTGCATGTGGAACCATCATGGGTTTGGGGTTTCTCTGGTTGGTCTAATACACATGGCTGGCTTAGGAAGATAATAAAAGCTATACCACTCCTCCACTCCTTTCTTGCAGCCTATTCCTGGCAGAGCGAATCTCCATTCAGACCCATCAGAGCCTCACAGGTATTCTCACTCTGGGTAGCCACATGTAGAGAGGCCCAGAAAACGACCACCAGAAACTGGGCATTCTCAGTGGTCTCCCTGTCATATTGGAATAAACTTCCAAGTGAGATTTGCCTTGCAGAGTCCCTGCCTGCCTTTAAGAGAGCTGTTGAAACCTTGCTCTTTAAAGAAGCGTTTGGCGAATGCTAATTTAATTTAATTTTTTTCTCCCTCTCCCTTGCTCTTTGGACCAATAGAACAAGACTCCTTGCTGGTGCATGTTGTCTTTATGTTGTTTATTGTGTTAGTTAAAGGCTTTTTATATTTACTGTTGTATTATTGTTTTTTTTAATTGTATTGTATTTTTTAAAATTGTATTGCCGGGAGTTCCTTCTGGAAGACAGGCGGTATATAAATGAATGAATGAATGAATGAATAAATGAATAAATAAATAAATAAATAAATAAATAAATAAATAAATACTATTTCACCACCATGTGTTTGTATACAATATTACTTGATCCCGCTGCTTAAGAAGAAACATCATTTCTTAAGGTGGCCCCTTGAAACAATGTGCGGAGTATATGGCAATAAGTCCAGCCAGATGGAAATAGTCAGCAGAAACTAAGTGTAGTCTGATGAGGACTTCCACTGTAACAAACAAAAAACAAAAAACCCACCCAAAGACTGCTTGAGAAAGAACTCACCCCCATGTTTTTAACCTGATCTGTATGCAGAAGGCATTGTGAGCAAGCAGGAATGGCCCAACTGATGATGAGTTATTCCTCCCCCCCTTCCAATTCTAAGCAAACTTGAACACACACACCATTCCCATTCAAATTAGAACTGCTGCCACCTGTGTCTATTTGCCTTAGACAAGGATGGCTGCCAAGCCTTGGCTTCCCACCATTCCAGCTCCTCTTATAGCAGCCCGCTGGGCAGACTTCAGGCATATTATACTGGCAAAGATATAAAATGTGTTGAAGATATCAGTACCATCAGGTCCTGTTTCGAGCACATTGGGCAACATGTGTTCTCCAATGGACTTGAAACACTGAAGGGTTTGAGGTCTTCCTTGATTGTTTGACACAAAGTTTTTTGAGACCTGCCTCGTTTTCTCTTTCCTCCAGGGAGTATCCACCACAATTTTCAGATGCCAACCTTTGGGCATGTGTACAATGTGGCCAACAAATTGCATTCAATATTTGTTCAGAATTGTTGGTGGCTGTTTTGAATCTGATCTTTGCAGCATTTCTTCATTAGTGATATGATCATGATATGATCCATGAAGGTTTTCCCCCCAAGGCAATATATTTAACCATTTAATAATATTGGTTGTGCATTTCCAGAAACTGTAGCAGGCATAACAATATTCTTGAAGAATTTAATCTTTGCAGTTGTAATTATGTTATTATGTAATTATGTTGACCAAAATTGAGTAGTGGTACCATCTTAAGATAAATTTAATTTGTTTTATGGGTCAATTCATTTTACAAAAAAAAATTGTCTTGTGAAATGCAGTTTCCCATAGGAATGAATGGGAAACCAATTAATCTGTTCCAGAAGTCCAAAAAGGGGGGGATGGAAGCCTCTTTTTTTGTTCAGACCTCTTTATAAAGTGCACTTTAAAGGCATGCAGAACTGGAACCTTCCCCCCTGCAATCCCCCCTCCCCCCCAGTGCAATGCAAAAGAAAAACTCCAAGACAAAACCCCAGGTCACTCCCACCAAATGTACAACAAAAAGCAATGCAAAGATGACAAAAGCAAGCAGCAAGACAAACCTCAGGTTGTTCCCACAAAAAGTGCAATGGAAAACAAGGCAAAAACACAAAAGAAAGCAAGGAAACTTCAGTTTCCTACCTTTCCAAGTTCTAGAAGTCCACAAACTGCTGCAAAACAATGTCCAGAATATCTCCAAAACTTGATGAAAAAACTCCTCCCGCCCCTCCACAAATGATGGGGGGCACAATGCATCCTGGATAACTTGTTTCAAAATGCGGAATGGATTTTCATCTTGGCAAGGCACCCCATAGGCAAAAATTTCATCTTGCAAAACATGCCTAATCCCAGAAATTTTATTCATTTTACGAAGAATTCATCTTATGGGACATTTGTCTTTTGAGGTGTACATATATGTTCGTATATGAAATGAAACACAGCTGAAGCCATTCCAGTCCGGCAGTTGATGTCCTTGTCTGTGCTTCCATCAGTAGGCATATTACTGCAAAGATAAGTGAATTGATGGACTTGCTTGGCCATGGGCAACTGTAGGCATGCTGCCCTGGACTCCTTCCATCTGCATAACCTTGGTCTTCTCAGTATTTATACAAAGGCCAACCTTGCTGGCTTCATTGTCTAGGCTGGTGGTCATTTCTTGCAAGCATGCTCTTGTTTCACCAAGCAGTACAATGGCGTCTGCAAAATTTAAATCTGTTTGGTTAGCTCTTGCCCATGGAATCCCTTTTCTCAAGTCTATCTTCTTCTTCAAGTGCCATGTCCTCATAGAATGTTGGTGATCAGTAGCCCGAACTGGTTTCTATCTAAGGCTATTCTAAACAGAGCAGCTGCGCTCACTGCAGACCATTGGCGTAGGTTCTTAAGCCAAAATGTTCTTCTTCACCCCGGGCTATGATTACTGTCTAGTTTTCCTTGAAGGATAACCTGCAGCAGATGGTACTTCTTATTGCGCATTGTGTGTCCAAAATATTGCAATTTTCTTCTCTTTGTGGTATTCAGGATTTCTAGCTTTTTATTCATGTGCTGTAATACAGCTACATTAGTGACTCTGGCTGTCCAAATTATCTTCAGAATTTGTCTGTACGTCCGCATTTCGCATGCTTTCAGCTTCCTGCCTAATGTGTCTGCACCTGCTTAATGTTTTAAATAGTATATCCTATTGTATTTGTAAATTATGTATGACTATATTGCTCTGATTGTGTGCTGCTTTGATCTTGCCATTGGGTAGATGGCATGGTGATAAGAAACCAAATAAGAAATGAAAAACAGAGAGATAGGAGAAGAAAGGGTGAAATGAGTGGAAGGGAAAATCATTTATAAAAAGTGCCTATAAGAAAATGCAGTCAATAACATAAATGGGGAAGATGCTGCCCTTTGCAACTGTGGAAAAGAGGAGGTAACACTACCCTCAACATGTCCATTAATGGACATAAATCCTTTGATATATTTCTTAATTGTACTGTGGTACTGGGGACACAAGCAAAGAATAAAGGTGGGGTGAGATAGAAAGGAAAGAGGGAGAAAAGCAAATCAAAGAAGAAATGTAAGCAAGGATCAAATAGGGCACTGTGGCAAGCTGAAGTTCCCAGTAATGAACCCCCCCATTAATTTTCTTCAGGCTTTATGAGCAATAATTAAGATTCTTCATCTTTCTTCCATAGCCTGGACTTTAATTAGCTGGCTGGCACAACACCAGGTAAGCTATTCAACTTTCCACAACAGTTCTTATTTTAAATGGCATTAACCCCTGGGCTGCTGACAAGAACAGGATGCACTGAATGAGTGTTTGCACAGTGCTCCTTAAATAACCAAAAAGACAATTCCCAGTTGGGTGACATAGCCCACCCCTCGGGGCCTACTCTCTGAGGTGCCCTCTCTGCTTATGCCAAAAATCACTGCTGGACCGAAACCAATGAAAGTTTTATTCCTTTTTTGGGAGAATCTGGTGAAGGGCTACGTACTTGGATGCCACTTGATAACTCAGTAACCTATCCCTCTGTATTTATATACTGCAGCTTTCTCTCCCTTATTCAGTAGGCTCTGTTGCTGTTCGTGTTGGGAAGGAGGCAGTGAAAGAATGCTTTGCCTCTGCCTCACTTGGCTGAGCCGTTTGATGAATGGGTGGAGTGTTACCATGGCTCGACATGAAATAAAGCCTCTGTTGTTTTAAGTAAGAGATAGAGATAGAGATGCAATGCAGAAATAAATGCCTCATGGCTGGAGTTGACTCTTGGTGGCATCCAATGTTATATAGTGAATCAGTAGAAAAACAGTGGCCATACCGGCAAATAGGTATAAACATAATGCATAAATAGAAATAAATAAGAAATATTTGTCTTCTTCTCCCCCCAACTCCTAGGATCACATGGGGGGAGGAGAAAAGAGTATGCCATGCACAGGTGGCAACCTTGCAACTAGCAGAGCCCTGGGTGACGTAAGACCTTACTAGTTTGCTGTGTCTGTCATCCTTCACCATTGGCCACGTTGGCTGATAGTTCACATCCATCTCATCACTGTTCGCAGTCCTGCTTGGGACCAGTACGAAGTAAGCTGACCACACGTCCATTGCGGGATGAGGGGAGTTCGTCCCGACCACGCCCCCTGAACTGCGATTTAAGCGGAATGAGAGATTCCCCTCCCTGGCCTTTGGAATCTGCTTGTCATGCTTTTCATTCCGAGATGACTGGCTGTGAGGTAAGGCTCGTCACGCAACGTGCCATTCTCCATCTAGTGGCAGGAGTGTGAAGTGCCATTCGCCAGTACATTCCCTATGGAGTCAGCAATGCAGTGCAGAGAGATTAAAAGACAAATGGCTCAAACTTAGCTCCATAATGCATTGAAGGCAAGGCTTCAGAGAATAGAAACATAGAAAAACGGAAGGTCAGGCTGGAAAAAAAACGGAGAACAAAGGCATGGAATTTCACATCTCATCACGGAACGAGGATGTGCGGTAACAGTCATGCCAGTATCATCCATCGCGCTCGTGCGTACATGGGAACAGGGACAGAACCGGAAGAAGACCACGTGATCACAACCCACATCAACACGCAACGAACTTCCTCCCGGGATGAGAATGGACATGAAGTAACCATTGTTGGCGAAGATTAAGGGAAGTGGCAGAATAACAACAGCCATGTTGCCCTGCTAGTTTCCTCACAAGTGCTACTTATTGCCAGATGGGCCCTACGGAATGCAACCAAACATTCCCCAGAAATCTGGATAAGCATTCCCTTCTGTGGCTAGGCTTCATGCACAGAAATGAAGCCGAGTCTACGTCTGCCTTCCCCATCTCATACATTTTTTTAAAAAAAGGCTATCAAACAAAACTCAAAACTCAAAGAACCAGGCTAAAGGCAATAGGATTTTGAAGGATCTAAACTAGGATTTTGGATAGGATTTTGAAGTACCTAAGAGACAGGGAGGGCGAGTTTATGGAGTTACCAACTACAAAGAAGCTGGTTCATATAATGCGACCAAATGCATTGAAGAAGGAAGTTGTGCAGGAAGAGGCTTTTTCTCACCTTAAAAGGGCAGCAAACTGTGGAATGGATAAAACAGGATGTCTTCAACTTACAGCAGCTTAGTAAAACCTCTTTGAACACAGAGCAATAGCTAACTTTAACAAATATAACCCAATAGAAACATGCCACATTAGAAGCATGTCATTCTTTATATCTAGCTATACCAGTTTCCCGAGTACAGTCCAAAAAACCCAAAATGATACCAGAACAAAACATAACAAAAGAAAGCTCAGTGGCTGCTAAGAAATGAATGTTGCAAAGCTCAAAGCCTCCTTTTAGTAGTCCCAAAATAACAGGTAAATTTTTGATATCTGTTTTTTTTGTCTTTTGTTTTGTTCTGTTTTACTTCGGTGAAAGCCCTGGAGGATTCTGACATGTTGTGCCTCTCGCCTGCCCTTGCCTTCGGGCCAAACCAATTTTATAACAAGCTCCACAGTAAATTATGCATCACTTAGTAACCTGAGCTTAATGTACAGTAAATTAATCTGAATATATTTCAGTGGAGCCCAAAGCAGCAGTATAATCCATCTGAATACCAGGGGAATGACTCTGCTTCAAAGCCTGCCAGATTAATTATAAGCAATGACATTAACAGCAGAAATGTGCTGTAGCAAGTTAACAATTCTTCCTAAAGCTTAGGGAGCTGGGGCCAATTTACTATCAGGCATCATTGTTATCGCCAGAGTGATGACATAAAGATTATGCAGAAGTCAATGCTTTCTGCACGTACTCCGGAGTAAGTGCAACTGAACCCATGGTTAGGTTCTGAACAGCCATGCATGGTTTTGTACTGCCATGCTGAATTTCTGTCTATGCTTAGTTCAGTTTAGTTTAGACTAATATTAATGGGTAATATTTTAATCAATATAGTACCTGTATAATTTGAAAGGAAACTCTACAAAAATGGTTGATGCCCTCTTAGTGTTGTTTTGGTGTGTATTTGTTTAAATAATAAATAATAACAATAAACTTTATTTCTATGCTGCCTTTCTCCCCGAAGGAACCCAAGGCGGCTTACAACAATAATTCACAAAACAATATTAAAATACTAAAGACAATATTTAAAAACAATAATAAATACACTAGAAAAACAATACTAAAACAGCAGTAGCAGCATAATTTAAAAGGCTCCCAGCTGATAAAACAGAGTATAAAGATATAAATAAAGAATTTGTAAAAGGCTTGAGGCTCAGAGGTTTTGAGGCCTTGCTTAAGTGTTTCCAGGGAGGAGGCAGTTCTTAGTTCAAAGGGGAGGGAATTCCATAATACCGGTGTCACTACTGAGAAGGCCCTGTTTCTTGGTGCCACCCCATGCACCTCCCTGGGTGGTGGCACTCATAAAAGGGCCTTCTCTGATGACCTAAGGGGATGGACCAAATTATATAGAAATAGGCAGATTCTCAGATATCCTGGTCCCGAGCTGTATAGGGCTTTAAAGGTCATAAACAGCACCTTGAATTGGGCCTGGAAATGAATGGGCAGCCAATGCA
Organism: Phrynocephalus forsythii; assembly: GCA_029282475.1. Lineage (NCBI taxonomy): Eukaryota > Metazoa > Chordata > Lepidosauria > Squamata > Agamidae > Phrynocephalus > Phrynocephalus forsythii. The sequence continues at coordinate 125,606,058 of JAPFRF010000001.1, read as the reverse complement.
GTCACTGGAGAAGTCAAACCGCCTAGGTCCAGTAACTATAAGGCCTGCTGCATTCTGTAGCAGTTCCAGTTTCTGAACCGTCTTCAGGGGCAGCCCCACATAGAGTGCATTGCAATAGTCTAACCTTGATGTCACAGTGGCATGTATCACTATGGCCAGGTCTGCATGATCCATGTATGGCCACAGCTGGCGCACCAGCTGAAGCTGGGCAAAGACCCCCCTGGCCACAGCTGCTACCTGGGAGTCCAGGAGCAGCTCTGAATCCAGGAGGACCCCCAAGCTGTGGACCTGCTCCTTCAGAGGGAGTGCAACCCCATTCAGAGCAGGACGATATTCCAGCACCTACATCAAGGCTTTCCAAACCAGGAGAACCTCTGTCTTGTCCGGATTTAATTTCAGCTTGTTAGCCTTCATCCAGATCCCCACTGACTCTAGACAGTGCTCCAGGACTTCAACTGCCCTCCTGGAATCTGAGGGAAAGGAAAAATACAATTGGGTATCATCAGAATATTGATGGCACCCCACTCCAAATCCCCGGATGACCTCTCACACCAGTTTCATGTAAATGCAGAATAGCATGGGGGACAGAATAGAACCCTGTGGCACCCCACATTTCAAGGGCCAGGGTGCCAAAGAGGCATCCCCCCAGCACCACCATATGGGACCGATCCTCCATGTCAGAGCAGAACCACTGCAAGACAGTGCCTCCAACTCTCAACTCAGCCAATTGGCCCAGAAGGACACCATGTTCGATGGTGTCAAAAGCCGCTGAGAGGTCCAGCAGGACCAACAGAGACACACTTCCTATGTCTAGTCCCTGGCGTAGATCATCACCAAGGTAACCAAGGCAGTTTCTGTCCCATAACCTGGTCTGAATCCCGATTGAAAAGGATCAACCAGTGCTTTTCACATGTTGCTTTCACCAACCCAATATTTTCCAAATCCTTTGAACTATCAGTCCCATAATTAGAGCTGTTGACTAGCAACGACCCAATTTGTAGTCCAACACATCTGGGAAGTGCCATGTTGGAAAAGAAAGAGTGACACAGAGCTGCTGGATAACTCAGTGGTTTAGGCATCCTGGCTGCAGTGACAGAGATTGGGAGTTTGATTCCCCACTGTGCCTACTTGACATGACTTGATGATCCAAAGGATTCATTCCAGCTCTGCAGTTGTTGTTGATGATGTTGTTGTTGTCATTGTCATCGTCATCATCATCTCAATCATGGATCTAACAATCAGTTCAATTAAGTTTTGTGGCTTATCTCCAACTTTCTCTTCATTCTCACTCCAGCACCATTCACTTTCAAACCTCATGGATTGTTTGTCTGTGCTGAAAAAGGTTGTTTAGAATAACTTTATTCCAGTTAGAGGACATTGAACCAGTATAATGCCAAAGTGTGGCACCAAAGACCAATGGGCAAATCCAGGTTGGAGAAGCTCTGCAGTTCTAAAATGATGGTGATGATTTCTAATTAGAAATATCTGGAATACATCTGAACATATGCATCATATTTTCTGCACTGCTAAACAGCTGCATCTGAGGTGCTGCACAACTTAGGTGGAAAAATTTAACTCTAATATCATCACAAAAAAGAAACTCTTAACATTCCTTGCATTAGCTGGGCTCTGATAGAAGTTGGTGGATAATTTTCAGAACCTTCCATCCATATTCTGCCAAAGAAGCTCTTTACTCTCCTCTGATTCTTCTTCTCCCTCTCTTCTGGTCATCTCTGCAAAACTGATTGTGGTGTTCTGCCACAACCATACAAACCTTGCTCTCTGTGGTGCACTTGTTTTGTTTCTGCCTACACCCCATGTGGCAGTGTTGGCTACATACGTCAGCCAGGAGATAGAAAACTTATTTTGCTATGTTTACCATCTCTCTTCTTCTCCTGTCTGTGGCTCATGCTCTTTCTACGCCACCATTGTAAGATACAGAATGAATAAGCTAAAACTATTAACATGGTGGGTAAACGTTGAGCTAATAAAGGGTGTTTATACACGACCCCTAAGCTGCGCTGCAAATGGCTCCCAGCTCCAGAGCTTAGAAATGTTTTCCCACCAGCTCCGGAGTTTGGAGACAATTAAGTGCGACCCCGCCCACTTTAGCGCGACCCAGCACATTTTTCATGTACCTGCTCTCTGCAGGTGAAAAAAATTTGATGCGGATAAGAGTGCCGGGCTCTCCTGGCTTGTCTGTTGTTTTTTTGCCTCCCGCCCCTTTAAGAGCTCCTTGAGACGGAACCAGGAAGTAACGGAGCACTCGTGGCAAGTTCGACCGGCACCGGCAGGTTAGTAAAGGCTTCTTTTGTCCTTTTTTCCCTCCCACCCCACGCCGACAGGAGCAGGAAGTGCTGAGGGGTGGGTATGGAGGAACAGAAACGAACCCCCAAGATCTCTGGTCCGAATTTAAGGGACCAGCGGATCTTAGGGGTCGTGTGAAAAGGCCCAAAGACTTAATTAAATTCAGGATGTGATCAGACAGGGATTTGTCTTGTGATTTGGTTTGGTTTGGAGACAGGCTGGTTCCCTCCCTTTTCCGGTGACCGCACAATGTACAGGCAATTATGAACTGTGTTGTGTTGTGTCATTAAAAGTCGTGACCGACTCTTTGTGACCCCCATTTCAATGGAGTTTTCTTGGCAGGAATACTGGAGTGGCTTGCTAGTTCCTACTCCAGGCGCCTACAGCACCTGGTATTCCCTGGTGGCCTCCCATCCAAGTACTAACCAGGGCCGACCCTGCTTAGCTTCCGAAATCAGGCGAGATCGGATATGCTTAGGGCATCTAGGCAGCTAATTATGAACTAGTTTGACCCTTATCTGTGTCTACTTGCACCTTTTCAGGTCCCTAGCAGGAGCTCTTGTTTGCTTTTTTTCGAGGTAGGAGAGGTTAGTGAAGATAAGATTGCTCCGTTTTAGTTTGGCTGTACTGAAATTCCAGCCTTTATTTTCTATTTTTTTCAACATATTGTTTAGTGTAAAGAATATTTATTTGAAGTATTGAATCAAGGCAAGCAACACTAATAGGGAGGCTCCCCACCAATTCAGCGCTACGTCACTGGGTTGGCAAGCCAATGAACTGATATGTAATTTACCAATCACAGATGTGTAGACAGAAGAGGAGGTATAGGTGGATATCTTCTCTTTTTCTCTTTGGTAGAATCCAGCGGTTTCACTTTGGCAGCAGGCCAATGCACTGATATGTCACTTACCAATCAATTCAAATAATAGCCAGCCTTCCTCCACTCTCCCCTGGAAGGGAAGATGGCAAGGATGGGATCATGGAGGCTTAGCGGGAATGGGCTAAATACGGTCTTTTCGATGTGTGGTGTCACTTCCCATAATGAAACCACCCAATCCTTGCATGCAGATGTAAGGATTGTTCTAAATGTCAGCCTGCAGTTTCAGGCAACCCTGTTTAGCTTGATCCAGTTGGGGATGACTTCACTGTCTAGTCACACCCTAAGTCATCATGTTAATGCAATTAGGTCCTTATCAGATTAAAAGTTAATAAATTCACCTAATTAATTAAACTAATTAATTAAATTATCCAAAGCTATGTACTTACCTCACACTAAATCCTATCCAACATCTGAGTCATACATGGGATCACACTGTGAACAACTTTGCATAGAAAAGTGGTCTCAATTGGGTATCTGTTGTCAATACAGCTCCATCTAGCTCAAGTGCTCTGTAAACATTGTGTGTGTTGTGTCATTACAGTCGTGACCGACCCTTCGTGACCCCATGTCCATGGAGTTTTCTTGGCAGGAATACTGGAGTGGTTTGCCAGTTCCTACTCCAGGCGCCTACAGCACCTGGTATTCCCTGGTGGTCTCCCATCCAAGTACTAACCAGGGCCGACCCTGCTTAGCTTCTGAAATCAGGCGAGATCAGATGTGCTTAGGGCATCTAGGCAGCGCAAACTTGTATTTCATAGATCAGGCTAGTAAAACTGTTGCTGGCAATCCATAAGCCTAGGCCTCAGAATGCCAGCTGAAGTCTCCGGGGAACTGCAATCTTCTAGGGGTCTTCAGGCAAGTTCACAAATCTCCGAATGAGTGGTGTTGAAAGAGGAGAAAGCTTGGTCTTGTCCCATGAGGTCTCTTGAATGCATGGGCACTTATATCTCTCCATTCCAAGATGGTGTGAGGGCTGGCAGGCTCAGATCAAAGAGGCTCGTAAGCATGTTGTGTAACTTCAGTGCATGAAAAAAAGGTGTGGCAGGGGAGTACCTAGGAAGGAAGGAGATAAGTGCATGTGCTTTAGCCCATTACACCTTTTTGTAATGAGACAGGGGGGGGAGTGAAGTGCAAATATCATGACTCCTGACCCTTCTTGCTGATTATGTCCTGGTGCAGGAGCACTGGCTCCCTGAGTGTTGGCCGTGGGCCTTGTTCCAACAACAGCTCACAGGCCAAAGGAACTCCTTAAGTGCTCTGTGTTCTGTAGCTAAGTCTACATGCCCTAGCAGGAAGAGCAGCAATTACTAGAGCTGCTGAGCACATTTTACTGCTTCTGTGGTCCCTGTGAAATAGGTTCTCCTGAGCTGCCTTATTATCAGGTTATCTTGGATTTATTTAGATTCAAAGTTCCCTGAAACAGATTCTCTAGTACAGTAGTAGCTTGGTTTACGAGCATAATCCATTCTGGAAACATGCCCGTAAACCAAAATACTCATATATCAAAGTGAATTTCCCCATAGAAAATAATGGAAACATCATTCATGATTCATTCTGAGGCCCCTTGTAAGTTTTCATTATTTCCTACTTGGAAACAAGAGGCTGGAGGCCACAAACCAGTGGCGGCAATGGCCAGGAGCCAGCGGCCAGGGCAGTGCAGGAGCTGGGCCACAGCAGCTAGGAGTCGGCAGCCACAGGACAGACATGGGCTTATGATGACAGCCAGAGGCAGCAGCTGGACACTGCAGGCCCAGAGGCCACCACCAGCATTATGCTGAGGACTAGAGGGGGTCCCTCTGCTTCTGCCTCCTTCCTCCCTCACAGCCCAGCTCATCTCTTCCTCTTCTATCGTTGCCACCATCTTGGGAGTCTCCCAGTAGAGATGGGCAGGAAATGATTTTTTTGGTTCTTTTTTTGTTTTTATTTCATTACCTAATGAAAAAAAAATGAACTGCCCCTTCAAAGAAAAATGAAACAAAGCAAAATGAAAATTTTCAGTTCTTTCCATTTTGTTTTTCGTTTTCCCATATGAGGGCATTGAAGCAATTAATTCCTATGGGAAACCACTTTTAAAAAACCCGCACCATTCCCCCCCCCCATGCACCCAATCGGGTGGGGGAATTGTGAGGTTTTAAAACTTTTTTTAGTCTCCGAAGCAAGCCTCGCACGCCAGCTGATCGGCGCTTGCCTCAGGGACTAATAAAAAGTTTTAAAGGCCCACGCTTCCCCCATCTCCCGACACCCATAAAACAAAGGTAAAAAACATAAAAAACACGTAAACACACACACACATAAAACACATAATAAAACACATAAAAACTGAAGATGAAACAAAATGAAAAATGAAATATTTTAAAAAAATCATTTCAAATGAAACAAAATGAAAAATGAAGATAAATGAAACAAAAAATGAAAGAAAACACAATTATGGCATTTCATGTCCATCTCTACCTGCCAGGCAACCTCCGGGTGCTATCCCAAGAAAGTGGCAGCAACAGTGAGGAGGGGGGAGAGGGAAGAGATCAGCCGGGCCATGAGGTCAGGAGTGACGCCCTGTCCCACGCTGCCATCACCCCCTCACCACACCTTCACCGTCACCCCCTTGCGATTGCTCACAAAACGGAGCATAATTTTATTAAGAATGTTGCTTGTCTTGAGAAATACTCATAAACCAAGCTACTCATAAACCCAAATACCACTTTACTCATTTCCCCAATCAGGTAGCCCAATTAGTTAGTCTGCAATCAGCTAGCCTAGTCCCTTCCCAACCCTCATCTACCCTCCCTCCACGACATCAATGACCTAGACTATGATCTCAGGTTTTGGCCCTAAAACCTCAGAGACTGGAGCCCTATGTGGGCCATGTCTGGTACCTGAATACATTTTGTACCATTTTATCCATCAAGGCTAGTGGGTCAGCAGCCAAAGATACAGATATAGATGGAATTGGGGGTAAAGAATCAGAGTCTGGGAAAACTAGGTATTCTTACATACTTGCACTCTCATATACACATTTGCACAAATATACTGTCTTACACCTGCATTCATTTACTCCACAATCCAGTCACTGAATTAGAAATGTTGTGTGGTTGCTTTCTGTGCCTTCATTCAAAGTAGTTGTCTTATTCACTCATATTCATTATCCTATTTTATCCGTCCTCACATTCGCAACCCACTTCTTCGTACACCCACACCCACACAGTGCACTAAAGAGCAACAGCAAAACCAATGAACAAACATCACTTGTTTTGATCTGCTCAGAGCTGCAAACCAAAGAGCAATGCAGGAAATGGCTGATTCTTGTCTGTCATGAATATCACAAACACTCTCAGAGTCATCAGATCAATGCCCCTATCTTGAATTACTGGTGATCTGGACGCTCAAAGTGGTCATCATAGTCAACACTGGATGATGAGAGATTTCTAGAAAACATTTTAGACAGCCGGAAAAAAAGTTATCTTCACCCAGTGGGACTACATGGGACAGGAAGCCATGCTCTGACATAGAAGAGGGGTTTATTTTGTCTTTAAACTGGATCCATTTACGTCGTTCCAAAGCAAAATCTGTGCCTGAAGAACAGTGTAGTTGAAGCAATCTGAGGTGGAGAAATGCCCAACATTCCCTAAATAACCAGCTGGAAATTTCACAAAATGTTATTACATTACAACAAATAATTTACTAAGTTTCGCTCACCAGATGAAGATGTTTAATTGTCACATCTTTCCCCAAGAGAACCCGTCACATGAAACTGACTGGTAGGATGCACTATATAATTGTAAACCTGTTCCTATTACATTCTCCAGTCAGACCACCTGAGAGGGAAATCATTAGCTTATGTAGCAAATTAGATTTCTGGTCCCAGGCTATCTAGAGTTACTTATCTCTTGCATCTGGCCTTGTGTTACCTACTCCTAAATGCCTTCAGTTCATTTGGAGGCCTTGTTTGTGACGTTGTCACCATTTTCACATGACAGCAATAAATGTGGACAAACAGTATTGCAGCAAACAAACCAGATTACTTTTCAAGAATAATAATAGCTTTTACCACAGGAGCTCCATCAATATTAGTCACGTTGGGAATCTGCACAATTTTCCTATTGATATTTCTATCACAGTAATTGAGTAATGAAGTGTGCCATTTTAGTGAGCATTGCATAATTGTATGATTATGTTAGATTGGTTCTATCAAGTTGCAGATTCTTGCACAGAGATCATACAATCTGATTTCTGAATATGACATAGTGTCCAGTTACATTTATGTCCAGGTCCAATTAAACAATTAATTTTGTGTTTCTTTCTACTAGGGTTTGCGTAGGGGATGTGTATACTGGTTGTGTACAAGGCCAAAACCAGAAATGGGCATGATCAAAGTTAGAATGAGGAAGGACATGTGATTCAAAAGGACATTGCACAAGTAACTGCAATTCCAGCAGGAATTACCTGGTGTCTTTGATGGAGCTCTTTCACTAGCAAGAACAGTTTTTGTGTGCACAACTGCAATTCATAATATGGGCACAAACCTTGGTTTAGAGGTTCATCCTGGTTAATACACACAGCACCACAGGTACCACACACTCCCTTCTCCCATTTTCCCTATCTATGACCCACTTAACAGCCAGGACACACCACTCTCCTCCTATTCTGCAGCTGTTTGACCAGTCCCTGGCAGGAACACACACTTGTTTGCCCTGCCTCCTTGTTTGAGTGGGTGAACAACACCCAAAGAATTGCCAGCATACAAATTGTCAATGCCAGTAATACTTCAGAATTTAATTTCATTTTGGGCAGGAGCATTTCCCTAAAGTGCCCTGAAATGAAATGGCATTTTTTGTTTGTTTTCATGCTTTGTTTTCCTTTGCTTCCTGGTTTGTTTTGTGCCCATCTCTACTGCTCAGTGCTGCATGTGATCCAAGGCAAGAGGTCCTCACAACTGGCTTAAGTGACTTAGTTGCTGGCTATCAAAAGGAACAGCTCATTCCACCTAAATGTTCGCATTTAAGATTGATTAGGCCTTATAACATCCTGTAAACTATAAAGTAAGAATTATGAAAGTGGTGGGAACTTACAAACCATTGTTTACCAGAATGCTAGCAGGCACTTGTTCATCCACAAAAATATAACAGTCCTCTATTATGAACTATCACTTATGTTTTCAGCCTTCCCTCTTGCTTTATATAAAGTGGAGTAAATGTTTCATAATCTGTATTTATCTGTAGGGATGGACTATACCTCTCTCCACTTTTGAATAGCTCTTAATGACATAGGAATCCTCTTAGGGTCTGAATCCACTAATCCTACTCAAAAAGAACAAACAGTCCTTCATTATATTTTTCAACTTACATCTTTAAATTAGTGTGTTTAGGCCTAGAGTACAATTGACGATTCTACTGCCCTGTGACGTCCTGTTGCTGAGACCACACCAAAGTGACTTCATGGCACTTTGCAGCAGTTAGATGAAGATGACCCATCGCAAAGGAGGAGGAGGATTACCAGGAAACTTCATTTTCTCTGGTACTGAAAGGGTTTTCTTTTTGGTGAAATGTTTAGCATTAAAAGCTTTGTTGTTTTCCATCAAGTCAGGCTGAATAACTTCTGGCCGGTATCCCAGGCACAAGTTTTCCGGGCTGGATATACGAATGATGCCAAGCCTGGCATTGACAGCTTTTATCCCCACCCTGCTGATCTCTAAGCAAGGATACAGTCAATAGAATCCGAGAGGACTCAAAGCCCTCATTGTGTTGCAAACCAACTGGAGAACTAAAGCTGTGGCAGGAGCTTTTAACCTTTAGAAAAATGGTGCAGGCCTCAATCTGCGAGCATGCTTACGTTAGTTAGGACGCAAGAATTAGGGGATACTCTCTCAAATGATGACACTTCCCAAAGTAATTAAGGTCAGTGTTTAATATGGCGAGCACCCATTGCCAATATCCTGAGGTGCACAGAGCCTACTATTAGTCATATCATGTGATAGAACTACCTTCTTAGCCAGTGATATGATAGCCTTTTTAAATATTTGAAGGGGTGTCATACAGAGGAGGGGCAGGATCTGATCTCAATCATCTGAGAGTGCAGGACACATGATGAGCTCACATTGTGAGAACCCAGCTTTCGGCTGAATATCAGGAAAAACTTCCTAAGTGTTAGAGCAGTACTGCAATGGAAGTTACCTCAAGAGGTGGTGAGTGCTCTCAGCACTGAAGGCATTCAAGATAAATTTGGAGAACCACCTGCCAGATATCCTTTGATTTATATTCCTGGCTGGAGCAGGGGGTTAAAATTGATGGCCTTGTATGCCCCTTCCAACTTCACTGTTTTATGGTTCTATGATTGGCAGATTCACATCATCATTTATCCTGACAAAAGAGACTCTACTAATACAAGGAATTTCTTAAGATGGGGTGGGCACCATGCAGCACCTCCAGAGACAATAGCTATTCCAGATACCTACCCCCAAATTTTGGACTGATCTAATTTGTACAACATAACTGAAATGTGCAAGGGAACATTTTTAGCAATGAAGCCAATTTTTATAATAAACTATGCTGGAAGTGGGAGAATGGCCCTACAAGCTCAAGGGACTTCCAGCTTTGCTCAGCTCCTGTCCTATGATAAGTGTCACAGAAACATGGGGATTTACTGCTCTGATTTTATCAATTTGTTTCTCTAGTTCTTGTAGGTATTATAGGTTTAAGGATGTCTGAGATGTATTTGTCTCTATCCAAGAACTACAGAGAATCCAATTATCTGGCCTGTGTGGTGTGCATTATACTGGGAAATTGAGAAATGTGTTAAATATTTATCCAATAATAGTGAACAATTGTCTATGAAAACTAAGATTGCTGACAATTTTCCTGAGAAATCAGCAGTTCATCCACACCATATTTCAACTGCTATTGTTGACCTTGCCATGCCCTTTTCAAATGCTGAGCTACTCGCTGGAAACCAAGTTGATTCAGGAGATAGCACTGTACTGTACAGTGCTACTCCTTTGCTAAATGATGCATTTTACATGTCCATGCATGTCTTGATCATATCTATCTGGGTATGGCTACTTATTATGAAGAGCTGTTCTGCTAAACGTGATTGTTTCTCACTGAGAGAGAATCAGACCTACATCAGGCCATCAGATGCACAGTCTTCACAAGCCTTTTGTAATGAATCTGGAATTGTCAACTTATGGCATGACCAAACTTCAGCCCTCCTGATGTTTTGGACCACAACTCCCAGAATTCCAAGCCTGTATTTCCAATGGCAAAGGACTGTGGGAGTTGTGGCCCAAAACATCTGGAGGGCCAAAGTTTGGACATGCCTGGCTTATACCTTCTTCTTTTTAAAAAGAGAAGTCATTTTTATATTGTGATAAGCTGAAAGCCTTTTCAGTTTCAACACCCGAGAATATGTCAAAGTGGACAATTATTTATTATAGATTCAGCCCCAACAGGCTTGAGATTTGTTCTTTAAAGCTCCTGTTTTATTAGTATGATTTGCCATGGCACTTTTAAAAAAATCCTGTAGAACTATGAACAATATAGAGAAGAAACTGAGGCTCTGCTCAGATTACACCAAAACAGTGGTTAGCAACCCGCTACAAAAAGAACACTGAGGAAGAAATAGAAAACTCTTATTTATTTATTTATTTATTTATTTTTCACACTTATATACCGCTCCTACTTCCCAAGCGGGAACTCAGGGCGGTTCACATAAAAATCAAAAGGAACAAAGACGGTGACAATGGCGGGGAAAAAACTTTCATCACATGGGCCAATAATAAAACTAAGTCAGAGAAAAAAAAACTCTAGTCATTTTTGAAGGCGTCCCTAAAAAGGAGGGTCTTCAGGCCTTTCCTAAAGGACACCAACGACGGAGCCTGCCTCAGCTCGCTAGGTAGGTTGTTCCAGATGGATGGCACCACCACCAAGAAGGCCCGCCCACGAGTGCTCGTTTTGCGGGCCTCCCTCGGGGGGACCGTCTGAGGGCCAATGATGAACGGGTGGGTCGGGCCCGATCTAATTGTCGGTGAAGCCGCTCTGCCAGATAGACAGGGGCCAAGCCATGGAGGGTTTTGTAAGCCAAAACCAACACCTTGAACCTTATTTGGGAGGCAACGGGCAACCAGTGGAGGCGAGCCAGGATGGGAGTGATGCGGTCGAAACGACGCGCACCAACCACCAGCCTGGCCACCGCGTTCTGGACCTGCTGCAATCTCCGAACAAGGTTCAAGGGAAGCCCCATGTAGAGAGTGTTGCAATAATCCAGCCTCAACATGACCAGTGCCTGTACCACAGTCCTCAGGGAGCTCTCGTCAAGGTAAGGGCGAATCTGGGCGATTAACCTTAGATGATAAAAGGCCGACCTGGTCACGGCTGACACCTGGAGCTCCAGGGTCAGACCCGGATCCAGGACAACGCCCAGATTCCTCACTCTTTGCGCCAGCTGGAAGGCGGACCCATCCAGACTGGGAAGAGGGCCACAGTACCCATCGGGGCCACCCCCGAAGAACATAACCTCAGTCTTTCCAGGGTTGAGCCGGAATCTGTGAGTCCTGGTCCAGTCCAAAACTTATTTTCTGCTGGCACTGCATCCAGCAAGCTACTGTGGTTGGGAAACAGGTTGCAAATGAACCAACATTGTTTCTATCTGGTGGTTTAGCCTTTGGTCATCTGCAGCAATGAAATGGTATATCCATTGATGGTAGGAGAAAACCCCTTGTAACTGCATAAACGTCAGTTTCTTGGGCATAGCTAATTTCAGGCATACTGATTTGTTTAGCTGTCTAAAGTTGCAATGTTGCATCCACATACCTGGGAGTAAGTCCAACTGGATTTTGTGGGACATGCTTATGAATGCAGATGGAGAGGACTCATATAATCAAGGTGTAGGGCGGTGCTCATCAACAGGCTGATGATGACCACTTTCCAGTGATGGCCACCTTCTAGCATTTGTGTACATTAGGGAGGGAACATAGGTTCACAGTCCAAAAAGAGCCTGGTTGAAACCCCACAATCCAAGGTCATTTGGTATGCTCAGCTATTCAACAACTTGAACAGAAATTCCGCTGTGTACCTTTTGGATGCAAAGTTCCACAGCATAGACATTGTCAGTTGAATACTACGTTTTCAGCATTTCTGTGGTGGCTACACCATGTAATTTACAATGAACCTGCTTCAAGATAAGTAAATCAATGTATATATATGAATTGGGGTACATCAAAGAAGGTGAAGAATGGGGTCCATGTACGTACATGCATGGATGGAATTTTGGCAGTATGCATCTGTCAGAGACCATGGGCACAACCCTGTTCACTTATGTGATCACATAAGGGCAGTTATATGTTCCTCTCCTCTGGCAGGTCATCCTTGTATCCTTGATTGTGCCATTGTTGTGAAATTGAGCACATGACCAGCTGCACCAAGGACAGCCAATTGCAGAAGAAAACACTGTGTGATTGCCTTTCTTAACAGGACTCCTGGCTCCTGTGTTGCACACAGAAATCTGTATGCAATAACCAGTGTGATTTTGTATGGCACTGCCATATCCTGGATACTTCCCCTCCCTTTCCCTCTTTCTTTTCATTCCCCAAACAGGTGACATCATCATGGCATTGCATATGGCCCCCTATCCTCCGCCTGCCCCGTAGAACAAAACAAACAAACAAAAATCCCATTGGGTGCCATTTGCTTTTGCAATAGGCTAAATAGGGAATTCATTGCATTCTGTTGATGTTATGTTTTGTATTTGTATTAACCTTGTACACCTCCCAGAGTGGCCTTTGTTGCTAGATGGGTGGTATATAAATCTAATAAAGAAAACGCTGCCGCAGTTCAAACAAGCCCAGTGCTCTACAGCCTTCCCTTCCACTGCAAAAAAGTTACTCATCAGGATTGCTCTCTTATTTTCCAACATTGCACAAGAGGCTCTGGCTAAAATGAATGTAAAAGGAAGCTGAAGAAGATTTCATTGTCGACTTGGCTTCATGTATTTGTTCTGAAACTCAAACTCCTCTTGTACCTCACATCCAGCTATTTTAACAACCACATATTTTCCGTACACTTAATGTATCCAACTGCCTAGCTGACTCACTGCAAGAGTAAGCAACTGCCTTTGCTAGGGGCTGAGCTAGTAATACGAGCATACCTGCTTAAAATGATACTTGTAAACATCTGTTTATACTACTTGAACTTTTTTCTACCTCTGTACTGTATATCTCTCCCCCCCCCGAACTCATAGTCTTGCTCCTGCTAACCTGAAGGCATGTATTGTCTGTGTCTTATGCTTAAGAGACCTCCATTCTCCTATCAGACATGACAGTTACATGTGATCAGTGTTCCTTCTGTATCTAATTTGTATAATATCCAACGGACGTAGATAGAGATCTGTTTTATAGGACGAACTTGAACGGAATATATCAATCACAAACACTCACTCACTTTGCATTTTTTCTTGGACAACATATATGCAAGGCTTCAAATGGGTACACAAAAAGACTGACTAATATAATGAGACTTGGAAATTCTTGACTTGGGTGAGATAGTATTCACTTTTAACCTTCACCTCTGTATCTATGTTAGATCATCTAGGTTCCTTATCTACTTTTATTTAAAATCCTTCTTATGTTTTCAGATGTTCAGCCTTAGGTCGAACTTGGCCTTTTTTAGGGCTCCAAACATGCATTTCAACCAGGTTCTATATAATCCAGGCATTCAACCCTGCCTATTTTTCTCTCCTCACCCTTGATCATAAGAACATAAGAACATAAGAAGAGCCATGCTGGATCAGGCTAAAGGCCCATCTAGTCCAGCTTTCTGTATCTCACAGTGGCCCCACCAAATGCATCTGGGAGCGCACAAGACTAGATATCTGTCTCCTGATACCACTCCCCTGTATCTGGTCCTTGAAGTTTCCTGGTTTTATGCCTGGAGATGACACATCTCCATCATGGTTTGTAACCTGTGATGGGCTTCTTCTCCAGGAATATGTCCAATCCCCTTTTGAAGGCATCCAGGCCAGATGCCATTACCACATCCTGTGGCAGGGAGTTCCACAGACTAACAACACGCTGGGTAAAAAATATTTTCTTTTGTCTGTTCTCACTCTCCCAGCCCTCAATTTGAGTGTATGTCCCCTAGTTCTGGTATTTTGTGAGAGGGAGAAGAGTTTCCCTCTATCCACTTTACTCATCCCCTGCATTATTTTGTACGTCTCAATCATATCCCCCTTCAGGCGCCTTTTTTCCAGACTAAAGAGCCCCAAATGTTTTAGCCTTTCCTCATAAGGGAGGTGCCCCAGCCCAGTAATCATTTTAGTTGCTCTCTTCTGCACCTTTTCCAGTTCCACTATAGGCATTTATACACAACCCCTAAGCTGCGCTGCAAATGGCTCCCAGCTCCAGAGATTAGAAATGTTTTCCCACCAGCTCCGGAGTTTGGAGACAATTAAGTGCGACCCCGCCCACTTTAGCGCGACCCAGTGCACTTTCCTTGTACCTTCTCTTTGGAGGTGATAAAAAATTAGATGCGGATAAGAGTGCCCGGCTCTCCTGGCTTGTCTGTTGTTTTTTTGCCTCCCGCCCCTTTAAGAGCTCCTTGAGACGGAAGCAGGAAGTAATGGGGCTCCTGGCAAGTTCGACCGCACCGGCAGGTTAGTAAAGGCTGCTTTTGTCCTTTTTTTTGCCTCCCCCCCTCACGCCGACAGGAGCAGGAAGTGCTGAGGGGTGGGGACGCAGGAACAAAAACGAACCCCCAAGATCTCTGGTCCGAATTTAAGGGACCAGCGGATCTTAGGGGTCTTGTGAAAAGGCCCTAAGTCTTTCTTGAGATGCGGTGACCAGAATTGTTCACAATACTCCAGGTGCGGCCTTACTATTGTTTTGTATAATGGCATTATAATGTTGGCTGATGTATTTTCAATCCCCTTTTTGATAATACCTAGCATGGAATTGGCCTTCTTCTGGCCTTCATCATCATCATCATCATCATCATCATTGTTATTTAGAGTATTTTTGCCCCACCTTTCTCCTTGGAAAGGTACCCAAGGTGTTCAGATGTTCCTGCGGAGCTTCTTCAAAAGCAGGAATGGGGAAAATATGGTCCTACAAATGTTAACAAATTACTACAGGTCCTTTCAGACCTCACCATCAGGAATGCTGCTGGATATTTTAGCTCAATGGCAAATATGCCTCATCCTTGCTTTAAAAGGATCCCCACTTTCTCTTTGCATAATTCAACAGGTTTATTGCTTGCACCACTTGAACATTATCATCCACTCAAGCAGTCTCTTATCAGTAGCTTCACTTCCTCCTGTGCAGTAAAGCTACAGATACATTTATTTCTGCTGCTCAGAGCTGCTCAGAGCTGGTACTGGTTTGCTCGTTTCCTGCTTTAACCAAAGAAATTCTGGCTTGAATTTAACACTTTGAGCTAGCATGAACAAGAGGTAGTCATCACGCCCACTGCCTTTGTTGCACTGTCAACTGTGCTGAAAATGCCTGTTTGGTCCCCCACCCTTTTAAATCTAATGTTCTTTGTACACAACCATTTGGGACTATTTAGAGGAGGAGGAAGATGCACGCCAGTGCCAGCCTTCTCATCCCCACCCCCACCCCTTGATATGCCTTCCGTTGGGTCACACACCCTGGCATAAGAGGAAACACGCTGGAGTGGAAATCCTGACTTGCATCAGACTGTCTGCACTGACTCACACACTCACCAGGCATGAGTAACCAACGTTTGGGGGAAAAGCAACAGTGTGGTGAAAATTTTACAATTTAAAAACAGGTAATTAGCTCCATTGAGGTGCTTATCAACCTCGCAAATCATACCACCCCATTAAAACAAACATCCCAGCCCACTGATCATCCTATTATATAACATTGTGGTCCTTAACAAGACATGAACACAGCTTCTTCGCTGCCAGCACATGTTGTGCTACAGCATATGCAAGAAATGGCTGAGTATTAGACAAGTTCATGGAGAGCAAGGGTATCAATGGCTATCATTATGGACGCCTAAGGACAACCTCCAGGTTGGAAATATAGGCTCAATGTCTCTCAATGTCGTTTGCAGGGAAATCTCTCAATGTCGTTTGCAGGGAATCGTAAGCAGGTGAAGACATCTGCTTGGGATAAACCTGAAGCAAATGGTGAGCCACTGTGTGAGACAGAGACCGAACGTTGGACTGGATGGACTATGGTCTGTTCCAGCAAGGCTTTACGTATGTTCATATGTTCTTATCAGTAAGCAATTCTAATATGGCTTCTCAGAGGTATAGTTGGTGCATGCCTCAATGACAGGTGACAGGAATCTTTCTTTAGGATCCATATAAAGGGGACAGAATAATGAATAATGGAGATTCCAAAGCTGATTTTGTTTCTTGCCTGCCAACAGTCAAACCTGATAGGGGGCTCCCAAAGCATATAATTTGCCCTGAACTGGAAGCAGTTGATGGGATCACAGTAGAACTAAACAACCCTTATTTTGCCTTAATATTAAGATATTGTTTTATCCAAATTAGATGCACCCTGAAAAATCAGGATGGTATAAAGCAGCCCACCTCCTGTTAGTATATGCTCTTACCCAGCTGTGCTAATCCAAAAATGGAAAAGGGAAAAAAGACTGCTTTAATTGTTTTTCTTTTCCCCAGACAAGGACCTAGCCTACAGGCAAGAAGGTACCAGCAAAGGTTCTGTTTATATTGTTAATTTTCTGGTGCATTCTGGCTACCTTGCTACCATCTAATTAAAGATAACTTACTTGAAGATAAAGAAAGTTGGCTAACTGCAAAAGAAAGTAAGTAGCAGGCTGGAAAATGTACTAAGTGAGACTCAAGGAGAAAGAGACACCCAAGAAAAGAGAAGAGAGAGAGAGAGAGAGAGAGAGTGTGTGTGTGTGTTCATTTGTGACAGAAGCAATCCAGTGGTACTGCTGGAGCAGAGCGGGAGGATTAGAAAACAAGATGCTGCCATTGCCCAGGGAACCTCTGAATGTGTTTGCAGTCCTCATATAGTTCTAACAGGTCCTGTGCCCCTCAGCAAGAGAGAGAAGAGCCATTCTTGTCTAAGGTATCAAGCTGCTATTCAAAGCAAAAAAGCAAAGTGTTCTGCTTATATACCACCCCATAACACTTCAAGTAGTCTTTGGGCGGTTTACAGTTTAATTACAGTATGCAGGCTACACATCCAAGTACAGTAATTGAAATATTTTAAAATGTTGCACTGTAGATGGAAGCAGAGAAGTTAGGAAGCATTTGTGATTGCTGTAGTTCATTATAGGTACTTCAGTTAATCGTTTTTAAAATTCCAAGGCAGTTTACACGATTGACACGTGAAAACCCGGAGACTACAGCCACGTGAAAAGCCATAAGTTGTCGAATAACTGATTAAGAAAAACTTAAATATTTCATTAAATTTATGTTTGTGTCACTGAATAATTTTTACTGCTTATGTCTGTTTAGAGAACTTTAGGAAGGCAGCAAGATGGCAACTGTACTTTGGGCTTGTCTGCCTTGGGTCCTTTTAAGGAGAAAGGTGGAGTAAAAATAATTTAAATAAATGAAATATCCATCTATTCATAGACAATTCTTTCATCCAGCAGACACCTAACTGAAAAGAATGCAGCAGTATTTGCAAATTTCCTTTTTCTTCTGAAATATCTCTCTTTTTTATTCTATGCACCATGTTCTCCTTTCCCTTTTGGGGAGTCGGGGATGAGGGAGATGCAGAGACAAAGTAAAAACCATCTTCCTATTTAGTTATTGAAACCTTTTTCTGATTAAAAAAAAAAGACATCCACTGGTGTACTGGACAATCCCATGCTTCATTTTGGGTGCCTGGGGGGAAAACACACACAATTTGGAACATAAATAAATAATTGGAGCAGCAGAAATGAATAAAGAACAAGAAAAACAGAGAGTGGTCATGGATGTTTATGAACTGCAAGTAGAAGAAGAGAAACAGTGAGTGGAGGAATAAACTTGTTCAGTTACACCCCAAAGTCTACCATACATTAGGTTTTATCTGTGGATGAACAATTTATCCCTGCAATGTTCTTTCATTAGCCACCCCCAAGCTGGTTAATAATAATATTTCTATAGCAACTAAAATAATTTGATTAGCAAAGGTTGGCTACATGAGGTTAACATGTAAATGAGGTTGGAGAAGATTAATTAGAACTGGAGTTATTATCAGAGAGATGGTGTGGCAGACAATATTGGTGTCTACGCTTTCTTGGGCTCATCCTATCACAATCCTCAGAATGCTTTGGGAGGGGATTAAATGTTCTTTGTCTAATTATATTATAAACCACCCAGAAAGTACCCTAAACACTAAGGGGTGGTATGTAGGTCAAAACCATAAACAAACAAACAAAGAAGGGAAGTAGTTAGAGGAGAGAGCTAGTTGTTGAGAGATAGGGAGAAGGAAGTGTTGAGTGGTATAGTCTAAAGGTGAAATGAAAAAGGTAAAAGTTCAGAGAAAGATTTGGAGAGGGATAATTGTAACAGAACCTGAATATTTGATGGCCTATGAGACTAAGCAGTGTTTATGCTGTGTTCAGGCTTTCAAAATTATCTCTGCACTAATTGCTACCTGAGTCTGTTTGGTCAGAATAGCTCTGGATTTATTTATTTATTTATTTATTTATTTATTTATTATTTTGAACATTTTTACCCCACCTTTCTCCTTGGAAAAGGACCCAAGGTGGCTTATAATAATGAGGGGCAATATACAGTCTGGAACATTTAAGACATATTCAAGTTAAGAACTGGGAATTTGAAGAGGCATCTTAGAACATTTAAAGGTAACATTAGAGCTACAAAGAGCATGCAAGAAGAAAAGAAAAATCCATTATGAAAAGCAACATGGAAAACACTAGTGTTCTTATGAAATCAGTCAATGCAATAATGTCACATAGTACGTATTCCCCATTCAGGGAAAGCTTGCCTGAAAAGGAAGGTCTTTGCCTGCTTCTGGAAAGACAGCAGAGATGGGGCAGTCCTGGCCTCCAGCGGGAGGTAGTTCCAAAGTCTGGGAGCAGCAACAGAGAAGGCCCTTTCATGTGTTCTTTTGAGACACAGCTGTGAAGGTGGCAGGATGAAGAGAAAGGCCTCTCCTGATGACCTTAGCACCCGAGCCAGTTCATACTGCGATATTCAATCTTTGAGGTAGCTTGGACCCAGACTGTTTTGTGCTTTGTAGGTTAAGGTCAACATCTTGAATTGTGCCTGATAGCTGATTGGCAGCCAATGGAGCTGATTTAGTAGGGGTGTAATGTGATCTCTGTAACCCACCCCAGTCAACAATCTGGCCACTGTGTTCTGGACCCGTTGAAGTTTTCTGAGACTTTCCATCAGTAGCCCCACATAGAGTGCATTACAGTAGTCCAACCGGGAGGTCACTAGGGCATGTGCCACAGTGGCCAGAGTAGGTTTGTCAAGAAACAGGTGTAACTGGCGTTTTAATTTTGCAAATGCATTCCTGGCCACAGCTGTGACCTAGGCATCTAGGCTCCAGGATGAGTCCAAGAGCACAATTGTGTCACACAATTCTAGTCACACACTTAGAGTATAGAAAATTCACAATACTATTCTTTGGTGGAACTCTTACTTTCTTTAGGAGCACTGGGGTGGGACCTGCAAAACACAAATAAGAGCTCCAGGCAAACTAGAAGGGCACGGGGGACACACGGCCACAGATGAGAATGATGCTGCAGAGTTCAGTCAATCGTACAAGAACTTATGGGTATACTGCAAAATTATTTGTGATCACAATATTCTTAATTTTTTGAAGATACCTCTGTGGATGAGCTTACCAGTCCTTGTGTGTGAGGGGTGGATGATTTAAGAGGACATTATACAAATTGGTTTTATCTCATGAGGGTAAAATACTTTGCAGCAACTCTGATGCTTCAAAACATGATAGTGTAAACTGGCCTTCAGAACACTAAAAAGATGAAAGCAAGATGGCAGCACACAAGAAACAGAAACAAATGGCAGCTTATGCCACAAATTCATGGTCTACATGTTCCAAATATCATAAAAGATGATATAAAATACTCAAAGTGAGACCCCAAATACATAAAATAGCAGTGGTAATAATGTGTAAGAAAGTGCTAATAATAGCATTAACTATTGTAGAAATGATAAACATCTATTCACAATAATGGATTCCAGTAACTGCAACAATCTTCTGCAATAATAAGCTACCAATATGATTTTATGAAAAGGGGGAGATCAGGACACCATCATCTTGTGTGATGTTTGTACATTCAAGATGTCACGTTTGATGAAGTGTCTCCCTCTGCTTCTGGTTTAAAGGGCAAGGAGAGACATATAAAGATCATTTTAAAGAGGGCTGAGAGAAAGAAACCTGGTATTACTTGGACATCTGTGAAGACAAGCAGATTGGGGCATTTTCCTGACTGAATGACCTAAATGACCTGCCATTAATTCAAATATGTGTATCTTTTCCAGATGAGGCATCTTCAAAATACAGTTCACTAGGCAAATTTATAATTCATTTGGTTCCTAATAGGCAGTAACCAAGGATTCTCTGCCAGGAAACTCATAAAGAACAAAAACTATACACAAAATAAATAATTGGACTGCGCAGATTGCCCTCTGCTGGTTTAATTCAACATTTGCATGCAATGTGGTTCAAGTTGAAATTTGGTCTAAAGTTTAAGTGTTACTTATATGAGCTTTGGTGCAACACTGGGTGACAAAAGAGCCATGGAATGGGATGGAAATAAACTTTGCCTCACAAACAGGCCTTTTTGAAAGCAGAACACTAACATTCCCTGAAGACAGAGAATCAAGAAAAAAACAGATGCTAATAAGAAATTCAGTAGTCATAGACCCAGTGAACTAAGATTACTCTTAGTTACCTTGAATCATTCACCTGTATTCTGACACAATCTAGAGCTATATCAGCTGCAGAAAGACAACTGACAATTATTTTACAAGTCTCTGCTCTCCTAGCCTGTAATTCCACAGTAGAAAATTGAATTTTAGTAAAAAGAATAGTGGCAAAAGGCATGCCCGCAAACAAGAATATATGGGGAGTATCAGAGACTCAAAAGGATTATGGGAGTGATTACTGGATCTCACCTCTTTTACTTTTATTGTCTTGCTTAGCTAGTGTTTTGATAGCAGATTTACATTTCTGGTTGTTCTGTGGCCGTATGTTGTAGCTCACCTTTTTCCTTTTCAGGTTAGTTTTGGCCTTTTGTTTTACCTCAGTCAGTGCTTTAGGGAAAGATGCTTTGCTCCTGAGCAGTTTTGAATAGATCCAGTTTGTCACTCTGGCAAAATTTTCACTAACTCCTTTTTTTCAATTCCTCATGATCACATCCATTTTTAGATTTTTTTTAAACCACTCAACTCAATATTCACATTAGCCTGAGAGACTCTGTCTCTGCAGTTGTCTATGGGATTGGGTGGGGAATAGGGAGTTTATTTCCATGTGGAACAGTGTTCCCCAACCTTGAGTTGCTCAAATAATCACCCTCTGACACCAGTTCTGTAGAGACTAAGAAGGAAAGTCTTATGTGCTCTCAAGTGCAAAGATAAAGGCAACAGAATAAAAAAAAATGCCCACTCTGCTATTTTTAGGTTGCTGCTGAAACACACGTGAAAGATCAATGATTTTGTTCTTTTGTGTGCTTTGGGACCACTTAGCTTCACAAAAGGGACGTGACTTTTGTACATAGGGATTTAGTATGAATTGTCATAATGAAAAAAAAAAAGCTTGCTGTCTTGGCCTTGAGCTGCAGTAAATTTATTGCAGAGATGGGAGATTGCTTGAGGGGTTGTCTCACCACACTACTGATACAAGCAAAACCTCAACAGCAAGATTTTTATGTTATGGGGGAAATACTTCTTTTGTGCAACCAACAGCACCTCATTCTCAGTGATTCTCATATTCCTGCTTAGGATTCCAGCATCATCACCTCAGGCATGCTCCTGGGGGCTGCAGCTGGAAGTTCTCCAGAAGGTAATGAGACATGGTTCACAGCTGGAACAGTAAGGAAGGCCAAAAAAAGGAGGTGAGGTCCACTTTGCATGAGCTATTTGTGCTTGTATCTCTCCTTGTGTGATTACATTGACACTATGTTATCAAGTGTTAGTTCCCATCCCTCATAACTTTCAGATGGTCTACTGTACATGATTACATGGAATTTATGCTCTTTTCTAAACTGCTTGTATTCTCTTTTAGCTTTAATGTTGTCTTCCAATGCTGTGAGATACCCCTCAAATTCCGTGTTCTTAAACTTCAATATGTCTTAATTGTACTGGACTATATACAGGTGAGCTGCCTATGCCCTAAGCACATCCGATCTCGCCTGATTTAGGAAGCTAAGCAGGGTCGGCCAGGGAATACCAGCTGCTGTAGGCGCCTGGAATAGGAACTGGCAAACCACTCCGGTATTCCTGCCAAGAAAACTCCATGGACATGGGGTCACAAAGAGTCGGTCACGACTGTAACAACACAACACACACACATATACAGGTGAAACTTGAAAAATTAGAATCTCGTGCAAAGGTTCGTTTATTTCAATAAGTCAACACAAAAGGTGAAACTAGTAATTGAGATATGTCAAGCCTTACTTTGGTATAATTGTGATGATTATGGTGTGTAGCTTATGAAAACCCCAAATTCACAATATCAGAAATTAGAATATTACATGACATCAATAACACAAGGATTGGAAATAGAACAATATTGGACCTCTGAAAAGTGTAAGCATGCATATGTACTCAGCATCCCCAGAAAGCTTGTCTATGGAAGGAAGCATGAAGTGCTCCAAAATTTCCAGGGTGATGACTACGTTGATCCTGGACTTAATGAAGAACAGTGGACCAACACCAGCATATGACGTGGCTCCCAAAGCAACACAGACTGTAGACTTCACACTGGACTTCAAGTATCATGCATTGTGTGCCTCTCCATTCTTCCTCCAGACTCTGGGTCCTTGGTTCCCAAATGAGGTGCAAAAATTGCTTTAATCAGAAAAGAGGACTTTGGACCATTGAGCAACAGACAAGTTTTTTTCCCCTGTAGCCCAGGTAAAACACTTCTGATATTGTTTGTTGTTCAGGAGCAGCTTGACAAGAGGACTATGACATTTGAAGCCCATGTCCAGGATCCGTCTGTGTGGTGGCTCTTGATGCACTACTGTGAATAGGGAACCTTTTCACATTCTAATTTTCTGAGATTTTTAATTTGCTGTTTTCATAAGCTGTACGCCAATCATCAGAATTATACCAAAGTAAGGCTTGACATATCTCGCTTAGCATGTAATGAATCTATCTCACTGAAATAAATGAAAATTTGCATGATATTCTAATTTTTTTAGTTTCCCCTGTATTGTCCCTCGTTATTGTAAGCCGCTTTGGATCCTTTTCCAAGGAGAAAGGTGGGGTAAAAATACTCATAACAAACAAACAAGCAAACAAACTTTTGCATACATATGTCAAGAACAAGATTTTCATGGTGGAAATGCAACGTAAAACTCCTTTCGCCTTGAAAAGGTCAATTTATTTTTCTTAAAATGCCAAGTGCAACATATATTTTAGAATACAGTACCTGTTTTTTTTTTTAAATATATTTTTATTTGTTTCATATCATCGGGATCCCTACATAGGATAGGGTATGGGTGGGGTGGGAAATCTAAGGATAAAACAGGGAAAGTTCAAGTGGTATATTTACAATATTTTTCTATATATTAGTACACAGACTATATTTTAATTTAATAGTGTTGGAGTCTCTTTTTTAAGCTATTTAGTTCTTTTTCGTAAAAGGTATATAGTGGTTTCCAGCAGTCTCTTGCCTTCTGTAATTCTTTGTCCTTTATCAGTTCTGATGTTATATCCATTTCAGCTGCTTCAAAGAATTTTTCCAAAAGTTCTTGTCTGGTTGGTGTTTCTGCAACTTTCCAATATTTGGCATATGAAATTCTTGCTATTGTGACAATATACAATAACAAATTCTTTATCTTAACATTCTTAATTTCTGTCATAATATTCAATAGAAATATTTCTGGTTTAAATGGAACTGTATAACACAGCATTTTTTGTAAGATCTCATGTACCATTTTCCAATATCTCTTTGCTACATCACAAGTCCACCACATATGATAAAAAGACCCTTCTTTGTTGTTACATTTCCAGCATTTATCTGAGGTATTTCCATATATTTTTGCTATTTTTTGTGGTGTCATATACCATCTATAAAACATCTTATATATGTTTTCTTTTAAATTTATTGCCTTAGTAAATTTTAGATTACACTCCCATAACTGGCTCCACTGTGCTAATTCAATATTATGTCCTAGGTTTTGTGCCCATGTTATCATACAGTCTTTCACAATTTCGTCCTGCATTTTCAAATCTAACATGTATTTATAAATTTTCTGAATCAACTTTCCCTCTGTTCCCAAGAGCAGTTTATCCAGTTCAGTTCTCTCTATATAAAAACCCTCTTTCTTATCTTTAATAAACCTCGAGGTCAGTTGTGATTTTGCCCACCAATCTAACGTCACTTTTGGGTTTTGAAATTCTTCCTCTGATTTTAGTTCCTCTTCATTTTTCAGTATCTCACAGTATCTCACTAATTTGTTTTCACTCATCAGTGTTGGTTGTGTAAATGCTTCTATTGGTGACACCCATCCCGGTATTTTCCTGTAAACTTGTCTCTGAATATTTTCCCACATCCAACAGAGTGCTTTTCTCACCATGTGATTTCCAAAGTATTTCTGTTCCTTAGCCTTCTTATACCAAACAAACGCGTGCCACCCCAACCTTAGATCATGGCCTTCTAATTTCAAAATTCTTTGATTTTCTAATGTAATCCACTCTTTTATCCACACCAGTATACAAGCTTTGTAATACAATTCCCAGTCTGGTAGGCCGCAGCCTGCTCTAGAAGTATCATCTTGTAGAGCTTTTTTCCTGATCCTTGGTTTTTTCCCTTGCCATATGAATTTCATTATTACTTTTTCTATCTCCTTGAAAAATGTTTTTTTTAATAGTAATGGAATTATCTGAAATAAAAATAGTAATTTTGGAAGTATCATCATTTTGATTGTGGCTATTCGTCCCAGTAATGATAAATGCAATTTGCTCCATTTTTCCAGATCTATTTGTATATCCTTTAAAAGTTTTAGATAGTTGTCTTGCCATATCGTACTTGCTTTTTTAGTTATCTTTATTCCCAGATATGTAATAGTATTTTCCTCTTTAAAATGTGTTTCCTCCACTAATTCTCTAATTTCTTTTGCTGTCATATTCTTTGTTAAGATTTTAGTCTTTTCTTGATTTATCTTCAGACCAGCCATTTCTCCAAAGTTCTTTATAGTTTTCAACAGGCATTCCACTGAATCAATAGGGTCTTCTAGTATGAAAACTTCATCATCAGCATATGCCTGCAACTTATATTCTTCTTCCTTTATTCTTAACCCTTTTATCGCCTTCTGATCTCTTACTTGTTGATTTAATACTTCTAATGTCGAGATAAATAACAGTGTAGAGAGTGGACAACCCTGACGTGTTCCCTTCTCTATCTCTATCTTCTCTGTCATATCCATATTAATTTTCACCTTAGCTTCTTGTTTTGTGTATATAGCTTCAATGTTGTTCCTAAATCTTTGGCCTACTCCTATGTGTTTTAAGTGGCTTAGCATAAAATTCCAATTGATGTTGTCAAATGCTTTCTCTGCATCAAGGAATATCAATGCCATTTTCTTTTCTGGATGCGCCTCGTAGTATTCTAAGGTGTTGAGGATTATCCTCATGTTATTCCTCATCTGTCGCTTTGGCAAAAAACCCATCTGATCTTGATGTATCACTTTCACCAGAAGTTTTTTTAATCGTGTGGCCAGAATTGATGCATAAATTTTATAATCTACATTTAACAAAGAGATAGGTCTATAATTTTTTATCTCCTTAGGGTCAGTATTCTCTTTGTGTATTAGTGATATTGTTGCTTGCATCCATGTTTTGGGTATTTCTTTTCTTTCAGTGATATCTTCAAGTAATTTTTTGTATGGTAATAGTAAGATCTCTGTCATTTGTTTGTAAAGTTCAGCGGGCAGTCCATCTGGACCTGGCGCCTTCCCATTTTTTTGACTTCTAATCGCTTCCACAATCTCATTATAAGTTATTGGCTCCTCTAATGCTTTCCTTTGTTCTTCTGTTAATTTTATCCTGCTGTATTTTCCTAAATATTCTTCCTGCGTTTCTTTGGGCACTTCTTTTTGTGAGTAAAGTTTTTGATAAAAATCCTTCACTATCTTCTTCAATTCTTCATGGTCAAATTTATCTTTTCCATCTTTATCCTTTAAGCTTTGTATATGTGTTTTCTCTTTTTCTTTTCTAAGTCTGTATGCCAGCCATCTTCCTGGTTTGTTTGCTGTTTCAAAGAAATTTGCTCTTGCAAATTTTATGTTTTTTGCTATTTCTTCTGCCCATAGCGTATTCAGATAATGTTGTTTCATTTTCAGCCTCGCCTTTAGGTCTTCCTTTTTTGGGTCTTGTTTTAAACCTTTTTCACATTCTTCTATAGACCTTACTGCTTCTTCTTTTTCCCGTTCTCTTTCTCTTTTCTGGTGTGTCGCAAATTTAATTATTTGGCCTCTTAGAACAGCTTTGCCAGCATCCCATACAGTAGCCATAGGGATTTCTGGAGATATATTTTCCTTAAAGTAAAGCTTCATTTCCTCTTTGATTTGTTTCAAAAATGTTTCATTTTTCAGGAGAGATGTGTTTAGCTTCCATTGCCAGTTATTTCTTCTATTTCCCAGACATATAAGTATGGGGTTGTGGTCAGCAAATGTATTAGGTAGAATTTCAATTTCTTTTACTTCTCATAATATCTGATGTAAGCCAACACATATCTATTCTTGACCATGATTTGTGTCTATCTAAGTAGAAGGTGTAATCTTGAGCAGAAGGGTTCCTTACTCTCCATACATCCACAAGGCTTAATTCCTCTGCCAATTGCAAGAAGTCACGTGGCAATATATTTCGCCTGTTCTTTTTCCGTTTCTCTTGTGGTGTTTTTACATCCAAGCCCCTATCATACACGGCATTGAAGTCCCCTACAATTAAATTTTCCTGCTGCGAGGTTTTAAGCAATTCTTGTTCTAGACTTTTATAGAATTTCTCCTGTTTCTCATTAGGGGCATATATATTGGTTATTAAAGTCTTTTTCCCATCTCTGTGTATTTCTAACATTAGGATTCTTGCATCTTCAGATGCATATATCAGTTTTGGGTTCCATTCCTTTTTGACATATATGGCCACACCTCTCTTCTTTTCCTTCAGATCCGAGGCTGCAAAGAGTTTTCCTAATTTAGTACAATTCAGTAGGTGTTCATCTTTTTTCTTCATGTGCGTCTCCTGTATACAGATGACATCTGCTTTTAACTTCCTTAATTGTAAAAATATTCTTTTCCTCTTCTGTCCTGAGTTCAGTCCATTAATATTGATTGAGACTAGCTTCAATTGTTTATTCAAGATTTTCATCCTTTTTATTATCTTTTATTTTCTCTTCCTCTCTCCTTTTCTGTTCTCTTGTGATGGCATGCTTTTGTTCTTGTTCTCTTGTCTCATGCTGCGATTTCCCCTTTCCTTTCCTCTGTTTTCCTTCCTCGCTATCAGAGGGTATATCTTCCCCTCTACTTCTTAGGAAATCTTCTGCCTTCATCACAGAATTGATTGTATATCTTTTAGGGCCAAGTTGAAAAAATATGCCTTCTGGTATCAGCCATTTATAAATAATTGAGTTTTCTCTTAAGTATTTTGCCAGAGTTGAGTATTTTTTCCTCCTTTGCCGCATTTCCCAGGGTACCTGTTTTAAAACTGTAATATCTTGATCTTAAATTTGGATTGGTTATCCTTGTATTTCATTAATCACCATATCTCTCATCGATCTCCTTGTGAATTTCAGGTGAATTTCCCTTGGTAATCTGTTCATTCTTGTGTAAGCTGAACTCACTCTGTAGACTGAATCAATTTGTGATAGGAACTCTTCCATTTTCAGATTCACAATTGGTGCCAATGATGTGCTTATCAAATCTGCCAGCTTCTCCCCTTTGGATTCTGGGACATTCTGCAATCTTATAAAATAAGCTGCTTTTTCCATTTCTAATGATATTATTCGATCTTCTTGTAACTTTTGCATATTTTCTATAACATCCATCCGATTCTCAGCTTTGACTGCTGCTTCCTTTCTTTCCTGTAGCTGTTCCGTATTTGTTTTCACCTGCTTATACAGGTCATCAAACCTTGTGTTTGTGCCTTTCACCTCATTTGTCAATTGGTTTACTGTTTGTGTGAGTTGATTCATTGCTTCCTGCATCTGTTGCAGACTGTGTAATATTAAGCTCTCTGTTGAAGATTGTCCTACTAATTTTGTCATGCCTGTCGTCTCAGAACTCTGGGGTGTAGTTTGAGGTGTCATTTGTGGTGTGGCCTTGCCTCTTCCTGTTGGTACTTTGAAAGCCATGTTAATAAATTATGTACTTTATATACTGTAGTCAATTAATCAATATTATGAGTTATCCCAAGAAACCTTAGGCACTACTAATTGAACCCTGTCTATAACATATAACAGCTACTGACACTGATATAAATCAAGTACTGTCAACTCTCCACTATTTTTCTTATGCTTAACAGTATATATTCAGTAAACTACGTGTCTAGAACTCTTAATATGATAAGTTTCCCCTTTAACTTTAAAGATTTCACGTAACAGATTATCTAGCTAACTGGCAATTTTATCTCCAACTAAGTATTCTTTTGTCCCAACTCCAAATTCAGTCACCCAGGTCTCTTTAGATTGCCAGCCAGAGCTAATTTTTATATACACCTTCAATATTTCACCTTCCCAGGTCTTTCAGGCTGGTCTCTCACCTCCAATTTGAGCTATAAATAATCAGATATAGAGTTTGGTAAACCCAAAAAAATGTTTTTCCCTTTTTTCTCTTTTCTTAAAGATCCCTCTGTGGGTTTCAAAAGTTACTGTTGAACAATTATTTGTAATCCGTTGGTATGTCTCTTCCAGGTCTTCAAAGTCTATTTAATTTCATTCTTCACAGTAGAGAGAGTGTGTTATTTAAAATCCATCAATGCAGTGTGTCTCTTCCAGCTTTCTCCAACACCATTATCTTCACTTTTCCAAGGGGGGGGGGGAATTCAAGGTCACCCGTACTGCTTCGAGTCTAAACAGTTCAGATAGTGGATTCCCCAGGTGAAACTTGCATTCAATTAATGTACAGTACTCAAAATGGGTATTCCAATAGAACTAAGAAGCCATGCAAGAAGGGGAGGGGGGAGTTAAAGTCTTCTTTACTTTTAACTTCGTCATGGCGAGGGAAGCAGCACTGTGAGGGAGCTCTGATGCTGTGAAAACCCCTTTGATCCAGAAGGACCACTGCCGGAGCTAAGAGGTCTGGACAGAGAGCTTACAGGAGAGTAAGCTTTCTCAACGAAGCAGGGTTGGGGGCTAAGAGAGCCTGCTTTATCTTAAAGCAGTTTGATCTCGCTCTGGACATCGCCTGCTATTCAGGATCAAGATGGGGAAGGCACAAAGCCAAGCAAGCTATTGACGCCCGGGTGGGAGAGTTCCTGTGGTAACAGCAATTGCAAGATCTTAAGGAGTATGTATATCTGTTTTAAGAACTTTTGTTTAAGCTAAAAAAGTGGAGCTGCTGATTAAAGACTTTGGAAGGAGAGAGAAAAAATCTCTAAAGTCAAGTGGCAGAGAGACTTTTGAATTGCCAATTAGCTGAGAACTGTTTACTGAAATCCAAGGACAATATACTTAAATTGGGCTATTAAGTAGCTACTAAGTGAGGAACTGAGAAGCATAAAGCGCGTGTGCTCTTATAGGAGAGAAAACTTATAAGAATACAGTACCTGTTTAAAATTCACTACATGTAATGCAATATGCATACGTAAGCATGTCCTTTGTTAGAAATATTATTTCAGTAAGCAAAATTCATTGATGTATGTTCAAGTGGATGTTAGTACTCAAACATAAAAACTGCAAGTTTCCAGTATTTCATGGATAGCTTAAATCAGAAATACTTTCAGAGTTTGGGTTTACACAAAAGCAGCACCTGGAAAGTAGTGAATTAAGCAGGGATGATTTATATTTATTTATTAGTATATAATATGGCCATCTAGCCCAAAGGCTACTCTGGGCAGTTTACAAAGTGAAAAATACAAATTGTAAAACACATATAGGTCCTCCCCTAAAAGCATAGCTATTTCTAATTTTAAAAAAATCCAAATAAGTAGCTGTTGCATTATACTAGTAGGTTTGTTGCAACATGAACAAAGTCCTGTATCACTTACAAGAAACTTATTAAAACATAAACTTGAGGTCTGTTTTATCTCCATCATCTTTGGCGGGCCCACACAATCATTTGTCTGGGTGTTATGGGTGGCTTTTCTTCTGGAGATTGGGAGATAAAAGAACCAGTTACTTACCAGTAAAGGTGGTTCTTCGAGTGGACCTTCGTGAAGCCACACAGATGGGTTTCCCAGGCGCCCCTGCGCCAGAGGTCGGAACTTCCCTAGCAATAGGAAAGTTCGTTAGTCTCCGCCCCCGCATCCTGCGCATGTGCCAGGGTGTTCCCGCCTAAACGCCTCAGTTCCTCTTGACCGCCAGGATGACAGGTAATGGTAGTACCAGTCAGGGCATGACGGTCCGAGGGGAGGCGGGCGGGTGCTGTGTGGCTTCACGAAGGTCCACTCGAAGAACCACCTTTACAGGTAAGTAACTGGTTCTTCTCCATCGTGGCCTTCGTGAAGCCACACAGATGGGTGATTGCAAGCAGTACTCACAGGCAGGAGGGTAGTCACGCCGTCACAAAGGAAAGCACTGCCCTCCCGAAGGAAGAGGCCGACCTCATGCGGGCATCCACTCTGTAGTGGGTCATGAAGGTATCTGGAGTCGACCAAGTGGCCGCCTGGCAGATGTCTTCCAGGGGGACACCCTTCAGAAAGGCCGCGGAGGAGGCCATAGTTCTGGTGGAGTGAGCACGAATACCTAAGGGTAAGGGTACCTTGGCCAACTCATAGGAGAGCCTAATAGTCTGAACTATCCACCGGGCAAACCGTTGGGGAGAGACAGGACTACCCAGCACCCCAGGATCATGGCACACAAACAGTTTGTTAGTCTTCCTGATGGATTTGGTCCTAGAGACATAAAAGGCTAGGGACCTTCTGGCATCAAGTGTGTGCCACTTGAGGGATTTGGAAAGAAATTTGGTAAAATGACTGGTTGAGAAACATGGAAAAATGAGACAACTTTCGGCAGGAAAGTGACATCTGGGTAGGCCACCACCCTGTCCTGGTGGAAACGCAAATAAGGAGGGTCACATCGTAGAGCGCAGAGCTCGCTGGACCTCCTAGCAGAAGTGATGGCCACCAAAAAGGCAGTTTTTAGAGTGAGCAATCTAAGGTCTGTAGATGCCATGGGCTCGAAAGGCGGGCGCTGCAAAGCCCGAAGGACCAAGGACAGGGACCATTGAGGAGGAATTGGTTTCCTGTCAGGGAAAGTATGTTTGAGACCCCTCAGGAACTGCTTCATCCTAGGATGTCTGAAGAAGGCAGCTGCTTCCGAGAGCTGTGGTTGGTGAGCCACAATAGCTGAAAGGTGGACTCTTAAGGAAGCAGAAGTAAGTCCTGAGCGTTTTAAGTGAAGGAGGTATCGGAGAACCCAGGTTTATCTGGATAATTATCATGAAATTGCTGAATCAACTCTGGCGCATGCAAGTTAGATACCGGTTCCCAAGAACGATCTTCTGGTCCATACCCTTGCCAGTCCACTAAGTATTGTAAACCCCCCCCCCGATGTATCCGGGAATCCAAAATTTGGCGGACCTCATACTCCTCTTCTCCTTCTACCAATATCGGTGAAGGAGGTTCAGGATTTGGTGGTCGGTTGGGGTCAGGGTCTTTAGCTGGGACCAAGAGAGAACGATGGAACACAGGATGAATATGGAGAGAAGCAGGTAATTGCAGACGGAACGCCACTGGGTTGATTTTTTTCTAGGATGGGGTAAGGGCCGATGAATTGAGGATCTAGTTTTCGGGATCGCCCAGGATGTCTCAAATATCAAGTAGAGAGCCAAACCTTCATGCCCGGATTCAACTGTGGACCTTCTTGCCTTTTCTTATCCGCTGCCTTCTTATATGCTTCCTTAGCATGATTAAGTTGTTCTTTTAATAGTTTTTGAATGCTATCAAGTTCTTGAAGGTAAACATCGGTAGCTGGTACAGAGGTGGAAGGAAGGGTGGTGGGAAAGTACCGAGGATGGTATCCATAGTTGGCCATAAATGGGGTTTGACGAATGGATGAATGTACCACATTATTGTATGCAAATTCGGCTAAAGGCAACAAATCCGCCCAATTATCCTGTTGATAACATGTGTAGCAGTGTAAATATTGTTCCAAGGTGGCATTGGTACGCTCAGTCTGACCATCTGACTGGGGGTGATAAGCGGATGACAGGTGGACTTGGGTTCCTAGTGCCTTGTGCATAGCTTGCCAGAAACGAGAGGTGAATTGGGGTCCACGATCCGAAATAAGGTGTTCAGGTAAACCATGAAGCCTGAAAAGGTGTTGTAAATAATGATGAGCTGTTTCTGCTGCGGTAGGAGGTTTAGGACAAGGAACGAAGTGGGCCATTTTGGTGAACAAATCTACGAAGACCAGGATGCAGGTAAACCCTTTTGAACGGGAAAGATCCGTGATAAAATCTAGGGAGACAGCATTCCAGGGACCAGAGGGTGTTGGCAAAGGATGCAACAGACCTAAGGGTTTAGCCACCACATCCTTTGCTCGCTGACAAACTTCACAGGAACCCACATATTAGGCAACATCAGCACGGACCCGTGGCCACCAGAACTCTCTTGTGAGCAGATGCAGGGTTTTGTAAAGTCCAATGTGTCCAGCAGGTAAAGAATCATGAGATAGATGCAATACCTGGTTACGAAGGGGACCAGCAGGAACATATAACCTCCCTAGATGTAGTAATAAACCCTTGTTGTGCAGAAAACTCTCCATGTTCCCCATTCTGAAGTTCTTGAAGACGTTGCTGAGTCCATGGATCTCGAGCTTGAGCTTCCCGGATTTTCTCTGCAAAGCTGGGACACGGATTCATGGATGTGAACACAGAGGGAGGCAAGATGGGTGCCACTAAGGTCTCTTTCACTGGTGCCTCATATTCAGGTTTTCTAGATAATGCATCAGCTTTCTTATTCTGAGCCTCCGGAATATACTTGATACGAAAATCGAACCGAGAAAAGAATAAAGACCACCGGATTTGTCGCTGAGACAATCGCCGAGCTGTTTGTAAATGTTCCAGGTTTCTGTGATCAGTTAACACTTGCACAGGGTGTTGAGCTCCCTCAAGGTAATGCCTCCATACATCAAAAGCTGTTTTGATGGCCAACAGTTCACGCTCCCAGATCGTATAATTCTTCTCTGCAGGTTTTCATTGCCGAGAGTAGAAGGCACAGGGACGCGGGATTTGGGAGGGATCCTCTTGGTGAGATAATACTGCTCCCAGGGCAACACTAGATGCGTCAGCCTCTACTATGAACGGCAGTTGTGGATCAGGGTAGCGAAGTATAGGCTCCAAAGTGAAGCGGGTTTTCAAGGTAGAGAAAGCCTTCTCTGCTTCTGGAGTCCACCAGAAAGGCTCTTTGGGCCGAAGGAGATGGTTTAAAGGTGCAGCAATATCAGCGTAAGCAGGAATAAACTGACGGTAGTAGTTAGCGAAGCCAAGGAACCGTTGTAAGTCCTTACGATTTTGTGGTTGCTGCCATGACAACACAGACTCTACTTTCTTGGGGTCCATGCGGATTCCCTGGGGAGAAATGATATGCCCCAGGAATTCACCTTCTTCAATGTTAAAATCACATTTTTCCAGCTTAGCATAGAGTCCGTTCTCCTGAAGACGCTGTAAGACCTGACGAACATCTTGAACATGTTGAGCTGGATCAGCGGAGTAAATCAGAATGTCATCTAAATACACGATCACACAACAATCTAGTAGATCCTGGAAAATGTCATTCATCATTCTCTGAAACACATTGGGTGCATTGGTCAGACCAAAAGGCATTACTAAATGTTCATATTGACCGTACCGGGTCCGGAATGCAGTTTTCCACTCGTCTCCCTTACGGATACGTACCAAATTATACGCCCCCCGAAGGTCCAGCTTAGTATAACACTTAGCCCCTTTCAACCGGTCCAAAAGTTCAGAGATTAAGGGTAAAGGGTACCAGTCCCTAATAGTGATCTTGTTTAGTGCTCTATAATCATTACAAGGACTTAGCTCCCCTCTCTTTTTCTTGACAAATATCACTGGTGCGGACAATGGTGATTTGGAAGGCCGTATGAACCCACGTCAAAGATTTTTATCTAGAAAAGCCCTCAACGCTTCTAATTCTGGTTCAGACATGGGATAAACTCACGCCACAGGAAGAGGTGCCCCAGGAATCAAATCAATGGCATAGGGTCGATGTGGAGGTAGCTTGTCAGCCCCCTTTTCTTCAAATACATCTGCAAAGTCTTGGTATGCCTGGGGCAAGACAGGGTCAGATGTATCATGGGCAGATGCCAGTACAGTAGAGGAATGTTGCTTTGAACAAGGAACCTTGAAATATAATTCCCCTTGCACCCAATCCACCAGTGGATTGTGAGCTCACAACCAGGAAAGTCCCAAAACAAGAGAAAACCAGGGCATTCGGGTTACATTAAAGCTAATCTGCTCATTATGATCCATTACCTGAAGAGTAAGGGGACAGGTTTCCTGAGCTACCAGCCCAGAACGAAGTAACCGACCCTCAATGGATTCTACTAACAAAGGAGTGTCCTTATTTTGTACTGGAATCCAATGGTACCGCACAAACCCAGCATCCACAAAACAGTGAGCTGCCCCAGAGTCTACCATAGCATACACCGGAATCTCCCGACCATCAGGGAGCCCTAGAGTCACAGGTATCAGAAAAGGTCCTTGAGGTGTGATAGCATTGCCTGGGAACCCTTCGGTATGCTCCATTCCTCGGGGTTCCTTCAAGGATGGAGCTGCCCTTTTACTGCTGGAGAGATAGCAGCACTTATTGAGGAATGCTTCAAAGGGCAATTAGAAGTGAAATATCCTCCTCCCCCACAGTACAGGCAGAGATGATGAGAGCGTCGTCTTGCCTTTTCCTCTGGGGTGAGGCGTGGTCGAGCAGCTCCCAGTTGCATAGGTTCTGGATCTACTTCATGTGCCTCCCGGGATTGCAGATGAGACACAGCTGGCAGAGGTTGCTGGTTGCAATTCTGGCCTCGGGAGAGACGACGGCTTTCCAGGCGTCCATCTATTCTCAGACACAGGGTAATGAGTTCCTGCAATGTGTTTGGTTGTTCTACCCTGCAGAGTTCATCCAGCACTTCATCTGCCAAACCTTCCATATACTGAGAAATCAGTGCCGGCTCGTTCCACTGCAAATCCTGAGCTATCAAACGAAATGCAGTGGTATAATCAAACACTGAGTCTTTGCCCTGTTTCAAAGCTCTAAGTCTCCTGTTGGTGGTAGCAGCCTGCACGGGATTCTGAAAGGCTGAAGAAATATGGTTCAGGAAAGCCTGATAATTATCCAGCAAAGGTGAAGCACTGAGGAGTAAAGGAGTCGCCCATTTACCTGCCTGTCCCTTCAATAAGCTGATGATAAAACAGACCTTAGACCTCTCAGTAGGAAATTCTTGAGCCCGTACCTCAATGAACAGCTTGCATTGAGCCAAGAATGCAGGGAATTCCTCTAATTTGCCTTCAAACCGGTCAGGAGGTAGCAAAGGGCAACGAGGCTGTAATGATGCTGGAGCTTGCTGCAACTGAACAATTGCCTGTGACAAAAACAGTACTTGGTTTTGCAAAGCTTCCAGTGGAGTCATTCCAACAGCCCCCTCCTTCTCCATTCTGCTTGAATAAGTCTGGTGGGTGGGAGCAAACTGTCAAGCCCCGCACACAGAACACACAGCAAGCCAAGTTCAGTTCTTTGCCAGGAACTTTAGTTGTAATCCAGATAAAGTACAAAGTACAGTCTGAGTTAAGCCAGAGTAACTTACAGAGCTAAATGTCAAGTTCAAGGGAAACAGAGAAATGTCGTAATCAGGAAGCCGGTCCAAGGTCAGGAAACAGAGAACGCCGTAGTCAGAAAGCCGATCCAAAGTCAGGAAACAAAGTCAAGATAACACACAGGAACGTGGTAGCAAGGTAAGTGACGCGTTGCTCCCACAGAGGTTTCAGGGTAAACTTGCTAGCTTTATCCTAAACCAGGGAACACACCTATATCGCTGGCAAGGCTCCTGCTAGAACTCAGGGCTTTCAGATCTAATTCTACGCCTATCATTAAAGATCCTTTCCCTGGCTCTCCTGTTAGTTCTTCTTTGCAGGATCCTGTTCCTAGCCCTCATAGGAGGAGGATATGTGCCCTCAGCTGTGTCCTCAGACTCAGCTGCCTGCTGAGTTGAACTGCAAGGCTCCTCCTGCTGTTCTTCAGCATTTAACCCTTCACATTCAGGTTCTATGACAGGCAGGGTCCTGGCAGGAGGAGAAGTGCGTTCCCCAACGAGTTCCTTCCTATTCCTGCCTTTGAGCAATACTCCTGGCACTTGGAGTTGCACTGGGAGGCGAAGAAGTCCACACGAGGGTAGTCCCACTTGTGGCAGAGAAGGCTGAAGGTTCCGGGGTGCAGTTCCCACTTGTGAGTCGCATGGAGACATCTGCTGAGATGGTCTGCATCGGAGTTCTCCTCTCCAGGTAGGTGCATCGCAATCGGATGAATGTCGTGTGAAATGCACCAATTCCAGAAGTGGATCGTGAGCTGCAGAAGACGGCGAGAGTGGGTTCCGCCCTGTTTGTTGATGTAGTATATGGCAGTTGTGTTGTTGGTCACTGCCAATACTACATTGCTGGAGAGGTGACGGATGAACGCCCGGAACAACTTGAAGATCGCCAGCAGCTCTAACTCGTTGATGTGGAGCATCAGCTCCTGAGGGGACCAGGTATCGTGTATAGAGAAAGTGAGGCAGACGGCACCCCAACCGGTGTTGCTGGCGTCCGTAGTCACCTGAATTGTGGGGAAGGGGTTCCTGAACGGACAACCGGAAAGGATGTTGGTCCGAGAAGACCACCAGCGAAGGTGATGAGGTAAAGTCGGGAGGGATGCAAAGAGGTTTGCTGTGAGGATCCCGAATAGGGTCGAAATGACGAAGAAACCAGGCTTGTAGAGGTCTGAGTTGAAGCCTCGCGTGTACCAAGACCGAGGTAATAGAGGCCATGAAACCTAACAGTCTTTGGACCTCCACAGCTGGCAAGACCTGATGTGGTTGAAAATGAAGGAGCAGACGGAGCATTTCTGCAATCCTGGTCCTTGGAGGAAAGGCCAGAGCTCTTGTTGAATCCAATATGGCACCGATGAAATTGACTATTTGAGAAGGTTCTAGGTGCGACTTGCTGTAATTTACTTGTAGACCTAAGGTGTCTAGAGTCTCTAGGACTGTGTCGATGTCTTGTCGAGCCTTGGTTTGGGAGTCCACGACGATCAACCAGTCGTCGAGGTAGGGGAAGACCACTATTTCTAAGGTGTGAAGATAGGCTGCCACTGGGGCCATGCACTTGGTAAAGACCCTTGGAGCTGTGGCCAGCCCAAAGGGAAGGGCAGCGTACTGATAGGTGTCTTCCCCTATGGTGAAACGAAGCAGATGGCGATGAGCTGGGTGGATTGATATGTGGAAGTAAGCATCTTTGAGGTCGACAAGACAAAACCAGTCTCCTCTTCTGAGTAGAGGGATGACCTTCTCCAAGGTGACCATGCGAAATTTTCTGTAGACCAAGAATCTGTTCAAGAATCTGAGGTCCAGAATAGGCCGAAGCCCTCCGCCTTTCTTTGGGACCGTAAAATAACGGGAGAAGAGGCCTAGTCGAGAGCTGTGTCTTGGGACCCTTTCGATTGCTTGCTTCTGAAGAAGAGAGGAAATCTCCTCTAACAGGCAGGGAGATGGAGAGGTGTGGACTAAATTCCCCAACGGGGGAAAGGAATCCAACTCCAGCAGGTAACCTCGTTGGATTATAGATAGTACCCATTGGTCGGACGTTATGCGTTGCCAAGCTGGGAGAAACGGATTGAGCCGGATGGAGTGATGGTCAGTAGTCGTCTCTAGATCTCCTGTCCCTGGGCTTGGAGGCCCCAGCAGAAGGCTTGGACTTCTTAGCCTTGGAGGCGAAACTGGACAGAGCAGAGGATCTGGCTGGACGATCTCTCTGTTGATGTTTTGAGGAAGATTGAGCTGACGGGGGCCAGAAACGTCTTCTTGTGTGGAAGCGAAAGGAAGACTTCTGACGAGCAGGGATTACATTCAATTTCTTGGCAGTATCCTGCTTCTTAAGTTGATTTTCCATGAGGTCATCAGTTGCCTTGTTGAAGAGACTGGAACCATCAAAGGGGAGAAATTCAATTTGTGATTTATGATCATCTGACAGGCCGGTCGTACGCAGCCAGGCGTGTCTGCGTAGGGTAATGGAGGAATTCAGCACCCTTGATGCCGCATCGAAGGAGTGCTTGGAGGCCCTCATTTGCTGTGCCGCAAGGGACATAGATTCCTCGTAAAGAGCAGATGCCTCTGCACGTTTTTCCTCCGGGATCAACTCCAAAAATGGGTGAAGATGAGTTAGAAGGTCCCGTTGATACGCACCCATGGCTCCTTGGTAATTTGCGATCTTGTGTTGAAGGACCGCGAAGGAGTAGAGATGTCTGCCAACTGCATCCAGCTTCCACCTTTCTTTGGAAGGAGGGATGGGAGTCTGTTTAGAACGAGACTGTACTTGTGAGGATGCAACCACAACAGAGTTGGGAGTTGGGTGCTTGCTGAGGTAAGGTGCTTTATCATCATGCACTCTGTAAAGTGCCTCCAGTTTATGCGGGATGGATGTGGTGGATAAAGCCTGGAAGGAATCCTCAATCATGGTGAGGAAAGACGGGATGAGAGTGAGATGCACTGGAGATGTCTCATCGTTCGCAATCCTGCCGAAGATGTGACACACTCTCTTGGGCTGAGGCTGATGGATGGGGAGATCGATGGTCTTGGACATCCGTACAAGGAAATTGGCATAGTTCCTCATAGAACTAGAAGAGGAAGGAGGAGATTTTTCATCCACTTCAGAGTCAG
The DNA here is from genome assembly GCA_029282475.1 of Phrynocephalus forsythii. Classification (NCBI taxonomy): domain Eukaryota; kingdom Metazoa; phylum Chordata; class Lepidosauria; order Squamata; family Agamidae; genus Phrynocephalus; species Phrynocephalus forsythii. The sequence continues at coordinate 125,566,645 of JAPFRF010000001.1, read as the reverse complement.
GAGAGGTAACCAGCTGCAAAGATCCCGAATCCGAAGCCTCGGATTCGACGGATTCCACCTCCGAGTCCACTGCATCCTCTTGATGGAGCCTGAAGAGGACGGGACCAAAGCCATATGGTCGGATTCGACTTGCTCAGTTGATTGTATCGACCACTGCTTCCCATCAAAGCGAAGAGAAAAGGCCAGTATGGGTGGAACAGCCACAGGAAGCTGGGTGTAATGTTCCTTACGCCTTTTCTTTTTGGGCGGCTTGGCCGAATCTGAAGCCTCGGTGGTCCGCTTCGGCGGGGTCAGCGCTAAGGCAAAAGCAGCTGGGACGGATTCGACAGGTACAGCTGGCACGGATTCGACAGGCACAGGCTGGGTTGGAGGCTTGGATCCAGCCACCGGCGCCGGGATGGAGGAATGCAAATGAACTTGCTTGCTGCGTTTCGACCTTTCAGTCTTCGAAACCACACCCGAACCCGAGGGTAGTTTGGGCGGGAGTGAGGCAGCACGTTCCTCCAATTCAGTCTCCCGGACGAGAACCGGGGACGAAGCCGCTCTCGAAGCCAGCAAAGGAGATCGAGCCGGAAGCTCTGCGGACCGACTGGTCCTTTCCGATCCGGATCGACGGATCTCGGATTCCATCGGAGTGGAGCCCACCAAGGTGATATTAGGCGGTGGGCTAAAGTCATCATCAGATGACAACTCCAACGGGTCGGATGGAAGAAGCTGCTGGCATTTCAGGGACTGAGCCCTTGGCAGCACAGCCACCGCCGAACCGGAGAACTCCGTTTCGACGGTCAAGGAAGGGGAGGCCCGGGAAGAACTGGCTGTAGTCCTTGAAACCGACGTGATTTTAGTCGACGGTTTGGAAGTCTTCGAGTGTTTAGAGGACTTAGAAGATGGACTCGAAGATGATTTTGGAATCGACGAAGCCAAAGCCTGAAGGACCGGGATGGTCTTCGACTTCTCCCTGGGCTTCTCCACCCATCCCGGGGCCTCCGACTTACGGAACGGTTCCGCTGCCTTCTGTTCCATAGGTTACGGTCGGAGAGAACGCTCAAGGAGATAACTGGCCAGGCGATTGCGGCGGTTTTTTAGAGCCTGCGAACTGAATCCCTTGCAAATCTCCCAGACAAAACAAACAAATTTCGTGTTTGTCCGAGTGCGGGATTTTCGCCTGGCAGTTAGGGCAGCGTTTGAACGGCGGGGCAAAAGACATTAGTCGTGGACAGTCCGAAGTCAAAAACCGAAGAAATCCAATCTGACGAGAATCTTGAAAAGGGCGCGGAGACTAAGAAAAAAGGAACCTCTAGCCAAGGCAGTTAAGATGAACTGAGGCGTTTAGGCGGGAACACCCTGGCACATGTGCAGGGTGCGGGGGCGGAGACTAACGAACTTTCCTATTGCTAGGGAAGTTCCAACCTCTGGCGCAGGGGCGCCTGGGAAACCCATCTGTGTGGCTTCACGAAGGCCACGATGGAGAACCTTTGTTTTAGGATGGACAGCCCTTGCCAACCTGACCACTCTGAGACAAGCTGGAGTCCACCCTCTTTCTCCAAACCTACCATGGGGTTTGTAAAACATTTGGAAAAAGACAGCTGGAGAAAAACTACTTTAAAGCAACCAAAAAGGCACTTTTGAAAGTACCAGTAACAATGTAAATATAATATATGAGTTCAGCAAAGCCTTTGCAATCCTGTTGTGGTCATTTATATTTGGAAGATTCTAAGAAATCTTGCTTTCAATTAATAGTAGAAGGTCTGCAGGCGTTTTAAATTTCAGGCACAACTGATGTCCAAAAATCATAACTGCACTAGGGATATCTATAAAGGGTATGGATAGCTATGAATAAAAGTGTTAGGATTATGGTTATATAAATATGACTGCAATTATTTAAACAACTACATCTTGTATTGATTTTCTGTCTTCCAGATGAACTGTTTATCTACATGCATAGCTATGGGGGGATCTCTAAAACATTAAAAATCTAAATTTCAATAGAGAGATGTGAGGGTTCGAAGGTAAGTATAGGCGGTTCTGATGCATAAAGATGATTTCCGAAGTCAGATCCCAAAGTATGTAATAAACTTTTATTAACAATGTCAGTATTTGTCTTATTTTTGGTAACTTGAACAGAATTAAATAACGGAAAAAAATCTTTTACATCTTCTTCAACAAGTTTTGTATTTCTTAACAATGAACTGTCTGCTAAAGGTTCCTTTAATACAACCCCTTCAAAGGAGCAAGGGGATCGGTCTTGCTTCTCCCGTAGCATTGGCTGCCACAACAAGGACGCTTGGCCCATTGAGCCACTGGATGTTCTTTTGTCTCCTTCCTCCATCCTTGTTGAAATCTCCACGAGTTTTCTGGCCAATATACTGGCTTCACCTTCACCTGCCAACTCACAGACTCAACCAATCCTCTGCTCTCTCTCTCTCTCTCTGCTGCCAACTCCTTCTCTCCCTTCTGTTTGTGTCCCAACGTCTTTTAACTGTCCCTTTTCCACCTAAGCTTCCTCCTCCTGCTCAAGCCATAGGTCCTCTGGACTGTCTGTCACCCAAAAAGCCTCAGCTATTGGTTCTTTATTGGTTTTATGTTTCTTTAAGCTCTTCTGCAATTCTTTATCATCCTTCTCAACTATCCTTTCCTCAACATGTATTTTATTAAAATCTTTACATATTTCTTCCATCCCCTCATCCAGCAAGTTTTCATTTCAGACTACACACTCTTATCTTTCTCTTCAGAAGAGGCCTCCTCACAAGAGACTAGACCAATGTTGGCAAATCTGTTGCATGGGTGCCAAAGGTGGCATGTGAAACCCCTTCTGTGGGCACACGACGTTGCCTCCTCACAGCCACGGCACCTCCCGCTCCGCTTGGAGCACGCCACTGTGCTCCATGCAGAAAGCCAGGCGAAGGAGATGCAGCAACTTGTGGGTTTGTTTATAGCCCCAGTTTACTCTCCAGCCATGCCTCTCTGGGCATCCCCAAAGCGGCATGGCTGGAGAGTAAACAGCGGCTATCAATGAGCCCACAAGCCTTCACCACTCTCCCTGGCTTTCCCAATGGTGTAGCACCCCATCCGCCTCTCTGTCCAGGCAGAGAGGTGGATCGGGTGCTACTCTTTGGGAAAGCGTGGATTGAAGAGCAATTTTTTTAAATTTCCCGTGGCCACAGTGAGGGTGCTGTGGCCGTGGGAAATTCAAAAGCCTGCTCTTTGATCCTTGCTTTACTGAAGGGTAGCACCCAAAGCATTTGTAACCCGGGTTACCACTGTATTCAGGTTAAATTGCCGTACTGACACTTTGCCAATAATAAGTGGGTTTTGAATTGCAATTTGGGCACTCGGTCTCTAAAAGGTTCACCATCCCTGGACTAGACAGATGGAGACTGGGATAGACAGATATATAACAGCACTGCTTGATTTGCAGCCTAAAAAGCCAACCAAACAATCTTGAGTGGAGCTATTGAGTAGACTTCCATTTTGTTGCAACTGGATGGATCTTTGTGTACCTTGTCCATTTGGAAGCTTCATATTTGACTGCAATCACTTATGTAATTTGTGCAGTATATTTTTAAAGAAACAAAAGAAAAGTAGGATCTGCCCCCTTTAAAAGTCACAATAAACCCCACTTGTTGAGCAGAAATATTGTCGAGCTTGTTAAAACAGATTGTTCCTTGCAGCTACTGATTCCCTTTGGTTTTTTGGCATTCTATTTCAGGTTCTTGAGAGTACTGTAACTTTTGTGAAAGCAACCACATGCAGGTGCCAGAAACTAACTTGGGTAGCTAAAATTATATCAATACAAACATTAACCGTTGCATCATGAATGAGAAACATCCCAATGGGTCTAACTGAGAACTAAGTCCCATTAGGTTCAGAGAGGTGATACCTTTGGATTCTTCCTCCCAGCAGAGGCACTTTATACAAGATTACACACTTAAGTCATTAACCTAGTGATTCTCATACAGAATAATATGTCTACATATACCGTTAGTAATGTGTACACAGAAAAGGACTCAGATGTGCATTTATGATGCATATTACATTCTATTTGGGATGCAGGCATTTTTCTACACACTTGCAGCTACTATGTTGGAAACATTTTTTTTTTCTGAGAAGAAAGATGCACGGGCATTTAGCTACATTTAAGCACTTCAGTATAATCTGCGAAAGAATGAAGGATTAGGTATTATCTAATGTATGCGCTATTGAAATTTTGGAAATCCATAGAATATGCTTTGCAATAGTTGACTTCTGCCAATATCCCGAAATCAAAAGAATATTTTTTCTAATTTAGATATAAGGCCTGGCTTGTACTGCTAGGTACAATTAAGTGTAAGATATCCACATCTCAATTCTCTTTCTAGCTGCTGTGATTTGAATTTACTCTGCAAACAGAAAAGGCAATTCAAACAAGGATACAGAGTTAGATCCAGATCGAGACATGTGCAATAGGTTAGTCAGAAGGGAATTTCCTTGTCATTCTCCTCCCCATGGCAAGCCCTCCAGCATCCCCAAAAGTGCTTTTTAAAGTACCAATAAACCTGCCAAACACTGCATGCTGTGGTATCAATCAACTGACTCCAGACTAGGGAGAGTAACATTCAAAAAGGTAGCATGGAAGGGAAATGGAAACCCTGCCACGGGGAGGAAACAGGAGGAAAACCAAATTTCATTCCACCACACACAGAAATAATATTAAATTGTCTCATTTTGAAAGACCCCAGCATTAGTAAATTGTGCATTCAAAATTAAGTTACACCTTATAATATAATTTAAATCCTACACATGGAGTATCCGTCTTAATCCTAAAAGGATCCAAAGAAATTAATATGGGATTAATTGTGGGCAGGATTGCACTCAAAGATGCAGAACAGTAAAGATGGTAAGGAAAACATATGCAGACAAGATGTATAACACAATAGTATTAGAATTTGAAATGTGTCTCTTTTTAATACAATGTGTATTTTAAAGCGATCAGCCATAAGAATTCAAGTCACTGAGTTGCTACGAAGCAGGTATTTATATGCATTTCCCTCAAGTTCTCTCACTTTTATTTGTTCTTAATATAATCCTAACATACTGTATACTTTTTATAACAATTAAACATCATTAAAGCTGTTACATATGCAAAGAACCATCATAAAGGATTCCTACTAAAATTCCCAGACTCTCATATTTGAATCCTAGTTTTAGCAACACTTTTTAAAATAGCAGTATTACTGATATTGCCCAACTAAATAATGACTTCTAAGGCTGGCTAGACATAATATATGTGTTGTCTCATTTTCTCATGAGACAATGTGTGTTTGTTCTGGAGGACGAGGTTTAGCCCTGAAGGAAAGGAGAATTGTGTTCCCTTTTGCAGGTTTTTACATCAATATATCCATATAAGCTTAACCAACAGATCCACAAACAAATACGAGCACACTATCTATGACAGCATATTGTGCAACTGTCCTCTTTCACAGATTAAATATGTCGAACAGTGTTTCAGCATATAAAAACCAGGAGATGTAAATCTCTAAATGTCTTTCAAGTTAATTCAAATAAATAAGCAATTTAAGTGTCCCTCTCACACCACTTGAGTCTTACAAACTTTTGTGGCTAGAGTTACCGTACGTAGTTCTTTAGTCCATTTTCCAAGACAAGGGCCAAATCTGGGGTGTTTTAACCTAACGCAAGGCGGGCCGGATTCTCCAAATTAGCCTTAAGTCTCTCGAGAAATTGTGAAGCCAGTTCATCATCTACCATGCGTCCGTCGCTTGACAGCGTAATTGTCATGAGCTGATGTTGCTGAAGTTTCTCATGGCCTTCCTCATCCACCACAAGCGCCAGTTCTGGCCGAGCTCGCCCCACAGCCAAGATGCAGGCTTGAGGAGGATTGATGACAGCCGTGAAGCTACTGATGCCAAACATGCCTAGATTTGAAATGCTGTTGCAGGGAGGAAGGAAGGAAGAGAAACAAGCATAGAGATAAATGAAAAGATACACAGAAACTGAATCAGGCCAAAGGTGTATATAATCCAGCCTTCGTCTCACAGAATAGCCAAACGGCTGCCCTGTGGGAAGCCCAGAAGAAGGAATACGTGAAATGAAATTCTAGTTGAAACGGAAATGTGTGGAACTCCTCTTTCAACATGAACTTGTATTTTCTTTGTAGCAACAAAGCTAACAGAGACTGGCTTGATATTTTAGAACACTGTTTTAAAACACTGCTCCAGTTTACACCATGTGATGACCCAGTCACATCCTCTAAAGCATCTCTCTCCTACTCATTTGCCGTGCCTGACATTCCATAGTCCTGAGCTCTTCTTTCTCTCTTTTTGAACTTCTCAGCTAAGATGGCAGAGGCTGTGCCAGGACAGAGTCAAGTTCCATCTGATCCTTTTTAGGGTACTACCAGCTACAACTTAAGGGGCAAGTTCACATCGGAGAGCAGCAACATTAATAACATAAAGTCTGGCTGCTCCATGTCCTGCTCTCCCTCATCTTCTTTGTTATATCATATGGACCCCTCAGTGCTGCCATAATAGACACATTCAGATGCCACTGATGCCACTACTTCTTGTTGGTTGGTTGGTTTGTTTGTTTGTTGCATTTCTAGACCACCCGGTTTCCCAAATAGGGACTCTGGGCGGTTCACAAGAAGGCAAACGTAGGGCATTAACGTCACAAATGGAAAGGAGGCATTTCTCAAGACCAGTAAGGTTATGCTGACTTCTTATCATTATTTAATCTCCCCCCCCTCCCCGGCAACAGGTTTTACAGAGTGGCAGGAAAAGAGTGTGGAAAACAGCCTTGTTTTCTGAGCAGCTGAGAATGTCATTTGAGGATTGAAGCTGGAGAATGCCAAACTCACCGCAGGGAACTAACTAAACAAATACATATATAATTAGATGTACTTATTTGTAGGTACATCTGAACAAAGATCAAGAATACAAAAAGTTTAGGCAAGCCAAGTAAAATGCTTTGCTCTAACAAAATGGCTGGACCCCTACTGGTGTTCATGTGATGTTTGTGTAATATGCTGTGGCGAACTGCTGTTAATTGATGAAGTGCCACCATGCGTCTCAGTTGTGCTATGCAGTGCATGACCAGGTTTGTAACTGAGATGTGCCCTAGCACTTTTTCAATAGCTGCAATTAGCTGCAGCAAGTTACAAAAGCAACAGAATTATGGTTATTGTCTTATAAAACATATCACATTACTGATTTTCCACAATTAAAATATATTTAAAATACCTAAAAGATCCTCCCTGGTATTCTTCTGGTAGTAATTTTCCATCTCTCGCTTTCTTTGCTAGAGCCTAAGAAAGTAAAATCCAATAATTAAATCAATTAAGCATACTTGCAGTGATGTAGCTATATGTGTAAATACACATCTTTTGCTTATACTGATGACATGAAGCGCTATCTCTCCTTCCATACATCTGCAGATGATGCTGTCCCCACCCTTGTTTGGATGGAGGAGGGAAAACAGACTGAGGACGAACCCGGACAATACAGAGATCCTCTGTGTGGGGGCTCCTGCCGTCTGCAGATAGGGAACATCCTTCTCCTTTGGGGAAGGTGACTCTCTCTGTGGAGTCCCACGTGGCCTCTGTGGTCCAATCAGTCTTTTTCCATCTTAGGCGGATTGCCCAGCTGCATCCCTACCTGGACACTGGGAGCCCCACCCCCCTACTTCACGTACTGATAGTTTCAAGACTGGACTACTGCAATGGTTTCTATGTCAGGCTGCCCTTGAGGCTGATGAGGAAGTCTCAACAGGTCCAAAATGTTGCATCCAGGTTAATAACTGGGTTATTTGTTTTATTAATTTATTTTTGGATTTATATACCTCCACATTTAATTAAAAAAACAACTCCAGGTGGTGTACAAGTAAAGTTAAAACAATAAAATAATTTTTTTACATATATTAAGTAAACATAATAGACGCATAGAAGAAACAAATCATGGTAGGGAGTCAGGTAGGTGGCGAGCAATGTGTAGCATTGCCAAAAGAATCCTTAAACATTGCCACAGATAGAGCCAAACAGATGTCAACTGGCAATTTGTTCCAAAAAGCAGGGGTGGACACTGAGGAAGCCCGATTTCTCGTAGCAGTTTTTTGGGCTTCCCTAGGGGTGGCCCCTCTAAGTGCCAATGCTAAAGATCTAGTTGGACTGACAGTCATTAATCTAAGGGACAGGTGCTCTGTCATATATTCAGGTCATATATTGAGGTTGGGAAGATACGATCATATTCCCCCTCCCATAGCTGCTTTGCATTGATCTTTGCCAAACAAGAAAAAAAGGGAAATGTTTAAAGAAACTGCAATGGTTTACTATGTTACCTATAAAGAAAAACAAGTACGGGAAGTGAAAAATGGGGAATGCACCAAAGAGGAATATAAGCAAACAGCTAATATATGCAGGGAATGATAAAAAAAGTTAAAGCGCAAAATGAACTTAGACTTGCAAGAGAGACTCAAGATAGTAAAAAAAGATTTCTTTACTTATGTCCACAGCAAAAGGAAAAATAAGGAAATGATAGGTTCTCTGCGTGGCGATAATAACCAGTTACTAACAGGAGACAAGGAAAAGGCAGAACTACTCAACACCTTCTTTGCCTCAGTTTTCTCTAAAAAGGAAAAAAGAGATCTGCTGGGAAAAGGAAAAGATGAGGTAGAACAGGAATTGCAACATAGAATAGATAGAGAGGTAGTACAGGAACACCTGGAAGCATTAAATGAATTTAAGTCTCCTGGGCCAGATGAATTACACCCAAGGATATTAAAAGAACTGGTGAAAGTAATTTCAGAACAATTGGCAATAATCTTTGAGATGTCCTGGAGAACAGGGGGAAGTCCCCATCAATTGGAGGAGGGCTAATGTTGTCCCCATCTTCAAAAAGGGGAAAAAAGAGGACCCAAATAATTACCGCCCAGTCGGCTTGACTTCAATTCCTGGAAAGATCCTAGAGCAGATTATTAAATAGTCAGTCAGCAATTATTTAACAAACAATGCTGTCATTACAAGAAGTCAACATGGGTTTCTTAAAAACAAGTCATGCCAGACTAATTTGATCTCTTTCTTTGATAGAATTACAGGCCTGTTGGATGTGGGGAATGCTGTGGATATTGCTTCTCTGGACTTTAGTAAGGCCTTCGATAAGGTTCCCCATGATATTCTTGCTAAGTAGTTAGTAGAAAGTGGGATATATAGTGCTACTGTTAGATGGATTTGTAATTGGTTGACTGATCGCACCCAAAGGGTGACCATAAATGGCCTCTCTTCAGCTTGGAGAGACGTGACCAGTGGGGTGCCCCAGGGTTCTGTTCTGGGTCCAGTGCTGTTCAATATCTTTATTAATGACTTGGAGGAAGGAATATAGTATGCTAATCAAATTTGCAGATGATACCAAATTGGGTGGGGTTGCTAATTCCCTAGATAGGATGAAAATTCAAAAAAGACCTTGACAGATTAGAGTGCTGGGCCAAAGCTAACGGAATGGATTTCAACAGAGGGAAATATAGGGTGCTACATCTAGGTAAAAAGAATGAATTGCACAGATATAGCATGGGGGATACAGGGCTGGAAAATAGTACCTGTGAAAGGGATTTGGGAGTCTTGGTGGACCACAAATTGAACATGAGTCAGCAGTGTGATGCAGTGGCCAGGAAAGCCAATGCAATTCTTGGTTGCATCAACAGAACCATAGTGTCTAGATCAAGGGAAGTGATAGTACCACTCTATTCTGCTCTGGTCAGACCACACCTGGAGTACTGGGTCCAGTTCTGTGTGCCTCAATTTAAAAAGTATGTTGACAACCTTGAGCGGGTGCAGAGGAGGGTGACCAGGATGGTAGAGGGTCTGGAGGAAATGTCTTATGAGGAACGGCTTAGGGAACTGGGAATGCTTAGCCTTTCAAAAAGAAGACTGAGAGGGGATATGATAGCTATGTTTAAATATTTGAAAGGATGTCATATTGAAGAGGGAACAGGTTTGTTTTCCATGGCTTCAGAGACTAGGACTCGGGGCAATGGTTTCAAACTACAGGAAAAGAGATTCCATTTGAACATTAGGAAGAACTTCATGACAGTTAGAGCTGTTCGGCAGTGGAATATGCTGCCACAAAGGGTGGTGGAGTCTCCTTCCTTGGAGGTTTTTAAGCAGAAGCTGGATGGCCATTTGTTGGAAATATTGTGATGGGGTTCCTGCATGGCAGAGGGTTGGACTGGAATGGCCCTTGAGGTCTCTTCCAACTCTATGATTCTATGATTCTAGGATTCTATGACAACAAAATAGTTTATACAATGGATCCTTGTATAACAAACGGTTTGTATAACATAAAATCTGTACAACATAAAAATTCCGGAGATAAGGGAAATTTGCTTAACAGAACTGCCTATGGGGCAAATCTGTACAACATAAAAATAGGATTACTCCATTTTCAATGCATTCCTATGGGAAATTTGTATAAAGGAAAATTTGCTTAACATAATTTCATTTGGAATGAATTAATTCCTTTATACAAGGTACCACTGTATTCCCTTAATTTCTTCAAACATATAAAAGGCAAAGGTAAAGGTTCCCCCCCGCACATGCGTCCTAGTGGTGTCTGACTCTAGGAACAGTGCTCATCTTCGTATTCAAGCCGAAAGAGATAGTGTTGTGCAAGTCCATGGCCATGTGGCTGGCATGGCTACAAGGAAACACTGTTTTACCTTCCCGCTTTTTACAGCAGTACCTATTTATCTACTTGCATTTACATGCTTTCAAACTGCTGGGTTGGTAGAAGCTGGGGTTATTAGTGGGAGCTCACTCCACTGTGTGGCACCCCGGGATTCGAACTGCCGACTTTGCAGCCAACAGTTTTCGGAGCCTTAGTCCACTGAGCCATCATGTCCCATCTTCAAACATATAAACAGATGTTAAATTTAAGAAGGAAATTATTTATGGGCAAAATGACTGCACAGATGCAATTTTAGAGAATACTCTAGGACGGGGGTCAGCAACCCGCGGCTCCGGAGCCGCATGCGGCTCCTAGCAACCTTTGCTGCGGCTCCGGCTCCGGGAGTTTAAAACACCATCCCTCTCCTTGCACCGCAACTTCCTTGCAACTTCTCTCTTTCTCTCTCTCTCTCTTACACACTCCCTCCCCCCTTCCCTGCCCCTCCTCCTCCTCCTCCTCCTCCTCCTCCTCCTCCTCCTCCTCCTCCAACAAGGAGGCTTACAAGGCTCGTCGCCGGAGCCCCGGCCGCGTTCTGGCGGCGGCGCGCCACAGGGCTCGCTCAGGCCGCGCGTGAAGCCCTCCGCGGCCGCTCCAGACGGCCGCCGTCTTCCGCTTAGGAAAGGGATAGGAAAGGAGGGAACAAGCGGCCCAGGCCACTGGGGGGGGGGAGGAGGAGGAGGAGGAGAAGAAGGCCCTTTTCCGTCTTGTCGGTCCCACCTTCGCAGGCAGGCAGGCGGGCCCCGCGGAAAGGAGGTGGGCGCACCGGCTGGGTGGCTGCGGCGGGGAGGGCGGGCGGGCGGGCGGGCGAGTGCGCGCCTCTAGCCCCCACCTACCCACCCTCCCCCAGCTCCACGTACTCAGGCTGAAAGGAGGGAGGCATCAAAAAGGGAGGCGGGCTCTTCCCGGTCGAGGGAGGAGGGCATGGTAGATGGAAAGAAGGTGCCGCCGAGCGCTTGTTAACGCGTCGTCCCCTCACCCGGGTTGGAGTGGGGAAGGTGCGAGGCTTTCCCCTCCCTCCCAGAAGCCATTTCTGCAACACACACACAAACACACACACACACACACGACTTTCCACCCATTTTTATTGCACACACACACAAACAACCTGGCTTTCCATCCTTTTTCTCCTCACACTCACACACAAGCACACATGGCTTTCCACCCATTTTTGCAACACACACACACACACACACACACACACACAAACACTCAAGAAGAGGAAATAATTATTTAAATAAATACATATAGATATAAATATAGATATTTGGAGGGGGAGGGCGACAAAATGCTTGAGGGGGGTGCTATGGGGCCCTGTGATTTCTAATTAGACTCCTACCCCTCGAGCAGCCCCCCCCCCAAAAAAAAACTACCATCCATCACTATTGAATATGACTGCATTTGCAGGTGTTGTAAGTCAGCCTGATCTTGAGATGGAACTGGCCGATATAGCTGACAAAGATATATGGGTGTCCAAGTTCAAATGATTGACCGCTACTCTTGAGGATGTTGCCCGTCAGAAGGCCATTCTGGCTCAGAATCATCAATGGAGTGATATTGAAAACCTTCCCAAACAGGACCAACTTGTATTCGAAACATGGAATGCCATCCCCAACACTTATATAAACATGAAAAAGTATGCATTTGGAGTCCTGTCGATCTTCAGCTCCACATATGTATGTGAGCAGGTCTTCTCCAACATGAACTATATTAAAAACAAATATCGATCACGCCTCACAGACGACAGCTTGCAAGCGTGTGTGAAAATGAAGGTGACATCTTACAGCCCTGATGTGCAGACACTGTGCACTGAGGTTCAGGAGCAAAAATCCCATTAACCAGGTAAATTAAATATTTTAATTAGCTATTAATTTGCAAAAATATATTTTACATTGTTAAGTGAAAAAGTCCTTTTTCTTCTTCAGATTGACAGCTGACTGCACGATCCTGTATATAGCATTAAGGTAAGAAACAATATATGCAGTGTTATATTTGTTTTAAATGTTGCAATGGTTTTGCGGCTCCCAGGTTTTTTTTTTTCTGTTGGAAACGGGTCCAAGTGGCTCTTTATGTCTTAAAGGTTGCAGACCCCTGCTCTAGGACTTAGATATACACATGTTGCATTCATGTCGTTAACAGAAGTTTTTATAAGTAATTAAAGCCTGTTTTATACAATTAATTAAAGCTTATTTTATACAATTAACATAATCAATAAAATAAAAATATAAGCCATACCAAAACAAAACACATCAATATCTACTCATTTCTAATTCGGAATCTATAAACTCAAAAAGTTTATAAACCCCAAAGTTCTATATAGTTTCAAATGTTATCAGATGCCATTTCTGTTTCACAAAATGTGTCCGAATAGATGGTCAAATTATGCATAATGGCTGAAAGACCTCACAGTGATAGCAGAAAAGAAGAGAAGATAATAAACATTTCTGCTTGCTTCTTCTACTGAGAAAACTCTTGGTGATGCTTGATAGAATAATGTATAAAGTTTCTTCTGATAATAAGTTATAATGGACACAAATAACACACATCTTTTCCCTTACACGTTGTCTGCTTTCTATATTTGTTAAATTTATTGATGTTTTTATATACTGATAACTTATTTATCCAATTTTTGCCTCAAAAAAAATCTAACTTTTCCCTCATACTTTTTAGCTATCGTGAACCTCACACAGCATAGTGAATAACAGACTGATTGAAATATGCCTTGCCACTCCAGTGAGCTCACTAGCTGATCCCTAGACTCCCGTATCCAGTATATATTCTTGGCTTCCTTTCACAGGAAACCAATTGAATTTTTACAATGGTAACATAAAGTAACCTTCTCTTGGGGATGTTTCATAAATATAAGACTGAAACAAAATGCATCAGTTGACTTGAATACTACTTAAAATCAGCAAATGTTTTCCACGTGAACAGGAACCACCCGGAATTCCGGCAGTATCAACCTCCCCGCTGATGTTTCATATCAAATAGAGAAGCAGCTTTAAATCAATTTGAAAGCACAGATTCTAAAAGTAAGATTCTCCTCCCCAGGCGCTTTACGCATTCCGGTGTACACCCAAGCACTACTACATCCTCTGTATTATCACATATGTGGAACCCTACCTTTGCTAAAGCGGCAATTTCCTGAACTCCCTTGGCTGCAGCATTTTTTATGATTGGTGTAATGAGACCTCGGTCTGTTGCCACAGCAATAGAGATGTCTATAGATTGCAGCTGCCGGGGCCCCTCACCATCCCAGGTCACATTCACATCTGGCATTTGCTGGAACAAGGAAACAGAAGGAGACACAGCTGTTAAAAGGATAATGGTGCAACCAATTACTGACTCAAAAGAAACCCCTTTGGAATTGTAGTGACAGAGGCAATCACATATGGGGAAATGTTTGCCTTAAGCAAGGCGAGGTTAATAATAACAAAAGATGTGCCACACAAGACTAAAAATAGATGCATCTTATTATCTAGAATCCATGTACACCTACTTTATCAGAAAGAAGGAATGGACACCACAGAAAGAGAAATTTTACAGCTGCAGACAGCCAGAAGGATTGATGGACACGCATGGTTTCTGGACTGCTACTGAATTACAGTGGAACCATTACTTACGTCCTGCTTGACTTGCGTCATTTTTGACTTGCGTCCACTAGGGGTCTGTTTGACCTGCGTCGTGGGCTCCGACTTACGTCTTGGAGCCCCGGCGCAAGGCCCCGGAATCGGGTGGCAGCCAGGAAGCCAGGTGTGCACGGAAGAAGCGGCGGCCGTTGCTGCAGCTGCTCTCTGGGTGAGAGAGAGGTGGGGGGAGGTAGCAAGGGAAAGAGCGAGGTGGATGGGGTGGGGGGCAGAAAGAGCGCAAGGGGTGCGCGCCTGCCTGCATGCCTGGCGACGTGAGGGGAAGGAGGGAGGGGAAGGGGCGCTGAGTGGTGGATTGTGCTCTGTGTCTCTGCTATTGCCGTAACGTCCTGATGTTTCGCAGGGCCCCGCAGACAGGCAGGCTGGCCAGTGGGCTGGCCGGCCAGAAGGCGAGCCAATGGGTGGGCGTGTGCGTGCATGCGGGACACGAGGACGAGGATAGGATGCATCCCCTGCGGAAGGGGGAAAATGAGGGTCTGTCTTACCTCAGCAGCTGCCATCTGATGCCTGGGCACAGGTTTGGCGGAGCCGCTGCTGAGGGGAATCTATGGTTTGTATGTGTGTTGTGAGGTGCCGGTGGGGTGGGGGAATGCCTGCCTGGGCTGCCTCTGAGGAAAGGTCGGGCTTCAGAATGCACGCGCGCGGGCGCGCCACCTCAAAGGCGGTGGGCTTTTTCTTTCTTTCTGTGCAGGCGCACCTCCACCCCACCGGGGCCAGTCCGGAGGTTTGGGATCAGCTCGGCAGGACTTATTTGGCGGGGAGTTGGGAGCAAGGAAGGGGCTCGCTCACTTATTTTATTTTAACCCCTCTGTATGGGGTGTGAGTGAGGGATGATTCCCCCTTCCCTCCTTTTAAAGTGGACAAATCAGACCCGCCAGTGGTTTCCCTGACTGTGGCTGTGCAAACTTAGGCGCTCAGGCTTTTGTTGGGAGCGTGGGGATGGCGTGGGCACCCCTGATGTCGGGAACGCACGGGGGTAGGGGTGCCCCCTCCCAGCAATCGTTGGGAGCACGCCCGTGAAGTTTTTTTTTTCTTTCCGGTCATGATTGTTCCAAAGGGGGGCAAAATGAAAAATTATTGTGTCTTCACAAAAGGTGAAGTTTATTTATTTATTGTGAACATTTTTACCCATCTTTTCTCCTTGGAAAAGGGTCCAAGGTGGCTTCTGCTCCTGACGCAATAAAGGTTCTTTTAATAAACATTTTAATAAATAACATAAGAACCTAAGAAGAGCCCTGCTGGATCAGGCCATCTAGTCCAGCTTTCTGTATCTCACAGTGGCTCCCGACCCCCTCCCCACCACCAACATTGCCCCCACCGTTCCTGCCACCACTCCCTGTAGGGTCAGAGTGTCTTTTTCATAGTCTCGAACGGATTAATCCACTTTCCCATTACTTTCTATGGGAAAAGTTTGTTTGACTTAAGTCATGTTTGACTTAAGTCTAGACCTCCGGAACGGATTAATGACGTAAGTCAAGGTATTACTGTATTAACTCATCTATTCCTGTCAGATGCCAACTTTCACCTTGCAGATACATAAGAAAAAGGAACTGTGACATCTTGGCTGCAATCATAAGGAAATGCTCCCCTCCAGTCCCCGCTTGATGGGTGTGTGTATGTGATATGAATATTAAAAAGGAGAGAAAAAAACCCTCACACAATCACATCCACGTTAATAACATCTATCCGAAAACCAGATATAAAATTTCAAAAATGTGACAATGCTGAAGTTCAAAAATGTGAAAATGCTGAACATTTTAAGAATGTTGTTTATAACACTGCTTTATCAGTATTCGGCAGGGAGACTCGAAAAACAGCAGATTGGTTTGAAGCCCACTCAGAAGAGCTGATGCCAGCTATTGAGGAAAAGAGGAGAGCCTTGACTGCATATAAAGCCTGTCCCAGCGAGCACAACCTACAGGCCCTGCGAGCTGTTCGTAACCAAGTCCAGCAGACTGCCAGGAAATGTGCTAACAATTACTGGCTGCAACTGTGTTCTTGGATTCAGATGGCAGCTGATACAGGTAACATCAAGGGGATGTATGATGGAATTAAACAGGCCGTAGGGCCAATACATAAGAAAACTGCACCCTTAAAGAGTGTTTCAGGTGAGATCATACAGGATCGTGAGCAGCAGCTGGCACGCTGGGTGCAGCACTACTCTGAACTATATTCCAGAGAAAACACAATAACTGAAGAAGTCTTAAATAATATTGAGTGCTTGTCTGTCTTGGAGGAGCTTGACAATGAACCAACACTAAAAGAACTAAATGTGGCTCTGGATTCACTTGCCTCTGGCAAGGCACCTGGGAAAGATAACATCCCTGCTGAAGTTCTGAAGTGCTGCAAAGAGATCATTGCCACTGAACTGTACAAAATCCTCTGCCTTTGCTGGAGGGAAGGGGGAGTACCACAGGATATGAAGGACGCTAATATTGTTACGCTTTATAAGAGCAAAGGTGACAGGAGCGACTGTAACAACTATCGTGTTATCTCTCTTCTTAGTGTTGTCGGGAAGCTGTTTGCACGTGTTATACTGAAGAGGCAGGCTCCAGATACTTGCAGAGAGAGTCTACCCAAAAACACAGTGTGGCTTTCGAACCAACAGGTCCACTACTGATATGGTATTTTCCCTCAGGCAGTTGCAGGAGAAATGCAGGGAACAAGGACAGCCACTTTTTGTAGCCTTCATAGATCTTATGAAGGCATTTGACATGGTTAGTAGGGACGGACTCTTTAAAATACTCCTCCGGGTTGGATGCCCACCCAAGCTCCTTAACATCATTAGGTCTTTTCATGAGGATATGAAGGGCAATGTAGTTTTTGATGGCCTAGTGGCAGATCCCTTCAACATCTGAAGTGGAGTGAAGCAGGGCTGTGTCCTTGCGCCAACCTTGTTTGGGATCTTCTTTGCTATCATGCAGAGGTATGCTTTTGGAACTTCAACAGAGGGTATCTCTCTCCGGACCAGATCAGATGGAAAACTCTTCAATCTCTCTAGATTGAGAGCAAAGTCTAAGGTACAGGTGAAATGTTTGTGGGATCTCCTCTTCGCTGATGACGCCGCCATTATTGCTCATTCTGCCGAAGATCTCCAACAACTCATGGATCATTTTAGTAAAGCTTGCAAAGATTTTGGGCTAGAAATCAGCCTGAAAAAAACACAAATAACGGGCCAGAATGTGGACTCTCCTCCTCGCATTACAATTTCTGCAAAAGAACTGGAAGTTGTCCATGACTGTGTGTATCTTGGCTCAACTATCTCAGATACACTCTCACTAGAGTCTGAGCTGAATAAACGTATAGGTAAAGCAGCTACTATGTTTTCCAGACTAACAAAGAGAGTATGGCTCAATAGGAAGCTGACAGAACATACAAAGATACAGGTCTATAAAGCTTGTGTACTGAGCACACTTTTGTAATGCAGCGAGTCTTGGACCATCCATGCCCGACAGGAAAGAAAGCTTAATACCTTCCATATGCGCTGTCTTAGACAAATATTCCACATTACCTGGCACGACAAAGTTCCAAATAGCATAGTCCTGAATCGAGCTGGAATCCCTAGCATGTACACTTTATTGAAACAGCGACGCCTACGCTGGCTTGGACACGTTGTGAGAATGGATGACGGCTGGATCCCAAAAATCTTCTATACGGAGAACTAGTGCAGGGAAAGCACCCCAGAGGGAGACCAGAGATGCAATATAAGGATATCTGTAAGAGGGACCTGAAGGCCTTGGGAATGGACCTCAACAGCTGGGAAACCCTGACCTCCGATCGCACTGTCTGGAGGCAAGAGATACAGCATGGTCTTCATAAATTTGAAGAGGCATTTGTCCAGCACACAGAGGAAAAGAGCCAGGCACGGAAAGAACGAAACTCGAGGACCGGGCAAGAAACAGAATACATCTGCCCCCAGTGCGGTAGAGACTGCCATTCCAGAATTGGTCTATTTAGTCACACTAGGTGTTGTTCTTAGGATCTCTACTCCAGGCATGATACCATAGTCTTTCGAGACTGAAGGATGCCAATGATGATGAATGATGAAGTCCATAATAGGTTGTTTTAAAAATAGAATATGAGGGTTCTTTCTGGAATATCACTACTGGTGCTGAATGATAAAAGGCAAGAAGATTTAAATACTACCTTGTAAGTTCAGTATGCTGACATGTTGTGCTTGTTCTGGCCCCAAAATCCAAGAACAGCCCCCAAAAGTTGAGGGCAAAAAGTCTACTGCATTTAGAAATAAGTCTAATAAATAAACAATAAACAGAAACATATGTATCGGGGGGGGTGATGGTGGACCAATTTTACTGTTTCACCATTCATGTCTTTCATCAATAAAACTAGAAGACTGTTAATTGGAACAGAACTCTCAGTGCTGAACTCAAATTGTAATACTTTCCTAATACGGATCCCACATACGTATCCATATGTATATATGTGCAAATGACTTTGGCATATCTTCAGATGCATCAGAGAACTGTCAGTTTCCTCTTCCATTTAAAGCTTCTCCCACTGCACTGAAGGCTGCCTGGACACGTCCCACACTCTCCATGAAAACCCTGCAGTACCAGCTAGGAACAAATGGAGAAATGGGGGCCTGAGCTTCCCTGGTGTACAAAGTTGAAGCTGGAACTTGAGCAACAGTCACTGGTGTTTCTCCTTCAAGAAATGAATGCACATTTGATTCCAAGTGTCCAAAGGATGTCTCAAGCTGGTAGGCCAGTTGCCAGATTTAAGAGAGGTTCTGGCGGTAGAAGGCTGGAATAAACTGGGGACAGGCATTTGTCTGGCCTGGACAGAACTGCAGTTCTCTGAAAAGCCAGGCTAACAGCTTAGGAGAACTTCTACGATCTGCCTTTATGCACGAATGAAGGAAGGTAAGAAAATCCCATCAGTTGCACTCTGTACCAGGAGAATATAACTCAGCTATCATCAAGCCAACCTTTCTAACATGTCACTGTAATTACTATAATGCATTCTCTGAGGCATCATTATTGGAGAGCTTAAGACGCTGCTGATACCGTGCAGAACTGCATGAACTGGCAAATAAGCCCTAATGGTAATTGATTTTTATCAATCAGTTTGCACTGTTAAAGTTCTGGGTTCTGACTTTCAAAGTCTTCAGGCCTGTTCAGATCACATTTCAGAACAGTTCTCCATCAATATCTGGCTTATGCCACAAGCTCTTAATTATTCTACCAAGTTCTTAATTAATGTCAGTCACATTTTTCCTGAACTGCAACCTGACATCTTTATAGTAGTTTGCTTTTATGCCAGCAGTATTCCTTATTAATATTGTGTATAACAGAGCTTGTGTTAAAGCCACACACACACACACACACACACACACACACACACACACACACACACACACACACACACACACACACACACACACACACACACACACACACACACACAGAGAGAGAGAGAGAGAGAGAGAGAGAGAGAGAGAGAGAGAGAGAGAGAACAGTAAAATGCCTTGAGTGTCAATTTGTAGAAAAACAGAATATAAATAGAACAAATTAGAGCATCTTGCCATGTGGCATGAGGTACGATGTTCAAAACTGGAAGCTCCATTAGATATGTGATTCCCTCATTTGAGGCCCAAAGCAGTTGGACAAAAATACAGAAATTGGGACTATCAAGACATTAAATGAACTGTGAAGGAGAGATGATGCCTCCATTCTGTAAATGTGTGCATCATAAGAGTAACATACAGTGGCATTCCATGGAAGAAGTTCACAGACTGATGCCCTATGGCTCACTATCCAAAAAGCATGTTAAAACTCAGACTAATAAATAAAAAATTACATACCACCCATCCTAAGAAGGTTGTCAGAAAAGAATATACACAGAATATATATAATGTGCTATTACCAACAAAACTCCCAAATCAATTTGATAATACATGATGGGGAGTTGCCAAAATGGGAAAACAGTATTTGTACTCCTTACCATTCCACTGCCCCCCAGAATCCATGTTTGCCCCAGGTGACACATACTCTAGTTGTGGGTCTGTTTGGAGGAAGGAATGTGCTAAGTAAGATCTTCTGAGATTTGTGGGAACATTGCAGGCAAACATGGTGAGAATTTGTCAAAACCAACCAAGGTGTCCAGTTGCAGGCTCCACTCACACAACAACTTCTACCAAATGTCATGTGTTCCACTGACAGTTCATGGTGCCCCACCCGTACTAGAACTGCTCCAGGTGCAGAAAAATTTTATGCTATATAAATTGGCGCTTAACATTTGGAAGCAGTAAGGATTTTACCACCAAAATCCTCTTGCATAGCTATGCAAACAGCACAACTTAGGGAGGCAAACTGCCCCAAGTTAATAAGTAACTGTCGACATCAGGTGCACACTCTGCCACACAACCCAGTATGCAACAAATTAGACAGGCAGGGTGTGAAAAAGAATAAATTGTCACACAATGATTTTGTTATTCCAGTAGTTGGTGGCAAAAGACCATAAATATATTTTGTTTGCAAGTCAGAATATATAACGTTTTCTGACTAATACTTTTCAGCATGTTTTGTGATGTTTGATTTTAGCTTATTTAAACTAAAGCTTTGTCTTCTTTTGTAGACACTGGCAGAAAATGTGAACAGAATGGTTAAAGGCAACAACCAGACAAAATAGAGAATGTTTTATTGAAAAGCTATAGATTCCATGTTTGGATGCTAAGTGTGTTTGTTTTGAACTGATGTTTCCAAGCAACTTTTAACAATATAGACACTTGCTGGAAGTAGGATTACAAATAAGTAAAACCTCAGTTGTTGACTGAAGCAAATGATATAAAAATGAGTTCCTCTAGATAGGGTTACAGCGATGCCTTGAATTACGATTGCCTTGAACAACGAAAAAATTGAATTACGAAAGGAAATCTGCCCGTGTAGGGTAATTTTAAATTACGAAAAAGGCAGATTTTTCTTATTAATGAAAAAATTCAAGTCATCGTTTTTCAAGACATTCGTAGAGAAAGCTTTCCCTGCTTTGTTGGGCTGCTGGGAAACCCCCTCAATGAGCTATCAACATCAGCTGTGTGGTGGTGGTGAACAGGGGACAGTGTTTTATTCCTGCCACCCGGTCTCGCTTCCTTAGCCATTTGCCTGAAGCCAGACCGAGGGATAGGAGTGAAGCGTTGGCCCCCACCCCATCGTCACACAGCTGATTTTGACAGCCCTGTCTGGCTCATAACAAAGGGACCTGATCTTGCCTTGACCTGCACAGAGCTGGGCAAAGGGAGGCAGTGGCTTGTGGGCTTGTTCATTTGCTGGATTGGGAAAGGCTTCTTATAGGAATGCATTGAAAGCCTATTGTAATCCATTCCCTTTGGAACAGATTAATTGGTTTTCAATGCATTCCTATGGGAAACCGAGTTCTGAATGACGAAAATTTGGAATTATGAAGGATCCGTTGGAACAGATTAGTTTTTTAATTGAAGGCATCACTGTATATTAAAAAGCAAAGAAGAATTATATATACTGGCTGGCAATATATTCCATCTAGGGTAAGAGAAAACATATGTTCTCATTGCTGTGTTTTAATAGTCAGCTAATTATATGCTCATAGTTCTTCTTAGTTAAGAAACAGTAATGTTCTTTTTATTATACACAAGATGGCTAGAATTTTATAACTTTGACATACTGTTTCTTGGGGATTAACATACAAGAAGTCCATCTTTCTTAGGTATTATTTTCTTCTAAGCTCTTTCAATAAAAGGAACTTAAAATATTTAAAGAAGTTTAGTATACCCCATTATTCTTTTAGTAAGTACAATTAAATATCCAGAAGAGTTTTAAAATGGGGAGGGCTGAAAATTATCTGGGTTCCACAATACTCAACTTATCCTTGAGTACAGAATTGTAGAGAATTGTCAGCCGTGGGCAATCTTGGCCTCCAAATACTTTGGGGTCTACTTTAAGTAAAACACAAGGATGAATTGATTCATCAAATCTTAAACCTAACACAGCATGTAACAGGTAATGACTATGGGGATTTCTTAACTAAAAGCAACTTGCCTCCACAAAGTATGCTATTTGTGATATACTAGTGCAACCAGGTAAATGACTCAAGCAGCTTACCCCTGTTCCTGCTGCTTGAAGGTATTTTGTTAGCTCAGCCTCAAGTCATGGGATTGAGAGTTCAATTCCCCACCGTGCCACATTCACAGGGTCTGGATTTGATTATCCACAGGATCCCTTCCAGCTCTGCTCTATTATTATTATTATCAAATTATCACACAGCAGACAAGATAACTATGCTGGATTTTGTATTACAAATCATTAGTCAAATGCTTCCCAAATGTTTAGGACTATGTGTTGTATTGGCAAATTATTCGAGAAGATCCCAGTATGGTGGCTTTCTGCAGCTGACCGATGGTTATTGGCCTGTAATTTTCAGGCATTGCTCCTTTTGTTGGATCCTTCTGAATCAAATAGGTTTTGCCAGTTGTTAACCACTCATTAATATAACCTGTCCTCAACATTTCATTAAATTGTTCAGCTATTTTTCCATGCAGACTGGTCAGGTGTTAAAGCCAAAACCATGCAGTTGATCATTGCCAGGTGATGTCCAGTTTTTGACTCTGCACTCTTTTGGTGAACATATCAGCTGTTATTTCTAGCAGGTCCATTGTGCACTTGGAGAATTTCTTCTCAAAATCTTGGAGCCATCCAGCATTTCTATTATAGTCTTTCTCAGTCCCCCCTATGTCTTTCCAAAACTGAATGGTTGCCATTTTTCAGGCTTTTCATCTTTTATACCTATCTTCTGATTTAAACTCTGATAGAACTTTCTTTGATCTGATCAAAAGAACTGGTTGTCTTTATACTGACTAAATCTAGCTTCATATCTTTCATTTTTTCTAGCTGTTGCTGTTATTTGCTGCTTCACAATTTCCAATGCTTCTCCAATTTTCCTTGTACTTAACCAGTATTTTTAGTCAAATATTTCTTGATCTTACCATTCTTTAATTTGTCCTCCTGCAGGTTTTATAAGATACTCGCATCTGCTCAGAGTCTTTATTATTATTATTATTATTATTATTATTATTATTATTATTATTATTATTATTATTATTATTATTATTATTATTATTATCATCATCATCATCATCATCATCATCATCATCATAGGGATGAGATTTTCTTAATTCTAGGACTTCCAGTCCCAGAAGTTAGAGAGAATCTTTTGGTCTTAAAAGCGAAGTGAAAAATCCTAACAATGCTGCAAAAATGGTGTCTTTTGAAACCTAAGTGTGAGAACACATCTCACAGACATCGATAATCAGTTTTTGGACTCATGTCTAGTCCAAGACTGAGTACTGCAGTTTTTGTGCAGTACTTAGGAAGCAGCTGTGCTTAGCCTGATGAAGTGGAATTCCTCCACAGAAGCTTACAATTTAATTTGTTTTCATGGTCCAATAAGAGATAGCACCCACCTTTACATTTGTGTAATCTTATGGACCACACAGCCTTTTTCTTGTTCTTTCGAGAATCTTGTTCTTTCTAGAGGCAGACTGGGAAAAGAGAAACCAGAAGACAAAGCAGATGTCTTTCTACTGCCATTGTCCACTTCCCTCCACATGGTTTGGCTGGAAAGAAGGTGGCAATGCCCTGCAGTTACAGTACAAAGCTTTTTGGGAGCTGCCTCACTGATTCATGGGAGAGTAGTTTAGTGCAAGGCTCCCTGTATAGGGACTACCCTTCCCTTCTCTTTAAAGCTCTGAGTTGAAAGGTAACCAGTTGCCCAAGGCTGCTGTTAGCTTCAGAACCACTCCATAATTTTATCAACTAGCTGGTAAGTTTCAAGGGGCAGGGACCTTCCTACCAGGAAGGTTTTGTGGTGTCAGCTGGAAGACAGGTTTCTCAGCTTGTCATCGGAAAAAGTAGGCTTCTGAGATGGAGTTAGGTGTGTCCCACTTCTAAATAGCTTGAAAGCCATGGTATAGTGAAATGATCTCCAAATGCTTAAAACATGGTATACAATGAATTGTCCCAACTGCTTACTTACTTTTAGGGTAATTGCTGTTGCTTTGATAATGAAGTCATTTACTGAAACTTTAATATCATCTGTAGGCAGGAGAGAGAAAGAAATTAAGTTGCACAGCTGAAAGTTAAAAGTATGAAGCTGGGGAGGGGAAGAGGGAAAAATCTGTTAATGAACTAGCATTCCAGAAAGTTGCACCACAGGACAGTAGAGTGACCCCTTGGAAAAATTACACGGTCACAAGAGTGCAGTTCTGTGGACCAAATACAGAAGGAAAAGGAATGAAGGCTTTCGGATGCATCAAGTTACTTCTCACTTTGTGAATCCTAATAGAGTTTTTGGGGATGTGAGATGTTCTAGGAGTGGCTTATCATTATCATTCCCCAGAGTGTTTCTGTAAGCAAGCAGGAAATTCAACCCTGTCTCCTGTCTCCTAGTATAACGTTATTTCCACTATATAACGATGGCTCTCAGAAACTCGTTGCTGGGGATAAATATTCATTATTCGGTTGTGCTACTCAGTTATATCCAGCTTAGGGTAACCCTATGAATTAAATACCTCCAAATGCCAAGCCAAAAAAAGCCAAGTGTACTGCCTGAATACTGTAATTAAACTGTAACAGCCCAGAGACTACTTGAAGTGGTATGGGGCAGTATATAAGCAGGACACTTTGCTTTGCTTTTATATACCGTCCCATAGTGCTTAAAGAACTCTATGGATGGTTTTTAATTCAGTAATGCAGAATGCACTCTCCAAACCCAAAAGCTGGTTACTCAATTTACCAACCCCGGCAGGATAGAAGGCTGAGCGAACCATGAGCTGGCTACATGAAATTGAAATGATGCCAGTTGTTCAGGATAAATAATGCCATTACACCAGGTTCCAGGATCATTTATAGCAATTATATTGAAAATGAACATGCGTTTGAAGCATTGGCTCAAAATGTTAGAGATACTTCAGTAAAATCAATAGACATGGATTTTAAGATACTAAGCTTTATCAATATGCATTCACTTGTGGCGTTTAACTATTGGATGTGATAAATTTCCCATAAAATATAACTGGTTAGATCCATTTGTTAGTTTTATGTAGAATAAACTCATTGAATCAATGAAACTTTAGTTAATATTTTTGTTAAAGTCCCATTGAGTCAATCTAGCTATCTATTCTAGACTAAGAATGGGATTTAACCCAAATGATTCAATCAATCCACTCTAGATTAAGAACTGGATTTAATCTAAAACATAAAAGCAGTTCACATAGGTTATCTACATTTGAGGTTATCTACATTTGAGGAGCAAAACATTTGATCATCAAATTTAATTGTGTAGCATCATGGAAGAATCCACTGTGTAGATATAATCAAACAACATTGTGTACATAGTTGCAAAGCTAAAGTCAGATCATATTGTCCTTTATCTAATCACATATTAAGGGATTTTTGTGTATAACAAACTGGTTTACTGCATTACAAAAAATCTACAGCAGGGCTAAAAATAATTTCCCCAAAAGAGACACTATAAATTCAAATTCCATTGTTCCCTTTGATGTTCTATTATCCGTGAACTGGAATGATCAAAAGAATTATCTTATACATCTGCTCAACTGTAAATGTGAAGCATGTCATTGTATGATGCTCCTGGGGGGCGGGGGGGGGTTACGCTGTTCATGTTACTGAGAAGAAGGCATCAGCAGATCTTGAAACTGAGTTAACAATAACAGGAAGGCAGGTAGGAGCTTTACTACATGGCTGAGAAGTCTAAAACATTTAAGCAGCACAAAACAATGTCCCCAATTAACAATTAAGCCCAGAGGTATACAGTAATTTTCAGATTTTTCTGGTGAATGTACGTATTGCTGTGGCAGTATGCCTCCCTCCCTCCTACTGAAGCAAAATTCAGTTACTGGGCTTTTTTAATCTGTACGAATCAGAATATTTAAAAGAAAATGGGGGGGGAGAGTATGAGGAGTGGGAGAAGAGCAGATATCCCATGCTTGGGATATTGCATCATTGCAATATTTAAAATCATCTTAAAGACATGTTACACGTTAGTCTTCATCATATATTAAGTACTCTTGACACATTA
This sequence comes from Phrynocephalus forsythii, assembly GCA_029282475.1. Classification (NCBI taxonomy): domain Eukaryota; kingdom Metazoa; phylum Chordata; class Lepidosauria; order Squamata; family Agamidae; genus Phrynocephalus; species Phrynocephalus forsythii. Next base: position 125,540,202 of record JAPFRF010000001.1, on the reverse strand, counting down.
AGTACTCAAACTGTTTATTACACAGTTTATTACTAATATAGCCAGCTTTTAAAATGCTTCCAACTTCTAAAACAGCTGTGAACTATAACAGAAATACTACAGGACTTGTTAGATTCATGTCACTTGATAATATCTGGATACATATATCAAAGTAATATTCAGAATTCAGCACAATTGCTTTGTTTACTAATTGAGCTCAAAAGAAAATAAATCTGTTTGTGTGAGAGAAGGTATGTGTTTAGCTTCTTGTTTTTCAAAAAACAATTTGGGGAGGGATTTGAAAAAAAATTGAAAAAGCAATCTGAAAGGGAGGGGGAGAGCAATTTGTAACAATTTGCTAACATGTGCTGTTTGAAGAGAAATGTGAAAAATCAAAATGAAGTACTTGTAGGCAATCCTATAAGAGATTCCAGGCTCCATATCTGGTAGTTCAGAGAGAGACCCCATATTTTGCCACATAAGATGGAAGCCTAGTTCTAACACCTCTTGGCCAACCAACTGTAATCAAGTTTTGTAATTTAAAACAAAAACACATGCAACATAGGCATGCTGTTGCAACTACCCTCCTACTAGCATTTTGAGTCTGGGCTACTGCAGAGAATATATTACATTCTCTATGTTAGAGAGTATATTAGGCAGACGTGTATGATGGGTATTCCTTTATTAATGAATTGTGTATATCTTCCATATATATACTTAAATCTTCATTCTGAGGAAGGTTGGTGGGAGACTTCCTATTTAGTTTCACCCCCACCCTGATTTGTTAGATGGACAATGCGGTGTGTGAAAGTCACACCTATGCAGCCCTTTCCCAACACTCATTCATAGATGACAAATAAGAACTAGGAATGGACATTTTTTTTGAAATCAGTAGGTTACGAAATGAACCACACAAGAACCGGCTGATACACGCAGATCCTCTCTGATTGGCCAGCAGCACACTGCGATGTCATCTTTCCTGCTTTGTGCTGCTGGCCAATCAGAGAGGGAGGCGGGATGATGCCTGTCCCTGCACAGCTTCTGATTGGCCAGCATCACAGATCTAACACAGGTGACGTTGCAGCATGCTTCCTCGTTGGATTTTAACCCTGTGCGAGACAGAGGAAGGTAAAGCAACTGGATCTGCCTGTATCAGCCGGTTCCAAGGACCACCTGGGCTTGCGTGGTTCATTTCGTAACCTACTGGTTCTGAAACGAAATGCCCATCCCTAATCAGAACCACTTCACACCTCCACCAGGAGGTCCACTGCTAAAAACTTACACTTAGTGGCTGATTCACTATTCTGTCTTTATTAAGTATTATAATCAAAACCAAAGCAGAAAACCAAGGTGGGTTAAGTGGAACAACAGGACTAAACTAAAGCGGTGAACATCAGTTCAGTTCCTTGTAACTTGGGGAAAGGATAAATTATTTGACCACTGTCAGCACCAAGCTAACTTGGTAATAAAGTAGACAATATTATCCACCAACAATAGAATACACAGCATAGATGTGGGGACACCAGGGACGCAAAGGTCAGACAATAAACAATGTGTATTACGTGAAACATAGCAGTTTAAAAAAAGTTGTTTTACCTTTTGCCAGCTCTTTTCTTAGCTTCTGTATAGCACCAAGGTCACAATCAGATGCTGCATATGCATGAGGTACTGTAGTTTTAGATTCTGTTAATCTCTTAGCAATAATTCTTCTAATGTTGCTGGCAGGGACTTCAGTGAATGTGCCCTGTAATTTTTAAATACATCACATTTTACATACTAAATTATAAGAAGTTAGAAACACTGAAACATACTGAAATAAGTCTGTGACAAGAAATAACAGCCTTTAAACGTCAAAATATATTCGCAGTAAAAGTTGTATTGACCAATTGATATGCCAAACCAAATAAGAGAAAAAAATTCTAGTATCTATTGAAATATAAGAATATTGACGTTCTTAGTTTAGGGGACTTTGTATAGATTTTTTTACTTCATAATGTAAAGCCATGCTTAACAATGGCTATATTATTTCACCTCTTCAGATAATATTTACAGATCCACTATTCTGGAACAAGAACTGTGGTGATTTTCTTCACTTGTCAAAGTTTTTTTGTGTTCATCCAGACATATAGAACATCTTTCAACTTCCTTTTTATTATCTGAGTTCTACTGAATCCCACTGAGATCCTAAATTACCAAACATTTATTATCTTTTAGGCAAACTTAGTATGTCTCAGTAGTAGAACACACAGGATGGTTTCTGAACACTGTATATGTTGACGAAGTTGCCTTTCTGATATGCCTCCCCTAAACCAGTTCAGCTCTATGGTGGGGGATTCTTTTAGCCCAAAGATGTCATGGACCTCAGACCTTCAGTTCTTAGATTCCGCGACTATCATGGCCAGAAACAGAGTCAGATGGTTATTAAAGTGGCCTTAATGTTCAGCTTAATGCTTTTCCTTCAAATAAAAAGGTAAAAAAGAAAAAGGACCATGTGATCCATGTGCTGTTTCCAAAAACAGCAAATCCTTGGGCTAACGAAGCATGAGGATTCAAAACCCCTCTGTGCTATTTTAACCGTTGTCCTTCTGCTGTATATGTTCTATTCATGTTTTAAGTATATTGGCTCCTTCTCTAGGAGAAGGGTGTAAACTAACTAACTAACTAACTAACTAACTAACTAACTAACTAACACCCTTCCATCCTTCCTTCCAACGGATCAAATGGATCCTTTGTAATCTCGATTCAGGTTCCGTTGCAGACTGAAACAAACTTATTGGATCTACTAAACCAGGGATGAACCTAACAGGACAGGTGTCTTTATTGGTTCTAGGAAATGTCTTAATGGAATCCAAGTGTCCAGAGAATATGAGGGTGGGGATAGGGAATGTTTGCCTAATGTGATACTCCAGCATGCCATTTTTAAAAACTATAATTATGCTATGTTTTTTACGCATCACTTTATCCAAATAAAAGAATAATTTTGTTATATATACCAAGGAAGCAGGCCGCCATGGCACAGGAACAGGTGGAACCGGAGGACGCGAAGGAGGAACAGGCACACTTGGTGGGGCTAAAGGCACTTGAGCTTGCTGTGGAAGTACCGTAGAAGCTACTGTCTTTGTGTCTATAGGCTTTCCCTTCTGTTTCTGCCCCAAAAGCACAAGGGCATCCCTGTTTTTTATTTAAAGAACAATTACAAACAAAGTTAAGCATGTTTCTGATTTTGTAGAAAATAAATAAATAAATCCATAACTGCCTTTCCTCACAAAAGCTCAAATCCAAACTAAAGTATAAATGTTGACTTATATTAATATAATTTAACTTAGCTGGCATTAATACAAGTTAAATTATTGCTGGCTGAAATCCTGTTTGTGTGAATTCTGCAGAATATGGCCAATGACATCATCAGGAACCAGGGTAGATTTGATTTAAATCACAATTTAAATCACTAGTCAGTAAGGCTCAAATGAAATCACGATTTTCTACATAAAGACTCATTTTTGCTGGAGTTCATGGCATTAGCAGGTTCTTAAACTTTAGAATAATGCATAAAAGCACTATAAAAACTTTAATAGCAATGATAAATAATAACTAGGTTAAACAGGACAGATCATTTTTTCAGCCATGAAAACACATTAATGTGCTTAGAGAGCATTTATACATCTTCGTTTGGATGTCACAGTCCACCATAAAGTTTATTTGCTTCCCCTGTGACTTGCAGGGGTAATATATGGCTGCTAGTTATGAACAAATTTATTTGTCTCATTTAGTGCTTTAGTTAATACTTATGGAGGAAGATGGGACTATTAAAATCAATAGGAATTTTACCAGGGATCTCAATGCAATATGGACACATAGATGAGATATCATGTAATATAGAAGATTATCTTTTTGGAGATTAAAATTTACAGGCTTTTTAAAAACCTTAGTGCATTGTATCAGGCACCATGTGGCACAACATAAGATGCACAGGTGCATTCACTGGCTCTGTGTCCTATGAGAATACCCAGCCTGAAAATTATGTAGCAAAACAGACTAGACACCCCAAACTGATTGCGGTATGAATACTGTAATACAGTGTTTTCCAACCTTTTTTGGGCAAAGGCACACTTGTTTCATGAAAAAAATCACGAGGCACACCACCATTAGAAAATGTTAAAAAATTTTACTCTGTGCCTATATTGACTATATAAAAAGTAATTTTTCAATTTTTCCCACAGCACACCAGGCAACATCTTGCGGCACACTACTGTGCCGCGGAACAGTGGTTGAAAAACACTGCTGTAGTAGACCAAACTGGAAGCTAGAATTTTAACCTTAAGCACCGGCAACTGCAAGTTTAATAAATTAGTGAAGTCCTATGGACAGATAGTTGCATTTTAATTCTCTTTCTACTTCAGTTCTAAGTTGCCCTCTTCCTATACCCAATTTCCCAACTAATGAGTGTAGGGCAACTATCTTGTCCATATATCAAAACTGAGAGCCTCCCCACGGATCTTGAAATTCTTTTAAAGAATTTATAAGCATGCAACCTGAACCAAATTGTGAGCACATAGATTTCCACTACAGATGGGCATTTCGTTTCGGAACCAGTAGGTTACGAAATGAACCACACGAGCCTAGGTGGTCCTTGGAACCGGCTGATACACGCAGATCCAATTGCTTTACCTTCCTCTGTCTCGCACAGAGAAGCATGCAGCGATGTCATCTGTGCTAGATTTGTGATGCTGGCCAATCAGGAGCTGTGCAAGGACAGGCATCATCCTGCCTCCCTCTCTGATTGGCCATCCACACGAAGCAGAAAAGATGACATCACAGCATGCTTCCTCATTGAATTTTAACCCTGTGCGAGACAGAGAAAGGTAAAGCAACTGGATCTGCGTGTATCAGCCAGTTCCGAGGACCACCTGAGCTCGCGTGATTGATTTCGTAACCTACTGGTTCCAAAATGAAATGTCCATCCCTAATTTCCACTTGCAAGCCAGACAAAGGTTATACAGATGTTTCAGTATATAAGAGGTCTCTATTTAGGTCCTGAAGTATTCATACCTTCTCTTGTCCATTCATTCTCGTAAAGTAGGGTGACCACTGAACTATTTAGAAATTTCCCCACAGTGATTTTATGTAACATGCATATCCACTGTTTTATATAAATGCAGCTTGACTACATACTGAAATTATGAGGAGACCAGGCTAACCTAACCCTGTTTATAGCAGCAACAAGTAAAAAAATGACTTAAGTTGCAGTATTGATACTGCAGAACTAGTAGCTGAAAACAACACACTGCACAAGGTACACTGTGAGTCCTGGGACATAGCCCCATTTGCTTTGCTCAGTCTGCCCTCTGCAGGCATAACAAAGGTTTACAGGTGCAACTCAAAAAATTAGAATATTGTGCAAATGTTCATTTATTTCAGTAAGTCAACTCAAAAGATGAAACTAATATATAAGATAGACTTATTACATGCAAAACAAGATATGTCAAACCTTACTTTGGTATAATTATGATGATTATGGTGTACAGCTTATGAAAACCCCAAATTCACCATCTCAGAAAATTAGAATAGTGTAAAACAGTTCAATATTCTAGGCTCAAAGTGTCCGACTCTAATCAGCTAATTAATCCATAACACCTGCAAAGGGTTCCTGAGCCTTTAAATGCTCTTAATGGCTGGTTCAGTAGGAATCACAATCATGGGAAAGACTTCTGACCTGACAGTTGTGCAGAAAACCATCATTGATACCCTCCATAAGGAGGGAAAGCCTCAAAAGATACAGATTGCAACAGATGTTGGATGTTTCCAAAGTGCTTATCAAAGCATGTCAATAGAAAGTTATGTGGAAGGGAAAGGTGTGGAAGAAAAAGGTGCACAAGCAGCAGGGATGACCAAAGCCTTAAGAGAATTGTCAGGAAAAGGCCATTCAAAAGTGTTGGGGACTTTCACAAGGAGTGGACTGAGGTTGGAGTTAGTGCATTAAGAGCCACCACAAAGACAGATCCTGGACATGGGCTTCAAATGCCATATTCCTCTTGTCAAGGCGCTCCTGAACACTGTTGCTCAGTGGTCCAAAGTCGTATTTTCTGATGAGAGCAACTTTTGCATCTCATTTGGGAACCAAGGACCCAGAGTCTGGAGGAAGAATGGAGAGGCACACAGTGCATGATGCTTGAAGTCCAGTGTGAAGTTTCCACAGTCTGCATTTATTTGGGAAGCCATGTCATCTGCTGGTGTTGGTCCACTGTGCTTTATTAAGTCCAGGGTCAACGTAGCCATCTACCAGGAGATTTTGAAGCACTTCATGCTTCCATCCACAAATGAGCTTTATGGGGATGCTGACTTCATTTTCCAGCAGGACCTGGCACCTGCCCACACCGGCAAAAGTACCAAAACTTGGCTCAATGACCATGGGATTACTATGCTTGATTGGCCTGCAAACCTGCCTGATCTGAACCCCATATAGAGAATCTATGGGGCATTGCCAAGAGAAAGATGAGGGACATGAGACCGAACAATGCAGCGGAGCTGAAGGCTGCTATTGAATCATCCTGGTCTTCCATAACACCTCAGCAGTGGCACAGGCAGATAGCATCCATGCCATGCTGCATTGAGGCAGTAATTGATGCCAAGGGGGCCCAAACCAAGTATTGAGTACATATGCATGCTTAGACTTTTTAGAGGTCTGACTGGGGTTTTCATAAGCTGTACGCCATAATCATCACAATTATACCAAAGTAAGACAAACCACTCCAGTATTCCTGCCAAGAAAACTCCGTGGACATGGAGTCACGAAGAGTTGGTCACAACTGTAATGACACAACACACACACACACACACACACACACGGCTTGCCATATCTTGCTTTGCATATGAGTCTATCTTATATATTAGTTTCACCTTTTGAGTTGACGTACTGAAATAAATGAACATTTGCACAATATTCTAATTTTTCGAGTTTCACCTGTATTTCTACACTGAAATGAAAATTATTACTTTTGTGCTAGACTGTTTAAAGGCAGTAACCAAGTCAGCACACAACCAATAATGTCTGGGCTACTTCCGAGCTCGAGACATAGTGGAGAAGCTTCAGCACTCCAGATGTTTTGGACCACAACTTCAGGAATTCTGAACCCAGACTGCCAATGACAAAGGACTATGGGAGTTACAGTCCAAAACATTTGGAGCGCTGAAGGCTCGCCACCATTGCACTATGCCTTCAAATGGTATGTCTAAGATACAATGACATAAAATCCCGGTAGGATTCTGACTACTAACACTTACTTAAAACATGTTCCGAATATCTGTCCTCACCAACACTCAATTCAATTCAATCTAGTTTCATTGAACTGAGACAGAAATATTCATGCAGTAGAAATTCTGTAGGTGGCTGGGCATCTCAGTTCCTGGCTGCAGAACAAGACTTTGGGAGTTCAATGCCCCAATATAAGAACAGCCAACTTGGTCACATTTGGGTGAGCTGCACCGTCCAAGACTGCCCCTGAAGGAATGAAATAGTAAACTACTTTCTAATATTGTAAACTGCTAGAACTATGGAAAGGGCTGCCATAAGTTGGGATAAAATTGACCACATGTAATCATTATTAATTATACATAGTATATTCATTATAAATGCACACATTCGTGTGGCTGACTATTTATTCCAATTTATAGAGGAGATTAAGTAGCATATTGCCTTTTCTTGTTAATGAACAGATTGAGGCTGCTTCAAGATTGTTTATCCTGTCAAAACAAGTAATAAAGCTAATGGGGCCATGTGTAAAAGGGGGGGGCAGGGGTTATTCAAACTGTGAACTCATTCTCCTGTGATATGTTTCCATGGTTACTAGGAAAAGTTAATTATATATTTTTGTGACCTAAAGGATTCCCACCTGCTATGAACTAGTTATATATCATAAATTACAGTTACACTTACATAATTACCAAGCTTACTGATCATTAATTGCTATTATACAGGATACAACACCTACGTATAATTCACTCTTCTCTGAAAATCAGGTTACAGTATATGGTGAGCAAAATGGGAACAGTACTGTTGTTCATTGTGTATACATAAATGTGCTAAGCTATTTAAATGTCATACCTTGGCAGTTCAATAGAGAACATTTGTGAATCAAGACAGACAGATTATCAAGGAAAAAGGACCAGATACAGGTACATTTGGCACAGTGGTTAAACTGCAATACTGCAGTGAAACCTCTGCTTGCAACCAAAATTCAAACCCAACATGTTCAGGAAACCAGCTCAAGGTTGACTCAGTCTTCCATCCTTCCAAGGTCAGTAAACGAGTACCCAGCTCTCTGGCTGGCTAAATGCTATACATAGTATATTTATTATTTGCACAATTTTGTTCTAAACTGCCCAGAGCATTATGGCGCAGTATACAAGTTAAAACAACAACAAATTTCCATAAGACACTGTCACCCACTCTTTCTAAGCAACGATTTCAGAAAATATCAGATCAAGATGCTTTCCAGAAACCAAGAATCTTCTGTAAGCACTTGTTTTAATCTCTAGGACTCTGGAGAGCATGATTCAAATCCCCATTCACCCGAGAAAACTCACTGGTAGGGTGGGACGAGTGAAGACACTCCTTAAAATATAGAAATGTTAAAAATAGAGATGTAAAATTTCTGGAATTTTGAAGCTCGGAAAAAACCCAATTTTCCCCCCAGTATTTTTTCCTGGTTAAAAAAAAATAGAAATTTTCAGAAAAATTGAAAAAATGCTACATTAGCACTCCCCTACCACCACCTTACAGCTTGAAAGTCATTCTGTTACTTTAAGAACATAAAATATGACTATGGGCATTTTGACTTGTCATAAAATTATCCCAACTAGCATATTAAAATATAGTGTAACCAAACAATTATTACAAACAGAATTTACTTTTTAAATAATATTTATTTGTATTTGTAACAAATGGTGTAACAATCTCCTGAACTGTTTACTAGTTTATGTGAAACAAAAAAACCCTTGGCAAAACAATGTTTAAAAATCCAGAATTAACAATTATTCATATTTCCTCTCCACAGTATAAAATAAAAAAATAAAAACCTCATTCTCATAAAAAGAATTGAAGAGTGGGGGAAATGTATAGAAGGCAGTGGGACTAAGTTTAAATGAATGGGCATGACATTTAATCAGAATAATTTTTGTTGCTCTGCATTTTCTTCCAGTGCTTTGAGGCCTAGTGAAGGGGACAGAACAGAACCAAACATACCCACCTACAGGCAAAAACAAAAGTGAACCCTTTTTCTTTTTCTTCTGACAATAGCACCTAAGGAAGAAATGCATTTTGTTCTTGCATTGGAGAGTTCAGTTTTAACCCAGGACTTGCTTGTCCTCAGGGCAAGAAATTAGAATAATCTGATACTATGCATATTTTTTAAAAATGATTTGGAAAATATTTGAAGAGCCAGTCTTAAAATATTTTATTCATCATGTTAGAATAAAACATTCCATAATCATTTTTTCTTTTTCTTTTTTTTTGGGGGGGGGGCAAAAATGCTTCAGGGGAAAAAAAGTTTTTCCCCCAGAATTTTTCCAGGTTTTTTTCCAGACCTTCACATCTCTACATCCTGAAATACTTATGTATCCCCCAATGAAGATGCTACACCACCACCATGACGGAAAGGCAGACTGCTTCCAAACATTGCTTTTTTGTTCATTAGTTTCAGTTGAAACTAATGAACAAAAATATTCATACAAGATTTCCACTTATGCATTAGAGTGCCCAGAGAGCTACCCATTGGGCAAAGAGAATAGAGAGGGCAACGTGCTTGAAACTGCATGACTATAAAAATCAAGGACTTAGTTACTGTGCATGGAGCAAAAAAAATAACATGCAATAGACCTTTAGAGACAGGAAGTGCCACCAAATATAGAGTTCACTGTCAGAACTGAGGCCTAGGTACCACCCTACTTATCACCCACAGTCTCCCACAAGGTTTTGTCCAAGTCCAGTTTCCCATCCAATGGTACCTCTACTTACGAGAGGCTCTCCTTATGAGGAATTTGACTTAAGAATGGAAAACCATTGGTGTTTCAACTGCTCCCTTACAAATGTTAGATGTGGTCTGCTCTACATACTTTTTTGATTTTATTTATTTATTTATTTATTTATTTATTTATTTATTTATTTATTTATTTGATTTTACGTACGAGTTGTTTGACTTATGAGCATGCACTCGGAACAGATTAAACTCGTAAGTAGAGGTACCACTGTAATGCCTTCTTTTTTAGGTCTACTACACTATTTCTTCAGGTTCTAGAATTTCAAACAATACCTTCATTGCCTCATTTTAGTAAACAAAACTCTTGGCCAGTATTTCCCTTGTTCCCCATACTGAATTATATTATACTAAAGTGGAATATGCTGCCACGGAGGGTGGTGGAGTCTCCTTCTTTGGAGGTTTTTAAGCAGAGGCTGGATGGCCATCTGTCGGAAATACTGTGATGGGGGTTCCTGCATGGCAGAGGGTTGGACTGGAATGGCCCTTGAGGTCTCTTCCAGTTCTATGATTCTATTACTGCTACTGATTCCTTCCCACCCTTTAATCTCATGCTGTACAGGTTTTAGCATCCACTTCAAACTTAATCTATTTTACTTAGCTCACTTTTACTCAAGTCTCTTTTTGCTTTTATATTTCTCTTTTCCTCCTCTTTTATTTGTTCTTCTTTGTTTCCTGACCTCATATGAGATTTAAATACCAGCCAAAGATAAATATTCCTTTATCTCAGAAAAGCTGAAGAGACAATGTCTGAGACAATGACCCTACTTACAAAACTGTGATAGCATTTTAATTGGTCCCAGAAGGTTTACCAGCAAAACCACAATACAATGTAGATAGCACAGAGGAATCTATCAGATTAGTTTGGAATGAATACAAGGATTCATATGATGAAGTACAGGCTGCAACACTTCTGCTCCAGTTCAAATCACCTCTTTACAAAAGGCAGATGCCACTGCTTGAAGATGCAGGGCATATCAGGCTGACACTTTGCCAATACTGTATGAGAAGAGTTCCAAGCATTTCCTGCAGAAGAAAGGGGTGTTAGGGGCTGATGACCATTACATTTGACCCTAATTAGTAAGTTGAAGCAAAACTGTAGACTATTAATGAAGGTAGACCTGTTTCTTGGCATTATGCTGCCAGTCATAAACAACCATGGTGGACTTTCCCAGATCATACTAGACCATCTCATAGATCAGTGGTTCCTAACCTTCCTAATGCCATGACCCTTTAATACAGTTCCTCATGTTGTGGTGACCCCTTGCCCTGCTTGGAAGAGGCAACAAGCCCCCTTTGGCAGGCCACTGCCGCAGGGGCCATAGAGAGCTTGCCTCTGCAGGTACCCTCAGCCAATCACAGCCTCCAGTGCCATTGACTGACATCCCCTCCAACCTATCAAGCTGTAACTCACTCTCCCCCCTCCGCCTCCTCCAGATCCAAGCCATTTGTGCCTTTTTCCTCACTGGCTTCATGGCGACCCCTGCGAAATGATTGTTCAACCCCCAAACGGGTCCCGACCCCCAGGTTGGGAACCACTGTCATAGATGATCTCTCTTACCAGAAGAGTGACTAATACAATTTCCTTTACTTTTTCCTTCAAAGAACGGAATCTCATCCTATACAACACCAGCAGTAGATGAATAGAGGTGATATGTACAAAGTCTCCCTCTATTCCTCCAGCTTCTATCAATAATTACAAGCTCCCCAGCCTTCACTCGGACATAAACTTTACAAATTGTGGCAGTGACAGGAAGTTGGGGTTGTTCGTGTTCAGTTTCTTCTCCTGCGCTCTGGATATACCTACTAAACATCCTGTAGCATCTGCAGAAATTTATCCACCCTGCAATAATAAATGTGAAACCTTCCCCAAGCACAAACCAAAATTCAGTTTGATGCAAAATTAATCTCAATTAAAAACAGGAGGGGATGCAACATAGTTAAAATATCTCCAGATATTTAGTATTATTATCTAAATCTTTCAAGACAGCTATTTCTCTGTATTTGTTGCTATTTCTCTTGTTTCTCTATATTTTGTTAGTTAAACACTTTGCCTAGTATGGATCTTTCTCACAAAAGGTTATGAGAGATTGATTTCATGAAATATAACACAGAAAGAGGTAACGAGATAACATACTCTTTAGTGAAAATTCCTCGAGGACCTGTTGGCGTGCTATGGCTTGCATCAAGTCCGTGTTTCTCCAGAATGTTTCGAGCAGCAGGACTTAAGCGAAACCTAAAGACAAAACAAGCCTTGTACTGAAATGCCATGCACAAAAAGGGGGTAAGTTGAGTCAAAGAATGTGTGCACCATATAGGTCCTAAACTAAGGATACATAACAATATTGCTGAAAATTTAAATTATATTTAACAGTGAAAGAAGATTACTGGGAAATGCTCCCTCATAGGAGAGCCACTGATAGTCAAAGCCAACAGTAATAGGTAACAAGGGACTTTGCAGTATGTATGTATGTATGTATGTATGTATGTATGTATGTATGTATGTATGTATGTATGTATGTATGTATGTATGTATGTATGTATGTATGTCCAACAGAATATTTATTATCCAATACAATATTTGTTTCAATGTAAGAAATTAATCTCATAGACACTTTAAATTGACTGTCACATTTAACTTATCCTGTCTATTTCCTGATCTGTCCCTTTTCCAAAATCCTTAGTGTCTTTTGACAGAATCACTCCATGTGGTCCCTATACAACAATTCAATGCAATGCTTGGACCACCATAAAATCAATTCCCAGAGGCAAGAAAAGGGGTTGAAGATCTTCATATTTGCAAGAAATGTCAAAAGCCAATGCAGCCCTTTATTTCAAGGGTGTGCTTGGTGTGACCTCCTTTGGAGCTCCTTCATGCAGATCATTCCATCCCAACTGGGACATAATTGGCCTTTTTATTTCAATGCCTCCTGCTTCTATAATTCAAAACATATGCCGTATACTGCATGAAGGGCCTCAGTGTCCTGAACAGGTTACTAAAGGTTCTACAACCATCAAAATTATTTTTATGTCATGCCACAAATGTCATGGCTGTTGCAGAAATTTGAACCATCTAGAAAACCAAGAAATCTCAGCTGAAGATTCCTGTACTGTTAACCCCAAGTTATAAAAAGTGGCTAAGTAGCAAGGGTAGTGACATAATTGTTGTTCTAGTTACCACCTTACTAACAGCAAATGGATTTCATTTTCTTTTACCTCTATTTTCAGAGCCGGAAGTACTGCACTATTAGTATATTAATTCAAAAGGAAATAAAATCAAACCAGAGCTTTGAACAGGAAGCAGAACCCAAATGGAATAGCTTTTAAAAGGGGAGCTGTTTTAATCTGTTTCAGAACAACAGTCTCATTGCACCTTGAACAGCAAAAGATTCACTTTAGTGTGTTTTTGAGGCTTATTATCTACTTCCTTAGATGCTGCACCCCAAGAAAGCTCATGCTAAAATTAGACAGACCTAAAAGACTCTTTTTGGCTACAAAGAATACTGATCACAAACTAAAAATATTAGTATGGTTGGAACTTGTGTAACTACTATTAAAAAGGTGCAGTGTACTACACAATTCACCTGTTTCCATAAAAATTATGTGTGAGAGAGCTTAGGATAAAGACAAACACAAGGCCATCCAATGATTCCAAGTGTGAGAAACTAAATCTTGAACTGTAACGAAAGATAAAGCCATATAGCAGTGGTTCCCAATGTTTTTCTAGTCGCAAACCCCTTTTGGAAGAGCTAAGTAGCTAGAGACCCACCGCCACCACATTTGAATAAAAAGGCATTTTTAATGAGATTAAAACCCCTTATAAAAAAGTAGATGCTTTCCCCCTTCCAGATGGCTTGTTTCTCATGTATATGCATACTGTACATGTTAACTTCAATATCCAACTCCAAGAGGTCAAGGAAGAAATGATTTAACAAGGGCTACAACATATATAAGATGACCCATAATTCTTAAGAAAGCACTCTGTGACCGCCCCCCCCCCCCCCCCCCTGGGAAACACATCACTCATATTAAGAAACACTGCCATATAATACAATCAACTACTGAAAGGACTGGTACAGAGGTGATTTCAGAGTTCAGAAACTCACTGCAGTTTTCCTGGGTGGACTTCTGTTTTAGGCATAGAAGATATAACAGCTGTAGGAGTGGTTGCCATTGCTCCTGCTGCTGCTGCTGCCACAGACAAGGAAGGTGCTTCACTAATGTCACTTGGTATTTCAACTTGCTTCCAGTCCTGCCCTTCTTCTACTAGCAAGCCGATCAGTGAACCTAAACGCACATTTTTACTTCCTTCCTCTATCTGAAATACAGTATAGGAGAAAAATCAGGATGATGGATATATATATATATATATGTGCCTCTGAAGTAAATGTTTCAGATGTGTTTATATTACAGCTAAGAACATCCAGTTTTAGAATTAAATTTATCCAAGCAGAGCATATTCGTTAGCAATACTGTACAGCCAAACCCTTCATTCACGGTATATTACCTGTTAATTACTGTTATCCAAAGTTATCCAGTCAGTTATTTAACCAACTAGGAGCTCACCACACAGATGCCTCCAGAAAGAATCCTAATGTTAAACACACATTTTAAGCATTAAATGCCACCGAAGCTAGCAATATTTACTCATGAATAATTGGGATTAAGATATTCTGTGATGCCTTGCACAGTTCTGCAACAGAGTTTGTCTATTTAAGGAAGGAACGTACTTGCAACAGGATCTGAGCCACTGCAAGAATCTAATGCAAGCTGTGGTTAGTCAACGATCGTAAAACAAATTTACTGCAAAATGCCACTGACATGTACAAGCTGGGATTCTTAGGGGGTGGGAAGAGAAGCTACCAGGTTCACTAGTAGTATATGTGTCACTGGGATTCCCTCCCTGGTTTGTTGTTCAAGGGAACAATCACAGGCTCTTAGCTTCACCGTCCATTTGGTTAGAGGTGCAAAAAGACATACCAATTCCCCATTTGTTGTACAGTGGCCCCCCACCCTTTCGTGGTTCATATATTGTGGTCCCGCTAGATCTCAGGACCACAGTATATGAAAAAGGCCCCCGCCTGTTTCAGGCCTCCTGTCGGAGGCCTCAGAAATGCCTGTCGGCGATTCGGAGGTCACTTCCGGTTTACTGGAAGTCACTTCCAGTTCAAGTGGAAGCCCTTTTGTGGCCTTCGACACACCCGGGAAGGCTCTTGCAGGCCTGTTCAGGGCAGCGTCAGGCTGGAGGTAAGCACAAGAGTCCCCAGCGAGGCTCCCCAGGCCTGACCCGACCTGCATCCGCATAGCACGGATTTTCAATTATTACGGGTCGGGTTGGGTCCCTAACCCCTGCAATAGGCAGGGGGTCACTGTATAGCTACAACTGCACTGCAAAATAGTCTCAGCAGAAGGATTCAATAATGAGTCCTGTTATTTCTCTCTGTAGAGGACAACCTGCCCTTGGACATAGCATTTGGTTAACCCTTTATTCTCTGCTCTCTTACAGGATGAACAAAAATTAAAAGCTGGAGACAAGGACTGCTTTGCAGTTTCAAGTTTACGTAGTTGCTCCCTTCCTGAAATGTTGAGTTCTTACTGTGAATCCTGCACTAGGTCCTTTGTTCAGGTGCTTCTTTACAGTCCCACTGTTATCTATCTACACTAATGATCAAGTAGTAACAGAGATGAGTAGAGGCTGAGCTGTTATTCTTCTTGAAATAAAAAGTTTTTACCAATCAATTATTCTCCACTTCTGGAACTGAATACAGCCGGAGTCATTCAGTAAAACGGGCAGGCTTGAAAGCTAACGTTTAAACAGATTAATCTATGTTGCTAGGTTTGCTGGAAAGGTTTGCTTTACCTGCATATGGTATTAAAAGATGAGTTCTGACTGTCCATTTATCAAATAAGGGAAACAAATGACAAATTATGGAAGGCTACAAGTTCATTATTAGATACACAAGAGTTCCATTTAAAAAAAAAATAAAAATAACAATGAATGTAACAAACTAGGACAGGGAAAATCCATCTATAGGCAACTCCTTTGACTGATCTGCATTTTGAAGAACAAGCAATTGGCTACAAGAATAGCTCCCTTACAGTAGGCCCTCACAAGAAGCTGTCAACACTGCACATTTTATGTTACCAAAGTTGCCCTGCTTTTAAAAAAATGCACAGTCCTATTCTTTCACATTCCAGGCAGGCATTTTCTCACTCAGCTTTTCCCTCCGCTAGTTAGACTGGTATCATATCCTTTTCACACTTTTTAGGCTATCTTTGAAACTCATGTGCAAGATACATTTCAGCACAAGGTTTCAGCCCACTGCAGGTTCAGGATGAGGATCAGTGACGTGACAAGAATTTGCATAAAGGACATAAGGAGCTATGGATCAAGCCCTTGATGAGATTTTAATCTGCAACATTAGCACAACTTATGACATTGTTTAAAATACAACTTTTATGTTAGATAAGATGACAGAAGGGCTTCAGCATACAATTTTGTTTCATTAAGGGCCTTTTCACACGACCCCTCAGATCCGCTGGTCCCTTAAATTCGGACCAGCGATCTTGAGGGTTCCTTGCTGTTCCTCCGTCTCCACCCGCTCCGCACTTCCTTGTTCTGTCTACGGGAGGAGGGAGGGGAAAAAAGCCTTAGACACGGACAAAAGAAGAAACCCTTACCTCCCGTGCGTGGAAGCTTGCTCTTTTTACTTCCTGGTTGCTCTTAAAGGGGCGGAGGCGAAAGAAAAACAACAAAAAGAAGCGAGGAGAGCTCAGGCACTCTCCGCATCAAATATTTTTCACCTCCCAAAAGCAAGTACAAGAAAGTGCAGCTGGGTCGCTAAAGTGGGCGGGGTCTCATTTTTAAGGTCCGGAGCTTGCAGCCCTTTGCCGCGGAGCTTAGGGGTCGTGTATAAACGCCCTAACCCTTTTCTCTTTTGCTATGCCCTGTCTTTCCCCAAGATCTCGTAAGAAAAACTATAGCTATATTCTTTTAAAATGAAGATTTGATAAAGGTAATGACTTTTATGCAATTACAATGTATTACATCTCTTTCAGTCAGATACTGGTGAAAAAAAGACATACAGTACTTATCCTTCTCTAACAGCAAGTATGTGGTATGAAGGCAACATTATAACCAGATAGGGGTTCAATCTGCTAAAAGCTCATTCTAGATATTTGGAAGCACATTATCTGTGCAGGGGATGTTAGGGGTCAATTCCTTGCTTTTTTCTCTCGGCGGTTTATTATTTTATTTATTTATTTTAGAGTATTTTTACCCTACCTTTCTCCTTGGAAAAGGACCCAAGGCAGCTTGCAGTAATGAAGGCCTCATTAATCCCTTTAATGAGGGATAATATGCAGTCCAGTACAATTAAGACATGTTCAAGTATTGAGAACAGGGAATTGGGTGAAATCTTACAGCATTAAAAGGCAACGTTACATTAAAGCTACAAGAGAACGCGAGCAGTTAAAAAGAGAGTAACAATTCCATGTAAAAGTTATGAGTGATGGAAACTAACACTGAAAACATAATATCAGTGCAATCACACAAGGTTATAAGTCAGGGGTCCTCAACCTAAGGCCCCGGGGCCAGATGCGCCCCCCCAAGGTCCTGAATCTGCCCCCTGGGACCAACTGCAACCCCACACACACACACCTACCCCCTGTGTTATTGTAGTTGTGAGGAAGGAAGGGGGCAGGCGGAGGCAGCGCCAGCCAGCCTTCCGAGCCGGAGCAGCCATGGCAATGGACTGCCGGAGGGATGGACGGCAGGTGACCGAAGGGTAAACGGAGCTACTTTCCGCCCACCCAGCCCCCTCTGAGCTGCTGCTTTGCTCCGTGGAGCGAGGGAGGGGAGGAAGCACAGCCATGGTTGGAGGCTGAAGCTGCTGCCACCACCACCGGGTTAGAGACCAGCGAGGAGGAAGTGATGGAGGAGAAAGAGAAGGGAAGAGAAGGCCAACGGTGGCCTGGGCCTCGTTCCTGGGAGGCTGGCAGGGCATTTGTCCCTGGTTGGTGATGGGCGGGCTGCCGAGCCAAGAGAGCACCGCAGCCTGGCTGGGCTCGGCCAGTGAGCAGGCTGCAGGTGGCTTTGGGCATGCCTTCCTGTCTCCCCTCTCTCCTTCTCAGCCCTTGCTCCTTCCCTTCCTCCCTCACTTGCAGCGCACCAAGACAGGCCGGGCCAGGCCAGGCCAAGAGAGGAGGCAGCTTTCTCTCCGTGGCACAGTGAGGATGTGATGGCCAGGGCACACGGCTGGATCTGCGCGCAGTGGCACCAGCCTTCCTGCCCCTGCTGTGTCTGCTGTTCCTCATCCTGAATGGCTTCCCAGAAGGTGATGAGGGGCCTGAGTTTGCCTGGGCTGCCGCCTCCTTCCCGACGCAAGGAAGGAAGGAAGGAAGGAAGGAAGGAAGGAAGGAAGGAAGGAAGGAAGGAAGGAAGGAAGGAAGGAGAGCTGCTCCAGCTGCTGCCACTGTACTAAGAGGAGGAAGAGGAGGAGCAGGCGCAGCAGAGGGATCCCAGCAGCGGCACCTCAGGGCGGTGATCTGGACAGGAGGCATTGCTGGGGCCCAGGAAACACAATGATCATGGGCCAATTGTGGGGGGCTCCGCCCACTTGCCCCTCCACCCCCCCTTTTTCCCCATGTTGGCCTCTTTTTTTTGGACTGTGGTCCAGCCCCCAGTGGTGTCTGGAGGGTGGTGGACAGGCCCGCTGTTTGAAAACTTTGAGGACCCCTGTTATAAGTGATTATAAACACAAAATCTATGTGATCATATTGATTCATATAAAAGACACATAATAGGTAGTCCATCATTCAGGGAAAGCTTGCCTGAAGAGAATGGTCTTTGCCTGTATCTGGAAAGACAGAAGAGATGGGGCAGTCCTCGCCTCTAGTGGGAGGGAGTTCCAGAGTCTGCAGCAGCAGCTGAAGAAGGCCCTTTCACGTGTTCCCACGAGACGGACCTGTGAGGGTGGAAGGATGGAGAGAAATGCCTCTCCTGATTACCTTAACACCCGAGTCGGTTCATACTGTGAGATTTGATCTCTGAGGTAGCTAGGACCCAGGTCATATACTGCTTTGTAGGTTAAGGTCAGCACCTAGAATTGTGCATAATAGCTGATTGGTAGCCAGTGGAGCTGCTTTAATAGGGGTATAATGTGATCTCTGTACCCTACCCCAGGTTTTTACTACTTCTCTCCTAAACTTAGGTGGAGCAATACCAGTGAAAGGATATATTTTCTAAATTGACATAGATTTAAGGTACCCTGTCATAATCCATACTGCTTCATTAACAGCAACGGCAACTTGCTTTACAACTGGCCTTGCTGTCCGATGGGAGGTATAAAAGTACAATCCAATCCAATCCAATCCAATCCAATCCAATCCAATCCATCCATCCATCCATCTATCTATCTATCTATCTATCTATCTATCTATCTATCTATCTATCTATCTATCTATCTATCTATCTATCTATCTATCTATCTATCTATCTATCTATCATCTGTTCAACACTGATCATTCAAAGGTCTCATGATACATGTGCTGTGTATGTGTACATATTTTTGGAAATCATGATTAAAAATCCGAAAGAGTGTAATTAGTAAATTATATGCAAAAGCCCATTCTATTAGTTTAAGAAATTGTTCCTACCATTATTTTAGCCAATATGCCATCATCACTTGATTCCATGGTAACCACTGCTTTATCCGTTTCAATTTCGCATAATGCATCACCAACATTTACAGTTTCTCCTATATAAAGGGAAAATAGTTCAACATTTTCATCAATTTATGTCAACAGCATCAAGAAAAAACACGGTTATCATTTAAATTAACATGTATAGACATGTTGGTTGATTTCTTAACTAAATGCAGAGAGGAAGGGCAGTCACACAAGCATCCAGATGGTAAATGGAACCCATTATGAAACTAGGGGGGAAAGACAGGACAACAAATAAATTAGGATAAATAAGTGAAATGAATGACCAATCAGTTTTAAACCAGACCCACTTTGGACTGACCATAAACATAGCTCAATAGGGGCAAAAATAGGGGATAAATGGCTTTCTCTAAATAAAAAAATTAAGAAGTGCAGGTTTAAAAAAAGAGACTCTTAAAGAACTTCTTTTAAAAAATCACATGACCAGTGACTACCACAAAAGGAATGAAAAAAAATCAAGGCAGGAAAGCCAATGTAGATCAAATACAATGTTTTCAAAGGAAACAATAGCTTTCAATACCCTAGCCTGACAATGATGAATCAGTATTCCTACAGAGTACCTATAAATACTGGAATATTGAGGACAGAGCTGGGCAACTTTGGCAGGGATGGTGGGAGGGAACAAATGTTTAACTTCAGATTTACCACATCTGTACCATGCCTGGTCATAACTTAAGTGCCAGAAAAATAGCACACAAAAATACCTGTGTATATACTATCTGCTAAAGTCAAAACTTGAAATCCAGACATCTACTTTTAATTATTATTTTTTAATTTTCCGTGTGTGTGCTGGGGTGTAGTTAGGCCTGTGCTGGCCTGAATAAAGAGAAAATACCACTCATAAATGTCTATGGGAACATATGTAATTATGCCCGTGTCAATAAATAAATAAATAAATAAATAAATAAATAAATAAATAAATAAATAAATAAATAAATAAATAGGAGAACACATAGGGATTCTGTGGTGCCATAAACATGGCCTTGAATGGGTACATGTAGTTCTCAAGGCCTATTTTATCATCATCATCATCATCATCATCATCATCATCATCATCATCATCATCATCATCATCATCATCATCATCATCATCATCATCATCATCATCATCGCAGAACTGAAGAATGACAAGAGACCCTATGGGTCCAGATCCTGTGAAGGAAGCATGATGATAAGGAACTGAACTCTCAAGCTATGGGTCCATGTACCTGAACCACTCAGCTATACAGCAGTTCTTACCTATTCCTGACCTACAATGATGATCCTTAACATTTTAGGAGGTATTAATTTTTTCTCATGTGCTGATAAAGGTGTCCAGGGAATCACGGTCCAGTAAAAGGGAAAGTTAACCTAAGGAACAAACCATTTTCAGCTTCTACTTAGAAATGTCAAGCAACTGGCATTTCAGTGTTAAACATTAGTTTTTAGATAACCAATACAGTGGTACCCCGACCTAAGAGCAGCTCTACTTAAGAGCAATTTGACTTAAGAGTGGAAAACTGTTGGCGTTTTAACTGCCACCTTACAAATCTTATATATGGTCTGCTTGACTTACAATTTTTTTCATTTTTTAAACTTATTTTTTCAATTTTTCAGATAGGTACCCTGACTTAAAAGTAGTTCGACTTAAGAGCATGCATTCGGAACAGATTAAATTTGTAAGTTGAGGTACCACTGTATTTGCAGTCTTTCCCCATCTGCAAAAGAGGGGAACAAAACTGAGGCAATATTGTAGGTTCAGTTTACTGCCACTTCAAATGAAACACGGCAAATACTTTCAGAAACATTTTAAACATTTTAATGGAATACTACTAACTAGTGTTTTCTTCTGAACTCCGCATCATATACAGTATACACATGATAACAGATCTATAAACCTAGATTTCCTTATCAATTAAAGCCTGGGTGAATGCCTGTCATTAAAACTGGATCCTAATGGGAAACTAGAGAGGTTCCTGAAGGGTTCCAGGGTCAAACCATCTAATACATACTTTGTCTTTCGAGTGCTGAAATAATAAAGGCTTGATTATATAACATATTTGCATGCAATGAACTTTTCACTGGAATATATAAACAAGGCTTTTAAGTGTATCGCCTAAGGAGAAACAAGGACTTCATCTAAGCCCTAAATTGAGTTTGTCTTTATTTTCTTTATAAGATACTTAAATGCTGAGCAATTTTGGATGTGC
The DNA here is from genome assembly GCA_029282475.1 of Phrynocephalus forsythii. Lineage (NCBI taxonomy): Eukaryota > Metazoa > Chordata > Lepidosauria > Squamata > Agamidae > Phrynocephalus > Phrynocephalus forsythii. Next base: position 125,518,277 of record JAPFRF010000001.1, on the reverse strand, counting down.
CACTAAAATGACACAAAAATCTTTGTCTTTTTACTTCCTTTGTTACATTAATGCAAAAACAAAAACAGCCATGACAAAATGTAGAAGTATCCTGGCAAAGAGGCCACAAACAAGCTTCTTTCCATTCAATTATTGGCATTCATAAGCACTTCATTTAAGGGAAAGTGTTTTATCTTTCACTAGAGCAGGCCTGTCCAATGCGTCGACCGCGGGCGACTGGTAGCCCGCAGGGTGCTAAGAAGTAGCCCACCTCCCGACCTGGGGGCGCGCCGCCACTGCCGCCGCCACCGCCACCGCCACTGGTGCCACGGAGCTTGGTGGGTGGGTGGGCTGTGGGCAAGCGAGCGCTCCTCTTCCTCCTTTGCCAGCACCACGGAGCTTGGTGGGTGGGGGCGAGCGGGCGTTCCTCCTCTTCTGGCACCGCCAGGGCCATGGAGCTTGGTGGGTGGGTGGGGGCGAGCGGGCGCGCTGCTGGAGCTTGGGGGACAAGCAGGCGCTCCTCCTCAGCTGCCGTGCGCTGCCAGCATTTGGGCCCTCCCACCTCTGTTCCCCATTCCTTCCCTTTTCCCATCTGTACTGTAATGTGTTTCCTGCTTGCTTTTGTCTCCCTTCCAATATCCTTGTCTATTGTTCTGCCAAAGCTTTGGGTTGCATTTTCCCCGTGGTGGTGGGGGTGGTCTTGCCCTCTCCTTCCCTCCCTCCCTCTCCCCCCTCGCATTGGGCAGGGAGGCAGCTGGACCGGATCCTTCTCCCCGGCTTGATGAAGTTCTCTGGAAGGCAGCAAAGCTCCCAAGTGTCCTTCCAGTGGGAGGGGATGCTGCCGCTCCATGGACGGGAAGGACTGGAAAGAAAGAAAGAAAGAAAGAAAGAAAGAAAGAAAGAAAGAAAGAAAGAAAGAAAGAAAGGGGGAGAAGAAGGGAGAGTGAGAGAGAAAGAAAGAAAAAGAAAGAAGGGAGAAGAAGGAAGGAAGGAAGGAAGGAAGGAAGGAAGGAAGGAACAAAAAATGAAACAAAGTAAGTAAAGGAGGGAGGGAAGGAAAGAAAGAAAAGAAAGAGGGAGAGAAGTAGTGAGGGAGAGGGAGAGAGAAAGAAAGAAAGAAAAGAGGGGGAGGGAGGGAAGAAGAAAGAAAGAAAATGAGGAAGGGAGGGAGGGAGGGAGGGAGAAAAGAAAAGGGAGGAGGGAGGGAAAGAAAGAAAGAAAGAAAAGAAAGGGGAAGGAGGAAGGGAGGAAGAAAGGAAGAAAATGAGGAAGGAAGGAGAGAAAGAAAGAAGGAGGAAGGGGGAGAGAGAGAGAGAAAGAAAAAGAAAGAAGGGAGAAGGGGAGGAAGGAAGGAAGGAAGGAAGGAGAGGAAGAGGCAGGAAGAAAGAAAGAAAGAAAGAAAGGAGGGAGGGAGGGAAAGAAAGAAAAAAGAAAGGGAGAGAAGGAGTGAGGGTGAGTGAGAGAGAAAGAAAGAAAGAAAGAAGGGGAGGGAGGGAGGGAGGAAGGAAGGAAGGAAGAAAATGAGGAAGGAAGGAAGGAAGGAAGGAAGAAAAAGAAAGGGAGGGAGGGAGGGAGGGAAAGAAAGAAAGAAAGAAAGGAAGGAAGGAAGAAGAGAAAGAAAGAAAGAAAGGAGAGGGGGGAAAGGGAGGAAGAAAGAAAAAAGAAAAGGGGGAAGGAAGGAAGAAGAAAAGAGTGGGAGGGAAGGAAGGAGAGGAGGAGGGAGGGAGAAAGAAAGAAAGAAAAGAAAGAAAATGAGGAAGGAAGGAAGGAAGGAAGGAAGGAAGGAAGGAAGGAAGGAAGGAAGGAGGTAGAGTGGGAAGGAAGGAAGGAAGGAAAGAGAGAGGGAGGGAGAGGGAGAGAAATAAAGAAAAAAGAAAGAAGGGAGAGGGAGAGAAAGAAAGAAAGGAGAGAAATAGGAAGGAAGGAAGGAGAGTGGGAGGGAAGAAAGAAAGAAAGAAACAAAGAAAGAAAGAAAGAAAGAAAGAAACAAAGAAAGAAAGAGGGAGGGGGAGAGAGAAAGAAAGAAAGAAAGAAGGGAGAGGGGGGGTGAGGAGAAAACTAAAAAAGCACCCTTATTTTTAACCTTATTTTTCATGTAGTAGCCCTCAGGCACTTTGGGCTGGAAAAAGTAGACCTCGCCCTGTTCAAAGTTGGACAGCCCTGGCTTCCGGTTTAATGGCCGACTGCATAAGACGCTAGGGGAATCCCTCCGTGGGTCCCCAGAGCACACAGGGGGTTTAAAGAGTTTCGGGAAGACTCCCCGAACTCTAATAACCTCAGGGAGGTGCCCTGAGGGGTTGGGTATCGGCTGCGCTCTTTGCGGCTCTCCTCTCGCCCCGATCCGGAGGGGGAGAAGGATCGAGCCGCGAGCGCTCTTGCGACCGCTACCCCTGTGTTGCGAAGTCTCGATGTCTTAGCAGGAAGCCATTAACCTCCAAGGACTCTATTCGTTTCTATCGGAGGAGGAAGATCAGTGGAGGCTGTTAAACGGCTAACTTGAAGAAAGGATTATACCCGAAGAAACGAGAACTGACCTGATTATATCGGAATCTGTTTGGAGTGTGGTGGAAATTAAGCCATAACTCTCCTTCGTGATTCAAGCTGAGCCGTGCGGTGAGGGTTGAGAGATACCCCTTCATTTACGAAGTGAGTTTGAACTATTATTATCTACATTGAAGTGGTGAGAAATACGGGACTTGGGGAGTCTTGACCGGAATCTGCAATTCAGAGCTGGTGTTTGTAGTCACCCCCCTTTTTTTTGCGAATAGGACTGAGTGAGCAAAGAAGAACGCAAGGGGGGGTGGAGGGGGCAGCTTTTTTTTTTTCCGAATACATTTCAAAGGACAGCGGTGCTTGGAGTTACTTCCCCCTGTGGAGCTTATATTACTTGATTTTTACATTTCCAAAGACTTTGGAGAACTGACTTTTGGAGCAACCTCCCCCCCTTCTTTTTTTCCTTTTCTGAAAGGATTAAATATCTAAGAAGAATCTGGGAGATAGACAAAGAAGAAAATCTGTTTGGTTTTATATCCCAAAAGACCCTCATTAGAGCTGGCGTTTTGAGTTACCCCCTCTTTTCTTGGGGAGGGTGTTATCTTCACAATTTGGATCTCTCAGTGCTCTGTTTCACACTCTGTTTCACACTTTTGGGGGTGTTTTTGTGAGTAACTTTGGAGTAACTTTGGAGATACTGCCATTTGATTTTTGAACTAGTAAGAACTTTACCTTCAGAGAATTTTACCTTCAGAGGCTTCCGTGAATAGGGGTCTTTATTTTCTTCATTTTTTCCTATCTGTGTGGAACTAGGCTCTTGGAAGACAGCTGAAGGCACTTTTTCTTTTTTCTTTTTTAATTCTTTCCCTAATTTTTAATTATTAAGGGCTTTTGGATCCCTCCTTGGGTATCTGGCTGCTGCGGAATTGAAATTAAGTCATTATCTGTTGTTTTTTTGAAGCTGGAAGGTCGCGCTGTAGCCAAAACAACATCATGTTGCAGCTGTGAAAGTGACTAGAAAGTTCATCTCCTAGGTTGGAGTGCCATCTGGTGGCATCTGGTGGATTATAAAAATTAATGTGTCTGACACTGCCTAAGAAATTCATTTTTTATGCTGGAGCGCCATCTAGTGGATTTTGAAAATTATTGCATGTAAAATTTAATTTGAACGCTGTTTAGGGTGGGAAAATGCTTGTTTATGTAGAAAAACTCACAAAATTTGATATATAGTTATTAATTTGATATGTGGGTAATTTAAAGCCAGAAAGGACAAAAGGAAGTCAGATTAAGTAAATTGAGTATTATTGATGGTAAATAGGTGATTATTAACTATTGGAGTATTAATTGGTTAAATTTGACTGGTTGAAGTTTATTATTATTTACTGATTGAATCAATTTGAATTAATGTCAATTTGTGATTAAATTTATGAAAATTGTGCTCCATTGGAATAGAAGCTAATTAATTAAGATGGCAGAGAAAAAAAGATGACACCTCTAACACAGAGGAGGGACTCCAGAGAGGAGGGCAAAGAATGGGAAGGATTAATGATACACATAAGGAGAGAATTTGAAAAAGTGAAGAAAGTATGGTCAGGAAATTATCAGAACTAAAGGAAGATATGCAGAAACAAATTAAAGAGGCAGTTGGAGAACTATCAGCTCAAGTGAAGGATTTAACGGTGAAAACAAAGAGCATGGAAAACAAAGTGAAGAAAGTGCAGACAGAGGTTAAACAATGTAGAGAAGAAACAGAGAGGAATAAAGCAGGTGTGACAGAATTAAAGATGACACAAACGAAATTGGCTGAGGATCTGGCTTTTCTTGAAATGAGGCAACGGCAACAGAATCTTCGTTTTAGCTTGATACCATGGGAGGAAGGAGAAGATATTAAGTCCAAAGTAATAACTGAACTTGCGAAGTGGCTTGGGTGGCAAGAAGAAGAAGTAGCTGGTGCAATCTCCCAAGTGTTTAGGATAACAGTTAGAGCAAAGAAATTGAGAGCGAAGAAGACACCAGGGGATGTTATTGTGTCAATGTCTATGGACGTGAGAGATAGAATTCTGAAACATAGTTATGACAACAGATTTGTGATTGAAGGACAACAGATCCTGATATATAAGGAGATCCCTCTTTATTTTTTGAGAAGAAGAGGAAGTTATAAACCTCTGGCAGAAACATTGAGAAGAAACAGTTTGAGATTCCGCTGGGAGTTTCCGGAAGGTCTATCCTTTATCTACAAAACGAAGAGGTTTAAAATAACATCTGAGTCGGAGATAGGTAAATTTATAAGAAAATATGGAGAAGAACTTGGGTACAGGAAACCATTGAAGGGGGGGGATAGACTGCCTGAGGAGAAGGTGGACCAAGGTCTAAGAAGAGGTGAGGGCGAAGAAGAGGAAGAGGGAGAAGAAGAGGAGTTAGATCTCTCGGATGAAGAGGAAGGCAAAGCTGACTTAGCTATGGCCAATATCTGAATAGAGATTGATAAAAATATATTTAATCTGAAATTTGCAATGGTGCTGAGAGTATTAACATGGAATGTTAATGGTCTGAATGAAAAGACCAAGAGAAACAGGACCACACATTTATTGAAGAAAGAAAACTTAGACCTTATTTGTCTGCAAGAAACACATGTTGCAATGAAACACATGAAGATTCTAAAAACAAAATTCTGGGACAAGAATTTGTATCATCTGATAAATTGAAGAAAAGAGGAGTTGTGATATATGCAAAACACAAACTAGAACCTAAGTTGATAATGAAAGATGAAGAGGGAAGATTTTTGATGGTGCAAATTACTTGGCAATCTGAAAAAATTTTCATCGTAGGAATTTATGCGCCAAATGAAAGGAAATCAGAATTTTACAGAGATTTAGAACAAAGACTGCTAGATTATATGGACGAAAAACTCTTCTTGATGGGAGATTGTAATGGAGTAATGATGCCGGATTTGGATAGATCCCAGAAAAAGAAAGGCTCAGAAGGGAAATTACCAAAATCCTTTTTTGACTTAGTCGAAAATTTTGGATGGACGGACATTTGGAGATTGAGACACCCAATGGAGAAACAGTTTACCTTTTTTTCTGAACCAAACCGGAGTTGGGGAAGAATCGATTACATATTTGTTCCTAACGACACTTCACACAGAGTGACGAAAGTGGAAATTCTACCTAAAACGATCTCAGATCATAATGCAATTGTGATGGAAGTTAAAACAAAACTGCAAGGATTATACCGCTGGAGATTGAATGAAAGCTTATTGGATGAGACAGAGACTTTGCAAATAGCGAAAAAACTTTTAGAGACTATTTGGAAAATAATTGGAGAAGAGAAACACCAATAAACTCTGTATGGGATGCGAGTAAAGCTGTCATGCGAGGTCTCTTTATTCAAAGAAATTCATATCAGAAGAAACAGAAAGAAAAAAAAAAAATATGAGATCCTAAAAGAAATGGTGGAGACAGAGGGAAAATTGGTGGAAAAACCAAAGGAACAGAAATGGATTCAAAAATTAAAGATGCTCCAAACCCAGTTGTCAATGGTTATCAATCAAGAAATTGAATGGAAGGTTAAGATGATGAGACAAAGAAACTTTGAATCGGCAAATAAAGTAGGGAAACTGTTGGCCTGGCAACTTAAATGGAAGCAAAAACAAAAGGTGGTGAACAAATTAGTAATAGATAAGAAATTAGTGGAAGACCCAAGAGAAATTATAAAGGTGTTTCGAATTTCTATAGCGATTTATATATGAAGAAAAAAGAGGATCCGAACAGATTGATAGATATTTAAGAGAAAATGGATTGGGGAAAATTTCAACAAGCCAATTGTCGATATTGAGTGAGAAAATCACCCCACATGAAGTACAAAGTGCAATAGAGAGGGCGAAATTAGGAAAATCACCGGGTCCAGATGGCCTGACTGCAAAATATTATAAAAACTGTCAGAAGAAATGTTACCAATAATGGTCGAGGTGATGAATGAAGTGTTAGAAAAAGGAGTTATACCTAATACCTGGAAGGAGGCATATATAACATTGATCCCAAAGGAGAACTCGGATGCGACGGATGTCAAAAACTATAGGCCTATTTCCCTTTTGAATGGAGATTATAAATTATTTGCCGATGTTTTAGCCAATAGATTAAAAAGGGTGCTAAATGAATTATTACATAAAGATCAAGCGGGGTTTCTTCCTGGCAGACAGATGAAAGATAACATGAGAAATATAATTGATATAATAGAATATCTAGAAGTCAGGAAGGAGAAACAAGCTGCTCTGATATTTATTGATGCTGAAAAAGCTTTTGATAATGTTTCCTGGCAATTTATGAAGAAGAATTTGGAATATATGGGAGTGGGAACAAAGTTCTGGAATGGTGTTAATGCAATATATAATGAACAGAAAGCAAGTTTATTGGTTAATAATGTGATAACAGAAAGTTTCCCGATTGGGAAAGGTACAAGACAAGGGTGCCCATTGTCTCCGTTGTTGTTTATTACAGTATTGGAAGTATTGTTAGTTAAACTGAGAGATATGGGGACATTTAAAGGTATAAGTGTGGGGGATAAGGAATATAAACTAAAAGCATTTGCTGATGACTTGGTTTTGACATTAGAGAATCCTAAAGAAAGTATTATTGAGGTGATGAAGGCAATCAAAGAATTTGGTAATTTAGCTGGCTTCAAACTGAATAAGAATAAGACAAAGGTTTTATTGAAAAATGTAACTAAGAAAGATAGGGAAGAATTTGAAAAATTGTCTGCTCTCTCAGTTGTGAAAAAGTTAAATATTTGGGAATTAATTTATCTCTTACGAACTTGAATCTCTTTGAGGATAATTACATTAGGGTTTGGAATTTGATTAAGAGAGATTTGGAAACATGGAATAGACTGAATCTGTCATTGATGGGAAGAATTTCGGTGATAAAGATGAACGTGCTACCAAGGTTGTTATTTTTATTTCAAATGATCCCAATAATTAAAGGGACAGGCCACTTTAAGGAATGGCAGAAGATATTGTCTAAATTCGTCTGGCAAGGCAAGAGACCGAGAATAAGATTTAAATTATTAACAGATGCTAAGGAAAGGGGAGGTTTTGCCATGCCAGACCTGAGATTATATTATGAAGTGGCCTGCCTCGGTTGGATAAAAGAATGGATAACTTTAGTTGATGGAGATCTTTTGGATTTAGAAGGTCATGACAATAGATTTGGTTGGCACGCTTATCTTTGGTATGATAAAGTGAAAGTACATAAAAGTTTTATGAATCACGTAATTAGAAAGTCATTACTTCAAGTCTGGGAAAGATTGAAACCTTTATTAGAGAGACACACCCCGAGGTGGTTATCTCCGATTGAAGCATTGGCGATCAAAAGGAAAGATGCAGAAGGAGTGGGGATCACATATGGGGATGTGTTATTTTTCTCAGAAAAAGGCCCAAGACTGAAATCTTATGAACTGTTAAAAGAGAGGTTAACAGGTTGGTTTCAATACTATCAGTTACACGACACTTTTCAGAAAGACAGAAGGATGTCTGGATTTGGAGAGAAGGAATCCAAGTTTCAAACCATAATTATGGGCCCAAAAAAGAAATTGTTGACTAGATTATATAATTTTTTGTTGGAGTTGAATTTAAAAGATGAACAAGTCAAAGAATGTATGATAAAATGGGCTATGGATTTGGGTCATAATATTGAGTTAGATGTGTGGGAAAGATTGTGGAAAAAGAATATGAAGTTTACCGCATGTACTTTGATAAAAGAAAACTTGTTGAAAATGATGTATAGATGGTATATTACTCCAACGAAATTAGCAAAGATGTACAGGATGAAAGATGATTATTGTTGGAAATGTAAAAAGAAACAAGGTGACTTTTATCATATGTGGTGGACTTGTGAGAAAGTGAAGGAGTATTGGGCATGGATATATGATGAACTCAAAAGATGTTAAAGTGTACATTCCCAAAACGACCTGAACTTTTTCTGTTAGGGTTGGTGGATAATGAAATTAAAGGAGCAGACAGGACGTTATTTTTATATGCAACAGCAGCGGCACGAATGCTCCTGGCCCAGAATTGGAAGACAACGTATATACCGTCTTTGGATGAATGGAGGGCGAAATTACTGGACTTTGCAGAGATGGCCAGACTGACTTGCAGATTGAGGGATCAAGACAACCAGAGGTTCCAAAATGACTGGCAAAAATTTAAGAACTACATGGAGATTAACTGTAATGAATTAAAGACTCTTTCCGGATTAGGATAGAACTCGAAGGACTATTACCTACTTTTAGAACCTTTTCTATAAGTATATAGAATGGGTTCGTTGGAAAGGAAGGCTGGGAGATGAGCAACGTTAAAACCGCAAGAAGAACAGAGGGAAGCCGAACTTTAGTGATAGATTGACTTTATATGGTTAATGTTTTGAATATGTTCTTTTTTCTTTTGTATTTTAAATTCTTTAATAAAAATGTTAATTGAAAAAAAAAAAAAAAACAAAGTTGGACAGCCCTGCACTAGAGCATCTATTAACAATTATTGAAGCGCCACCGCCCCCACTTCTCCCATTACAGTGCTACATTTTAGAGATTGGATGGATAAGAAAGAAGTTCTGACATACTTTATTTTAGAGGATTTATTATTATTGGCAGCTTGATAATACTATAATGAATGTGGTTTACTGTTCAGGATGTTGAAGTCCTAGCATCCTTCTGAAATATAGACCAGGTAATCTTAATTAAAGGATACAAAGTCTTCCACATGCCAGATTTGGGCAGCTTTCTACACCACAGATTTAAAGCAATTTTATAAAAATGAAATAGATCAGAAAGCAAGACTGTTCAGCAAACAAAACAACAACAACCCTGCTTCTTCGTTCTGCTACACTTCAGAAAGATGATAAAATAATTGCCATACTTCCAGAACATAAATCTATGATATGGTTTAATAAAGAACAGTTATTTTTAGATAACAAGAATCAGATGACCACCAGATAATGAATTAAAATCCAAAGTATCATTTTGCAAAAATTCAGTCCATTTGGAGGGAGAAAATAACCAAGGCCTTCCTAATATAGAGACAGAATGAGGAAACTGACATAATTTTTGAAAAAGTCATTAAAGCCAAGATGTTTCTGAATTATTAACAGTGCAGGCCTAAAATACTGGCTGCTATTTTTAATAAGCAGAACACATACATCTTCAAAAAGTCCAGAACCCCATCCCAGAAAAGACCTGATGAGCCAGAAGCAATACAAAAAACACAAATGATTTTCGTACCTTAAGGCCTCTGCATCACAAGACTTATATCCAAAGTATGAATGCCAATGTGTTTTGAAATTATGACCCAAAGCATATAATTATCAATGCAAAACATCTTAAGCTCAAATGGAAAATATTCATTTTGTCCTTTTAAATCACCTTGCTTTCCACCACAACCACTTTTATGATTTGACATTTAACTATTAATCCAGCTAATTCAATCAAAGACAGTATGTTGTACCGTAACTCAAAATCAATCACCAGTGATCAGCAGGCAATATTCTAGAGCAGTGTTTCTTAACCTGTGGGTCCCCAGATGTTCCTGGACTGCAACTCTCAGAAGTCTTCATTGCTAGCTGAGTTAGCCAGGATTTCTGGGAGTTGCAGTCCAAGAACATCTGGGGGCCCACAGGTTGAGAACCACTGTTCTAAAAATTGATATATTGATATAGATTGAAAAAAAATTGATTTTTCAAAGGGCTTTTTCAAAATGAATGGATACAAATAATGCAAGAAGGAAAAATTGTAAGGAAAAATAGAATTTTGAAAGAGTGGCAGAAGTTTATAGAATGGTTGGAAGGAAAAGCTGAGAATGAGAAATGGGCTAGACTTTTCCATCAGGCTTTGACAATATATAATATGAGAGGAAACTGCAATTAGTTGCTTGCTCGGGGGTGGGGGAGGAAAAAAGAAGAAGGGCGAACAACCTTTGAAAATTGTATAAGGATTGATACGTTGGTAAATTAATTGTAATCTGTTAGTCCTCAAGAAAATAAAAACATTTAAAAAACAGAGAACCACTTTTCTAGAGCAACGTTAAGCAACATCTTCACAGGGTTGTTGTTGAATTGCAATTTTCCATTATCGTTGGCCTAGCAGCTAATGGCGAGGAATGATAGAAATGGAAGTTCAATGACCTCCAGAGCGGTAGTTCCCAATCCCGGGTAACCCAGGTGTACTTAGATAACAATTCTCATAAGCCTGCACCAGCAGTTGTGCTATCCGGGACTTCTGGGACTTGCAGTCCAAGAACACCTGGATTACCCAAGGTTCAGAACCACTGATCTAGAGGGACACAAACCGCCCACCCTTGCCCTACAAACCTGATGAAAGTATACATTTGGTAACCCAATCACATGAAAATTCTAAGCAACAGGGCACAATCACTCCTTGTTTGATTGAAGGAAGCAACTTCAACTGAAGGTACTCAAATATTTTTCAGAGCTCATGAGTATCTAAATAATTCAGATTCACCTTCCTTTTTCAACCATTTCACGATATTTCCTTCTTCCATCGTAGGTGACAATGCAGGCATTTCGATTTTAATACCAGGAGTACCTTTGGGGGGAAAAATATGAATATTAGTATTGTTTCACTTTTAACAGTATAATAATTGCACTAAATCTTAAAGCTATGGTCCCATGCGCATTTGCATAGAAGTATGTTCCACTGAATTCCATCAAAATTACTTCAGAACAATTATGCTTTCAGTGATTCTGCATCATATAGCTAGAATGTACAAGTGGTGCTTAAGGTGCTTGTTATAAACATAACTTCTAATCTGTACCATCACAAAACTGCCACAGAGCTGAGTGATGGGACAGTAAATGTGGGCTGAGAAGAACAATTTGCTTGTTGTGCCAATTTACAATTAAATCATATTAGTGTAGCTTATTAACACAAGCCCATCATATCCTTAATCTTACAGTTAAATGATAAACAATACGCAATGCATTAAAACGAGCACACAATTACAATATACAGCTGTACCCACAGAACAGAGACCTTCCTGATAATAATTGTCTAAATTTTCCTTTTCTTAGACTTTTTTATTTTTCATAGAAATTCAAAGCATATATTTTATTTATTTACTTATATTTATACCCTGCCCAAACTAGCCTTTCCACCATATCATATCATAAAGTCTCATAAAAAAATGTAATTTAAAAATATTTTGTTCATCAAGACATCAGTGTAGTCCTGTGTTACATTCATATTTGCCAAAATCTTATTGTATTTTTACACTCCAGTACTTCAGTAGCCAAAATCTTGGCAGTGAATTGTTTGCATATTAAGAGGTCGGTGCAGGCATTTACTGTGCAGGCTGACTTGAATGAATGTACAACCACAAAAGACTACTCTAACATTTTAATTTGCACCACTTTGCTGATGACATTTATGGGGTTAGGTTATGCCAGCAAGAATAATAAATAGCATGTTAGCTAGTGATTCTAAACTGTACTTGAGCAATACATGACGAACTCAGGAATACACCAATTTATCAAGAAAATCAAACATGGAAAATCTCTGCTGAAGCAATTTGTCAGGATTGCAACAGCATTATTGTACAAATTCTAAAAGTGGATGATTACACATTATGCAAGAAAGGTAACCTGACATGTTACCAAAGCAGACCATATTGTGAAACATGGACTCATTTAATCATTATCATTATAGGTCAGGGCTCATGTGAATGAGCACAAGCTTCCATAAATTAAAGAGTTGGTAACATTTGTAATTATCAGGCAAGATAAATTGTTTTTCAGCCACTTTACATGCAGGCTTTTGTACATGTATGCAAGTAATTTTGGGGAATTTAGGTTTTAAAACCTTTCAAAAACAGTTAAGTCTTTTTGATCTACCTCATAGGGCTAATGATGTTGTGGAAAAAATGCATCATAGTATATAAAATACATACCCAGAGACAATTATGCTAGGAATAACATACATCTCAAATTTCCAAAGTTACTTCATAACTTGTTTCTTAGAAACAATTGGTTTTGTCTGTCAATTGCAAAACCAGGATATGATCCACAAATACTGAAGGCTAATTTTTGCAACCTGAGAGAAGCCATTGCTTGACAACTACATACAAACACAAGAGGAACTAACTTAACACTGCCTGGAGTTGTTCTTTGCATTAAGCTTGGCAACATATAAATAAATAAATAAATAAATAAATAAATAAATAAATAAATAAATAAATAAATAAATAAATAAATAAATATGAATTTGTACTATTTACTGAATTTTCCATGTATAATACTGTGGTACCTCAACTTACGAATTTAATCCATTCTGAATGCATGCTCATAAGTTGAACTACTCTTAAGTCGGGGCACCTATCTAAAAAATTGAAAAAATAAGTTAAAAAATAAAAAAATAAAAAAATTGTAAGTCGAGCAGACCATATCTAAAATTTGTACGTCGCCAGTTAAAACGCCAACAGTTTTCTGCTCTTAAGTTGAGCTACTCTTAACTCGGGGTACCACTGTATATATTTTACAAAAACTGTTAGACTAAAATTTAGGGTGGTCTTATACACGGAAGTAAGCCAATGAGAGAACCACGCAGGAGAGAAACCGTTATTTCGGCCTGCAGAATTGCGCGCGGGGCGGGATCTTATACATGGGGTGCCATATAGATGGAAAAATACAGTACTTTGTATTGAATTCACATTACAGTAAAACCTCATAACACAAATGACCCTTAAGACGAAAAACTTGTAAAACGAATGTAATTTCCGGGAATAGGAAAAAATCGTAAGATTATTTTTTCCTTCCCTTTTACATTAGTCTTACAAGGTACCTATTGATCCTCACCTGCCTGGAGTTGGCAAAGATCCATTTTCAAATATCCTACCATGAACGCTCTGGCCCCCACAGCGCTCATGTCAGGACATTTGAAAGAGACTGTAGTCATTCCATTACAGACTCTTTCAAATGTCCCAACATAAGTGCTCGGGGGGGGGGGCAGAGCGCATGTGGTGGGACATTTGAAAATGGGAAGTGCACTTCCCTCTAGAGCTTCCCATGGTGGGTGAATGTCAATAGGATCCTGACGTTTGCCCACCATGGGAGGTTTGAAAGGGAAGCAGCAGTGGCATTTGCTCAGTGTGGTGGGCGTGTGATCTTCAAAGGGCTGGAGCCGAGCTACCATCGGCTCAAGCCCTTTGAAAATTGCCTGCCCACCCACCACAGCCACTTAGCTTGGTCCCGGGGAAGAGGTGGTGGTGGAGATTTCTATCTTGCCTTCCCTTCCCTGATGCTACAGGAAAGGAAAGGCAGGATAAGAGCTGCCGCCTCCTCCTCCTCCTTGCTGGCTTCGAAAGGAGGCGGCATGGGCGGGTGTGGTTGAGGAGCTGGCGCTCACTGCCTTCACCTCCCAACTTCACCCGGGACCTGAGGCGGTGGTGCCTGGCTGGGTAAGGGATGTGCCACGGCGCTCAAGGGGCTTGGCATTTAAAAGAGTCTGTAGTGGAACGACTACAGCAGGGGTCCTCAACATTTTTAAACAGCGGGCCGGTCCACCACCCCTCAGACACCACTGGGGGCCGGACCACAGGGAAGGGAGGGGCAAGTGGGGCCACCACCACCCCACGATCAGCCCATGATCAGTGCATCTCCAGGGCCCCCGCAAATGCCTCCTGCTCCGGGTTGTGCTACTGCTGGGATCCCTCTGCTGCGCCTCCTTCTCCTCCTCCTCATACAGTGGCAGCGGCTGGAGCAGCTCTCCTTCCTTCCTTCCTTCATTGCATCGGGAAGGAGGTGGCAAGCCAGGCAAGCTCAGGCCCCTCATCACCTTCTAGGCGGCCACTCAGGATGAGGAGCAGCAGCCGCAGCAAGGCTGGCACCACTGCACACAGATCCAGCTGTGCGCCCTGGCCATCATACCCTTGCTGCACCCGGGAGGGAAAGCTGCCTTCTCTCTTGGCCCAGCCCGGCCGGGCCTGACTTGATGCACCACAAGTGAGGGAGGGAATGAGCAAGGACTGGGAACTGCCTCAGCAATAGAAGCAGCTGTGGAGGCTGGCTGGCTTGCGAAGTGGGGGGTGGGGGTGGGGGTCTGCAATTGGTCCCAGGGGCCGGATTCAGGACCCTGAGGGGCCGCATCCGCCCCCCCCCCCGGGCCTTAGGTTGAGGACCCCTGGACTACAGCCTCTTTCAAATGACCCACCACAGCATTCTGGCCCCCACTGCTTCTCCAGAGCAACAGAGAAGCCAAAGCCAGTGCAGGAGGGATGGCAAGATATGGGAGGGGAAGGGGACAGTGAGGGAGGAAGAGGCAGGGCAGAACCAAAAGCACCCTCCCTCCTTGGACGGGCTCTCCTGGTGCTCTGTTTCTTCCCCCAGCCCGGCAGCTTCCTCTAGCTCTGAGGAGGGGGTGGTGGTGGTGGTGGTGGTGGTGGTGTGTGTGTGTGTGTGTGTGTGTGTGTGTGTGTGTGTGTGTGTGTGTGTGTGTGTGTGTGTGTGTGTGTGTGTGTGTGTGTGTCTCAGAGGCAAGGAGCCGGATGGGAAGGAGCAAGCCTGATTTCTTTCCAGAGCCGCTGGCTTGCAGGATCCCCCGACTCCGCTTCGTCTGCAACAGTAGTGGCCCGTCGCAGGGCTTCTCTCTCTCCCTCTTCTCCTTCCCACCCACACCTACCCTCCTCTGGCGGTCTCTTTAGGCTATTCTCACAATCCCCACTGCCGCTTCTCTCCTTAAGCAGCAGGAGGATTCGTGCCAGGCACATGAAGGGGGAAGGGATGGCGAAGGGGAGAGAAGAACAAGCAGCTGGCACTTGCCTCCCTCCAACCCACACCTGGCACGGGCTCTCAGGGAGGAAAAAGGCAAATGCCCGATCCTCCGTAGTTTGCCGCCCACAAGTCCCTCCTCTTCCCCTTCAGGGACATTTCCACTGCTACTTCTCCATATGGTGGGCTAAGCAAAGATCCATCAGTCCCTCCTCTTCCCAACACTTTGTTGGGCAGAGCAGGGACCAATCCAGCCTGGAGGTAAGTGGCAGTGGCAGTGATCTGCCGCCACCACTTACCTCAGTCCCGGGGAAGAGGTGGTGGAGGAGGTTTCTATCCTGCCTTCCCTTCCCTATAGCACACGTGGATCGGGTACTACAGGGAAGGAAAGGTAGGATAAAAGCTGCCTCCTCCTCCTCCTCTTCACCCGCAGAGACCTGGGCAAAGAGGAGGAGTTTCCCCCTCAAGCACCAGCAACCAAAGGCTGCTCTCTGCACCACCACCCTAGCCAGTTCTGACAGGTCGGACATGTCAAAGTCAGCTGTTTGTTGGGGCTGTGGATAGCAGCCTTCGGCTGCCTTTAATGGGAGGTTGGGACAGTCCTCCCATAGGAATACATTGCTAACCAATTAATCCATCCCAGAGGGTACGGATTAATAGGTTTTTAATGCATTCCTCTGAGAAACTGTGCTTCATAAGATGAATGGCCTCGTAGAATGAATTAAATTCATCTTATGAGGTATTACTGTAATTGGTTAATAAAACATTCAAAATATGCTATGTTGGGTTTTTAGATAAAATTATTAGGCTCTAGCAATTCTTAACAACCTGCAAAGAACTTAATTGCCTACATTTCTATGACTATAACAAGAAACAGTAAACCAACACCTATATAATCAACATGGACACATAGAACACTGGAAAGAAAGGCTTGGTTTCTAGCCCCCGATCATCCATGTTGCCCTCCTCTGAATTTGTTCCAGTTTATCAGGATTCTTCATAGTCAGAACTGCACCCAGTACTTAAGATGATGTCTGAGCAGTGCCAAAGAGAGGGAAACTAGAACCTCAAGGGATTTAGAGACTATACTTATGTCCTAGAATCAAATCATAGAATCAAAGAGTTGGAAGATACTTCGAGGTCCAACCCCTGCCATGCAGGAACCTCCATCAAAGTACTCCTGACAGTACTCCTGACAGATGGCCATCCAGCCTTTGCTTAAAACCCTCCAGAGAAGGAGATTCCACCAACCTCCGTGGCAGCATATTCCACTGTCACTTCACATTAACACAGACTAAGCGTCATTGCTGGGGTTCTAACATGCAGTTTTCACTTTCAGCCCAACTGTTCTAAAATCACATTAAATAAACAGACAATCTAAAATACACTTTTTAAGAAAATAGCACAAACTATGCATTGTCCCACTGAAGCAAAAGGTAGAAAACCCAATATATGCCTTGTTGTCTTTGAAATGTTGTTGCATGTCTCCAGCACCCGTGTGGACCATCTGTTACTCAGGAAAACACCTGAAAATTACTTGACAGTCCACCAGTATCTACAAATTCAGTAGCAAAGAGAAGAAAAGGAAAGTTTAAATTGTGATGGGAAATGTTGCTCACACTGACAGTATAAGACTAATTATTGTGCTTGGGCTTTTGTTAACCACAAAAGCTGTCACCTGTCCAAATAAATTAAAGGAATATCCTTCATTGTTACTCAAGACAAATAGCTGATGTCAGATATTTTGAAAATAGGCTTTCTAAAATAGGTCTGTGAAAATTCTCAGTCATCAAGGTGAGGTTATCTGAAAAATTGAGTCATGGCAACTGGACTTATTTTCATGTGAAACTGAAATGTTTCAATGCTCATCCAAGTGGCTTCCTTGGTCTGAGAAAAGTTAGTAGCAAGGCCTCCAAATTTATAGTTCATGTTTCTTTCACACCACCCTGGTCTGAATAGGCTTGTTAGGTAAACAATGGCCTAGGGTGCATGAAATTCCCTGGAAAGGCTTGAATAGGTGGCCTTGCCTCCATATCTGAGTGGGTGGCCATCGAAGAAGGCAGAGGAGTGGGAGATTGCCTGTAGGAGGAGAATAGAAATGTATGGCACCCATGGGACACCTGTGCAGGTTCTACACCAAACTGGGCTGAACTGTGATTCATGCCCATCTTTACACATGACTGATTGTGATGTGTCCCTATCCCAGGGGTCAACAGCAGCTCCTTGCTTGGCTGTGGAGTGACCCTGGAGTTGCACAAATACCCCTGATTCAGTTTATTTTTCTGCATTTTCCCCAAAATAGTACATATACCCAATGATTAGCAAGCAACATAAATGTAGTTGAGTTTTGGTCTAAAAACTCACACAAGGTTAGATGAAATTGTTTCAAAGGATGACTCCAATATCCACCAGCATACTAATACCAATATTAGTTGTTCATATGTCTTCCCTATTTGATCCCTTCCCTTTGTTCTTCTAGCTGCTTCAAGTGTATTTATGTAGTCCTCTAGAATACACACTTGCTAATGCAGATATTTATTTCACAGAAATGCACAAATATGTTAAAGGTAATATACTACTGCCATCTGCAGGTTAAAGTTAATGCAAATGCTGAGGAATCTGTCATAAATAATACAACAGAGTTAACAACATTAGAGAAATTGTTAAAAAAGAGGAAGCCATCATCAGAGGACAACATATTTTTGCACTTGAAAGATGATGAGATGTATTTCCATGTGATTTTTTTGTGAATTTAAATCCACTACCTCAAACACATGTAGTTTACTACAAGAATGTTGGAGACAAGCGCTGAGGTAAAGCTGGGCACACTTGCTTGCACGACAGAGGTTGTTCAAGATTTTTTGTTTTGCCTCTGTTGCCCAAGGTGTTAACCAAGAGCTCCCCACACAAGCATAAACCAGACCTGCATAATGGGGCTCTCTATCTGCATAGAGATATATCTCTCTCTGTGCCAGCTGGAGATCCCATGTTCATTTGCCAGCAGGGCTTCAGGGTCCACTAGCGTTCAAAAGGATTCAAGCCAAAAAGTGCTTGTGTTTCAGTTACCATTTGTGGAAAAGTTGAGCTCTGCTGTCAGCTTCTTCTAATGAGTGTAATAACTATGCCTTCCAATGAATTACAGAGGGCCTTTTTACACGACCCCTAAGATCCGCTGGTCCCTTAAATTTGGACCAGAGATCTTGAGGGTTTGTCGCTCTCCCTGCGTTCCCACCCCCTCCGCACTTCCTTGTTCTGTTTGCGTGAGGGGAGGGAGAAAAAAAGGGAGAAAAGAATGCACTCTTACCTCCGGAGTGCCGGTGGAAGTTGCTCCGACCCCCCGTCATTTCCTGGTTCCTCTTAAAGGGGTGGGAGGCAAAAAAACAAAACAAAAAGAAGCGAGGAGAGCCCGGCACTCTCCGCATCAAAATTTTTCACTCTCCCAGAGCAGGTACTTGAAAGGTGCGCTGGGTCGTGCTTAGTTGGGCAGGGTCGCACTTAAATTTTCTGTTAGCTCCGGAGCTGGTGGGGAAACATTTTTAAGCTCCGGAGCTGGGAGCCATTTGCAGCGGAGCTTAGGGGTCGTGTATAAACGCCCAGAGACTCAGTTTTAGAGAGCCTGTTACAAATAAAGGAAGCCACCTTATTCTGTGTCAGACCACTTGTAAAATCACATAAAGTTGGTATGGCAGTGGCATCATGGTTGTACAGTACAGAAGGACCCCAATATCCGCTGGGGATTGGTTATGGGCCTTCCCATTGATAATGAAATCAGTGGATAAGAGAGAACACCAAAAATCCTCAAAACTGCTGTTTTATGACAGTAGCTTGCTTTATGACTGCTGTTTTGTGACAGTAGCTTGCTTTATGGCTGCTGTTTGTGACATTAGCTTGCTTTGCAGCTGCTGGATTATGTATTTATGTTTTCTTTGTCAACCGTGGATAACTGAATCAGTGGATAATGAATCAGTGGATACGGGGTCCTACTGTAATAACATTCAGCACTGGAAACAAAATTGCTATTCAAATACACAGTATTGTCCCATTGTTCTTATATACATTGCTGTTATATTCCTTCATGCAAGAATAACTTTACAAAGTTCTCTCAAATAGGTACAGGTTAAGGCAAATTGTATTTGCATAATCTGTTCATTTTCCCCCAACATCTTCTGGGCCAGTGTCATGTGACTATACTATAGTCATACTGATCATGCAAGACAACCCAGGTTATTGGACTGAATGGACCAGTACTCAGAGCCAAAATCATCTGTCATCAGAATATATAGTACAACAGGGCTCCCCAACCCTCAGGCCAAAACTAGTCCCACTCCATGGCCTGTTAGGAAAAAAATTGGGCCATACAGTGCCACATAAATAAGGGTGTGAAGGGGCCTCCCCATTCCTTGCATAGCACTCCTCAGTGGCCAGCAATGTTTAACATGTGCATAAATGTACTAAACTGAGGCATAAACTCACTAGGGATATAATACTGTACAGACTTTCTGAAAATAGTCAGACTAAGTTCCAGGTGACTACCTATACCTCATGTCAGTCTTTTTTGGTTGAAGAACAATATCACCTTCACTGAATATTACTCCACAATAATTATAGTTATCATATGCTGACAAGTTAATTCTGACCTGTAATAACTCTTTTCAAGGTTTTCCAGGTAAAGAATTAACTGAGGGTAAATCTATCATTCCCTTCTTCTGAGGGTGCTCTGCGACTGTGCAGTTTGCCCAAGGCGCACAGGCTGGCTCTACACACAGACAGGAACCTCTAAAACTCGGGATCTGCAACCAGCTACCTAAACCAGTGAGTTATCCAACCATCAATTATCACAATATGGGGCAGTATTAGACCTCTTCAACAGATCTGTAGTAAGGATTATTTAGATTTGTCTGTGAAGATTCTCAGTCATCCAGGTGAGTTTATCTGGAAGTTGAGTCATGGCTACTGGACTTCTTTTGAGAGAGAGAAACATTTCGCTGCTCATCCAAACAGCTTCATCAGTCATACAGCTAGTGCAAGTCCTCCATCTTATAGTCAGCTTTGAAGTCTTGTCACCCTGATCTGAATTAGGCTCATAAAATGAACAATGGCCTGAATAGGCTCGTTAGGGAGACAATAGTATCCATAGCCTTAAGGTGGACAATGGCCTAAGGTGCTGAAACCTATAAAGAATGGGTTGTTAGCTATGGCCTTGGTAGTGAAGGCTTTTTGATTTGCCTGGGTACTTTGGAAAGCACAGCCTGATAAGTAGCAGAAAGACTATGCCTGAGGCCACCACCTCTGTTGAGGGAGTGGTTTTCAATGCTCACATGAATGGCTTCCCTTACTAAGGCATAGTCTATCTGCTACTTATCAGGCTGTGCTTTCCAAAGTACCCAGGCAAATAAAAAAGCCTTCACCACCAAGGCCATAGCTAACAACCCATTCTTGCCACCGGCATCACCAGGAACCTTGTGAAGCTAGGCGCGCGTGCACAGGGTGGCGCACGTGTGGGCCGCCACCACCGGCATAACCGGGAACATTGTGTGGTTGGGCGCATGCTCGGGGCAGTGATTGGGCGGGCCGCGCCACCGGCACTGCTGGGAAGCTTGGGCGGCTGGGCGGACGGGCGGTCTGCCGCCACCGGCACCACAGGGGAATGTGTGGGGGTGGGCAAGCCAGCGGGCCTCTGCCACTGCCAAAGAGCTTTGGGGTGGGCTGGCGGGTGAGCCGTCGCCACCGCTGGGGAGCTTGGGGGGGTGCAAGGTCGCACAGATCGCCTCTTCCAAGGGGCGACCTGTGGCCACGGCTCTCTGTGCTTCCTTTGGTCCCCACCTTCCTCTCTCCCTTCCTCCCTCCCTTGGTCCCCACCTCCCTCCCTCCCTTCCTTGTTCCCCTCTTTCATTCCTTCCTCTCTTGGTTTCTACCTTCCTCCCTCCCTCCCTTGGTCCCCGTCTTCCTTCCTGCGGGTGGGATTGCAATGGGTCAGTGGGTGGGGCTTATGGGTCAGTGGGTGGGGCTTGCAGTGGGGTGGCAGGGTCGGGGAGCAACCGGCCCCTGACACATTCTCAGCCACCAAATCTGGCCCTCCTTACAAAAACTTTGGGCACCCCTGATCTATAGAGTCCCTTCCACCTCTGCAGTTATAAGGTTATTATTGAAATCACTGCTTATTATGGAACACCTTCTTCAATTTGTGTATTTGCATTACTTCATTTCATTGTGGACAAGTCACACACCACCCAAAATCAAAGCAAGAACACTTTGATTAGCAGTAATCTGCTGCTGTGGATGACATCACTCCCACTATGCTGGTGAGTACTGAACAGGATACTATGCTGTTTTTTTTAATAATTCCAGTCATATTTTGGATAGTACTCTAAGGGCCAGAAGATAGCATAAGAATATTTCTACTAAAATAATAATATAACCCACAAACATTTTACAAAAAGAGGCAAAAGCCTCTCCAAGTATAGAATACTATATTTACACAACCAAACATTTGTAATTACATCACCAAAAAGTTAAGGCCAATTACAGAGCAATTGCTTCACTCACTGTCCAAGAGACTCTTTCAACAGCACAGTGTAAAACCAAGAGCAGTAAGAAGAATGGGAAGAATGTGGAGCATGGTTCTGTATTATAAATTTTACAGCCAATTGTTCACATAATCCTCCAAACTGTACTGCTATCCCAGAACAACAGATACATGCACATCTAGCCATCTGCTACAATAAAGATTAAAATTTTATTTGGTATTGACTAAACCCATCTCCAGTTGGGTGCATATCTCAAATGATTTAGGTCAGTGGTGGCGAACCTTCAGCACTCCAGATGTTTTGGACTACAACTCCCAGAATTCCAAGCTTGTATTGCCAATGACAAAGGACTGTGGGAGTTGTGGTCCAAAACATCTGGAGTGCCAAAGGTTCACCACCACTGATTTAGGTACAGTATATGACTGTGGGGGCAGAGTTTGGGAGTTCAATTCCGTCCCATTGTGCCTCCTGCGAGTAACGCTGGCCTTTTAGGCCAGGGGTCCTCAACGTTTTTAAACAGCGGGCCGGTCCACCACCCCTCAGACACCACTGGGGGCCGGACCACAGGGGAGGGAGGGGCAAGTGGGGCCACCACCACCCCACGATCAGCCCATGATCAGTGCATCTCGGGGGCCCCCGCAAATGCCTCCTGCTCCGGGTTGTGCCACTGCTGGGATCCCTCTGCTGCGCCTCCTCCTCCTCCTCCTCATACAGTGGCAGTGGCTGGAGCAGCTCTCCTTCCTTCCTTCCTTTCTTCCTTCATTGCATCGGGAAGGAGGTGGCAACCCAGGCAAGCTCAGGCCCCTCATCACCTTCTAGGCGGCCACTCAGGATGAGGAGCAGCAGCCGCAGCAAGGTTGGCACCACTGCACACAGATCCAGCTGTGCTCCCTGGCCATCATGCCCTTGCTGCGCCCGGGAGGGAAAGCTGCCTTCTCTCTTGGCCCAGCCCGGCCGGGCCTGACTTGATGCACCACAAGTGAGGGAGGGAATGAGCAAGGACTGGGAACTGCCTCAGCAATAGAAGCAGCTGTGGAGGCTGGCTTGCTTGCGAAGGGGGGGGGAGGTGGGAGGGTGTCTGCAATTGGTCCCGGGGGGCCAGATTCAGGACCCTGAGGGGCCGCATCCGGCCCCCGGGCCTTAGGTTGAGGACCCCTGTTTTAGGCCTTGGGCAAGCTGTGCAGTCTCGGGGTGCACAAAAAGAAGGGAACAGCAACTCACGTCTAAGTACTTTCTACCCGGAAAACTCTGAAACGGGTCACCATTAATCAGAATTGATTTGCTGATACATGAGGATGATGAAGATGAAACTCATTTCTAGATTTACTTGATCTTCACCTCACTACCATACATGCATTTGTAAAGCTTCAGATGAATGTATATAAAAATCTGGCTACTGGGGCTTCTTCACTCCCCAAACCTGAAGGAATGAACTCCATGGCAACCTTAGATTTTCAAGGGGCCACAAGCGCGTGTTATTTTACTGCCACAGGGGTCAGACTGGAGCGACTTCTCCGTCGAGGCTGAGCCTTGCGTCCCTGCGATTAAACGGCGATCCTATCTATCTGTAGGGGCGATCCGTCCCTCAGAAGCTCAGGCCCACCCTTCGGTCTCTCCTTGAATGTCATGCCTGCCTCCGATTGCCTCCAAACGAGTCCCAAAGGCAACGATCCCCCGCGGGGCCCCTTCGCCGGTAACGCACTGGGGCACTTACCCAGCAGCTCCAGGGTCCTGTGGAGAAATTTCCAGCCCGTCACTTGCGGGGCGGCCCCCAGAGCCCCCCGGACGCCATGCCTGCCCAGCAGGTGGACGGGGCTACGGCAGCACCAGCGGAGCCACAAGGAGGCTGCCATCTTTCTCTCTCTCTCTCCCCCTCTCCCTCTGGGCCCCGCCTGCGCCTGCCGGGGCTGCCCTTCGGAGTGCCTGAAAGGAAATCGCCGCTCTGGGAAGGCGCCTCCGTGGCCGCCTCGACAAAAAAAGATAAACACCGACCGCTCCTGGTGCTGCAAAAGGAAAGAAAGCGATGAAAGGAAGAAGCCTCGTAGAATCCCTGAGCGAGAAACGCTGCGGTGGAAGCGTGAATGGCGGTCAATCCCCAAAGGAAGCTGTCTCAACGCGTCTCCAGGTTACAGGAGGCTGTACACGTGTTGGATTTCCACCTGCCTGCGGCAAAACATGTTTTGGGTTGTCACACGCAGGAGCTCTGCTTTCAAAGATGAACCAATGCTTCTACGGATCAAAATTCATCTGCAGAATGATGTCTCCCCCCCCCCCTTTTAGATACTTGTTTCAAAATGCGATTTCCCGACCGGGTGCTGTCCTCTTTGCTGCCGGAGACCTCCAGTGATGCTTCTTTAAGAAAGTGTTGCCCTAATCTAACTTCGTTATTAATTATTCTATCCTGATTTTCCAATATTAGAGAGGGGTCGAGGTGGTTTACAATCCCATTTTGCACCATTCCACAAGGAAAGGGAGGGAAAGAGCGTTCGTGATTCTGTACAACGCAACAACCCTTTCACCTCACGGGGAAATACTGGAACCTTGTATAACAAACAGTTTGTATAACATAAAATCTGCATAACAAAAAAATCCGGAGATAGGGGAAATTTGCTTAACATAATCGCCTATGGGGCGAACCCGTACAACATAAAATGGGATTACTCCGTTTTCAATGCATTCCTATGGGGAATTTGTATAAAGGAAAATTTGCTTAACATAATTTCATTTGGAAAGAATTAATTCCTTTATACAAGGTACCACTCTATACAGTATGTCTTTTCTGGATGTCCCTCGATGATGACTCCCATCCGGGGCAGACAAAGAATGATCCAACCTCAGGAAAGCCTGCTGTCACCACCATAGCTCGTCAATTTATTAAGTCACCTGAAGCCAAAGTACAGACAATTTCTCAAAACTATACACATTTCTTGACATTTAGTCTAAGTACCCATTGTGGTGATCATCCCAGTCTTTTTTCCTGTACCTATCTATGTAACTGACACATTCAGAAATACAATTTCTTTCATTTTAACAAATGTATATAGCTTTTGAGCTTTAAACATTGTTATTTATGCCCCTTTGGCTTGAAACAGGCATTAATCGCCTCAACTAAACAGAGGACCTCCATCTCAGTCTTTTGTACCTTAGTTCCAAGCTGGGCCAACAATTAAACACTTACGCCCAAATCAGAAATGTAAATATGTCAATGTTTGTGGATAGATTTTCAAGTATTTTAACTAGAACAATTCAAATAAGCACATAACCACCACTCTCTGCATCAGAAATGTGTAACAATGGTATTTATAACACCTCGGTTTACACGTTAAAGAAGAAATGCAACCTGAGCTCAGACGAGTAGTGGCTGCCATGACAAAATTTAGTAGAAAGAAGAAGGAAATATTCACTATCAATACAAAAAGTTCCCTTCCGGAAGAGATTCTAATCTAGTTTTTAACAAGCCAGTTTGCAGGACTGACTGAAGTAGAATATGCAAAATGTGGAACTTGTTTTCTATCCCGAGCATGTACTGTGAAGTTTTATATCCATAGAAAATGTTACTACTGAAGTACTTTGAACTGCTGGTCTTGCAACTGTCTGGTACGAAGCTGCAACTGTTCAGATTCCTGATGCAGGTGGATAGAGCCCGGATTTAGGATAGTTACTGCTTGATATATACAGATTTGTTTCCTTATATACAAACCAAGCATTTCCTCCCCAAAGAACCATATTTAGCAAGCCAAAAATCACAGATACATTCAGACGCCCCATGCTGGTAACAGAATCAAATACACATGAAGATCCTGGCATCTTGCAAGCAAATATTTCTTCCACAATAGGTGGACCAGTTGATATTTTGATGTCACCGAGGGCTTTTGCCCAGGTAGCACTACTGACCAGCCATAAGAAAGCAGCACTAACAGTGATGACATAATCTATGACTGGCAGAATGTCACCACTCCGATATATGTGCATATAACCAAGGTACAGCACAAGAGTAGCCATACAGTACAAGAATATCAAGACTGCAAAAACTACAAAGAACTGTGCAGAGGAAGAGAAGTTGCCCAAAAGGTGAAAATCAGTCCAACTGCCATTGCATCGGGTAGGATCGGGTGAAGTAAATATGATTTCATTCAGCCTGAAAGGATAGGCAAAAGCAGCTGTTACTGTTTTGTTCACAAGTTCTTTGCAGGAAACTAGAATTGTAGTTTCACCTTTGTAGCCTCCACATGTAGCAAATACAAACATAGAAAAGAACCATTCAAGGACCTTCCACCATAGCTCTAAAAGGCTCAGGAAAGAGGGAGGACGCGTTTTAATGCACAAAACAGAAAAAGGCAGAAGGGCGCTCCAGCGAGTGCTTGCTGGCCAAACAGGGAGTCACGGAGGCACAAAAGCGAAGAGGATCATGTAAGTGAAGCGCCACACTTTCGTGGCTCGGGGTTGAAACCAGTGGCTGCTGTTTTGCTGCTGCTGCTGCTGCTGCTGCTGCTGCTGTTTGTGTTAAAGGCCCTCCTTCCGCCAGGAGCTGGGAAGGGCCCGGGGGTGGGGTGGGGGGTCTTCCGTCTCCTCTGAACGAAAAGCCCCGCCGAGGACGAAGTGGAAAGCCTTCGAATCGGGCTCGTGCACACGATGGCTGAGCAACCTGGGGCCGGCTGCTGCTCGTGCAGAAACGGCTTGGACAAAACCGAGGTAAACGGGAGGCGTTTGGTTTTCCTCGCTGCTCATAAAAACTGGGCATGGCGGGAGAGGGGAAGCGCTGCACCGCCTTCATTATTATCTCCGTCGCTGTTGCTATTGTGGGCTGCTAAGTCGGCACCGACTTATAGCGACCCTGGTAAATATGGTATTTGAGAATTGGTTTTACCAGTTCTGTTTTCCCCAGCGAGTTCCTCTGGCTGAGCAGGAATTCGAACCCCGGTCTCCAGATTCCAGAATCCTCGTCCGTCACTCTGTCCCCTACACCACACTGGGTTATAACTGATTTATTTTTTTAAATAAATGCTCCCCATCAGCCATGAATACATGATTCCTGTATTGCTAAGAAGGTGGGTGACACTCAACGAGTTTGGTTGTTAACGCTGTGTTCTCCAGATTGAAACCTGTTTCCCAAATCTTGCTGGAATTTTTTTCCAGAATAAGTGAAATCGTGTAAGAGTGGGATCAGAAGCACATCTGTCCCACTTTTTGGTCTGCAACCTAATTTCTGGAGTGAAAACCCACCCCACCCTATTCTCAGATTGTTCATCCTTGCACCTTTCTGGATCCCTATCAGGGGCTTCTACTTTTTAGGAGTCTGTAGGATTGGTACATTTTGTTTCACTTCCATCATGGGTGATTGCTGAAAACAAATCAAAAGCAAAGTTGAGGTGGTCCAATTGTCTTTCACTGTCAATTCCCGTTAAGATGACTTCACAATATTGGCAAATTAAATGCATCTTTTGTTTTATGGAGGGACAAAGAAAGGAAAAATAGTTCTATACTGTGATAGGGCACTGCTTATATGTTGTGTCACTTAATTTTTTAAAAATCAAAGTGTCCTCTCAAAAGCAGGAGGAGACAGGATGAAACAAGGGTGTTCTTCCCTTTTCTTTGTGATATTTCTTAAAGATCACAAGGAGAACATTCCCACAATCAAATCTTCCACTAAGTACCAGCTGGCACTGAATTCTACCATGGGCAGGTTGACCTAACCTTTAAGAAAAGCCACAAAGAAATAATATCTCCCTTTGTGTTTCCAGGAGGAAGTTGTCAGTTTTTTGTTATTTTTATAAGCGCTGCAGCATATAAGTGCTGCCCTAACACCATTTTTCAAAAGTGGAGGAAGTGTTTGATTTGCCAAAATTGTGGAGTGGCTGCTGTGACAGAACCCCTGCAGTGAGACCAATGAATATGCTAATAGAAGACCAATCCCAGAAGGTAGACAGGGTTAGGTCCCATAAAAGGAGTGACAATTAAAGTGTAAGGAGAGAGACATCAAGCCAGAGAGCAAGTAACATCTAGTGCAGGGCTGTTCGACTTTGAACAGGCCAAGGTCTACTTTTTCTGGCCCAAAGTGCCTGAGGGCTACTACACTAAAACCTCTACTTACGAATTTTCTCTGTTCCGAGCACATGCTCATAACCCCTCTTCTGGTTCCACCCCTAGCCAAAAGGAATCAGGTGACCATATCAGCGAGCCCACGGGCCACACGGTGCTGCTGTTGAATGCCAAGTCAGTACAGAATAAAACTGCCCTCATTCATGATGTTATTCTGGATGAGGGTGCTGACCTGGCATGTATTACCGAGACCTGGGTGGGAGAGGAGGGTGGAGTCCCCCTTTCCCAGCTATGCCCACCTGGGTACTCGGTTCAGCACCAGTGTCGCCCGGAGGGCCGGGGAGGGGGAGTTGCCATAGTCTATAGGAGTTCTATCCCCTTGACCAGGCTTCCTGTCTCTTTGGGAAAGGGTCTGGAGGGCTTATATTGTGTGTTGGGCTCACGAGACAGATTGGGGATTCTTTTGGTGTACCGCCCACCCTGCTGCGTACCAACAGTCTCCCTGCCTGAGCTGACGGAGGTGGTCTCGGACCTGGTGTTGAGGACCCCCAGACTGTTGGTACTGGGGATCTCAACATCCATGCTGAGGCTACCTTAACTGGAGCAGCTCAGGACTTCATGGTCGCCATGACAACCATGGGGCTGTCTCAACATGTCATCGGCCCAACACATGAGAAGGGCCATACGCTGGACCTAGTATTCTCAACGGGACTGGGGGATGGTGGTTTGGATGTGGAGGGGTTGGTTCTGACTCCATTGTCATGGTCAGACCACTTTCTGGTCAAGTTTAGGCTATTGGCTACTCCGACCCTCTGCAGGGGTGGGGGATCTATTAAGATGATCCGCCCTCGGAGACTAATGGATCCAGATGGTTTCCTGAAAGCTCTGGGGATTATCCGTCTGATATGGTCGGCGCTCCTGTCGAAGCTCAGGTCACCCTGTGGAATAGGGAAATGTCCCGGGCGGTTGACACGATCGCACCTAAGCGCCCTCTCCCCTTACGCAGAGCCCAGACAGCTCCTTGGTATACATCTGAGCTGCGGGCAATGAAGCAGGAGGGGAGACAGCTGGAGCGCAAGTGGAGAAAATATCACTGTGAGTCCGATCGAACACGGCTTAGAGCCCATTATCGGGCCTATTCCGTGGCGATACGGTTGGCGAAAAGGCATTATTTCGCAAACCGTATTGCTTCCTCAGAGTGCCGTCCAGCAGAGCTGTTTCGGGTGGTCCAGGACCTTCTTCAACCAAGAAATATGGTAGAGGTTCTGGACAACTCATCAGCCTGTTGTGACCAGTTTGCCGCTCACTTTGAGGGGAAAATCGCTCAGATTCGCAGGGAATTGGACTCCACTATTGCAGATTCAAGGGATGTATCCAGTGTGCCGTGCTTAGGTCCAGTTTTATTGGATGAGTTTCAATTATTGAGACCTGAGGATGTGGACAGGGTGCTTGGATCTGTCCGTGCTACCACTACACCACTCGACCCTTGCCCTTCTTGGCTAATTGAAAGATCTGCCAGGGGGTTCGCACCTGGGTCCAGGAGGTTGTTAACGCCTCCTTAAGAGAGGGAGTGTCCCCACCACCTTGAAAGAGGTGGTGATTAGACCACTCCTAAAAAAACCAAACCTGGACCCAGGGCTGATGGTTAACTACCGACCAGTAGCGAACCTCCCTTATTTGGGCAAGGTGTTGGAGCGGGTGGTAGCCGGACAACTCCAGACACTGCTGGATGAAACTGATTTTCTGGATCCATTTCAATCTGGCTTCAGGCCGGGTTTTGCACGGAGACCGCCTTGGTCGCCCTGTATGATGACCTCTGCCGGGAGAGAGACAGGGGAGTGCGACCCTGTTGATACTCCTGGACCTCTCAGCGGCTTTCGACACCATCGACCATGGTGTCCTTCTGGATAGGCTGGCCAGGTTGGGGGTTGGAGGCACTGCTCTGCAGTGGTTCCAATCCTTCCTGGCTGACCGTGTCCAGAAGGTGGTGCTGGGGGACAGTTGCTCTACCCCGTGGCGTTTACGTCACGGGGTTCCCCAGGGCTCCATACTGTCTCCCATGCTGTTCAACATCTACATGGAACCGCTGGGAGAGGTCATCAGGAGGTTTGGGCTGAGGAGTCAGCAATATGCTGACGATACTCAGCTCTACCTCTCGTTTTCCACCAATCCAGGTGAGGCGGTTTCTGTCCTGAACTCGTGTCTGAGCCAGATAATGGACTGGATGAGGGTTAATAAATTGAAACTCAATCCAGACAAGACGGAAGTGCTGTTAGTGGGTGCTTTGCCGGACAGGTTAGAGGGCCACTTCCCTGTCTTGGACGGGGTTGCACTCCCCCTAAGGGACAGGGTCCGCAGCTTGAGGGTGCTTCTGGACCCCGGTCTAACTCTGGAGGCCCAGGTAGATTCGGTGGCCAGGGGTGCCTTCCTTCAGCTGCGGAAAATATACCAGCTTCGCCCCTACCTAGACGAGCACAGCCTCATGACAGTTACGCATGCACTGGTAACATCCCGTATTGATTACTGCAATGCGCTTTATGGGGCTCCTTTGAAGACGGTCCGGATTGCGACTGGTTCAGAATCGTGCGGCACGGCTGGTAAGTGGTGGGGCCGCCAGGGATCACATCACGCCGATTCTGCGTAACCTTCATTGGTTACCAGTTGCTGCCCGAGCTGAATTCAAAGTGCTTGTTCTGACATACAAAGCCCTAAACGACTTAGGACCTAGATACCTGAAGGATCGCCTCCTTCCATACGAACCTACCCGGCAATTAAGATCTAGCCAGGGGGCCCTTTTGAAAGAGCCATCCCTCAAGGAGGTGAGAGGGATGGCCTGTAGACACAGGGCCTTCTCGGCAGCTGCTCCCAAGCTATGGAATGCCCTCCCGATCGAGATCCGCCTGGCGCCAACACTGATTACATTCCGGTGCCAGGTAAAAACCTTCTTGTTCCAGAAGGTTTTTAATTGATATAATATAGATTGTGGGTCCGCTGATGACAATTTTAGAATAATGATTTTAGTGTAAGGTTTTTATTGATGATTTATTGATATTTTACTCTTAACTATTTTAAATTGTTTTATTCTTTGGATTGTAAGCCGCCCAGAGACCTTTGGGTAGTGGGCGGCATATAAGTTAAATAAATAAATAAATAAATAAAATAAAATAAGTATAAACTTTTGTAAGTAGAGCAGTGGTTTCCCATAGGAATGCATTGAAAATCAATTAATCAGTTCTGGAGGGGAAAGATGTCAATGTGCCATGGCCCTTGAACTGCCCCGCTCGGCTGAGAGAGTGGGCTGGCAGACCCAGAACTTTGCTGGGGCAGTGGTGGTCCTTGGGGTGGGGGAGGGAGGGGTGGAGAATTTGTCCCCTCACTTTTTTATTGATGGCAGGCGGGCTACTTATGAACCCTTCGCGGGCTACCAGTAGCCTGCGGTCTACCTGTTTGGCAGGCCTGATCTAGAGAGTAGTTGGCATCACGGCAAAGTGTTTGTAAAAGAGAGAGGGTCTGACCAGGGACTTGGTTAAGGGAGTTTAGAACTGCTTATATATAAGTGTTAAGAATAAGTTTAGATACACAACGTGAGAGAAGTCATTTATTTATGTATTTCAGTTACTGCAATAAACTTCAAGTGTGTTTTGGAAACATTAACATCGGTGTCAGTCCCACTTCTTATGAATAGGAATATAAGATAGTGAATGGTGGCAGCAACGTAAAGAAGAAGATGTTTTCACAAACTTTAAATGCAGGCTGGGTTGTCAAAGACACGGACCCATCACAGCTACCTTCTTAAACTACAGTACTTCATAATATGAGAAATTGATAATGGAAGGTTCCAGACCAAATACGATTGCTTGAGGTGCACGTCCTATTTTGATGCAAAGATGGCACCAAATGGCATACTGTACTAGACTTCTGCCCAAACTTAAGTGATCCTAAATGAGCCCGTTTTGACAAATCCCGAAGTTGTGATAAATTGCCATTGTTGGTATGCTTGTTTGTGTGCCAGGAAAGCAACCAGGCATGCGAAGGGCATCTAGTTAATTAGCTGCTATTAGCTGCTGTAGTTCACACAGTTTCAGTTCCTCTAGAATAGGCAGGTCCAAAAGGTAGATCGCCAGCCCCACTTGGCTCCCTCTCTCTGGCAGCTGCTAGGAGAGATCTTGTGCCCGCAGGTTGTCTGCTGATGGCTTGCCCCTGCTGCTGATCTTTTGCCTGTCTTTTTTTCCCTGCCTGCAGGAATCTTGCCTGCGGGTGTATTGGGGGCATTTGTTGTTTTCATGCCAATAGTTTACGGGTGCCCCAGGAGGTTGCCACCCTTGCCCCGTGACAAGATGCCACAGGGCCAGCATCATACTTGGTCTCCTGCCTCTCAGAATCACCCATTCCTGCCCTCGCCGCAACACCCTTTAGAAGTGTGTTATACATCAGGCAATATTCATTCACCCAGGCTTTACCCGAGTACACTTACCATATTAGTTGTTTTGTGTGCTGGTTGTTGGTCACTTTGTAGTTCGCTTTCATTAAACTTTTTTGGGCAGACACAACAATGTGTCGAGAATTTGATGATTTTGGCAGGCTTTTCCAGTTTTGTTCTAACTTGCCTATGCCTTGCCTTCCAATTGGTTCAAGCCACTGTGACTTTTGCTTACCTCTGCAATTTTATTTCACCTTGCCTTTGCATTGATTCTACACTGTGTGCAGAATTTATTAAATCGTGTGTGGTGGTACCATATTTTTCGCTCAATAAGATGCACTCCCCCCCTCGAGAGTATGGGGAAATGTCTGCGTCTTATAGACCGGACACACAGCGGCCACCACTGTGCCTCCCCAGTTGCTGCCATGCTGTTCTGGTGGCTGAGAGGAACATGTTCCACCTCAGCCCGTTCTGTTCCCTGGGCCTCCGCTTCATCTTCATAGGGAGGGACCCAGCTTCCCCTTACAGCTCTTACCACCACCACCACCACCCACCCACCCACCTACCCACCCACCTTGCGCATGCAGGGCCTGTCCTCTTTCCTAGTGGCTTGGGCCAGCAGGGCTCCTCAAGCTCCCATCCCTGTCATTGGCTGCAGCTTTCCTCCTGCTGGAGCTAAATGGAGGAACTCAAGTGAGGAAAGATGGAAGAAGATGGAAGGAAGCGCATGGGGAGGCAGAGGCTTGGAATCGCTGGCACAAGTGGGCGGGCATCAGAGGAGAAGTCGTTCCTGGTAGGTCACCTGCAGGTGAGGTGGTTTTGCATAGAGAGAGAGAGAGTCCTCATTTGTCTGCACGCTATGTCTTTGGTGCAAGGTAAGCAAAAAAGGATGAAGTGGCCTTTCATTTTATAGCTATACCACCAAGAAAGAGGAGGAGGAAGAGTGAGTGAGTGAGCGAGTGAACAAAATGGCTGCTTACTGTGTCTCCAAAACTAACCACCCAGATACAGAGGAACAGTAATGCCCTGAGGAAGGAAGATTTGGCTGCTGCCCTTCTACTGCTTGTCCACTATTCTGGATGCTGTCACATGCCGTG
Organism: Phrynocephalus forsythii; assembly: GCA_029282475.1. Taxonomy (NCBI): domain Eukaryota; kingdom Metazoa; phylum Chordata; class Lepidosauria; order Squamata; family Agamidae; genus Phrynocephalus; species Phrynocephalus forsythii. The sequence goes on along the minus strand of JAPFRF010000001.1, from coordinate 125,484,955 downwards.
CAGGGAGGCAGAGGGGGACAAGTCAGAAGAAGCAATAGATGAGCTGTCACTCCATCCTCAGAACCACTTGTCCTTTTCTGTGCAGGAAAAATTATAGTGACTGCTGGCAATTGCTCCCTCTGGTTGCTTAACTTGCTGTTTCCCTCTACCTTCTTGCACATGTGATCTCTTTGGACAATGCAATGAGAAAATGGGATTTTAGCTATCCAGTGATAGTGAGTGAGCAATTGATACCTGCCTTTTAGTGGAGAAATCAAAGCAATGCAAATGGCCCAAGATGTTTTGCTGCCCAAGGTCCCCCCCCCGTTCTGTCTACAGAAGCCAGCTGGATTGGATGTTGAACTTTACTTTAGCGCTAGTGATAGCCTTTAGAGATGGGCACAAACCGAAAAAAATGGTGATTCATTTTGGTTCGGTTCGTTTTAAGGTTTGTTTCATTTCATTTCGTTTTTAATGATTTTTTGGGGGAAAGATTCATTTCATTGGTTCGTTTTGATTTGTAGTGTGTGTGTGGTGCATATGCAACATAGTTTGGCTGGAGGGAAAGAGCAGGCTTAATCTTACCCCCAGCCAGCGCAAGGTGGGGTGGGGGAAAGAGCTCCCCCAGCCAGTGCCTCTCTAATGAAACAAATAACGAATAATGAAACGCATAATAAATTCATTCCCTGCCCATCTCTAATAGCCTTTATTGCGACTGAGGACAACAGTTGGGGGGGGGGGGACACATGTCTTCTAGGAGAGGAGGATCCAGAGTCAACAAAATGGATGAGTAGTTAAATTTCACTTTAAATCTTAGAAGTTGGTAATTTATTCCCTCCACAGATTCAAGTTCTGTTGGCTTAACAAGAAGTCTGTAAATCCTCAGTGAAATCCTTTTGCAGATGTCTGATCCTATGCTGATATATAGCATAAATTGAAACTCGTCTTGAAATGGAATGACTTTCTGGTGTGGTGATGCTTGTTTTCTCTTTATGCAGCTGTATATAATTTTTCTTCGTAATAGATAGCATATGTAAAAGTTAGACCAAGGTATAGTAATAAAAGCATTCCAAAGGGAATTAGATTTTTATAGTCACAGCCAGATTAGTAATGATTCACAGCATTACCCAGTGTAAACTTGCATAGGGGCATTGTCTTCAGTAGAACTATTCCAGTTTGCATTAATTGCAAAGCTGCCCTGGAGTGCTCAACTGGCATTTGCTAAGATGGGGTAAATGAAGAATGGGAAATAGTGATTGTTAATGATAATTTCGACAAAACCCCATTTTAATGCTATTTTGTAACTCTGTTAGTGGTGACAGGTTTTCTCTGTCCAGTAAATGAGCTTTAGAAATCTAATTTATTTTTCCTCCTGTTTAAATGTAAATATTTAGGCAAAATTCAGTGATTCGGTCTTAATGAAATGTCTGACATGAAGCAACATCTGTGCGTCAATAAGAAACTAGATTAAAAACAAGCTTTCTGAATCTTTATCTCAGAGAAAGGTATTGTGATATTTGTGCCTATTCAGCTAGGTAGGCAGATGAGCCTTTTTTGCTGTTCCACTGCAATGACGATAAAGACAACTGTATTGTGGCTGAACTACCGCTTTCACATTTCCCTCTTTTTGGCGGCTCTGGGAAAAATTGTTGAAAATATTGGAAATAATAGCACAAAAGAAATCTGTTTTCAGAGTTGGGAAGGTCTAAAATCTCAGAATGTTTCTAAGAAAAAAATGTCTTGTGAAAAAGTTTGGCTCGGTGCTCATTATCTAATGTCATCATTGACCACTTTCAATGTGGCCTCCTAAAGGTTATACAACAAGACCTCCATATCGGCAGGATCTAATCCACAGTTTCACATATCAGTAATCTGAAAATATTAAAAACATCTTTAAAAATCAGAATCACTATTTTCACATGTGTTGTCAGAAACAGCTACTAGAGAGAGCTGGAGACCATGCTATGAATATTTGTTAGCTAAGAAGACATAGCATGGTTTCTGGCATCTTCTAAGGGCCAGTTCTGACAATGCATGTGAAAATAAGTGTGTGGGGGTGTATGTGTATTTTTTTTCACCATGCTCTTTATATAATATATAAAATTGACTATTATTTTGCTCTTCGCAGTGGGGCTTGGAACCAACCCCCAGTGGATATGGGTGTCCTACTGTATTTGAAAGGGTCACTGCAGGTATATTTTGCTTATAATGTTAAAGCAGTTCAGCAGTTTGAGAAAGGGCAGTTTTCAGTCCAGAAGGGAATGGGAAAAAGAGATGCTATTGCTAGCTTGTGACTAGAAGATGAAAATCTTTATCCAATGATAACATCTGTGTGATCACAGCCCAACTGTTCATAGCCTCTGGGAGTAGGCAAATTAGTTTGCTTTGCTTTTCTTCCCTCTTTTTTGATTTGCCTTCATAACTTAATCATAAAGTTCTTCAGAAGTCTGATTTCACAAAGCCAAGACTACCTCAGTCACGTCATTCCTGCATTATCATGCTTTCATTTCTAACAGTGCAATACAATCTATATGAATTGACACAACACCTTTTTGTGCTGTGTCTTACTTTTCTCTTCCAAAAGTTGTATTTCCCCATGTAAAGCCTTTCATGTTCGGAGCCATTTAGAATTTACTTTGGTGTTTCTAACAATGCCAGGTGCCCGAGATGTTAAATGCATTTTTCTGACACAATCTCTACACCTATTTGTAGCTTCTCTGGCTATCAAGATCTTGTGGGAGGGCTTATCTTAATGTGCTCTTGTAAGTTTTAATTTACAATGGTACCTCTATTTACGAGCAATTTGACTTAAGAGTGGAAAACCATTGGCATCTACTCTACTTACAATTTTTTAATTTTTTATTGATTGATTGGTTACAAGTTGTTTGATCTATGAGCATGCATTTGGAACAGATTAAACTCGTAAGAAGAGGTACCAACATATATATATATATATATAGGAAATATAGAGGCAAGTGGCTATCATGGAGATTATGGTACAGTGGTACCTCTGTTTACGAGTACCTTGGATGACAAGCATTTTGCAAACCGAGCAAAATTTTTAGTAAAATTTTGCCTGTTTGTGAGCCTTGCTCTGGTTTACGAGTAAGGCTCACCTCAGTGCGGGCCTTATGCTGCCTGGAACAGGCCTCCAGAGCTTGTTGCTGGTCATGTGGTGGGCCTGTGTGGGGCCTCAAGCTCACCCGAGGCCTGGAGCTGCCCAGAACAAGCTGCACGGACCGGAAGTGGGCTATCTGTGGGCCCAGCAATGTCTAAAATGGGCCTCTGGGGCACCTGGCCAGGCCAGAAGTCACTTCTGCTCTGACCGGAAGTCACCTCTGCGCCGTGCAGTGGGCCTGCACTGGGCCTCCAGAGCGCACACCAGGCCTGGAGCTGCCCAGAACAGGCTGCACGGACCAGAAGTAACTTCTGATGGACCAGAAATGGCCTCTGGGGCGACCTGCGGGCCCGGCAATGTCTAAAATGGGACTCTGGGGTGTCTGGGCAGGCCAGAAGTCACTTCTGCACTGACTGGAAGTCACCTCTGCGCCATGCAACGGGCCTGCACTGGGCCTCCCGAGCTAGCCCTGGGCCCAGCATGGCCCATCCAACAGCCTCTGGAGATCACCATGGGCCTGGCACCACCCTTCCATGGCGGCACCCCTCTGCAGCCTCCGTGGCATGCTCCAGGCCATTGTTGTGCCCGGGGCGAGCTCTGGAGGCTGCTACAGCTCCCGGCTAAAGCAAATTTCCCCATATGAAATAATGGGAACAGGGGACATAGAATGGATCAGGTTCCATTATTTCCTATGGGGAATTTTGCTTTGATACATGAATATTTTGGTTTATAAACCTGCTTCCATAATGGTTTGTGCTCGTAAACCAAGGTAACACTGTATAATGAAAATATACAAGACGTTTATACAGTAGGACCATCGTATCCATGGGGGATTGGTTCCCATCCGCCCCAGGGATAAGAGTGAATGCTCTTATCCAAGGGTGCTGGGGTCAAAACAGTGGGAGAGCCTGCCAACACCCCAGAGAAACCTGCCATGGTGCCAAGCCCCCTCTGCCACTGACCCTGCGGTTGGGCGGGCAGGCTCTCCCAGGCCGCGCGGCCTCCTCCTCCTCCATCACCCAGCTCGTGGACGGGCTAGTGCTCCTGAGCTGCTCAGCCACCTCCACCGAGCTTGCAGGTGGGCATGCGGTCTCCTCGCTGCTCTAGCTGGCCAGGTTCATGGTGCTCTCTCAGGCGGGGATGGGTGGGGTGGCAGTGAAAAGACCAAGGCGGAGGGTCTCAGGCTGGCCAAATGAGCGAGGGAGCAATGGGTGGGAAGGGCAAGGCTGAGGCTCAGCTCCGTGTTCCACACTGCTCCTATCTCCCCCACACACACACACACACCATAGCCAGCACTGCAGCTGGGCAGAGCAGGGCTGCATCTGCCCGGACCGGATGCAGGCTCCCTGCTGCTAACCCCCCCCCATCGCTCTGATCTCCCCCAACACACACACTGGCTTCAGGCAGGCTCTCCAGGGCCGCCCCTCCTCCTCTGCCGCCCTGCCCCTGCCCAGCTCGTTGGCAGGCAGGCCCTCCTCCCCCGCCACCATCATTGTCAAGATTGCAGGTGGGCAGGCGCTCCTGGGCCACGCCGCCTCTTCCACCGCTGCTGCTGCTGCCCTCCTGGTTGGCAAACAGGCAGCTGGCCCTCCTGAGCCTGTCTCCTCCTCCTCCTCCGCCACCACCTCCACCTGCACTCACCATCCGCAGATAACTGAATCAGTGGATAGTGAATCAGCTGGTACAGAGGTGCCACTGTATATGTTTGCAGCCAACTCAAATGGAAGACAGGTACAGTACATAATACCTTGGTTTACAAGCAAAATCCGTTCCAGAAACATGCTTGTAAACCAAAACACTCTTACATCAAAGCAAATTTCTGTCAAAAAATGTTGTGTGAAAAAAGGAATGTATATGCACAGCATTCCCCCCATAAAACCCTGATAGAATATAACATAGTCTTAATAAAATAAAACATTGTATATTGGAAAGAAAACTTGAGACCCAGGAGAACCCAGTGCTTTTCAGGATACCAAAAACTTTGCAGACAACTTATCATGGAAAATAATTTTATATTTAAAAATTCAGCATAGAGAGCTTGTCTTCAGCAAAACACATGATACATAAAAGCATGCCTGATAACAGTACCTTGACCAGCAAAAATTCCTTCATAAAACAAAAAATAGAGCAACTAAACTTACACAGAAACATTGTGACTGGCTTTAAGTAAAGACCAGTAACTTCTGGTCCTTCTGTGCTACCTTTATACAAACTGCAGCCACAATCACTTGCACCTGCCCATGGCTGCTGCAGCCACAGAGTTTTTTCCTTAGAATCTTAACATCTGTTTGTGTTTGAGCCACACACAAACTCTGAGTAGTTACACTCCTCTGTGAAAAAGGTACGTTCAATATTTTATTTATGTTTTTATAACATTGTTCAAGTATAAAAACTTGAAAATTTCCCCATAAGAAATAATGGAAACTCAGATGATTCGTTCTGTGGTCCCATAGACCACATACTTTGCACACAAAAGTCCACGTCCACACCATGGTTTAGGTACTTGCCAGCAGATTCTGATCGGCTTGGGACTAACAACAGGATTTTACTCTTGTGTTTTTAAAGTGACACTAATAAAGGACAATTTGTAGCCATGTACTCACTTGACTAGCTGCCCCATGACTAGAAATGGTTTGAAAAGTAAGGCAGAAGGTTGGAAACAAATTAAATAAAATATAAATATTGTATGAAGAAAAATAAAACAAACCTCTAACCTGCACTCTCCTTTGAAAATCTTCATGGCTGGTCTACAGGAGATATCCCTTCCTCTCTCCCACCTCTGCTTATGAGGCTTGTCTGAGATGCAACATTCCAGACAATCATCCACAATTCAGCAGTGGGAAAGAGAGAACCACCATTGGCTCACTTGTGATCATGTGACCTGTTCTAGTGATTGTATATCAAGACATTGCTTGTTGCTCAAGGCAAATTTTAGAAGAAATGTTTACTTGTCTTGCAAAACCAAGGCACTCTTAAAGCAAGGTAATACTGTATGTGACAAACTTATGGTATATATAACTGGATTATACTGGAAGCTCTATTTACGAGTTTAATCCGTTCTGAAATGCATGCTCTTAAGTCAAAGCCTGGCATGTTTACGAGGGAAGTGGCTGTGGTGGATCACCACCACCACTGCTTACCTCATAAACAGCCTGGGCTGGGTGAGGATCAGTGGGTCCCTGTTTTGCCCACCAAATTGGTGGGTAAAGCAGGGAGCCAGTGGTCCTCACCCAGCCTAGGCTATTTGCAAGGGAATCTTTTCCCCTGCCCCAACACAGCAAAGAAGAAGAAAAGCTTTCCCTCTTTGCTGGGTTCACTGGTGGTGGAAGGCTGCTCCTGCAAAGCTGACAGGCAACTTGGAGCTGTCAAAATCAGCTATCTGTAGGCTGCAGGGGGAACAGCCTTCTGCTGTCCGGTGATTAAGGGGCTTTGGGACAACCTTCCTATAGGAATGCATTGAAAACATATTAATCCATTCTAGATTAACAAAACACTTGTAGACCGTGCAAACCAAAACTGTAATCCATTCTGGAGGGAATGGTTGAAATATATATACAGAGAGAGAGAGAGAGAGAGAGAGAGAGAGAGAGAGAGAGAGAGAGAGAGAGAGAGAGAGAGAGAGAGAGAGAGAGAGAGAGAGAACAAACTGGACATGAAATCCTCTTCCAGGACACAGAGGTACTGGACAACACTACCAATCACTATGTCAGACTGCACAGGAAAGCCATTGAAATCCACAAACATAATCACAGTTTCAATAAAAAAGAAGAAAGTCTAAAAATCAACAAATCCTGGTTTCCAGTGCTGAAAACTTCAGCCTGCAGTAGATCAGAGTTCAATGATTCCTACCCAGCCTCAAGCAATGGTGATAAATTCACACAATAGAACAGTTAACGACACCCATCAGCTACAAAGGATAGCTGCCACCCCTGATTGCAGTGAAACTTCTTAATTCCCCCATCACAATATGACTAACAGCTATTTTCCGGCATAGGAAACCACACAGTCTCACTCACTCTGTACCCCAGAACACTGAGAGAACTCATAGTTCCCTGACCTCCTTGCCCTCTGAAGGTGCTGGCCACAGAGTCTGGTGAAACGTCAGGAAGAAAAACTTCCAGAACACGACCAAACAGTCTGAAAAACTCACAACAGCTATCAGATCCCAGCCGTGGATACCTTCGAGAATACATTGTAAAGGCAATTAATTGCCTAAGTGTTCAAACAGTAGCTAAGTACATGCATATACTCAGGAAGAAACAATTCAGAAGAAAACATTCCATGTTAGGAAGAACTATTTTTCTGGGATTAGAGCTCAGAAAGATAATCTGTTATAAATAACAAATCATTTGTATTTTTTTCTATGTACACTGTTGTGAATTGACGCACTAAATAAATGGGATTTACACAACTATTGACTTACCATTCATCAATTGATTCAGTAGGGTAACTCATGTTAGGATTGGCATTTTTAAAAAACAGTACTAAATGTGTAATAACTTTTTATTTTTATCATAGGATAATTTACATCCAAGAAATTTGATCCCAGAACTTTGCCGGCAGTTTTATCACTTAGGATGGGTTACAGGGACTGGTGGTGGAATCAGCATGAAGTGTGGGTGAGTAGTGGCATTTCTTGCTTTTGATTTTTGGACTTATCTCTACTTCTATGTTGTTGAGCAATACAGACAAAAGGAGAATAATAAAAAAATACTCTCTCATGAATTGTCCGGAAGTTGACTCATGGCAACTAGATTTCTTTTGAGATTGAAACGTTTTACCACTCATCTAAACAGCTTCACCATTCTGAAGAAAGTTAATGCCAAGGCCTCCATTGCATAGTTCACCTTGGTTTCACACCACCCTGGTCTGACTAGGCCACATACTTCAAACCAACAAACACACTAAGACAAAGACTCTTCCATCCAAAAGAAAAGACTCCAAAACACAAAAGGAGCAATATAGTATACATGGTCCAATGCCGTGAGGAGCGTGCAGAGCTCTACATTGGAGAAACCAAACAGACACTAAACAGGTGGATGGCCTAACACAGGAGGGGTAACAGCTCAGGACCAGAATCCATGTATTTTCATTTCAAGGACAAAGGACACTCATTCAAAGATTAGGATGTACACATATTAGACAGAGAACATAGGTGGTTTGAGAGAGGGATCAGGAAAGCCATTCATGTGTGTATTGAAAATCCCTCTCTCAACAGAGGTGGAGGGACTCAGGCACACTCTGTCTACCACTTATGCTGCCCTTTCATCAATCCCTAGACAAATCAGAAGCATTTCACACTTCCATCAGGAGGGCCACAGCTAATGACGAATACTAAATGGGTGTTGGGAAGGGTTGCATAGGTGGGAATTTCATAGACTCCCGGCCAGGGGTCCTCAAACTATGGCCCGTGGGCCAGATGCGGCCTGCCAAGGGTTGGGCCTCCCTCTTCCCCCTTGGAACCACACCGGGGAGCTGCATGGTCCAGCCCCCAACAGTGTCTGAGGGACAGGGAACCAGCCCCCTGTTTAAAAAGTTTGAGGAACCCTGCTTCAGGCCATTGTACATCTGAAGAGCCCATTCAGACCAGGGTGGTGTGAAACCAGTGTGAACTATATCTTGGAAGCCTCACACTAGGTTTCCTCAGACTGGCAAAGCTACTTGAAGAGTAGCAAAACGTTTCAATCCCAAAAGAAAAGAAGTCCAGTTTGCCATGACTCAACTTCCGGATAACCTCACCTGGATAACTGAGAATCTTCACAGACTCATGATTCCTCTGAATTACAGATAAAGGCAGTGACATTCTCATATATCTTAAGCGGGCAACCTCTTAGACTTTCTACAGAATATACATATTCTGTACCACCTGGTCATAATTGTATAGTGCCAGTCCATTACTCAAAACAATGTTCTGAAAAAACATGTCTATATTCAGGTCTTTTTTTAGCAGATTGGCTCTGACTTTTCTTAATTTCTTGATCTCTGGCTCCTCATAGTGGCAGTAAAAGGAAAACAAGGAATTGTTTCATCTACCTTTTTCGTTTTAAAAAAAAGCTTATCTATAAGAAAATGCATTAAGGTGCAAAGAATTTACCTCATGGGGAAATCAACCTGTAGCCAGGAAATCACATGTGGATTCAAATATTTATAAGGTAAGTAGTCAAAAATTGAGATCATTAGAGGTTTTGTATATCTTGTGTCAATCAGCAATCCAAATGGAGACAGCAGCCAAGAAATCCCAAGAAGAATGAGACTCAGTAGAATAGTACTGTATAAAGGATTTAGAAGATGAAAATGAAAGAATATGTCATTGGAGACAAAAACTAAGGTCCACACTATTGTATCTCCCTTCACTATGAATGAGTGTGAAAGCTGGACAGTTAACAAAACTAACAGAGTTAAAATCGATTTGAAATGTGATACTGAAGAAGAACCTGACAGGTACAGTGGTCTGCCAGAAAGAACATGAGGTCCTAGATCATCACATTCACCCTAGGCAAACACATAGGCAGCACACATACCATGTGTGTGTGTAATGCAAAAGAGAACCAGCTCCCTCCCCCCCCTCTCTCTCTCTCTCTCTCTCTCTCTCTCTCTCTCTCTCTCTCTCTCACACACACACACACACACACACACACACACACACACACACACACACACACACACACACACACACACAGAGCATGTTCTGTTTCACACTCATCCACCCATGCTGACATTCACACCTAGCTCCTTCCCTTTCACACACATGCTTCCCTGCTTCCTTGCTGTCACCAACATACCGACTCACAAGTGCCCACTCATGTCTTTTCCCTCGCCTACATTTCTGTGCAAAGCTGCCTCACCATACTGTGTTTTCTCTCAAACTCATCACAATTTGATTCTCTGTCCTTTCCACACACACACACACACACACACACACACACACACACACACACACACACACACCATCCTCTATAGATATACTTTGTTTGTGGGTCTGGGTAGAAGGTGGATCTTTGAATTCAAGAATGGATCCTTGTGATTTCATATGATTTTTACATGAGGTCCTTACCATTTCACCACCAAATCATAGATCACATCCACATCCACAAATTTAACAACAATCATGCATCCTTTAGCACATGGATGTTCATTGGCACAAAAACATGGATCTGAGCCACAGATCCACATGATTTCATATGATTTTTAAACTGAATCCTCTCAAAACCAGTTTCATTTCATACATCATATTTGTTCCTGAAAAGTACTATATGGCACAAAAATCATGGTGCCTCCAGCGCATGGCTGTGTAGTGTTGCAAAAACATGGGTCCAAAGAACAGATTCTTATGAATCCATCTGATTTTTATCCAGGATCACCCCCCAAACACTCTCCCATCATAGATCCCATCTCTGACCACATATTTTACCCCCAAAATCATGGGTATGTCAGCACATGGCCCCACAGTGGCACTAAAACATGGATCCAAGGCAGGGATCCTCACAGAATTACCTGATTTTTTTCCCAGGATCATCCCCAAAACCACTCTCCTGTCATTGGCCACATCTCTGCCCACAGATTGCACACCAGGAACCATGGTTCGATCAGCGCATGGCTCCACAGTGGCGCAAAAGCATCATTTCAATGCCCGGAACCTCATAGATCTACCTGATTTTTCTACAGGATCACTCACAAACCATTCTCTTATCGTAGGCCCCATCTCTGCCCACAAATCGAATACAAGGAATCATGGGTCAGTCAGCACATGGCCCCCACAGTGGCCATAAAACATGGATCCAACACACGGATCCTTACGGATCTATCTGATATTTCTACAGGATTGTAGAAACCACTGCCCCATCGTTGGTCCCATCTTTGCCCACAGATTGGCCATGCGCTGACAGACCCGTGGTTTTTGGCATTCAAACTGTGGTCAGAAATGGGGCCTATGGTGGCAGAATGGTTTGGGGGCAATCCTATATAAAATCGGATAGTTCTGTGAGGATCTGTGCATTTGACCTATGTTAAATTTAACATTTAATGCACATTTAACCTGTGCACTCAACGATGAGAGAATGGTTTGGGGGTGATCCTGTAAAAATTTCAGGTAGATCCATGAGGATCCGGACATTGAAATGATGCTTTTGTGCCACTGCAGAGCCATACATTGATGGACTCATGGTGATTTTTGTTGTTGGTTTTTTTTTTTTTTTGGTGCAGTCTGTGAGCCAAGGTGGTGCCTATGATGTGATAGTGCAAAAGGAAGAGGAGAGCTTGGCGCACTTCCAAGCGCTTGAGTGCTACTTTCCTGCCTTCAGGATTGAGAATAAAATTACCCCGGATGTGCCCAGCGCAGCGAAGGGTTTACCATAGGGTTCAGCTTCCAGATACTGTAACCCCCTTACACTTATGCCCCTTGGAGTCGAGGTTCAACCCAGGGACATGCCAAGAGTGACAGTGAGGTAGATCGTCCCTCACTTTCAATCACAACCCCAGTGGGTCGAGTTGAGGCTTTTCCTGGGTGACAGGTTGCCTTTCTCTACCCCGAGCACACACTCAGCAAATGAAGATTTTTCCTCGCCTGCCTGAGAGGTAGTCAAGGGCCAAGCTTCACCTGTTGAACTCGTTAGGTTTGTGAGGTGGTTGTTACACACCACGGAGCCCTGGCGCTGGCTCTGTATGGAGGCACCCAACCAAGGTGTCATAAGACAAGATGAACGCTTCCGAGTTCTCCAGAACTCATTTTTCAAGATGGATATTACAAAAAGAAGTAAAAGATTGGAACAAACAGAAAATTGCAAAAATTAGGCTAATTGTGGTAGAAGTGATTTCTGCAATGAGACACACGATAAGAGAGAACATGACAGTTTTGAGGTTCAGGTAGGTGAGCATGTTTTTCTATTTCCTCGGCTTTTATGAAAGCCAAAAGACGAAATTAAGTTCCAAAATAAGACATTTCCCAGACCTCATGGATTTTCTTCCAAATATTTATATTAGTGAATGTTGAGAATTCAGTAGGACTAAGGACCGGGACACTGAATACGCTGGGCATTTCCACAGCAGCCGCCTCTGGGTTCGGAGATCTCTGTATGTATGTGTGAATATTTTTTTCACATATACGTACCTCTAAAAACTAGGTGCATCTTATGGTGCAGTTTGTCTTATGGAGCGAAAAAATACAGTATTCATAGAGGTTATGGTCCAATGTAGCTTTCCTTCCTCATTTCCCTACCGCAAGGAAAGGGTTTGGAGACTGGAAGATGGCTTTCTAGTCTGGGTTCTGCAGAGGGCGCCATGACAGCATTAGTTTACCTGCATGGCTTGGAAGGCAAAGAAATGTCTTTCCCATCATTTTTAGGCGGATATGCCAAGGATGCATCTATTGCTGAGCAATGGCGTCTCCATGTCCAAAGGGTATGAAGCAGAGGAAATAAAATGCTGCCTTTGGGTCCTCATAGACTAGGAAGCTTGTCTATTATAATATTTCTCTTCGGCACTGTTCGAGGATCTCAAAAAGTATGTGTGTGTGTTGTGGTGTGTTGTGTCATTACAGTCGTGAACGACTCTTCTTGACTCCATGTCCATGGAGTTTTCTTGGCAGCAATACTGGAGTGGTTTGCCAGTTCCTACTCCAGGCGCCTGCAGCACCTGGTATTCCTTGGTCGTCTCCCATCCAAGTACTAACCAGAGCCAACCCTGCTTAGCTTCAGGCGAGATCGGATGTTCTTAGGGCATTTAGGCAGCTTCAAACAGTATAGTACTGTATAATATCAGTACAAAAGCTGAACACAGCAGTTCTTCCTGCAGAACTTAATTCCCTGTGGTTCTGACTCTGCATTTTTGTGCCACAGGAGTGTATTGAGATATTTTTGTTCCTCCAGTCTTCACCGCGTTGTCTGGATATAAGTCCTGCTACCTCAAATGAGCTTTGGTTCTCCTTCGGCATGCTTCAACCTGGAGCGACTGTTAAGTTAACCCAGTGGTGTGACATTCTTGCAACAGCATATTTCTATGCTTCTCTAAATTGAAATGATTGCCATGCTTGAAAATGTGTACACTGTGATCATAAATAGAATACAGTGGTACCTCTTAAAACGAATTTAATTCATTCTACGAGTCAATTTGTTTGAAGAACATTTTGTCTTACGAAATGTGGTTTCCCATAATCCATGATTGAAATGGATTAATCCATTCCAGAGGCTATGAGTCACTTCGTTTTATAAAAATTTTGTCTTACGAAACAGTTTCCCATAGGAATGCATTGAGAATGGATTGATCTCGTCTGAAGACTAGAATAAAGACAAAAATAACCATGTTTTTTTCCTGGGTACATGCGGAACAGCTTTTCGTTTTGTGAAGCATCCTACGGGCAATTTTTTTTTGTCATGCAAAGCATGCATATCTCCAGAAATGTTTTTCTTCCTATGAGTTTTTTGTCTTACAAGGCATTTGTCCTAAGGGGTACCACTGTATTTGATATATAGGGCGTTAGAGGCAACTGCAAGTACAGTAGTACTGTTATCATCTAATTTATATTATTGCTAGGTGTTTTGGCATAAGGTAAGCCTGAGAGAATAAGCTGAGTACAATGGCTGACATATAACTGGTATGCAGTTTGGAGCAATCCCCATACATTCTGCTGTGCCAATAAATGAAATCTCATGCTTCATATTTCTCTATGTCTACCACTAAAATTCTGATTTCCCCCAGCAATGAGATATTTATTGCTCCCTCTGGTGTCCAAAAAGAACGAATTGAGGTAAGTAGAAGTGGCATTTTTGCTTCTGATCTCATTGAAAAGACATTTACAGCTTTGTCTTCCTAAATTGCTTTTTGATAAACATGGCGTGTTTAAAATATACTTTTAGCTAATATAGTTTTCTGGGTTTTTTTCTTATTCCCCATTAGCTCAAGTGGTCCTTTCCTTGCTAATGAAAATGAGCTGTTTATATTAATTCCCTTACATAGTGATATTAAGGAATCTTTATCTACAGCAAAAGCCTGTCTGGATAAATGGAAAAGAGGGCACCTGGGGTGTGTTTCTTTGCTTATATACCAGTGTTATGGGCAGTACTATGCGGCAGAAGCTGTTCTGCCAGATAGCAAGCTCCTAAACCATTTAGGGCTTTGTATGTCATCATTACAAAAAAAAACCTTGAAATCAATGTGGAAGCGAATCGGCAGCCAGTTCAGCGCGGCCAAGGTGGGGGTTATATGTTGATGTTTTCTTAACCCTGTAACTAATCTGGCCGCAGAATTCTGCACTAGCTGGAGCCTCCACACTAATCTACAAGGCAGCCCCATGTAGAGAGCATTGCAGTGGTCTAATCTCGAGACTATGAGTGCCTGGACCATAGTAGTGAGAGCGCCAGGGTCCAGGAAGGCGTGCAGCTAAGTGATCCGCCTAAGATGAAAATGAGCGGCACGGACCACTGATGCTACCGGGGCCTCCATGGAAAGCATAGGGTCCAATATTATGCCCAGACTGTGCACCTCATCCTGCATGGAGAGAGTCACCCCCCCCAAAACTGAGGGGGCTTTCCACACCACCAACCACTGGCGCCCCCACCCAAAGGACCTCCGTCTTGTCTGGGTTCAACCTCAGCCTGTTTACCCTCATCCATCCCAGTATGGTGTCCAAACAGGCATCAAGGGATGAAACGGCATCCACTGCAGATGGAAAAAATGAGATATAGAGCTGCGTGTCATCAGCATATTGATGACACAAGACCCCATACCTCCTGATGACCACCCCCAGCAGTCTCGTATAGATGTTATATATATATAGCTGTGTGATTGTTATCCCAGCTGAGTATTGTTCTTTCATTACAGCCTGAAGATATGTTTGTCTGTGATATCGAAGGACGGGACCTCAGTGTTCCCCCACCACACAAGAAGCTAAAGAAAAGCCAGTGTACACCGCTTTTTATGAATGCATACACCATGAGAGGTATGGTATAGTCAGCATGGTTGATAGACTATCTGTATATTAAATAAATATGAAAGGGTATTCTGATGGTCAAGTGGTGTTTTCTTCACTGAGAAGTTTTAAGGTGAAGGATCAGCCTTATTGCAGTATGATATAATTCCTCTCAGGAATCTTTTTTCCTGTTCTGTTTTGCTTTATTTGCCCATTGTATATCAAAACATTCTCTCAGTAGTGTAAAGAAGCAAAATAAATTCATTGATAGCAACATGATTTTTCAGATCCATTTATTAAAAATTTAGTGGACTTATTTTCTGAGAAGTTAGTGCCATTTTAGAAAACCCAAAGCTGGCCTCAGCATGCAGGTGTGTGTTACCATGCACTTCATAAGTCACTGGCTGAGCTACAGGCTCTTGAGTGGGAATATGTCAGTGGTGCAGAATTTTGAAAATCAGTTTGCTTCTGTGATCAGGGAATGGTGGCAGTAAGATGAAATGAAGGAATACTCTTGAAGAAAAATAACACCCTGTCACTGCGGACAGGATATGCATGTATTTCAAATATGCATCGTTCAAAATGCACAAAAATATGTGTGGTTTTGAATTATGTGTGTGCAGGAAAAACAGAATTTCACCATTTGATTCCTCCCACCTGCAGGATGTTACTGCTAATTATACTGTTAATTGTCACAGCCACAGTTAGCAAGAGACGGATCTGCATCATAAAAATAACCGTATAATGGTGGCTTGATACCTTTGTAGGACATATTCTGACTTCTGAGGCAAAATGTGTTTTAGCCTTGATGGTATTTTTGAATGTATTTGGATGCTTTATGTAAAGAAACCTGCTTTCTAAGAGCAGCTTGTGCAATTTTTTCTTTCTTTTTTCCTTTTTCCTTTTTTGTGCAATCTAAAGAAGCAACTTCTGAACAGAAAAACAGGTAGAGAGAACTTTCTTTCAAAAGAACATTAGCTCCTTTATTTTGTGCTTTCCCCCAAAGGATATCAATACTATGGTTTGCAAACAGTGCAACTGTTCCACCTTCTTTTCTCGTTTGCTGGTGGCAGCATTCTAATATTAAGATCTTTCCAGAGAAATTAGTAGCTGATGACTGTAATGCACATTAATGTCATGGTTTTGATTTTCTAAAACCTTGCTGTCCTAATATTGCTTACCATAGGCAGCACAGTAACTGGCGGGACACCTGCGCAGGTACCGTGTTTGTTCTCCTGATATTTTGTGCCCATGTTGGAGCATTATCCTGGAAGCAAAGCTTCTCTAGACACAAATGACAGTGGCTATTTCTTTTTAAGTTGTCGAAGTCAGCGTCCTTTTAAAGTTTTGCAGCTCTCCTTTTGATGAAGAATTCTAGAGATAGCATATGAGAGAATACATAAAAAGAGCTTTATTGGGTAGTGCTGCAAAACAGATTGGCCGCGCTCAGCTAGGGAACCTCTTAAATGATTTTTCTGCTGTTCATTTCCTTTGAAAAAAAAGTAGTCTGTTTTTTAAAATGTGAAAAGGCAAATTATTTTGCCTTTAATTTGTATTAAGAATATTTAAAGAAGATGAGAGGTTTGCCTCTCAGAAACATACAGGAAATAAGCTAACACAGAATGGTGATTTTATGAATCATTTCTTCTTTCAAAAGGAACAATATAGATTTTTTCTCCCCAATTGTCCCCTTAGGAGCAGGGGCTGTCATCCATACCCACTCCAAAGCGGCTGTGATGGCCACCCTTCTCTATCCAGGAAGTGAGTTTAAAATTACTCATCAGGAGATGATAAAAGGGATCAAGAAATGTACCACAGGAGGATACTTCAGGTAATTTTCCAATGATAAATGGTTTGGGGCTTGCAACACATTTTTCGTCACATGTTCAGCCTTCCTCGATTTCACAATGCAGTGTCATATTCATGTTATCTGAAATGATCCCCCTTCCCCGGATTACTTGCCTACTTCAGAAGATTATGAACAACATCAGTGTGGCTTGCTTTTAATTTGAATGTTGATGTCTTTGAATATATTCCGTGTGTGTGTGTGTGTGTGTGTGTGTGTGTGTGTGTGTGTGTGTGCGTGCGTGCGTGCGTGCGTGCGTGCGTGCGTGCGTGTGTGTGTGTGTGTGTGTGTGTGTGTGTGTGTGTGTGTGTGTGGTTATGCAGAAGTTAAAGGAACTGATTCCTGGAGAGTTTCTGAGAAATATAGGACAAACATCCTTGTATGAGCCTCGTCGCGCAGTGGTTAAATGCCTGTACTGCAGGTAAAACTGTGTTCACGACCTGGGTTCAATCCCAGGTAGCAGGCTCAAGGTTCACTCAGCCTTCCATCCTTCCGAGGTCGGTAAAATGAGTACCCAGCTTGCTGGGGGGGGGGGCAATGTGTAGCCTGCACACTGTAATTAAAAATTGTAAACCGCCCAGAGACTACTTGTAGTGGTATGGGGCGGTATATAAGCAGAACACATTGTTCTGCTGTTGATAAGTTTAAGATGATAAATACAGTGGCCGCAGCGGCAGGAGGAGGGTGTCAGCAAAACGAGCCCCTCTGGTGCTCATTTTGCAAGACATTGTTCGCAAAGCGGAGCAACATTTTATTAAAATGTTTGCTTGCCTTGCGAAATACTCACCTACCAAGTTATTTGTAAACTGAAATATCACTGTTTTCTAGTTCATCTTTTCATTTCCTTTTGTAATACAGGATATAAGGGTCATATTAAAATAGCTTTAGGTAGCATGATCTTCTCACAGAACAGTATATTCTTCTCAGAAAACACAGTTTATTTATTTATTTATTTATTTATTATATTTATATCCCGCTTATCTACAGGGTACTCTAAGCGGCTTACAACAAAAAAGGCTACAAAGCCAATAAAATACAATAAATAATCACAGACAAACCTATAAACTCCCTAAACACTGTTAAAACCACATGACACCTCGACTAAAATGCAAGTTACGATGGCGGGAAAGAAAAAGAAAAAAAAAAAAAAAAAAAAAAAGAAAGTATAGTCTATATACTATAAGCAGTATAGTCTATTACAATGACAACAAACGTAAATGAACTTCTTAAAATGATTTTATCCAGTTTCCCAGCCCTCCAGGAAAAGGGACCAATTTCCTTTTCCCTTTCCTGTGTACTTTCAGATTCTGTTCCATAGGGTCATGCGGGAGGGGCAGTAATTGAAATTTAGAGGGGCCAGATGTTTTATTTATTACGTAAATGGAAGCCTGCTTGCATGATGGTAGATTTCGCTTCAAAGTTATAGGTGGTATCCTTTTGGTGCCTCTTCCATGCCTTCTCCAAACTGCTCTGTGGCTATCGGATCCTGGGTTGAAATATACAGTACACTCCTATGCATGGCAGCCCAAGACATATGTTCCACTGAGTCTAGTGGGGACCCTGGCCGTTTCCGTTCTGCACAAAAACATTGCTACTTCATATTTTAGAAGAGTCTTCACAAGCAATGATGCCACTAAGTACATTTGGAATCCTGGAGTTAATGATGATGGCTTCAGATGCTTGTTTCAAACGCTCCTTATTGGGAACAAGTCCAATGTCCACTGCATAGCTCCAGCCTAAACAGAAACACTTCTCCATGTCAGCATCCCGTTTTCTTTTCAGATACGATGACACCCTGGTGGTTCCTATTGTCGAGAACACGCCTGAAGAGAAAGACCTGAAGGAGAGAATGGCCAAGGCCATGAATGAGTATCCAGACTCATGTGCTGTGCTGGTTAGACGTCATGGAGTTTACGTTTGGGGGGAAACTTGGGAAAAGGCCAAAACAATGTGAGTAAAACTTTGAGGGAATGGTGGCCTCTCTTTGTTATTTAAAATGTTCTTTACACTCACCCACCCAGCAAGAGTCTGCCTATCTTTTTCAGATGAAATTATCATACATGGTTCATTGCCTGACTTTTTCCTTTGTAACTGAATAACAAAGGAGGGCTCCCACACATTCTGATTGCTCGTAAGGAAGATTCCTTTAACTCATTTTCTGAGTTGACCGTTCATGTTCATAGTTGTTCTTCAAATATTTCCAAAGCATCCAGTGGCATCTCACACTTTTCAAATTTATGTGCATACATATAAATGTATGCATGCATAGAGGAGGGGGAAATTATGTTTAACTGCTAGTTATACAGTATCCACCTATCATCAAAATCCTGTTTTTAAGGTTTTTATTTTAAATGGCAGGAAATGTTGTTTCCAAGACTATGGGCCTTTTTACACAACCCCTAAGATCCGCTGGTCCCTTAAATTCGGACCAGAGATTTTGAGGGTTCGTTGCTGTTCCTCCGCCCCCACCCGCTCTGCACTTCTTTGTTCTGTCTGCGTGAGGGGAGGGAGAAAAAAAAGCCTTAGACAGGGACAAAAGAATGCATTCTTACCTCCGGTGCTGGTGGAGGTTGCTCCGACCTCTGTTTACTTCCTGGTTCCTCTTTAAGGGGCAGAGGCAAAAGAAAAACAACAGAAAGAAGCGAGGAGAGCTCAGGCACTCTCCGCATCAAATATTTTTCACCATCAAAAAGCAGGTACAAGAAAAGTGCGCTGGGTCGCGCTAAAGTGGGCGGGGTCGCACTTAATTGTCTGCAAACTCCGGAGCTGGTGGGTAAACATTTTTAAGGTCCAGAGCTTGCAGCCATTTGCGGCGGAGCTTAGGGTTCGTGTATAAACGCCCTATGTTGTACATGGCTTTCGTTCACATGCTTGTTGTATCACTACAGTTAATAGTAAATGAAGTGATTTCCTTTCCACTAGAAAAAGGAAAATAATTCCAAACTATTTTGTTTTTCCTGATTTGTTTTGTATTTCAGGTGTGAATGTTATGATTATCTCTTCGATATTGCAGTCCAAATGAAGCAGCATGGACTCGATCCAGCTATAACTCCAACTCCAACTAAAGAAAATGGGATTGTTTGATATATCGATGTTTCACCCCAAGGTGACTCAAATGTTTTGAATAATTTTTTTTAGGCTTCACATTTAAGCAGCTAAATGAGTTTTGCAAAATATGCACTTCCCAGTTTTGTGCATTGTTGTAACCAAATGCAAGCAACTTAAGTCTGTTAAAAGCATGAGTGAAGCAGAAGACCATCTGGATTTCTAGTTATAATTATAATTATAGTTATACAAGATCTTCCCTTTTTTTCAGAAGTGTTGCAGTAGAGATTTTTTTTTACTGTTCGTTCTTTCTCATATGTTGCTTCCCTTAGTTAATTTACAATCAATGTCTGCACAAATTAGAACAGCAGTACTTTAAGATTATACATATTTGAAAAGCAACATGCACTGCGCTAACATTATATGTGCAAAAGGATAGCACGATTCTGAGGGCTACAAAAATGGCCTTGCATATATACTAATGTACATTTACGATAGGAATTTTTGTGGACCCCAGAACCCTTTAAGAAAAGAAAATTTTAAACTAAAAGAACATGTGTGACTGTATGTCCTCTTGCATAGCTGCTTTTAGCCCAAAATCTGAGCTAAACTCTATTTTTTCCAACTAGAAGAACACTTTTTTGTCCAAACTTCAAGTGACCTTCTATTCATTTCTAGTGACACATGGGTCTTGGGACAGAAAAAAATGGCTGCTGGATCCCTATTGACCACAACGAATGATATTATTTTGCTAGGGAACAATCTTGATCAAGATTGTTCAAAATACCAAAATTGAATAATACTGAATTATTAGGACAAATTCCCATATACATACTGTACTATATTTCATTCTGATCACCTTAGATCAGCAAAACCTTTGCCATGCCAGAGGTTTTGGACTACAACTCCCAAAATCCTCAGCCTATGCCACCCATAATAATGAACGGTGGGAGTTGTATGTCAAAACATTTGGGACGCCAGAGATGTGCCACCTGTGTCTTAGAGTTTATTTCATCAACACATTTGATGTGCTATTCAAAAGACATGAGAAGTAATATTAAATATAGAAACAAGTTTACTCAAAATACTGTGCTATAAATACAGTGGTTAGTCCCAGTTGGAGTAGATCCACAGAATCAATGGGATTTACATACCTGATGATTTACAAAATTCCCAGGGTTTAGTGAGCCCGCTCTTGTTGGCATTAACAATTAGGGTTAGATCCCTCCACTATTTCAGCAGTGTAAATCAAGGTTTGTAATATTTAATTCTACAGCACAGTCCAGAAATGATGCAGGAAAGGTATATTTGCCTTTCAGTCAAATTATTCTGTGTTCCTGTGGTAGATGCTATTTCAATTTCATTTTTCAATCATAGTGTCCTGCACATCATGAAGATAATGACATGTGTAATTGTAGTAACTAGACTCATGGCATGATTTTTTAATTCTACAACCCTGGGTGACATATATGTCATCATGAATATTTATGTTTCACCAGAACCTGATACCCGAGTCTGATCTTTCAAAAGGAACCAGAATGAACATAAGAACATAAGAAGAGCCATGATGGTGAGAGGACTGATGAGATTCCCTTCTGTTCCAAAGTTGCTTTAATCCAGATCCACATAAAACACCACCTGCGGTCCTTTTAAGGAGAAAGATGGGATAAAAATATTTTAAACAAAAACTATGGTGGTTTTTGATTTTTCAAAATAGTAAACCAAACAATATTCCTGTAGGAAAGCATCTGTATTAAATAGACCCCGTGTGACTGGATTCACTGCTTTCAGTAGTCCCTCAACCTAGTTCAAGACTAACCATGGCAGACTTCACCTCTTTCAAAAGAAGATAATATGTTCACATTTGCATAATCAATTTAACTTGGGCATCTAAAAGTAATTAAATTTATGAAGGCATGGTCAAGGTCTAGTGAAAACCCATGGTGTAGAAAGTCCACAAATGTCACCAGATTACTCGTCTAGATTATCCTGTTTAAACATATTTGTCATATGGGCAACACTTATTAATACTACCTTTATCTATCAAAAACCAAACCAAGTGCATCATAACTGACCACATTTTCAACTTCATCATTACTGCGTAATGAGGCTGGTCCAAAGGCACCCTGCATTTCAATGGGCTCAGGTTGCACAAAAATTGGGGAAACGCCCCAAAGTATTTATATTTTCATTATCTCTTCAATGATGTGTTAAGTAAGAGCATTAATGATTTTCCAGCATATACCTAAAACAATCTAGAGAATATCAGTATTCAAATGTACTTTATTTCCTGTTTTATATTAATAATGGAAATATACCCAGTTGACAATAATCGAATACCAATAATTGATATAAAGTCAGTGCAAACACATTAATATTACTTGCCAATGTTAAATAGAACTTACTGTACTCCCATGCCATCTCTCTTTTCTCAAGCAGTGCATGTCAATCACAAGAGTTTATTGCATCAATTTAATAAAGGTGAATGTATAAAATTTCACTGGGTATCATGCCTTCAGCTATTATTTTTATTGTAAATGATATGTTTTGGCTGTAGGGAGAATGTGCTTTAATTGGTTTTCAGAAGAGCCTTGATAGTTGTCTCATAATCTTTTTTAAGTAAATAATTTTGTTGAAATGTCATCTGTAGAAGAGGCCAAACCTGTATTTACCAATCAACAATCCACCTATCCCATGGTGTGAATTAGTTCCATTTGGCATCTTATGAATTATTAATACCAATGTGTATGAATATTAGATTAAATGCAGCAGATTTATGATGATGTCGTTTATGTCTATTTAAGGTATCATTTGTGGTTTTATCCTGCAGTGAAGCAAGTTTGGTAGGACTTGGATTTGCAGAATTTCTTAGGAGTTGCCAAGAATGGTCCATAGGTTGCACATACGCAAAGATCATTTCGTAGTCCCCATCCCAGAAATTATGAATTATTTATATAAACCAGGTCAATATTTTTTCTCCATCAGAAAACAACAACAAACAAAACCCCTAGAAATGGACATCCAAGGAATTCCTATTCTTGATTTTGAAAAATAATGTTTTTTGAATAACCCACTTTGAATAACTCAACCAGCAAAGCAAGAATGAGGTCAGTAGCAAGAGCAAATTGCTACTAATTAAAGGGTTCCTGCTTGAGTTTTGAGTTGGATGAGACTTTTGTTTCATTGAATGCAAGTCACATGCAACATAAACTAAAAGAGGAACTCCTGAATCATGATCTCTGATTGTTGCCAGTGATGTCATCCCTGCTCTGCTGGCAGAGCTATACAACAGTACTTTGGCCATTTTCTGGTATTTCTCGGCCAAATGTGACCCACTATCGATGCTGGGAGTGAAGATTTTATTCCAGCCCCCAAGTTTCCATCCAAGGCAGATGCAGGTGCAGGCACACATGCTTCCGTCGCTCTCTGCACAGGACTTTTTCCCCCTGCACTCCAGCTATGAACATTTTTGTCCTGGTTGCAACAGAACCCGTGGGGAGGGGGAGGTGCATGCATGCAGAACAGAACCCTGCGCAGCAGGGACAAAAATCGGAGGGTACCATGCCAGACCTGCTGGAGTTCTCCATGCTTCTTGTATTGGATGTGTATTCAGTTGTGCCTGTCACCAGTAAAACCAAAAATGCTTCTCCGAGCAGATACCCTCTCTAGAGCCATACCCTTCATATCGTATCCAGGGCTGAAAGATTTTGTTGGATCACAGTGCAGAGGGAAAGTCTTCTTGCATGAGCATAAGTTTTCTTGACCGAGTTGGAGAGATGATGTATATCTTGGTGGTAACACCAAATTCCATTTGTGTTACTAACCAGTCTGAAGTTGTATCTTACATATCCAAGTGAAACTGTGTCAGCGAAGTAAATTAAGATACTCTTGTCATGTGGGAGTAAGTCTGGCTGTATATCTAACTCTCATCAGCTGAGATACCTTTCTCACACAGTGGGTGTTTTTACCTTCTTTGTGGTTCTTAAAGATGGTTTATGATTACCAGCAGATGTTTCATTTAAAAGCCGCCCTACCCATTTCTAGTGCTCACTTCAAATATTGCATGAAGTTTCATCATACAAATTAATTTGCTAACCTTTACTAGTAGGACAAGGTAATACACCTTTAACTTTTTATAGTAGTACGAAATATCTTGCCTTAATGCTCAAGCTATTAAAAATTCCCATTCCCTTCTAGTAAAGTAACTAAATGAATATAAATCTCAGAGAGTTTCTGTTCTGAAGTTCGTAAAAAGTCTTCTGTTTACATTCTCAAACTCTGTGGAAATACATGTGGAGTGAAATGATGTCAAAGGAACCCACGTGTCTTGACATAACAGGCAAAAGTCAAAGATTTTTTAAGAATTCAGCTTTATTTCCCAAACTAATCAAATAGCACCAAACTACTTTATCATTTCATGTACTCCTTTAGCCTGCTCTTGTCAGTCAGTTTCTTGGCAGCCTATCTGCCATAGTCCAAAGAGGAGGAGTGCTTACTTCACACTCCCCATGCAAGGCACTGGAGGCTTCAAACTCTCTTTATTCTGCCCTCTGGTTTGGGAGGAGAATGTCATCGCCAGAGGTGAACTGCTGTAGCTGTGTCAGAGCATGAAACTTTGGGGCCAGTTTGGCTGGTGGCGGTTGTCTCTTCCTCTTAAGCTGTGGCATTAGCCAACTGAAGCTCTAAGCTTGTAGCACTTCCTTAGATGGTTTGAACTAAGGCCACTATGAAACCTCAATCCAGATTTTCTGCTTATGCCTCTCCTCCATCACTGCCTGTTGGCATCATTCCTCCCTCCTACTGTCTTCTCCTTCACCCTTGGGTCTTGTTAACAAATCCTGATCCTCCAACTCTCCAGGTCTTTCTGACACAACTTGCTTTCAAAGGAGTCTTCACAACCTCCACGACCCAACTGTCCAGCTGTCCTCTGGCAGTTTTTATCAGCTAGTATGGACTTAATTCTTATGAACAAGAACTTGACCTTACCTGTTCAAGCAATTTGTCCACATTGTCAGGAGGAACAAACTGAGGGGTGGGGGTGGGGAAGCAGGATACCTTGACACTGGAGAAGAGGATATTTCAGATCTACTCTTAACCAAATTAAAACAGTTAGAAGCTGTTTTCTCCATAAAATGTTTTGACAACTCATCACAGTAGGTTCTCATTTGTATTCTGGATTCTAGAATGTAATAACCCCTTTACCTGAAATCAACCCCACTGAACAAGATTGTGCTGATGCCTATTCCAGATAGGTTCTATGATGGGCCTGAATGGTGTATTCAGTTGGATTTGTGCCAAGTCTTCCTTAATTGTTGATCCAGTCATTCAACTAGGCCTGTCACATATTTTGCTTTCTGAGGAAACCAAAGGATCTGCTCTGTACTCACACAGAATGCTTAGTTGTGAACTAAGGGAGTCCCATTCAGGTTATTTTGACTCCAATTTCTTGTCCTGATGTCTATTATATAAGTTATCTCCAAAAGATCTACACTTCCTATAAAGACTTAGGGCAGTTTCATTTTTGGACAGGAAGTAGGCCTGAGACATCCTGGAAGGTAGGGTCTGTTTTAGGTACATGTTTCAGGGTCTATAGATGTGTGTTTGTGGTCAGGAATTACCAGAATTGGAATTTTTCTCCTGAGCATTTAGGAATATTTCTGAACCCATCAGTTACTCATAGTGGACCACTTTTATAGGTCATCTACTGCTACAGAGTTTAGGCATTACAGCCAATCTAAAATCTATTAGGGCTATACTTTAATCTCTTTTATTAGCAATATACAGCGGTACCCCGACTTAAAAGCAGCTCAACTTAAGAGAAATTCGATTTAAGAGTGGGAAACTGTCGGCATTTTGCCGCCTTACAAATTTTAGATATGGTCTGCTCGACTTACGAATAATTTTTTTAAATTTTTTTAAAAAAATTAACTTTTTTTTAAATTTTTTAGATAGGTACCCTGATTAAAGATTAGTTCGATTTAAGAGCATGCATTTGGAATGGATTAAATTCATAAGTTGAGGTACCACTTTAATGGTAAAGCTTTTACTCTTCAGAAACCGGTTCAGTAAGAACATAAAGCAAAGGAGTTATGGTTACTTTTGAATTAATGGGCTTTGAACATTAAACACAGTGTCATATATTATTAGAAGTATATTTTGATAAAGGAAATGAATAGGCTTATGTTTAAGAGACTATCCAGTTGTACAAGTTGATGTGTCGTGTTGATGTAAATGTGGCTTACAAAGTTCCTAGGAAGGTGAATGGTTGACATTGCTGAAAAGGTGTTGAGTTGGGACATGCATATTTCTTGCCAAAATAAACATCTAAGGGGCAGTTTGTGGCCAATTCACGCAGTGCTGCTGTGGCATGGCTGCCAGTGAGAGACAGCTTCCATATGTTTGGAGCTCCAATTCACAGCTGTGGAAACACCATGTCAATAAAGAAAAGAGTTTATTCATACCTGCAGAAATGTATTCATTTATTATTTCTTTATTGAAACCACCTGTACTGTATATCTAAGGTAACTTACAAATAATGCAAAGGTGCATTAATCAAATATGATAAAGATTAGTAAGATATAGCAAGCCAATGACCATCAGTTTGTGCACCCAGTTTAAAAAGTTTATTAAAAAATGTGGAGCCTGTATAATTAAATTATAAACCACTCAGAGACTGCTTTAAGTATTGTGGAGCAGCACATTTTTTCAAAATAAGACAGTATTCTATTGTACCTTTGTATTTCAGTTGTGCACACGTGTGCATGCACGCATGCACACACACACACGCACACACACACACACACACACACACACACACTTACACACACACACTTTTTATTAACTATTTTATTCTTAGAGCTTTGGTTTTATTAGTTTCCTGTTTTATTATATATATATAAACATGACTTATATCAAATATATATATCCCATATAAAGTAATGGGAAATATTAATATATCCAGATGATGAAAAATATATATATATATAATTTAACATTAATTTGATTATTATTATTATTATTATTATTATTATTATTTTATGATACCTTAAACTGCCCAGAGTAGTCACCTACAGAGGAATGTCTGTACAAAGTCCTTCATTACACAACTTTTAATTGGAAATATGCACAGTGCAAAATCACTAAGAAGAGAAATGCCCTCCTAGAAATACCCTTCTCTGTTAACTTAATCTAACATTGTAGCCACATCAATTGATTCACTGCAAGCCGACACAAGGATACGACCGAAGAATCTAGTCTGTTTTATTCAGGTTTCTTGAAAAATTCATACATGTACATTTATATGCAAATAGGATAATAGTAGCATGGGTTCAGAAAATTCTACATGGTTAATTTTATAATAGCATCTCATCTAGTGAAATCATAGAATCATGAAGTTGTAAGTGGCCTATAAGCTCACTTAGTCCAGACCTTGCTAGTGGCAGAAATAAAATCAGGCTATCTGTCATGTGTTTATCCAAAATTCTCTTGAATGCCTCCAGTGTTAGAGCAGTTCTCTCTCTCTCTCTCTCTCTCTCTCTCTCTCATTGTAGCCACATCAATTGATTCACTGCAAGCAGGAAGGAAGATACGTCGAAGATGATGACCTCTGTTTTATTCAGGTCCAGGCTGGAGTCTTGACCAAATCAATAGTAGCCCGGACATCAGAAAAGTGGATGGTTAATTTTATAATAGCATCTCATCTAGTGCCCCATGCTGGCATGAGGGTGGGGGCCAAAAAGCCCACTCCTTCAGACCCAGGACACAAATCCGGCGCCCTATCTGTCAGTGGGTGAAAATTCTCTTGAATTTTTTAAAAAAGTTCTCTTTCTCTCTTTTCAATTTTTCTCTCTGTGTGTGTGTGTGTGTGTTGTGTCATTACAGACAACATCTTTGTGGTTCCTTGTCCATGGAGTTTTCTTGGCAAGAGTAACAGTGGTTGAAAAACACTGGCCTACAGCACCTGGTATTCCCTGGAGGTCTCCCATCCAAGTACTAATCAGGCCTGACCCTGCTTAGCTTCCAAAATGAGGCGAGATTGGATGTGCTTAGGGCATCTAGGCAGTTACCACCTCTCAAAGTAATTGGTTCCACTGCTGTACTGCTTTACCAGTTAGGATGTTTTTCCTGATAATCAACTGAAATCTGGTTTCCTGCAACTTGAACCCATTGTTGCATGTCCTACACTCTGGAATGGTGGAGAACAGATCCTGCCCCTCCTCTGTATCATAGCCGTTTGAGTACAGTATTTGAAAACTTCTATCACAACTCCTCCATCTCCTTTTTCCAAGACTAAACATACCAGTTCATTCAGTTTCCCGCTCCCAAATCATCCTTATTGCCCTCTTTTGTTCCAATTTGTCCACATCCTTGGAAGTGTGGTGTCCAGTACTGGACACAGTACTCAAGACGAGGCCTAACCAGTGCCACATGGAAGGGAATGAGCAACTCATGGGATTTGGAAGCTGTACCTCTGTTAATTAAGCCTAAAATAGCATTTGCCTTTTGTTGTAGCCACATTGAGGTAAAGTATCCTCAAATTGGTCAGGATACTTAAACTGCAATGTGAAGATGAACAGAATTGGCATCTACATGCACTGTCTGTATTCATTGTTCACACAGTACACCAACTACAATTCGTTCGTTGAGCTCTAGTGCCTGGTAGCAACTTGGACTAAATTCTTGTTTCGGATTCATTATTAGCTTACTTAAAATAGCCTACTAATGTTTTTGTAGCCAGCATGTCAGCGGAACTGCTTACATGGGTGCACAGGCTTCATGGCCATGTAAGTAGTTATGTCACCGATAACCTTTGGATCTGTATGGGAACACATGCAGGCAAACTGGGTGCTTCCAGGAAAGTCTATTATATAATGACCCTGCCTCGTTCAGAAATGGGGGAACAGGGGCACCTGATAGGAAATTTTGTCAGAATTCTCCTATGCTTTCCCACTGCTTGCTCTCTAGATTTTCTTACTACAGCATACCCGTTGAGGAGGAGAAGATGTAATAATGGTGACTTCTGGTTGATTGTGCACAAAATAAGTGCTTGGAAAAGCTACTGTTTCGGATTACACCTCCCAGAATGCTACGACCGGGTATTTTGTGGTTTATTTATTTATAGTCCACAAGAGGACTTCTCCAACAGGACGCCTTCTCTGCTGAACGCAGAGGAAAAAGAAGTTATGATCGATTGTGCTGAAGCGACAATGTTAACATGTTGTATAAGTTGCTGGCTTGGGCCTTAGGGTTAGAGTAGTAATAGCAATAATCGTTATGATAAAGCTGGCGAAGGTGCTAGATTATCTTGTGCTGTTTGCTTCTCTCAGTCACTGATGCAACAGCAGTGCAAGAGCAGCCAAGAACACAGGGTTATGATGTAGACTTTAGACGAAGAAGGGTTGAATAGAGATTACAGGCTCAAATTCAGCCCTCTGAGTAGAACCAGCTGGTAACTAGAGATGAAAGGAAAAGTCTGTACGCCATAAATTTATTCTGAGAAATGGAGGCAACAGCCTGGCTTACCAGATGGGCTATATTCTCATTTCCTATCAATTACTGAGTAAGGATATCAATGTCCCTGTGTGTGTGTGTGTGTGTGTGTGTGTGTGTGTGTGTGTGTGTGTGTGTGTGTGTGTGTGTGTGTGTGTGTGTGTGTGTGTGTGTGTGTGTGTGTTTAGATAACACCCATCGTTTAGGTTATGTTGAGTCAACTCTGTCAGTTTGCATGAACACACTTGTAACCATGAGTATGGTTTCCTGTTAAAGATTTGCATAATGATGAACAGGGAAGTTTAGGGAAAACCTAGATGTATTTTTGGTTGCCAAGCCTCAAAAGCAGCCTGTATGAGTGAAAGCTTTTTATTAATACAGTACCTTGGAATCTGGGAAAAGTTAAGACACTTCTGAAACAGCATAGTCAGCCTCTTTGTAGTGAATTTCCTAACCCCCGAGATTTACAGGATTACTATACATTTCCTTTCAAAACAGATGCAATTTAATTGAACCACTTAGTAAAATGTATTCCCTTTAGGATGTTGCATATCTCAAAAGCCATAAATTCTGCTGTATTATTTTCTTGGGTCAAAGCTATTTTTATGCAAAACAGTGGCCAAGTTACCATGACTTTTGATGTACCTACATGCTACAAAAGTTGGAAAATCCAGTCTACACCTAAAAAAGATCTAACCAAAATTGAAACAATAAGAATTTCACAGCACCACTTGGTGTGTTTTTCCTCCATTTGCCTATAAATACAGGAGTGCCCAGGTAAGAGTATAATAAAGAGGGGCTCAAGAAAAGTACCTGTGTAATTAATGACTTAATATAAATCCATGTGATCCCATTTCAAAACTGAATTAGGCTGTATTTTGAATCAGCATACCTTCTTAAATCAAGGAACACCATTGGAGATGCAGTTCAAGGAAATTTGAACAGCCTAAAAACACATCCTGTGACAAAAACGTCTTTCTGAAAATAAGGATCAGCCACTGTGGAAAACACTTGTTCTTTCCAGAGACAATATGATAAAATAGTTCCTTCCTAGAAGCACTTTGATAATGAGATAATGAGGGCAGGCAGAGAAGGAGAGCTGTGCCTTGAGTTCATTAGAGCAGTGTTCCCCAACCCCGATGTATTTTGCCGGTCCGTGGATGAATCGGCACCGGGCAAGCCTCAAAACAATTGCCCCGCCGCCGCGCGCCAGCCTGCCGCCGCCAGCCCCCCCAAAGCTTTTTATTAATACAGCCCCTGCCGTGTGACCCCCCACCGCGCGAATCCCCGCAACCGTCCCGCCCGCCCGACCAACCCCCACACCGCCCCGACACTTCTGAAACAGCATAGTCAGCCTCTTTGTAGTGAATTTCCCCGCCGCCGCCACCACGACCCCCGAATTTACCCGGATTACTATACATTTCCCGCCGCCGCAATCCCCCTCAACAGATGCAACCCGCCGCTGCTTAACCCCCCCGAACCACTTAGTAAAATGTATTCCCCATCCGCCCGCCGCCGCCGCCGCCGAGATCCCCGCACCGCCCGTCCCAACGCCGATGTTGCTTATCTCAAAAGCCATAAATTCCCGCTGCCCCGCATTATTTTCCCACCATCGGTCAAAGCTATTTTCACCCCCTCCCCGCCAGAAAGAAAGAAAGAAAGTAAGGAGGGAGGGAGGGAGAGAAAGAAAGAAAGAAAGAAAGAAAGAAAGAAAGAAAGAAAGAAAGAAAGAAAGAAAGAAAGAAGGGAGGGAGGGAGGGAGGGAAGGGGGAGAGTTGAAAGAAAAAAGAAGGGAGGGAGGGAAAAGAAAGAAAGAAAGAAAGAAAGAAAGAAAGAAAGAAAGAAAGAAAGAAAGAAAGAAAGAAAGAAAGAAAGAAAGGAAGAAGGGAGGGAGGGAGGGAGGGAGGGAGGGGGAAAGAGAAAGAAAGAAAGAAGGGAGGGAGAAAGAAAGAAGGGAGGGAGAAAGAAAGAAAGAAAGGAGGGAGGGAGGGAGGGAGGGGGAAGAGAAAGAAAGAAAGAAGCTCAAGGAGAAAAAGAAAAAAGAAAGAATGAAAGAAAGAAAGAAAGAAAGAAAGAAAGAAAGGGGAGAAGGAGGAAGGGAGAGAGAAAAGAAAAAGAAAGAAGGGAGAAAGGAAGGGAGGGAGGGAGGAAGGGAGGAAGGAGAGGAAGAGGAAGGAAGAAAGAAAGAAAGAAAGAAGGAGGGAGAAGGAGGAAGGGAGGAAGAAAGTAAGTAAGTAAAGGAAGGAGGGAGGGAAAGAAAAAGAAAGGGAGAAAAAGAGTGAGGGAGAGAAGGAAGAACTGGAGGAGGAGGAAGGAAGAAAGAAAGAAAATGAGGAAGCCCATGGGGAAAATGCAGGAAGTAAAAACAGGGTTTCCTTTCAGCGAGACAAGGACTCATCGCACAACACTGGCTCTTCCTTGAGTACGGAGATGAGCACCGCCCCTAGAGTGGGAATGCACGATTTACATTTTTATCTTATTAAACTAAAACAAGCGGGCCAGGGAAAAATTATCAAGCATTTACCGGTCCACGGTGATAAAAAGGTTGGGGAGCACTGCATTAGAGGATTGGTGGAATATAAAATGTGACCTTATAAACTTGGGGGTGGGAATATGAAAGGGTGCAGGAATAAACATCACTCCTTGACAGACTACAAGAAGGTACTAAGTTCAACCTTCATTGGTTCTCCCTTTGAAAGGATGCTGGCAGGAGAATGAAAGATGCCTTTCTTGAAGGTCCTGGAGGATCTGCTGCAAAATGGAAATTACACTGCTGGATAAGTAATTTGACCTGGTCTGAGGTAGCTTCCTATAGTCCAAGTGCCTCATAAAGTAAAGAGAGAGATGGGGAGAATGAAGTAATGGCTGGTTACTCTAGATACAGTGGACCCTCGTATAACAAGCAGTTTGTTTAACAGAAAATCTGCTTAAAGGAAAGAATTTCCGAAGATAGGGGGAAATTGCTTTACAGAATCGCCTATGGGGCGAATCCGTAAAACAGAAAAACAATTGCAATTTTCAATGCATTCCCATGGGAAATTTCCACAAAGGAAAATTAGCTTAACAGAACTTCACTTGGAATGAATTAATTCCTTTATAACATGTGCCACTGTACTTTTGGGAGATGCTTTCTACTGTACCAGTTGTCGAGTCTGAGGCATGTGGTAGACAATCCCAGAGCAGGGTAATTTATTTTAGGGGCAGCCACTCCCAGCATGGCCATGCTGGCTGGGAGATACTGGGAGCTGTAGTTCCAAATGTAATCTGTCCAAGGCCTGGGCAAGAACATGCAACCTGTTAGGATTATGGCCCTGATACTTATCGAAGATCTTGAGGAGGCTGAGGGCATTTTCAAAGAGAAGGCCTAGTTGGCCTTCAGGTATCCATTTGCTGTGGGCAAATGTTTTAAATAGCCACCTGCACTATTTTTGGACAAATGTGTAAAGCACACAAAATCAGGAGTACTGTATTTGTGCATTTGCAAGGTGAGCGTGGAGTGGAGAAAAGAGACTGAGCCATTAAGAGGTCGAGTAGTGGTACACCTAGGGCTCCTTTGTATTCAAGTCAGCATTGATACAGCATGATAAGAAAGAGAAAAAAATGAAGACAAAGAATGTGCTCTTTACCTTAGGAATGGACCTTCCCTGCTGTAAAGTCATTGATTTAACCACCCAAGTTTTGTGACCAGAGAACTGCTAATTTCATATCCAGAGCTCAGGAACAGCAGCTTCTCTGCATTGCTCTTTTAACAAGGAATCAAAGAGGAGTGTTTCCCATTGCCCTTTTAAATCCCATCATTCACTCCCTTCCTAGTGAATGCTTTATGAAGTCACTGGAGTCTTTCTCCTGGCAATTGGAAAAACAGAAGCATAGCAGCAGCAACAATAACAACAGCTTAGCTCTTAATTGCTTGTTCTGACCAGACACATCCCTCTCACATCTGCATCATTCAATTTATGACTTGATATACTGTCACATATTGAAGTCTGTCCCGTCAGAAACAGGATTGGCCAGTCCAGATCTGTGCAGCCTAATTCAGGCATGGAGCAGACCAGCGATCTTCTACACCAGGGGTCCTCAAAGTTTTCAAACAGCGGGCCGGTCCACCACGCCCCAGGCACCACTGGGGGCCGGACCACAGTGCTGAACCCCAAGGGCGCCTGGGGGGCTTTGCGGGGGACCTTGCGCCTCCGCTAACTCTCCCACTCTGAATGCCCCCCTAGCCAGCATGCTGATCATCTGGGTGGTAGTTGGGGGGAGTGGGAGAAGCGATATAGCCCACTGCTTTGAACTGCTTCAGCAATAGAAGCAGCTGCGGAGGCTGGCTTGCTCGCAAAGCAGGGGGTAGGTGGGGGGTTGCAATTGGTCCCGGGGGCCGGATTCAGGACCTTGGGGGGCCGCATCCGGCCCCGGGGCCTTAGGTTGAGGACCCCTGTTCTACACATTCTAGGTATAAGTGCTGACTAAAATCCAGTAGCAGGTCACAACTAGAGTCGGCCCATTGAATCAATAAAATTTACATAAGTGTTGACTTACCAAATCCCCTCTGATTCAACTGGCCTTCTATACTTGTGATTTAATATTGTTATTCAGCCATTGGTTCTAAGCATGTTAAGTATACAGACACTCCTCTTGGGGCCTGTGTTCATATGAGCATATGCATGTGTGATAAAAACAACCATAAATTGTACCTGTTTAGATAGCACTTTGAGAAACAAATTGTCTTTCTAAATATATGGCAAGTTTGTACCTATGCTCAGAAGTCACAATACACCTAGCTTTCTTAGAGAACATTGACATGTTAATTCATCAATCATTTGCTTTGGCAAAGTCTTCATGTATCATACCAGTAAATACCACATCCCTGTTTATTTCAAACCCACAAACACACTAAGTCAGAGACCCATCCACCCAAATGACCGGACACCAAAACACAAAAGGAGCAATATAGTATATGCAGCCCAATGAGGGAGGAGTGTGGAGACCTCTACATTGGAGAAACTAAACAACCATTGAACAGGAGAATGGCCCAACATAAGAGGGGCAGCAGCTCAAGACCAGAATCAGCAATGTACCTCCGCTTGAAGGACCAAGGGCACTCATTCAAAGATGAAGATGTACACATATTGAATAGAGAAGATAGGTGGTTTGAGAGAGGGGTCAGGGAAGCCATTCAAAACCTCTCTCTCAACAGAGGTGGGGGGCTCAGGCACAGTCTATCTGCCACTTATCAGGCTGTGATTTCAACAATATCCAGAAAATAAAAAATACTTCACACCTCCTCCACCAAGGCCATAGCTAATGACCCATACTTTATGGGTTTCAGCACCTTAGGCCATTGTTCACCTAATGGTCTATTAAGACTATTGTCCACCTAACAAGCCTATTCAGGCCATTGTTCATATTATGAGCCTATTTCAGACCAGGATGACAAGAGGTCAAAGTGAACTATAAAATGGAGGACTCGCAACTAGTTTTACTCAGACTGACAAAGTTGTTTGGATGATCAGTGAAACGTTTCAATCTCTAAAGAAAAGAAGTCCAGTTGCCGTGACTCAAATTCCAGATCATAGTAGTAATGTGCCTAACAATTCACATTTCTAATCCCTTTCTTGAATAATAAGAATCTGCTGCAGAAACATGTCAGGAATGGTTCTCCCCCACCTGCAATTTTTTTATTTACAGTAAATGTGCAAGGACATGGTAAACAGTACTCCACACTAAATACTACTTGTGTTATAACATCACATTTTCATTTCCTGAGGTGGGGGGAAGAACGTAAAGTATATCTTATTAACTGTTCTATGACTGCCTATAGACAGGTGGCAGGCATAGTGAAATCTAGCAAAAGGGGTTTTCCCCTGATAACAAAAGCCCCCACTGTCCTTTTCCCTATCTTACAATGGGTTTGTATTTTGACTGCAAATTAGCTTTACCAAATGACTGCTAAGAAGAAAGCACTTGTATACTCTGGTAAGGCTCAGGAACCTTTGCTTCTCCTATTGGCCAAGCAACTTCCTTCTGTACTGCAAATCTACCAGCTACACCTCGCAGGTGCTAGGTCCCCTTGCTTACAGGACAACTAATTTGTGCTAAGGATTTTCTATTTCTGTTTCTGGAATTCAAACTATTGTTACAGTAGAAATCAACAGTGGGTCTTCTAACAGTCATTGTTCAGTTCAAAGCCGGGGTGGCTTGTGGACGTGGATAGGTGGCATCCCAGCCTAAAATCTGTGAGAAGAGCTCTCTTGACTGAGATTTCCTCAGTTCAAAGTATTACTGGACCTGAATCAACTACAAAAGATTCCAAAATGTAATATGTGTTCCTTTCAAGATGCCAATTTTGATCAATAAACCCATAAATGTCTTGGGGCCATGATATCTGAAAGGCAGCCACTTTTACCAGCCTGTCTGAATTTTGAGAACTCATCGGAACCCTCACTGCAGGTCCCAAACCTAAGAAGCTAGGTTTGTGAATATGCAGGACAGATTTTGTTCCATGGAAATACCTGAATGTAGAACTCGCTGCCAAAGGATGTCAGGCTGACTCCACCCTAAGGAGTTTTTGATAGGCAGCCAAGGATGTCTTGTTTCATGTAGCCTTTGGTGTTTTAAAATTGGCTGTTAAAAGTTGTTCTAGATCTGTTTTTAAAGAATGTTGGCTTTTTATGTTTTTCAAATTAGTATTTTGCAAGCAACTGTGTCTTTGCCTTTTCTTTGTGTTGCTGTGCATTGCTTTGGGGCTCCTCAAAAGGAAGGAAGGAAGGAAGGAAGGAAGGAAGGAAGGAAGGAAGGAAGGAAGGAAGGAAGGAAGGAAGGAAGGAAGGAAGGACTGTATCAATAGAATCAGAAAAATCATTCTGATTAATTATATTAAAAAACACAAATCCCACATATGCTTGTCTGCTAATCTATATTCGTCCCTCTTTCTGTAATGATGCTGGTTGATTCTGAAAAAGTTTGGCATTTAAGATTTATCTAACTTCTGAAAAGTAGCTAACTTTAAAACAAAGGCAGCTGTAATCGATTTTTGTTAACTAGAAAAATAAATCTATTTAACCCTCTAGTTAGATAAAATATAAATGTTAAACAATTAATCCTTTGGGGAGTATATAGGTGGACAATAGAAATGGACACAAAATGAAAATATAGCGTTTTGTTTCATTTCTCCTTTTGTTTCATTTTGTTTCATTATTAATTATTTTTTTAAAAAATGCAGAATGAAACAAAATGAAACTATTCATTACTCTGTATAATGGCTCCCCTGAGTCCTAGAGGAGCCAAATTGGGGGGAGGGATTACCAAAGAATGGTAAGATCAAGAAATAGTTGACTAAAACATACTGGCTAAGTACAAGGAAAATTGGAGAAGCATTAGAAATAGTGATGCAGCAAATAACAGCAACAGCTAGAAAAATTGAAAGATATGATGCTAGATTTACTCAGGATAAAGACAACCAGTTGTTTCAATCAGATCAAAGAAAGTTCTATCAGAGTTTAAATCAGAAGATAGGTATAAAAGATGAAAAGCCTGAAAAAATGGCAACCATTCAGTTTTGGAAAGATATGGGGGAACTGAGAAAGACTACAATAGAAATGCTGGATGGCTCCAAGATTTTGAGAAGAAATTTTCCAAGTGCACAATGGACCAACTAGAAATAACAGCTGATATGATCACCAAAAGAGTGCAAAAACTGGACATCACCTGGCAATGATCAGCTGCATGGGTTTTGGCTTAAACACCTGACCAGTCTGCATGGAAAAATGGCCCAACAATTTAATGAAATGTTGAAGACAGGTTATATTAATGAGTGGTTAACAACTGGCAAAACCTCTTTGATTCAGAAGGATCCAACAAAAGGAGCAATACCTGAAAATTACAGGCCAATAATGTGTTTACCAACTATGTATAAACTGCTAATGGGCATCATAGCTGATAGAGTCCAGGATTATTTGGAAGCAAATAACATCATGCCAGTAGAGCAGAAAGGGAACAAACGGGGAAGGAGAGGGCACAAAAGATCAGTTACTCATTGATAAAATGATCCTAGACAATTGTAAAGCCCGGAAAACTAATTTATATATGAGTTGGATTGACTATAAAAAAGCCTTTGACTCAGTACCACATAGTTGGATTATTAAGTGCCTGGATGTCATTGGAATATGTAAAAGTATTAGTGCCCTAATTGAAAATGCGATGAAGAACTGGAAAACAGAATTGTTTGTCAGGAATGAAAGCTATGGATTGGTTAGCATCAAACGAGGGATTTTTCAAGGTGACTGTCACCTCTGCTATTTACTATTGCCCTGATTCCCCTCTCAATAATTTTGCAGAAGACAAATTTAGGGTACCAAACTGCTAAAAATTCAGGGAAAATTTCTCATCTATTGTATATGGATGACTTAAAGTTGTATGGAAAATCAGAAACTGAAATACACTCACTGACCAACACAGCCTGAATTTTCAGTACTGATGTTAGTATTGAGTTTGGACTAAACAAATGTGCCACAGTGGCACTGAGAAAAGGAAAAATAATTGAGAGTGAAGGAATTGAAATGCCAAATGGACAAGCTATTAAGTATCATCAGTCTGAAGCCTATAAATATCTGGGCATACTGGAATTAGATAATAATAAGCATGGGCAAGTGAAAAATGTGGTCAGTAAAGAATATATCCAAAGGGTTAGAAAAGTATTAAAAAGTAAGCTGAATGGTGGTAACACCATCAAGGCCATTAATAGCTGGGCCATACCGGTCATCAGGTATACCGCTGGCATTATAAACTGGACTCAGATGGAGCGAGATATTCTAGATAGGAAAACAAGAAAACTTATGACCATTCACTATGCATTACATCCATGCAGTGATGTTGACAGGCTGTATTTACCTAGAAAAGTAGATGGTAGAGGTCTTCTGCAAGTGAAGCAGACAGTTGAAGAAGAGAAGCATACGTTGGCAGATTATGTAAAAAATAGTACAGAGCCAGCATTATTGGAGGTTAAGAACAGGGAGGTGTTTAAAGTAAATCAAACAAAGGGTCGATACAGGAAAACAACAATGCAAATACGAGCTGATAGCTGGCATAATAAAGCACTGCATGGGCAGTTCCTTGAAAAAGTCAAAGGAAAAGTAGATGAGGAAAAGACTTGGTTATGGCTCACCAATGGAACACTGAAAAAAGAGACAGAGGCCCTGGTTTTTGCAGCTCAAGAACAAGCTATCAGAACAAATGCAGTTAAGGCTAGAATAGAAAAATCAGCTGAGTCCCCCACATGTAGACTCTGCAAAGAGGCAGATGAAACTATTGACCATATATTGAGTTGTTGCAAGAAAATTGCTCAGACTAAAACAGCGTCATAATGTAGTTGCTCAAATGGTCCACTGGAATTTGTGTCAGAACTATCATCTGCCCATAGCAAAGAACTGGTGGGACCATAAGCCTGAAAAAGTGACTGAAAATGAGCATGCAAAATTACTTTGGGACTTCTGAATACAGACAGACAGGGTTTTGGAGCATAATACCCCAGATATTGTGATTGTGGAGAAGAAAAAAGTGTGGATCATTGATGTTGCTATACCAGGAGATAGTAGAGTCACTGAGAAACAACTTGAAAAAATTACCCGATATCAGGATCTGAAAATTGAACTTCAGAGACTCTGGCATAAACTGGTACAGGTGGTCCCAGTGGTAATTGGCACACTGGGTGCAGTGCCCAAAAGCTAAGCAAGTATTTAGAAGAAATTGGAGTTGACAAAGTCACAATCAGTCAGCTGCAGAAAGCCACCTTACTGCGATCTGCTCGCATAATTCGCCGATACATCACTGAGTCCTAAACGCTTGGGAAGCGTTCGACTAGTGATTGGTAATATAAAATTCAGCGTAGATAGCTGTGTGGTTTATTTATTATTATTATTATTATTATTATTATTATTATTATTATTATT
The DNA here is from genome assembly GCA_029282475.1 of Phrynocephalus forsythii. Classification (NCBI taxonomy): domain Eukaryota; kingdom Metazoa; phylum Chordata; class Lepidosauria; order Squamata; family Agamidae; genus Phrynocephalus; species Phrynocephalus forsythii. The sequence goes on along the minus strand of JAPFRF010000001.1, from coordinate 125,445,632 downwards.
ATTATTATTATTATTATTATTATTATTAATAATAATAATAATAATAATAATAATAATAATAATAATAATAATAATAATAATAATAATAATAAACAACGTCCCTCCAGCCTGGATCCAGCTGCAGGCCTGTGGGGGGAGGGGAAATGAAAAATATAATAATAAAAAACCCCAGCGCACTAGCGCCTCTCAGCTGTAAAAAAAAAAATTTTAAGCCCTGCAAGGGGGACTTTTTAAAATAATAATAAAAAAACAAAAATAAGAAATAAAAACAAAATGAAGCAAATGAAATAAGAAACATTTTTTAAAAAAAAACATTTCATATTTATTGAAATGAAACGGGAGGGAAGAAAACGGATAACGAACCAAATCACCATTTTTTTCAGTTCATGCACATCTCTAGTAATAAACTGACCTGTTGTCAGCATGGCATGTGCACTGCACTTCCAATTATTGCTGGGGGACCCTCTTTGCAGTTCAATAACTCATCCCCATGAACTCCAAATCTCTCCACATTTGGGGGGCTTACAAGGAAGAGCTTGAGATAATGCCCCCCTTTAGTTTCCTGAACCAAAAAAGGTGATTTGGTTGTTTGTCATGAAGCACTTTCTATCATTTCATTTTGTAACAAAACAATTTGTTACATAACAAAATGACAAAACAGTGTTTCATTTTTCATATGGTGCCCATCTCTAGTGGACAAGGGTGCTGGAGTCCTTTGAAAATATGTTGAAGATGTGACAGTGATAGGGGGCCCAAGGGGTGGTGAAAGACTGAAAAATGGCCACAATGGTCTGCATGTGGACTACAGGTTGGGCGTAGGACCACCCCTGATGTAAAGGGCTTGTCTCAGATTTTAATTAGTGGTACCTTATGTTTTAACAATTTGGTCCCATTAACCACAGTAAGATATTTGCAGTGAGATATTTACCTTGAAATTCACTCATTTTTAAACATGTCTCAAACCAGTGATTTGAGGCACAATAGTTACTGAGGGACACAATGAAATAATACTGTATTGTATTACAGAGAAAGTAAGCATAACTCCTAATGGAATCGCTATTTGCTGAAAAAGTGTTTCATATTATTTCCCAATAGCTATGCAATTAACTCTTTACCTTGTGTTCATTTGAAAAGTATTTGTGTGCTGTACTTTATGCCTCATTGGGTTATGTAATGCCAGTGCTTTATCTAACATGGCAAATCTGAGAATTCTAGATAGAGAGGCAATTGGTTTACGCTTTTCAGCAAGATGAATAATTGGCAGAGAGAATACAATGGGGCTCAAAGAAGGGAAGAGAAGGGCTGGAACAAGAAGGGCAAATGGAGGGAAGGAAGAGGAAAGGATTCTGTGGTGTGGCATTCTTTGAAGCTGTCCTCAAACTGCAAATTTCTTCTAAAAATCAGAAATGGCTGAGGAGTAGTTAAGTTGTCAGAAAATCTCCTGAGAACATTTATTGCTTGTCTGAATTGTCAATAACTCTTCTAAGTTATCACCAAACCTCCCTAAGGCCAAATAAACGAGACACAGGGAAGGTGTTTCTAAAAAGCCCCTGCTAGCTAGTTGAAAAAAACTAGCTTTGCAGCCCAAATAAACTGAGTTGATCATGTGTCTAGGAATTAAAAAAAACTATTTAAATAATAAAAATTGATGCAACTGCAGTTCGTATTGCCAGTACAATTGATTCCCTAGGCTGTCTTTAGATTTAGCTGCCAATCTGTTCTGATTAGTAGCATGGAAAGTCTGTGCATGATGGATGCCATCTTGATTTAGTTTTTTTCTTATTTGTATATTGCAACACCACACTTTTACATTATGAAGTAGTGCTCTGAGTATCTCACAATAGTTAGTAAAACCAAAAGGTAATAACATATTCAGTAGGATCAACAGTCATAAAAGCCATTACAATAAGTCTGCATTTAAAATCATCACAATAAATTTAAAAAGTCATAAGCCCATTTAAAACATCGTCAACATTCTGAGAAGCAGCAAGAGTAGAAACTGCCACTCTGAGGTGAGTGTATCCCTCAGTCGCGGAACCACGTGAAAGAAATTGGAATTCACAGAAGGGTGTCTCCTGAAGACTTTATATAAAGACAAGTTCATGATGACCCAGATATCCAGACCCAAAATTGTTTAAGGCAACCCCTTTTCTCTCTACTCCCAGCTGGTGCCAGAGCATGAATTTATTTAATTGTACAATTTTTCTTTTTTTTTAGGACACAAAGTACTGGAAATACATATAGTCTCACTCATTCACATACATGCACTCATGTTAGTTTGACAGAGTCATGTGCCCACTCCCTGTGCATCACATGGGCCTGGTCCCTCAAATTAGGCTTCGGCCCTGAAATTGGAAGACACAGGAAGCTGCTGTCCTGACAAGCTTAGATATATTAAGAATAATATAGCCATCTTCAAGCCAGGTCTGTTCACCACAGGATGGTAACAACAGTACATTCACTGACATTCTTGAGCAGACCAAATAGCTGGCATCTTAGTGGTGTTAATGTGAGCCTTGTGTAACTTATACATTTTGTCACAGGTAGCTGACAGAGTGCCATGATGCAATTTGCAGCATATGAATAATCAGGCATGCAAATAAGATGTTCGCTGACATTTCATCAATAACCTGCCATTAGCTGTGGCAAGTTACACAAAATTTATGAGACTAACAATAGGATTGTGGCCAATCTAGAGATGGGACTTGTTAAGTCAACTCTTATGAAAACCTTATTAATTTAATGGGCCTACTCACATCAGGGTTAACCATAGCATTCAGTTCCCAGTACATTCTCTTCCAGAGAAGGCAGTTTAGATTGTATGATATGAATGTTAATTAGTAGAATGTATATTGGACAAAATCCTGTTGGTGTAGCTATTTCAAGGCTTCCTTGGGGCTCCCCTTTCTCCCAGGAAAGCCTTTGGAAGCCTCAGGATGGGAAGGGGAAGCTTTCAATAGTAAAGAAAAATCACCTCTGCATCACTTCTGATACTGGTGGAAGCATCTAGAACATAAGAAGAGCCATGCTGGATCAGGCCAAAGGCCCATCTAGTCCAGCTTCCTGTATCTCACAGTGGCCCCATCAAATGCATTTGGGGGCTCAAGACTAGATATCTGTCTCTTGATGCCACTCCCCTGCATCTGGCCCTTGAAGTACCCTGGTTTTAAGCCTGGGGATTACACATCTCCATCATGGTTTGTAACCTGTGGTGAACTTTTCCTCCAGGAATCAGTCCAACCCCCTTTTGAAGGCATCCAGGCTAGATGCCATCACCACATACTGTGGCAGAGAGCTCCACAGACTAACAACACACTGGGTAAAAAAAATATTTTCTTTTGTCTGTTCTCTCCCAGCCCTCAATTTGAGTGGTATGTCCCCTTGTTCTGGTATTTTGTGAGAGGGAAAAGAGCGTCCCTCTATCCACTTTACTCATGCCCTGCATTATTTTGTACATCTCAATCATATCCCCCCAGGCACCTTTTTTCCAGACTAAAGAGCCCCAAATGTTTTAGCCTTTCCTCATAAGGGAGGTACCTCAGCAAACTGGCAGTGATTTATTTATTTTACTTTTAAAGGCTTTCAACACACACATCCCAAGATTTCCCAAGGCAAAAGGGAGCCCTAAGAAACCTCAGAGGGGAGGGGAGAATAAGAAGCTTTTAATTATTTTAAATTAAATGCTTCCAGTGCCTGACCTGGTTTCCACAGGTGCAAATTTACACCACAGGATTTTACCCAGGATGAGCAACCTTGAAGCTTCTGACTAGAAATTTCTATGAAATCAAGAAACTTAGGTTAAGATCATCATGCAGGATAACTGGATCTTTACACCCAGTCTAGCTGACCACAGTGCATTGCCAAGTTGTGATTTTTCATCGTATCTTGAGTCTTTTCAGGGAGAAAGGAAGGACAGAAATATTTGAAATAAATAATTATATTAATCACTGAAGCAGATCAACCCAGAATTCTGTGTGTGAATGAGATAACTAATAGGGAGTAAACATTCTGGGACAGACCTTATTCTTTCTCCATAAAAAATGAGATTCCATATACAGAATAAGGAGTGAGCAGCACGCTTTCAAGATAACACACTCTCAAGACAATAAGCATTCCAGTAAAGCTTTCACGGCTTGTGCATTAACATGAAGGTAACCGGTTACTAAGCCCTGCACTTTGGACAGCCTGAATAATACTCAGGCGGACAGGTTCAATGAGTCATTACTTACTTAATTAATGGAATCAAAATGTGTGTTTTCATGCAGAATGCCTGGAATTCATGAGGAACAGTCTGGATTGTATTTCTACATTGTGAACCATGTTATGAAATGTGATTCTAAGACTGCCTGTAACAATTTTTTTTAAAAAAGTAGGTAGGACACCCCCGTAATAGCTTGCTACTTATATTATTAGGATGTAAAGAGGATGATCTATTAAAACCTCATGATAATATCATATCCAACTGTTGTTAAATTCAGGGCTATAGAAAATGTGACCGAGATATATAAGAAATATAAGAATACATACAAATAGTGATATAGAAATCTGGTTTGTGGGTCAGAAGTTGAGAGTTTGGTTCCCCACTGTGCTTCCGTGACAAGGGCAGGGCCAATGAATTTCCCATGAATGTCATAGGATCCTTCCAGCTCTGCAGTTATGTCATTATTACTTGCAGAAACCTGAGACTCAGTTGGTTTGTGGTACTTTTGAATTCGCTTCAGTCTGGTTAATCCTGACTGGTACAGCAAATATTTGAATACAAACAGGATTGGATGGTATTCACACACTCCTAGGACACCTGGCCACAATCTTCTCACTAATGTGGTGTTTCTGTATTTCTATTGAGAAATACAGTACAATGATCAGCCAAATTCTATTCAGATTTTACTTAGGAGAAAGCGATGTTATTGTATCAAACTACAGTTAAAAGGCAAGGTGCTAGTCATGTGCCTGGCTAGATCCTTGGTCACAGGTCAGTCATCACTAGACATCGAATTAACACCTTGTTAAGGAGCTGCAATTCACCACTGTGATTTATGAGATTTCAGGATTCTGGACATTATTCTGGACAGGATTCTGGACATTATTTCTAGCCTGGCATCTAACATGTATGCAGATCACCATTACTCCTCACCCCTCTTTTTATGGATGCATTTTCTCCTTTCTAATGATATCTAAGTGTTTGCCCTCCAGCACAGATCCTCATATGTTTTAAATCAGAGTTTTCTGCTCATAAGGCCCACCTGGAACCTCAAGTGTAATTCCTTAACCACAAAACAGAATAATCCCTTGAGAACAGAGCTGTCTCAGAGAAGCCCACTACATGACAAGTATCTTTGTGCAAACAAGGTTTTGTAAATAATTAGTCTTATAAATCAAGAGAGTATCTGTGCTACGTGTACAACATTCACTGCACAATTCAAGCGTGTAAACAAAATTATTCCTTACTTGACCTAGGATCCTGCCACACCCAGACTGTGTACAATATAGCCTTTCATGTTCTGCATGAAAGGTTATTACAGTATTACAAATGAATTTTGGTACAAAGTTTAAATAAAGAATTACAAAGTAATAATTAACTCAAAGTGTCATTTATTATGACAAGATGGTGGAGCATGGCCTGTCTCTTGTTATCCATCTAACAGAATGTACTCAGTTCAAAACTGGTACAACCAGTTGGTGAGTTGCACACAGCTCCCAAAAGACACACTTTTCTCATTGTCCTATTCAATGTTTTCCTTAATGAAGCCTAGTTTCGTCAAACAGATAAATAACCAGGATAAAAGTGCACCACTGAAATTGCAGTTGAGTTGCACTTTCATGTCTGATCACACCCTAAATTGCAATAATACATTATGGGTTAAAAGAGAGATAAATCACATTATTGTTGAGAAACAGCACCGTTGCATGTAACAAATGATCTAAAGTGGAGGGAGGCAGTGTAGAAAGTTAGATATCCCAGATATGTTTCCCCTTTCTTTCCTTTTCCCTCCTTGATTTACATGCAGACTGGCATTCTTAGGCTTCCTTTTCTTTCACTGTCATTTCCAGTTAGAGAAATAGGTGCTGTGAACCCTGCACTATAGTTTGCACTCCTAAAACGGATTTAAGTTGCACATGTGTCTGTTGGCTAGGTCCAAGCATGTAAATCTCAGCAGAGACTCCTCAATTGCCGGCTAGGAACAATGGACTGTTCCTTATTTTGCTTCCCCATGCAAAACAAAGCAGCCAGTAAGTTTTCTCTCGGTTGATTGGTAGTCAATCAGTCTTGTTCCAGAGCAATTTTTTTTAACTCTCAGAGAAGAACAGCAGTAAGCCATTAAAACTGCCAAGTAATCCATAACATTTACTTTCCATATTGCTTCAGCAGGTTTTGCCATGTCATTTGTCTAACATTTTTGTGGTAAGACTTAGTTGACACAACCAATACCCATCAGTATCTATTACTAGTGAATAATCTATAGTGCTGCGACTGAATGCTTTCCTTCTAACAAATCCATGAGAAGATAAGAAACACCTCTCTTTCTTTGGCTTGCTAATGTTCTTTATGCAGAGTTATTTTGGTTGATCAAGCAAGTACTGTATTCCATAATGCAGGTTATGGACCTGCTGGTTAACTGATTTCTAGTGTGTTACATGAAAATGTAGTTTTTCTCTTGGTTTTTCCAGTGGGTAAAATCCTAGGAAGACTGTACTACTTACTCCTAATGTGCCATCATGTTGGTTCTGACTTACAGCAGCCCTCCCAGGTTTTTCTGGATAGAAAATTCAGAGAATATTTTACCAGTTTCTCCTTTAGGAAGCACAGTGGGACTGCAGAACTTGCCCAAAACTTCACAGGTGTCATATCTGTAACCAATACCATGTCAGGCACACATACTGGGTGTAATTTTAGCTGGGCCCCTTCTCTGGAGGCACAGTGAGGATTCATACAACCAGTCCCTGCCTCTGCAGGCAGGTGCTGCAACCCACAGAGCTGTACCAGCTGTTCTCCATTTATGCTACTGAGTGGATACTTCACCTGTAGCAACTGGGTTCAGTAAAGACATGAAGGATCAGAATTTTGTGTGTGTCATTATTTTAGGCGCATTATTTTTGTCAATATACTTGACTTAGAGGAAGATCAGATCACATTGTATGACACACTAAAGCAGAACACCTTGAAATTCCAAAAGGCTCACATTTTTTCTTGCAACTGTATCTTGGACTTAAAATTTTTAGGGTTTTACATGTAACAAAAACTTCCAAAACTTCATACAAGGCTTCCTGACTGCTGAGAGGCAGTGAAAGCCAACATTAAAAAAATGGACCATTTGGCTGGGGGAAATTAAAACTTAAAGCACCTAATGGAGCTTCCTGTTGCTCCGAGGGTGTAGGGAAATTTAAAAAAACAGTGCCGATCGACCCCAGGAACAACCCATTGGTGCTATGAGAGAGAGAGAAAAAAGAAGAAATCCAGATCATCTGCATGGTCCCAAGACATCTGCCTCCTTAAAAGGTGAATTTTTAAAGTGAGGCAGAAAATTCCCTACCTCTCGGGTAAGTCAAAGAAACCTCATTTAAAGGGGCATTACCAGGTTTTCTTTTCTTTCTTTTTTTTCAAAAAGTCCGGTGGTCGTGGGAATGGCATTTTTTGGACATGGTTTATCTAGTACAGGCATGTCCAAACTTTGGCCCTCCTGATGTTTTGGACCACAAGTCCCAGAATTCCAAGCCTGTATTTCCAGTGGCAAAGGACTTTGGGAGTTGTGGTCCAAAACATCTGGAGGGGCAAAGTTTGGACATGCCTGATCTAGTAATTTAAACTGCTTTTAAAGGGACATGGGATGGGGCCTATATAGATACATAGAAACTAGAAACAGAAACTAGATAAATACCACAGTTTAAAATGACAACAATCAAGTCACTTCCTCACCTCAGCTTCATTTTCTTGTAGTTTGCAGTCCCAACTAATTACCTCACATACATCAAAGTCTCTAATCTTTAATCTACCCTATTAAATCTAAGACGAATAAATTCCTAATTCAACCCATTCCCATATTTCATCTCCATCTGCAACAAAAGAAGTGGTCGAAGTAAAATAAAACTGAGGACTCACAACTAGCTTCCCTCAGACTGATGAAGCTGTTTGGATGAGCAGCAAAACGTTTCTATCCCTCAAGGGAAAAAAGTCCAGTTCCCATGACTCAGCTTCCAGATAAACTCACCTGGATGACTGAGAATCTTCACAGACTAGGGATTATGAAATCACCCAGTTCCCTGAGGCTTCTCTGTTCCCTCTGAGTTTAGCTGTGGTCCTTACAGTGGCTGGAATATGAATGGCTTTTCTAAGGAACTGTATATTGTTGCAAGCTATTCTTGTTCTAATGCAAAATATCTAAGGGTGTTTGCTCCTATGTGGGCTGTTAAGAGCCATAGCCTTTACAAGACAGCCACTTCTCATTCATTGAGGTTAAATGGTATTTATGTATTTAAATATATAGCAACATCACTGCCAGAGAAAGCTGAAGAGGGACAAAAGACAAGGTAATGTAGCCCTGGGGACCTTCCATCTTCAGGGTCTTATCCAACTAAACAAACTTCTAAACCAGTTCACAAGGCTATCCAGCCTGGCACAAACCCTTATTTTATTATTTTAGTTTAGATCAGTTGGGAAATGCTTTTGAGTAGCTGCAGTGATTTGAGGTACCACCTGTATACAGGCAGAATGGTAAGTTATTGGTGTATGTGTGGCTGTTAACAGACATTTATACCTGTGCGCTGCGAGGCTTAGGTTGGATGGTCTGTGCTTTTGTGGGTGACAAGCATATTGAGGCCATGGTGAAAACATAGTGGTGCTGACATTCACTAGACTATTTTATGTTGCTAGTGGCTCCTCCCATGTCCTATTTGGCCCCACCCACTATTCAAATATGGATCCTGTAATCACTTCCACAGCAAAACTTGGCCCTCCACGGCCAAGAGGTTGCAAACAGCTTTATACTTCTGTGGGAAACCGGATGTGTGGTTTGCTCAACAGAAAATACATAATGTATGAACTGAAACTTCATTGCCTGGGACTCAGGACACCAAACCTGTTTTAAGTGCTGCAGTACACATTTATTCACTTATTTATAACTATTCTCATTTAACTGGACGTTTATTAACCTGCTTGTCCATCATGGATTTATGTTTCATTGCCTGACATAAATGTGACTAACTAATCAAAAAATGTATTGCATACAGATATTATTATTGCCTCACTACAGTTGGTGTCCATAAACTAAACCTGGGTGAGGAAAATAAATTTGCATAATTACACTCATCCAATTCTACAAGGGGGCAGAATCTCATTGCAAGTTTATTTTGATTACTCAGTTGCTCTGTGAGCCATTTTAAAATAATGGGGTGGCAATTTTGGCCTCATTTGAATATTTTTTAAAAAATAGTTTCCCATTGTGATTCTAGCAAATCTTTTTGCAAAGGGTGCCTTGTACATTATTTGATGAGAGTGAGAGAACCATTTTTTGGGGGATGGCTTTGCTTCTAAGAGAAGAAAGGAAAATGGAATTATAGCCTAATGATAAGGTTCTGTCATTCTGTATTTTTATATCGTTTTGCCCATCTCCTGGGAAAGCCTAATGAGAAGATTTTGCACTGGTTGATTGGCTAAAGCTCATGCATAGCACTAGTTAATAAATTAATTGTATTTAAAATATTTTTACCCCACATTTCTCTTTGAAAAGGACCCAAGATGGCTTAAAACACTGAAGGACAAAATACAAAGTTTGAGACAATGAGTGTAGAAAATTCAATGCTAAGTACAAAGATTTTCAGGAGGCATCTTACATTATTAAGAAGGCAACATAAAAGCTAACAACAATAAGCAAAGAAAACAGAAAAAGCTACTCTGAGAGATGGAAAATTAAAAATAGAATAACACTACTATTCAGTTCAAGCAGACATAACAGTCCATCGAAACTCTCAGGTTTGGATTCCAGCATCAGTAGATTTCATCCATCCTTCCATTCATTCATTAAAACACATTTGTACAGTATCATGATTTTCCTCCAGTGAGCTCAAATCTTTTTCCTTCTTCATCACAGCCCTGGGAGGTAGACTAAGGTGAAATAGTGATTGGCCCAGGGTAACCTCCTGACTTTTGGGGTTCAGCAATGCCTCCATTTTAGAGTGCAGTAACACAAACAAACAAAAACCTGTATTTAGCATGATTGAAATTGGTTTTTAATAGACACTACACAATGCACATGGCAGCATATGTGTTTTTTGATTTTTTTGGTCTGGAAAGTAGTTATTTTGTTTTGTTTAGGAAATGAGGTACTTGACTCAGCTGCACTATTTTAAACTGCTTGTGAATTTGCTTTATTTTCAATCATTTCAGCATCTGTGAACACCTCTGTTAGGGTGGGGAAGAGATGAGGAAGAAACAAACCTTCTACCCTTTGCCCTCATAATTGTATCTGTTGCTCTGAGTGCCTGAACAGTCTGGAGACATAATGGGAAAGAAGATAAGTAGGCATGAAGGAGATGATGTTTCCTCCGTGGAGAAATGGGACTTTTTTCTGTCTATCAGATTAGCTCCGGAAACTATTACAATTTCCTTTAGAGCAGTGGTGGCGAACCTTCAGCCCTTCAGATGTTTTGGACCACAATTCCCACAGTCCTTTGCCATTGGCAATACAGGCTGGGAATTCTGGGAGATGTGGTCCAAAACATCTGGAGTGTTGAAGGTTCTCCACCACTCTTTAGAGTTTTTTTTAGAAGATTAATCAGAGGCAAAGAGATAAGGGTTTTCCCCCTATTTACTAGTTTCCAGACTTAAGGCCCCTGATGTTCTTGGACTAGAAAGAGCCTATCCATTGGCTTGTTTTTGATTTCTCTGGAATTCTTGGCCAAGTTTGGTGGTACACAGAATTTAAGGGTGGGGGATAAAAGTCAGGAGGGTGGCTAAATACAGTGGCTATTATCTCTATAGGCCAATGGTTCCCAACCTTCTGTCCCTAGATATGTTATTGGAGTAAAACACCTAGAAACATTCACCACTAGCAATGCCAGCCAGGATTTCTGAGGACTGTCATCCAAGAATATCTAGGGACCCAAAGTTAGGAATCACTGCTGTAGCCAAAGAGGCCACAGAAATGGAGTCTGCAGCTTCAGTGAAAAAGAGAGGTATCACAGTATCAGTGTACAATCTCTTCCCTCCTCTGCAGAAGAAGGTTGGTAACAACCCCTAAACATCTGTCCATTACCATTGCTAAAATATATATTAATGGCATTCTTCCTATAAAATACTGCATTAGCCTTGCTTTGAACTAGCAACTCCAGAAGGGGTGAGCAGTTTGTCATCTCCATGGGCTGATAGTCTGTAACCCCCATTAACCCTCTCTGTAGGCTATGCTGGCTAGGACTGGTGGGAGTGGCAGTCCAATAACATCTGGAGTTCCCACCCTGTACTACAGGAAAGATTACTCATATAATCTTACATGAACCTACAGAAGGTCAATGTGATCTTAATCATTATCTAGGACTAATCTCTGAGTTGTGACTAAGTAGCACCCTTGCTGTTCTAGTACCAGCATTGCAGAGCTCATTGACTTCTGAATGCTTGGTTGCTTAGACTTATTAAACCAAGGCATCAAGGTGAATGTTCGTCATGCATGTGTCCATATTCCTAGAAGCTAAGATAAGAAACCAACCAAAATGTTAGTAGACTGTAGTGGATAAGGACCAACTACATATCAAACTGCAGTTGGATATAATGATAGCCAAGACAGCCCCTAATCCATTGCAGAATATCATATTTACATATGTACAGACTAGCAAACAAATTCCTATCAATGTTTCCCTGAGAAGTCCCTATTGGGGAAAAAAATTTAGAGCTTAATGAAATCCCAGACAGCAGCCCTCCTATTCATACCCAGTCTGAAAATGTAAAAGTAAAAAATGTGTTTTATCGATATAATACCACATTTTCAAGCACTGTCAGAAAACTTTTACTTTTTATAAAGATAAGTATTATAAGCTCTTTAAATAGGCATGTATGAATAAGCCCCCAGAATATACAGCCAATATATATTTACACTGCCATCAGTTCCTCATTCATATCTAAGAAGAAGGAAAGGCAAAAAAATGTGGGAAGGTTTGCAGACAGTCTTCATATGCAAATTTATATAAATGACACATAAATTTACAATAACTTAAAATAGAAATAGAATATCTCAGTCTGGTATGTAAGATTGCCTACTTTGTCTGCTATCTGTTAAGAATTTATAGGCAACTTCAAGGGCTCTGCTCATTCTTTATTTTTAAATCCAATTAGGATTTGGTCAGCCCTTCAAACAGAAGCTTCAGCAGGACTGGAGAACAGATGGCCATCCTGTTACTGCCCTACCACAATGGCTGTGAGTGTTTGTGGTGTGAGCTGGGAAGCAGTGTCCATTCATTCAGCCTTGGGGCCACCTATGCCTTGCACGCCTTTTCTAGCTATACAGCATCTATCACAGGAGCAAAGTCTCATTCACTTGTAGTAGCATGTACATGGTGAAATGATAGTGAAGGATGGTGCTACAGAGTTTGCAACAATCCCCAAGGGTCAGAAAGGTGTGTTGTTGCATCCATCTCAGGGCCTCCACCTGTACCTTTGGAGCAAAAGCTTAAAAGATTAGGGGTGCTGCTGTTATACTCAACCCCCCCCAAAGTCCAGCAGAGGCACAGCTCAAGGCTATGCCCCTGCCCAGTGAGCCAAACACACATCCTGCATTACTTCTGGGGAAACAAATAGACAATCAGCCAGGTCCAGATTTCAATGGCTGAACTCTCCTTTGAACCTGGAATGTAACTTTCCCATATTTACCGCAGTGTTTGAAAAGTGACATGTTGTCATTATGTGTTGTAGCACTGGAAAGGGAATACAGTATGTTAAATTATTTGCTGAGTTGCTTATGATTGTTCCAGTACTAGCTTCATAGCATAGTGGTTAAACTGCTGTACTTCAGCCAAAAATAAATAAATAAAGAAATAAATGGTTTCAAGACCAAGGGTTCAATCCTCGGAAGCTGGCTCAATGTTCATGCAGGCTTCCAGCCTTCTGAGGCCAGTAAAATGAGTACCCAGCTTGCTGGGGGTAGGGTGGGGTGGGGTGGGAAATGTGTAGCTTGCATAATTAACTTTTAAACTGCCCAGGGAGTGCTTTATGACCTATGGAGCACACTTTGCTTTACTTTGTACTTTACATTTCATTTCTTTAGGACTGAGAACAGAATAACTTGGGAAAAATGTTTAAATGACTTTTAAATTTTTTTAGAATTACTTAACTATTGTTTGAAAGAAACATAATTGATTGTCCTAAAAAGTAATGTTGATTCTACTCATACTACATACAGTGCATACTTCCTGCCCTGAAAAGAAACTAGTTTATCTTTATTTGTAACATGTTTCCTCCAACATCTAGTTCTAATTAAATCTAGATCCAGATATGGCTGGTTCTTGGAACAGGGGAGGGACTACCTCACTCCCGATATGTAGACAGACATAAAGAATTTCATGCTTTAAGGCTCTCATGCTGGAAAAGCACTACCCAAAACAAGCTTGGCCTCTATCATACAACCACTTAAATTAGCCTTTTTCTTTAACCGAATTCACATCTAAAGACTGTGCCCCCGCAGCCAGCCGCATCTTCTGAACACCCCTCTCGAACACACTCCCTCAAGCGCATCTTCCTGCACCACCGCTAGGGGTTTGATCAGATATACAAGTGGTACCTTGTATAAAGGAATTAATTCGTTCCAAATGAAATTTTGTTAAGCAAATTTTCCTGTATACAGATTTCCCATAGGAATGCATTGAAAACAGAGTAATCCCTAATTGCAACTATTTTATGTTGTACGGATTTGCCCCATAGGCGATTCTGTTAAGCAAATTTTCCCTATCTCCAGAATTTTTTATGTTGTACAAATTTTATGTTATACAAAACATTTGTTATACGAGGGTCCACTGTACTTGGCTTGCTGATGTGCATTTTTATGTGAAGCAAAGTTCGCGTGAACACCCAAAAGCTGCATATTCTTCCGGTTTCGCCCATTTTGCAGCAAATGTTTTTTCAAAACAGCGCTTTGATGCGGCTTTGCCAAATGGGGACGCAAAAAATAGGTTCAAAATTGCTACAGAGTGGGCAGTAACTGGGCATCTAAATCACATGACTACTCTCGGGAAAAGTGCACGTTTTATTATCATCCGCATTTAGCGGTCATGCGATAGAGGCCCTTATGTCCAAAGATTCAGAGGTGAGAAAGCCCTGTTGTGATACTCAGAGGCTTGCATTAGTTAAATGGCAAAAGAAGTGGCAGGGAGAGAAGATGAAACATTGTAGAAGTTTCAAGACACTGAAATAGAATTACAGCCGTATTAGTCTGTGAAGGGCTACTTTATTTTGTCTTCTCCCACACCAAACCTTTTATTTTGCCACTTAACTAATGTAACCAAAACAGCTGCTTCAATGGAAGTTGCAGGAGCTAAGGGTTTTCTTTTGCTGCCCATGGGTTATCTCTCATCTTTGTTTCTGGCCTAAGTCCAGCACTAGATCACACTGGCTGCTTTCATTTCAAAGTCAAAAACAGTACAAAGTTCACACACATTATGAATAAACAGTGGTTAGACAGGTGCTTTACCTGTGGGCTTCCACCCATCCCCATTCTCAGAGGTTGGAAACATTCCTTGTTTTTGACTCCCAGATTCACCAAAACACAAGTGTCAGATCTGTTGGGGGAGTCTGTGAACTGGAGTTCCCCCCGTCATCTTCCCTAAGCTCTGCTCAGTCTACATGCATTCATTGTACAAAACAGGACCCTTGCTCATTTTTTTTCTGGACCAAAAGCCTATTGAACTTATGGAAATCCTGGAGCCCATTGAAATATTTGGCTCTGTGCAACATTCAGTGTATACTTCTAAATAATTTAACTCATTTTATTTACCCACAACAGTTACAGAGATATTTAGAATGAGGAGACAATATACTACAAACCATAACTTCTGAGGAAAGCATAACCTATAGCAGGGATGGCAAACCTATGGCACGCATGCCAAAGGTAGCACGGTGAGAGCTTTTGCCTGGCACACGACATGCTCCCTGCCCCCCCCCCTCTCCACTGGACCATCCATGAGGAATTTGTGGAGGGGGAAGTAGGGGGTGAGCAGGGAGCATGTCATGTGCCAGGCCACCCCTGCCGCCGCCCCTCCAATAGAGTCACAAAACTACCTTGGTGGAAAAAAATCCCAAGTGTAGCCCTTAATTCTTCCTCCTAGAACTTTTTTTTTCTAAACAAACATCCCTCCTCTTTTTACAGAGTAGTGTACACTACAACTGAGTAGTGTATTCATAAAAACAACTTCTTGCAACAGAGCCTCATTTCAGAGTCGGTCTGCTGGATTAGACTATCGAAACAATAAGAACTAAGGCTGCATGGTTTTTGTTTTTTACAATAACTCCCAAGTTGCTATGTTTTTATATCATTGTCAGTCAAGCCCTTCTCCCAGCTGCCCCATTTCTTAGTAATAGATGTACCTTGAATTAAATAGGTCAGACGTGTTGACAAACAAGCGTCAGATTAGAAAGACAGCTATAATTGCCTGACTGATGTTAATTGACAACAGTATTCTACCCCTCCACCCATTTTGAATTATCCTCCGCTGAAAACAGAAGTAATGACATGCCTGAAAGTTTCAAGCTTTAATTTATTCCTGTCCTTCACAAAGTTTGTTTTGTAGTTTCTTTTGATGCTTCACCACTGGGTTTATCTGGATGTTATATCACTTGCAGCGTGTGTTTAATCTTTTTGCTTCCTTTAAAAAAAATTCATTCACCTTCCAGTATGTCTGTGAAGATTCTTAGTCATCCAGGTGAGTTTATCTGGAAGTTGAGTCATGGCTACTGGACTTCTTTTTTGAGAGATAGAAACGTTTTGCTGTTCATCCAAACAGCTTCGTCTTCCAGCAACCTCTTTTTGGGGCTGTTGTTCTAGAACTTGGAAAAGTTACTTTTTTGGATGTCATCTCCCAGAATTCCCCAACCAGCATGTCAGTTGTCCAAAAAACATATACTGTTTCTGTATTAATCTCTAACATAGTGTAGACTTGTGATTTTCCTCCACTTCTTCACTAATGCTGTTCTCCTCTTGATGCCCTTGTCCAACTGGAAGCTGCGTTACAAAGACCAATGAACCACCCAGCACAGTAATGAATATATGGACTTGTTGGTAGTGACTCTCAAGGTAAAATTTCCCCTCAACTCAAGCTGGAGATACTAAGGATGAGTCTTTTTAAAAGCAAATGTTTTCTCCCATGGTGCCATAGCCCCCCTTTCACTCTGCCCAATAAAACAAACCTTTGTTTTATTCAAAACATTCATTTGAGTGCTGCACAGATCTTCAGTCATGTAAGAGATAACTGTTGACAAGTGAAGATATGACATGAGATGACAACCCTCAGTCCCGGTGACCTCACCATCCTCCTCCCCAGCCTACCCACTTCGACAATGGATCTCTGAAAGGTGTTTCCTCTCACCTTTCACTTGAATTCATTAATATAGTGAATAATTAATTACCAAGTCATTTAAAAACAGATGAATCAATACAATTAGTTAATCATTCTGATTAGTCACTAACAATGGCATTTCATCACACAAATAAATGACAGTTTTTGACTGTGAACCTGTACCATTCTTACTCTACAGGTTCTTATTAAACTGCAATTCTATTCTGCATCTTCCTCAGAGCCAGAAGCCCCCAGTAAAACACACTTAACCAGTTCAAACCTGCAGTTACACAACTGGTTATTTTATAGGATTCACCTTTGTGGATATATGTTCTCAGAGATATACATAGATGTCTATGTCCACGGACACTGGATTTCAAAACAACTGTGGTTTTGGTGTGTGTGTGTGTGTGTGTGTGTGTGTGTGTGTGTGTGTGTGTGTGTGTGTGTGTGTGTGTGTGAGAGAGAGAGAGAGAGAGAGAGAGAGAGAGAGAGAGAGAATAAGAGAAACTAAGCATGCATTTATTTCAATATGCAAATAATCAGTAAATAAATAAAAATATATTGTAGCTTCTGCTCATGGAGACTCTTCTCTACAACGCAGACCTATCCCTTGGGTCCTTTTCAGAGGAGAAAGGCTGGGTAAATAAATAAAAATAATACTACCAATAGTTCAATATGGGTGTTCTTGCATTTCAGAAGGCTGGATTAGACTTTTAGAATTTTTTTAAAGAATTACATTTGCAATCAAATGCTAGAGTGATCCACACCAGGATCAAAGTACATCTGAAGTGCATCCCTGACATTCAGCCCCACCAATATAAAATTGTCTTTCCTAATTAAACTTGTTCTCTTTCTGTTGTGCACCTATAACCTTTTATAAAGAGGCAGAGTGCTTTCCTCATCTTTACCTGTCTCAGGCTACTACCATCTTCCTTGTCGATCACTAGATTCATCTTCAAATGTCTTCTCATCCTATAACACACCTTGTAAGTCAGTTATCTCATAAGTCGGGGAGTGGTTTCCCATAGGAATGCATTGAAATTCAATTCAATGCATTCCTATGGGAAACCACTTTAAAATTCACACACACAGCTTCTTAGGGGGACTTGGGAGAAGCTGGCTGGGGAGGAATCACGCGGGCAGCTTCTCCCCCCCCCCAAGAGAAGCTGCGTGCATGATTTGAAATGCCTTCCAGTCATGGAGGCAAGTGCTACCTCTGTGACTGGAAGGGATTTTAACAGTGGTGTGCACTAACACCCCCCCCCCGCAGGGGCTCTGGAAAAGCAGCATGCCACTTTTAAAATCTCTTCCAGTCACCAAGGCAGCATTTGCCTTGGTGACTGGAATGCAATTCAAATCCAGACAGCCCCCACCCGCTGCTCACAAGACAGGGAATCCTGATCTTGCTCATTAGCAGCTGGTGGGGGCAGTTCTGAAGAGCGCTCGTAAGTCAGGATTTTCGTATGTCGGGTGCCTTGTAAGTTGGGGTGCCACTGTATTGGCATTTACTGTTACAATGTGCTCTAGTGCAGGCCTGCACAACAGGTAGACCGTGGGCTACCTGTAGCCCGCGAAGGGTTCAAAAGTAGCCCGCCAGCCACCAATTAAAAAGTGAGGGGATAAGTTCTCCACCCTTCCATCCCCCATCCCAAGAACCACCATTGCCCTAGCAAAGTTCTGGGTCTGTCAGCCCACTGTCTCACCCCAGCAGGGCAGTTCAAGGGCCATGGCGTGGTCCCCTACTCCCCGCGCTGGTCACACGTGCACTCCTAGAAGTAGACTGGGGGCCCTTGGGGGAGATCAAAGTAGACTGCAGGGCCATTTGGGAGAAAAAAAGTAGACCGTGGGCTGCTCAAACTTGAAGAGCCCTGCTCTAGTGCAGGCTTGCACAGCAGCAACCTTATCTATGTCCTTTTCTGAACATATTTTTGTTGGTCTGTAAGATCTGAGCAGTGCTGTTACGGCTATGACCTTTTGAAGGTTATTAACTCATACTTTATATCCACCACATATCAGAAGTGATGGCACATACCATCTTTGGAGGTTCCCCCCTTTAATTACCAAGTAATTATATAGTGACATTATGGGTGGAATGGCTGAGATTATGACGGGGTATAAACATCAAAGCTGTACTAACAATGAGGCAGATCATCCACAACCACAGCTTAAATAAGTGAGCTCCTGAGTATTTATTCTCTATTCTTTTAAAAATATCTTTAAAATATCTTTAAAATATATTCTAATCTCAAGATTAGATTACTGCAGTGCTCTTTATGTGGGGCTGCCTTTGGGTTTAAAACAGACTTCAGCTGGTGCAGAACACAGTGACCGGACAACTCACGGGGCAAAATATCATCATCATATCACGCCCACACTGGCCATCCTGCACTGGCCGTAAATTTTCTCTTGACCCTAAGGTTTTAATGATAACATACAAAGCCCTAAATGGTTTTCGACCTCTGGCAGAGTGGATTCTCCACTGCCCATATCACTTGTTTTTCTCAGGTGGTGCACCTGAGGGTCCCAACCCAGAAAGTGTTTCACAGAGTCACTATGAAGAACTGAGCCTTTTCTGTGGCTACCCCTCACTTGTAAAATTGGCTGCCTGTAGAAATCTGCCTGGCCCCCTCACTGGAAAGGTTCAAGCGCCTTTTAAAAATGTGAGTGTTTTTTCCATCTTGATGCTTCACAATGTGTATCACTTCATCATTACACCTAAATCCATCTCTGCCACTAATGTCTGTTCATCTCTCTTATGTTATTTTGTTATGCTGTTAAGGTCTAATATATATTCTGTTTGAATGAGAGTTTAATTTCTATTTATCATTAGATATTAGTTTATATTATGTTTTTATTTTATTTATTACTATTATTCTTTATGCCATTGTATTGGTTGCTTTATAGGCACCACCCAGAGTAGCCATTTGCTTGATGGGTGGGATGAAAGTCCAATATCTCAGGAAAAGTTCAGCCACACACAGAATCCCTTTCTAAACATGAGTTGACATTTTTTGCTAGGTTAAACTGATTTAAACACTCAAAAGTTTAGATTGGCCTAAACAAGAACCTGATTTCTGCTCTGAAGACTTTTACCAGGAGCCTGGACTCAGAAATCCTGAATTTTTACTGAAAGCACTCTGCACTGTGGTTTTGTAAAGCAAAAATCCTTTAAATACACCTTACGAAATAGTATAGAGAGGCCCGTGGCACAGTAATTAAAATGCTGTACTGCAGCCAAAACTGTGCTCACTACCTATTTATTTATTTATTTATTTATTTATTTATTTATTTATTTATTTCATATGCTGCCCATCTAGCAACAAAGGTCATTCTGAGTGGTTTACAAGGTTTATACAAATACCTGACATTCAGTCCCAGGAAGCCGGCTTAAGGTTGACTCAGCCTCCTATCCTAATGAGCACCCAGTTTGCTGTTGGCGGGGGAAGGGTGTTTAGCCTGCATAATTAAATTGTAAACTGCCTAAAGAGTGTTTTAAGTGCTATGGGACTGTATATAAGCAGCACATTTTACTTTGCTGATTCCCTCGAGATCAGTGAAAAAATGTCTCCTTTCTGGAGAAATCTCACTCCATTATTTCTTTAAAGCAAACCCATTTTTATCTCCTTTTGTAACAGCTATGGACTTTTATTTACCTGTAATTCTATCTCATCCACAGCATACATTTTATCTTATATCTGGCGAGCCTGTTCCCTGCATGCTCAGCCTTATAACAAAGTCACTTTACCCCCCCCTTTGAAATGTCTTTTTAAATGGGTAATATTGCAGATCCTTCAGCTTGGATTCATTCCAACGTTTAAAAAGTCATGGGGCAACTTATTCTCTTTTAAGATCAATAGGATTGGACTTTTCAATTTATATGATCAATTTTAAATCTGGGGATATTTAGAATTGCTTATTTTGAATGGGAGAAACGGTTTTACTTTTAAAGAAAACCTCAAAACTTAAAAACACTTTGCCCACACTTCACCAAATATAGCATTTAGCAAGAGAAGACTGCCTGGTGTTTTTTCTATACCAAATTTGATATAAATTATGGCACAGCTATAATCAGAAGCAGGAAAGAAAACCCAACATTTATAACTCCATCTGTACTGAAATGGTGGCCAGGTCTTGCCATATGGAGGAAGGAAATCCCACTGACAACCACCTGTTGTCAAAATGCTAACCTGTTGCCAAGAGAAGAGTTTCTTTGGCATTTCTGTCCATTGCAGAGTGATAACTTCATCCGTTTTTCTCTAACAACCAACTCTATTCATACTATTAAAATAAACACTCAGTGTTAAGCATGTCATATGTTCCTAAACCCAAACCTTGACTATTGTTTTTTGTCCCATAGTGTTTTATGATGAGAAAATGGAATAAGCCCAAATTGCCTGAGGATATTCCTAGGAAAAGACTATCATGGTGTCAAATTGCTCCTTCACCTAGAGTTACTAAGGACTGGTTCACACATGCAGACATTTTGCTCATCACACAATGAATCACGTCTGAAGATGTGATCTCACTGTCACCACTAAAAACACTTATGTTGTGAGGAGATAAGGATATTCTATTTGTACTACTAATCAATATTCCCAAACGGCTCAAAGGAACATACATGGTCTTCCACCCAATTGATAGTCTCACAACATTGCTGTGAAGTAGGTAGATTAGGTTGAGAGGTAGTGACAGACTCATTGTCTTCCATTTTAACTCTCAGTTCCGAGGGCCAAATTTTTCCCCCACAGGACTTAATTGCATGTCATACCAACTCCTGTTTTTAAAAACTTTTTTGGAAGCCATGAAGACAGATGGGAGCCCATTACTTCCTTTAAAAGTGAGTTGAACTTCCAGTTCTATCAATGTTTGATAGCAGAAATGAATATTTTTGCACTTTTTCTGATGAGGTCTGTGAGAAAGACTGAGTGAGGCCTGTGTGTAGGGCAGCCATGTGTACTTTAGGGAGAGTCCCTGATGTTGGGAAAGATTGAAGGCAAAAGGAAAAGGGGATGACAGAGAATGAGATGGTTGGATGGTGTCATCGATGCAACCAATATGGATTTGACCAAATTCCGGAAAGCAGTGAAAGACAGGAGGGCCTGAAGAACTCTGGTCCATGGCATCAAGAAGAGTCGAACACAACCTGAACGACTAAACAGCAAGTAGGCACCCTATTGCACCCACTGTGAGTCTCTCTGATCAAGCAGGAAAGGAGAGGATATGATTGTAAATGTATCTAATTAACCTCTCTCATTTCTAAGTAAAATAATTAATGGAGGTCATTTTGAAAATACTCAGATCGCACATGCAGTAACTGCTGGTGAATGGCATGAAAGACATGTCATGGCATGTCAAATTGTCAATTGTTTATGAACTTCAGATATAGGTTAGTCCCATGAGTGGACTTTCTGAAAGCACTCTTTTGTAAAATATTGATTAGAGATGGGCACGAATAAAAAAAATGGTGTTTTGTTTGTCGTTTGTCGTTTAGGGGCCTGCTTTGGTTCGTTTCCGTTTTTTGCGAATTTTTGCAAAAAAAATTGTTTTCATTTTCATTCATTTTGTTACCGTTTTGTTACCATTTATTTCAATTTTTGTGATTTTTTTAGCATTTAAAGCAGTTCAATGTATTGCCGTAACGAAAACGAAACAGACAACAAAATTCTGGTGTTTCTGTTCGTTTTGTTTCATTTTAGAGACAAAATTCATTTGTCGTTTCGTTACATAACGAAATGAAAAAATGAAAATGGAAATGAAAAATTGTTTGTTTCGTGCCCATCTCTAATTGATAGCTGTGAGGCTAGACATTTTGACAAAACTACAATGACCTCTCCTTGCTTTCTTCCTATATATATTTACTTTTGGTAACCTGCAGAAAATATACAGCATGGTTTATTTCAGAGACTTATTATGTGCCATGTTTATTTATTTGATTTATATTCCATTTGTGTCTCTCAACACTTTGTCCCAAGATTTTTTCACAGTCTGGTCCAATATGATGAGCAATGGGGCATTCCTACTTAAATTATGGTAAAAATGTGTAACCATTAGACATGGGCACGACCAGAAAAAATGACGTTTCGAGTTTTCGCTTGTCGGAACGGGTCCGTTTCGGGTCGTTTCCGTTTGTTGCGAAATTTTTCAAAAATTTGTCGTTTCCGTTTGTCGTTTGTCGTTTCCACCGTGATTTAGCGCGATTTGACTTCCCAGAGCATAGCGGCGTCCCGCAATCAGGGCCAACGCTAGGTGTTTTTGCGCCCTAGGCGGCGGGTGGGGTGGGGGGGCGAGCGGGCGGGCGGCAGCCGCAGGCGGGTGGCGGCGCGGGCGGATGGGCGAGTGGGCAGTTAGGATATCACTTAGGAATAGGTTCTGTTCTTGGCTTGCACCCCAAATGTGTGTGTGTGCAAGCAAATTGAAGTTGGGAAAATAGAAAATAAATGGTAGTATATAATATATTTTTAAAATAAATCCACACCTCCCACTCCCAGTCGAACCTCCCCCTTTATCCAATATCAGAAAAAAATCCTCACAAATTGCCAGAGAAGATATAAAGAATAAACTGCTATTCCCTTCAGCAGACAAAGCTGCAGGGAATCAAAGACATTATTTTCTAAATTCAATTCCCTCCCTGCCTGCCTAACTTAAATCCTAAAGCCTCCAGCCTCCCTCCTCAATCTCGATCGAATTACACCAGCACCAGCAGCCAGCCCTCCTCCCTCAACCACATCCATACACCCGACTGCGATTTCTGGAAGGTGCCTCGGCTTTTTATGCCCTCTGAGACATCCAGAAGTGTCAGACAAAAACCTGGCAATGCCATTGGTGGAATGGTTCAAACAATTTGCATGGTCCCATCCCATGCCCAGCCCAAATGGGCAGGTCTAAAAAAATAAAAAATAAAATAAAATAAAATAAAATCAATACGACGTTTTATTGCTATAAAAAACCCACTGCTGCTACTATTAAAATTCAGGCATTTAAAATAAATAAATTTCACATGTTTCAGTGGTGATTTGGTGTTTTTTTTTACCACGATTTCAAAAGAAAAATTGTGGTCGCCATTTTGGATCCCCTCCACCGCATGGCATGGCGAGACGACGAGGATGCCCAGGACAGGAGAAGAGGGGGGGAAGGCCGGGGCCCCCCAAGAAACCACCCCTCTTGTAGGTGGCATAGCCTCAGGCAGGCATATTTTTGCCTGCTTTTTTGGCCGAGAGTCGTTTTTTTTAAAAAAACTTATAAAAACTTTTTCTGTGTTTCGCATTGCGCGATCGCCGCGATGCCACAAACAGAAATGAAAAACCCGACCAAATTTTTCTTTTTTCAGTTCGAGTTTGAGTTCTGATGGCTTAATTATCGTTACCGTTTCCGTTACGTAACGGAAACGATAACAGAAAATGGAAACGACAATTTCGCCGAGTCGTGCCCATGTCTAGTAACCATGGTGGGTGATGTTTTCATATATTAGTTTAAATTAGCGCATGCAAATTTAACAAAAATAGTCCTTGTTTTTGGTGAAGATTGTCCCCCTTTTGCCTGTTCCTTGCCCTCCATGTCTTCCTTTTTCATCATGGCTGTCCTTTGTTTAGTGATGAAACTGTGGCCATCCTACCCAGGGGACACAACTCTCCTACCCCTTCCTTCTCTAACTCTTACCCTACAATGGAACAAAGAAAGAAGAAAACATCAAATCTCTAGCAAGCTATGTACTTATTTTGGACTGGGCCACAGTACAAATGTTTGCTGACTACAACTGTTATGAGATGTGAAGGAAGCTGAACTTCATTTTGTGATGCCTCTTCCAAATATTCTATTCCAATAGTTTTCAACCTGTGGGTCCCCAGATGTTCCTGGACTGCAACTCCCAGAAGTCTTCATCACTAGCTGAGCTGGCCAGGATTTCTGGGAGTTGCAGTCCAGGAACACCTGGGGACCCACCGGTTGAAAGCCATTGTTCTATTCCTTAGCCTGACCAGTCACTGATGCCCTTCCTGTAGAAAAGGAATTTTGCTAGCCTTTTTCTTTTCTGGGGCTTCTGCCACACTGTGGGGCTTCTGTCACACCTCACTGTGTGAACGACATCTTCGCCAGAGAATGGATGTGACATTGTACAAATAACGAGAAGAGGAGTCAGGAATTTCATAAACCAAAATGCCACATGCAAACTTTGCTGGCTACAGATTAAGCTGATATGTTTGAGGTTTGGTTTCAGCCTGAAGCAAACAGACGCTTCTGTGGAATCAATAGTTGCTCAACAGGAAAATCTTTTCATAAACCAAAGTTTACAGCATGAGCCTATGCATATTTACTCAGAAGTAAGGTTCTCTGACTGCAACAGGATTTACCTCCAAGCTGGGATTGATAGCATTGTAGCCTTCATGGCTGATTTTAGCTGTATGTGGGTAGCACTGCAGGTCAAACCTCTGAGCCACTGAGCATGTTGACTGAAAAGTTGGCAGTTCGAATCTTCATGATGGTGTGAGCTTGTCCCAGCTCCTGCCAACCTAGCAGCTTGAAAGCACGTAACAATGTGAGTAGATAAATAGGTACCACTGAGGTAAGAAGGCAACAGGCATCCCGTGAGTTTAGTCATGCTGACCACATGACCACAAAAATACTTCTACAGAAACATGCCAGCTGTTTGGCTTATACATGGAGATAAGTTTGACCCACAGAGTTGGAATGACTGGACTTACAGGAATTGTCACCTCAGTTTTGGTATACAGTGGACTGTCATATAACAAACAGTTTGTATAACATAAAATCTGTACAGCATAAAAAATTCTGGAGATAGGGGAAATTTACTTAACAGAATCGCCTATAGGTACAACATAAAAATGGGCGCGATTAGGGATTACTCCATTTTCAATACATTCCTATGGTAAATTTGTATAAAAGAAAATTTGCATAACGGGATTTCATTTGGAACGAATTAATTCTTTTATACAAGGTACCACTGTAATATATATTAATCCTGTATTGCCACCTTCCCTGTGCTTAGAGAAATGGTTAAATGAAGTATTGTCATTTTATCTTAGAAATAAATAATCCAAACTCTTGAGCTATTGGCTAGCTATTTAGTATGAGTCTTAAAAGATTTAGTATAGATTTTATTGTTGTAACACTCAGTACAACTCTATGCAGGAATACTATTTTAAACAAAGCTGATTTACTTGATGAACAGCTATTATTAAATATTGAAATGCTCCAAGAGCATTCTGAGGCCAGGTCTTTGAAATGTTACTTTATGTGAATACAGCTTTAAAATTTGTTTGTTTGTTTGTTTATAGGATTTGTATACCACACCATGTAGCTCAAAGGCTACTCTTAAGTTCCATTTGTAGTTACTTGAAGGGAAGTTCCATTGAAGGCGGAATGACTTGCTTCTCAGTAAACATGTGTAGGCTTCTGCTATAAATCTTGATTTATGAAGAGATTTTATTGTTGCTTAGCTCCTGACTCTGCAATATTCATATACCTGTCATGCAGAACACAGACTTTCACCAAGCTTGGTCTGAACTGCTACCGGCTGCCCCACACACTTTTGTTTGGCAAGGCCTAAGTAGGATTAGAAGAACAGTCATGCGGTTCTATGCCAAAGGCATTCTCTTTCCAGAGTGGCCAACTAGATGGCTACCAAAAGCCTGAATCCAAGACATGAGTGTAGTCTGTCTGTCTGTGAGCTAGGGCCTGCCTGATCTTATCATTTGACAAAGTGAAATGGACTAAGGGGCCAATGCTAGCCAAGGCAGAGAACTGGGGTGAATAGGATTGCCGGTTTCAGTGTGCCACCTCAGGGATCTGCTCTGCGGAATCTGTTTTTCTTGAGACAACGATCCAGGGTGAGACTGAATGAGCTCATTTTAAAGCCTGTGCACCCACTCTCAACCCATAACTCAGCCTGAAGGAGTTTGTAGGTTGCTCCAAACACATGCCATGTCCAACAGCAGGAATACAGTGGCTTTCACCTCAAGCTCCTCTTCTCCCTCCTGGCTAGTGCTAGGCCATTGCCCCATTTCAAGCAAAGCAAGCTGTGGGTCACTGGTGTCATGATTCGAACCCTGGGAGCAGCAGCACAAAAACTTCCAAGGGCTGAAGGGGCACTTCTCCCAAAAGCTGTCCCCTTCACTTCTTTAAGGTCACACAAGCCATCCCTTTCTAAGTCTCATAGTCTGCACCTGACATAACCTGGCATCTCTACTAGTGATAAAGACCTTCTGTATGATGTGGTGAACATTTTGCGTCCTGTTTATAAACCAGGCAGGCCAGCAAAAGATTAAATGAAAATAGAGTAGGCAGGAAAGAAAATAGCAGAGGAATGAAGGAGTGTTTTTTTCCACTTTGCCATGATTACTCCTACCCTGAGCCCAAAGCAAAGTTCTTTTTACCTCTGGCCTCTCTTTCACAAAGTTCATATTGAAATAACGATCTTAATCCCCAAGAAGCAGCAGTATTTTTGCTGGAGAGCGTTGCACAACTTGTGGTGTGGACGAATGCCATGTCTTAGCCATGAAGTAAGGTTTGACGTAGCTAAAGAACACCAAGTACAATACTACAGTTTATCAAAACCAAGCAGCATAACAATGCACACAGGGCCCTTGCAAATATATCAGACCTTTCAGATTTCAACCTGATAACAACAATACACCACCAGAATATAAGGTACAATGTGTCTCCCTGTCCTAACAAAGAGACGTGGTAATTAGACTTATCCTTCCCACTAAGTTCTTGATCACAAATGCAGTTGACCGGTATGGAGGAAAAGTTAGATTTGCCCCATCGGCAGACCAAGCGGGTCGTGTTCTGGATAACCAAATGCTTTTCTTTATTAATAGTGCAGGACCAGGACTATATGGATGCACGTGGATCTGCAAAGAGGTAGACGAGGCATGGCTTGTGGGACAGAGAGGGCCCTCTAGGAACATTTTTGTGACCCCCCCACAAGTCTCCCTAAAGCCCCCTCCCCATTCTAAACACTTTTAAGAATTCCTCTTTCTTAAACAAAAGTCTGGAGGTCTTTAGGATGATGCACCTCATTTCCTTAAAATAAAGTGATACTCTAAAAAGTATCCTAGACACTGACGTAACTAGGGAAGGGTGGAAGAATGCATTTGCTCCGGGGCACACAGCAATCTGGGGGCACCAGGAGGGGGAGCAGGAGGAGGAAGCCATGTGCCATCCCGCCAGCAGTCCTCCTTTCGCCCTGCTAAGTCTTGGAGATCTTTAGTCAGGGAAAAGGAGGAGAGGGAAGCAGGCAATGTTTTTTTCCCAAGCAGCACCTATGTCGATTGCTCTCCTCCCACCACTAATGCTTGCCGATCATTAGTCCAGGAAAAGGAGGAGAGGGAAGCGTGTGATGGAGGTGCTGCTTGGGGAAAAAATCCCATTTCCTGCTTCCCTCTCCTCCTTTCCCCGGGCTACCAATCTCCAAGGGGGAAATGAGGAGGAGGACGCATGCTATAGAGATTATGCTTGAAAAAAAAAATCCGTGCTTAACAAAAGGAACAGAAAATATCCATTTCTAGGCCCAGGGGGTGGGGAGAGGGAGACACCCTTTCTCAGGATGAGAAATATGGACCCATGGCTGCCAGAGTTGGTCACACCTGCACTACAGAGAAAGAGAAGTTGAAAAGTGCAACGAAGACAGGCCATCTGGCTCACAGTGAATCTAAAAGGGCTACATAGGGAGATCTTCCTTGAAGAAAATTATTCCCATTTCAGGACAAAGGTATGGATTTCAAACAGGGCAGAACTCATAAAACTCAAAAGGGGGAAAATCACATTTCCTTTTTCATTCATTACTCAGGACACACTGGGAAACAGAATTGCACTTTTTATATTGCTGTTTCTTCTACTACTATTAACACCACTACCATTACTTAGATAGTCCTTCCTTATGTTGCTTATATTCTACTGTTTTCCCAGTGAACTCAAGATGACATAGGTGGCTCTCCTGCTCCTTCCCACTTTATCCTCATGGGGGAGAGTAGTGCTCACCTTACCTCTCCCGTGGTGGCGACAAAGAGTTGGAGGAAGAGGAGGAGGGTGTCGCAGCCACTGTGCTTGCCTGCCTGCTTGCTTTGCCACTCGCCAGGAGCATGGCACCAGGAGTGTGCAGGGGCATGGGGGGCACCCAGGTGTGTGTGTGTGTATCTGTGCAGTGGTGATAAAGAGTTGAGAAGTAGGAAGAGGGTGCCGCAACCACCGTGCTCGCACGCCTGCATGCTTGCTTGCTTTGCCACTCACCTGGCGTATGGCAGCGGGAGGGCACAGGGCTTCCTTCTCTTCCTCACTCTCCAGATGTCCCCAGATTTCTGTGCCTGGGACAGATGTACCCTTCTGCCCCCCAGATACACCCCTGTTTCATGCTTGAGTGGGTATTAAGCTGGAGGTCCCAAGTCCCCTCTATCCTCTGTACCACACTGGCTTGCAGGGGTGAAAGTGGTCTCTTTCTTTTCTGTGGCCGTCATCCCACATTTGATTTTTGGCGCCCCCCCCCCGTGGTTATAGGCTCTCCTTTTTTTGATGTCCTAATGGCTAGTTGTTTTCATTCAGAAAGAGGCGACCACTCCCCCTTTCACTTGTCTGAGCACTTTTTCTTGGAACCACCGCTGGGGGCTGTACTTTTCTCCAAGGCTTACAGAGGTGCCTTTAAACAGTGACTCTTCTTTGCTGTGGACATTAAAGGGCACTTTTTATCACTAAGGATGAGAGGACGGGTAAAGCGCCTTTTTGAGAACGCTACCACGTGACTGAAAAAGACGTCTTTTCAAAATAAACACCTCAAATCTGCCGTGAGATAGAGGTTTGTGAGTTACATAAGCCTGTATATTCTATAAGCAGATCATGCCACACTGGCTGGCAGAGAGTAATTTTAACAGAATAGCCAACACAATGCAAGTGGATGGGCAAGCAAAATTTACTTGATTCAAGCATTCAGTCACTGACTAACTTGTGCAGTTTTTCCCTGCTTGAAGGGTATGAAACCATCTGTTATCTAGATAGTCTTGCATAAAATAATATCATTGTGGAAACCCCTACTCCAAAAATCTGTATCTCCCTCCTTTTGATTCTAACTTGGTCCTCCATTGTTCTGGGTTTTGTTTTGTTTTGGCCTTTGAGGTTGGAATTCCCTCTGCATTTCTTAATATGACTCATTCCACCCTCATAATCCACTAGAAATCTCTGTAATGAAAGCATTTCAGTTAGAGTTCAACAATGAAAGACTCAAAATTTGAGTACCAATTGAATGTATACCCTTCAGAAAGGTCTGTATCAGGGTGCAATTACATTGACAAATAATGTAGGAAATTAATGGACTGCTTCTGTGAAATGAAACTGAAAACTGGAGTGCAGGGAATGGAGAAAGGATTCCAGTTTCTTTCCTTTTAGGGCGTTTATACACGACCCCTAAACTCCGGGGCAAATGGCTCCCAGCTCCGGAGATTAAAAATGTTTACCCACCAGCTCCGGAGTTAACAGGAAATTAAGTGCGACCCCGCCCACTTTAGCATGTCCCAGCGCAGCTTTCAGGTACCTGCTTTTTGGATGTGAAAAATATTTGATCCGGTGTAAGGATAGTGAGTGCGGGGCTCTCCTGGCTTCTGTTTGTTGTTTTTCTGCCCCCCCCCCTTTAAGAGATCTGAATGCTGCCGGGAACAGAACGGAGGTAAGCCGGCATTCTTTTCTTTCTTTTTTCTCCCTCCCTCACGCAGCCAGCAACCAGGAAGTGCGGAGGGGGGTGGGGACAGAGGAAGAGCGACGAACCCCTAAGATCTCTGGTCCGAATTTAAGTGGCTAGCGGATCTTAGGGGTCGTGTAAAAAGGCCCTCAATGAATGTGTGTCCACCAGTTTCCAGATCAGTTGTAGTTTATGGATTAATCCTGTTACTCCATAAACTACAAGTTCAGGTTTGTTTTGGGGATGGGTTTCTTTTCTCTCTTTCTGTCGTTGCCTCTTTCTTTGTCTTTCTGTAAATAAGCCTGCTTTAAAGGCTTTCCAAAAACAAATCAGCCTTCAAATTGAAGCTCATGTGTTCCAGCGTAACTGGAGAAGGCAGATGCTGAAATGTTTAAGTATTTCTGTTTGTTCATCTCATGAATGTGTGTGTGTGTGTGTGTGTGTGTGTGTGTGTTCATTTCCACATTATAGTTAGAAGAAGCCTTTAACTATGCCTTTTAAATTTCATTTTTAAAGGTTCTTCCCAGAAACAAGTGCCTTAAAAATAAGTGCCCTCCACTGTGCGGTATAAACAGGAAGCCCTGCAAAGAAGCTTGAACAGAGCTATGCATGTCTGGGTAAAACCCCACCCCAGTCCACCCCAACATATATTGTACTCATTGTTCCTTTTATTCATTATTCAAAGATCATTAGGTTTTGAACAACTGTACAATGGTTATCTCGTCCAATATGCTTGAATCACATATACATGATATTTGACAGCACTGAGTGCCAATCAGATCTCTACATCAAATTCTATTTCCTAAGGTCAAACTACCGTGGATCTGAGAGGGGCAATGTTGTGGGTTTCCTTGCTCAGAAATGTTGACCTGGTTTAATTGCTGGTAGAAGTTGGAGAAAGTAAATCAAAGCATATTTAAACTGGTTAGATCGGTCTTAAATAAAGTTATTCAAAGATGGAACAATCAGTAAGACCAAAAATGGCTTAATGGACCTAACAGAGGAAAGGTGTATTGACCCCCAAAATTTGGGTGTGTGTGTGTGTTCTGCTTCTGGTCTATGATTAAGAGTATTCTGTATGCCTGCTTTCAGTTTCCATTGGGATTTCATGGCCTGAGGGACCATTTTATCAATATATTATTACACTTCTTTCTTGCCTTTCTCCAGTGAGTTCAAGGCAGTGCACATGATTCTCATCCTCCTCCTTTTATCCTCAAAACAACCTCTGAGGCAGGTCAGGCTTAGCAACTGTTAAGGTTATTTATTTATTTATTTATTTATTTATTTATTTATTTATTTATTTATTTAACTGTTATACTGCCCAGTTAGTGCTAGACACTACCTCTGGTCAGTTAATTCTGAAATAGGGATGGGCATTTCATTTCGGAATCAGTAGGTTATGAAATAAACCACACGAGCCCAGGTGGTGCTTGGAACCGGCTGATACAGGCAGATCCAATTGCTTTACCTTTCTCTGTCTTGCGCAGGGTTAAAATCCAACAAGAAGCATGCTGTGATGTCATCTGTGCTAGATCTGTGATGCTGGCTAATCAGGAGCTGTGCAGGGACAGGCATCATCCCGCCTCCCTCTCTGATTGGCCAGCATCACAGATCTAGCACAGATGACATCACAGCATGCTTCCTTGTTGGATTTTAACCATGTGAGAGACAGAGAAATGTAAAGCAATTGGATCTGTGTGTATCAGCCAGTTCCGAGGACCACCTGGGCTCGCATGGTTCATTTCATAACCTACTGGTTCCGAAACAAAATGCCCATCCCTACTCTGAAATGACAAGATATATGGTAATATGACAATAAAAATAAATAATAAAGGGTACAGTAATAAAATAAAAACAAGTCAAAGGATATGTAGGCCAGGTTTCCTGTACCCTACTTTAACTCTTTCATCATCACGCCATAGTAGCTTTGTTCAGAAGATTACAGATTTGTGTTATCCAGCACTTGGGAAAAACTATGGATTTATTTGATATTACTGATTTATAGCCTTTTTTCCTCAGCAAAAAATATAAGTAACCTGTAAAGAGCAAAGTATTACAAATATTACAATGCCAGATCAGAAGTAAAACAGTACACACATTGTAAGCATCATATTTTTAAACCTGTCTTCTGTAATAAATGAGATTAGGGGTTACCACTTAAGAATTTAATTGTAAAATTGGTGAGGAAAAAGCAGTTATACAAAATGTGGTATGTGTTGTCAAGTTCAAACCAACCTATAGCAGCTCTGATACAGCTTTCAGGTGAGATATTTGAGGAGCCTTTTACCAATTCCAGTCCCTCACCAGTGATTTTTCATTGTCAAATGGGAATTTGAACCCAGAATCATCACTCTATCTACTACACTACAGTGGGGATTAATTATAAGAGTTAGGCTTGGATAAAGTAAGTCTGCTAGGAATAAACTAGAAGTGAGCTCAGAAGAATTTAGGATATTTCATTGAGGAAAAAACATCCTTGTATGGCTGTGGCGATGGTAGTTTCTCCCTGGGGGTCACAAGGATTCTTACCAAGTATTTATTAAGAACCTAAGGTCATGAAGAAATTTCACAAATAGTCTCATTCTTGTGCCACAAGGGCTGCCTCAATAGAGTGACCGCCTGTTGAGAATTTAACCCCTTAGGACAGTGATGGCAAACCTTTTAGTGACCGAGTGCCCAAACTGCGATTCAAAACACACTAATTTTTCGCAAAGTGCCAATACAGCAATTTAACCTGAATGCAGGTGGCTGTGAAGGGGTGGTCAGGTGCCCACAGAAAGGGCTCCAAGTGCCACCTTTGGTACCCGTGACATTGGTTTGCCAACACTGTCCTAGCAGATTTCTTGCCTTCAGCGCTACAATGAAACAAGTGTTGCTTTTGCTGAGATTTCCACATTTGTGTAAAATTTACAAGTGTTTATTTTCCCATTGTGATCCTAAGCACACATTCAGCAAGTACAAAAGGACATTTAGACTTTTAGCAAGTACCTGTCTGGACAGTTAACCTTGAAAGTGTACCACACAGGAAGGCCAGTGCAGGAGATACATGAGATACATACAAGTCAATGTTGAACAAACTTACACTTGTTTCATCAGGGTTCACCAGGATGCACATAAATTGTTGATGCAGATCTTGATGCTGAACATAAAAAAGTCCACAACACTTCTTGGTGGTGTGGGGACATGGCAGGAGGGCTTAATTGGCTCACCATTGACTCACCCTTTGAGCCAATAAAGGCTCATCACCCTTTAAGCCCTAAAGGCTTTCAGGGCTGAAGCAAGCTTACAGTTACTTTCATAGTTTTCTCCACTGTAATGAACTGTATTCTATTTCAATTTAAATCTCTTAACATTTCTGTTTATACATATCCACAAGCATATGCAACTGTTTCTCTCTCCCCTCCCCCTTTTGGTTATAAATTCCCATGCGTGTGTGTGGGGGGGTGGGTGTGCAAATTGTAAGTGGATGCTGCATGCATGAGGGAATGTTCCCTCACATCAAAAATCCTCAGCCTGTAGACAGTCTAGCCTAGCTTTTTTCTATGACATGCTTGTTCTTTCTTTAGGTAAGACTAGGTTTGCATTGGTGAGTCAAATATAAGTTGCAACATAATGAGTTTAATTTCTCATGTTGTTCCAGGGTAAAAGATATGACCTAGAGGTGAATGGCTTCATGGATCATTAATCCTGAACCATCTAATCTTTTGTTTATTTCCCTCACTAAAGACATTTCAAAGAAGTTAAGCTTCACCCTCGCCTCTGTAGAAATAAAATATAAATAATATTGTGAGATAAACAAAAGACCAGCAGGACTTTGTTTAAACATTTAAATATATACAGAATGTGTTGCTTCTGGAGTCACGTTCTGGGATTTCCCCCTGGTTGGTGTTTCTTTGTGCAAGAGGGTGTTCTTAGACCATCTTGATTCTTGCTGTTGGTATCATCAACATTCAGGCTGCCCTATGCTGTGTAAAACTTGGCATCCCTTTTCCTACAAAGTATTTTGAAGGGTTTGGATTAGGGTTTGGACGTAATGAAAAAGGCTGATTTGAATCAGGCCTGCCCTTTCTGCTCTCACTGTGGCTTTCCCCCCCACCTGATGCTGGGGGGGGGGGCTTTTACATTTTCAGTCTGGAACAATTCAAATAGATTTTCCCCCATGCGAATAGTTGTGATACATTCTTGTATCATGACAGGAGTTGTCTCTGCAGGTGGTGTTTTAGCAGTTGGGATGATGTTCAGGAACACATCACATCCCTGAATTCTTTCTTCTCCCTGATTATCCTTCAAAATATTTTAATACTGTAATTTTAAATTCTTACATATATTAGATTAGTGTTAGATCACCCAATCACTTTATTTGTGGACCCTCCTTATTATTATTCCTCTTACTGACATCCATGAAAGGATCAGCAGAGGCAGGACCAGAGGAAGGAAGGAAGGAAGGAAGGAAGGAAGGAAGGAAGGAAGGAAGGAAGGAAGGAAGGAAGGAAGGAAGGAAGGAAGGAAGGAAGGAAGGAAGGAAGGAAGGAAGGAAGGAAAAGGAAGGAAACGAAAGGGGCTTAAGCTAGAATATGAATCACATTGTGTCCATTATGAACAGTTAACTCCCAAATCATTCTGTAGTCCATGTTTGAGTACTGTGATTTCAAATATAGTACATGCTGCAAATCAAATCATAGTGAAGGCAGATCACTCCAATTGGTCTTTTCTCTTAAAACCAAGGTCAAAATCATCCAGATTATGTAAAAGATGATCAGTGAAGACAAATGGACGGGAGAGGAGACTAAGGAGAGATAGCACTTTTTTTTCAGATATTTGAGGGGTTTTGTTTTCAACTAATCCAGAGTGAATGACATGCAACAATGGGTTCACATTAAAGGAAGTCAGATTTCATTTGAATATCAGGAAAATAACTTCCTAACTGTTCAAGCAGTGCGGAAATAGAACCAGTTACCTCGAGAGATGGTGAGTGCTCCAACACTGGAGGCACTCAAGAGAAATCTGAACAACCACCTGGCAGATATCCTTTGACTTGTGTCCCTGCCTTAAGCAGGGGATTGGATTTGATGGCCTTGCAGGCCCCTTCCAGCTTCATAACTCTATGATTCTGTGAGAGAGGGAATCAAAGCATATGAAATATGTTATTGAAGTTAAACCTTACAGATACCACAGACCAGCAGAAAGGCAAAAAAAAGGTGCTCCATCAAATCTCATTCTTACTAGAGCAAAAACAAGTCAGTTGAGGTTATCCTGCCATGCATATATGATGAGAATACAGGACCAGACAAAAAACAATATTGCTGAGAAAAGTGATACATGGGGACAGAGTAGGAAAAGAAGAAGAGGGGTTGGTTGACTCAACAAAAAAGTCCACAGATGTTAGTTGGTAATTTAAAAAAAGCTGCTGGATAGTGCCAAGGCAGGTGGAATGGAGAAGATGTCAGGAGACTATGGGAGAACAAAAGCACCAAAGCTATGCTAACATCAAGTAAGCCCATCCCCAGTCACAAAGCGAAAGCAGTGGTTAAATGTCTGTACTGAAGGCAAAACTGTGCTCACAACCTGGGGGTTCAATCCCAGGTAGAAGGCTCATGGTTGACTCAACCTTCCATCCTTCTGAGGTAGAAAAATGAGTACCCAGCTTGTTGGGAAGGGGGATGTGTAGCTTGCATTACTTTTTCAGTCTGGGACAATTCAAATGGACTTTCCCCCTGCATCACCTGCCCTCCTTGGAGGTCTTCTGCCTTGGAGCCGTTGGCCTGGACTTGTGGCTGCCCTGCCTGTGAGGATGAGCTCTGAATGGGAAGACCAGCAGCAACATCATAGGATGGACTGGTTGCAGCCGTAGACTGCCCTGCTCCCCCTGTTGCCTGGGGGGGGTTGTCTGGAGTTGGGTCAAGGGATTGGGCCCTTCTGGATGCATCCTGGCCACAGTGTGCCCCATTTTGCCATCTCGGACTCCCACCACTGGCTTGGGTTATCCCGCGTTCATCTAGGGCTGCTGAGTGGGTCTGCTTGGACTGATTGTCCACCACGTACCCTGGGAGTAGTTTTTGTTACCATCTCTCTACTATCCCTCCTGCCCCCCACTCACCATCTGGTGCTAGGAGCTCGGCATTTAGTTTGTTGCTTATTAGTTTTTTTCCTCTTTTCTCTCCTTATCTATTGTTATTTTATGCTTATCTTGTTTTGTTTCATGATATTGTTTTGATAATTTTTGTTATATTGTTTCACTATTATTGTTTTATTTATATTGTATTGTATTACTTTTCCATTGGTCATTGTTTTATAATATCTGTATACGTTTCCCTGGTCCCCCCTTGGTCGCCATGCTGGCAGGAACTCTTATTCCAGTGGTGTCTGGCCGTGGGAGGTAAGCTAGATCCAGGGTGATTAGGCGGGTAAGAAGAACTTGGGCCAGGCAATTGGTGCCTGTCACCTGTTCTGATCACCCTGCTTGCCACCACATACTGGGAAGCCACTCCATCAGTGCCTCTGGCATGGCCTGTCTCTTGGTTAATTCCAGGTCGGTCCATAACAAAATCCCTATTCTTCATGATGTCATAGTGGATGCCCAGGCCGACCTGGCCTGTATCACCTGGGTGGGAGCAGAGGGAGGGGCTTCCCTATCCCTGCTGTGCCCCCCCATTTCAGGTCCAGAGTGTGGGCAGGCCAGAGGGGCAGGGGGCGGGGTGGCCATCATTTACAGGGATTCCTTTTATATCAGCAGATCTGTGGCATTGGTGTGTCCAGGGTTAGAATGCCTGCATTTATTGGTGGGTCAGTGGGACAGGTTTGGCATTGTGCTGGTGTACCGTGCTCCCCGCAACCC
The DNA here is from genome assembly GCA_029282475.1 of Phrynocephalus forsythii. Taxonomy (NCBI): domain Eukaryota; kingdom Metazoa; phylum Chordata; class Lepidosauria; order Squamata; family Agamidae; genus Phrynocephalus; species Phrynocephalus forsythii. The sequence continues at coordinate 125,408,586 of JAPFRF010000001.1, read as the reverse complement.
AGCACAATCCCTTCCAGAGCTCACTGAGTTCATCTTGGCGGCTCTGTTGAGGTCCCCCCGCCTGGTGGTGGTTGGGGACTTCAATGTGCATGCCGGGCGTGGGCTTTCAGGTGCAGCTCTGGACTTCATAGAGCCGATGGCCTCCATGAACCTGTCCCAGCATGTTGTTTGTCCCACCCATACTGCTGGCCACACCCTGGACCTGGTTTTTTCCTCCATGTCCACAGAGTCTAGTCTGAGGGTTGGGGACATTGTTCCCCTGTCCGTGTCATGGTCAGACCACTATCTGCTGACCTTTTCCCTGTTGATTGCTACCCCACCCCGGGGGAGCCTAGGCCCCTTGTTTGGGCCTGCCCCCGAAGGCTTCTGGATCCTGCTCGATTCTTAGAGGCCTTTGGGGAGCTTCCTGACGGACTGGCTGACGACCCAGCGGAAGCTCTGGTGGATAGGTGGTAAGAGGGTGCCACCAGGGCTGTTGACTGGATCGCCCCCAAGCACCTTCTTTGCTGTGGAACTTGCTCCTCGCCATGGTATACGGTCTAGCTGAAAGCGATGAAACAAGAATGAAGAAGGCTTGAGTGCAGATGGAGAAATGATTGGTCGGCAGCTGATCGGGCTGCAGTTAAGGCTTTGACCAGGCGCTATGTCCATGCGATCAGGCAGGCTAGATGATCTTTTGCTTCCCTGAGAATTGGTGCAGCCTCGAACCGCCAGGCTGAATTGTTCTGGGTGGTTCGAGACCTCACCAATTCTGGTCTGCCTAGGCCTCCTCTTAGTGATTTCATTAGTGAGCAATTTGCAGCCTTCCTTAGATCATAAATTGAGGCCATCCATACCAATCTGGACTCTGGTTTCCCTAACCTCTCCTTTAGTATCCCAAGCACCATACCCCCTCGGTCTCATTGCTTGGTTGATTTTGGACATGTTTTTCTAGCAGAGGCCTCCAGGCTTTGGCTGATTGTCGGATGGCAGCCTCCCCTTTCAACCCTTGCCCATCTTGGCTCATCAAATCTGCTGGAGGGAGCATGCCGGAGTGGGCTTCAGTGATTTCCACTGCTTCCTTCAGGGAAGGGATTTTTCCCTCTCACCTGAAGGAGAAGGTGGTGAAGCCCACACTAAAGAAGGCCGGGCTGGCATTGGATGATCTGGCCAACTACTGTCTGATTGCCATTGTTCCCTTCATGGGCAAGGTCATCAAGAGGGTGGCTGCTGTCTGGCTTCAGTCATTCCTGGAGGAAAATCACATCCTTGACCCATTCCAGTCCAGGTTCAGGCCATTTCAAGGGACCGAGACTGCCCTGGTTGCACTGCAAGATGACCTCCACAGGGAGGCCAACAGGGGGTGCTCTACCCTGTTGCTCCTCCTTGATCTGTCAGCGGCCTTTGATACCATCAACCACGTATCCTGCTGGGACGACTCACCGAGGCAGGAATCAGGGGAATCTGTGTTCTGCTGGTTTCGATCCTTCCTTGGTGACAGGCCCCAGCGAGTTCAGCTGGGGGATGACTTGTCAGAGAGAGAATTACAATAGCCCACATTCACAAACCAGATTTTTTAAAAAAGAATTGAGTTTCCTGCGGGGTTTTTTAATTATTACATCACCAATGCAATTACTTTGCCATCCTTTGCAAGTGGTGAGTAAAGAAGCAATGGGATATTCACCATGTGGGGTTGCTTTTTGGTGGTAGCAATATAGTTCTGATAACATCTTGGGAATTGCTTATGAGTAATAAAAAAAACCTCTCTTCAGCTTTGTCATCCCACAGTTTTAATTGCAAGTGCAAAATCTGTGCTTCTTCAGCAGATGAATCTATCTTGAGACAATCTGCACTTAACATTTAAATTGGCAGCTGAGAAATGATTCTATGGAAATCTCATGTTATGAGAGATGTTTTTAAATGAAGAGCTGAGTTTTAATTTGTAGAGACATTGGGAAAGAAAGGAGGAGAAAATGTTAGGGAGAATGAGGACATTTGCCTCTGCAAATCCGTACTGCTATGCCTATTTTATTTTCTTATCATGAATATGTATTTCAAGTAAAACCACATAACTGGAGAGGTCCAAGATAATGAATTGTGGCATAACTAAAGATGGGAGGGCCTGGGGAAAAAAACAGAAAATTTGGGGCTGGGGGGGATTCCTGGTTTTCCCCAAAAGCCATTTCCTCCCAGGAAAAAAATGGAAAAGAAAATATCTTCTTCTTTCTCGGCACATATTCCAGATCTTAATTTTCAAGTAAAACCAATGCCCTGAACAAAGAGCTGTTCATGACCAAGCAGAAACTGATTGACACCGAGGACAAGAAGAAATGTCTGGAAGAGGATCTCAGTTTTCCTCTCATCTTTTCCCACTTTGAATCCTTCTTCCATCTCCCTTCCATGGTAGGCATTTATTTTCAAACTTCTATCATACAGCAACCTGTTGGCAACCCCCGCCAGAAAGCACTTTGCGATCCTTTGAGGGTCACAACCCTCAGAGTGGGAACCTGAAATCTAGAAACTGATAATATGAGAAATTATAACTATCATCTTATCAACCAGGATCTGCTATGCCACTGTTTTTAAGTGGACTGATCGAATAAGGTTTCTGTTAAGAGTGGTACTAATGAATATTCACATCACCAGTAACATGCCTCTGCTTCCTTGCATTGTAAGGATTGTTGCTCTTAAAGCAAAAGCAAAAGTATAGTCATTTCTGTGCACTGAGCCAGGAGACATAAGTAAACTCACCCAGTTGTAGCATTGACACCAATCTTTTCCTGACCTTGTTCTCATTTATTCATTCACCTTTTGTGGACGTTGTAGATTGCATTTGAGGTCTGTTTTGGTTTCGGAGGCCAGGTTTTCCCTAGTCCGATGTTGTAAAGATTTGGTGGACCAAATCTTTAATTTATGAATTGCATATTAAAACAGTATTTGCCAATACAGTGCTCCCCAGAGGTATTAGACTACAACCTTCATTATCCCCAGCTAGCAATAGTGATGCTGCTTTCTGTCGACACTCACCACTCTCATTCTCACTGGGATGATTCTGTAGAGTTTTCCCATGTTTCCCGTTTGTCCCTTTGGGCATGGAACATAGAGAATCCCTCAAGCCTCCTCATCCATCCCATATTCCCATTTTAGTTGCACAAACAATGGCAGCCACAACCCCAGTTCAGATGATACAGGAAATATGTTTTTGTTGCAGAAGTACATGACTGTTCTTGAGAACTCATGTACAAGATACATGTAACTCAGATTCTTTCCAGGCTGCTAGTGATTTCAGTGTGAAGGTCCCATAATATGTTATCTGTTGATTATAAAGCTATTAAACAAATATGGTGACTGTAACTGGTGAATCACTCCAATCTGGATATTTTCATTGGATCACATAATACAAATCTGATTAACTTTATTTGTTGTTGGGAAAGTCTATGTTAAAGTGATTAAAATAATTAACAGTGATGAAACATGCTGACAAAAACAAGGTGTGGGTAATACAAATTGTGAACTAGGACATGGCAGAAATAATTTTTTCAAAAATCACCAGGCTTATAACAGCAGGAAATTGTGCTTCTTTCCTCAAAATTAAAAACCCTGGAAGTGGCCCAATATAGTCACACAATATCATGCCCGCATTGCCAGCAGAAAAAAAATCCAAGCATTGCATTACAAAAGGCAGCCTGAAATGGTGATAACACTAATGGCAGAAATCAAGATGGTTTACAGCAGTGGTTCTCAACCTGTGGGTCCCCAGATGTTCCTGGACTGCAACTCCCAGAAACCCCTTCCAGCACAGCGAGTCGTGGAGGCTTCTGGGAGTTGCAGTCCAGGAACATCTGGGGACCCACAGGTTGAGAACCACTGGTCTACAGAATACCCTCTTCTGCTTGCTACCATTCAGGAAGTGACATTGAGCAAGGGAAAATCTCAGGGCCTTTTTACACGACCCCTAAGATTCGCTGGCCACTTAAATTCAGACCAGCGATCTTAGGGGTTCGTCGCTCTTCCTCTGTCTTCCTCTGACCCCACCCCCCTCGGCACTTCCTGGTTGCTGGCTGCCTGAGGGAGGGAGAAAAAAGAAAGAAAAGAATGCCGTTTACCTGTGTTTTGTTCCCGGCAGCATTCAGATCTCTGAAAGGGACAGGGTGCAAAAAAAGAACAAACAGAAGCCAGGAGAGCCCCGCACTCACTATCCTTACACCGGATCAAATATTTGTCACCATCAAAGACCAGGTACAAGAAAACTGCTGTTTGGTCACGCTTAGGTGGGCGGGGTCGCATTTAATTGTCTGCAAAGTCCGGAGCTGGTGGGTAAACATTTTTAAGGTCCGGACCTTGCAGCCATTTGGGAAAATCTCAGAAGATGAGTCCCAATAGATGAGTTAACCACTTCTCTCCAAAAGATAAAGAAATAGTCAAGGCTATTTTCAACAAGTGCAAATGGTAGAGTTTTTAAGTCATGATTTCTTGTTGGAGGCACTCCTGTGTTTTGAGTTGTCTCATGGAATGTTGTGTTAGCTGTAACACAGTATCTGTAGCAATAATTACTATCCTTCCAGTTATCAATGAAAATTTGGTTAGTTTTTTTCTGAATTAAAGTTTTACCTGGGAAGACTTAAAGAGTTTGTTGTTTCTGAACTATACAGATTAAGTTTATGAACAAATATTGATTTGTGGATCATAATTTAGCAAATGGCCTCTTAAATGAAACACTGGAACTGTCAGTCTTGCTGGATAAAGAGGATTTTCCACAACATGTGGGGTGGATTTCTTTCTTTTTCTGATATAATGACGTTGCCAGTCTTGTAGCTTAAATGTATAAGATAGGTTAGTCAAGGATACCTCTCAAGTAAACAGCTGTGTTTATGCATAAATAAACTTTGTATTATCATATGCTTGATTCAGAATTGTGGGTACAAAATCAGATGCATTTCCACATTTTTGCATGTCTTACCATATATTAACAGCTTGTTTATCTATGGATGGAATCGCATCAGTGCAATAAACCTGGAATAATATGAATAATATTATCTGGGTGGGATAGCAAGGATTGGGTTCATTTAATGTGTGTTTTACTGAGTGATCATAGATCAGGCATGTCCAAACTTTGGCCCTCCAGATGTTTTGGACCACAACTCCCATAGTCCTTTGTCATTGGAAACACAGGCTTGGAATTCTAGGAGTTGTGGTCCAAAACATCAGGAGGGCCAAAGTTTGGACATGCCTGTCATAGATGTATTTTACATTGAACAGTAATAGAAATAAAAGAAGACCTTTCCAAGAAATATTCCCAAGGTGAAACATTTTCACCATCAATAGCCCAAACAGAAAATTATAACTTTGAAACTAGACTTTGGATTGGCACCAACTTTGGCACAGATGTAGCAGACAGTCTGCTCTTGCTCTGTGCCCAATTTGTTAAAGCTTGTTAAATGGTTTTCAAGTTCTGATATTTTTTTAAAAAAATGTCAAAGTGTTTTCCCATTCAGAAATAGCCCAGCGTGACATCCCAGGATTTAAAATAGGTCATGCAATTTTAAGTCAAATCAGGAAACCTTCAGTGGCATAAAATGAAACAAGAACAAAAGCATCAAATTATGGAATAAAAGTCTAAAAGATAAATAAAGAAAGAAATGAAGGGGAACAGATTAGTGGCCACCCTTAGTCCTGGAGGTCTCATTAATGGTATATAGCACTTTGGCCAGGTATTCTGCCACTGATTCCGTCAGTTTGCAGTTAGGATATAATTTAAAAAGCCCAATCTTGTTTATCTTGAAAGAAAATGGTTGTCTACCCCCTTTTTTAAAATTCGGAAATAATCCAAGCTGAAGGGGCTGAAATATTGATCCTCAAAAGATGTTTTTCAAATGGGGAAAATACTGATTTTGTTATAAACTGAGTATGCATCATACAGGCTTACCAGGTGGACAATACAGTGGGTGAGGGAAAATTACAAGTCAGCAAAATGCCAAGGCTATTATGGAAGGAGTAAACAAAAACAAACACAGCTTTACTTTAAAGCTTTGGCATTTTGCTGACCTGTAGCTTGGACCCAGGCCATTTTGTGCTTTGTGGGTTAAGATGCTGACCTTAACCTACAAAGCACAAAATGGCCTGGGTCCAAGCCACCTCAAAGATCGAATCTCACAGTATGAACCAGCTCGGGTGGTTTTAAAGTTCTTCTAAGATGCCTCTTTTAATTCCCTGTTCTTAACATGAATATGTCTTATATGTTCTGGGCTGTATATTTCCCCTCATTATTGTAAGCCACCTTGGGTCCTTTTCCAAGGAGAAAGGTGGGGTAAAAATATTCAAAATAAAATAATAAAATAATAAATAAAATGATAGAGCCACAGTCCCCCAGAAAGGAAGATATTTTGCCACGTATCTCCAGGGAATTAGCATACAATATTGTAAGTGTATTGAAACTATTTTTGCATTATAAAATCACAGAGCAGTGTGTTTGCCCTAGCCACGGCTGCTTTCAGGAAACATCCCCTCTCGATTTATGAGACCTGACTCTTGCCACAAATCTTCAGCAGCTTCAGGTCAGGAGCAATCTGAACTGTTGAGCCTGTATATCAGGACCCAACTGAGTTCTTCCTGGACCAACAGGGATTCTGTGTCTGCTCATAAACATATAAAAAAGGATAAGTAGAAAAGAACAAATTTTCAAACGCTCACTTGTGAAATTATTGGCTTTTGTTTGTGGCTTGGGATAGTCTTATTCTATGTTAGAACAGCTTTGGTGCCTATATACTGTCATATTCCTGTCAGTTCATATAAACTGATACCTGAAACTCTTTCTAAGGTGGTTACTTTACGTCCTACTTCATTCCGTGATTATGTTCATTCCGTGACAATGTTGTTCGCGGTCACGTGGTTTTGTCCCTGCTCAATCCCTGTTTTCGTTTACCCATGGGCGTGATTACTTGTCTCATGACAACTGTTACTTCATGTCCTTGTTTCTCCAGGGAATGCTAATTCCCTGGCTTTGTTTAGCCTTTTTTTATTGTCAGGCTTCCATTTTTTGATATTTCTAATCCCCGCTGTGGGTGGGTGCGTGGGCTGTCTCGAGAAGCCCAGCAGGAGGAGCCAGGCAAGCCCTCATCACTTGCCATGGGCAAGCGGTGGCGGTGGCGGTGGTGGCATGGGCAGTGTGTGAGACACCCTTACCCTGAACTCAGCAGGCAAGCAGGCAGGCAAGGAGATCTCAGCCCCGCCTCTGGGACCTGAGGAGGATGGACCTATGCCTGACAGTGGCTCTCCGCCTTCTCCTGCAGGGACAGGCGGGCAGCCGAGCCTGGCCTAGAGCAGGAGTTCCAGTTGGCTTTCTCTGTTGTCAGAGTATTCCTAGAGTAAAAGGGGGAAACAGCCATTGCTGTTGCTTCACGTCCCTTGTCTCGGAACAGGAACTGGGAACAAAGTGTGGCAACAGAATTCCCCAGCTCAGGGGCAGGTACGGCTCGTCACACTCTGTTCCTGGTTCAGGGGGCGTGGTCGGGATGAGATTCTGCTGTCACGCTATGGATGTGAAGTAACCTTTTTTCGTACCAGTCCCAAGCAGGACAGCAGAGAGGGGCATGAAGTAATGGCCTAAGAATATGACAGAGCTTTATAGACATCCAGGGAAAAATCAGAAGCCGATGTTTATCACAACTGTCAGTGTTACTCAATAAGAATATTTTGCACTTTGTCTAATTTTTTTCTTCTGAATATCCTTTCTTATTTGTCCCATACAAGACAGACAAACTAAATGTGCAAGAAAATCTCTTTCTGCCTTTTATTGAATAGGCATAATAAGCAATCAGATATAAACATAATATACTATAATCTTTTCAATATCCATGAAGCTTAATGACAAAAGGTAATACAGTGGTACCTCTACTTACTAGTCAAACAACTCATAAGTAGAGCAGGTGTATCTAAAAAAATCAAAATAATAAATAAAAAATTAAAAATGTAAGTAGACCAGACCACATCTAAAATTTGTAAGGCAGCAGTTAAAACGCAAACAATTTTCCACTCTTAAGTCGAATTCCTCATAAGTAGAGCTGATCGTAAGTAGAGGTGCAACTGTACAATGTTATAGAAATATTACTGTGAAAAATTAATGAGCTAAGTGAAAAATAAAAGTATGGTAACTACGCTAACAACACTTAAAAACAGCTCTAATAAAACTTTAATAGTTGCTTAAGAATAAAATAATACAACTGTATCTAAAGTGTTACAAAATATTGAATAAAAAGTATTACAAAGGCATATTTTATAAGTTATAGAAGTTTCTCTCAGTTTAGACACATCTTGAAATGTATTTTAACAAACTAGGTTATTAAAAGTCTAGTCTAGAGCATAAGCAATTAGAAAATTAGCATTTGTGGGGAAAAATTTAAGCAGCAGAGTTTTCTCCATTCTAATAGGGTTTTCCTGCCATCCTTTGCTCTTGCCCTGGTTATTTTTTTGAGCCATTATTTATACCTTAATGTCCCCTTATCAGTTATAAAAAATTTTTTTTTTCAGGGATTGGGGGTTACAATGCCTGGAGAACCAAGATAATTTTCCAGATGGAGAATTGGTTCCTCAGGATGTACCTGAACAATATTACAGTATTGGAATTTCTTCCACCATCCATACGACATAAGGCTTGTTTGGTGACAAAATGTGTGGGTTTGCATACCTTTTGCCATTTTGTTTCAGTTGTTTCCAGGGGGCAGAGTTGAGTGCTTTCCTTTTAAGTTTATTTCCATGGGCAGAACCTCCTGGTCTGAAGCTTTCAAGCTCCAGACACATGGGACAGAAATGTGTGTACAATAGCTCTGCAAGAGAAGTTCCAGCCTGGAAGTTTATTTCTTTCATATTTATTAGAGAGTTTCATAGGGCCTTTTAAAGAGAGATTCGCAGCCATTTAAATTCTGGACCAGAATCTTAGTTTATATTTCCTCTGTCCCCACCCCCTCCACACTTCCTGGTTGCTGGCTGCCAGGGAGCCATGTACTCCGTTCTGTTCCTAACAAACAGGGATGAAGGCAGAAAAACAACAAACAGAAGGAGAGGAGCTTTGTCCTTCCCTGGAAGACCCATTAGTGTTTCTGAGGAATACCCTGTTTTCTGTGTTAACTCCGAGGCTGGTGGGTAAACATTTTTTAATCTCCGGAGCTGGGAGCCATTTGCCCCAGAGTTTGCAAATTCCCAAAAAAATGAAGGATGAAGCAGATAGTGGCAAAACGTCTGTTCCCCCAAGGCAGTTTTCTGGGAAACAGGGATGAAGGGAGAACAGGGAAGGAGCTTGTCCTTCCCTGGAGATGGTTTCTGTTCTCTCCTGAGGCTAAGGCATCTTCTAGCATACCTTTGCAAATTCCCAAAAAAATGAAGGATGAAGCAGAGAGTGGCAAAACGTCTGTTCCCCCAAGGCAGTTTCTGGGAGGAGAGGCAGAAGTTGCCAGATGGGTTCTCTCTCTCATCTGTCTGCTCTGCTGATTCCCCCTCTCTCTCTCTGAGATCTGAGAAACTTTATCTCCTCAGAAGAGTTTAATAGCCTTACACATTCAATTCAATAAGTAAATACTAACCTGCTGTTACCATTTTTAAAGTAGCATGGATTTCACACACACACATTGCAACTATTTTCTCAGACTGAAGTAGCAAAACAGCTCAATCCCACAAGAAAAGTGTCTAGTTGATAAGACTCAACTCATAGAGAACCTCACTTGGATGACTGAGACTCTCCAAAGATGTAGTAGTGTGTGTATTTGTTTCAAATTTGCAAGGCTTCATTAATAGCAATGATACCCTTGCAAATGAAATAAATAAAATAAATAAATAAAGTCCATCTAATGTGCCAAAGACATATATCACCCTCAGACAGATATAATGTACCTGCAATTTTCTCTGAATTCCTTAAAAAACAACTTAAGTTGTAGCTAGTGTGTTAATTGCCCTTTATACATATTCCAACCAGTCATGGAAGCAGTGAGAGTAGCAGAGCTGAGGAGAAACTGGGTACCATTTCTTTTTTTCTTTCTTTTCTTTTCTTTTCTTTTCTTTTCTTTTCTTTTCTTTTCTTTTCTTTTCTTTTCTTTCTCTTTCTTTCTTTCTTTCTTTCTTTCTTTCTTTCTTTCTTTCTTTCTTTCAAATGCTGCTGATCCAGGACAGCAAGGCAATCAAGGGGGAGGAAAGTGGGATGTATTAGCAGAGGGGGGGGGGAGAGAGAGAGAGAGAGAGAGAGAGGGGGGAGTTTTAAGGTAGCTTTGCTCTAACTGTCCATTCTACAGATCAAGATGGCTAGAGCAGAGCTACCTTAAGCTGAAAAAAAGGATGAACTGTAAACTTCCTTCTGTCTTCCTGCCAATTACTTGTTGTTGTCATTGTTGTTGCTGCTCTTGCTGCTGCTGCTGCTGCTGCTGTTATTAAGGGTCACAAAGTTATTTTCATTCATCATCCTGTGGGCAGATGGTTTTTATATGAACTTCTTCTTAGGCTACACCTAAAATTCTGTCAGAACCTTTTGAATTCTCAAGTGCAATGTGCCTAATGTATTTCAGATTATTATATAAGTGATTGTGTTATGTTGCTTCATTCTTACACAAGCACCTCAGAGGAAATTTAATTTCTTAACAAAAATACCTAAGCCAGAGAATGTGTTGTTTTAATTTGAGTTTATAGACGATATTTAGAATTACATGGCATCTCTGTGACCATCTTTATTTGATATACACAGTAAACAAAGGACAACATATTGTGCTTTCATAAATAGTGGAGGTGGACAAAGGAGATGGACATTGGTCTCTGCTTAGAAAACTGGAATGCTCAACATATAATTGTTTTGAGACTAGTTTGTCTCCTGATAACAAAGTGGCTGGCCATTGAAGTACTGTTTAAAGCAGATAAATGCAACTCCATCATGTTTTGTAACAGATGATGGACTTTTGTAACTGTCCAAAAGGTTTTGAAGGCATCCAGGCAGATGCCAAAATCCTGTGGCAAATCTTTCTAAAGAAAATTTACTTTAAAAAAACTTTCTTTTGTCATTTTTCTCAGCATATTGAAAGTATGTCCCCTATTCAGGGACACCTTTATCCACTTAAACAGCCCTGCATTATTTTGATGTCAAAATCATTCCCCCTGTTCTTATTATATCCCATTGGTTACATTTCATTAAAGGTTTCCCTTCACCCCAGTAATCATTTTAGTATGCTTTCTGACCTTTTCCAGTTCCACTTAATTTCTTGAGATGCTGTCTCTGTTGTACACAAGAATAGGTGTCTTACTATTGTTTTGTCACTGCTTATAAAATTGGCAGATTTTCAATCAAAATCCCTAATGGAATTGGCCTTCTCTGTCTCTGAGACACCTTAAATAGCTGTCAAATCTCTTTCCTTTAATAACTTGAGCCCATTAGTTGATAGATCATATTTGGATTTTTTGCCAATATGCATTACTTTACATTTGGTTACATTAAAACGCATTTGCCATTTCTCAGCCCACTCCCCACAGTTTGGAGACTCCTCCTGGAGCTCTTCAAATGTTCTTGACCAATGGAAAATTTTGTGTCATCTGCAAACTTGGCCACCTTGTTTATCCCTGTTTTTTAGAGAACAGATTGAAAAGCACCGGTCCCAGGACCATTAGTCATATGGCACAGTTAATGGAACTGAAATTAAGGACAACACCTGCCTGGGAGAAAATGATTTCAGAGTAAACAGGCCCCATCCATACCTTGGATGCAGCATTCTTTGGTGAAAGTGTCAAAAGCTTTTTGAAAATGATAGACTATATCTTCTTCACCCAAATCTTGTTGACCTTTTCAAAAATTCTAACAAGTTTGCCCAGTTCACTGTTCTTGATGCTGATTTTCTCCAGGGTTTGTTCTTTTAAGAGATTTAAGATTTTTTTGATGAGGCCTAAAATCTTCCCAGACAGATGCAAATAGATCCTGTAGTTTCAAACCCCCTCCTCCTAACATTTTAAAAATTGGTTCATCCTTCAGCCTCCAGAGGTTTGAAGAGAAAGTGGTTTGTCTGCATCATTTCTCATTCCCTAATAACCTGGTTGGATGCCATCTGGGCCCGACTTGTTAATCCTCAATTTATCAATTAGTCCCAAAACCTCCTCTTTTTAACCTGTATTTGATTTAATTTTTAGTCAAGCTGCCCAGTGCCAAGCTGCCCCGGAATATGAGTCAAGGTCCTCTTCGTGAAGACAGACGCAAAGAAACCCTAGAGAGGATTGCTCTGCAATGTTGAAATCAACCTGAACAGCCCCTTATCATCCCTCACCATCAGAGGCATCATTCATCATTTTCATTCAACATATTTAAAGATCATTTATTATTATCATTTATCATGCTAGGCATGGGTTGCTCAAAGTCATTTCTTTGCCTCCCTTATCATCTTTTTACATTTCTTTTGCCAGAGTTTGTGTTCCTTTTTATTTTCCTCATTTGGGAGGATTTCCATTTATTAAGGACCTCATTGTGTTTAGAGCTTTGTGTAACAACTACAAAATGAGCTCTTCTTTCTTTGTGGTATGCACTTGTGCTGGGCCTCTATTATTGTTGTTTTAAACAGGCTAAGACAGATAAGAGATTGGATTTTCTTCAGTGAGACAGATAATCTCTCTAACTTTTCTCATCTGAGGGAAGTTTGCATGAATAAAAGTTTTTATCTTTGTTCTTTTATACATGTAAACATCTTTGCACTGATCCAGTGTGAGCTTTGGTGTGTGCTGAGAGTGGGTAGTGTTGAGAGTGGGGAGGAGAGGAGTGTGCAAACCTCAAAAGCCATCACATACACTAAAACCGAATTTCTCCTCCTCCATCTCCATTTGCCTGGCAATTTGTGTTCTCTCATGGAGAAACATGGAGGGATTACACTTCCTTGAAACCTGGCACCCTGATTCCTGGCAATCCTACCAATGGGCACCAACAAGAAAGTATCCATACACGATGCCATCATTATTACCTTTGATCTCTTTGACCTTTCTGAAAGATATTAAAATAACAGCCATCAGTCCAGGTGGCATATTTCCAAGATTTCCAAATCAAGAAAGACATAGAGCGAAAAAAAGGAATGGGCAACAAATAAAAGAATGTCAATATGCAACTAGTTGAAAGCATCCATTGAATCCACTATTGTCATAAAGGACCATCCAGTATTTCCATTTTGAATAGTGCTTGGAACATTTCATATTTCTTGAATCAGAGTCTGTGAAGCTCTGTGTTTTAAATTCCCCCAAGCTGATTAATTAAAACTGCTATCTTGGCAGGTTGGCATGTATATTAGTCTATGGAACAAATGTGTATACCTAATAAATGTCACATATTACACACATCTACAATGCTTCTTTGCCTCACTAACACTCCATATGCCTAATATCTTAAGCACAAGTAAGTGACAAGTCAAGCCCACTGTTTAATATTTCTGCAAATGGTATGTATTACTTAAACTGTAGAGAAACCTAAAGTGTAAAAATGGAGATAAAAATTAAGCTAACAAAGAAGAAAAGGGCTTATTCCCAAATAGAACAAATATTCAGTTAAAAGAGACTGCAAGCAGGAAAAAAGCTTGCTTTGAAGGATGGAGTCTTATGACTTCATCTATAAATAAGATGAACCAGCCAAACCCACTTTACATGAAGTCAAAATTGTCACATACTTAATTGATGGTGACAGCCTTGGCAAGAACTATACAGCAGAAGGTGTTGTCTAGCAGACCTACCCAGGTATCTTTCCTGCAAAAAACTGGGAGGGGAGGGGGGCAATTGCTATTCAGAGGCACCCAACGAAAAAGAAACAAGAAACAAAAAGAAAGAGCTCTAATCTACAAAACTTATTGATGACATAACAAATCATAAACGTAGATAAAAGATATTTATCCAGCAAAAATTAGCCAGGTTTTCTCATATATTCATACTCTACCTTTTGTTTGTTTCTTATACAGTAGTCATACCCTACCTTTAGTTTTGTCTGTTCCATCCTTTCTAAATGCCTAGATTATGACCAAACTAGCACATCACAATTCTAACTAGAACCGTTTGCAACTCAAGCAGGCTTTTCATATCAATCAACAGCCATCTGAATTGTCATCCATGGGACAATGGCCACCTTCTCTTTGAAATGGAAAATCAGATTCCAGATTGGAAATAGGTACTCCCATGATTGAATACTCAGTCATGGTTCTCATCCTCACTGCTATCCCTGCAAATAAAAGACTAGATATCATCTGCTAGGATGGTACAGTACTGACATAACACACCTCAGTGAGACCTAAGATCAATACAGGTAAAAGGAAGAACACCTGCTTGGCAGGCAGAAGCATTTGGATTCAATCCCTTCCAGGGGAAAACTCTTTTCTGGAAAACAATTTCCCATTCAAGAAATGAACAAGCTGGATGATCTTGTCTCTAAACACGGGACCACAGCATACAATCAAGCTAGTACTGACGGCCATACTTTGTCCAAAGAAAGGAAAACAAAATAACAAGCAAAATGTAGCCATTAGTCACAGATTTAATTTGCTGCCTGCCTTTCACTACATTCTACCTCAGAAAAGAGGCACTCGGTTTAAGCGGACAGATACAAGCCTTAAACTGAGATGGAAGGTAAAAGAAAAATGCCCATTTGTTTTATAAGCGAAAAACAATAGGCCATATTTTCAGGCTCATAAGTAAGAAGTAATGCCCTGTGATTTTTCTCCCCTTGCATACATCTCTCACAGCATTATTATAAATCACATTTATCCCAGAATATATTGTTCAAAAGTCTTCATAAGAAAGGCAAACAAATATCGAAACTCAACCATACATCATCGATCACAGAAAACTGTGTGCATGTTTCCCATAGAAGGACGTACTTCAAATAAAATAAGGTGAATATCAACAAACAGTAGTGTTCCTTCTTCCCATTAGAAGTAGCTTGTTGCCTTTCCCTCCTGTTTTTGTACATAAATAGAAGAAGAAAAAGTCTTTGAAAATATATACATCCATAATGGTTTGTGAAGGTTTGTACAACTGTTGATGTTTTTCAAGTTTCCTTTAGTTCTCACTTTCTCTCCATCCACGGGCATTTTTTCCAAATTTGTATACCAATCGCCGTCCATCTACACGCTCAAGAATTTCCCTTTTGTAATAGTACCTGTGGGGAAAAAACAAAAATCATCAAATAAGATGTCTCAGTAATGTATCCTTAGGAGTGGTGATAGATGAAGCCTTGTATTTCATTTGGAATTGATTCTGACCAACTAACTAACTAACTAACTAACTAACTAACTAATAGTTCACATTTTGCTGTATTACTGGTATTAGAGATGAGCATGAATCACTTCATGTCGGATTATCCTACATCTTCAGCACATCACCCCAGGTGCTGCACATTCTTACCCCCACCCACCCATCAGCTCCCCCACTCACAAGTAAGCACATGCTGCTCATTTCCTCCTTGTCACATGATCTTCCAGTCCCAACAGGAGCAAGGAGTTCCTTTCTCTGCCTCCTTGAGCAGCCGGATACTCAAAGGCAGCACTGTAGGAATCCCTGCCCTGCCTCCTCATCTGGGTGAGCAGTTCACTAGCAGAGGTGGGAAAGGGAAGACTGTGCCCATTACATCTTACAGCTTCAGTGAAGACAGTAAATGCTCTCACTGACTATAAGGAAGATGGTTTTAAAAAATGGAAACTTCATTTTGGAACTAACCACCCTGGTCTCTGTTCTTCTGGTGCTAATATGAATTCATATGAATTATTTAACTTTGTTAAAAAGTTAATATTTCTGTAAGTTATAACATGTTGAATATTATGTTGATGAGACATAGCATTTGTGAACAAGTATATGATCAATATTCATTATCTTGGAGAACCCAGACAAGTCAGCAAAATTAAGTGTTGTCATTCCTTTCACTTCAAACTTCATAGAATACAAAAATACTGTACCATGTGTTTATATAAAGGCACCAAAATGTTTTCAGTAGTACTGTATAGGTGTTTACATATGTGACGTCCCCTTGGATTTTCTTAAGATTTTAGATTTCTAGTATTTTTCCTACAGGATAGTGAAATCTCAGGAACAAATTAGTACTGTTTGCTTCAACACATTTTAAATGTTCAGTTTTAAGGTATTCAGTGTCCCCGTGATTTATGCTCAGTGTGTCTATTCATTTTCTTATTGTGACTTACATTTAAAGCGCATGCACTCTAAATAAACCAACCAAGCCACCCACCCACCCCTTTCACCTCATAGCACGGCTGAGTTTCTCATAAGTCATGCTGCTGTTGTTTTTCTTCTTTCCCCACAGCTGAGCTACGGCCTCTGATTTCAAGAATCTAAAGATGCCTTCAGATCGATCCTCCCATTTGATCAACCCTGGATTCTTTTCTGGATGCAGAAGAATGTCTCGGATAAATTCCCATAAGTGAGTCCCGCGAGGAGCTAAAACAACATGGGATTACAAGCTAAAATCAGCTGGAAATATATATATACACAGTCTGTCCTACCTTCATCCTAAACAAGAGAATTCCTGACACTAATAACTCTAGTAGAGCCTGCAGAGATGGCAGAATTAAACTTCCCTGTTGGCACCCATCAACAGAGATTCCAGGCAGAAAAAGACACTTTTAGCAAATGTGTTTAAGATGCACAATAAAAAGCCAAGATAAATAACAACAGCTAGGAATAAATAACCAACTTAATTAATTTTCAAGAGTAACCAGACAGTGAGAAGAAGCAGGAGAAGGAAGAGGAAGATGTATGTTCCATTCTTGGACTTGGCTATGGTGCATTCAGAAGAATCTTAGAGAATGTGAAATAAGTGACTTGTACTTCCTGTATATCTTTTCACATGAATCTCACTTGTTGTTCCTTATCTTATTGTATCTCCTTTTTAATAATTCCACATTCTTATACTCTAATTTGCAAGATCATCTGAATACTTAGCCTCTTTACTGTTCATTTGTATAGGTGTGTATACATCATTTTCTTTGCAAACTTTTCAAAAATCTGTGATTCTTCAAAATAATACAGAATTCTAACTTTCCCATTTATTTATTTATTTATTTATTTATTCATTAATTTATTATATTTATATCTAGCCCATCTGGCCAACAGGCCACTCAGATTATATGTACATCTAAATTTGCCCTTCTAAATATTTGCATGTATGTATTCAGAGTGTGTTTTGTGTAGCCCAATAAAGCTGCAAGACAGTGTAATTTACTTCCTAGACCCTACCAATGTTATTTGGGTCCTTTTGGAGAGAAAGATGGGATAGAAATATTTTAAATAAATAAACAAATATTTCATGATTAAACAGAATGATTCTCTTACCATTGCAAAGTTTATGCTCAATATTAATGCTAGTTTTCAGTAAGGACCTAGCAAACATTACATGTAATGCTGTGATTTGGTTTTTGAAAAACTCGTCATATTTCCAATATTTCTGTCTGAACTGAGCTAAGGAAACAAGATACATTAAACTGGAAAATGGTACATTGTGTTCAGACTATTCTCTATCTGTGAACAAAGAAATGTACAAAGAAGGCTGCTTTAGGCATATTTGAATAGAGCAGCTCTCTAGCCAGCTGATCAATTTCCAGATACTATGAAGGGAAAGAATAAAAGACTAAGCAGAACTGTGTCACTAGCTTTATCCTGGCAAATGTCACTTGTGGAAAAAGGCATACTTGCACTTCATCACATGGTCTGCCAGTTTACAGTGAGAACCCGCATATATTTGATAGACTTTTTGCCTAAATCAATGGTTCCCAGTAGAGATGGGCACGACCAGAAAAAATGATGTTTCGAGTTGTCGTTTGTCGGGACAGGTCCGTTTCGGGTCGTTTCCGTTTGTCGCGATAATTTTCAAAAATTTCTCGTTTCCGTTTGTCATTTGTGGGTTGGGGTGGGGTTGGGATTGGGGTAAGTGGGCTCTGGGAGGCACCTCTCTGGGTGCCTCTCTGACGTCTGACCCACTAAGAAGGGAAGCAAGGGAAGCGCTTCGCAGAGCCGCCGCGTACCATACATTACATTACGTTAGGGTGGGGTGGCAGAGGCAACTCTCTGGGTGCCTCTGACTCAGTAAGAAGGGAAGCATACTAGCGTACTGCCGTACAGGTTAGGGAATGGGATAGGGGATCGTGGGCTCTGCGAGGCATCTCTCTGGGTGCCTCACTTTGACTCACTAAGAAGGGGAGCGTACTAGCGTACTGACATACAGGTTAGGGAATGGGATAGGGGTAGGGGATAGTGGGCTGTGGGAGGCACCTCTCTGGGTGCCTGGGACCCACTAAGAAGGAAAGTGTACTTGTGTACGGATCTGGGTTAGGGTTGGGGTTAGGGTAAGGGCTAGGCTTAGGGTTACGGTTAAGGTTAGGGTGGGTTAGTGGGCTGCACCTCTGGGTGCCTCTGACCCACTAAGAAGGACAGCATACTGGCGTATGGGTTAGGGTTGGGTTAGGGTTAGGGTTAGGGTTTGTGGGCTTTTAATGCCCTCTCTGGCACACCCAGAAATCTCAGTCAAAACCTGGCCATGCGATTGGTGGAATGGGTCCAAAAATTTGGCATGGTCCTTTCCCATGGCCAGCCCATCATTGCACATGCACAGGTGTAAAAAAAATAAAAATAAACATAAAATAAAATAAAATCAATGGAGACATTTTATTGCAAGAAAAACCCACTGCTGCTACTATAAAAATTCTGGCAGTTAAAATACCTAATTTTCAAATGTTTCTGTGGTGCTTTGGTGGGTTTTTGGATCACGATTTAAAAATAAATATTGTGGTCGCCATTTTGGATCCCCCCCACCGCATGGTAAATGGAGACGACGAGGATGCCTCCCCCAGCCTGGTACCAGCAGCCCAGGACAGGAGAGGGGGAAGGCCGGGGACCTCCCCAGAAACCACCCCTCTCTGGTAGGTGCCCTCACGGAGGCAGGCATATTTTCTCCTGCTTTTATGGCCGGGAATTGGGTTTTTTTATTTTTAAAACTTTTTTTCTGTGCTGCTTGCTTGGCATCGCGCAGTTGCCGCGATGCCATGAACGACAACGACAAATCAGACCCAATTTATCTTTATCGGGTCTGGTTCGAGCTGGAGTGAAGTAATTGTCGTTACCGTTCCTCGTTAGGTAACGGAAACGGAAACGAGGATTTCGCCGAGTCGTGCCCATGTCTAGTTCCCAGCCTTGGGTCCCCGGATGTTCTTGGGCTGCAACTCCCAGAAACTTTCACCACTGGCTGTGCTAGCAAGGGCCTTTGGGAGGTAGTCCAAGAATGTCTGGGGAGCAGTGTTTTATATAAACATTCCCAGCATATAGACAGTTTGATTCCACGGTCATCAGAGGACACAGTAGTGGAGGTAGGGAAAGCACACAGCCTCTCTCACACATAATCATACCATGTAATATCAGTCAATAGCACAGAGAGTGGAATGCCTAAGCAAGACTATTTCATTGAATAATAAAGCAAGCCATAGAGGCAGAGCTGGGAGTTTCAGTGTCTGGGGACACAGTCAGTTTTCATGCCCCCTCCTGGACCCCTTGTAACAAGGTGTGAGCCATAAGGGGGTCTGTCATACAAATACACAAACATTACATTTCAGAATGAAACTGGAAATTAAACCGATTTGCAGTCATTCAATCAGTCGCTGGGGAGGGTGGGGCCCAGGGTGAGTGCCCGCAACCCCCTACCTGGGCCCTTCCCCTCAATGGCACGCCCCCAAACCCCAGGCATCAGGAAGCCTTGCACTCTGAGGTTCACCTGGCTGCTGAAGCAGGCCTTCCTCCACTCCTCCTCCTCCTTTTCCATGGGCAGTGAAGCAGAGGCAGTGAGGGAGGAGGAGGTGCGCCTTCCCAGCCTGCCCGCCTGCCTGCCTGCACTGGCACTCTCCCCTTCTCTTTCTTTCCGCCTTGCCATCCCTCTCTGCCTCACTATGCAGCTTTTTGTTCCTAGGCTTGAAGTTTGTGTGCCAGGAAGGACAGTAGCAGCTGCCACCAGCTCTCCCCTTGGCCGCTCCACCGACCGCCCCTGGCCAGGCAACACTGACCGGGGAGACGGGCTACCTCTGGCCGCTACCACTGCTCACAAAAGGCTCCTACTAACTAACTTCCCCCGTGGAGAGCCTGGGCATGCATGGATAAGATAAGGTGGGGATGGTGGCAGTCAAGTGGGTGGCCCCGGTGGCCAGCTGCCAGCGAACGAAAGCAGGAGGCAGGAGGCAGAGAATCATTCATAATTATGTAACATCAATTTGTTGCCCCAGATGCTGCACCCAGAGACAGATGTCCCCCTTGCCCCCCCAGCTACACCACTGACTGTGTGTGTGTTGCATCGTTACAGTCATGACCGACCCTTTGTGACCTCATGTCTATGGTGTTTTCTTGGCAGGAATACTGGAGTGGCTTGCCAGTTCCTACTCCAGTGCCTACAGCACCTGGTATTCCCTGGTGTTCTCCCATCCAAGTACCCACCAGGGCCGACCCTGCTTAGCTTCCGAAATCAGGCGAGATCAGATGTGCTTAGGGCATCTAGGCAACTATACACCACTGACTAGCTAGGGGTAATTCCATCTCCTGCAATTTTTCTTTCAACATTTTCTGCATTGTTAATATTTAGTCAGCCTCTTCTACATTGCAATATTTCTATAGTTGATGACTTACTGTGCTTCTTGCTGTGTGATTTTGGAGGATGATCTATTTTTTTCATGTCTGAAGAATCTTCTGCAACAGAAGAGGTAGTTAGGTCTTGCACACAACAAATTATTTATATACCATTGCTATGGACTAAATCTTATTTAACTAAATAAATATTAAAATGAGGTAAAGGGTGAGTGGAAATGGAGCTTAATATTTTTTGTTCTTAATAACTGGAATTTCTATTTGCATTACCACAATGCCATATATCATCAGGAATCATTTTCCTCTTACAGAATTGATTTTGCTAATTTTAAGATATTGATATTATGCAAATGAAAACTTCAAATAAAAAGGGAAAATCCAACCCTGATACAAGACGAGGGGGACATATTAAATGAATGTCCTAGTTTTTAACCACATGGTTCTTAACATGCACTAGTCAGAAGCATAGCATATAACTAAATTAATATTCAATAACTTCATTACCTTCAAACCAGTTTTTTTAAAGGACACAATGACATAATGGAAGTAACAAGTGCCAAAATCAAGGAGTAGCAGAATGAAAATTCCTAAGTACTTAATATTCAAATAAACTGGATCTCACTGCACAAAACACATACAGTGGCTTTGCTCCTAATGAATGACAACTTCATAATTTTGAATACGTAGTTCTGATGAACTACAGGAATATCTGGGGAACTGAAAAGACTCCTTGAAGTCAGCACTGTTCTGGCTTCAAACTTTAAAACTTGAATTTCCCTCACAAGCAGCTGACAAAAATGCAACTGACAAAAGACATCTAAATAGTCTCTATGGTCATCTCACAGGTAGATGGAAGCACACAACCTCTTTCACACACACCAGTGGCCAGTCAGACACTTTGAAGCAGGATTTGAAGGGCTTTATTTATTTGCAAGAGAATCGGCAGGTCATTTAAGCCTTGCAGCAACCCTTTTCAGGATTTTTTAAGCAGAGAATACCCAGAGGGTGTTTATCATTCTCTTCTTCTGAGGACACTGCTGGGATCGTGCATCTTGGCCAAGGTCACACAGGGTTGACTGCACTTGCAAGAGGCACAGTGAGGAATCGAACTCTAAATGTTAGAAACCTCAGCCAGGTACCACACTCACTAAGCTACCCAGCCAAGCTTTAGAAATACATCCCCTATGAACAGGAAAGGGCTGCTTATCGGTCATAGCTTACACCAATCAGTAGACGTATTGTCCACATAATCCTTTTTATTTTAAACCAGAAATCCTAACCTTGTCACTTTCATTACATTTCATAGATGAAAACAAGTTAGAATATGGGGTGTTAGCCCATATTTGCCATCTAGTTTAGTACTGTCAGTACCAGCCATTTCCAGTCTAGTGCTCTCTAGCTGTTTCAGACTATGACTCCAGTCATCTCTAGCAGCAAATCCATCAGCTGTGTATGTGGGCCACACCAGTCTGAGAATTGCTCTGCTAGATTTCATGAGACAGCCTTTCCCAGATCTAACAAGAGACTCCTGATATGGAAAATGTAGCCTTCTGCATGCATAGCTCATGATCCACTGCTAAGGCATAGCCCTTTTGCTACAGTTATATACTAAGACCCTGTAGATACAGTAACCCCCCACCTATCACGGGGGTTAGGGACCCACCCAACCTGCGATACATGAAAATCCGTGATATGCGGAAGCAGGTCGGGTGGGGGCAGGGGGACGATAAGAGGGGCGGGTGGGGGCGGCGGGTAGCAAAGCAATCGCTCCCCGCTGCCTCCCCACGTGGCTCCCGGAGGGGGTGGGGGTGGCGGGGAGCAATGTGATCGCTCCCCACCCCCACACAGGTACTGCGATCCCGCAATATAGTGGGACCGCAGTACCTGAACCGCGAAATGGCAGGGGGTGACTGTACATTAAATAATGTACCTTACTGAACTCACTGGGACTGATTTCACTGTTATATATCTAGTGATGGAAGCAATAGCTTTTCCTGCCCCTGAGCCTCCTTGTTAGTCATCCTCATGGACTAATCCCAAGTTCTAATATTACAAGGCAGAAAAACAGAGTAACAGTTCGAGTCTTGACAAATGACATGTGAAATCCCATATTTATACATCATTCTCTAGAATTTGCAGATAACACAAATTAGCTGCTATCCTAGAAGACAGAAACAACATTTAAAATGATCTAGAGGAGGCTGAATATTAGTCTAAAGACAACAAAATGAAATTGAACAGGGATACATGTAAAGTACGGCTCCTAGGAAAAAGAAACAAAACATAGATCCAAGATGGGGGATACCTAGCTCCGCCATACTATGAGCAAGAAGGATCTTGGAACCATCATACACCACAAGTGGAATATGACCCCACAGTGTAATGTGGCTACAAAAAATGCAAATGCTATTTTAGGTTGCATTGATAGAAGCATAGTTTTCACATCCTATGAGACACTAATTTTCGTCTATTCAGCACTGGTTAGGTATCTTCTTGAGTACCGTGTCCAGTTCTAGACACCACACTTCAAGAAGGATACTGACAAATTGGAAGAAGTTTAGAGGAGGCCAACAAGGATGATTCATGGGCTGGAAACTAAGCCCTGTGAGGAAAGACTGCAAAAATTTGGCATGTATAGAGAAAAAAAGTTGAGAAAAGAAGACAGAGGGGAGATATGGTCGCAGTTTTCAAATATTTGAAGAACTGTTATACAGAGAAGGGGCAAGATCTGTATCAACCCAGAGTGCAGGATATGCGACAATGGGTTCAAGTTACAGGAAGCCTGGTTTTGGATGAATATCAGGAAAAAGGTCTTGACTATTAGAGTTGTATGGCAATAGAACCCATGACCTTAAGAAGTGGCGAGTAGAGAAGGGCATGAAACGCCAAAATGGCATTTTGTTTCATTATTCATTGCCCCAGCCCCCGTTTCATTTCATTTAATATGAAATGAATCTTTTTTAAAAAATTCATTTCGTATTTCATTTGTTTCATTTTTCTTTTTAAACTTTTTGTTTAATTTTTTTGTAGCCTGGGGGGGTTATTATTTTAAATAGTCCCCGTTGCTGGGTGCTTCCCAGCTGAGAGGCACTAGTGCCTCTGTTGTTTTTTTATCCCCCCACCCCAGCCTGGCCCAGGAGGAAAAGTACACCAGAATGTAAAACAAAGCAAACGAAATGGAGATTTCCATTTCATTTCATTTCATTTTTCTTTGATGGGTCGTTTCATTATTCATTTCATTCCCTAATGCAATGAATAATGAATAACAAAACAAATAAAAAATTTGTTTCGAGCCCATCTCTAGTGGCGAATGTTCCAACACTAGAGGCCTTCAAGAGAAATGTGGACAACCACATGGCAGGTATCCTTTGATTTGTATTCCTGCCTTGAGCAGAGGGTAGACTCGTTGGCTTTATAGGCCCCTTACAACTTCATTAGTCTATGATTCTATGAATTCCCCTTCTCTCCCATATTTTCTTTGGATGGGTATAAAGCACAAAGTGTGTAATACTGCCAGTGTAACAGAATAAATATATCTGAAGGGAACAATCATCTGGCAAATGTTGCATTCTGAAGAAAATAAAGAAGCCAGCAGTCTACCAGAAGGCAAACCACTTTTATCAAGACATTTGCTTTGCTTTGTTGCCAGACCTACAGGAGCAGCAACAAAACAAGCATACAGAACCAGTGACTCTCCTGACACCAAAAGCAGATGGGGATGTACAGTTTGGAAGAGGGCTAGGAAATAATTAATTAATTTTAATTAATTTTAATCTCTAAATGCTAAACTTAATTTAATGTTTAGTATGACATCTTCAAGGCTTTCCTCCTCTAAAGGGTAAGACTTATTTGACATATTCCTCTGATATTTAATAAAAGGGGTGCTAAGTTGGAGACGGAGGGTGATTCATTCCACCCTAAGGTTGAAAGCAGTCAATCAATAGCTTGAAATACTGATCCATCAGTTTACTACAGAATAAAATGCTGCTCCTTAATTAATCTTTTTTAAAATATTTCTCAGTATCCATATGGCGATAAATGGTTCTGGGTGAAAAGAGACAATATGTCCTCTGCCCTTCTCATTTTATTTTAATTTGAAAAAATTCTCCTTGTCTGCTCTGACAGTCATTGAGTTCAATGTGCCTTAGCCCTTAAAGTATAGGTATAGGAACTAGACATGGGCACGACCAGAAAAAATGACGTTTCGAGTTTTCGTTTGTCGGAACGGGTCCGTTTCGGCTCGTTTCCGTTTGTCGTGAAATTTTTCAAAACTTTGTCATTTCCGTTTGTCGTTTGTCATTTCCACTGCGATTTAGCGTGATTTAACTTTCCAGAGCATAGGGGCGTCCCGCAATCAGGGCAGGCGCTAGGTGTTTTTGCGCCCTAGGCGGGGGGCGGGGCGGGGGGCGGGGGAGTTGCGGGTGGGTGGTGGTGGTGGGCGGGTGAGTGGGCAGGCAGCGCGGGCTGCAGGCGGGTGGCAGCACGGGCGGACGGGCGAGTGGGCAGTTAGGATATCACTTAGGAAGGATAGAGTTTCTGTTCTTGGCTTGCACCCCAAATGTATGTGTGTGCAAGCAAATTGAAGTTGGGAAAATAGAAAATAAATGGTAGTATATAATATCTTTTTAAAATAAATCCACACCTCCCACTCCCAGTCGAACCTCCTCCTTTATCCAATATCAGAAAAAAATCCTGAAACTGCCAGAGAAGAAATAAAGAATAAACTGCTATTCCCTTCAGCAGACAAAGCTGCAGGGAATCAAAGAAATTATTTTCTAAATTCAATTCCCTCCCTGCCTGCCTAACTTAAATCCTAAAGCCTCCAGCCTCCCTCCTCAATCTCGATTGGATCACACCAGCACCAGCAGCCAGCCCTCCTCCCTCAACCACATCCATACACCCGACTGCGATTTGTGGAAGGTGCCGGCATCCAGAAGTGTCAGTCAAAAACCTGGCGATGCCATTGGTGGAATGGTTCAAAAAATTTGCATGGTCCCATCCCATGCCCAGCCCAAATGGGCAGGTCTAAAAAAATAAAAATAAAACAAAATAAAATAAAATCAATACGACGTTTTATTGCTATAAAAAACCCACTGCTGCTACTATTAAAATTCAGGCATTTAAAATAAATAAATTTCACATGTTTCTGTGGTGATTTGGTGTGCTTTTGACCATGATTTCAAAAGAAAAATTGCAGTCGCCATTTTGGATCCCCCCCCCACTGCATGGCATGGCGAGATGACGAGGATGACCCCCCCCAGCCTGGTGCAAGCAGCCCAGGACAGGAGAAGAGGGGGGGAGGCCGGGGACCCCCCAGAAATCACCCCTCTGGTAGGTGGCAAAGCCTCAGGCAGGCATATTTTCGCCTGCTTTTTTGGCCGGGAGTCGGGGATTTTAAAAAAAACTTTTAAAACTTTTTCTGTGCTTCGCATTGCGCGATCGCCGCGATGCCACAAACAGAAACAAAAAAACCGACCAAATTTTTCTTTTTTCGGTTTGAGTTCGAGTTCTGACGGCTTAATTATCGTTACCGTTTCCGTTACGTAACGGAAACGATAACCGAAAACAGAAACAACAATTTTGCCAAGTCGTGCCCATGTCTAATAGGAACCTTTGCTTATTTTAGTTTATTTTAGTTTAGCCATGTTTAAAATGTTAGTTTTTTAAAAAAAACTTTTTTAAAAAAACATCCAGATGATGCTTATCTGTTGCCTGAACAATTCAAATACGTGGCTTTCTATGTGTAAAATATTAAGAACAAACATTTTTCATTTGTTTCTAGTACAGAAACCTGATGTCCCTTACTTACATATTTTTTTAAAAAAATCCAACTCCCATTTCCAATGCTAAAGGAAGCTGCAGTTAGAGTAGGCCTATTTGAATCAGTGGAATTTACAGAGGTGTTGACACACCAAAGCACCACCATTCTGTGAGCCTGACCTTGTGTGATTTGCTACGCTAAGCCACAGGCTTTGGGCCAGTGGTTGATTCTAGAGCAAAAGGTTGACATGGATGGAAAGAAGAATGATGAGGATCCGTAATAAGATGTAATGGAATGGGTTGAAAGATAAAGGTCTGTGGTTTAGGATAAGGACAAATATAATTCCCCTACCTTACAGAGACAATGTATTGTGGAATTTGTAATTCATTCGGAAGAAAGTGCCAGATTGGGAAAATGTTTAAAAGGCAAAATAATAAAAGAGGCATTAACAAATGTGCCATTAGGGGTCAATGGTGACAACTGAAATGTCATCATCTGTGAATCTCACAGCTAATTATATATTTACAGTAATTGCATCCCCGCTGCTGTATCAGTATGAGCCAGACTTCCTCCTTTATGTCTATAGATTAAATGGTACACAGACTGGAAAAAAAAATTAGACGTCCAAACAGAAGAAAGTTTGCATTAATAAAATATTAAAAGTGTCCTCTATTCATTAGTTATCACCTACATAGACGTCTACCTGAAATGCTCAACACTTTGGAAACAAAGAAAAAGGAAAACATTTAAGACACGCTTGCCTGACCGACAGCAACCCATTTCTATTTATCTGTGGGACATCAGTGATTAGCAGGAATGTGTGTTGTGTCTGCCTTGGAGGACAATCTGTGCCAGAGAAGCTTGAAGCCCACACATGTTCTTCGGCCTACATGCATGCATAAACCGTCACTCTAGCTTTCAAGGGAAATCAGCTATTTGCATGTGCAAATGTTTTACAGTAAAGTACCAGCCTCTGTAGAAACTTGTCTGAACTTTTTTGTTGCGACACCGATAAGCACTCCAGGAAAATGGTTGCAAACCAGAGCAGGAGTGGTAATAAGCATGTGAGCCCTTCATTGACAGCTAATTACAGCTACATTTTTTCCACATTGCCAAGTTCAGGGAGCATCATCCTCTCCTACAAGTTGCTGAGTTTGTGGGAAAGCCACAAGAACTAATTAAAGCCTGGTGTTTCCACCCTTACTGAAATACAAGAGTCATAAAACCTAAAGACATTGGGAGTTGTGTTTTGAGAATTCTAGGAACCCTTAGAACCCTCAATGTTCTTGATAAGCATGCCTTAAGATTTGGTTCAGGGGTTCTCAACCTGTGAGTCCCCAGATGTTCCTGGACTGCAACTCCCAGAAGCCTCTACCACTTGCTGTGCTGGAAGGGATTTCTGGGAGTTGCAGTTCAGGACCATCTGGGGACCACAGGTTGAGAACCACTGATTTAGTTTGATGCAGCATAACATAACGTTGTTAGCCGCCCAGAGTTCCCTCTGGGAAGATGGGCGGGATACAAGTGTAACAAACAAACAAACAAACAAACAAATAAATAAATAAATAAATAAATAAATAAAAAGAACATAAGAAGAGCCATGCTGGATCAGGACAAAGGCCCATCTAGTCCAGCTTCCTGTATCTCACAGTGGCCCCACCAAATGCATCTCCTGATACCACTCCCCTGCATCTGGACCTTGAAGTACCCCAGTTTTAAGCCTGGAGATTACACATCTCCTTCATGGTTTGTAACCTGTGATGGACTTTTCCTCCAGGAATCTGTCCAATCCCCTTTTGAAGGCATCCAGGCCAGATACCATCACCGCATCTTATTGTACTTTTTAATTATGGTCTACATTAAAAATATACGTTCCTGCTGTTATATAGTTATTATATGCTGTCTAAATCACAATGCAATCCTGCACTGGATTTACACAGTCTAAATTTGACAGGCCCGTTTTCATCATGTTTTCCAGAATTCTATGGGTATTCTCAGCCTGTCCCTGTCCTGTATTGGATCCCAACACTTTTTTCCTCTTCTCCCACCAAATGTTATGCATATATTTGGGCACATGTTCCTAACCTATTATATTTTGAATGTGAATTTTTAGATTATATACTCTTGCTGCTTATCATGTGTTTGACCAAAGCGTATTCATTTTACCTATTCAGACTTCCATTTTTTTCAGTCATGAGCATGTTTTTCAAATGTTTGCATGGTTTCTTTTTTTTTTTTCAAGTTGGCTGTATGTAGCTTTCTAAGGGAAAATGTACCTTTTCCTCTGTGGATATATAAAATTGATGTTTCCCATCATAATGATTCTATCCATTATGTTTTTTTGTTTTTTTTCAATTATGTTTGTCAACTGTTTTCAACACTATTTTGAGTGAAAACTCAAGATAAAGCAGTAAATAATACTGTATATAACATTAACTATTATAGGCAAATTCAAATTTGTGAGATTTGTGGGATTCAGAATTTTGCTAAAGCTTGCTGCATTGCCAGAGTACCACACATTCTGCCAACCATGTCATTACTCCAGCAAATATATATCAGCATAACCGCTATAAGCAGGAAACTTGTGGATGTGGATGCTGTGTGAGCTGGGAAATTCTGGGAACTACAGTATTGAAAAAAAAAATGTTACTTTTCTCAGGTGTTGAATGGACAGCACAAGAGACAAGCACACTTCCCATGGAGCCTATGCCACTTTGTTCCATAGAGGAACTTTCCTTGATGACGAAAATGTGCTTCAGCCTTAGAGCACGCGTAGAATATTCTCTCCCCGCCCCCATTAACTTTAGTAAAAGGAAGAATTAAAAATATCTCTGATGGTCGCCATACACTGCATGGTGTCTTTGCAGAAGATATCATGCTACTCAGCAACAATCAAAGTAGGTAAACATCCTGTTATTTGTAACTGCTTCGGGTTTTATTTGAGAGGGCACAATTCTGTGGGTCTCTACAGTCCTTCATGCCAAAGTTACCCACCCTGCCCTAAGCTATGCAGCATGGTCCTAGGTATAATGTGTGCAATACAGGCTGATACCTCATGAGCAACACATTGTGTGCATTAAGAATTCACAAAAATTCTGTGAAACAAAATTTTGGAAAAGGGACACTTTTGCACATACAAGGTATATTTTACACAAATACAGCCTAGCCATCACAATATGAAATATACCCCCATACCTAAGAGTTTCAGCATATTGCTAACACGGTGGTTAGGGGTGTGGTGGCTCAGTGGACTAATGCTTCCAAAACTGTCGGCTGCAAAGTCAGCAGCTTGGCGGTTCAAATCCCGGATGCCACGCAGTGGAGTGAACTCCAGCTGATAATCCTAGCTCCTGCCAAACTAGCAGTTTGAAAGCAAGGAAATGCAAGTAGATAAATAGGTGCCACCATAAAAAGTGGGAAGGTAGAAACAGTGTTTCCTTTCAGCCATGCCAGCCAAATGGCCACAGACTTGCACAACACTGGCTCTTCAGCTTGAATACGAAGATTAGCACTGCTCCTAGAGTCGGACACGACTAGCATGCATGTACATGAGGGGGATGACCTTTACCTTTACCTTAGGGCAGTGGTTCCCAACTTTGGGTAACCCAGGGGTTCTTGGTCTGCAGCTCCCAGGAATCCTGGCCAGGACAGCTGGTAGTGAAGGCTCCTGAGACTGCAGTCCAAGAACCCAAGATTGAGAACTCTGGGGATTGTGGCAGGGGAAGAGCAGTAAGGCCTGCTTGTATGATCCCTGGCCTACCACTACAGAGGAGTAGCCATATGGATGATCAGAAGAAGTGGGCCAAAGGAGCTGGTTGGCTTCCAGTTTCTGTGATACGATTGCCAATTATTTTCTGGGTCTGCAAAAAGCAAAAGAGAACATGTTCCCCTCTTAAACTTATTGGGACATGAATTATCATTATCTCAGCCCCAAATTCCATGGAATAAGCCACTGAAGGTTGCTCCTGTGTATCTATAGTTCCCCTTACAATGTATCCTTAGCAAAATGCTTTTTTCCTCCCTGAAGTGCCTTGAATTTAAAAGGCGATGGTAACAGCACAAGTGTGTATCTTCCCTGTCTTCTCTTTTTTCTTCATTAAACAAGTAAATAGTGGTTGTGCCCGGAGTGATGGTTGCAGGTAGTGCCACTGGGGCTGCTGGGGCATTATCATGTTTGTGGAGGTTGTGTTGTGGGAACACATGTATACTAGAAGCCTGTTCCTGATGTTGTGAGTTCACTGAATGCCTTTGCAGGGTGGCAACACATAGGAGATGACCCTAGACCAGCTTCTGACTGGGGGACACGGGTGTTGTTTCCAGGTATACAGTGGACCATATGCCAATTGGGATTTCATTTATATTGTATATTTTCCTTTCATCTCCTGGGCTGAGAATGCATTGGTAATAGTGGCTGCTCTAGTAGTAACTTGTTCTGATAGTATACCTGCAGGCACAGCATAAAAGAAGCATCAGTTTGCTCTGCCTTTGGCATCCCACTGAGTTGGAAATGAATTATTTTACACCTGCAAGAGCCTCAACCTCTGCTTTCACAGAGGTGTCTGAAGTGTAAAAAGTCTGTGACGGCTGTGCCTTGACACATGGGGGAGGGGAATGAGCATTCAACAAAGGTGTCTTGCAAAACCTGGCAAAGAAAAAAAAATGCCCAGTATTTGCATATGATTCACGAGCGAGCTGTTCCTTTTTACGAAATATACAAATTCAGTTTTTACAATGTGCTGTGACCAAGGCATGCCACCTTTCCTCTAGGATCAATATGCAAGAGGATAAATACACCATGACAGGGAGCCTGACTGAAACATAGGACTACCAGAGTGGTTTTAAGAATTGGCAGCCATATTATGACCATGGGTGGACAGCAAAGGGAAGAGACAAACATTAGTAGTTGAACTCACTTGTTTGAAGGCTACAGGCTGTACAGCCCCTTTAGATCAGAACAGCTATAAACACATAATGCATTTTTTCTGGCGGTATTGCTAACAACAGCATATTTAAGGAAAGAATTGCCATCTCTGTTTTTTCCTGGCAGGTCTGTTATGCTTTGAATAACTGCAAAACCAGAGGAAATTAGACACTGCAACATTCCACACCATGTAGATGATGAGAAGAACATTTACTCAATAAAGAGAAGCTTGACATTGCATGAATCCATTGCTCTTTTCCGCTATTAGCATTTGTACTGTTAGCAACACAATTAGAGGAGATCCAATAGTTGCTTTCGAGTAGCATCTACACATGAGCAGAAAGTCCACTTTATTCAGCTCTTGTCAGACCCCACCTGGAGTACTGTGTCCAGTTCTGTGCTCCTCAATTTAAAAAGGATGTTGACAACCTTGAGCGGGTGCAGAGGAGGGTCTGGAGGAAATGTCTTATGCGGAACACAGAGCAGGATGGTCTAGCAGTGGAGGTGAAGCTCCAGCACTCCAGATGTTTTGGACCATAACTCCCACAGTTCTTTGTCATTAGCAATGCAGGCTTGGAGTTCTGGGAGTTCTGGTTCAAAACATCTGGATGCCAATGATTTGCCACCCCTGGTAGGAATTCCTTTGTAACTGGAAACTTAATGAAAATTGCAAATTCTGAGAAGTATATTGACTCAGGAAAACTCCCATTCATCCATGGAGAAAGGTGGGGTAAAAATATTTTAAATAAATAAATTAAATAATGTTGCAGAAATACTGATGAGAATGAGAAGCATATACATCACAATTTGTTTACTGGAGGACAGCTGGGATATAAATGTAACACATAGTAAGCCCCATGATGCACTGGTTAAACTGCAATACTACAGTCAGGCCTCTGCTCCTGACCTGAGTTGGATCTGAATGGATTCAGGTAACCAGCCCAAGACTGATTCAGCCTTCTGTCCTTCTGAGGTTGGTAAAATGAGCATCCAGCTCACTGAGGGATGGAGGGGGGGGCAAAGTGTTGTTTGCATAATTGCATTGCAAACCACCTGGAGAGTGCTTTAGCACTATGGGGCAGTATTTAAATAAAAGTGACAACATAAACAAAGAAATCTATGCATACAAACATCCATCAATGATCCTTAGTCCAAACATCAAAGGATTAAATCCTGAGGAAACTCATGTCCAAATTAAGCCTGCAGGTTTCTACATAAATCAAAAATATTGTCAAACTAAATAAATTCAACAAAATTAGAGAATTAAGTCACATTGTCGCTTTCCTTTCTAATACTGTAGTTAGTCTCAAGCCAATCAAGGTTCTGATATTTATAGATAATTTAGCAATGTACAAACTGAAATGAATGTACCAGCATATGTTCTAATGGCCTCATTCGGTCATTTGGGCACACTCTAATTTAAGGCATATGATCTGGATTACACAGTCTTACCAATCGGTTGGTGACTTGTAGTGTTCGCTGAAATCTGTGCTCGACAATAGGCTTTGCTATCCATTAATTCTGAAGATGTAAAAAAAAAAACCAAACAGGTGTAACTGAAAAGATTTAAGAATATGTTTAAAAATTCCAGAGTCATTCAAAAATTGTTTGTTTCTTTTCAAGTTAGTTACCTACTGTGCCACCATATCCACCCTCATAGAAATAATCTTCTTCTTTCCAGGATGCCATCACACATGGATCTGAAACAAAAAAAGCAGGTGTGTGTGATTTGATAAAAATCAGTTCTGAGAGAGTGATATTTCCAGTATAGAAAACTCAATACCCTGCATTTAGAACAAAGAACTGAGACCTACAATAGGTGCAACTCAGAGACAGTTAAGTATCTGAATGTTTTGCTGATTACAGGAAAGTAGCTGTAAACAGAACAGACTCCTGGATGGTCAATTGATCAGAACAAAACATAAATTCATTTTTTGTGATTTGCTAACTTGACAAATCATGAATCAAAACAAATCACTATTTTTCTGCTACACCCCCATCTCGAAGCAAAAGGTATCATGGTAAAGTCAAAAAGAAACCAAGGGATCAGAATTATCTGTTGAGCCATAGCAGTGAAGATGACTGACTAGTGAGTATCCCTGGCAGTTCAGACAAAGTCACATTGCTTTTTACTAGCTGTTAATAATTTTTGTTTTGTTTTTGTTTTTGTTCCAACTAGAAGGTGAGTTTGGGGATCTATTTGTCTTTTATACTAAAGAATGTGATCACAGCTGATAATGAACCAGTTGCTAAATCATCCTGCTTGGTCAGGTTAAAAATTATGACATAGGAATTTAGTCAATCTTCCCTTACCCCAGGTACGTGTTTGGGCATCCCAAAGCCCAAACCAATGTCCCTTACAACAGCACACACCCTCTTGTTGTTTAGACACCTGATCTGCCCATTGTTTTCTGTAAAAACAAGCCTCACCCAAGTGGGACAGAAGGTTTGTTTTTGCAGGTCTGCAGAATATAATTGCACAGATGAAAAGCACTCCCATCTTAACTTTTTAGAAAATGAAAAAAAGTAATCTCAACCAACTAAATTTATGAAGCGCCAAATGATGGTGCAATCTGCCTGCTCTGGCAAGCTTATGACAAGTCTGCCAGTGCTTGGAACAGTACCAGGCAACATGGAACACCTGCGTGACTCTAGATGTACCAGCTTCCCCAATTTCATCTTCTCATCTTCCAACACAGAGAGTCAACTAGCACAGGTTCCTGTAAACCCTGATGCAATCCATTCCTGCCAAGATCATCAATAACAATATTAACCTCCTTCATTTCTAAAAGTGAACCCATATACTTCTTGATGGACTCCAAAGCCCTTCTAGGTCAGTGTTGGTGAACCTATGGCACAGATGCCAAAGGTGGCACTCGGAGTCCTTTCTTTGGGCACCTGACATCGCCCCTTCACAGCCACCTGTATTCAGGTTTAATTGCTGTATTGGCACTTTGTGAAAAATTAGTGGGTTTTTGAATCGCAGTTTGGGCACTCGGTCTCTAAAAGGTTCACCATCACTGGTTCTAGGTCATATTAGTTTAAGTGAACTCAAAGAGGCTTTATGGCTGAAATCAAACAAGACTTTACAGCTGATTTGTGATCCTGGTGGTTCGTAAAGAAGAAGAGAGAGCAATAACCTATAAATGTACTACTTCCCACAAGTTTCATTTGAGACTGTAAGTTAACTAGCAAACTACTTGGTTTGCTCCACATAGAATTTCTCATTTCTAAGTCTTAATTATAACTCTTACCTCGTGCTGGAGATAAGGAGACTGGTATCATCACTCACCTGTTTGTTCTGTCTTAACAATGACATTGTGCGAAGGGTACAGTTCACTTCCACATTGACCTGTAAAAAGACAAACTGAATGTGCATGGTACAACTCCTTGTCTAGAAAGGACTTCCAATGGATATCAGCAAGCCAGCTAATCTGTTTTGAAAACAGGAACCAGTGCTATTGACAGCTATAATTATATAAGAACGAAGAAGTACCACTAAATATGAATGCCTTCACACAGTATTCTTGCTCCTTGGTCTTTGTCATTCCCAAATCTAGCTCACGTACAAATATTACTCATGGCAGAAAATTCATCAGGAGCATAGCTGTAAATTTAAACCTTTATTTTTTAAAAAAAGCCATGCTGAAATAGATGCTACTACAAACATATCTGCCATTTCACCAGGCCTAGAAGATAAATCTGCACAGAGCAACCGTGAAACGCTAACATGGGGGAGGGGAATTACCAGGTACTAAGATAAAACTTTACATGGTCATTTCATGAGACTACCACATATTAGTTAGTTATTCCAGCACTCTTCATGTGTGCTTTGTGATCAGTGACTTGTGAAGAACTTATCAAAGTTATTCATTCTATCCCTCAGTACTTCAAGTTCTTTTACAAGAAACCCAGCCCTATAACAATTGATTTAGAAAAACCTTTCTTAGTCTTTGGTCCTCACATGTAGCTGAATCACAACTCTCATCATTTCAGACCATAGCTAACTAGGTTGATGGGACGGTCATTCTGTAGAATTTGAGATTTCCATGGACAGGAGGCATGACTTATTATTCAGCATATATTTACCATTCCACTTCAGATGGTGGAGGCTGCTGTAAAGAAGCTGTCCCGCTGATCCAGCTGCCCGGGTGAAATCTTGCAAAGTCATATTGCACAGATGTTCCCCACTGACATCAAACTCCTGAAAAGGGATGCAGCTAGCGTCCAGCTGGTTGGTGTCCAAGAGATGCTGAAGCCATTCCCAGACCTGATATTTTGTCCAGTACTGAGGATGTGTTTCATGCCACTGAGTTCCAAAGAAGCTGCCTGATGCTGTGCAGAAACAATGGGTTATATGCTACCAAACCTATCATTAAAAAGTTATACTGATTCAATACTGATTTTCCCTAAATCAATAGAATAGTGTGTATGCATTAGCCAGGCAGGATGAAATGGAAATGGAAATAAAATGAAATGAAATGAAATACTGGCTATATGAAAAAATGCATTATTTCATTACTACTTGGAACATTTGTATCCTGCCCTTTGATCCAAAAGGTCTCACAGAACCCTTAAACACTTCAGTACAAATTAAAACTACAGTGAAAAACAGAAACAAAATACCATAAGCAAACAGCAAGATTTGGAATAGAGCAGTTGATTAGATATCACAAAGCGAATAGAGGAGGCACAGATACGTTCTTTGTTTAAATATCAGCAAGTGAAGGCGGAAGGCCTCAACCATTCTGGGAAATGCCTTCACTCATCAGCTAAGGGCTTACAAAATGGAAAAGAAGATGTTTCATAAGCACAGGGTATGTCTTGATGGACTAATTATGACAGTCTCGATCGGTCTTGATCACACTTAATAGGGTCATTTCAAGGTGCAATCTGTAAGTTGAGACTGACTACGCTGCACCTCCCTTGGCCTCTGAAGACAAGCAGAAAAGGAAACTCTCCTTTTGTCATTATCATTAAGCAGCATCACCCAAGGGACACTCAGCCACCACCTTTGGGTCAATCCCAGCAATCACATAGGATGTAAGTGAACTGAAACAGAGCGATGCCATCTTCACCAAACAACAGTAGCTCCCGATAAGGGCTCAAAGATCTACAGGAAGGCATCAACCAGGGTGGTCTGGTTTACAAGAGCATGTACATTGTGTGATTGCCAAGAAAAGAAACAAACCAGCCTCCCCACAAAGTTTGTGTGACTAGTATTTCAAGAAAAAATGTTTGTCTTTTTTTAAAAAAGAAGGAATGGGAAGAGAGCTTTGCCTGATAATAGTAGCATTGCTAATCTTTCTGTGTTTAGATGTCATTTTAAATTGTGCTTTCAAATTATGTGAAGAAGCCTAGCTGCTTTCCCTTCTTAAGGGCTTCTGTTTCTCCCACACAGCCAAGAGAAGGAGGTTACTTGCTTCCACATTGATTTGGAAGTTGAATAATGGCAACTAGACTTATTTTCTTGACTTTTAGACTGATGAAGCTGCTTGGATGAGTAATGAAAGGTTTTGGTCTCTCCAGAAAAGAAGTCCAGTTGCCATGACAGCTTCCAGATAACCTCACCTGGATGACTGAGAATCTTCACAGACATATTCCACACTGATTCTAACTAATACAATTGGCCATGTTTTCCAAGAGTGTAGGAACTGTAAGCAACATTAACTCTAATGACTTTGAACAACCTGGTTCTGAAACTGCAGCTTAAAGTTGGCTTGTTCTATTGAAAACACAAACACCTGCATTTAAGTAAAAGAATTAACAATCACACTGGAGGGGAATGAGAAGAAATGAGGGTGTACAAGTTGGCTCAATCACATTTCACTGAAATATAGCATGGAAATTACTAAAAAGAATATGTTTATGTCACACTGGTTAAATGCCTGTACTGCAGCTAAAACTGTGCTCACGACCTGGGGTTCAATCCCAGATAGCTGGGTCACGGTTGACTCGGCCTTCCATCCTTCCAAGGCACTAAAATGAGAACCCAGCTTGCTGGTGGGGGCGGGGGGCAATGTGTAGCTGCCCTACTGTAATTAAACTGTAAACTGCAGCGATAATTATTTATTCTGCCTGACAATACCTACCTGGGGGTTGGGGTCCTTAAAACGTTTGTTTTTGTCTTTCTCCCATCACAATGTATTTTTCATTTCCCTTTAAGGATGACACAAAATGGATGCCAGCCACATAGTTAATATTTAAAACGTGCAAGGGGGTGAGAGGGGTGCTGAAAATGTGCATTTATGTCTGTTCTCAGATCACTTTTATTTTATTTATTTTTTATATTTTTGAGTGGATTCATAGCTTTTTTGAATTTAATTTTTTATATTTATCCTTATTTTATATATCTGCATTGATCACAGTCACATGGGCAAGCCATGTGATGGGATCATGTAAATTCTTGGACAACTTCAACCAATAGCATGCCCACAGAGGGCATAAAAAGCTCTGGTAGCCTCCGTCCTCCTTGCAGTCTGCGGTGGAGTTAGGTTGGGGTGGGATTGCTATCTCTGCAACTTGTTACTTTCAGTTTAGGCCAGCCAGGCAGGTGTGTGTCTCTGTGTTCCTGCTGGCTGCAGCTTGGCTCTTAGAGGAGAGAAAGAAGAGATTTCTCTCTAGCTTCAGTCTTGCAGCCTCTTTGTATCCATACCTCTCAGTGAGGACCCTCCCCTGTCCCACAGTCACTCTGCGGCTGCCTTGCACCCTGGGCAACGCCCGCCGCTGCCTTGCAGCCCCCCTGCGTACCTAGTCTATACTGTGTCTCTGCCAGCATCAATTTTTTTAGTGTTTTTCCCCTCTGGTCTGGGTCATTGGGGGACGCCTGCATGCAGAAATGCTTTAAATCGTGCAAAGTGGGTAAAAACAAATAATGAATTAATGAACCAACAAAATGAATTTTTTTGTGAGAATTCACAAAAAATGAAAGGAAACAAATCGAACCCCCTCAACAAAATGAAACATCATTTTTTCAATTCGTGCCCATCTCTATTGAGTATATTTCAGTATCTGATTTTCCATACAACTTTAAGTCATCCATATACAACTTTAAGTCATTCATTACATAGATGAGAAATTTTTCCTGAATTTTTAGCAGTTTTGTACCCTAAATTTGTCTTCTGCAAAATTATTCAGAGGGGAAATCAGGGCAATAGTAAATAGCAGAGGTGACAAAGAGTCACCTTGAAAAATCCCTCGTTTAATGCTAACCAATCTGTAGTTTTCGTCCCTGACAAACAATTCTGTTTTCCAGTTCTTCATCACATTTTCAATTAGGGCACTAACACTTTTACACATTCCAATGTGTCTCCAGGCACTTAATAATCCAACTATGTAGTACTGAGTCAAAGGCTTTTTATAGTCAATCCAAGTCATATATAAATTAATATTTCTAGGCTTTACAATTCTCTAGGATCATTTTATCAATGAGTAACTGATCTTTGTGCCTCTACTTCCCCGTTTGTTCCCTTTCTGCTCTACTGGCATGATGTTATTTGCTTCCAAATAATCCTGGACTCTATCAGCTATGATGCCTGTCAGCAGTTTATACATAGTTGGTAAACACATTATTGGCCTGTAATTTTCAGGTATTGCTCCTTTTGTTGGATCCTTCTGAATCAAAGAGGTTTTGCCAGTTGTTAACCACTCATTAATATAACCTGTCCTCAACATATCATTAAATTGTTAGGCCGTTTTTCCATGCAGACTGGTCAGGTGTTTAAGCCAAAACCCATGTAGTTGATCATTGCCAGGTGATGTCCACTTTTTGACTCTTTGCACTCTTTTGGTGATCATATCAGCTATTATTTCTAGTTGGTCCATTGTGTACTTAGAGAATTTCTTCTCAAAATCTTGGAGCCATCCAGCATTTCTATTGTAGTCTTTCTCAGTTCCCCCATATCTTTCCAAAACTGAATGGTTGCCATTTTTTTCAGGCTTTTCATCTTTTATACCTATCTTCTGATTTAAACTCTGATAGACCTTTCTTTGATCTAATCAAAACAACTGGTTGTCTTTATACTGAGTAAATCTAGCATCATATCTTTCAATTTTTCTAGCTGTTGCTGTTATTTGTTATTCTTCTCCAATTTTCCTTGTACTTAGCCAATATTTTTCAGTCAAATATTTATTGATCTTACCATTCTTTAATTTGTCCTCCTGCAGGTTTTTCAAGTTACTCACATCTGCTTGGAGTCTTTTGATTTTAAGCTCCAGCCTGATCTTCCACCACGGTTTCTCAAGACATTTGGGGGGGGGTTCAATTGTGGAATCCCTAGCTCTTCCATTACTATTACTGCTGCACTATAAGCAAGCTGATTTATCTGTTCAATTGACATTATCTGGATTGTTGTAAATGTAGAGTTTATGTTGTTCATCAATGGTACCAATTTTTTTCTAGGCACAGTCTTCAAAATCAGGAGCCTTCCCTTCTCTTCATTTAATGCAGCATGTGTGAGTATTTTATTCTTCAGTTCTTGCTGCCTAATAGTGAGCTCTGCTGGTATTCCAATCCCAATTGAACCTTATTGTGGTTCAAATTTTTGCACAACATGGATATTTTCTTCAACTTCAGACTGTTCAATGTCCGCAGATGTTATTCATCTATTTTCTCCTCCTATTTGGAGATATTGTGGGCCTCCAATTTCACAAACTCCTCCGTATTTCTTATAGTTCAACTTTATAAAACACCTTGTTTCTAATAATATATCTTCGCTGGTCAGCTAATCATAATTCAGTTTATCTTGGAGTTTGGATATTCTTGTCACATGATTGATACATCCTATTTTGGTAGCCTTGTTTTTCAGGTTCTGCTCTATAATAGCATTTCATGATTGCCTGATTTTCTGGTAAAGTATATTTCTGCTGCTTCTGAGATTGTTCATCTTCGAGTAATTCTACAGGCCCATGCCCTGGTTGCTCAGCAATAGGATCCGTGACCTGTAGCCCATTTATCGACGGATGTCCAGGTTCATCAACACCCGTTGCAGTCTTTTTTAACCCAGGCGACGACCAAGTTTCTTTTGATTATTTATTTCACCGTGATTCATGGGTTGTTGGGTGCACTTAGTTCTGTTTTAACTTCCCGCTTTTTACAGTGGTACCTATTTATCTACTTGCATTTACTTGCTTTCGAACGTCTAGGTTGGCAAGAGCTGGGGTTATCAACGGGAGCTCACTCCGCTGTGTGGCAACTGGGATTCGAACTGCTGAGCTGCTGACCTTGCAGCCGACAGTTTTCGGAAGCCTTCTTCAGGAGCAAGCTTTTTCCTTCCTATGGTCTGTAATAGCTCCAGACTGATTGCTCCAGACTGACTGCTTTAAGCAACTTAAAGGAAGAGAAAAGATTCACTCCCCAGCAAAACATGTTAAGCCAGAGCTTTTTAAATGATTTAACAGGGAATAAAATCATTTTCCATTTTTATACATCCTGAGACTTTGTCTCCCACTTGTATTGTTACTTTTTCCCCCTGCAGGCCAGAATGTCTTGCCATTGTAGAAACATGGGACCATACTGCTTGCACACTTGTCGCCGTTGCACAAGAGGTAATCTCCACGAAGGAAACCCACCCTTTGCTTGCACAAGAGCAGCCCTTGTGAAAGAAAGCACCATCTTGTGTCACTCCACTGGCAGGACTTTCTGTTCAGCAGAAACTCAATAGAATGCTGGCTTATAATTGCTGCGAAATTGAATGCAGGTAGAAATCAGTTGGCAATTAAAATTGGCATTTGGAATTAAAAATAGGGACATATTTATGTTTGTAGGAACCTGTTTTTCAAATGTAGAGGAGATCTCACTCCAGACTGGTGGGCAAATGTCCCCATCGCTCTGGAAACGAAAACTGTGTTAACTGAGGGACGAGAAGGAGAGTTGACAAATAGCTACTAGAGATGGGCGCAAAACAATTCAGCTCTCTTCATCAAAATATGTTCCCTTTCCTGGGCCAGCTGCTCCACTAACTAGCTAGCACACCCTGCCCAGGTCCTCCTCCTCCTCCTCCTCCTCCTCTCTGAGTGGACAGCTTCCCAGAGCAGGTGGGAAAGGGAAGTCCCTGGTCTTGCCCAGACTGCTCCGTTGCCTAAAGAAGAGGACTCAGGCTGTGCATACAGACTAGTGAGTAGGGCAACTGGCTGGGGGTGGGGGAAAGTGCAGCACCGGTGGTACTGTGCATATGAATGTTGATGAAGTCGCTTGTATCACTTCATGCCCATGTCTAATAGATACACTGTTTAGATGACTGGGTTTTATTTTGATGCTCTGAAATTCTTTTAAGTTAGGTGGTGGTGGTGAATATTTTCCAAATCAAAGCCACTGCATGGACTCAAAATCTTAACATGACTCAGAATCTTAACAGGCAGAAATTAATGTTAGGGGCTTTCTCTTAAGTGCTTAGCTTTTACTGAGGGCAGAGGTGGTGTTTAACAGGTGTGTCCTATTTATGTGACCTATTTGAAACCAAAACTTGTGGTTATTTCTGCCAGATGCCAAATGAAGAGGTTTCTACCTCACCCAAAATCACTTCTGGCCATAGGTGGCTCCTTTTAATTTCAGTGCCAATGACAACCAGTCAATAAAAACTAAGAAAGCAAGAACTGGAATGGAGACTTTCAAGTTGCTTTTTCCTGATGTCAGGGACAGATTAGAATAAGAAGTATAGTCAGCTATCATTGGCTCAGTCACTGCTGCTGCTGCTTCACAAGGAAGAACCATGGTGGTGATGCTAACATTAAGGAAACAAGGTTAAAGAAGCAAATGTGTAGCTAATGATATTTAGCCATGATTAAAACCTTGTACATTTTATTTACTAGACTACATTGCACTATATGTATTGGATTTCTATATTTGAAAGAAAGCCATAGTGAAATTCTAGGGAATGCAAAGGCGTTCCAATAAAATATTGGAAAAGCTGGGATAATTTTTGCCATGCATGGTT
Source organism: Phrynocephalus forsythii (assembly GCA_029282475.1). Lineage (NCBI taxonomy): Eukaryota > Metazoa > Chordata > Lepidosauria > Squamata > Agamidae > Phrynocephalus > Phrynocephalus forsythii. The sequence goes on along the minus strand of JAPFRF010000001.1, from coordinate 125,366,387 downwards.
ACTTCCAAATCTACCCAGGGATGGCCAATGATGAATAATTCTTACCATTACATGGGGGATATCCATCTGTCCAAGATGGCTGCTCATGGAGAAGACTCGTGATGGTATTAAGACTCATTCTGCCAGTTCCTTCTAAAATCATGATCTGTAGATGAACCAAATGACTGACTTAGTTGGGATTTCTTTTCTCTTTTTTATCTCGGCAAATACTCAAAATATCCAGTCAAAAGCAAACAGTACTAATAACCCTAAAAGAAAAAATGCAAACGTGATTATGAAACGAAATCTCCTGTGGCAATATTTTACCAAGCTTGATTTTCAAACAAAATTTTTTATTTATTTATTTATTTATTTATTTTTTATTTTTATTGGTCACCCGATTTTCCCACAGGAACTCTGAGCAGTGTACAACATGTTACACATAACAGCAACTGCCAATAGCAACAAACCCAAAACAACCCCTCCCAATGAAGTACAGAAAAAAAAATCCAGAATAAAATAAAATAGGATTAATACAAAAACCATAATAATACCAATATAAAGGTACTAAAAATAATTAAAATAAAATGGACAATAGCACCATAACAACCGTGGCAGTTCGATTCTGGCAAGAAAGACTGGTGCTAGCAGCAAAACATCAAACCAAAACACCAACATAATCACAGTGAGCTCAGAGGTCCCCAAAGCATTCCTTGAAGAGCCAGGTCTTTAAAGCCCTTCTAAAGGCCGACAGCGACTCCGCCAGCCTAATCTCCATTGGCAGCCGGGGCCGCCACTGAGAAGGCCTGGTTCCGGGTAGAAACCCTTCGGGCCTTTCTCACGGTGGCCACCCAGAATGAAAGAGATTCTGAGGCTCTGGTTGGTCGGGATGAGAATGAGGCAAGTTTTCCAGCCACCCATTCATAGAAGAATAACCTGTTATGGGGGGGGGGTTCCCTTTCACTATTAGAAGAAAGCAAAAAAGCAAAGCGGGAGGAAGCGTTTTTTTCTGTCTCTGGAACTGAGTGATAATATTTAAATTTCTTTTTTTTTCCCCTCAAGAGTAAAGGGTTGTTTTTTTAAAAGGGCTGTTTTGAATGTTTGGATTTTGTAGCATCAGTGGTTGCATTTTCATGATTTTTTTTCCCTCACCTGAAGGAAAATACAGTCAGAATGACATCTGTGATTTACTGGACTCATTGAAGTCAGATTATGAATAATCTCTTTACAATCTAGTTCACCATAAGATTTCCACTTTCCACATAAACATAATTGATATTATTCTTACTTGGAAAGAATGGATCGTGATTCTATTCCACTTAGGGAGTATATAAACATTCTTGTATAAGGAAGGAGCACCATATTCTGAGGGAGCATTCCTCAGCTATATGAACATGGTTCTGGAGCCACAAGGGTGGACCTAGATGCCAAAATCCTACTGCTTAGCCACACCTGCATAATTTGAAGTTGTGTACCTATGCAACAAGATCTTAAAATAGAAAAATTTGTACCAAGGCAGACTTCAGGTCAAGGAGACAGTTCTACAGGGATAGTTTCAATTAATGGCACCATCAGACACACTAACTACGCCTAACTCTGCAGGAACATCCACAGGTGTAACCTTATATTAGGCCATGTGCAATATGACTTTGTTGGAATGTTTCTTCACAATCTGAAGGGCCTGAGAGCCAACAATGGCTCCTCTGAGAGAAGATATGAAAGATAAAAAATAGCCCACTTCGCCTTCTTTCTCCAGCTGCCAGTGCATGACCCACTTGGGGAAGAAAGAGTCTACCACATTGCTTCACCCACCTCTCCCTTCAATGGCAGTTTCCTGTGAGGAGAACTCAATTTATGGGAAATGTGAATGCAAGCCACTGCCTTTTTCTGGGCAGTGGCCAGCTGGCCATGGTTTTAAATATAATTGATGATTGTTTGTTTTTCAAAAATCCACTTGTATATTCTCACATTTTTGCACAAAAGGGAACAATAAATAGACCTAACTTAAACAAAATGTGACACTAAATACAGGGGGGAAAGGCAGAATGTTGGTGTCTTAACAAATTCACTGTACAAAAGCTACATGATATATTTCCATGCCTAACCTGTACCCATTCATTTGGGTCATTTCAATTTCCTAGAATCATGTTTTGTTGCAGAATTCATGCAGTTATAAATCTACAAAGCAGGAAACATTGTAAACAGTATCCTTGAGCTTTAGCCAATAATCACTTCTTCAATTTTTTTAACTGACTAAAAAAGGTTGACACAAGCCTTTCCATCAAAATCTGTTGCATTTTGCTATTAGTATCCTTTTTCTGAAACCAATTGCTTTTAACCCAATGGTGCTTAAAATCCAAAGTGACAACCTTTAGTTATCAGTGTAGAGGGAAGGTGCTGGAGTTTTCCAGCACTTCAAGAAATGCAAGAGGTGTAAATGTCATTGTTCTTTTAACTTGGCGGTGCTAATCCTTAATACAGTACAGTTCCTTGAGGGTCAGAAAACACCCTAATCTCATTCTGTACACATTTTTTCATCCAAATGGATGAGAATTAAGAGCCTCAGAGAGCTGGTATTAAATCACTGCCAATACTGAATGCAAACACTATTACCTTCTAATGTGTTGTTTATCTATTATATTTGTTTGTATATCCTCTTTCTGACAGTTAAGGGATTCCAAACATCTCACATTAAAAGTGCAGACTGAAAACATAATAAATGATGACACTGAAAAATAATTAAATATTACAACATAAACATAATTAGTTGTTAAAGACACATCAAAACACAATGAAAACAAATTATGTCTTAATTCTACAATGTAAGAACAATGTAATTGACTCTAAAACAGAAGTTTATAGAATTTCGACAATAGATGGTCACAAACATTCAGTGATATTCATCATGGTCCAGGCCATTCAGCGTTGGCCTAAACCACTGATATAGTCAGTGAAGTCATGCGATGGCAATCTTGCCTCAACCACCAAAAAGAAAGACAAGAGCCACACCCACATACTCTGGAACAGCAACACAATAAAGGAAAAGTCTAGCCTAGCACTAAACATTAAACATAGAAGGAGTGTGCCAAATATTCGCCCTCCCCTACTTTCTGCCAGAAACAAAAAGGATCGGCATTTTCCATCCTTGAGACTGCAGAAACGAGAAAAGCTATAATGATGCCTGTTCTACTGATCAAGGACAGAAGAGCCATAGGCAGCTGCATCCCCGAGGGACAAGATGAACCTGGCTTCAAGCTGGATATTCTATTCTTCTAAAAATCTCTGTTTTATAAATGTGGGATGTTGTGCTTCTGTACCCAGGACTCAAAATGCCAAGAAAAGGCCTGACATTGCTGAACAGTATCAGGCCCACATTGTTAGTAGGAAAAGGGATGTCAAGTTTCAAATAGAAAAAAAAGGGGTGGTGGATGTTGGCAATACCAGGATGCTCTACTGGATGCCCTCTTGTGCTTACTTGTTGAAAAACAGCCCTAACAATTGCTTTGTGTTTGAATGAGAAGCAGTTAATTAATTTAAAAAAGAGTCCGCTTCTCAATTTTTCCCCTTGCTTGGAGTCACTTTGTGAATGGGATCATGTGTTGTTTTTTTTTTTTTTTTTTTTACAATTCATAATGCCACTATCCTTTTTCCTGCTGTTAATGCAAGGAACGATATTGTGCAGCAACATCTGGCCAATTCCTGGCATTTTGGATTGCGGATACAGAATATCCCACATTCATAAATCAGAAGGTTTTTTGGGGGGGGCGGGAATAAATTTCTTGGCTTTTTAAAATGGACGTTTAAGTATGCATACACAACAAACAAATTTCAATCAGAAATTTCCCTCATATAGAATTACCCTGTAGAAGAGGATTCCAGAAGATGAGCATATGGGCTGTACCATTAACTGCTAACAGAGGACAGAACAAGCACAGCTGGGATGCAGCTATAGTCCCTCTGCGTCAAAATACTTTGAAGGGCTATTTTGGACTTAATGAAATGGTGAAGCGAAGGTGTGAGTAAGTGAAATACATACAATGGATCCATGTACACACCCTTAAACTTCTCGGGTGAACCAGTACTGCCATGCCCACACTGCAGAATCCAGACCAGAGAGCCCTCTTCACAACCTTTCCATGTGATAGGCAACCTAAAGAAGTAAAAACTACACCTGGCCCAAAGCTCTACAAACATGTTGTTTGTATGTATATGATCTATTGCCGTTTGAAATAATAATTTCAAAAGGAGAAGTAAAGTTAGCAAAGTTTGTCACTGAAATCCAAGGTCAAAAGCATCCATGCTACATACAAGGGTGGAAAAAAAACAGGGACAAAAAGAAACTCATTTGAAATGTAGTGTCAGAGGAGATATTTACAGATACCACAGACAGCTAGAATGGAAGAAAAACGGGTGGTCAATCAAGTCCTTAAATCTACACCAACATTAAGTCAGCTAAGATTATCCTATAACACATATATTAAGAGACTGCAGAACTGGCCAGAAAGGGGGAGTAGTGAAATGAGATGAAGATTTCACACGAATCAAATTGTGTCAAAGGAAGACACAGCTGCTAGTTTGCAAGACCTGAGAAAAACTTACTGGAAAAGGCAATGTTTGCTAGACAGGGGCAGTAGGAAGAAAGAACAGCCTAATATGAGATGTTGTTTGTTTGCAAAACCTGAGCAGAGCTGTTAATTCATTAACTCCTGTAGTTCATTAACTCATATAGTGATTACACATCAGAAGAGATTTGAGGGCACATAGCATCTTGGGGGGTGGTCTTAATTATTAGACAACTGTATAATGACAAGACAGGTGGACTTTTTCAAACTATGACAGGATATAGGCACCAAACCCTCATTAATCTCAAATAAAACCAGCCGCAAAACTGTACTGTAATTTCACAGTTTAAATGAAGGAACTTCTGAATATTTGTTCTCTGTGTTTTAAATATGTACATTTTAAATACAGTACTTTTGGAGGCAGCTACAATTGTAGCTGCAGTTATAAGAAGGAGCCATTTTGAACAGGAAAGCTGAGAACTGGGGTTCTTTTTTTAAAATGATCTTTTCAAACTGCCCATTTTGGATGTGTTTGGCACAATTTGGGGGGCTTTTTGGAACTTTTTGAAGGATTTCTCAAGTGGTTAAAAGGTAGGGAGCTGAGCTTCTGTCATACACATGCCTGTTAATGTGTTCTTTTTATTCTGGGAGGGGTAATTTCCCATTGGAATGGATTAATCTGTTTCCAGTGCATTCCTATGGGAAAATCTGTTTTTGACTTATGAAAATTTCGACTTAAGAAAATGCATTGGGAACTGATTAATTCTATAACTAGAAGTACCACTGTATTTCAAATATATGCCTTACAAAAATAGTATGCTAATTCTCTGGTAAACTATATGGTAAAAAGTCCTTTTCTTGAGGATTGTCACTCCATTTCTTTCGTTAAACAAAGCATGACTGCAGAGAAAGACTGTCTTTTTACTGTTTCTGTGACTTTTTATTGCCTTCCAAACATCTCGCTTCTCTACCCACAGAGTTGCAACAATGTATTTATTTTGGAATGCTCTTGCTGGTAAACCTGCATGCCCAGTTTTATAACAAAGTGGCCTTTTTGATTGATCAATATTTCAGCCCTTGCAGTCTGGATTTGTTCCATATAAAAAGGGATGGAACCAAATTTGGCACATAGGATGAGCAGAGTATTTGCTACGCTACATCTGTGCCAAATACAGTGCTGACATGAAGCCCAATTTCAATGTTATAGTTTTTTGCTTGGGCGCCTCTATTTTTAGAATTCCCATGTCGAATGTTGATTTCCTCATCTGCTCAGTAGTATAGCTGCCATGGATAACTGTTTTTGGATTGAAACCAATGCCTACTCCTAAATGGGCTACAAGAATTTTCCTTTTTCCACCTGTGTCATTTCATTTTAAATGTTTATTATATTTGTGTACCGAAAAGAGCAGGAAAGGCTCAGTAAGAATACCAGAATAATATTTTCTTGCTCACATGTTAACATGTTATGAACATGTGAAAGCCACAATATTATTCCTGAACCCCTCTGAAGCATTTCTAGCGCTTCTGCATTTTAATATTCATTATGGTATATCAGAGTAGTTCAGAATGAAATTCCTTTCCATCCCTAATACTGATTCCTATTCCTATTCCTATTCCTATTCCTGAAGTATTTTATGAAACAATTCGATCTACAGCCTGCAGAGACATGCATCATTCTTTATTAAAAGAATCTTTATTAAGAAAATCATTAAGCTCAAGTCACGAGCTTGTTAGGCTGTACTTTAAATTATTTCATAGCTATGTGCCTTCTCTATCTGAATAATAACTTGCATTACCATTCAATTCTTATTGAGGATGTACAACTGGACAGTGAATTAGCTGCAGGATCTAACCAACAAGCTTTGCTTCCCTTCTGATAACCTAAACAAGTGGTGTCTGCCCCTCTATTTAACGGAAGGATGCCTCTAGTTTAAATAAAAGGACATATCAAGTTATATGGTCCTGTGAAAGTGAAAGTGCTCTTCAAGGATTTCTGCTTATGAACGGTGTGTTTAAATTGTGTATATATTTGACGCCCTTGGAAAAACTAGACTAGCTTGTGAACTCTAATTTGGGTTTGCAGCATACTAGAGATATGTGTATATGTACACCTCTGGAATCTGTAGATATGCATATGCATAACTATAGAATTGCACTCAAAGTTTAGTAGGTACCTCTCAGACATCAGGCATGCTAAATATTAACTGAACCACTTCAACTGTTCCATCATAAATTAATTATTGGGAGTAAAATGCCTCACCACACTAAAGGTCCTGGATTTAGACTTCTGCTGCAAAAAAAAAAAAAAAAAAAAAAGCTGCAGCGGCTTTAGAAAAGTTGCTTTATCAGAAATGTAGCTTTAATTGGGATTTTTACGTAAGAGTATATATGTTCTTAATCAAAGTGACACTTTATGTTTTCTATTGTAGTTCTTAGTGTTCTTGGATAATTACAGAATAAATGATTATCGAAGAAGTAGTGGAACTGCAAGAGAAAATGAAAATGCCAAGTTTCACATCAATTTTTCTGATGGCGAAAGTTACAGTTCTCTCTCTGCCCGAATTTTGTTCAAATTCTACTTCAAAATCAGAATTCAACAGCAGTGGCAAGATGCCGCAGGACAAGTGATTATGAAGCAAAACTGTTCCATTTCCATGCACGCAGAGAAAAATTGGGGCTAAACTGGGTCAAATCAATACAATTCGAATTTGGCTCATTCTGGCCCATTCCAAAGTAATTTAGGCCAAATAACGACCTGACACTTCCCATTGTATTTTTAAAATGTAAACTTCCATTGGGATATGAGTAGAATAGCAAGAAATTAAAGATGTACACAACTTTACCCAAGCAAGGGTAACAACTGACACAGAAGAGTTTTTAATGTGTACTGTAAAACAAGGCCAATCCAAATAGATAATGTAGATGACGATAGCAAGCTGTGGAAAAATCCAGTTGCTGGGCTGGGTTGCCAGGTGGGCTTGGGTTTCTGCTTTGTTTTGTTTTTGACAGCAAGAGATACTTCAATTATGTGTGCATGGTGAAGAAGACAGAACACCATCCAAAAGAATTGCAAAAAAAAAAATTCAGGTAACTATAAATATGAACTCTAGGTTTTAAGTATATTATAAAAGCTTTGGCTTATTTCTTGTTCAATATTTATGTCCCTGGAACTCCAAATCCAAATCTTGGCATAAATCATGGATTTTATCACCATCCAGTGCAGCTTGTTTTGCTGTTCTTTCTAATCAGTAATAGGGATGGGTATTTCGTTTTGGAACCAGTAGGTTACGAAATGAACCACATGAGCCCAGGTGGTCCTCGGAACCAGCTGATACACGCAGATCCAATTGCTTTACCTTTCTCTGTCTCTTACATGGTTAAAATCCAATGCAGAAGCATGCTGTGATGTCATCTGTGCAAGATCTGTGATGCTGGCCAATCAGAAGCTGTGCAGGGACAGGCACCATCCCGCATCCCTCTCTGACTGGCCAGCAGCACGAAGCAAGAAAGATGACATTGCAGCGTGCTTCCTCGTTGGATTTGAACCCTGCATGAGACAGAGAAAGGTAAAGCACTTGGATCTGTGTGTATCTACGTGTATCAGCAATTGGATTTTTGTGTAACCACCTGAGCTTGTGTGGTTCGTTTCATAACCTACTTGTTCTGAAACGAAATGCCCATCCCTAATCAGTAATTGGAGGTAAGAGCCTATTTAAAGCCATGAGTTCTATCCTGGATAAAGGAGCTCTGCTCTTCTCCCCAGGGGGCTATGGCAGGCAAGTCCACTTTGGTCTGCAATTTGAGATGATGTTGCGTGCCTGAGAAAGACTGAAGGGCTTGCTTCAAGGAGACACACCTAGAATTGCATTGTACTTTTAATGGTTGGCAAAAACAAACAAGCATCTAAATTGATGAGTAGTCCTTCTGGCTTCCCCTTGAGTTGGGCCCATTTTATGACCTTGCCATGTTAAATACTGAAATGAGACTTAGAAAGCCATTTCCAAATTGAGTGCCTCCACTGGGCTCAAAAAAAGGGTTCCCAAGTGCTTTTATAAATAAATCACCTGTAGGATGCCCCGTGTAAAAGACAAACTACTACATTTCCAACCCAAAATTACAGTTTTGGAACTGTGCTTTTCTCACCTCAGCTTCTTTCCACATATAAGATGACCCTCAATTTTTAGTCAAACAACTTGAGACAATTATATAGTCTTACACATAGAAAAGTACTATATTTGAAGGTGGCCACCCCTCATTCTAGTGAATATATGTATTCTTAGCCACATAGGCATATAGCCTCTCTTTATGTAATGACCAGTATTCTGTTCACTATTTACATACAGGCTGCACTTCAACAATGAAAGCTGCTGTGGAGCCAATCATGTGCGATGAGGCACATAACTAGGACCTTGTCAGATTGCCACAACAGCTTCTGCAGTTGGGAGTGCCAAGCACATGGAGTTCTATGCCACAGCTTCCTGGGTAAGCAAAGCAGGGTCCATTTCCTCAGGCCTGAACTCATGGCATTAAGTAGTCTCTTATCTCTACTAACTAATTAAATATAACAGCAAAAGAAGCTGCACTGAATGATGACTCCCCTGGTACCCATCTGCCTTGTGGGATGGAGAGACCCCATCCATTGATGTTTCAACAATAAATAAACACACACACACACACACACACACACACACACACACACACACACACACACACACACACACACACACACACACACACAAATAAATACAACCCAAGAGGAGAGCCTGAACTCTATTTGCGGTAAATAAAAAAATGAGAGGAGTGAGGATAGACAGCCCTGCTACATTTTAGGGCATTTCACATGCCAGACATGTCACTGTCAAAAGTCCTATTCGGACTTTCCAAAAAGAGTTCACTATCATCGTCTGCCCTTGAAGAAGGAATAGGAGGAAAGAGTTTGTGATATGTGGAACCTCTCCAGGTGACCAAGAACCTTGATCGCCCAGGCACATTAAACTACTTGGAGAGACTCCACATGTAACACAAACCTTTCTCTTCACAGAACCACTTCCCCCTTAGACAAGCAGGGCACAATAGTAGATATATCTTCCTGCTCAGGCTTTCACATTATCCTTTTTTGAAAAGCTGATTAGGGCTCAAAAACAACCATCCGAGAGTCACTGAATCATTACATGTTACAGTAGCCATAACTAGTCACAGGAATTTCCCAGTTCTAAATCAAAGTCAATAATCATTGTTTTTCTCATTTGGACATCTCCTAATGTAGCAAAAATATATAAATTACACCAAATGACAGAACAAAATCATATCTCCTATTTGAGATATTAATTACAGTCAATAGACATATCTGTATTTATCATTTTTTACATTAGCATAGGCTAGGCATAGCAGATGTAATTAACTGATTCCAAATGTGCATTAGTCAGCATACATGTGTCTTTCAAAGTCGTATACCAGAGCTTGATAACAGTTGTTTTTTGTTTGTTTAAAACAACAACTCCCAACCCAGCTAGCCAGCCAGCCGGTCAACATATGCAACATTTGTAGTGCCCAGGACAACATTTCTGCTCTCCATCATGGACTAAAAGGCAACTAAAATGTCAACACTCAAAAGCTAGTTCCTCCCTAGATTCCTGTATCTGCACTTCAACCCCCAAATGGCAGATGAATATCAAATGAACAAAAGGCTACATGTCACATGGCTTCTTGCAAACTTTTTCATAATCCTGCCCCTGTCTAGAGATTCATGAGGGCCAGCGATGATGGGAATTGTGTTACATTACAATTACAACACCTAGTAGGAGAGAGACTGATTTGTAGTTTGGATCACTCTCTCACAGCTAGCTGCTTTTACACACATAAATCCACTCAAAATCAGACTCATCTGTAAGCAAAATCTCAGAGCTGCAACAAATGCTGATTCGTATTTTTACTTATTTATCATTATTTATTTAAAATATTTCTATCCATCTTCCCCTCCAAAAGGACACGCTTGCAGTGCAGTAAAAAAGAAAGCAAGGAAGCATAGCAACCCATGATTGTGGATAAGATTCACAGTTCAACTACCTGGAAAGATAAGAAGGTCTTTGAAATAACATAAATAACCAGATCAGGCAAGCCTCTTTCCTCGGGAGAGAAGTCATTAACTGCGTGCATTAAACATATTTTTCTGTTGGTGCCTAAACCCAATAAACCACAGCAACCAAATAAATTGACAAATTGTTTTGGCTCATGTATTCAAAGTCATCGTGCAGAAGAAAATGTACTCCAAACAACATTAGCAATCAACCATTAATAAAATGCAAATCATGTTGAAAGACGTATTAATCAAACGTGAATATCAGACAGCATGTGCAGCTAAATCCTAGAAAAGCAATATGTGATATGACTTGTGTCCATGTCTCAGAGCCCTTGCCTGTGGATTGATTCCCATGGAGTTTCAGAGCCCCTTCCCCTTCCAAATATTTGGCACAATTAGACTCATGGACTAGGATACTATGGGCAATGGTGACTCTAATGTATGGAGCCTCTCTTTTCTTCCTTGCCTTCTAGCCCAGTGATGGTGAACCTTCAGCACTCCAGATGTTTTGGACCACAACTCCCAGAATTCCAAACCTGTATTGCCAATGACAAAGGGCTGTGGGAGTTGTGGTCCAAAACATCTGGAGGGCTGAAGGTTCGCCACCACTGTTCTAGGCTAACATATGTCTGCTACAAATTAAACTGCCTGACTTTGTGGACAACCAGTCTCCATGAACCATGCACATACAGAACAGGAAAAAGATGTTGGCGTGTAACCCACAGGAAGGATATGAAAAGCAAGTGAAAGGCTGATAATGGAAAAAAATGTAAAGGAATGGGCACAGGAGGGATAGAAAGGGGAGTGGTGCAACAGAACCATGAAGTGTGCTCCAGAGGTATTATAGTAGTTGCATGTATAAAAACTGAAAAGGTTAAAATGGCAGAACAAACAGAGGAAACTGGCTTGGGGAATAAAGTAGCAATTAGAAGAAGGGATGTGAAGGCTAATCAAACCATATAACATTTTAAAATAAAACTCACACTTTGATCTGTCTTAAAAAAACTTATTCAGCAGCAGTAATCTCATTTTATTATTGGTAGAACTTGGGGGAAACATCTTATAAATTTAAGTGCAATGAATTTAAAATGTCAAGTTTTCAAAAATTTCTGCAAAAAGTCTTTTCCCTGCATGTTTCCCATTTTCCACTTCCTAGGTCACTCATGACAAAAGCTATGTGGCATGGAGTGTGGGGATGCAGCAGCAATGGGAAGTCAGTGAAAGTAAGGGAGCCAATGCCATTGCTTTGTGCAAGGGCCTTCTGCTTGTGCAACAACTTTAGTTAAGAGAATCACTGGGAAGAAATATATTGGTATCCCCATGATGTTTGGGTAAATTACTGTAGCTAACTGAAACTAATTGATGAGGTGCCATAGTGTGTCTTGGTCATGTGCCAGGTCACGTGTCAGGTCACAGAGCAATTGACATACCCCCTTGCACCTTGGCATTTTACAATAAGACACAGATAGCAGGCTACAAATACTTCAGTGTGAACACCAATAGGATTCTGGACATGAGGACAGGGGAAGAGTCAAAAAGAGAATGTTTTTATAATTCTTTTATACAAATCTATGAAGCTGTTTCCTCTTGTTTTCACAAAATATGAAGAACTTGGGTCATTGTTTCATGTAAAAAAAAGCTTTTAAAGGGGATAGAACATGAAGTGAGATAAATGATTCTCCCTCCCCAAACTTTGCTGGCCTACAGAGATGGGGACTTGAGTCATGTAAAGGTGAAGTCACAACAAAGAGTTAACTTGGGTATTTTATTAAATGACTTGGACATAACGTGGAACCCACATGCCCCTCCTTTTTTCTGGGGGGAGGGGAGGAAAGCTTGTATTCAATAGGGGTTCAGACTTGGGCCTGAAATTCAGGACTTGGTACCAAAGACTCAGACTCAGACTTGGAATTTGGACCCAAGGACCTACCAACATCCCTGCAGACTATCAGAATTTGTTGTGGTCATCTACTTAACTGAGTGCCAGTAAATATAGAACATTTCGTGAAATACAGTATAAATGGTCTTTACTTTTGCTGATTTACTGAGGACCGTTTGCTTAGATTGACCTAAAAATAAAGACACATAATTCTTAATTAAGAATTAATTAAAAATTAAGAATTATGGATGATAAATTTTGCATGGAGATAATACTACAAGGACCATGAATCTAGGCTATGCAAAAAGGTTCATTAAATTGGGCTTGCTCCTAACTAAAACTCCTACTTGGACATCAATTCAAATTGTACGTAACTGCTATCTATGCTTTTAAATGCTGTTTCCTGAAAGATCTTCCAAAACCAATGTTACTATTATCTTACATTTCTAGAGAGAATCAAAGATCCACATACTAATCCTGTAGGTAGGCTCAAAAGTATGCCAAATTTATTTGACTACGGGGTTGTACTAAGTCATGTGTAAGCTACTGTAGAATAGCCAATCAGGGCACCAATGTGAATTGTCGATTATCAGGGAAACCATACAAGTTGTACTACATACTTCCATCAGGTAAAAAAACACTGCTTTGACTAAAATTCCTGGTGGTTTAACTAAAATTGTAATCCCAATTTTGATGGACACTTGCCATGCTTCTGGTTATCCCATTTCGGCTAGCCAAATATAAATTCTTTGACATTCAAAAGAAGGCAGAAAGAGGGGGGGAGCAGGGGGGTGGATGGAGTGCTTGGCTGCCCTTTGTTTTAAGAGGCAGGAGATATGTTCCATACCACTGGCTGAGGAGGGGTTTGACATCCCACCTGCTGGCCTCTTGCAAACTGCAGACTATAGCTATTTCCATATAAGAAACTATATTTGGCTCTGACAAGTCGTGAGACTTTGGGACTTTAATAAAAACATATAACTTTGGAGCTTCCCACAAGAACTTAGTGCACAGCTTGAAGGAGATGAACATTGAAAGGTGGTTTGTTTGTTTGTTTGTTTGTTTGTTTGTTTAATGGTCCAATCATTTGTATTTCTGCATTTGTATTGTTTTGGGGGACCATATGGCTTTTTCCTTATTTTTACATTTCAGGGTTTATGATTTAGAGTACAAGACAATCAATCCACCGCTTTCCTGTTAGCCTTCCTCTGATCCAGTGGACCAATGGACTAGTATCTTGCATATGAGTTTCTTGATGACAGACTTGAAACTGTCCATCATTGTTTTTAACTACGCCGTCCTGAAGTGTGTCAGATGGTCTGTGCACCACTTTAGTAGACAATTGCTTGTGCAAGTGACAAACTTCAAGGAACAATGTAATGTCAGATATAGATATGGTACTCATGGAGGCCTCATGCCCAGAATAGACACAATCCTATTTACAGAATTTGCCAGTGAGTAAAATAGCAAGTGGGGGTAGTGTTCTAGACTGAGACCATTTCAGAGGACAAAGGAGCTTTAAGCCTTTGCTTTTACCGCATTGAGGTCATAGAATTGTAATAACATTGAAAATAAGTTGTGGAGGCAACCTGCTGCTACAGCAGGAAATTTACAGCTAAAACACCCCTGACGGGTGACCATCCAACTATTTAAAAATGAAGGAGAACTCACCACCCGAGTCAGTTCCATTGCCCCAAACAGCTTCCTAATGTCATGGTAAAATCTCCATCAATACATCATCACTTAAGGTTCTACACTTTCAAGCTACAGAAACTTGCTTGCTCCACCCATCACACGACAACCCTTCACATATTTGAAGACAGCTCTTGTATCATCTTGCTGACTTCTCTAACCATGCCCAGTTCATTCAATCAAACTTTGTAACCAGTCATCCCAAGTCCCATGTGCTACTGAAGGGAGATCTTTGGCTCTCATCAATGGGATCTTTCTTTCCAATGCAAATAGCAGCTGTGGTGTATTTAAATATTTATTTAAATTGCCATTTGGATAGAATGAATATCTCCTTTGTTTTACCTGACAGTTTTGAATGCTTTGAGTGATGCCTGTATAGATTCTTTAACCACACTAGTAATGAACAAATGTACTCTATAGCTTTGTGGCATAAATAGAACATGTTTTTTTTTGAAGGGCTGGCAGTCCTGTAAGAAACTGAAAAGCGAGCTGTGGAGCAAATATTTTGTTCTAGAAAGGGGATTTACTAGAAGGAAGCATATTGCTTAGATTTTGCCCCTAGCTATTGAAGACCTAAGAAGAGGTATTATATGTTGTTGTTTGGGTCTCACACATACTTTTTGTCTGTCTGCTGATTTCTCTCTGTGTGTCCACACAAATGGGTTTAATGCAGAAATATTTAATCATATTTTTTTAAAATTATACATCTCCAGAGACACCTTTATCATTATTTGTAAGTAGAAAGGCCAGATGTACTCTAAATACAATGAATGACAATTGGCAACCACTCGTGCAAAAACTGGTCCAATACTTTGCAGATATACGTATATCACTACAAATGGTTGTGTGTGCAATGTTTTCAAACAAGTTCTTGTCTGAAAAGATGGACTTTGTCGCATGAATCTGGCCATGCCTACATCCTGTTGAAAGCCACAACATTATTTGTTTTCTTTGTTTATGGAAAGACAATATACCGGTACATATTAAATGAACAGACAGACAAAATAGTCATGAACAGGAATGGAGGAAAATTTCATTTCTTGGTAAGAAATTTTCCAAAATGCACATATTACTTCATAAATAGGAGGAAAAGTGTTGAGGTCTTTTTATTTAAAAAAAATCAACTGTGAGCAGATGCAAAACCATCAAATGACTTTCACGCTGATTCCCAATGACAATGTTGTTCTGTTGATATCAATGGGACTAAACCATACTTAAGGTTACTCAGTGTTGTATCATGGAAAGAGTGGTTGACTAGGGCTCAGGACGCTTGGGTTCAAGCGTCCCCATTCAGCTAGAGTCATTACACCTTGGCAGGCAGCCAAGGTATGTGACACTTCTGCACATGTCCACTGTTCAAAATGCTGTGTCATGATGTATTTATTTGATTTCTTGTTTATTTTTGAGTAATTGCATCATCCACTGAGATATAAGTAGGCAGGTGACTTGTGTAAGTGTGGGCTGTTTGGAGAAGGAGTGTATCACTCTTGTCGGAATCCTGTACTACTGGACTGGCTTGGACTGAATCCTGATCAACTGGATTGGATTGGATTGGACTGTGACCACATGATTTTTGCCTCCCAATTCTGTTGAGGTGCTTGCCTGTATGTATATATATATTTTTGTAAATACAGTTTGGTGAAAGGAAAATCACCACTGTGTCATGTCATTTCACCTGTGCACTGCTACTGGCTTTGGAGACTCCATCAAGTCTCAAGCCAGCACCTATCAACAGCCCTGCACACTTCTGACAGAAACTCACCGAGACAGTGGAACTAGTAGAACAGCTCTTCAAATACCTCACTTACCTTGAAAGCCTTATTAGGATCTTTGTAGGTCAGTTCCTCACAAAAAAACATAACTTTCTCACATAACAGCACCATGTGTGTGAAATCAATGGTGCCATGCTTTCCATCCCACAATGGCCCCTCTTCCCTCACTAGTACAGAAAACAACTCCCTGACTTGTTTCAGACTCCTTAAAGTTAGTCTCTCTGCAATCTTGGGAAAAGCAAGCTGGATTCAGTAAAACAATGGAGCATTTATATGCCAGAAGACTGGAAACAGGTTGTCAAGGTAAAACCCCACCATAAATAAAGACGTTAATTCGGTTGTTGGCATGGGTTTCAGTCATCTACCTTTTCACATGAGTTGGCAGCACAGTGCTTTTTTTATTTGTATATTATAAGGTTTATTATTATTTTGCACCTGCTGCTTAACTCTGATAATCGCTTGGACAAGGCTTTACATTTGCCTAAATATTTGAAAAACAAAAGCCAAGAAACAGATATGCCTCTGCAACTCAAGATCGTTTGATGAGAAAAGCTTTCCAATGTGCTCTCAGGAATGTAAGGGCTTTTAAAACCTACAGCTTCAATATTTGTTTCTTTAAAGTTGAAGAGCCTACCTTAGCCTGAAGAGAAGTCAAGGCTGAAAAAGTTGGGATTTGATGTTGTACTTTTCTATTCACTCGATCTCCATCAGAACTTTAAGATATAGCCAATGCTTACTCCTACGCTCAAAGAGTCACAATCCTTGCAGACAGAGCACGATTTCACAAGCTACAGTTGTGAAGGAGCTGGGACGTTTGCCACTTGACTTTCTCCTTTGGCCTAGTCCTTTGAACCGAGTAGCAAAACAAAAAAGACTAATAATAGAAGAAAGGGCTGAACATGGATTTATTTGTGAATCAGATACTTTGTTGTACCAAGAGACATCATCTTTGAGTTGAAATCTTATATCCACTTTCATGAGAGTAAGCCCAACTGAACACAGTGAAATTTGCTTCCAAGTAAATACATCTAATAACTCTATGTTTTAGGAAGCTGGCTGTGGAACCAAGAATTTAGAGCTTGGTTCCTCTCTTGTGTGACGCCCCCTCCCCCCGTGAGTACTGTACAGTTAGCCTGTGTGGCCTTGACCAAGCTGCACAACCCCAGGATGCCCCCAGAAGACTGAAAACCACTTTTGAGTACTCTCCACCTAGAGAACCCTGGAAAAATCACTATATGTCAGAATTGACTTGACATCATATGATTACTATTATTGTTAGATATAGATATAGAATTGCATCTACTACCCTTCTTCCATTCTCATTGTACACAAAGATAGATGATAAAGCAATATGCCACAGTTTTTGAGAGGCTGGCATATTGAGCCATATAATTTCTTCATCCTATTTTTTGTATGGAATGTTAGTGAGATACATAATGCATGCTGACAAAAATGATGGTTTTTTTTAAAAAAAGATTGAATGAATTCACTAACTGAACCAGTTGCATGAATTGACGCATGATGAGGAATAGAACACATGATGCTATAAGTAGAGGCAATTTGTCTTGGCATTTATGCCAGCCTATTTGAATAATAGGATTGTGGCCATAGGAAGGGTGACTTGGAGATATCTCACTCCAAAGGTGAGGTGCCCTGCCCCTGCCTGAGACTGTGGGCCAACTCTGTAGACTGAACCCAGTTATTCAAAATAAGAGGTCTGATTTTTTTCAGTTAAGTTGATCCACTCATTCAGGCCTGCCCAAAGTCTGGCCCAGGAGCCAAATCCAGCCCGTCAGGCCATTCTGAGTGGCCCGTGTCTGGCTGGCCCGCCCCTCCCTCCCCTCCTTCGCCCCATGATTTTTTTTAAAAAAAATCTTCCACCAACACTGACAATGCCGGGAAGCTTGAGGGGCTGGGCCGGCCAGCCGGCCAGTGAGCAGAAGCTTGTGGGGTGGGCGGGCAAGGGGCAGGGCACCACCACCAGCACCGCCGGGAAGCTTGTGGGGCTGGGCACGCACAGGCAGGCCGCCGCCACCGACATCACCGGGAACCTTGTGAAGCTAGGCGCGTACGCGCAGGGCGGCGCACGGGTGGGCCGCTGCCACCGGCATAGCCGGGAACATTGTAAAGTTGGGCGCACATGTGGTCAGTGGGTGGGGCTTATGGGTCAGTGGGTCGGGCTTGCAGTGGGGTGGCAGGGTAAGGGAGCAACCAGCCCTTGACACATTCTCAGCCACCAAATCTGGCCCTCCTTACAAAAAGTTTGGGCACCCTTGCGACTCATTCTTTCTCTTGGACCACTTAGCTATTGCAAGGGCAAAAATCATATTTGTTTTCCCTCTCTCTTCAGCAATGCAAATTATTCTCATTCTTATTTCACGCGACAACATAGGACTAACAAATCTTCTTCTAGGTCAGCCTATGAGTTCATAACTAAGTTGAAGTATCTCATCTGTATTTAAGAAAAAGTTGGAAATTTTAAAAAAGCAGAGTGTGCTGCTTATATACCATCCCGTACTACTTAAAGCACTCTCTGGGTGGTTTACAATTAAATTATGCAGGCTACACATTGTCCACCACCCCCAGCAAGCTGGGTACTCATTTTATCGACCTCTGAAAGATAGAAGGCTGAGTCAACTACGAGCCGGCTATCTGGGATTGAACCCCCAGGTCGTGAGCACAATTTTGGCTGCAGTACAGGGGCAAAGGATTTCTAACCACATTGGTCTAGATGATTGGTCGAGATGATTTTTGCATGCTTTTTACATAATGTGACAGAATAATTATACTATACTATAAATTAGTTGTTCACTCAAAATTAGCTTTTACATGAAAGCTATTTTTTAACCCATGCAAATCTGTTATGATAGATAACAACAAAAGAATGGAACTTTAAATGAAGGTTTCTGCATTTCTCCAAACATCTCCATATTTACCACTGTAAAGGTATTTGAGAATGTAAAGAACATTAAAATTCAGAATCCAGACAATTGCACAAGTGCCCATTTGATTGTCAAAAGAGACATGCATCCCTTTGTTTCCTGGTTGGGGAATGTCTCTTTCTCAAAGGAAGCTGCTCAAACCATTTCATCACTTGCTTCAAAACCAGCCTTATTCATGAATGGGCTTAAGTTACTTTCCTTTGCTGATCCTGTGTTCAAGTTACAGTATTATGACTCATGAGGCGCCTTATATAACAGGGAATAAAAGGCAAATGTTTCTTTAGTTCCTGACCAGTTTCCCAACTTAGAACGCTATTAAAACATGCATTTCCAATGTTCATGTTGATCAGAGGCATTATCCTCTGGAAAGTATATCCTACTACCCGTTTTGTTCTTGTCATTGCTGCAGCTGCTATGCTCCAGTCTGAAGGCTTCATTTGTTTTCATGGTCCCCATTGTAATAGGACTGTTGCTTTTATTCTGTTCTTATTATCTTTCCACCCTCATTTCCTATGATTCATATACTTTGCCTTGTGTTTTTAAGACGATACAAATATCGAGGGACTCTCCTCATGTAACAATACTAGGTGGAACAATGCCAAAGTTATCTTATCTATTACTGATCTTTCTATTTTAAATTCATTATTTGTGTTTGTGTGTGTATGTGTGTGTGTGTGTGTGTATGTGTGTGTGGTGTGATCCTTGATTTTGGATACTTGGCATGCTCATGTCCTCCTCAAGAGAAATAGCTAGTTGCTTGGATGTATGTCCTATGGAATTTGTGCCCTGTTAAGTAAGTTAGGGGCTGCCTAGATGCCCTAAGCACATCCGATCTCGCTTGGTTTCGGAAGCTAAGCAGGGTCAGCCCTGGTTACTACTTGGATGGACGACCCCCAGGGAATACCAGGTGCTGTAGGCGACTGGAGTAGGAACTGGCAAGCCACTCCAGTACTCCTGCCAAGAAAACTCCATGGACATGGAGTCACGAAGAGTCGGTCACGACTGTAACGACACAACACACACACAAGTAAGTTAGGACTGGAATCTCTGCGAGAGTGAGCTCAAAGTGGCTAGGCTTTCAAAAGCTGCTTTAGGTCATTGTAGGGAGAAAGGCAGGGTATAAATATTTCAAATAAATAAATACATACAATTCTTTTCTTGGTCTGTGTGCAACTTTGCACTAGCAGATGCCTGCTGGTATGACTGACCATTCTTTATCTCCTTTCCTTTTCATCTTTTCAGCTTTCTGTGCTTATATATACAGGAATTGAAGTGCAGTATCCTCCAGATGGTTTCCACTCCTCTAGAGTCCATTTTGGGGGCACAGAGCAAGAGAGGATAGCTTCTCATCTCAGTTCACCATTGGATGTGCCACTCATTGGGCCTTGGCTCTGACTTCAGTCATACATTCTGTGCAGGCCAGAGCAGGAGTTATGTTGGTTACTCCCCACACTTTGGCCCTGCCAAGGGGCTGTTTGCCTCCTGTCCCTTTCTTTAAGCTGAAAACTCTATACCACATCAGCATTACTTTTAAATTTCCTTTCTATTCCAATGTCACCTGCCACATATAAGAAGCACAGCCTAACACCCCTTGAGTGTGTGGAATGGCATATATTAAGCTTGGTGCCTTGGACCTCCATATTTAGCTTGTAAAATAAAAGCTTGAGTGGCTGAAAAATCAGCTTCCTGTAGGATCCTGGTATAATGGTTTTAGTTTTAGCCATCATACAAAATAAACACTGATGTGAATGATTTGACTAATGCTTTGTAAAGACAATAAGAGATACTCCCCTTCATTATCTCTGTGGTAATTATTTCCATAAATAATTTATATATTGTACAAATAAATACTTGTTTGTCCTGAATGACTAATCAACTTCATCTTGGGTTTTAGAGTTTTGCGAAAGACAAGTGTTGCGTTATGGATTACGCGGACACAGAGTTTCGGGGTGCAAACGTCTGGTCTTCAGGCAGCATTTCTGTCTGTGTCTCTCTCTGAGTTGTGTGCATGTGTGTGTGTGTGTGTGTGTGTGTGTGAAAGAGTGTGTGAGCGTGTGTGAGCGTGTGTGATGTGATAATACTGCCTGAAAGACCAGTCTTTTATTAATAAGAGAAGAACAATAGTCACAGGAAGACCTTCCTCGGTGGGAGAGAAATGCACGCCTATCTCGAAGACCATATTGGCTTCTTATTGATGAGGACCCAGGGAAGGAAGCTATGGGGTCAAGGGTCACAGAGCAGATGGCCCTGATGTGTCCTGATATCCTTTGGCCTTGCCATCCTGTTTACTGGACATCCTTGCCATCCTGTTTTGCTGCCTTCTTGAGCTTAGCTCAGCACATCGGTACCTTACTGGCCCTAGGACTTCTGGGAGTCCGGGCATCGCAGCTTCCTTGTGCAGGGTGCCACTTTGGGGGTTCATCTGAAATATTTATGTGACATCCACTGACAGGTTTTATAAATAAGCATTGCTTCTATGTTCATCTGTAATTATTAACATTGCTTCTATGTTCATCTGTAATTATTAACATATAACATATGCAACCTTGTATCCCAACGCCAGGAGAAAGGAGTCATAGACATGTAATAAATAAATAAAATAAATAAGTAACCCAATGGTTCACATACTTCAAGTGTGCAAATATGTGTATGAGGGCAGTCTTTCTTTTTAAAGACCCTATTAGAAATGTTTAGACTATTTTGCTACTCATGGTCTCTTCCTTTGGCTTTGCTATGTGGCTTTTTAATGTATTTAAGTTATTACTGCATGTTTTATTATTATTATGGTTTTTATGTTTGTTTTGTGAACTGTCCAGAAAATTCCAATTTTTGGGACAACACAGACACTTTGCTTTCATTTTTGATCAATTTGTATGTAAAATATTTCAAATCCATATATGTATCTATATGGACACAAAAACACAAGGAGGAACCGTTCAAACTGCTACTTTGAGTGTCAGTGATAACCACTCCTTCAGCTCACCCACACATGCTTGCTGTCGCATTGTACTAAAGCTGAGATTTTCTGTAAATGCTCTGCTATAATCCTAGGGCAGGCATGTCCAAAGTCAGGCCTGGGGGCCAAATGTGGCCCGTTTTCAAATTCTGAGTGGCCCACAGCCTCTTCTGCCCACTGGCTCAGCCTGCCACACATCCCCACCAGCTGGCCCCTCCCCATACCAGAGGGCCCATACAGTTTTACAGTTTGCCTAGCCTCCGTGCCTCCATCCATCCCCCAGCCACCTGCCCAGCCTACTCGCCCCTGGCTCCATTGCTGTAGCATCCTCCCTGCCTGTTGCATGTTATAGAGACTTGTCCAAAGCCTGGCCCAGGGACCAAATGCAGCTGGATGGTCGGCCCCCACACATTTTCACCTCACCAAATCTGGCCCTCCTTGCAAAAAGTTTGGACACCCCTGTCCTAGGGTCTCTTCTATTAGTTAGTATACCCAGCCACGTTTAATGCTATCTGTGGCTATCAAAAGTCTTCTTAGAACTGCAGAACAGGAAGGGACCTTATGGATCTTGGATTCCTTCCCCTATCAGGGAGAAAAAAGCAGGGAAGTCCCATTCTCAATCTCTAGCTCCACCGCCAGATACCAAAAGTACTGAGCTATCTAGCAGTAGAATCCTTCCTGTTACTCTTTTCCTCAAAAGCTGACAAGTAATCACACGGCATGTTCTTTATCTCTCCTATCATATCCCTAGATTGGGATCATCTCCAAAACATTTATGAATTTATAGCTGGCAAGGTTCAGATGAAGCCTTTTAATCTTTGAATTTCATTTCGTGCTCCGTTCTGCAATCTCTTTAAAAAATTCCATTAAAGTCCATAGCTCCAAATGAGGAAACAAGCAGCTACATTGGCTGTAAATACATGAGAAGGGCTCTTTTTAGTATAATCAGTATAAAAGTTAGTTTATTTAGTATAAAAGGTTAGGGACACACTTAATTATTCAATTCATTAACATACCATGCTTTCAGTGTCTTGCTTATTATCAGAGAAAACCATATGTGCCAATCAAAAGTACTGTATTTGCCAATCAAAAATATTATATTTTGAGCAAAGTATAATTGTAAAATAACACACAACAATAATACAACAATATATAATAGTAGTGCAACAGGTATCCCAGAGGTGCCAGTACATATTTCACCATTTTACCTTTTTTACTTTTATATCTAGTAATCTTGATTTACTTTTATTTTTGCATGACTATCTCTTCTTCCTTCCGTTCCCATTAAACCTCTTTCTCTGAAAAATATGCTACAGCTGTGTTTCCCTTTCTTTCTCTCACACTTTGTTAAGGAATATTTTCCACTGGCTTAAATGGAAAGTAAACTATCACCCACCAAGAGTATGTGTCTAGTGAAAACATGGTTTTATACTATGAATGGAATATTATCAAATTATACTTTTCCACCCAAGTGGCTAGAGAATCTGATCCCAAATATTCGATTAATTGGAAATTCAGACAAATAGAAGCCCTACTTAAATAGGTTAAGTGGTGTGGTGAATTTGGGCTCCACAGTGATCTAGAATAATATGGAGAGGATGATGACTTTAATTATATTTATTCCTACAGCTGATTCTAGTAGACAAACGAGACCTCAGCTATTCAGTCCAAATGAAATGGCTGCCACATATTTTGTCAGTCTTTGAAGGCATTCCACAATTATAAGTTCTTCCAAAGCTGAAGCATTAATATGATACTTGTCTACCCTGGAGGTGATTCATATTCTCCTTCAGCACTTCAGATGCCACCTTCTTGCCTAGGGAACATCAGAGAGGAAAAATACAAACCTCACCCAGACAAGAGAGATTATGCTACATTTTTCACATGGGTGACTATACTCATTTTACTGCTCATGACAAGGAAGGCAGGTTTGTATAAACACTGAAATAAGTGTCTTGATTTTGATGACATTGTGTGGGGTTAAAACAAGGGAAGAATGTGTCAATTGTTACTGAACTGAAATTGTTTTCTGAAATATTTACAGAGTCAGACAGACTAAAGGATAATTCAGGACTATTACCTGAAGAAAATTGGGTCCATTAAGCACTAGAAACTAGAGATTAAATGCATTTTAACAAGTATATGGGTTTAGGTCTGCCCTCTGCAGTGCTCTGTGTGGCTTCCCTGTAATCTTAATTGTGGAGGTAACTCAGATATGTGTTCATCTGGAGTTCATCTGAAATTCAGCCATAGAATGATTAGGAAAACCTCTTGTACATTATTCTCCTTTGTGTCCATTAGATTGTGTGTGTGTGTGTTGTGTCGTTATAGTCATGACCGACTCTTCGTGACTCCATGCGCATGGAGTTTTCTTGGCAGGAATACTGGTTTGCCAGTTCCTACTCCAGGTCCATTAGATTCCTCCTGTCTAAAAGAAATCACTGAAATCTTCTATCAAGCTACATTGTTTTTCAATTAACTTTTTTTCTACAAGAAATATTTAATTTTTTCAGAGCCATCACAAGAGTAAAAAGAGTGTTGTGGTACATGATGGAATGATCTCAAGTAACTTGCTGTCTAAATTTAGATTCGCGTCTATCTATTAATACCTCGTAGGATGGGTGCTTCAAGGAAGAATTATAACGACTGGTACATTGGGCCACTAAATACTTTTCTGGTTGTGGCTGCCTTCCTTTCTAGGTTTTGAATATGGCATGAGTTCCAAATAATGGAAGTAGTTTAGAAGATGGCCCTTCTTTTATATCCTCACTTCTGTCGTACAAACACCCATTGATATGAAATCTGTTGATCCGTTTTGTGATCTAACACTGCTAGTGACCCTGTGTTAAGAGGACAGTCTAGCAGGGTGTATGTGTACACACACAAGCTGAAGCTATTCATAACATGATAACTTCCACAGTTAATTATAACAATTCTACTTTAAAATGTTATTCTAGGTACTAGAAAAGATTGAACACAAGTTCTATATTAATGGATGGAGTCCTTTATGTAGTTCTAATCAGACAGGAGGGACAAAAACAATTGCTGTCCATTTAGCTGTGTAGCACGGGCTCACAAAACAAGGAAGCAATTTCCATCATGGGACAACTTAACGATTACAACAGTGTCTAAAATGTAGAGGTGGCATCGTCATCATCCCAATATGGCATTTCCAGTTCTCATTCAAACAAACATAAGTATGAATGTTAATTCTGTTACCAGATATGGAAAAAATTACTGTATAATATGGTTTTTTCATTTATTCCTTATCCTAAGAATGACTTAGATTTCAAAAACATTTTGTGTTAAAATATTTTGTTATACAGTAGTTGACTCTTAACTCAGAAGACAATCCATAGTGCTCTAAAAATTGTCTGGATATATTGGCAGACTTTGCTTCCAAGTAGTAAATATACTATACTTAATGCAGCATTTCATAGTATTTCAAACGTCCATTTTCCTATAAAAGTCCCCCCTTCCTTTTTTGTTTTTGTTTAATTCTGTTGCTGTTACTTGCTCTGTATTTAGCCTTTTAGAAATTGTGTGCATGCAATGCCTTTCATAATATGTTAAATGAATACTAAAATGAGTGCTTTGATTTTGTTCAGTTACATTGGATTTTGGGCTACCAAGACAGGCAATATGTGTTTTTTTATAATTGTCAAAACAAAATGAGAATTGAAAGGGGGAAATGCTCTGAAACTGGAGGAGAAAGAAACAATAATTACAACAGTTGTAAAATCAACCAATAGTTTTAAAAAGTCCCTCACATATACTGAACACAAAATTCTTAAAGACAGCAAGTTGTTCATTCATATCTTTTCTCTACCATCCTGTTAATTTCATTCAGAAGAGAGTCCACTGTGTTTACTAGAGCATATTTGCAGGCAATCAAGCTAAGATGGTGCCCCAAGTTACACTTGCTGAAAAAGATTCTAGGAACAAAATCAAGGAGAAAATAGGAGGGAATAAGAGTGTTTATTTAAGATAAAAAGAGATTATCTAGTTTTAATTTTTCTGTGCCACTGTATATATGCACAGTAGGTTGGGTTTTGTTTTTCTTCAGAAAGGATATACATTACTTATCAACTTCACATAAGAGCCAAAGTCATTTTATTATTATGAACGGCATGAAAGTAGGTTCCTTTCATAATGTACCTTGATACAGATTAACCATCTATGTAAAAGATCAGATGGACAAGGCTGGTTAATTTTAAATTTTAAAATGAAAGGATTTGGTCAAAATACGTATGAATTATACTGACATATTTTATGAGCGGTATATTCAATACATGCTCTAAATTATTTGACTATAAAGGAAAAATTAAAAACGTCCCTATATCGCTGAACAAATTAAGTTTCATGTTCATTATATTGAGTGCAAATTGTAATCTGTGAAGTTTACTATTAAAATAGCTCAAGGGGTTTTAGAAAATTATGCCATTTTAATGAGCACTGTCCTCATTTTTTCTGGTATCCAAACTAAACATTCATCAATGCCCCCTCCCCACAAAAAGAGCATACAATGATATTCAGACTAAAAGTTTAAAGACCCAAACTTGAGTTTTGATTCATTTACATTTCTGAAAGCGTGGCTACCAATAAAAATGGGGAGCTGTGCTTCAGAAATTTGAGATAAATGGGGGGAAAGGGCCCTGGGGCTCCAGTGTATATTACTACACATAGGTTGGAGGGAATCTTTGGGACCATTTCATGACATGCAAATATTAGGAATTCCTATCAAGAGACAGGAGTAAAGAGAAGAAAACTTGATGTTCCACACGGACGCCCAGGTTGCTACCGAAGAGTCACCACATAAGAACACCATCACTTCTTGCATCAGGAAAGTAATCAACATATCTGGCAATGATCTGTGCCAATATCCTATTCAGCGCTATGGCGATTATACTTCAAGATAGTATGTCACTTGAAAGGCACATTCAGGAAATCAGGAGCTGTTCAGTAGTACCCTGGGAAACTGATCTAAGCAAACCCAAGCTGCCAAAACCAAATTAAAATATTTTGCTAAAAACCAACACTGCACAATTTCTTGTACTGTCTGCAGAAGGGCATCCCACTGCAGCTTGAGGTATCACAGCTAGCCATATGATCATCCACGCAAGGAAAAGAAGCAAATGACAGATAGTTGTTGCCCGCCCACCCCAAAGTCCCAAGTATATGGGGGAGATCAGGTTAGGTTACAGCTTCTTACTGGTTGCTCTAGTCAATGGCAACAACCCTGCATACAGTAGGGACACTTTAATCCCACTGATTTCAATGCCACTTGTGTAGCCAGCATACAGGAGTCCACTCAAACTCTTTTAATCGGACCTTTTTAGCAGCCTTTGATCCAGATTTTTCCAAGCAGGATCAAGGTTTCAGCATCTGTGCCCAAGCCTTGTCCATATTGTGGGACTCCACACTTTGTCCCTTGTGGCACAAGAAGCACTCATCTAAAATGAAGTGAGCAACACATTGACTCAAAACCCCTTACCTCATTTAGCTGCTGGTTCTGTTGGGAAAATCCTTTAGCTGCAGCAGCAAAAAGACGGATCTGGCTATGCCAGATGTTAGGTAAACATTAAGTGGCAGGCTATCAGTTCAAAAAACCTCGCAGCAGTGAAGATGAAGGGGTGTGATATTAATTTTAAAACATTTTTTTAAGAATGTTCAGCCGGCCAATTATGGAATTCCTTAGATCACTTCCTGTTACTCTGATTGGATCTTCTAAAATTAAACTTTAAAAAAAAGGAGAACCACAGGGATTGCAAACATTTGCATACAGCCAGCCAACTCACACCTTCCCGTACAAACAAAACAAGTTTAACCAGGTAACACTGCTGTCCTGAGAATAAAAGAGAAAGAGTCCTGTTAATGAATGAAGCATTGGTTTCCCCTGTGTCAAGGTTTTTCTTTTTTAAGACCACCTTATTCTCCCTGCTTCAAAGACAGGTTATTCAAGGTAGGTTGGAAGTGGTAATTAAAAGCAAACTCAGCTGGGGGAAGGGAATTTAAAAAAAGAAAATGAACCGTATGGAATAGATTTGCTTTGGCAGCAAGCTCAAGCAAATGTTCCAGTGCTGAAGGATTATCTTTCTCCTCCCCTTGTATTCATTTACTCTTGTTGAAGTCGGATTGTACACATATGAAGGAACTGGCTGGCAGAGCTGTCCCTGCAGAGAACTACCTCGGTCTGCCTACCAGCGTAAGTCTAGCGAAAGATAAAACAAAAGACTTGGCACAAGCGAAAAACAGCATACCTGCCGAAGGAGTGACCAAGGATGTGGCAATCGGTGTTCATGAAGGCAACCGGAGTGCATGTACTTGCCTTGTTTCGATAGGGCATTCTGCCTCTTGGATTCTAGCAAAACACTGGATATTTACTGTATTTGGGAAAAAGAGAAGACCCTTTGTACAGATCAGGAAAATGACATGGAGGAATACTGTATATGGTTTGCCAATATCTAGCTAGAGTAGATGTTTCCTTAAGGGGCATACAAAAGGATACCCTTTGGGGCATTTGGCACTAACCGTGTTTTCTTCTCCATAAAGGACAATGGGGAAAGACATGGTGTTCTCTGCTAGCCCCACTTTTACTAAATTCAGATGGAGGAAAGCCTTTCTAAGGGAGCTATACCTCACCTAATCTGGATGGAAGAGATGTGAACTGGAGATATCAGATCTTAGAATTGTAGCTTCTTTTTACTAGAATTCGCTACGGCTACTGGCCAAGATAGCAGGATATGTCATTGAAAAATACTTTTCCATGCTCCAAACATGGGGTGCATGCACCCCATCCTTAATAATGGCTTGTAATAGAGAAAACAGCCTTTTGAGGGAACAGCTAATGAGGTTTCAAAAACTCAAGTCTTTGTGTTTTGCCTGCTTTAAGATTTGAAAAACTTATCCTGTTTGATCACATAACCTCCCTGTTGCAGCAGCTCCACTGGCTGCCAATCTATTTCTAAGATGAATTCAAGATGGTTTCTTCTTACCCAGTGATAGCAAATGTTTTACGGACCGAGTGCCCAAACTGCAATTCAAAACCAACCAATTGTTCACGAAGTGCCAATACAGCAATTTAACCTGAATACAGGTGGCTGTGAAGGGCTGATGTCAGGAGCCAACTGTTCCAAGGGCCACCTTTGGCCTCCGTGCCATAGGTTCACCAACACTGGTCTAACCTATAAAGGCTTAAATGACTTGGGCCCAAAAAATGTGAAGGAGCAAGGCCTACACTAAGAGCCTGCTCAAGTGTTAAGAAGATCATCAGGAGGGGGCATTGGTTTTGATTCACCACCTTCACAGGTTTGGTGGGAACCCAGGAGAGGACCTTATCTGTTCCTCCTCCCAAACTTTGGAATCCCCTCCCATAAGAGGCTAGGCTATCCTCATTTTTGCTGTTCTTCTGAAAGTGGGTGAAAATCTTTCTTTTCAGGCAAGCATCACCTGAGTGACTAGCTGCTTGAGTGATTTTATCAGATTGTTGTACCTTCCTGCTTTGAATCAGTTTTGGTGTTGCTTATGTTTTTAGCATGGTATTTATTTGATCATTTTAGTATTTGTACACTTATAGTTGTTGGCTTTTATTCATGTAAGCTGCCTTGGGTCCTTTTAAAGAGAAAGAAAGAAAGAAAGAAAGAAAGAAAGAAAGAAAGAAAGAAAGAAAGAAAGAAAGAAAGAAAGAAAGAAAGAAAGAAAGAAAGAAAGAAAAATTTCTAAGCAGTTTATATAAGGTTGCATCTAATACAGTGGTTCTCAACCTTCCCAATGCTGCAACCCTTTAATACATGTGGTGACCCCTTGCCCTGCTTCGAAGAGGCCACAAGCCCCCTTTGGCAGGCCACTGCCGCAGGTGCCATAAAGAACTTCCCTCTACAGGCACCCTCAGCCAATCACAGCCTCTGGTGCCATTTACTGACATCCCCTCCAACCTATCAAGCTGTAACTCACTCTCCCCCCTCCAGACCCTAGCTTTTTGTGCCTTTTTCTTCACTGGCTCATGGCGACCCCTGTGAAATGATCAATCGACCCCCAAAGGCTCCCGATCCCCTGGTGTGGAACCACTGATCTAATACAATATAATAATGGTAATAGCAATTTTAAAAGCCATGTTAACAAAAAATGAGATAAAGGGATAGAGGGAGAGTAATAAAATGGACTCGGAGAGATTAATTTCTCTCTGCATCTAAGTAAAAATGTTTTCACTTCATTATGCTGACAGAGCACAAACAGAATAACATTAAGATGTAAATTGACCCAAGTTGAGAAGTCACTGCAGACATTATCAGTTCCACATTGAAGTGCTTGACTCAGTTTACAACTGATAAAGTAATGCCATTTGGACAGCAGTGCATGGGGATTTTGGCCTTAGATGCCAGATTCTACCCCTGGGCAAATACACTCTTAAGTACTCAATCTAAGCAAGTTGAGTGGCCGTGAGGAACAAAGGGTTTTAAGAAGAGCTGTAGCCATCTTCAAAAGACAATGCAACCCTTTCTGCTTTTGATGAATAGTCTATTTCTGAGAATGAAGCAAGGCCCACATGGCAAAAACTGAGCATGCAATCCTTGATTTTATTCCTTAGTGTAACTCAGATTTACTTCAGAACATAGCAAACCCCAAACATTTAGCCTTCTAGATGACATTGCTAGATTCCAGCCTTCCTCATGCCCAACCAGCCTGGCCAGTGGGCAGAAATGATGCTCATCATCAACATCTACAGGGCCTTAAGTTCCTCATCCCTGCTTTACAACCTTAGTTAAAACAGAGTAAAAGCTCAGAGAGGTGCAGGATCCTAGTTCTCCTAGACCCCATGCATTTTCATGTCCAAATATATTAGTTTAGAGCAGATCCACACAACCCTTTGGTCTGCTCTTTGGTCATCAGCACTTGTATTATAGAGGGGGGGATCCCTCTAGCAGTAGCCACCATTAAAGGTGAGTAGCACCACTCCACAGCAAGAGCCCCTTCTCTAATGAATGTTTGAGGCCACATGTTAAAGACATTATTCATTATACCCTCTAAACCAAACACTGGGAAAAGTACATCATTGTCCTCCAAAATAAGCTACTGGGATGATGTTATCACTTTTAATGTGTTACATCCAGCTTTCATAAAGGTGGGCCATTTGGGCTTAAGACGGTAAAACAAATCAATGAAACGTGCTGTATTTGTTTTCTCTAAGAATTTGTTTGCCTATATTATCCCTTTCTTTTCCTTAGACACCATTTCCCTCTTTTCTAACCAAGTTGACTATAAGCCTATCTTCTCTGGTTGCTAGGAAACACCACCGTGTGCAGACAATCAAACTGGCGACATGAGTAAGTAAAATGCACAACCAGAAAAGGAGTTCAGCATGGTAAGAAGAGCAGAAATGTTTAACGCCGTTCCAGAAGCCAAACTATAGACTCCAAAGCAAATAGGTTATATATAGGAAACAGGTGAGCTGGCTGGTGTGACCAATTCAATTGGAAAACTAAAGATTATTGGCTTGTTAGGTTGCTCAGTGTGGTGCTACGTGTTATGAATGCTACAGAAAACACCAACAGAACATCAGCATAATGTTTTCCTCTTGTCTATGGTAGAGGCAGAACAGTCACTACAACAGGAAGTGCCCCAAGCAAAGACCAGTGGGCTGATGACATTAAACGTCAGGGACCATGATTGCATACAAATTTTACTCATCAATGCAGCAAGCAAAGAATTCTTGGTTGTTGTTTTTTTTTAATAAAATGGAGTTATGTTGTCACGATTTCCATTCATTCCCTGTATGGAAACCATGCAGGATTCTGGCCACTCTCCAAATTTGGCTCCCTTTATTTTTGCATAACGATGGTAATCAGTGGCTGAAATCCTCTTCCTTGGTGCAATAAGTCACACAGCTATAGGAGACCAATTGAATCAATAGAACTTGCTGAGGACTTGACTTACCAAATTTATTTATATTTATTTTAGACTATTCTTACCCTGCCTTGGAAAAGGGACCCAAGGCAGTTTACAGAATGAGGGATAATATAAAGACATGTTCAAGTATTAAGAACAAGGAATTGAGGGACATCTTACACAGCATTAGTAGACAACACTACATTAAAGCTACAAGAGAACCCGAGCAGTTAAAGGGGAGTAAAATTCCATGTAAAGTTATGTGATGGAAGCTAAGATTGAAAACATAGTGTCAGTGTAAACCCGTAAGGTCATAAGTAGTTATAAACACAAAGTCTATGTGATCCTGTAGATTCATATAAAAACATAGTGTCATTGTAAACCTCCTCTGATTCAGTGGGACTACTCCCATTTGCGCCTTATTATAAGCAACAGGATTTCAATCTATGACTCCCTTTCCCCTTGATCTCTTGTGTTTTTTTCCTTTTTATTAAATTTTATTCCAAAAAAAGCACATTTTAAAGCACATAATTTACTTATTTACTTACTTACTTACTCACACACTCCCTTCCTTCCTTCCTTATCAAATTCCCTTGATAGCAGAACACACTTTCCAATTTAGGGAAGTAATCTTAGAAAGGAGGAAAAGGTGATGTCATTTTTCCCGCAAGAGTATCCTATCCACTTCTGGATTTCACCATTGGAAGAACATTGAAACCACTCCTAGAAATAGGTCAGGAATACTAAACATTTCCCCACCTCGTTGCAATAATATTCTGACTCATCCGTTCCTGTAAATATGACCGACCAAACAAGTTGTCAATCATAATGTTACTATATAGGTGTCTTTGATAGAGTGAGTATTGAAAAGAAAAAAAAAGATTGAGGAGTTAGTAAGAGATAAGATTGCTTCCTATCCTAGGAGTTGTTGGGTCTTTAAAGACAAAAATCTAAGAGTAACAAGAAGCATTAAAAGGCACTGGTTAACAGATAGTATGGTTTAGTGTACATAGTATTAGACTAAGGTCATAAGAGTCACACAGAACATGAGATTCACAGTTATATCAATTCTACCATTATTTAAATTGTTTTATAACTTTCTGTTTACATGATGCATTGGTAAAATGAATTCAATTGGCCAACCAATTGGTTCCCCCCACCAACCTATCCAGGATGCGTCTTTATTGCTTTCTAAAGTTTTCTGTCCAAATGTAGATGCTGCTTTAGCAATATTTTATATCTGTATTTTAAACAACAACAAAAGCTATTTTAGAGCAGCATGCTCCTAAAAGAGAACGGAAAACAAGCTGATTTTGTTGGATGGCACAGGTAGCATACAAAACTTGTTCAACATTCAAAATATGTAAGGAACTTATAGAAAATGCAGCCATATGTAGGCACCCAACAATTTGCATGCCATGTGACTATACATAAATATATATTGGTGTAAGGACATAGGAAATTGAAACAATTTATGTGGCTCATGTGATTAAATCCTAAAATGCAGGAGACACAGATTCAAATCTCCACTTTTCCTTTTTTTAAATTACTTCATTACCTTGACACAATCACATTCTCTCAGGCTAACCCACCCTACAGGGTTTTTGTGATGAGAATTCCAGAAAGGCTAAAGCAATGCATGCCACTTTGAACTCAATTAAGGAGTGAAAGAAAATACATTTAACACAGTAAATACAGCTTCTCCAGTAGACCAATCATTTAATTTAAGCCAAGTATGTGGTAGACTTCTTCATTTACTTCTGTGTGTCACAACCATGCATTCTCATGGGCTGGATACTACAGTCCAAGTATGAACTCAAAAGGAGGTTTACACCACACCCATACCAAAGCATACAATAAATGTAAGAAGCAGATGAGGGTTGTGAGTGCTAACTGTGGCTGCTCACAAGAACACACACATATCAGTTATGCAGGATGATAGGAATGGGCTTCCATGCATAAAGATGGAAGCTAGTGATACATAGCAGAGATCAGAGAATGCTTAATGTGATGAGTTGACCTTCCCAACAGGGAATACATACATGCACATACTTCCAAGGATATGGGGAAATGAAACACTTTGGCAAATAAATTCTGTTAGGTGAAAAATAATCTGTGCATTCTTTGGATTCCATGCAGTTTCAGTGTGATATGTGATACTTATAACAGGGGTCTCAATTGCTTACCACAAATTTAGATCACAGTGTACATCTCCAGTTGCAAATGCAGCCTTTACTCAAAGAAGTATTTTAAAAGATCCAGGCCCATGTCCTAGTTGGCTGTTTAAGTAAATAGCTAAAATACTTCTTATTTTCCATAGGCAGTTCTGAACAGCACAGTTTTGTGTATGTGCAGATTTATAAAGAAAAAAGGAAGGAAGGAAGGAAGGAAGAAAGAAAGAAAGAAAGAAAGAAAGAAAGA
Organism: Phrynocephalus forsythii; assembly: GCA_029282475.1. NCBI lineage: Eukaryota > Metazoa > Chordata > Lepidosauria > Squamata > Agamidae > Phrynocephalus > Phrynocephalus forsythii. Next base: position 125,332,220 of record JAPFRF010000001.1, on the reverse strand, counting down.
AAGAAAGAAAGAAAGAAAGAAAGAAAGAAAGAAAGAAAGAAAGAAAGAAAGAAAGATTCTAATGTGACTCACCTTCACCCAAAGCTTTTCACAGTTCCATCACATCCACCAGCATCCACTGACAGTTTGACCAAGAGTAGTAGTCTGGAGACCACACATGTGTATGCCACACCATGACTGTCTGCCATTTGAGGGCAGGGCTGGGCCAGACCATGGCCCGTACAATAGCTCACCATACACGGTGATTCTTTTACCATGCTGAGTGAGCAGGCTCTTGTTTGCCACCCTCTTACCATCTGCATCCATGTCCAGTATCCCGAACCACAAATATAATTGGAATAATGGCAACAAAAACATATACCCACTGTACCCACAATAACCAAAAATCATGCTATTAAGATTAATTGTGTCATTATGCCACCTCCAGAAAGTAGAAAGCGGAGGAGGAGGGGAATATTGGTGAGCTGAAGACGTGCTTGAAGTCTCTGGATCACAATTTCTACTTTTTCTGAACAACCACTGGTCTAAATCTGCTACAAGACCAGTGTAGCTTCATCTTTTTGTCACCAATTTTGGTTTGTCAACCTGCCCCTCCATGCCTTGTGATAATTTGAAACCTCTGGAATTCTTTGAAACTTCCAAGATTGAGAGAGTTGAATTCCTACCACAGCAAACCAGCCTCCTTCTCTGTCTCTTACATTTGGGGCCAGCTTGGGAGATGACTGTTTGATTGATGGACCAAGGGCCTTGAGTATGATCCCTGAACAATTCTGAGATGCTCAGAAAGAACAGTATGGGATAAAGGAACCTTAAAAAGCACAAAATGGTCTGGGTGCAAGCTACCTCAAAGATCAAATCTCACAGTATAAACCAGCTCAGGTGTTTGGGTCATCAGGAGAGGTCTATCTCTCCAACCCACCACCTTCACAGGTGTTTCTCAGGAGAACACATGAAATGGCCTTCTCTGTTGCTGCTCCCAGACTTTGGAAACTACCTCCTGCTGGAGGCCAGGATTGCCCCATCTCTGCTGTCCTTCCGGAAGCAGGCAACGACATTCTTCTTCAGGCAAGTTTTCCCTGAATGAGGGACTACTATGTGACTTTTATATGGATTACTATACATGATTGCATTGACTGATTTCATAAGAACACCAGTGATTTCCATATTACTATACACCCCTCATAATGGATTTTGTTTTCTTTTAGTGTGCTCTTTGTAGCTTTAATGTTATCTTTTTATGTTCTAAGATGCCTCTCCTAATTCTCTGTTCTTAACTTGAATACAGTGGTCTCCCACCCATTCGTGGTTCCCTTTGAAAATGAAACATTTTGTTACTCTGTAAAATGGCTCCCTTGTAAAAAGCTACCCACCAAATTTTGTGCCCTTAGGACCCTTGTAACAAACCATTTTGTTATTGTTTCATTTCATTACGATTTTATTACATTTTTTATAAAAAAATCATTTAAAAACAAAACAAAATGAACTTCTAGTAGAAACAAAATGAAACAAAACTCTGTTTTTCCATTTTGTGCTCATCCCTACTCCTCAGCATTTGCAAGTCACTTTAGACTAAGCTGTCCTCAGGTTTTATCCTTCTGATGGAATGCGGGGTTACAGGTCTCAGCAGTTTGATCCTGCCAAGGCAAACATTTAAATATGTACTTTTGCACACACACATTTAAATGAGTGCTGAAAGTAAAGTATTTAAATGCTCAGGTCAGGTGTATGTGGGAATGGGATGGGATGGAACTAAATATATGGTCATGAAAATGTGGCCCTGGCCAGAATAAGGGCAATTCTTCCAACCCCTACTGTCTGCTTAATGCCACACACTTTTTGAATGTCTTCATCTATACTGGAATGAGAAATAAATTATTGTATATCCTGATGTAGAATGGTTGAAGCTGCAGGTAAGAAAAGCACCTGAAAATGAAAGGAAACTCCTTTGTATCAAATACATACATATATGGTTGCTGCTTAACACACACACCCACGTTTTAACAAAATACCTTTGGACTCAGAATCGTTTAGCCCTCTCCAAGCTTATGAATACCCCTTTGTCTACAGCTACCACAGGCAAATACTTTGGGAACCAGTTCATCCTATCTCTGGTATCAATACAAAGTTCAGTGGTATTAATATGCAAATGTTAGGTTTATGATTAACGGCTTTAAAATTCCAAGGAACCAGACGTACTTAGGACACAAGAAAAGAAACGTTTGCACCACCGTTCAAAGAGTGCACCCTTTGCTCCCTGCATCTGCGCTTCTTGAAATTCTGTGATCCAGAGGAGCCTCGCCGAGGCAGGTCCTCAAATAGGGGGTTGAAATGTATGATTGTAGCTCACATGTCACTGCCACCCTTATGGCCTACAAAGGCCCTGTTGCTACCCCTGGAGTAAGCATCACTACAAGGCTGAATTTCAGCAATATAAATGGAAGCAGTAAAAGGAAAACACCAATATAAACACCAGTTGTTTTCTTACTAAAACAAAGTTTTTCACGAGTAGCCACAATGTTTGAGAGGACAACTGTGCTGTTCTGGGAGGCTTCAAGAAACACAGTTCTCCTCTTTTAGAAGGCACTTGGAACACCTTCTTTGGGTGCAAAAATTTACTTTGTGTAAGCAAGAAGGAGGTTTTGCTCCTACTTCCTATTGCCAGTATATGGCAGCAGGAAGGGGGGGTCTGAGTAGGATCAGAGACTTCACTGCATTTCCGTAATAAGTCTTGTCTACTCAAAACATTGGTCTCAGAAAGCCTGGGGTGCATTACCTCCTGTTCTAGATTAAGCAATAGTCTTCTACAGCATTCAAGCTGTCCACAATTCCACCTAGTTGTGTACTGATGTGGTCAAGCTGTATGAATGGGTGGCTGAGAATTTAATTTACTTTATTTATTTATTTATTTATTTATTTATTTATTTATTTATTTATTTATTAGATGTATATGCTGTCCATCTGGCAGCAAAGTCTGCTCTGGGATACCCAATGAGATCAGGTATTTCAGTTTCCAAGCATCAAATTAGAAATGCTTCAGGATTTATACTTTTTGTTTTCAAAATTAATCATGGGGAATGTTACGACATTATGGCATGTCCATAAAGTTTATGGAAAATGAATATTAGAAATTGTTTATCATGTCCTAATTCATTGAGAAAATGGACAATAATTTAAACATTTTTTATTTTAATTGTCATATGGCAACAACATTAGCAGACTGAATAATGATTAATTTTTCATCATTTTAATTTATTTTTGAGAGAGTTGGGACTTTTCTGCTTTATTTGCCATTTCTAGTTATTTTAATTAATTTTTAAAATTTAAACATTAAAAATGAGCATGTTCCTTACTTTTATGTTGAACCACCAAAATCCTATTGTTGCTTTACCGTGGCATAACACTAACAGTATAACTTTTTAATAATGAACTCCTTCATGACAAAGTTTATGTTGACATTAAGTGTGTACCCAAGTTGCTACCTATGCTGACTTCCTAACTTAAAGCAATTTGCTGCCAAAGGTTATGCAGTTTACATTACACCCAAGGTGTTAACAGGAGTTTGGCCACTCAATTCTTATAATTAAAGCTATGTAAATGACACCTTTTTAGGGCTCTATCACACATCCTTTAAAATGCTGATTAAATTTCAAGATAAAGTGTTTCCAAAAATCTTGTCCCCATGGGCACCGGGCTTTAAAAAAAAAAAGTTATGCCCTCTTTAGCGAGTTTTCCAAGACCTACCAGAGAAGTTGGGGATTTTTTGCTCCAGTAAAAAATGCGACCCGGAAGTCCGTGGGAGCTTGCATATGATCTGGTTTTCAGCCTCCCCACCAGCCCCAGCCAGCTAGTTCTGGGGCTCATCAGTGCTTTTTTATTTTATTTTTAAATTTTCCCTCCCCCCAGAGCTCATCAGCTGACCCTCAGGCGGTCAGCGCTGGTTTTTTTAAAAATTCTAGCACCAACCAGCTCATCCTTGGGCTCATGGGTGCTTTTTTAAAATGTTTTTTTAATTCCCCCCTGCTGATCCGCTGGCCTTCGGGCTGACAGCACTGGTTTTTTTATTGTTTATTTTATTTTATTTTTCCTAGCGCCACCTGCTGGCCCTGGGGCTGGTCTCCGCTTTAAAAAAAATCCTTGCACATGGGAACAGAGATCCCACATCTTCAGTCACGTGACCAAGAAAGAAGAAAAGCTGGACTTTCACAATATCCAGATCTTTCCCCAGGTGAGATAGCGGCCATACTGGCAGGAAGCTGCATGACTTGAACTGACTCAGCTGAACATTGAGAAGACAAAAATCATGACTACAGAAGAACTAGACAACTTTTTTGTTGACAATTGTTAAAGATGTACCTCAATTGAACTATCAATCCAAGTGGAGCTGTAGCTAAGAAAGGGCGTTTATACACGACCCCTAAGCTCCGCCGCAAATGGCTGCAAGGTCCGGACCTTAAAAATGTTTACCCACCAGCTCCTGGACTTTGCAGACAATTAAGTGCGACCCCGCCCACTTTAGCGCGACCCAGAGCAGTTTTCTTGTACCTGCTTTTTGGATGTGACAAATATTTGATCCGGTGTAAGGATAGTGAGTGTGGGGCTCTCCTGGCTTCTGTTTGTTCTTTTTTTGTGCCCAGCCCCTTTAAGAGATCTGAATGCTGCCCGAAAACGGAGGTAAACCAGCATTCTTTTCTTTCTTTTTTCTCCCTCCCTCAGGCAGCCAGCAACCAGGAAGTGCGGAGGGGGTGGGGACAGAGAAAGAGTGACGAACCCCTAAGATCTCTGGTCCGAATTTAAGTGGCCAGCGGATCTTAGGGGTCATGTAAAAAGGCCCAAAGAATAAGTCTGAGGCCTGGAAGGGCAGTGATGAAGGAACTAGAAAAGATCATCAAGTATAAGAATGTGTTGTTGGAAACCAAAAGCCAAGATCATCCTTGCTTTAATATTCCCAATTACTTTACATGAACATGAAAGCTGGACATTGATGAAAGCCAGTAGGAAACAGATTGATCCATATTATCAGCCAAAGGTGTCCCAGCTTAAAAAAGGAATTTGAAAGCTCTATAGATTCCTCACTTCAAGATGAAAGGAAGACAAGATGTTTCAGAAGCCTTTAATTTGGGCACAATATACCTGAGCAAAATCCTTTTCCTTCACCTGTAAAAAATGAAATACACAGAACAAGCACAAAAAGATTGCCTAATAGTTGAGAAAGATTCAAGGAATGGATCCAAAGCTTCAATTTCTTAAATGTTCATGCAGCAATTTCTATCCAAATCTGTTTGTGCAGGATGTGCAATCAATGGGCCGTTTTGCACAAAATGTTGCTCTTGACTGTTGTTGCTGACAAAGAGAAGAATGTAGCAGTATTTCATTTGCATGTGGGAATGTGAGGCATTAACATCCTTAACTAGAGTGGATGATACAGCATGTGTGTGTGTGTGTGTGTGTGTGTGTGTGTGTGTGTGTGTGTGTGTGTGTGTGTGTGTGTGTGTGTGTGTGTGTGTGTGTGTGTGTGTGTGCACACACACACACACACACACACACACACACACACATTGCATTATCTCAAAATGAAAAAGTGGGATTGAGCACTTCATAACATTCTTGGAAGCTTTGACTTTCTTTGATCTCTGTTTCCTCCTTGTAGCACCAGACATCTTTGGGTTCATCAGTGTCTCTGGTTCTAAACAGAGTTTTACTGCAGCAACATTTATGATAAATGAAGTCACTTTGATAAGCATAATTTGACATATGCATAGCTATCTCTCTATTTCATGGCTGACAGTACTTGGTAATTTTGTTTTCATTGACATTTTATCCTGTTTTGCCAGGTACTGTGTTGCCTCATCGATTTTATAACTTTTTAAAAATTGCTTTGAGATCATTCTGGAAAAACAGTGGAGCATGCAAATGTACTTAGTTTGTACAGGCAATTTGTTTTACAGAGGTACTTCCAACAACTAATAAAAATAAAAAGTTATATACGACTAAGCCTATGCATGCATACTCAGGGATGATTACATAGGTTTGCTGCATGCAGACTGACAGGGATGATTACATGGTTTGCTGCCTAACAGGATTTTCTGTAACATGAGACTGACAGTCTCCCATTATCACAGTGTTTTTCTTTTTTTTGGGCAAAGGCACACTTGTTTCATGAAAAAAATCCAGGATTTTCATTAGAAAATGTTAAAAAATTTAACTCTGTGCCTATCAGACACATGAGAAACAAATCCATCCTCCAGCCCAGGCCCTCCCAAGGCATCTCTACAAAATGTCTCAGGTGCAGACATTCAGATCCTAGAGGATAAGTGACCAGGGAGCATTAACAGAACTTTGATGAGGGAGAGGAAATGTAGTATCACCAAATAATAAACTTATAGGACAACAGGGTTGGAAGGAGATTATAAAGCATAATTGAATCCAAACCTCTGCTCAATGCAAGATTCACACTCAAATTGTAACTGACAGATAGCTATTCAATTTCTCTTGAATGCCTTTCACATTGGCGCGCTCACCATTTCCTGAGGTGATTGATTCCATTGTTGTACAACTGTAAGAGTCAGGGACTTTTTCCTGATATTCAACCGAAATCAGGCTTTCTGCAACTTGAGCCTATTAATATATGCCTTTCACATTAGATGGCTGAGAACAGATCCTATTCTTCCTTTGTATGGCAACTTTTCAAGTGTTTAAAGATTATTAGCATATCTAACCTCAGTCTTCTTTTCTCAAGGCTAAGCATACCCACTTTGCCATTTTGTTGCCTTGTTAGATAAACTTGCTTCATGTGACAGTGGCATAGGCAGGGCCAGACTATAGAAATGGGGAGGAACAGCAGGATCGGAGCTTGCAACAGCCATACTGATGCCACAATGAACCTGCCTGCAATGCAACAGGAGACAGTATAGAAGCATGGGGTGTTCAGGTTGACAGCCTGCTAACAGCAAATGGGGGGGGGGTAGGTTCACACTCATCCAGTGACTAGTATTTACATATATTAAATGTTATCACTTTGGGTAATAACATTTGGCCTTGATCATCCCAATCTCTGCCTCTAATTTTTGCTTTTACTTTCTTTTTCTTTTTTGGGGGTGGTGGTGGTTATTTCTGATGCTTTCTAGATCTCGTAGAACCTGTGGTTGGTAGAATCATAGGTCTGATCATAGAATCATAGAATCATAGAATCATAAAGTTGGAAGAGACCTCAAGGGCCATCTAGTCCAACCCCCTGCCATGCAGGAACCCCATCACAATATTTTTGACAGATGGCCATCCAGCCTCTGCTTAAAAACCTCCAAAGAAGGAGACTCCACCACCCTTTGTGGCAGCATATTCCACTGCCGAACAGCTCTAACTGTCATGAAGTTCTTCCTAATGTTCAAATGAAATCTCTTTTCCTGTAGTTTGAACCCATTGCTCCAAGTCCTAGTCTCTGAAGCCATGGAAAATAAACCTCTTCAATATGACATCCTTTCAAATATTTAAACATAGCTATCAAATCCCCCCTCAGCCTTCTTTTAGAGAGGCTAAACATTCCCAGTTCTCTAAGCCGTTCCTCATAAGACATTTCCTCCAGACCCTCAGCCATCCTGGTCGCCTTCCTCTGCATCCGCTCAAGGTTGTCAACATCCTTTTTAAACTGAGGTGCACAGAACTGGACACAGTACTCCAGGTGGGGTCTGACCAGAGCAGAATAGATGCCTAATACCACCAAGTGTTGCTTATCCCCGGCTTAAAGGCCCAGGTGCATTTTCTGAAATGCTACCTGTTGTGGGAAAAATCACATATTTTAGAGGGGTACATCCAAATGGCATACAGGCAAAAGGATGGCAATGCCCAGATTATGTAACAGTAGTTGGTAGTGGTGTTGGTGGGGGTATAAATGGTTGTGGGATCTTGGAACTGATCAGAACTTTGGTAGTAGTGGTGGTGGTGATGGTGGTGATGGTATACCTTTTTATCACTGCCATTTCTGAAGCACCTGCTTGCTGCAGCAGTGGAAGAACAGCCACAATATCAGTGTCAGTCTTCTTTACCCTGCACAACTGGAGAGGAGGGAGAAATTCTGAGTAGAGAAGTTGTGTGAAGGAAAATAATTAGTAGTGCCAATGTTATATTCCCAACTTTTGAGCACAGATTCCATTTGTACCATAGATGGGGGAAACTTAATATTTTGGACTACAATTCCCCAAATCCCCGTCGTGGCCAAAATGGCTGGGAGTTATTGAAGCTCTGCCCCAGGGCCCATGCTAGCTGTGGGATAGTGGGGCTATAGTCACAGAAAGTAACTTTTCTAGACATTGATTGGCACAAAGACAGGCATTACTCTATTAGTGTTGAGATATCAAGTAACAGATATCTCCTGTAGTGCAGTTTGTCCCTAAATGTTTACTCATTGTGGAACTGTCAGCAGTCACAACTGATGTTCTATGATTGGTCATCATATTCTATATGATCCTTGTGTCTACAAGGATGTCTTTATGTACATTAGAACAGGGCTTTGAAGTTATATGTGTACCTTGAGATGTGAGGTAGGGAGGCCAATTCTGGACATCGGCCAACCAGAATTTTTGTGTCAGGGGTTCTAATTTCTGAATAATAATATTTTAAAACAACCCAGCCTTACCCTGGGACCCAGATATATGTCAAATAGCCTTAGACAAGATTATCCCCTGGATAATTGCTGGTACAGCTGTTTCTTAGTTTTCTATTTAGTTAAAAGAAAAAGACAAACAAAGCAATTTCTTCCTTCTCTTCGTACGTATTGCACACTTGGATACATGCATGCTTATGCCTATTCTTCAGTAATGAAGGCAGTCCACATTCTCTCATTGTCTAGCGTGCTTCTTTGATCTTGCATCAAATAATAGATCATCTCTCAAGCAATAGCTACTTGGCGATCTGTTTTAGAAATTGATTTCTTGATGAAGAATGTCTTTCAGAATATACTTTCTCTTCCCCTCTTCAAGTCCCTTTCTTTCTCATTATAAAGGAGCTAATTAGAGATGGGCATGACTTAGCGGTATTCCTGTTTCCGTTTCCGTTACTCGTATCCGTTACTCTACGGAAACGGTAACGGGAATTACTCCGCCAGAATTCGAGCTCGAACCGACGAACAAACAATTTGGTCTGATTTGTCATGCTCGTTACTTGCATCGCGGCGATCGCGCAATGCCAAGCGGCACAGAAAAAAAGTTTTTAAAAGTTAAAAAAAAAACCGATTCCTGGCCCTAAAAGTAGGCGAAAACTGTCTGAGGGCACCTACCAGGCCAGAAGGGTGTTTTATTTGGGGGGGGTTCCCTGCCCCCCTCTCCTTGGCTATTGCTACTGCTGCGCTGCTGGTACCAGGCTGGGAGGGCGCATCCATTTGCCATGCAGTGCGGGAGATCCAAAATGGCGACCACAATATTTTTTTTGAAATCGTTGCCCAAAACCCCACCAAAGCACCACAGAAACATGCAAAAATTAGCTATTTTAAATGCTTGAATTTTTACAGTAGCAGCAGTGGGTTTTTCTTGCAAAAAAAAGTCTCCGTTGATTTTATTTTATTTTATTTTATTTTTTTACACCTGCACATTTGCAATGATGGGCTCGCCCATGGGAGTGGACCATGCAAATTTTCCACCAATCGCATGGCCACTTGGCCAGGTTGACCACAGAGACTTCTGGGATGTGCCAACGGGCATAAACAGCCCACTAATCGTAGCCCAAACCCGAACCCTAAGCCTAAACCTAACCCATACGCCAGTACACTGTCCTTCTAAATGGGTCAGAGAGGCACCCAGAGGTGCACCCCAATACTCACCCTAACCTCACCCGTAACTAGCCTAACCCTAGCCCTTGCGCTAACCCATCTTAACCCTAAGCCAGATCTACTTGCATTGCACTACATTCAAGTACGTGAGACACAGCGGGTGCAAAGAGTCTGCCAGTCCGTCACTTGTGGCTCTGGCTGACTCCTGCAGCTCCCTCCAGGAGGCCGCTACCCCCCCAAACCAGTACTAACGACAACGAAAAAATGAAAAAACGAACCGACTAATTTTTGCGAAATTTCGCGAAAAACGGGACTGCCTCCGACACAAAGTCGTGCCCATCTCTAGAGCTAATTTAGAAGTATGTTGTATGTCATGTTTCCAGTATTTAGCAGTATATGATGGGGTTGCCTCTGGTGCCCCTGGTGGACCTGCCCCCTAGAGAACCTGTGGGAAACAACATCTGTTGGGCCTCGGGCAGGCACTGTGTCTGATATGCGAGCCCAGGATAAAGAGGAGAAGTCTGGGGAAGAGAGCCACCTGGGCAAGGAGGTGGGGGGCAGGCCTTTGCCTGGAAGGAATAAAGGGGGTGGGGTATTTAATGTATTCTTGAAGGTTTTCATGGCCGGGATCTGATGTTGTGAGTTTTTCAGGATGTTTGGCCATGTTCTGGAAGTTTTTCTTCCTAGCGTTTTGCCAGTCTCTGTGGCTGGCATCTTCAGAGGGCAAGGAGAGCACAGAGCGATCTTCTAGTTCCCTGAACTCCTTGCTGTCTGAACATGCCGGACATAGAAGCTGGTGAAATGTCAGGAAGAAAAACTTCCAGAACACGGCCAAACAGCCCAAAAAACGCACAACAGCAATGTGAGGGAATTTCTTCCTCTCTCCTCATCCCTGTATCTCTTACTACCCTAAGATATTTTCTCTGGCTTTCTTCCTTTGGTTTTTTCCCCCTTCATTCCCCAGTCTTTCCTTTAGCTCCACCTCTTTTGTCCTTCCTTTGACACTTCCTCTGGTTTATTTCCTCCACCTCCACCCACCTCTTCTGATTTCCCTGGAAAATCACATTCTGCTATGGTTCCTCCCAGGTCTGTTGAGCTGCTTGTCTCAAACTCTCGTGTCTCCAAGAAGTGATGGGACAGACCACAGAGTGGGGCCTCTGTGCCTTTACCATCTCTTTACAATATAAAAAGGCTCAAGTGTAAGTCATTCAGAAGTCAAGGAAATATGACAAGCACTAGTAATCATTCACACAAATACACAAGATTTCCACATTTCCAGCATATTGTGTTGTAAGATATTATCATAGGATTGCATAATGGGAAACACCAACATTGCTTTGACAGCCGTGGCACCATAAGCCACAGTATCTCCTCCCTGGCAAGAGATGCCAACTCACAGACAATTAAGCAAAACCAAAAACATGGCAGATGGCATAATTGAAGCATCATTGTTTGGGGGTGTGCATATGCCTTTCTTCCTTCCTTTTCTGCCACCCGTAGCTAAACAAGTTTGCCAGGCTTTTGGATCACTCTACAAATCAGCAGCTCTCACAAAATGATGGCTGTTCAAATCCACCACAGGAATTGTGCCTGCCTTTTAGCTGGTGCTATGCTCTGTAGATCTACATGGGGTGCAACTACACGGGGGTTTACAGTATAGGTTGAGCTGCTGTGATTTACCCCTGTGGGAATTGGGATACCCCAGATTAAATCATGGTTGCTGTCCAGATTTGTGGGAATCGACAGGGCCAGAGGCAGATAGTACAATTTCCACTGAGCTCCGACAGCAGAAGGTACCTTAGATAAGGTGCTAACAAGTGCTAATTGGCTTATCTCTCTGTTATTGTTCTCTATTGTTGCTGCAGTGAAACTCATTCCCACTGCTAAGTCAAAAGCTTATTTAAAAAAACTGCTTTGGACAGAAAAGTTGCTTGTTTGAGGGAAACTGATACCTCTACAAGTGCCCATTGGGCAATCACACTGACAACTGGACAAAGATAATGTCAAACCAGTTGCAACAAATTTAAAACACCTCTGGCAGCTGAACAAAAAAAGGGTGATTCCCTGATCAAAACCAAAGTTTCCACAGCAGACTTCCCTCACTGAACTTTATCTCTTATAGTCACCAGGCTTTGATTCAAATTTGTGAATGCTCAAGCTGATATAAACTATGGGGGAAAGGGTTGATGTGGTTGCCCTCTTAGATTTAAGACTGCCATGGTATCACAAGAATCTTTGACCAAGACCATGGACATACCTTTTGCGATACCATGGCAGTGGCCTAAGGTTGATTATTAATAGTCACCAATTAGTAGAGAGATAGATAGATAGATAGATAGATTATCCTGGTCTTTTTGGAGCCCAGGTTTACATGAAATGTGCAGCATTCTTGTACAGCCTTTTTCATATAACCTGGTCCCTTCTAATCAACAATGAAATAAATAGACATCAAACACTTCCAAGTCCTGAAACTATGCTAAGGGAAGCATGCAATGCAGTACATGGACATCATAAAATATTAACACAGAAATCAATATATGATCCAGCTTGTTTCATACTGTATAACCAACATGGGTGTGTGCCAGCAGAAAACATCATCTCTCACACACTGCCCACCACCACCACCACCACCACCACCACCAGCCAAGCCAATGTGATTGCTAAGGAGACTTGAAACATGTTTGCTGGTTTACTTGGACATCTGTGCTCATTTTGTTGGCAGTCTCGTGGCCATCTCATTTATCATTTCAGGGGAAAGGCAAGTAATCCACATCACCCTTTCTGCTGCTGTCATGGTGGAGGCTGGTGGCAAAGAGTTCAAAAATGTTCAGCTACTCATTCCTTGTCTCACCTCATTTGGCCCCTAAGAACTCTGCCATCTAAGTGTGTATTCCCTAATTCTCAGTTTTGGACTCCAGAAATAGTTTCAGTTTCTAGAACTGTAACTGTCATGTGGTATATGAAGTGACACCTAGCTTACAAACAGTTGAAAATAAAAGTGGGTATGTGCCATATGAAAGCAAAAGGCAAGGTATGATGTTGTATTTCTGCTCTGTTGTTCACTTCTCAGTAATGAGGTACAGTGGCATTAAGACTTTAGTTGACGTGTCAGTTGAAATCAATATGTGCAGTCTTCTTTAGTTCAAAAAGTGCCTGAAAAAAGGGGTACTCACATTAGCATTGTATTAGAAAGATTAAATGTATTGTGAGACAGAAGAACTCACTCAATTCTACCATCATACCAGTTTCACAGACCTGAGTTCTAGTCATGAGGCAGAGTGACCCTCGTGGGAAAGAAGGGTGCCATTGGACTCTTAACTCTGACCCAGTTTGGATCATGGGGTGACATACCTACAATATTTAAGATCCGAAACTGGTGCATTAAAACATATATATAACTACCGTGTTTACTCTTATAGAAATGAATTGATTTTAGCCAAGTGAGTGGAGAATCTCAGGACAGAAACAGGTGTCAAAACTGTTGATATTTAGGGCTGGAATCACGCTGGTGTCAAAAACTCCAGACTGAGGGCAGATAAATAAACAAACTGTATATGATTGTGATAGTTCTGGCCCTGTACTTTTCAGCTTTTAGAGAAATGGAATTATTACTAACATGAAACTACTGTACGTCTGTTCTGTTGCTGAATTTAATTTCTGATGCTGCATGGTAAATTTGGTTTTTAAAAAACGTTAAGGGACAGCTCTCATGTATTCTTGAAACACGAACTGCCGCCTAAGGAGGGTACGTCTCCAACCCTTATTTCAAAGCAAGATGATTGTAGGACAGTAAAGATGTGTGCATTTTCACTTCTTCTATGATAGTTGCAGTTGGATGATGCTTTGTGGAATAATTGGTCTCTTCTGTTATTGTGAAAATAATGCCATCTTGCCAAAACTTCAGATTCTACAAAGGCAAAAAACAATGAAGAATTACTCACCTCTTTGTTCAAACTGGAATTCTTTTATTGAATACTAATAAAATGAGGCAAATATCTCTACAAAAGCTTTACATATTGCAATAACTTGTAAGATAAATATATTATAACAACCTTCAATGTACTATTGTTTTGTTATTTATGGGTGTTTTTTCTGTCCTTCATATATTTGTGTTTGGTTTTGGGGAGGTAGTATATGTGTTGCCTCCAATAAATATGTGTTAAAACTTGCATCGGTTGTATGACTCTTGCTCTATCTCGCACTGGATCACTTTGTCTGCTTGGAAGCACATCTTGCCCTAAGAAGTACATAGATAAAAATCTCTCCCCTTTCTAGGGTTTGGCATTTATTTGGCTTTTACTAGTAAATTGGAACAGCTGCCAAGAACATAACAGAGAGTCATGAGAACGAACAACAACCCTCCTAGCATCCAACTCCGTACCATGAATTTTGTTACAGAAAACTGCAGACACAGGAGTGTTGCTGCAGTTCCTTAAATTAAGAGTGGGGCTGTCTTTCCAAGAGAATTCAAGATAGAAAGTATTTTGAAAAATGATGCATATATTTATTTACTCTCCAGAGGCTTGCTGCAGAATCTTATATGAGCTATATGAAACCAGTGTCTACCATTCCCTAACTGCCTTGTCAATATTATTTTTACATTTCTTGTGTTCCCTATGGACTTAAATGTTTTATTTCTTTTGACATACAGACTTTTTATCATGTATGGAAACTATTGTGCATGTGTGGGTACATGTGCAGATGCTGGATATACCCCCTTGTTATAGATTTAAAATATTTTAGCACTTTGATGCTATTGACACATAACACTTGTTTCATTCTGGTCTCCCATCATTCTTGATGCTTTAGCCACAAATTATCCAGCATATGATCAAACAAACCAAAGTTTTGTTTTCCTTGTTCCTGCCATCTCCTCTGCTCCCTTCTATATAGTTCTGTTTCAGAGTGGATACCAAAGAGTTGCTGGTACTCCATTAGCCAATTAATGAGTACAATAAGAAGCCATTTTCCCAGTTTCAGTGTATCCCAAAATATTCTTAACCAATGCTGATTCCTCAAACAAAGCATCTGCTTGGTTCTCATCATCTGAAGGATATCAAGTGCCCCTAATTTTCTAAAAAATGAAAATATTAGGCTAGTGGTTCCTCTGCTGGCCTTGGGCCTGGAAAATGCCCAGAATTATACATGGCTACTCTCTGGAGCTGATCCTTTACAGCCTTTTGTCTATCATATGTTAGGATGGTGGTGGTGGTGGTGGTGGTGGTGGTGGTAGCATAATAAATATTGAGAGTTTTAAAAGCAAGATGTTTGTTTTGTTGTCATTCTAAATCTAAATATTTCATAAACCTTTTCTGAAAGTCACTGCAGCTTCGTGGCGCAGTGGTTAAATGCCTGTACTGCAGCTAAAACTGTGCTCACGACCTGGGGTTCAATCCCAGGTAGCAGGCTCAAGGTTCACTCAGCCTTCCATCCTTCCGAGGTCGGTAAAATGAGTACCCAGCTTGCGGGGGGGGGGAGGAATGTGTAGCCTGCACACTGTAATTAAAATTGTAAACCACCCAGAGACTACTTAAAGTGGTATGGGGCGGTATATAAGCAGAACGCTTTGCTTTTGCATTTGCTTTGCCACAGCAATATACATACAATTTAATAGTCATCCTGAGGTCTTTTCATTTTTTCATCCTATACTATGTTGACTCAATATCAGCTTTCGATTTTATGCATCATAAAAAATGTTACAACAATTCTGGGTTCTTGAATGGGCATCATCTCATCTCCTTTGGGAAGAAAATATTTAGCTGAAAAACAACACTCTTCTTAATTAAATATGCTAGCCTTTGAGAAACCCACACAAGTGCTTCAGTGGTGTGAGAGCCATTTCCTCCAACTGGCTCGGGCATCAAAAGCATAGTCAGAATATCCTAATCTGACTTGTCTAGTGAGGCTTCCATTGTTCCTTTGTTCTCTGCATCTGTTGCCTGGAATGGACATTGCCAGGTGAAGTGATGCCTCACGTGGCAGAGAGCTGGAGGGAGAAAAAGGGCCACCAGGCCACCCAAGGAGCCTTTGCTATTATCTTCTTTAATGCCATGCCCAGGGCCGGTGCTTCCATTAAGGTGAACTAGGCAGTTGCCTAGGCCCTAGGGTGCCAAAATGGAGACAGGGTGCTGGACAGCCTGCTGCCCCCGCTGCCCCCCCACCGCCGCTGGCCACCGCCGTCCATCCCCCCACCGCCTGCCAGCCGCCCGCCATCCGCCATCCATGCCCGCCACCCCCATGCCCACCGCCCCATCCCCCCACCCCCCATGCCCATCGCCATCCCCTGCCCACCCACTGCCACCCTGCCCTGCCCCCGCCACCCTGCCACCCGCCCGCCACCACCCTGCCCCACCACCACAACCCGCCCCACCTCACCTAGGGCACAAAAAAACCCTAACACCTGCCCTGGCCATGCCACATCTACAAAGACCACTATTTCAGCAAATTTGCACTGTGAAGGGGCCCTCACACACTTCAATAATGTCATCCCTCCAAGGACCTCCCTTAGAGTCATTCATTCCTGATAAAGCTGGCTGGGTTTGAAAGCAACTGAGACACGGGAGCCAAGTCCTTCCAGAGACTTTTCTCTTCTGCCTTGTTTTTGCCTGATGGATATGGTGGCTTCCTGTCACCCTGCCCCTGTCTCCTTTGCTCCTGTTGGTCTTCCCGCTCCCACGGACTCTCTTGCTTGCCGCCACTTCCCATTTGTATGCTCAGACAGTGGTTCCCCACACTCACATTCATTATCAGGGTGTGGTGCTGGAAGCTCTCCTAGTCAACTCCTATTAGTTGTGGTTGTGCTGTTTTGTCGTAGCATTCAACGCACAATGAGAGGACAATATTTATCCTGCTGTTTACACCACACCTGTCCACTTCAGTGCATAACTTCTGCAACAGACCATCATTATGTTCACATTGGATAACATGGCCAATACTGCTACCACATAATCACCTAGTAAAATAGAAACACGTGATATTGCCTTATTTTTCTCTGCCATTAAGCTGCCACACACATAAGGAATCTTTCACACTGAAGATTCTTGGACCTCAACACCCAGAAGCCCCTGGGGGAATAGCTATTGATAAACGGCTGAGAGATTATAGTTGCAGACATCTACAGCTTCCTATGGTCTCCTGTGAGAAGCTACAGTACTTAAAAACTTCTATCATGTGGTGAATGACCTTCATGTCCTACCGTGCCATGTGTGTCTTCCTGTCTGGCATGGCTTTGAATCTCCATAAGCCATGTACAGGTGTGGCTTGTGGACACAAATCAAGGAGGAGTGGCTGAGAAGTGTCATTATGTGAGTCAACACACATGAAGAAGCTTGCTGTATGGCACAGCAAGAGTAAAGAGGGAATTTTCTGCCATCTCCACCTAAAAGCTGTATGTGGCATGAAACCATCATTTCATTCTCTGCCCCACTGTAGAAATTCCAAACAGCAGAAATATTTCTTCCAGTCATTTTGGCTGCCTTGAAACCCTGTGGTAATCCACTCCCCTCTGCAATTCAAAAGAACAGTCAGAACTGCAGATGGAAGGGAGCTTTTTGGTGAACTTGTAACACAGCAAAAGGAGCTCAATTTTGTTGTGTAACACTGTCAACAAATAACTGATTGACTCAGAGTTGGTTTTAAACTGTTTGTTGCATGCAGTGAATATGTAAATATTAGTGTTTGTTGACAGTATTTTTTATTGTAATCCCCCCCCAAACAAGAATAAAGTCAAACAAAATGAAATGAAAACTGTGATGAAATGGAATACACAAACAACCAAATTTTGCATTGCGATTCCTTATGATAAATTTTGCATTGCGATTCCTTATGATAAATCTTCACAGAAGAATCAATATTAATATACAGTGACCAAGTTTTCCTAGAAAGATCAATATTGTCTTAGAAACACTGTGCTATGTAGACTATTACAGGTTGTATTGAGACTCTGCTTTCTATAATAGGGACTGTGTCTTTTCAGAAGGGGTGGAAAATGCCATCAGCTGAATGTTTCTGACTTATCATTCTGTTTTCCTGGGGATAGTGAGAGTTCTAGCCCAACACATCTGGAAGGCATTAGGTTAGTAAAAGCACATGGTGAGCCTTCCCCAGTCTTGTGCCCTCCAGATTTGTGGAACTGGAACAGCCATTTTTCCTTGGCAGCAGACAAGGATAACAGAAGATGGAGGGTGATGGCATCCGAGAAGGAACAGGCTGGGGAAGGCTCACTTATTCTAAGAAAAACAGCTGAGGCAACAAACTGTATTTTAAGGAATAGCAGGGGTCCTTGTATTAAAACATTTTTATTTAGGAGCAAAAATTCTGAAAGAGCTAGAGAAGCTGTACTTTTGGAAACAATGACCTGTGTAAATCTCCAGGATGTCATTGTGATGCATTTTGTGTCTTTTCTACTCAGAAGACAAACTATGTCACAAGCAAACAATATACTTTGAAATGTATGCCCTTTCCTTCCCATACAGCCATCTAGCACCATCTTGCCACATGGTCACTGTATGTAGTACAATGGCATAAAATCAGCACCAGGGACACTCCACGTGGACAATACAAAATCAGTAGCCAAAGCGAGAATTACACAGTGATAAGATCTATTTTATCTATTTTAATACCTTCTACAACTTTATTGTGTAAAAGTCCTGCAAAGTACAGTGTACACAAATGCTTTGCTTTTCATTATCTGCCCTATGCCTCAACTGCACTACAATATCCAAACAGATGTCAGTTCCCCTTTTCTATGAAAACACAGGGTGCCTCAAAACAAAAGGGGAAAATATTTCTAGCATCATGTAATAGCACCACCCAGTGGATAAACAGTCATGGACAATGGGTCCTTAAACTCTCACCTTGCTAATGGAAGTTGGCAAGCAACTGCTGTCGTTCTCTTGTACAACTTTCCTCTCAGGATCCACCCAAAATAAATGCTCCATACCAAAGTACTCATCTGGTTGTTCTTTGTGAGGTGGAAATGCAGTTTTGAGGGTGGGGTGGGAGTGGGGAGCTGATAATCAGTTAAGATTGGAATACTTAATTCAACATTTACCTGACTTTTTCTTTTCTTTTTCACCTGCACATCCATTAGCACACAATGTGTTGCTTAGTCATGCTAGCCCGTTTCTCCACAAATAGTCCTGCTGTCAAAAATGGGGAGCTTTTGGATCTCCTCCGATTTAGGCCAGCATATCATAGAATCATAGAATCATAGAATCATAGAGTTGCAAGAGACCTCGGGGGCCATCCAGTCCAACCCCCTGCCATGCAGGAACCCCATTACAGTATTTCCGACAGATGGCCATCCAGCCTCTGCTTAAATACCTCCAAATGGCACTATTAATATAACACCATCTGGATGGCCACAGGGTCCTTACACACAGTGAAAACCTGGCCAACTGGGCAGGAGAATGGAATGGTAAAAACCTTGAGGCAGTAAAGTAGCCTCCCAAGTGGAAAAAAAACAACTGCCAAAATGTCAGGACCTAAATGGCAAACTGAACGTCATTGGGAGAAAAAGGCTGTGGCCCTGGATTATTCCATCCTATGACATGCAATTTCTACTTGTAGCAAGTCTTTAAAACTGTAATGAGTTAGAATAACTTTGAGCCAGTGTCCAGTCTCCAATCTCCAGTTGGGGAATCGAACTCCCAACTTCTGGGGCTACAGCCAGATACCTAAACCAGTGAGCTATCTGAGGTCTTCCTGATCCTTTTAGACCAAAACTGTTTTTGGCCCTAGAGCCAACATAGCTGATGTTGACTAACTGCAATAATTTCAGTCTGAAAATATCTGAAGGGGCACAGTAACTAAATGTTGCTGAAGAAAGTGAGACTCTACCCTGCTCCCATGGCACTTTAATTACTGTGCTTATTTTAATCAGGGTGACCTTTCAGGCCAGATGGGCGGGATATTATTGCAATAATAAATAAATAAATAAGCCGTTCCTCAAATATTTGCAGTCTTGTAAAAAGACCATTTCTTCAAAGAAACACAACTGGAGGTGTGTTTCTAATGCATTTAGCTTTCCAAGTTTTATGTTGATTCTCCTACTTAACCAGACCTTTAATGTACACTCCCAGTTTTCGTTTTGCTTTGTTTTGTTTTGTTTAGCAGGTCTTAAAGTAGTATCTGGAAATAACTTTGCTTAAAAACAAAACAAAAAGCCCTAACCCTTAGCCAGCTGCACTGTTGAGCAATGAGCAGATACTCACTTGGTGCTGTTTTGTTGGGTCTTGGAGAAACAACAGCTGCGTCAAGGGTTCTAGAGACTTAGAGCAAGAGTGAAGTAATTCCAAATGTTGCATCATGTTACTCATTGTGCATGTAACCTGCTTGTCACAGGGCAGATCACTGCAGGTGAGGCCTCAGGGAAAGAATTTGTACAGCCAGTCAAGCAGAAACTGGAAGGTGTTAGTTAACACGGGTGCAGAGATCAGGGTATCCGAACAAACTCTCTCTTAACAGCATGTCATCAAGATAGATGCACTGTTTGCCCACTTCCTGTCCCTAGGGTCTAATTGTGAAAACCAGTCTATCTCATGCCGAGGCTGATACCTCTTGGTCAGACAGGAACTGATAAAAAAACTGCTGTGGGTTGCATGGGGGAACTAGATCAGAGTAACTAGCAGCTAGTGGAACTAGTGGAACTACTTATTTTAGTAATAGTTACTTGCGACTTCTGAAATGCCAGTTTAAGGCACTCATGGAGTGGGATTAAGGGCTTTGGAACTTTTTCTTAACTTTTACTTGTAGTTCTGTAATAATAAAAGGTAAAAGTAAAATTTCCCCCTGCACATGCATGCTAGTCATGTCCGACTCTAGGGACGGTGCTCATCTCCGTATTCAAACCAAAGAGCCAGTGTTGTGCAAGTCCATGGCCATGTGGCTGGCATGGCTGCAAGGAAACACTGTTTTACCTTCCCGCTTTTTACAGAGGTACCTATTTATCTACTTGCTTTTGAACTGCTAGGTTGGCAGGAGCTGGGGTTATCAGCAGGAGCTTACTCCACTGCATGGAACTTGGGATTCAAACCACCGAGCTGCCGACTTTTCAGCCGACAGTTTTCGGAGCCTTAGTCCACTGAACCATCACACCCCATCTCTGTAATAATAATGATGATGAAATAAATTTAAAAAGTAACAGATAAGTAATGCAATATTAACACATCATTTGGAATAACCAGTGATAAATTACTTCCCCCTAAAAATGTTTTTTTTCTTAATAATACACAAGAAATGCTAGATGGGAGATTATGCTGGTTAATAATGATACCCATACTTCCTAGCATCAGATTGTCAGATATAGCTGAACTTAAAGTCCTGGAAGAAGCCACTGGCAGTTATGAATTAAGAGGAGAGGTATATATTTAGGTGGAGGGGGGCATTGCTCGCAGCAAGCACTGGGGGGGGCAAAATGGATTAAACTAAATACCATCACATAATCTGAACCAGGCTAGTTTGAGAGTCTGCAGATCCTTCAATCTTCAAAACAACATGCAACATGTCTGTCTGTCTGTCTGTCTGTCTGTCTGTCTGTCTGTCTGTCTGTCTGTCTGTCTGTCTGTGTAGATGAATCCCACTGTCACTCTTTTTCCTCCTCTCACCTGTTTTTTAAAGCACCTTGCCTGATAAAGACAAAATATTTTGAAACTTGACACTTATTGTTGTGCCTTTTTGGTTGGCTTAATATATGTGTTGTCATAAAAGAGATTTCAGAATTTGCTTTATAACCAATCCAGCTGCCTCTAATTTTTATATGGAAAATAGATTATCTGGTCCACCCAAGATTATACCACATTATATTGTATTTAGGCCAATAGGTAAAAACTGTTGGAGAAGACAGAATCTGGAACATTAGTTTTAACATCCTATTTTGCAGATGTTTGACAAATGTTCAAACAAAGGCTGCCCATTCTTCCTCTGTCCCTGCCCTGTCCCACCCAAAAGGAGCAAAGCACTCTTGGGAACATCAAGTGAAATTCAGATGGAACCACTCCCTCCGAGACACAAAGAGGAACCATAAATATAAGTAGAGGAGTTCTTGAATGTTGACAGCTGATCACTGTCCAGCTTGGTCTCTGAGAACAGTATGTGCATGTCAATGCCTGTCAACTTTTGAAGGGGATTTGGAAATGAACTAAGAACATTGGTTTTAAAATATGAATGCACAGAACATGGAACGGGAGGATAAATAACACAGAAAAAATAAATGGCATAGGATGGATTTTCGGCTTCCTCAAGAAACTCTTGGCTTGGATCTTTCTACTACTCCCACATTAAAAATGCCAGTTGAGAGGAGTTTCCCCTCAGGACTGTCCTGTGAGTGGAGAGGAATGATTATCTCCTGTTCCCTTTCCCTCTGAAACCTGTAACACCACCTCCTGTGTTCTTCCAGATGGTTACCTAAAGCTCTGGAGCAGATCTTTTGGAGAGATAGGGGAGTACCATGAAAGGGAAACCTTTCCATTTATGGAAGAACTCCATCAACAGCAATGATCAGAAGGTTCTAGTGGATAGAAATGCCTCTTCTGTCCACAGAAAACAGATCTGGACCCAACCAATTGTGAATAATAGATACTATTAATAGATCGTAAAAATACTTCCACTGAACCTTCACCAACAAGTCATTGAATCCTGGTTTTCAGCTGGGATATGAGACTGAGACTACTTCAGTTACCTTGGTGATTGATCTATATATGAGGAACTGGATGAGTGGAAGAGTTAGGTTAGTATTCCTTAAAAATGTTTGACGACATAAATTTTGGTATGCTTCTACACTGCTTGAGGGTGAGAGAGGGGATGGAGATCTGAACCTTATAGAAACTATATTACTAGTAGTGCTAGTCTTTCAACTGTAGCTGTGGAACACTGGGAACTATAACCCAAAAAGTAGTACATCACTTTTTATTATTTCACAATTGTTATGAAGGTTTCAAGGTTTTATCACAGTTTTTATCGGATTATAGTTTCATTGTCTCCCTGTGTAGCTTGTACACACCACCTTGGCTGACTTCATAAAATCAGTATAGAAATACCCAAAATAAGTTTTCCCCTCTTCATTTGTCCTATAAACTCTGCCCCTACCTGGACAATGGCACCCTCAGGATGCTGGTGCAGGCGTTAGTCATTTCTCATATCTGCTACCACAATGCTCTCTATGTGGGCCCAAATCAAAGAAAAACAAAAACAAAACAAAAGACACAAAACATGTGGCACCTTAAAGACTAACTTTCATATTTTAATGTAAGGTTTCGTGGACACATCTACTTCTTCAGACATATAGAGGTGATTAGTTGTAGAAGTGGTGGGAGGATTTGGCCAGGGGTCATAGATATGTTAAGCATTGTTAATGGGTCTGTGGAGGAGGGAGAGATGATTAGTTGTACAAATGGTGGGAAGGGAGATTTGGCTAGGGGTCATAGATATGTTAAGTATTGCTAGTGGCTCTGTGGCCAGAATGCAGCAGGCAGATTGGTGGTTGGTGCAAGCAGATAGAATCTCATCACGTCAATTCTGGCTCACTTACATGAGCTATCAGTGAAGTTTCGGTTCAAGTTCAAGGTCTTTTTATTCTTTCATACAAAGCCCTGTACTGTTTGGGCCCACATTAGTTGTTGGAACATCTTCTCCCCATTTCAACTTCCCAAAACCACCAGGTCATTGCAAACAAAGCTCCTCCAGGTAGCCACCCCAAGGTAGCCCCATAAATCTTCTATCAGAGGTAGTGCCATCTTTGCGGTGGCTCCATCTTGCACTTCAACCCTAGATGAACTGAGATAATATTTCATCTGCACCCAATCATTTGTTATTATTATTTTTATTTTCTCTGTTTCATATAGCTTTACTAATGCTTCTGAACCCTCTGTTTTTGTGTGGCGAGATAGCTTATTCTTTATGGTTTTATTGTATTAATTATTTTACTGTATATTTTATCATGAACCACCCAGAGTAGTGCTGTGACACTAACAGAAACAGTATATAAAACTGGGAAAAACCCAACAAAATCAATAAATTAATTATGGGTGTACCTCATTTCAAGGTAATATAACAGCCTGATGCATTGTGCATCAGTTTATTTATTTTATTTATTATTTATTTATTAGATTTCTATATCACTCATCTAGCTACCAGTGTATAACTAGTGGACAACAGATACAAATAATAACTAAGTACACTAATTAGAAACAATAAAAACCAAAATGACAGTGAGGAAAAAAACTATTATTTTATAACAGATAGAGGCAGTACCTGCATAAATAAATCTGGACAGGGATATAACACTAGAGTTATGAACCAGACTTGGAGAAGGCCTGGTTAAACAGCCAAGTCTTTAGTGTGAATTTAAATCTACCCAGTGTAGGGGACAGGTAGATGTCTGAGGCTGAAGCATTCCACAGGAAATGGGCCCCCAACAAAAGGCCCAGCCCGTTTTTCTTTGGTTTTCTTCCAGGAGGACAAATAAGGACACTTTGCCCCTGCTGGCGTCCCTCAGGAGGTCATGTTGCAGGAGAACCAATAATGTCTCCATGCTGTGATGCATCCTGAACCAGGACTAGAATGGATTGAGGGCATCAGTCTCATCCAGGAGTGCCTGAAGATGGTCAGCCACCATCCTCTCCAATTCCTTGCTCAACAAGGTACACTGGCAATGGGTCTATAGTTTGCAGTATCCCCTGCTGTCAAACCATGTTTCTTTTGAATGAGCCCAATGAGTGTCTCCTTGAGAGCTTTGTGTACCTTGCCCTCCCAGAGAGCCCCACTGATTATTGATGCAGCCCGTTCAGGTGTTACCTGCCTGGCTGCTTTTATGAGCCAGGCCAGGTAAGGGTCAAAGGAGGAGGTAGTGGCATGGCAGTGATCAAGAGCCCTGTCCGCTCCTTTTGACATCACCAGCTGAAACTGGATCAAGCTAGCTGGACAAGGTGATGCACTGGACATCTTGGCTTGATCTACTGTCTCAAATTGGTGATTCAAGTCCTGATGGATGGTCTTCACTTTTGATTTTTAAAATGATGCAAATTGGTCACAGGAGTTGATTAATACATGTTAGGGTTCAGAAGCAAATTTGGAGCTAATGCATGCACTCTACAGTGTATGAAATAGCACACCTGTATCTCTTCACATTTATGTTTTTCCCATACTCTCCATATGTTCCATATTTTGACAGATTGCTTGGTAAACAGCATGTACAATTATATATTACAGACATATACAGTGGACCCTCGTATAACAAATGGTTTGTATAACATAAAATTTGTACAACATAAAAAATTCCGGAGATAGGGGAAATTTGCTTAACAGAATTGTCTATGGGGTGAATCCGTACAACATAAAAATGGTTGTGATTAAGGATTACTCTGTTTTCAATGCATTCCTATGGGAAATTTGTATAAAGGAAAATTTGCTTAACATAATTTCATTTGGAACAAATTAATTCCTTTACACAAGGTACCACTGCCAAATAGTTAGTATTCCCTGCCCATCTTCTAAATGCCAGTCCACTTCAGCCCTTCATCTTTTAAAATATCAAGTGCATGTTTGCTTTCCTGGCCACCTTGCAAAAGTAATCCAGAGTCAATCATTCTCTGCCCAAGCGATCAACCTGTTAAACTTGTTATTGGATGCTTTCACATGTTTGTCTTTTGTGTATTTCCTCCTACGAATGAAAACAGAGTCACCACATGGACAGTTGGGAAGAAAAGAGACAACCAGAAGACTTGCATTGCCGTTCGAACATGTGATGGGTATTTTGTGATGGGTTTCGATGCTTTCTTTGCAACTCTTTAGTATCTCAGTACAGCCAGATACAGAAGAAAACAGTGTGTCAGCTCTCAACATAAACCTTAAAACAAAGTTTTCAGTGAAGCCCTGCATATATGCATACTCAGAGGTCAATATTATTGAATCTAGCGGGATTTACTTGAGGCAAGTGAGCAAAGGGTGGCAGCTTTAGAGAGGAAAGATGGCCCAAGTCCAACAGGCATTTTTGAAGTACTCCCTTCATTTATATATTTTAAGCATTGTAAATTCTTGTTCTCTGGGAGATCCTTGAAATGGCACCAAAGGTCCTACTGGCAATAGCTGATTCTCTGCACTGGCTGGAGAAACGAAGCTTTTTGAATAGAGCCCATTGTGCTCCTTGAAAGAAGAATCTCTCTCTCTCTCTCTCTCTCTCTCTCTCTCTCTCTCTCTCTCTCTCTCTCTCTCTCTCTCTCTCTCTCTGAGTAGTTGGCCTGTTTACTCAAGGAACAAATTAACCCTGCAGAGAAGAAAAAACATATAATTGACCATAAATTTATTTACTGTTAAAATACATATGACCTTTTAAAACGACAGCTTCTAAATGCTTCCTGCATGATAAGAAAAATACCCTGTTCAATTTATGATCACAGAGAGATAAATGAATACTGGAAGGGAGACAGCGAATGCCCTAGCAGAATTTTATTTTTCTTTGTAACTTTTTCCTTCATGTTTCAGTTAATCATTCTGCTCACAAGGCTATAAAATCGCAGAACACACATAAGGCTTCTGATGCAGAGTGAAACTAACACTGCCCTGCCCCTCTTAATGCTTTCCACCCTCATCGTCTGGGATTGGGAGCTACCTCCTTGTGGATCTATATTAAGAGTCTTGCCAGAACATTGTATGTACTCTCTGTGCAAAAGCTGAAACTGTATCAAGGATGAAAAAATGATACAGGATTGCTGTGTTCAAGAAACAGGGAGGGGGAAATTGCATAGTTCCAGTTGTCACTGGACTTTTAACTCCCAACATTCCTCCCCAGGTACAACAGTGTGGTACAACAGTGATGCACTAGGACTCAGTGTGAGGATGTCACTGCTTAAAAAAAAAAAAGCTAAAGGTTCCCCACACACATGCGTGTGAATTGAGTCCGAATCTAGGGGTGGTGCTAATCTCCATATTCTAGCTGAAAGAGCCAGTGTTGTGCAAGTGCATGGCCACGTGACAAAGCCACTCTTTAAATATTTCGCTCACCTTGAAAACCTGTTGGGGGGGCCTATAATTTGGTTCAAACTTGGTGGCTGATAACAATGCATACAACATTAATCCTCACCATTGCCTATGCTGGCTAAAGCATCGGCAGCATTGCAACCCGTGGAAATCAATAGTTGCATAAGAGCTGTAAACATATTTCATTCAACGTTTCCTTTATTTTTAGATTAGTCTCGTCCCATCTAACCATTCTCATTCCTTCTGAAATCAAGGTGTACCAGTTTGTGCTTGTTGAGTTGCTTTGTATCTAGAGCTTCATTTATCCAAATTGTTAGATTCATAGGTGCGTAGTTTTAAAGAAGGGGATAAGATTTTATGCCCCAGAGGAGCAAACACTAAATTATACTCTTGAACAAAATAAATATATAGCATTAAACAACTATTTTTTAAAAAACAAATCAGTCAAACGGGGAAAACATTTCCACACACAAATGGGAGGTAGGAAAATAACAGAGAGAGAGAGAGAGAGAGAGAGAGAGAGAGAGAGAGAGAGAGAGAGAGAGAGAGAGAGAGAGAGAGAGAGATACACACCAAGAAAAGTAAGGCCATACATAAAGGCAAAATATATAATCCACACACATACGTAAAGTATTTGAATATGAGGAGATTAGAACACAGTGGAGTTCACTACCACTATAGTGGTGCAGTGATTAAATGCCTGTACTGCAGGTACTGTGCTCACTACCTGGGGTTCAATCCCAGGTAGCAGGCTCATGGTTGACCCAGCCTTCCAGCCTTCCAAGGTCGGTAAAATGAGTACCCAGCTTGCTGGGGGGGGGCAATGTGTAGCATACTGTAATTAAAAACTGTATGCTGTCCAGACACTACTTGAAGAAGTGGTATGGGGCGGTATATAAGAAGACCGCTTTGCTTTCCTTCCATACCTTCTTTTCTCTTCTTTGTTTCCAGGAGACAAGCTGGAAAAATAACCAAAGACAGGAAATTTCCAAAAAAGGAGGGAAATCCCTGAAGAAATTAAGAATAATCCAAAAATAATCCTAAAGTTATCTGCTAACAGCAGTAAAAGTAATCTGAAGAAAGTTGGGAAATCTTCCCAAAAAATCAAGGGGAAAAGGAAAGGAAACATTGAGGAAATGCAGTAGATAAGCAAATAGCAATCCAAGATGGAGGATCATAGGAGCTCAGTACAGATGAATTCCACATG
This sequence comes from Phrynocephalus forsythii, assembly GCA_029282475.1. Lineage (NCBI taxonomy): Eukaryota > Metazoa > Chordata > Lepidosauria > Squamata > Agamidae > Phrynocephalus > Phrynocephalus forsythii. The sequence continues at coordinate 125,304,282 of JAPFRF010000001.1, read as the reverse complement.
GAAAGACAGAAACAAAGAGCATTCCTCACAGTATTCTAGGCCCTTTTACATATCCTGCATCTCCCAACCTGACATTCTGAATGGCTGCTGATAGTAGCCATCATAACTCTATTGGGTGAAAAATTACCCAGGTGATTTGACAAACAAATGACGAACAAAATTAAATGAGAGAAAATGCAACAAACACAAAATTTTGTATTCTTCTTTAATACAAATAACTAGTGCTTAACAGGCTGTCTTTCAATAATCAATAGAAGAACACAACAATGAAAAAGAACTCTTTTTGTTTTTGTTTTTGTTTCTACTTCTTATTCTGAAAGAGCCCTGCCTCTCTGCTTAACTGTTTTCCCCCACTTTATTTCAGTCAGTATTCAGTTAGCATTAGACTTAGTTATGTAGAGCAGTATTTATGTGCAGTAAGCAGACTATTGAGTCATGTAGTGCAGTGTGTCGTATAGTAAGCAGACTATAAGTCAGTTAAGGCCTGTTAATGGAACCAGTCATTTTTCTACAATATGCCGTATCTTGAGCTACTCAGAACTGTGATTACATGGAGCCTTTTTAGTCTTTCTTTTACCAATGTCTATGAGTGAGTTATTGAGCCTGTAAATCTCAGCTGTTCTCTCCTACCCTGTTTGTAAAAGACAAATCTTTGCACAAGTTATATCAAAGTACATAGTAAAGAGACTTTACAATGAGAAAATCTTAACATTTTTGCTTAGAGTTTTGGAGAAGTGGAGAATCCAAATCATTTTAAGTCTCATATTTCACTGAATCTGTTAATCCCTTCAAGTTCTGGCACCTTTTCTCGACCATCGTGTTCATACTTTTATTCTTGGGTTTCTCACATGAGAATCACATTGTCCTTCAACTAAAAAGAAAGTTTGGCTACATGACACCTGATCTTCAAATACTGGAGATCTGGTTACACTTTTTCAGACTGTTTCCCACAGCCTCAAAACAACACGGCGGAGGTAGGAGTGGGGAAGGTACGTCATTAGGAATGTTCAGAAATGTGATTTCAAAAAGAGTGGCTCCGGAGTGCTCGGTTTCTTATTCAAACAAACTAGCATTAATTGCTGACCTTTACCTTCCTCACAAAAATGCAGAGCTGACCCTGCCGTTAGGCACAGAAAGGAACCTGACTCAGGCAAGTGAATGCTGGAGAGTGCAGAGCAGAGGCAAGGCAGTGAAGGACAGAGATGTCTGCACCAAAAAGTCTGGACTCTATCCAATAAAATAACTTGGGGGGATGCTCTGCTGGCAGTTCAGGAGCAACATCCAGCTACCAGCACAGTCAGCTTCTGTATGCAAAATCATGTGCAAAAGTGATCATTTGTTACTTCTTACACATAAATAACATGTTCTTCTGTCTAAAAAAGGGAACGTTGACATTGCTGCTTACATTATCTATTATGCCAAGTAACTAGTTACATTTAGGTACATTGTTTAGAACTAGTTATTCCCAGCTCCGTCATTCTGCTATCATTTATAGCAGAGGGCTTATACGGAATATCAGTAGTACGATATAGGTGCATACTGATGCTTCTTGACTAAATGTGGAATAGAGAGCAGTATGATTAACGAGTATAATAAAGCAGCATTCAAGCAGATAGATTGTCATTGATGACCCTTGTTTGCTCTTTAGCAAGTTGTAGCTGCTGTTTCAAGCATGTAAAAGAGTCCACAGTTTTCTCCTCTTCATACTCTTGCAGACCAAAATGAATGGATAAATAGTACATTACAAAGGTAAGTTTTCACTTGTTTCTTCATTGTTCTTGAAAGGCTTACTACATATGAGGCTGTAGATCTTTAGTTTTTCTTCCTTTATTTGGAGCATTCCATGGGAGGTAACAGTCTTGAGGTATCCTTATAGATCAATTTCAGCTACAACGAAGAAATGGTTTTAGAAATACCATATTTTTGCTCTATAAGACACACTTTCCCCCCACGCACCAAAAGTAAGAATATAGAGTGAATATAGTGGTCCCTGCTACCTATATAGCACAGATTTTCCTTTAGAGAGGTTACCAGCACGGATCCTCACCGTCCACTGCAGCAGCCTGGATTCCACTGTTTTAATCATCTTCTTTGCAAAGAGGCTTCCTCCAGGGAGCCTCTCCCCACCCCTCCCTTTCTGCAGCCACGGTTCCTCAGACAAAAATACCTCATTTGCAAAGAAGTCTCCTCCACAGAGCCTCTGCCCTCCACTGGTGTAACTAGGAAGGAGCAGAAGAGTGCATTTGCTCCAGGGTGTGCAGCAATATGGGGGTGCCTGGAGGAGGAGCAGGAGGAGGAAGCCATGTGCTATCCTGCCAGCAGTCCTCCTTTGGCCCCGCTAAGGCTTGGTGATCCTTAGTCAGGGGGAAGGAGGAGAGGGATACAGGCATTTTTTTTCCAAACAGCACCTCCATTGGATTCCACAGTTCCAGTCACCTTATTTGCAAGCCTCCCTTTTGCAGCTTGCATTCCACAGTTCCAATCACCTTGCTTGCAAGTCTCCCCTTTTGCAGCCAGGATTCCTTGGCCATGAAACCTTAGGCTAAACATTTTTTCTTGTTTTCCTCTTCTAAACACTAGGTGCGTCTTATAGTCAGGTGCATCTTATTGAGCAAAAAATACAGTAGTACACAGATGATATTTGAACTACACAAAATTGCACAAAATTGATGGGAAAGATCTCAGGAAAGCACAGGCGTAATTGTGGATGTAATGGAGCTATAGAGCATATGTGGTTGGCATGCCCAAAGATAGAAATGTTTTGGGATAAGATAATTAACTGGAGAGAGAAAACAACCAAAACCGAAAATAGTTCCAAATGAAATATTATTATTCTCATTATTTACTAGGAAAATGAAAAGTTAGCTAATAAAGAGGAAGTACGTTTTAAAGAGAAACACAGTGTCCCAGGCTGTTGCTACCAGCCGAAAAGTAGATGGATAATAATGTTAAACAAGTGTATCACACTTGCAAGAAGATATGAGCAGTGATTGATAGTAACTTCTTGGTAATTGTTACAAAAACACTGTGCCCCACATGGACTGCTACTTTGACCCATAAAATCTCTCAGTGGTATATACAGTGGTCTCCAAAGCAATCCATAGTTAGCTGCATTTAGTTACTACATTCAGTTCAGATCAATACATTTTAAAAAAACATATTTAGTTAATATAAGCTATAAAGCAGTGTTTCTCAACCTTTTCCCACCCATAACACCCTTTGGTAGCAGCCAAGTAACCTGCAGCCCCCTCAATATATTTGCATCAAAAGGCCATAATCATCATTCACCAACATGGGAGCACCATTGCTTATGCTGCTGCACACCCTCCTGCTTCTCCTGCCACTGATTCTACCACCAGTATTACAAAACTGGGGGGAGGGGTGAAATAGCTGGGGGAGGTTTAATGTAGGGACTTTAATGATGGGGCACAGGGTAGAAGACATTGCACTATCCAGGGAGAGAACTAGATCTTTGGGCACAGAGGATTGCACTCCAAAATCAGCTCAGTGCTTTCTTTGCACTCATTCTAGAAGCGGTAGGCCATTTGTTGTTCTGCCCCCCACCCCGATGGTCTGTCCTGGGAAGCAGGTTCTTCTTTCTCCATTTCCTCCCATTCTTTAGGCCAGTGGTGGCCAATCTTTGGCCCTCCAGATGTTTTGGACCACAACTCCCAGAAGTGCAAGCCTGTATTGGCAGTGACAAAGGACTGTGGGAGTTGTGGTCCAAAACATCTGGAGGGCCGAAGTTTGGCCCCCCACTGCTTTAGGCTCTCATTAAGTGATGCACCATAGTTAAAAATCCTTTCTCGTAGATGTGGCAGCCATTATATCTTGCCACTAGCATTTCATTTGTGGGGGGGGGGATAGCTCCAGTCATCCCTTCCCAGAAAGTAGAGGTGTCCTTCTCTAAAGTCTGTTTTTCAATCAATATACACTAACTTTAATATCCAGCTTTGAAAGGTCAAGAAAGAGAGTATTTGACAAGGGTGACAACACATAAAATGCAACCTACACCCCAACCCCACCCCAGAAAAAACATCTAGTGACCCTCTTGGGGTTCACAACCCCCAGGTTGGGAAACACTGCTATAACGCAATACTAGGTCATCCTTTACACACTGGTCAGTCCTGCTGTGATTCAGTGGGATCTGCTCTTGACTTGGTGTGTTTAAGATTGTGATAGCAGTCTTCCTTAAAAGGAAATATTTCGGTCGCAATTTGAGCCTAAGAGGTTATCGCTGTGACTTTGTAGTGGTAAGAGGTTAGAAGCAGAAAGACAAATAAGGCAGCACATCTTAAAAACTGGACCAGCATCAAGTATAACCTTTGCAGTTATGCAACCTGAACCAGTGGCGCAAATAATGAAATGTCACTCTTCATAGATTCAGCTGGTTGCCTGAAGCAAGGCAAGGAGAAGTTCTTTCCCCCCCCCTTGTAGTTCTGCCCTATGACCAGCATTTCATAAATAGGTTGGTACCTTTTGGGGAGTTTCCCATCTTCAGATGCCTCAGGGATACTGTCTTAGGGTGACCTGTGGCCCAGAAGTGATACAAACTCTTTCTCTATACATGATAATATGTAATTTTAGTGAGAAGATGGTCTGTGCGGCACACATGCTTAGTTCTTTCTGCTCAAAATACATGAAAGAGCCTACTCAATAACCTAAAGGAAGTCATTTATGGATTCTTTATAGGAAACGTCTTGGGTACTGTGTGGTATAAGAAATTACAGCACCAGTCGATAACCTGAGTTTTGAGTGAGTTTTGTGGAATGTATTATTGGGCAGATCTGAACGAGAGAGCAGGTTAGGAGCACAGTACTACTATGGGTCTAGATCCAACTCAGTCCAGTAATCTTAATTTCCAAACATGGAATCAAGAAAAGTCTCCTTTTTGGACTGCAACTCCACTAGCCAGGAAGGCTGTGGGATTATGGGTACTAAAGTTGAAAGAATAACTTTTCCCATCTCTATCAGGCCCATGTAAGTGGGCATACGACACACAATCCTTTATGTATTGAATTAACAAAAGTTTTTCTCCATCCAGACCCACTCCTAGTCTGGTGGCAATATTTGGTTATCCCTCTTTATATTTCCCTCTCTGGCTTCTGTCACCCAAGGTTTGTTTTCTCCTGCCTTTTCTGCTTCGCCAATTGAGGGTTTGTCTTCCCACTTCATCATCACCCCCTCCTTTTCCTTGCTTGTTGTCTCCCCCTTTCCTCCCGGTCTCTGTGCAATTCCCACCAAAGTGTGTAATGGTCCATGGGAGGGGCAGACAGCACTCCGGTGGAAGCCGTTTCTTTTCTGCCCATCACTCCATGTGAACGCTTTCTGGGTTGTTTGGTAGGTTATGTTAAAATCATAACAATAGATTACATAATATTATTAGGGGATTCTACAAGTTGTGGCTTCAGTTCAAACCCCTCTTAAAAGCAGCAAAACTGGAAATGAACATACTGGTAGTAGATTTTATTTTACAGTATAAGTTCTTGCTGAACAGCCTAAAAAAATCAAACATTTTTTCTATCCTACAACAATCAACATCTCAACTACTGTACTGTGTTGGTGTATCTGTTAGATTTGGTCACGGGATGACTAGGTAGAAAAACATTGCTCCTCAGTCTTCAGCCCTTGTGTATAATATTTTTCCTCAAGTAGCAGTAAGTCATCTATGACAAAGAGTTAAAATCAAGGTTATATTCTTGTAATAAGTTGCCATGATTTTTCAACAGATCCATTACCACTAGTGTGACATAAAAGGGAACACTCATGCTAATTTCCCAAAACATTTAAGAAGAAATAATTCCATAGTGGGTGGCTGTGTAGTTTAGTGTATTAGATATCTGGGCAAACTTGATAGTCTCAAGATGTTCCCGAGAAAAAGGGAATAGCAAACCACTTCTGAATACTTAGCACTTAGAAAACCCCATAAGTAGAGATGGGCACGAAATGTCAAAATTTGTTTTGTTTTGTTTTGTGTTTTGTGTTGTTTTGTTTCACTTCATTTTTGTTTTGTGCGAAATATTTTTTTAAAAAATTGTTTTGTTTTGTTTTCATTTCGTTTTGTTTTTCCATTTATTATTATTATTATTATTATTATTATTATTATTATTATTATTATTATTATTATTATTATTATTATTATTATTATTATTATTACAGCTGTTGGGGCCCTGCCAGCTGGTCGGCACTTTTTTTTTTACTAGCGCAGACCAGCTGGCACACGGGGCCCTGCCAGTTGGCGTTGCGCTTGTTGCTGGTTTGTTTTGGGGTTTTTTTGCCACCCCAAGTGCTGATCACCTGGCGTGTGTTGCTTCAGGCAGCAAAATAAAGTTTAAAAATCCTGCACTTTCCCTGTGCCCAATCGGGTGGGGGAAACCAGGGGATTTTTAAATCTTTTTGGGTTTTTTTTGCCGCCCAAAGCCCCATGTGCAGCAAATCAGCATTTGGGGTGGCAAAAAAAGTTTTAAAATCCCACAGTTTCCCCCACCCGATCAGACACGTGGGGGGGGGGCTCCTGGCTTTTCCCCATAGAAATACATTGCTTCAGTGCATTCCTATGGGGAAATGAAAAACAAAACAGAACAAAATGAAAATTCCCATTTCATTTTGTTTCATTTTTCTTTTATGGGTTATTTCATTTTTCATTTTGTTAGGGAATATAATGAAAAACAAAAAAATTAAATGAAAAAAATCATTTGCCCACATCTACCCATAAGTCAAACATAAACACCAACAGGATTAGGAATTGTTGACTAAAGGGGAGGGGGCAGTGTCTGAGGCTTCCTTAGATTTTATGTATCCATGCTGCAGATTGGGGGAGGGGAGGCAGAGTTGCAGTCAAGGGCCATTATTCACTCTCTTCAGTGTGGCAATATATAATTTGCCAATATTATTCTTTAATTTCAGAAGGACTTCTAAAGTAGGAGTGGCCCTTCAGATACCTAGGGCAAACCTCTATGACTTCCATCATCCTTGACTTCTGCTGATGCTGACTGGGCTGGTGACAACTGAAGCCTGACTACATTTGGAGAGAAATGGAGTGCCCTTGCAAAAAGAAAAAAAAAAGAAAAAAGACTTCATCATGACTCTTTGAGTAAAAAAAAAAAAAGTGCGTATCTAACTGTAAAGTGCTTCAGATGACCGTATTCAAAAATAAGTTTACACCATAAAATGAGAGCTACTACCAGGCAGAGTCTGAGACACTCAGCTGTGATTAAGAAAGTTCCTGGTTCAAATGTCATCTCTACCATGAACTCCTTAGGTGGCCTTAGGCAAGTGAGTCTCTTTCAGCATCAGCCACTATCTATAATGCGGGTTCAGGAAAAGAATAACAACCTACATTACAGACTGGTTGTAAAGATTATTCAGGGAATGCATTGGGGGGTGGGGGTAAACAGCAGCACATGTAAATAAACCAGCATGAATCTGGACATATCTCTGGTGACTGTAACCCCCTCTCTGAAGGACAGCTCATGGGCTGAGGGTGGCTTCACCCATACATTTCAAGATTCAGCCCTCCCTTATTCAGACCATGTCTACCTATCTCCTTTTCCCAAGAAAGAAACTTTAAAAGCCTTCCCTTTAGTCCCATGGGGAGAACTGAATATTGGCCATGGGCTAGCTCAATTCCCACGCCAAGGAAGTCTTTTCCACCATGTCATTTGCTCAACAAAATTGCTGATCCTTCTCCACACAGGGTTTGTGGAGGAGGGGTTATTTGTTTGTTTGTTTGTTGTTATGGTGGAAAACCTTCAGTACTGCTAAACTGTCATGGATGTTAAGACTGGTAACTGTACACAAGGTAGAAGAACTTCAAAGGCTGCAGGGTGTTAAGAATGTCTTGGATCTAAAGATGGCCAGTGAAGAAATATTAAAACACTTTGACAAAGACCAAAAAGGCAACAACCACATAAAATGCAGAAAGCTCAGAATACATTGATCATGTGATGAGACAGAAATGTGTATAAATAATTGGGAAAGTAATGTAGGAGGGGGTGGGTATGTTGGCTAAAAAATAGAGTTGTTTGGATGCAACTTGCCAACACGGTTTAGAGCTGCCAGAGTCAAGTCAAGATAAGAACATAAGAACATAAGAAGAGCCATGCTGGATCAGGCCAAAGGCCTATCTAGTCCAGCTTCCTGTATCTCACAGCGGCCCCACCAGATGCGTTTGGGAGCGCATGAGACTAGATATCTGTCTCCTGAAACCACTCCCCTGCATCTGGCCCTTGAAGTACCCTGGTTTAAAGCCTAGAGATTACACATCTCCATCATGGTTTGTAACCCGTGATGGACTTTTCCTCTAGGAATCTGTCCAATCCCCTTTTGAAGGCATCCAGGCCAGATGCCATCACCACATCCTGTGGCAGGGAGTTCCATAGACTTACAACGCGCTGGGTGAAAAAATATTTTCTTTTGTCAGTTCTTACTCTCCCAGCACTCAATTTGAGTGTATGTCCCCTAGTTCTGGTATTTTGAGAGGAGAAGAGCTTCCCTCTATCCACTTTACTCATACCCTGCATTATTTTGTATGTCTCAATCATATCCCCCCTCAAGCGCCTTTTTTTCCAGACTAAAGAGGCCCAATTGTTTTAGCCTTTCTTCATAAGGGAGGTGCCCCAGCCCAGTAATCATTTTAGTCGCTCTCTTCTGCACCTTTTCCAGTTCCACTATGTCTTTCTTGAGATGCGGTGACCAGAATTGCACACAATACTCCAGGTGGGGCCTTACTATTGTTTTGTATAACGGCATTATAATGTTGGCTGTTTTATTTTCAATCCCCTTTTTGATAATCCCTAGCATGGAATTGGCCTTCTTCACTGCTGCCACACATTGGGGAGACACCTTCATGGAGCTGTCCACCAACACACCAAGATCTCTTTCCTGATCCGTCACGGATAACTCAGAGCCCATGAGTTGATAGATGAAGTTTGGATTTTTTTGCCCCAATATGCATTACTTTACATTTGGTTACATTAAAATGAATGCATTTGCCATTTCTCAGCCCACTCCCCCAGTTTGGAGAGATCCTTCTGGAGCTCTTCACAATCTTCTCTGGTTTTTACCACATGGAAAAGTTTTGTGTCATCTGCAAACTTGGCCACCTCACTGTTTATCCCTGTCTCCAGGTCATTTATGAACAGATTAATAGCACCGGTCCCAGGACTGAGCCCTGGGGCACACCGCTTTTCACTTCTCTCCATTGTGAAAATTTCCCATTGACACCTACTCTTTGTTTCCGGGATCTCAACCAGTTCTCAATCCATAAGAGGACCTGCCCTCTTATCCCCTGACTATGCAATTTTCTCAGCAGCCTTTGGTGAGGGACTGTGTCAAAAGCCTTTTGAAAATCCAGATAGACTATATCCACCGGTTCACCCAAATCCACGTGCCTGTTGACCTTTTCAAAAAATTCTAAAAGGTTTGTAAGACAAGATTTACCCTTACAGAAGCCATGCTGATTTTCTCTCAGCAAGGTTTGTTCTTTTATGTGTTTTAAGATTTTCTCTTGGATGAGGCCTTCCACCATCTTCCCTGGGACAGATGTAAGGCTAACCGGCCTGTAGTTTCCTGGGTCCCCCCTCCTTCCTTTTTTAAAAATTGGTGTGACATCTGCTATCCTCCAGTCCTCCGGCACTGTGGCCGTTTTAAGAGACAAATTGCATATAACCGTTAAGAGATCTGCAATTTCATTTCTCAGTTCCCTAATAACCCTTGGGTGGATGCCATCTGGGCCCGGTGACTTGTTAATCCTCAATTTATCAATTAGTCCTAAAACCTCCTCTCTTTTAACCTGTATTTGATTTAATTCTTTAGTCAAGAGGGGCGGCTCAGGCAGCGGAATCCGCTCAAGGTCCTCTGTCGTGAAGACAGACGCAAAGAACTCGTTCAGTTTCTCTGCAATGTCCAAGTCCTCCTTAACCTCCCCTTTTCCTCCCTCACCATCCAGAGGCCCAATTGGTTCTCTGGCAGGTTTTCTACTTCTAACATATTTAGAAGCTTTTATTATTACCCTTTATATTGCTAGCCATGCGTTCCTCAAAGTCTTTCTTTGCCTCCCTTATCATCTTTTTACATTTCTTTTGCCAGAGTTTGTGTTCCTTTTTATTTTCCTCATTTGGGGAGGATTTCCATTTACAGAAGGACCTCTCCTTGTGCTTTAGAGCCTCTCTAATTCCACTCATTAACCATGCTGGTGTCCTCTTGGACTTAAATGAGCTCTTCTTTCTTTGTGGTATGCACTTGTGCTGGGCCTCTATTATTGTTGTTTTAAACAGGCTCCATGCACTCTGAAGAGATTGGATTCTTCTAAACCTCCCCTTCAGTTTCTCTCTAACTAGTTTCCTCATCTGAGGGAAGTTTGCCCTTCGAAAATCAAGGGTTTTTATGTCTGATTTGGTTGACACTCTTCCTCCGACATGCATGGCAAAGGTAATTGCAGCATGGTCACTGTTCCCCAGAGGCTCAGTGACATTCACATCCCTGATGAGGTCCTGAGTATCACACAGTATTAGATCTAGAGTTGCCTGTTCTCGGGTGGGCTCCATGACAAGTTGCTCTAAGGCACAGTCATTCAGCAAGTCGAGAAACCCAGTTTCTCTTTCTTGCCCGGAGCTCGCATTGGCCCAGTCAATGTGGGGATAATTAAAGTCCCCCATGATTACTATCCTATCCCTCTTAGCCACCTCCATGATTTCTCTCCTCATTTCAAGGTCCCCCTCAAGTTTTTGATCTGGTGGACGATAGAATACTCCAACTATCACATCACTCTTTGGACCTGGTAGTTTAACCCACAGTGGTTCTATGGTGGAGTCAGACCCTCTGTCAATCTCCATTCTGCTGGATTTTATGCCTTCTTTGACATAGATGGCCACTCCTCCTCCAACCCGCCCCTCTCTATCCCTTCTATAGAGTTTATAGCCTGGGATTGCTGTGTCCCACTGGTTCTCCACATTCCACCAGGTTTCTGTTATGGCTATTATATCAATGTTATCCCTAGCTGCCAGATGTTCAAGTTCTCCCATCTTTGCTCGGAGGCTTCGAGCATTGGCGTAGAAGCACTTGTACAGTGGGTCCTGCAACAGCTGCTGCCTTGTTCTTCTCCCCCCCACAGCTTTTATTTTCAGTAGACGAACTGTCACATTCAACCTCCTGGCATAAAGAAGAAGACATTATTGTGAGGGACCTGTATGTACAAAGCAGGTTCTCCTCTTTGTTTACTTGTCTTCCATATATAAGACAGATGCAATGAAGGAGTGGATGCAGCTACAGAATACTAGCATTTTGCCAGTGTGGAGTAGATACACCTGTATCATGCATCTACTAATTTTCTGTTCTATAAATTAAGATCTGTGTTTCTTTTACTTAGCCTGGCTGACCAAGGAGAACATCTGGTATTAATCTGGAGAACTCTGATGTATTATAAAATGATCAATAAAATCTAATATCCTAAAAGCTTTTAGTGGAATTTATCCTTAGATCTCAATTCCAAGGAGAAAATTGCATAAAATCTGCATATGATAAGTGCTAGATGACCATTTTAAACAAAATCGAATATATCTGCATATTTTATTCGAGTTCTCTTTTCCACACAGTGCCTTTGGAACTAATGGGGGTGGTACAGAAATCCAAGAAATAAATCTATGAATATTCAAACAAAACACAAACAGTAGTCCATACAAACACCTCATGCAAATGCACACAGAGATCACTGAAACAGTCGGAAGCTGTCGGCAATGCTTATGCGTAACAAAGACCCAAAGATTTCCCTCAGTCTCTATTTCCCAATGTATATATATTGAAAAATATGCTACCAGTGAACTTTGCTTGGACTCCGTGCATTGAAGCAAATGAGTTTACAAAAGATTAGGTGGCGGGATCTCTGTGACTTGGCAGTTAAACTTGGCTGATAAACTTGAAAGGGTTTGCTGCACAAACAGCAACCTAATAAAACATTCTGCTCAAGCCAGGCCTAAAATGTGGCATTTGCCTCATTTGAAACCAACAAGTTTATTCACGCCCTCAAGTCTTTGTGAAATCAAGTAGATAATTCCTGATCCAGGTCCAAGTGAGCCCTGTTTGAAGGTTTTGGGCACATACAGACAATCTGAGGGCATGCCAGATTGCCACAGTACGGAAGCTGCATAAAGACAGGTCTGGGCAGTACACTGATCAGATCACCAGGGAGTACCATGTGCACCACAATGAGGTTTTTGAGAGAAGATATAAAAATAAAACATAGAACAAATACATCACCAGGAGGTTTCTGATTCCTGTCAGAAGAACAGGGACACCTTAGGGTACCGCTTGACACGTGCACTATATTGAACCTCTATTCCCTGATACTGCAGCTCAAAATGAGAAGAAGTTCCTTTGAATTCTACATGTCTTGGGATTCAACTGACTGTCAGAGCACCATGTGGTGAAGGTGAGGGGGAAATAGTCGCTTTTCAGGAGTTTACCTCGTAGTCATGTAAACACTCATCCCTAACTTTCCCACTTCCAGAGCAAGATGGAGACAAAGAATGCAGTGGACCCTTGTATAACAAATGGTTTGTATAACATAAAATTTGTACAACATAAAAATTCCAAAGATAGGGGAAATTTGCTTAACATAATCGCCTATGGGGCGAATCTGTACAACATAAAAATGGGATCACTCTGTTTTCAATGCATTCCTATGGGAAATTTGTATAAAGGAAAATTTGCTTAACATAATTTCATTTGGAATGAAATTAATTCCTTTATACAAGGTACCACTGTACTTTTTTTCTATTCCAGATTTCTGTAACATGGGCACGAGGCCTCTCCAGCAGTCTGTGAATCTAGCATCCATTCCTTCTAAGAGGCTTGGCATTTTTGCACTCACCTACAGAGCACATCCTGAAAGACTGCTTGATCATTTTAAACTATGCAAATAACTCATCCAATGCTTCTGAAGAATCCAGGCAATGAGGCAGGAAACTATTATGCAACAAGGCAAGGCAGACATTACAACAAGCAAAGTGTGCATATACACACATGCGTGCTGCAAGCACAGAAGGACTGATTGCTTTGGAAAGGGAGACTTCTAATGCGTCTGATTCTTAAAAATCCCCACAAGATAAATTACTAAGAGCTACGAGGCTCTTAGTAATTTATGCACCAAGTGGAAGTAAACTGGATGCAAAGAACAAATAAATAAACTGAAACATGTGCCATATATATGTAATACAGTGGTACCTCGTATAAAGGAATTAATTCGTTCCAAATTAAATTCTGTTAGGCAAATTTTCCTTTGTACAAATCTCCTATAGGAATGCATTGAAAATGGATTAATCCCTAATTGTGACCATTTTCTGTTGTACGGATTTGCCCCATAGGCGATTCTGTTAAGCAATTTCCCCCTATCTCCAGAAATTTTTTTCCTTTAAGCAGATTTTCTGATAAACAAACCACTTGTTATATGAGGGTCCCCTGTATATATCATAGAATCATAGAAGAGTGAAGTTGGAAGGGGGCATATAAGGCCATCAAGTCCAGCCCCCTCCACGCAGGAATACAAATCAAAGGATATCTTCCAGGTGCTTGTCCTAATTTCTCTTGGATGCCTCCAGTGTTGGAGCACTCAGCTCTCCAGGTAATTTGTTCCATTGCTGTACTGCTCTATCTTTATACTTACTTTCACTTGAATAAATATGCAGTAGGATATTTGGTCATTGGCTTTGTTGTTTAATTTTTGTTCTGTGCCCTTTAATCTTGATTGAGTGGAAATTATCTTAGAATTAATAAAGAAAGGCAGGGTGTGATTCTCAGCCTTCGATCAATAACACCAGTTTCCTGCCACATCCTATGAATGAGATCCCTATAAATCACTGACAGCCCCTGCTGTGTGCTTTTCAGGAAAGCCCCCTGTTGAGGAAATGTGTGGTACCATATGAAAACAGACTATTACGTGGCTGGAGTATTAATGGTGATCTGATATAATTGTTGCCTCATTGTTTGGCAACACCCACTCCAGAACTGGGTCATTTATAGGTCATATAGCAAAGACCTTCATCAGCTCCAAGAGAGATGAAGAAAGAAATGTAAGGCATCCTGTCAATCCTGTTTGGACATGTCATTAACTGCATCATCTTTTACGAGCTTTCTGCTCAATATATCAGGCTCCACTTGGGGTCTGGAGGGAGAAGAGAGAGGTGCAGTATTCACATGTTCTCATAAATATATCTTAAGAGTGAATCACATAATATTCATTTTTAATCTAAAGGGCATTTAAGAACTGAAGCAATCACTATCTTATTACATGCCAAACTGAAATCATTAAGTAATTCATTATTTAATTCATTTATTCAGCAGATTTGGGTCATGCTGAACCAGTATGTAAACAGCTCAGTAGTCAATAGATGCCTGGAAGGTGTTTCACCATGTTCTGTATCACTTATTTTTTTCCTAGAGTTTCTCAGAAAGATTAATCACACTCAACACGGAAAACAGATGGAGAGACAGATATAAATGACTAGGAAAACATTCTAGACAGAGTAGCAGAGAAATTCATATTAATTACTGCACTTAGCAAACCTATTGAATTCTTCTCCAAATCAGTTCACCTCATGGAACTCCACTGAAGCATACAACTTGGGTTACTTTACAATTATCTACTACTTAGGTAAGCAGTTGTTCGCGTTCTTGTGACTATCTCAGTTCAGGTTATCTCTGAAGACATAAACATATCTGTGGTGGTCCAAATTGAGAATTTGTACCACAGGGTAATTGGTCCCAGTCTTTAAAAACTACCCGGCTGATCTACAATGGATTTCTGAGGATGCACTGGGTTAGTTCACTCAGAGACATTTATGAGAGAAAGAATAAAAAGATTTCATTTGCTTGCAATTGAATGGATCAAACAGCAAACTGACAAACTTGACTGCTGTCAACAACAGACATCAGCAGAGTGGAAACAGAACAGAGCAGAGAGGGAGGGCTCTCAGAGACAGGAGGGAATGTGTAGATTGACAGTTACCCAAGCCCAGAAATATCCTTTCCAGCCACATCTTCTCCAGACAGTGTGCACTCCAACACGTTCTTCTACCCCAAGACCTTCTATGGACTGTGTCAGACTATCCCAATGAAACCACAAGTGACTGAAAGGTCATTTTTCATTGGTGGTGGTGGGGGGGTTGGTGGGGGCAGGCACTTATGATTTGGAAACAAAAACCTAAGTGAGTGTTTTTTGGAGGGACGCTAGCACAAGTGGCATTTGGGCAAGAACTCGGGACTCAGAGGGCTGCTAATTCAAACCCTTGCTGTAAATGTTCCAGGTTTGCTGCACAAAAAGGAATACGTATCCACTGGGATGGCAGCCTGCCAATATAAGCTCATAGGGAAGGCATAATTAGCATTCATGAGAAAACAATGGGAGGAGAAAAGCATCACCTTTCTGGGTGGCAGATCAGCCCTTTCAAAAGCAACAAGGACAAAAGCATCCCAAAGCAACTGTGGGGAAATTGTGGGGAAAAGGCTGTTCACTAAACAGCATCATTGAAACAATTCATTGTCAAGCGTTACATGCATTTTAGAAAACAAGGGCAAATAGAGGAACCAGCCTCTGTCACTGTTGGCATCTCTCCTCTTCCTTTTAACCCTCAATCCATTGTCATTTTTTCCCAAATAATTTCCAGTCTGAATTATCAGTTCAATATCTTGCTTCCAGGCTTGCGCCTTTCTAAATGAAATGGGATGCTCCTCCTTAGGGCAACATCTATCAATTTGAAGTTTTTTTCTGGAAAACTTTCTTCTCTTGATATTCTGAATCCTCTGAAGAACCTCAGGCTGCAACCCACTTCTCCTTTACCCAGGAGTAAACCCTGGTGAACCCAATGAGATTAACCTCATAGTGGATGTGGGCAGAATTACATTGTCAAGGTTCTTTCATTGAAAGACATTTGTAAACGGCAACTGTAACAGTTTCCCTGTTAGTAATGATATTTACTAGCAATGTGCATTCAGATTCAGAAATATTTGGAATTCACCAAATAATGGTAATAGTTTTAAACAGATCCAAATCTAAATGTGATCATTGCAAATATCTCTAATAAAAATCCTTATTATTTGAAGTCTTGTTTACTCCTATTGATGCAGTTGGCTAGATTTCTACATCCTAAGGAAGAAATTAAAGGGAAACTTTTTCAGGCATCCTGGAGTAATTTTTTTTTTTTTTTTTGAGAAATGAAACTTAAAGACATGCTGATTCCTCCTGCCAGTGAAGGAGGGCTGGTGTGAAAGCAAAACCTGTGTATGATGTCTATCTGCACCAAAGAATTCTAAAAACAGGCACAGACACCAGAAGGTTGCCCCCCGCACACCCACCCACCCATTGATGCCCTTAACTGAAAGGTGGGCATAGAAATTCCTGAACATTTACTCTTAGGATATGCTCTGGTACAAGCCAGTAGTGTATCTCTGTGTATTTTTCTGAACCCTCAATGTAAATGTACATTCTCTCTCTCTCTCTCTCTCTCTCTCTCTCTCTCTCTCTCTCTCTCTCTCTCTCTTTTGCAATTTATTTATGGTTTCCAAACAAAAAAGTTGTCAATCAAAAAAAAGGAATAAAATTGGAACTATTCTAATCTTCTTAAACAAAATTTGCATCTCATCATAACAATATATGATCCTTAACTATCTCAACTACTCATAAATTAAACAGGAAACTTAATTGACTTATAATATTGATCTAAAAATTTGTAGAAATCATGCCATCTTTCTTCGAAGTCTTCATAGTATCCATCTGGTTTCATTAATGCTGAGATCTTGTCCATTTCTGCACAGTTTAACACCTTCATAATCAACTGGTTTTTGTCCGGAATCTTGTTTGTCTTCCATAGTTGTGCATACAACATTCTAGCTGCTGTGATAATATGGATTATTACAATTTTTTTGCTATCACCAATATTTTGTTGTATCATAGATAATAAAAAAATCTCTGGTTTTAGCTCAAGCTTAATTAAGATAGTTTGTAAAATAATTTTTGTACCATACACCCATATTTTTTAGCCCTCTTACACACCCACCATTCTCTATATCTCATGGTATATTGTTGACTTAATACAGGTAGAAATAAGATTTAGGATTAGTAGACTCATAGATTAATATATCAACAGTGTACTATTATATTAGGTTTATACCCATTTGGAGTCTATAAGGTGAGGGGACATATTTTGTTCTGTATAGACAGATATATAGAGTTAATAGATGTGTCTGTGCATGTACATTTTCATTGGAGAGGTTGTATTCTGCTATAGCAGAACCAAATTCTGTTCTTCTTTTAGTAGTAGGCAGTATGAAAAATAGGCATAGTAGAAGAATTGGGCACTTGGGAAAATCTGCAGGAATGCTGACTGCACCCACTGCAGCAGCTTCTACTGGGAGGGTGGAAGGGAGGAAAGACAGCCTATAACTGCTATTATAACTCCCTACAAATAAAATCTTTCAGCCAGCTTCCTTGTTCAGCACTGACACTGAAATAGCACAAGGCAAGTAATACAGGGTGTTTGTTCTCTGCCAAGGAGGTGATAGAGAAACCTCTGGTTCAGAATGGGCCAGAAATAAGGGAATGTCGGATATGTTCCCATGACATCTTTGAACAACCCACTGATGGCATCTAGAGAAAGGAGTCAAAAGAGATGGCAAAGAAGGCACTCCCTCACCCAAGAGCCAATGTACCAGAGAAGAATAAGGATGGCACCAACACTCACACTGACACTGTCAGTGCTGCTGTTTTTTTGGTTGGGAAATAAATTTATGACGTGCACCAGATATTGTCTTCTCTGTTCATATCAAGATCCATGTGTGTATAAAGAGAGCATTAGACATCCACAACCTGCATGCCTGGAAGTTATATTCCAATCTGTCCTTCACACCGTGTTCCCATTTCCTCTACACCCAAACTCGGTGCTTTCACAGAACAATAATTAAGTGATGTCAAGACATTTCTGATTTATGGGGAAGAATAGTTAAGCATGACTCACACTGTTTGGACCTCTATATAGATATTTGAGAGAGATCTTATATCATTCTGAGGCCCCATGCCTATAGGCAGTTTTCCCAATGGTTACCTTATTGTTGAGAGCCAGTTTGAGCTTCTGAAATGTCAGCAGCAAAAAAATGAATCTGTTTTGTAACTCCAGTAACTGTCACTGTACCAATGACATGAGATGGGCCCCTAAGCTATCTATCTGTGATTTAATGCTTCCGTGGCAACTTCATGTTCCCTTTCTTCATGAGTACGTTAAGGAATAACTAAGATGCCTTGTTGAGTTGGGCAAGTCAAATTACTTTACAGAGAAATAGCTGATAATATCCTTTTCTTCCTCCTTCCAAATATATCATAAGTATTAAAATGTTTCTGCTAAAAAAAAGCACTTCCATGAGCAGCCATTTTTTATTTTGCATCACGTTATCTCCTCCCGTGGTCACATGGTGGCTACAGTGGTTCAGCAGTCCGCACTTCAGCAGTTGCTTAGCAATCAGCTTCCCCGTTCGCACTTGGATGAACCACTTTAAACCTAAAAGGCCGTGTAGTGTGTCCGCAAATACAACCAAATCGCTTTAAAAGGGGGTGTAGGAACTTATTTTTAAAAATACCAACCCCAGTGGTCATCACAAGAAAAACTTACACAGTGGTCAAAAATGGGTGTGGCCAAGGGGGCTCTTCAGAAACAGTGATTTGAAAAGCGGACAGTGATTTTTAAGGTGATTTGTCTTTAAGGAAAATGTGTTTCAAATCTAAAGTGCAGTAGCAGTAGTGTGTTAATAAATTGAACCTTATTCTGCTCTGTGTATCCACAGCAGTACTGTTAAATTAGGGAGAAATTTCATGTTGCTTCTGTGGCTTTTTAATGTTTCAAGCTGTGAATCACCCTAACCCTAAATGTGTCTCCACATTTATTTGCACCCACAATCAAATTATTTAATCAAGGATCAAGCATATTTTTAAAAAGTCAGCTCCAGAATTAAGGTTCTCAGAGACAGAAATGGCAAGCATGTGCTGTTTGCCCTCCATCACCCATCATTACCATCCCGCCTAGCTTAACTCCCAGATCTTTGCATGCTTAGTAGAACATCTGGAATTCAAATGGTATAGTGAGCAGGGGGCACTGGTTCTGCAAATGGAGCTGACCTTCTCTGGCACTCCAGGGTCTGAGACAAAAGGTAGAAAGAAGTCTAGGAATGATTTCATTTTCCCAGCCATATACCCTCATTACCCTCAGTCAAAGGATACAGAATACAGTATTGTGGGAAGATGAAAGAACAGGAACACTCCCATGTGGAGAACTTGGCCAGTCGAGACGATAAAACAGTAAGTCACAAAAAGAAAGAGAAAGCCTGTGAGGAAGGTGGAGAGAAAAGTGGATATTTATTTATTTATTTATTTATTTATTTATTTATTTATTTATTTATTTATTTATTTATTTATGTGTTTATTTATTTATGTGTTTATTTATTTATTTATTTATTTATTTATTTAGAATATTTTAACCCCACCTTTCTCCTTGGAAAAGGACCTAAGATGGCTTACAATAATAAGGGACAATATACAGCCCAGAACATGTAAGACATATTCAAGTTAAGAACAGGGAATTAGAAGAGGCATCTTGGGACATTAAAAGGTAATATTAAAGCTACAGGGAAAGCTTGCTTGAAAAGGAAGATATTTGCCTGCTTCCTGGAAGACAGCAGTCCTGGCCTCCAGTGGGGGAGTTCCATAGTCTTGGAGAAGCAACAGAGAGGGCTCTTTCATGTGTTCTTATGAGACACCCCCACCCCACCCGTGAAGGTGACAGGATGGAGAGAAAGGCCTCTCCTGATGACCTGAGCACCCGAGCTGGTTCGTATTGCAAGATTTGATCATTGAGGTAGCTTGGACCCAGGTCATTTTGTGCATTGTAGGTCAAAGCCAGCACCTTTAGTTGTGCCCAATAGCTGATTGGCAGCCAGTGGAGCTGCTTTAGTAGGGGTGTAATATGAACTCTGTAACCTGCCCCAGTCAGCAATCTGGCCACTGCATTTTGGACTCGTTGAATTTTCCTGAGACTTTCCATTGGTAGCCCCACATAGAGCACATTACAGCAGTCCAGCTGGGATGTCACTAGGGCAGTGGTGGCGAACCTTTGGCACTGCAGGTGTTTTGGACCACAACTCCCACAACCCTTTGTCATTGGCTATCTAGGCTTGGAATCTTGGGAGTTGTGGTCCAAAACACCTGGATTGCCAAAGGTTTGCCATCACTGCACTAGGGTATGTGTCACAGTGGCCAGAGTAGATTTCTCAAGAAATGGGCGTAACTGGCAGATTAGTTTAAATTGTGCAAATGCACTCCTGGCCACAGCTATGACCTGGGCATCTAGGTTCAAGGATGAGAGACAGAGAGTTCAACAAAGGCAGAAGAAGAAGAGGGGAGTGAAGCCAAGAAGTAGGCTACTACCCCTGAGTGGGCAAATGGGGGCAACAATCCACCAATCTAAACCTGCTTTGCTAAAGGTTGTTATAAAGGTCCTTATAATGACAAGCATAGTTGACATCCAAATACAGGTAGGCAGACTTAATGCGTTCACACATACACAGGCTCTTTTGTGATCCTGGCTTCCATTTCCATGGGAATCCTTCCTGTGTTCCTCTGTATGTGCATTAGTCTCCCTTTCACACCTTCCACCAAACACGCAAAATTCTGGAGCCAACTGAGACAATGATCTTGGGACAGACCCAGTCCATCACCAGTAGTCTGTTGGGCAGTAGACCAGGGGAAACACCTCTGGAAGGAATTGTGCAGATTGCACTATTGCTCAACTCATTTGCAAGGATGCAAAGGAAACCTCATAGTGCAATGAGTGAGAGTCCCTTAGCAAATGGAACCATTTTTGTAGTGTTCCACAGGCACAAAAGTTGCTTGTGCAACTCTCTCTCAAATACAACCCTTCTGCAATTCCCTCAAAAGAGTGATTGTGTGTACTGTACAACAGTTTTTATGCTACAGTAAATCACCAACATGATCTGGCTTCTATGTCCCAAGCCCATCCTTCATACACTTTTTAATATACACTTTTTTAAAAAATGACAGGAGCTTGGATCTCCAGCATTGTGACCTGCTATATTTTTAATGATAAGTTATAGTTTACTGTAAGGATGGATACAAAATGTGTGCCTCAGGCTTGAGGTTTTCAACAATTGGTTGTGTTGACCCTCTGTAGCCCTGATTGTGCAATCTGATTATTCAAGCAAACAAGCAGTATCTCCTTCATCCTCTTCAATGTACATACAGTACAAACATCTGTAGATGGAGAATCTGGAAGCACATGACATCTGGAAGCTTCAGAGGAGAAGATGGAGAGAAGAGACAGAAGCCGTGATTTTGCTTAGGCTCACTTTGAACAATGCTGCTTACTTCAGTTAGGTAGACTTAGGACTAATTTAGATTAGTCAGCATGTCATCATGTAACCAGAAAGAGAGAGGATAATTTAGTTTTTATTATTTTTAGGGAAATAAGTCTATAACTGGGTCAATTAGGTTTTTAAATCTTTTTTGAATCTTTTCATAAGGATAACTTTATTTTGTAATTTTGATTACAAAAAAAACCTATTTTTAATAAATGTGATGGCCTCGTGAAGGTTTTTTGGAAAAGAACCCATGGTGTATCAAAAGGGTATCAACTCTGAAATGTTTTGCCTTAGAAAGAAGGAAATTTCTTTGTGCTTTGACCTCGGCCAGTAACCGTGCAATGTCTGTCGCAATCCTCCCTTCCACAAAACTCCACACAATATGTGGATACAGAGTTAGGCATTGGATTATGCTGTGTGGTTTGCCTGTTTGTGATATGATACAAACACTTTAAATGTTCCACAGCTTGGAAAATATATTCCCAAAATTCTGTGGAGCATGCTAGCTGGGGAATTCTGGGAGTTAGAGTCAAAAAAGTAACTGTTTCAAAGCTCTGATCAGGATTTGTGCATGTTGGGCTAAATTCATTTGGGGGTGTGGCATCTTCCACATATCAGCAATGCACAACAGCAGTGGCAGTTTTCTGAAACACAAAATAAAACAAGCATTTGGGTGCTTCACGTGTATGGTGGTGGATGTGAAAAGTCCACACCATTTCTTACCAAGCAATTTGTTAGATGGAGGAGTTGAACAAACATAGCAAATGGTACCTTCTTTCATTTAATGTCCCCAAAATTAAGATGGAGTCTGATTTATTGTATGCTTCAAGAATGAACAAATGTGCAAATGGCATTAGGCAGGAATTAAACTAAAATAAACTGGTTGATGTTTTGTAATTTAGAAGAATCATAATAAGAAGGTAGGAACTTTTTGCTCAACAATAGCCTTCAAGCTATTTAATCATTCTGAGGCCACTGAATAATCAGAGATTTGGATCACTATTGGGGGAAAAAACTAAAAGTATTGTCACAATGATATATTCTTGGGTCTGAACATGTGAAGCGTATACACATGCACACATGCAGTCATCTTTTTTTTTCATTGCTAGAGCAAACCTGTGCATGAAGATCTATTCCACACTGAAACATCTGGTCCCTGGAGTGGAGCTAAATAGCTGATTAAAGGATGGATGCCAACACCTGATGAAAGAAGTTGATTAGAATAAAAACACAACTGAAATCCAATTTGCATTGGGAAATAAATTCTTCCCACCCCTCAAGTCCCAAGGCTTTCACTGTTGAGAAGCTGTTGTGGGTAGTGGATCTTTAATTTCCAATAATGGCTGATGATTCTATTGATGGCTGCAGTTTTTCAGAAATTAGAGATGCCTCCTTGCTGGTTCCAAGGCACACAATAGCTTCCTCGTGATAAAAGGGGAGCCTCTGGATTTTTGAAAGGAGATACAGAGGTTAGCCTTCCATAGCATAGCTGCCCAAACAGGATTTCATCCAGCGTGGTCGGCTGATTGCAATGAAGCGTTGCCCTTTCAGTCTTCTGAACGTGGCAGGAACCTGGCTGCTATTTCTGGTTTTGATGTTGTCTTTGTCACTACTTTTTCCAGCTTGTCAAATAGGTATCACTGCCCCCTTGGAGCCACTAAGATGACTTATAGAGATAAAAGGTAATAGTAAGTCATAAATGAAGAAAATAACAGACCAACCTGATTGACATTTGGAATATCAGGTTGAGTTAGTTGGAATCTGACCTATATTTTACTTAGGGGAGAGAGAGAGAGAGAGAGAGAGAGAGAGAGAGAGAGAGAGAGAGAGAGAGAGAGAGAGAGAGAGAGAGAGAGAGAGAGAGAGAGAGAGAGAGAGAGAGAGAGAGAGAGAGAATTTACCAAGCATTTGTTTTAATGGTCTTTTATGCCCTAAGCACATCCGATCTCGCCTGATTTCGGAAGCTAAGCAGGGTCGGCCCTGGTTAGTACTTGAATGGGTGACCACCAGGGAATACCAGGTGCTGTAGGTGACTGGAGTAGGAACTGGCAAACCACTCCAGTATTCCTGCCAAGAAAACTCCATGGGCATGGAGTCATGAAGAGTTGGTCATGACTGTAATGACACAACACACACACACATTTTACCTTAGCTCAACACAGCTTATGCACATTGTGAAGGCAAATAAGATGCTATAGGTTATAATGAGAGGATGAAACACATGAGTAAATCTATCCACTTTTGAAACTAAATGTATCAAAAATACTGGATTTCCTTTGGATGTTTTGTTACTGTATCTTAAGTTTTTAAATTAATAAGTCAGGTGAGCAGGGAAGGGGACGCTTAACATTCCTACCAATGCAACAGTGTACAACATGCAACCATAGCCACATATACCTGTCCATGGGCATCTTTGCAGTCTGAATGGTTGTCTCAGAACCTGCTGTTAAAAAAAATGGGAAGAGAGATAAAAATTCCCAATTTCTGCTACTTGCTAGCTTCCAGGAGCATTAGCATCTGCATCAAAGACTCACACGGTGGTCTTCTAAGGCTTCTCCACTTCTCCCAAGTAAAGAAAAAAACTGGAAGTACCTGTCTGCATACTTTCTCTTTACATTTTAATGACTATAAACTGTAATATGTTCAGATCAAGTGCATCCTACAATGGTGGCCCCACACCCTTTTGAAATTTTCCACTCCCATCCTAGTGCTGTTAATAAAATGGGAACTTTCCGTAGCTACTACGATATGTTGGCCAAAATGTGGCAACTGTTTAACACAGCAGATGATGGTAAGTGCTGGTGCAAGCCCAAAGTTGGTCCTTTTGTTCCCCTTCTTCCACATAGAAATAGGGAAGATGTTTCACCAGTCATGGAACACAGAATGTGAGCAGTATGAATCAAAGTAAACTGAAAGCCCTACAGCAAGAAATGGAACATATCAACATTGCAGTGCTTGGTGTCAGTGAAGTAAGTAGACCGGAATGGCATATTTTCAGTCAAACAACTACAAACTGTTATATTCTGGAAATGATAAAATCAGAAGAAATGGAGTAGTTCTGATACAGATATAAGATGCAACACAAGCACCTGGGAGCTATAATGTAATGTCTGATTGAATAACATCAATTAGATCCCATGGAAAATCTATCAACATTATTATTCAAATATATGCACCAACTACCAATGAAGAAGAAGATGAAATTGAAAGCATTTGGGTTAGCAATAGCATCTAAAAGGAAGCTGATCACACACCAAAACAAGATATGCTGATAATCATAGGTGAGAGGAATACAGAAGGGAGATACAAAGCAGAACTCAATGTTGCTGGAAAATTTGGCCTGGGTGACAGAAATTGAGCATTTTAGGATAACTCATAGAGTTCTGCAAAGGCAACAATCTGTTTGTTGCAAATACATGCTTCAAACAACCAAACCCATGGTTGTACACATGTACATTTCCAGATGGTCAATATAAACACCAAACAGACTATGTAATTAGAAGCAGGAGGTGGAGAATCTATATTCTCATTGCCAGAACACAAACTGTTAATATCCAATATTAGAGTAAAGCTGCAAAAGAATACTAAAAGCATTGTAGTGCCCAAATGTAATTCAAGCAACATTCCTGATGAATTTAAAGTCTACACAGGGAACAGATTTGCATTGCTTAACTCAACCAGAAACCAGAAGAACTGTCGATTGAAACCAGAACTACAGTATCATTAGGGAAGAATGCAAAATCTTTTTACTACGGGAATGCAAAACTAAAAAAACTGGACGCATGACAGAACTATTTAATATTGTATAGGACAAACAAGAAGCAAAAGTAAAAGATGACAGAAATAGGGTTGGAACCCTCAAGATAGTTTTTAAGCAACTGTGACAAACAGAAGGAGACACCAAGGAAATTAAATGAATGACCCTAGGAAATTAAACGAATGACCCTAGGGATTATAGGGTCATTTGTTTAATTTTCCATGTCAGCAAAGGGTTTTACCTCATATGGAGCAGCAAATCCATGTTCAAGCAGAACTCCAAAAAGGAAGAGGCACTCAAGATCACATTGCAAGTATCCACTGGCCAATGGGAATACACCAAAGAATTTTAAAAGATCAATCCATGCTTTATAGACCACAGCAAAGCCTTTGGGTGTATAGATCATGAGAAATGGTGCATTATTCGGAAATAAACGGGTGTGCCTCAGCACTTGATTGTCTTGGTGTGTAACTTGGAATGTGGATGAGAAGCTGCTGTTAGGATGGAATATGGAGAGACCAAATGGTTTCCTGTAGGCAAAAGTGTTGGACAAGGGTGCATTTTATTCCTTTATGTGTTCGGTCTATAAGCAGGACATATTATATGAAAAGCCAGACTAGAGTTAGATGAAAGAGGAATGAAGTTAAGAGGAATTAATATGGAAGAACTAACTGCACAGTAGCTGAAATTGGACGAGAGCTTTGCTTATATGCTGGACTGCTAGAAAGATGAACAAACAGGTGCTAGATCAGTTCTAACCTGAACTATCTCTGGAAGCAAAAATGTTGAACTGAGGCTGTCCAACTTTGGGGACAGCATGAGATGGCAGGGTTCTCTGGAAAAGGCAGTAATTCTGGGAAAGGTGGAAGGAAGCAGAAAAAGATGAAGATAAAATACAAGATTGATTAACTTCCTAAAGCAGGAGTGGGGAACCTTTGGCCCTGCAGATGTTTTAGACCACAACTCCCACAGTCCTTTATCATTGGCAAGATAGGTTTGGAATTCTGAGAATTGGAGTCCCAAACATCTGGAGGGCTAAAGGTTCCACACCCCTGTTCTAAAGGAAGACAGAGGCTTAAGTTTTAAGCTGCTCGAGGACAGAATATTTTGGAGATCACTCATTTATAGGGTCACCCTATGTCAGACACACAACAACAGCAATGCTTCAGGGATTGATCACACCTGCCAAAAAAACCCACAGATCGTTTCCATGCCTCTGTTGTTCCGATACATTTATTTTCACAGTCACATCTACGTGACGGCGAGAAAATTCCCATTGGTTTTATTGGTATTAATTCAAGTCTGTCTATTTGAAATGTTATAGCCATCCACACATTGTAGAACTGATTCATTTTCTCTGATTTTTTTCCTGGGGCAGTGGTACCCTTTACTATTATTTAAAAAAATAAAATAATATCCCTAACTGATACACTGATATGGCAGAAAGGGATTCCCATTCAGGGGCGTTTCTTCTGCAGTGCCTGGAAGTACAGCAATGCATTGCTCACCGTGGTGCCAGCCCCTACCTGTAACGTTGTGGTGCCTGAGAGATAGTAGGTGGAGCCATCAAGCAGTAAACAAGGCAAATGGCACACCAGAGCCAATCCATGCCAAGGTGGTCTCTGCAAAGCCACAGGCCTCAGCTTATGCATGTATTGATATAACAGTTGCAATAAATAAATAAATAAATAAATAAATAAATAAATAAATAAATAAATAATCGCAGAGCAGCCACATGAACATCATGAAATGTGTTTCTTCCAGGGACCTAGGATGAGAAAAGAATCAAACGGAAGATGCACACATGCTATACCGGTAAGGAATGATTCTATACATCGTCATTCAAAACTACCCTTTTCGCAAGGGGAAAATAAACTGGAAATAAACTGCTAGCCCAGAAATGAAGTCGATCTTGGCCATGCATCATGTGCTCAGAAACTTTTTTTAAAAAAAAAATCACCACATCATTATAAATCAGGATCTTTGGCCAGGTTTGAGTATAGCTTTGTGTAAGTGTAAAGGAATCGTGTGCAGATCCATAGACTGCAGGCTTCAAATGCACAATATTCTTATACGTCCTGGCAAATCTGAATGCACTATTTTAACGCTAGTAAAAATATGATGTATAACCATCTTATCTTTTTCCTATATGAGCATTTCCCATTGAGCATTCATAAAAAGACCTGGATGTTCTACCAGTTTAACGAATGGCCACCTCAGACTTTCCACGTTCTGCTAAAATACACTTGTTGAGTTCTGAATGTTGCTGAGGAGAATAAATGGAGTGGAAAGATCCACAGCTAGCAAGGTTTAGAAACAGGGAGTAATGCAAGTGCAACTTGAAACTGTACCTTCTTGGGTCCTAACTGTGGCATGCCAAGCATTTGCCTCCAGAATTCTTGGGAATCCTTTTTTTAGATTTGTGTGGCATGTTCAAACACAGGAAAGATCCAGATCAGAGACAAGGTTGAATGGAAAACCTGGGAAGCTGTATGGGGCAAGGCTCCCTTGACCACTTTTGCAGACGGTATTTTAAAAAATGTACAAGAACCTAAAGAACTGGAATGAAAGAATATTTGATATTGTGCTAAACAGTGTACTGTAATAGGTATAGAACAAGAATAAGTCTTCTGAAGGCTTGTAGTTAGGAGTTAGGTGAAACAAAATAAATAACCAACATTAAGATCTTCTGTCACCAATATATGCATACACGTGTGTGTGTGTGTGTGTGTGTGTGTGTGTGTGTGTGTGTGTGTGTGTGTGTGTGTGTGTGTGTGTGTGTGTGTATTTGAGGTGGGACAGAAGAAAACAAACGGAGACTACACTTGGTGACAGAAGATCTTAATGTTGGTCACTTTGTAAGCTATCATGTACTGTATTTAAAATCCCTCATATGACCACCTTTCTTTCACCTCTCTGTCTTTGTAGTAGATGCACCAAGAGAGGACAAGATGCCAAAGACCAACAGACTATCTCCGTGTCTATTACCAGCACCAGCACCCGACATGGGTTATTTGTTATTTGTTGGAGACTTTTAGATACTTAATTTCAAGAAAGTTGTTTTCTAAAAGAGGATGGGAAGTGGTACCATTGACTCTAGAAGTGGGAAGTGAGTCAAGTTGTTGTCCCATTCCTTCTTTGACACAGGTTCTCTGGACCCCAGTCCACCTTCTGTTTACAAAGGGACAAGTCTGGATCCAACTCACTATTAGAAAAAGTCAAAGTGAGGGGAGCAAAGTGTGCCGCTTATATACTTCCCTGTGTTGCTAAAGCATATGGTTGGTTGGTTGTTATGCTTGCACAGATTAGCATAGCTACTCCCTCAAAAAACAAAACTTTAAAAAAGAGAGGTAAATTGCAGTGTTTCCAATCAGGAAAATAATCAGGAAAATGTCTTTGCAGACAGATAGGCAGTTAGCTGTCAGTAGAAACGCCCAAGCTTGGAAGAACACCATATCTCAATGGCAAAACATTCCACTACACAAGCCCCCATAAAAATCTGCCACCTTAGGCATAGATATGGTAAAAAGAGCTTCTCCTCCCAATTAAAAACTTTGGTAGTCTATGTGTGGAAAAATGCTGGTCCAATTTGTATAAAGCCTAACAAACCAAAAGTAGCACCTTGAACCTGGTGTGGCAGTTCATTGACAAACAATGCAGATCTTTTGATAAAAGCGTATAGAGTGGGAGATCCAAACTAAGGGCGTTTATAGAGTGCTCCGGAGATCCAAAGCTCTGGAGTTTGGAGACAATTAAGTTTAGCACCAGAAAGGAAACTGGATGTAAGAGTGCCGGGCTCTCCTGTTGTCTGTTGTTGTTTTTGCCTCCCGCAGAACAAGAGGGCTTTGTGATCCCTTTTGTCCTTCAGAAGGAGCAGGAAGTGCTGACTTACTTAGTTAATAATTAATAATACTATACAAATACCTCAGTGTTGTAAGTTGCAAATAGAATAGGTTGATTTGAATCATTGGGACTTGCTGAGGAGATGACCCATTTTGATTCAAAAGGCTTACTTTACTTTAGTGCAACCTACTACACTAGCAAACAGGATTTCAGACACTGTATCCACATACTGGTCCTTGCAAGCTGTGTATTTCCACTTCTGACTCAGACGTAACAGAGAAACAGAGATAAACATCCTCTTTCCTGAGAACGCTGCACCTCACTTATCAGACTCTGCATACAAGCGAGGGTTGTTCCTAGTGATTTAATTAAGTTAGTGGTCATCAAGTATAGATGTGCTCTGTCTGATCCTGAGCTCTTGTTTAGCCAGCTTGCTGGAACAATATGGAGAACCTGAGCCTAAAAGGTGTGAGGTACACCACAAGAATGAAAGTGCGCTTCAGGATCCTTGGTCGCTCAGGGACGCTGACCTCTACTACTAAATTGATCTTA
This sequence comes from Phrynocephalus forsythii, assembly GCA_029282475.1. Classification (NCBI taxonomy): domain Eukaryota; kingdom Metazoa; phylum Chordata; class Lepidosauria; order Squamata; family Agamidae; genus Phrynocephalus; species Phrynocephalus forsythii. The sequence goes on along the minus strand of JAPFRF010000001.1, from coordinate 125,274,719 downwards.
CAACGTATAGCCCAGGCTAGTTTCTTGCACTTCTGCTGCTGAAGCTGGCTGACTTAGGGCACTTTTACATACCCCTAAGATCCACTGGCAACTTAAATTCAGACCAGAGATCTTGGGGGTTTGCTCCTTTTGCTGTGTTCCCACCCCTCTGCACGCCATTGCTCCTGTCTGCGTGAGGGGAGGGAGAAAAAAAGGGAGAAAGGAATGCAGGCTCACCTCCCCATCAGGTGCAGCCCTGGAAGCATTCCAGTCTCTTAAAGGGGCAGGGGGCAAAAAAACCAAACAGAAGGCGAGGACATCCCAGCACTCATTGCTTTACAATCCGCATCAAAAAATTTTTACCTCCAGAGACCAGGTACTTTTAAAATGCACTGGGGCACACTGAGGTGGGTGTGGTCATACTTAATTTTTTTTAAGTGTGCAGCTGGTGGGAAAACAATTTTAAGCTCCACGTCTGGGAGCCCTATGCCTCGGATTTTAGGGGCCGTGTAAAAGCGCCCTTAATTTCTTTGTGCATTTTTAGTAAGAAGTAGCTGTGTCCATCTGTGCAGGCATATCAGGCTGGTAATCTTTATGCAAAGATTGTTGAGATATTAATGATATATAAAGAGGTAATATTAAAATAAGAGAAGGAATGACAAATATGAATATGTTTAGAGATATATGAGGAGAATTCACTGATTTATTAACCAAGGGGAAGGGTTGTGTACCTGAGCAGGAGTCAATGTATTTCTGGAAGGGAAACAGAGCTGCATAAAAGGATGGAAAACAGAGTATCACTGGTGGTCCGAAGGGTCAGGGAGGAGCATATTGAGTTGTATATGTTGCATACTGTTTATATACAGTATGACAGTTGTTAAATAAATTGTTTAAGAAAGAATTAGAAGATCCTTTAGAGCAGTGGTCCTCAACCCCCGGGCCGCGGACCGGTGCCGGTCCGTGGAGCAATCTACGCCGGGCCGCCGCCCGAGGAACTTCCAATCATTCCCCTGTGGCGGCGGCCCGGTTCCCGGAAATGAGAGAGAGAGAGAGAGAGAGAGAGAGGCACACACATGCCGCCGCCCCCTTCTTCACCTGCTTACGCTGAGCGCATGCGCTGGGAGGACGGGCGGGAGGTAGCCGAGGCGCGCGCGCTGCTTTTATCCCAAGGCTGGTGCTTGCCTCCTCCTAAGCTGCCCAGCGCGCCCAAAAGCAGTTCCGGGGCGAGCGATAGCGAGAGAGAGAGAGAGATGCTCGGAAGGGCCGCTTTCTCCCGGCGACCCGAACCCCTCGGGCTCTTGGCTGGCGGCGGCGAGGCAGGCAGGTCGCGCCTGTTTTGAGGGGAGGGAGGGGAGGGGAGGGGGGAGGGGGGCATCTCAGGCTGGCCGGGCTTTGGCCGGCCGGAGAGTGCGTGTGTGCCTCTTTTGGGGGAGGGGAGGGGGGCGTCTCAGGCTGGCCGGGCTTTGGCCAGCCGGAGAGTGCGTGTGTGCCTCTTTTTAGGGGGGGAGGGGGCGTCTCAGGCCGGCTGGGCTTTGGCCGGCCGGCGCCGTTGTGTGCCTCTTTTGGGGGAGGGAGGGGGCATCTCAGGCCGGCCTGGGTCTTTTCCCCGCCGCCGCGCCTGTGTTGAGGTGGGCGGGGGGGGCGGCGCAGCTCGGCCCGGGTGTTTTCCCCGCCGCCGCCGCTGCGACCCCCCGCCATCGCGCCCACCCTGCCCCGCCATCGCCGCCACCATCACTGCTGCTCGCGCCCGCCCTGCCATCACCACCGCCGCCGCCGCCGCCGCGACCCCCCCCGCCATTGCGCCCGCCCCGCCATGCTACCCCCGCCATCGCCCCCGCCATCACCGCCGCCGCCGCGCGACCCCGCCAGCCCCCGCCATGACGCCGCCGCCACCGCGACCCCCGCCATCGCCCCCGCCATTTATCGCCCCCGCCATCACCGCCGCGCCCGCGATCCCCCGCCATCGCCCCCGCCATCACCGCCGCCGCCCCCGCCCCGCCATCGCCCCCCGCCATCTGCCGCCGCCGTGACCCCCGCAACCGCCCCGCCATCACATCGCGCCCGCCCCCGCCAAAATCAAACATTTACCGGGCCCCGGTGATAAAAAGGTTGGGGAGCACTGCTTTAGAGTCTCCAAAGGTGATTCTGCTCGATTGCTTGAAAGTATTTCAGTTATGGGGGGAAATCATTTTAAAATAAACTATATGATTTATTATTATTATTATTATTATTATTATTATTATTATTATTATTATTATTATTATTATTATTATTATTAATAATAATAATAATAATAATAATAATAATAATAATAATAATAATAATAATAATAATAATAATAATAATGTAGATAGCTCTGTGGTTAAATAATAATAATAATAATAATAGAGGGATTTAGAGCAGTCTAAAAAGAGAGCATAAAGCAATCATTACTAAAATGCTGCTTTCCTAATTAGACTTTTTACATGTACCATTTCACTTAGAAAACAGTGTTTATGTCTTTTGCTTTTGTTTGGTATCATTCTTCCTCCTCAGAGCTTGCTTTCTGGGAATCCTCTGCAAGTAATTGTGTGAGGACAGCTCCCTTCCCAAGCATTAGGAACTGTTTCCCCTGTACCTTGATGGTTGATGGTCACAAATAGCTGAACTTTTGAAGGATGAACTGCTTCCAGAAGTGGCCAGTGAAAACACAAATTGTTCTTATGGGTGAAACGTAAAGTCTGGGTGGCTAAAAAATATATGCTTTGTTAGACCTGCAACACCTTTTCCTTTGAGAACATGCAAAGCACATACAGAGGGAAGAGAGTAATCCAGTCATCTGGTCTCTCTCTTTTAACCCCCAAAAACATGTAGAGAAAGAAAACTTTAAAAAAAAAATAAAGCCCAAATCTGAACTTTTCTGCAATTAACAGCCATTTCTCCCCCTCTCGTTCTCTTTTCAGCTGTGTCACACTGTATATTATCAATGTCATCAAAGGGGGTGTGTATAAGAACCTGAAAAACCAAAGAGACCTGTCTGGAGAGTGTTCCATATATCACAGCACCAGAGGTGGCCTTTCTTGCAGTGGAAACCTCACAGAGCTGGAAAGCATCTTGTCTTTCAAGGCTTACTTTTGGATCTAACAATCCCTTGGGAAGAGAATAAGCCTATCCAGCTGCAGGTAAGCTCCATGTATTTATTTGTTCAGTCAGAAGGCTTTAACAAAGAGCTCTTTCACCAGTGTTCTATGTGGTTAGGAGCGCAAAATCACTATTTAATTTAAAAAGCCACTATACAGTACATTTGAGCCTGACAGAGTTAATTGGCATGACCTCTAAACTCTGCGCTTCTGTCAGAGAAAGATAGCATAGGAACAGCAGCATGACCCATAGTATACATTTTAGACAATGTGTGTTGCGTCAAAACCACATCATAAATAAGGATGTGGGTTTTGTGTGCACTTCCATGGGAGTACATCCCACTGAAAACTATGGGACGTTTAAGAAGACATGCATAATGTATACCTCAGAATGCTTCCCCATTGGTCTCTGGGGTCAAGTTCTTTACACATGAGTGGAAATGGTGCTTCCAATGTCTCAAACAAATTGGTCTGGGCCCAGGGTCTGGCCATTGAGCACAAAAAGAGATGTACACAAATATATGCTTTTCTATACGATTGGTACTATGTAAATTAGAAATTAAAAGCCTCTGGAGGACCTGGGCCTGTAAGTAGATATCATTTGTTTGTACTTCTGAGACCTCTGGTGGTGGATGCTAGAATGAAGCCTAGCCTTAGTACGTTTGGAAGTAGACAAAGTTGTGTCTAAAAATACCAGTGCTTGATTTTGCTAAAATAGGGAGGCTTGATATGATGTGATGTGAACAGTGACATAACTCTGAATATGCAGAGATGAAGAGTCTTAGCAATCAGCCACATACATCATAGAAGTTTGAAGGAATGGGTCAAATAAAATTTGATTAGCTGGTCCAGTGGAATAAATTACTCCAGTTTCAATGGAATGTATGCATCTCAGAATCATACCACACTGAAGAGATGTAGAAGATATGAATAATTGTCTTATCAAATGTTAAAAGAATGGCTAACTGATTGGATCATATTTTTGTATCATGCTTTTAAAATTGCCATTTAATCATTTCATTCAGGTATTTGTATAATTCATATAAACTCTGCTACAAAATTGGGATTTATATGTTTACTCTTCATTCAGCAATTGGTTCTACTCTGGCTGGCTCTATTGTACTCTGCTTGGGACTAGCAGCTCAATTTAGACTTTTTTATTGTTGCTTTTGCTACCTTGCAAAATTCTTACTTATTTTATATAGAATAAAGTTAACTATTTAATTAATTAATTAGCATTTATATCCTACCCATCTGGCTGAAAAGGTCATTCTGGATGGTTTATTAAAAAAACTATAAGATTATTTTCATTTATAAAATGACCATCCAAGGATAATTCTTAAATTGGTTATTTGGTTATTTCAATCTGCTTTCCCTGGTTATTAACTGTTACATGGCATTATTGCTTTAGTGAGCTAATCTCATCTGCCATTAGCTTATCTTATTTACCTTCAATTTTTATGAATGTTGTTATTTTAGTTATGTTTTCATTTGTGATATTTTTAGTTTTTATTATATTTTGTATCTGTATTTTGTCATCAGTGTGTTTTATGTTGTAAACCACTCAGAGTAGCATTCTGCCAAATGGGTGGTATGTAAATCAAATATAAATAAATAAATAAATAAATAAATAAATAAATTAAATGAATTAATTAATTAATTAATTATATTTAATTAATAAATTAATTAAATTAATAAATTTATTTAATTAATAAATTAAATAAATTAAATAAATTAAATAATAAATGGCAAAAACAAAACTGGTATAAAAATACTCAAAGAAACTAAACTAAGGATGTGCATAAGTGAACCTGTTCATATTTGTTTTCTTTCAGATTCTTTTGGGGTGTGACTTTCATTTTCTTGGGTATGGGGTTGTGCATTGGTCCTTTTGTTTTACTTGAAATGGACAATCTCTTTCAGGCTGCTTTGTTTCCCCATACTTACATTTTCTGACACTAGTCTAAAAAAAGAACTCAGAAGTACTCATAAACTACTCAAAAAAAAAAAAAAGAAGCCAGTCAACAAGACAGTCTCCTCCAAAAGCAAGCAACAGTGCAGCTAACAAACGACCACCAAACAAAATAATCCCCACCCATCTTGGCAAAATACACACCTTGAACAGAATGGACAGTGATAAAATATCAGTTGTTAAAGAAAGCATTGTTAGAGAAAGCATGCACTCAAAGAGACAGAGGTGGGGGAGAATTAGAAAAAGGAAGAAAAGCATACTATTAAACCCAACTCCAAACGCAAACTACTAGAATGGGGGCAGATTTCTCTGCCACACCATGCCTTTTATCTGTTTGTCGAGTTCAGTTGGCAGATGACAAGAAATTTCATCCAAGCAACAAAATGACCCAAGGGATGGAGTGTTCCCTAAGAAATTGAGAGGGGTGTTCAAAAATCCCAAGGAGATACACTTCATTAAGCAAACTGCCTGTTGGTAGCAGCAAATATAATCCAAAGGCATTGGGGCACGAGGGATGCACCCACATACAAATAAGGGAAATGGGTTTAACAAAAGGTAGGATCCAAGATGGAGAACACCAGGAACCTTGTACACTCCTAGAGAATGACTGAAGGAAAGAAAGAGCGTTCCTCACTGGGTTCCAATGGTCCAGGTCTTTTTAAAGGTTCAAAATTTTTGCTTCCCGTCCCCTCCCTCCACATGTTCTAATTGGCTGCTGCTGACATCAGGCCTCATGACACCGTTAGATGTTAAATTCCCCTGGTTATTTGACGGAAACAGAGTGAAAGAAAAATTGAACAAAAACCGGAAATATGAAAGAACACAAAATGCTTAAAAACCCATCTTGTGTTAATACAAATCAATTGTTTTAGAGGTATTTTGGTTGGGATCGGTGAAAGAACACCAATTAACAAAAAGCCCTCTTTCAGGGTTTTCCTGTTACATTAAAACAAGGAACCAAACTAATTAAAAAGTAGTTTGAAAGAATAAGAAATATGTAGCTTGTAAAAATTAGTTTAGGGACTCATTGGCATGTTTATTTTGCAATGAAAAGTCCAACATTGCTCTTTTTATCCCTTGTACTCCAAAAAATTTAGTGCCTGTCATAATTCACTTTCTAAAAGAATTACTTTCTTAGAGATACAAATAAGGAGCTGTAAACCTACAAGAGGAAGATTCTCTCCCACAGTGGTTCTCAACTGCAACTCCCAGAAATCCTGGCTAGCCCAGCTAGTGATGAAGACCTCTGGGAGTTGCAATCCAGGAACATCTGGGGACCCACCTGTTGAGAACCACTGCCTTAGGGCCATGAAAGCCAAGGGAATATTTCAGTTTAAATTGTAAATCCTATTAAGATGAATCCAGCTGCTAATCCCCAATTGACTGAATGGGCCTGCTCTAAACAAGGTTTGGGAATGCTTTCCTAACTAGCCATGATGGCTCAGAGTTGGCTGAACTGATCCTAAGCTACCTTTAGGTGTTCTGAATCCACCACCCCCAAACTAAGGATGTCACAGGTCACTTAGAACTACCCTGTCTGTTTGTGCCAATATAGTGGTTGTAACTGCGCTCTGAGGTGGGCTTAGATCTGGCATAATTCAGCTCCTCTTCTTCTCCTCCACTTTATAGATTGACATAGAGCCTTTTTACAGGACCCCTAAACTCCACCGCAAATGGCTCCCAGCTCCGGAGCTTAAAATTGTTTACCCACCATCTCCGGAGTTTACTGAAAATTAAGTGCGACCACACCCACCTAAGCGCGTCCCAGTGCACCTTTCATGTACCTGCTCTCCGAGGGTGAAAAATCTTGATGCGGATGTGCCGGGCTCTCCTCACTTCTTTCTGTTGTTGTTTTTTCCCTCCCGCCCCTTTAAGAGAAGAAATCACAATGACGGGGCCGCGTCCACCAGCACCGGAGGTAAGCCTGCATTCTTTTGTCCCTTTTTTTCTCCCTCCCCTCACGCAGCCAGCAGCCAGGAAGTGCGGAGGGGTGGGGACGCAGGAAGAGCGACAAACCCCTAAGATCTCTGGTCCGAATCTAAGGGACCAGCGGATCTTAGGGGTCGTGTAAAAGCGCCATAGTACTTTGATTGCAATTAGCAGCCCATGTCTCACTCTCTGTTCTCCTTGCGACAGCCAGGGATAGTGAACACAGGATGTGATGTACCCCAGTGGAAGTTTTCCCTTGCCTGCTTCACTCACTGGAACTAATAATTGGATTTAACCCATTGTAAGGTATTATCCTCTTCAGGTGCCAGGTTTTATATATAACAAATGTCATGGACTAAAAGCAACATCGTGTTAGTGAGGCATCTGCTAGCGTGACAGGACTACCTCTCCTCTCTGCCTTCTAGTTTCTCTTGTGTATTAGCTTGCTTCTTTGCTGGCTTCATTTAGACGCTGTGTTTATTACAGGGACCCAAGGCAGCTCACAGAACAGTTTGAAATGATAGGAGATGAAAATACAGTGAAATCACAAATAATGGGAAAAAACCCCACAAAATTCAATTCAATTATAATTAAAGCTCTTTAAAGCCACTTAGGGCCTTTTCACACGACCCCTAAGATCCGCTGGCCACTGGTCCGGACCAGGGATCTTGGGGGTTCGTCCCCACCCCTCCGCACTTCCTTGATCCTGAGGGGAGGGAGGAAGAAAGAGAGGAAAAATGCAGGCTCACCTCCGAAGCCGGTCTCGTCCTGATTTTCTCTTCTGGTTTTTTTTTTTGCTCCCGCCCCTTCTCTTAAAGGGGCGGGAGGCAAAAAAAAAAACAGAAACAGAAGGAGAGAGCCCTGCACTCACCAGATTAAATCCAGACCTGGGGATTTTCACTCTTCTAGAGCAGGTACAAGAAAAGTGCACTGGGACGCGCTTAGGTGGGCGTGGTTGCACTTAATTTCCTGCAAACTCCGGAGCTGGTGGGGAAACAATTGTAAGCTACGGACCTGGCAGCCATTTGCTGTGGAGTGTAGGGGTCGTGTACAAAGGGCCAGAAAGCCACTTATAATTAAAGCTCTTTAAAGCCACTCAGTGAAATGAGTAGCCAGATTGCTGTGGGGTGGATGGGCAATGTGTAGCATGCATAATTAAATTGTAAACCGCCCAGAGAGTACTTGAAGTGCTATAGGGCAGTATATGAGCAGAACACTTTTGCTTTTTGCTTTTAATTAAATCTAGTTGTAAAAATGTACTTGACTTCAATGAAAAGCAGCATATCAGCTTTATAGGTCATAACCAGCACTTTGAATTGCATTCATAAAAAGTCTGGTGACTAATGAATCTGTTGGAGTAAGGGAGCTATACATTCCCTATAACTATGCCATTTGAAACTTCCCTCTTAAGAGAAAAGTCTCATAAGGGATGAGAGGGAAATTGCTGTTGTTTCAGTTCCGCTGATGGAATCATAGAATCATGAAGTTGGAAGAGGTCTACAAGGCCATCGAATCCAACCCCCGGCTTCATGAAGGAATACAGATCCAAGGATATCTTCCAGGTGCTGGTCTCAAGGTCTCTTGAAGGCTTCCAGCAGTGGAGCACCTACCACCTCTGAATATAATTGGTTCCATTGCCATACCACTCTAACAGTTAGGAAGTTTTTCCTGATATTCTATTTGGCTTCCTGCAACTTGAGCCCATTGTTGCATATCCTGCACTTGGGGATGATCAAAAACAGACCCTGTCCACCCTCCTCTGTATGACAACTTTTCAAGTATTTGATAAGTACTATCATATCATTCCCAAAGTCTAGAAGTACAACGGTCACTGGAAGAACAGCACTGAATATTTGCCTAGACTTTCCCCCGAAGTGAGTGTGACTAGAAGCCAAGAGAGATATATTTAAATGATAGAAATGGGACCTTACATGGTAATCATATACATGCCCACTCAGGAGTGAATTCCATTGAGTTCAGTGGGACTACCACGGAAACCGGCACAAAGCTGAAGCCGTGGTTTTAGTAGAAAGTCAAGGTCTCCCAATGACTTTTCCTAACTTTTCTGCTAAGTTTCGGCATCGGTAATATGCAGGTTGTCAGTCTCATGAACAATTAACATCTATTTAACATCTGTCCCAACCTTTTCTCAGCACTGGGATTTATTAACAGAATGTGAAACAAAAGTAAAGTAATTATGTTGGTTTTGCGCCAAATTCCTCCGTTGGACCAAATGGATGTTTTATTGGTTCATGAATAATTGTGATCTGTGGAAATGAGTACTCTCTATTGATATTTCAAAAATATTTCTTTACTCAGGTTTGAAATCCAGAATGGCAGTAATACAAATCTTGTCCCCTAAAATCAAAATAAATGAATTGCATTAATAGTGTATCTCACTGTTATCAGCAATATCTTTAATAAAAGAAACCCAGCATCACAGTTAGGAAGGTCCATGGACAATCAGGACTCCCCAGTGGGTTCTTTGTTTATTTTGATCACTTGATGCCAAAGATGGTGGCCAATCTTGACTGTACCTGCTTTTACAAGACTGAATCTATTTGCAGAACTCATTTGCAGCCTATCTTTAACAATGACATATATGATTGTATTGTGATCAAAATATTACTGTACTACATTTATAAAGATGCTTGTCATGTATAGGGATGAATTTGTGAAAGTAAGGATGGAATTATTTTTGTTCTAAGCTACAACCAGAATGTATTAACAGGCTTATGTAAAAACAAATAAAAAGCATTCACACAGACTGAACCTGGGTTTTTTTTGTTCTTTAATCTACTGTATTTTCCGCCCTATGAGATGCACCAGGCTAAAAGACACACCTAGTTTTTAGAGGAGCAAAACAAGAAAAATGTTTAGCCTAAGGTTTTATGGTGGAGGAAGGGGAAGCTGCAAACGAGGTAATTGGAGCTGTGGAATCCAGGCTGCAAAAGGGGAGGGTTGCAAACAAGGTAGATGGGGCTGTGGAATCCAAGCTGCAAAAGGGGAGGCTAGCAATCGGGGTAATTGGAGCTGCAGAATCCAGGCTTCAGAAAAGGAGGGCAGAGGCTCTGTGGAGACCTCTTTGTAAGAATTTGGAGAATCTTGGCTGCAGAAGGGGAGGGGTGGGGAGAGGTTCCCTGGAGGAAGCCTCTTTGCAAACCGGGTGACTGGAACTGGGCAGCACAAGATGGGGGAGGCTCTATGCAGGTATCTTATCTCTAAATGAAAATCTGTGATAAATATGTAGCGGGGACTGCTGTATTCACTCTGTAAGACGCACAGACATTTCCCCTTACTTTTGAGGGTGGAAAGGTGTGTCTTATAGGAGAAAAAATACGGCATTTCCTCAGTAAGGTTATTTGAAAACAATCCCACATAGTTTATCCCCAATTACCTGAACACTCTACCTCTTGAATGTCAGAGCGCCTTCTCCAAGTGAAAGCTGCCCATAACACCCTATCTTCCCAGGCTGGGGGTTTGAGGCAATTAACACCATGAGAGGCCAAAAGGGGGCCACGACAAAAATAGGGCCTTTTCTACCATTGCCCCTCACCTGTGGAATAATCTTCCACTGGACATCTGCCTGGCCCCAACTTTGGTTGTTTTCAAAATATTACTTGGTTCAAAATAATACTTGGTTATTTAAGCAGGCATTCCCTCAAATGTAAATCTAGTGTTCACCCATTAAAATATGATTTCAACTTATCTGCCTGTCAATAACATCATAGGTTTTAATTATATGTTATTTTCATGTTATTTTAATTTTATTTTCATTATATTACTGTATGTTTGTGTTTTTATTTTATTGTATGGATTGTATGGGTTTGTTCTGTGTTGTATTGTATTGTATTGATTGGTATTAACCGCCTAGAATGGCCTCACTGCGTGATGGGCGGTATAAAAATCCAATTAATTAATTAATTAAATGCTACGTACTAGAGATTGGCACGACTTGGCGAAATTCTCGTTTCCGTTTCCGTTACTCGTTTCCGTTACGCAACGAAACAAAGAACGACAATTACTCTGCCAGAACTCAAACTCAAACCGATAAACGACAAATTGGGTCTGATTTGTCATGTTGTCGTTCCTGGCATCGCGCAATCGCGCGATGCCAAGCGGCACAGAAAAAAAGTTTTTAAAAGCCCGATTCATGGCCAAAAAAGCAGGCGAAAATATGCCTGCCTGAGGGCACATACCCAAGGGGTGGTTTCTGGGGGGGGTCCCCACTCCAGCCTCCCCCCCCATCCTGGGCTGCTGGTGGTACCAGGGTGGGGGGTGGCATCCTCGGCGTAATCCATTTGCCATGTGGTGCGGGGGGATCCAAAATGGCGACCACAATATTTTTTTAAAAATCGTGGTCCAAAAACCCAACAAAGCACCACAGAAACATGCGAAAATTAGCTATTTTAACTGCTTGAATGTTTACAGTAGCAGCAGTGGGTTTTTCTTGCAACAAAACGTCTCAGTTGATTTTATTTTATTTTATTTTTATTTTTATTTTTTTACATGTGCGCAATGATGGGCTGGCCATGGGATGGGACCATGCAAATTTTTGGACCCATTCCACCAATCGCATGGCCAGGTTTTGACTGACACTTCTGGATGTGCAAGAGGGTATAAAAAGGCGGGGCACTCCCCAGAACAGCGCAGTCCGGGCTTGTATGTGGGTGGAAGAGGGCTGTGTGTAGCTGGCTGCTGTGCTAGTAGTTTCGATTTCGCGGTCGCGGTCGCAGAGCGTTTAGATTCTGTTAGGCAGGCAGGGAGGGAATTCAATTGAATTTTTAGGAATAGGAATTTGGAAATATTTCATTCCGTCTGCTGTGGGGAATAGCAAGCAACGCAGTTCATTCCTGCAGTTTGTCAGGATTTTTTTTCTGATACTGGTTTAGGTTTGACTGGGGTGTGTGTGGATTGAGTATACTACCATTCAATATTTATTTTCTATTTTCCAAAGTTCATTTTTTCATTTCATTGCTAGCAGTTTTGTTTATTTTCTCCTCACCTTTTTGTGAGACAGAGCTGCTGCAGTGCTTTCAGGCTGGGAAGCAAGCCTAATATAGCAGTTCTCTATTCTCACCTTTTTTTGTGAGACAGAGGGAGAATTCATTCCACTCTAGTGTTTCAACAGGGGAGGTTTCTTGGAGGGCAGTGGATTTATTATATATATACACTCTTCCCATTTATTTTCTATTCATATTCAAAAGTTCATTGGACAGAGGCAAGGCAGAAGAAGTTACTTTACCTGGCTGCCTCCATCACTGCCTGCAGTGCAGTGCTTTCAGGCTGGGAAGTAATATAGTTCTCTATTCTCACCTTTTTTTGTGGGACAGAGGGAGAATTCATTCCACTCTAGTGTTTCCACAGGGGAGGTTTCTTGGAGGGCAGTGGATTTATATTATATAGTCTTGTGCAGCAAGTCCATCACCCAGTTTAACAAACTGTTTTTCGCCTGCTCATTTGCGGGACCCGCGCCCACCACCCGCCCGTGCGCCCGCTCCTCCCCCCTGCCGCTGCCGCCGCCTGCACATGGACCCCCCCGCCCCCGCCACCCGCCCTGCGCCCGCACCTCCCCACCCCCGCAAAAATAGCGCCGGTCGTGCCGGACGTCAAATCGCGCGAAATCGCAGTAGAAACGACAAACGAAAAAATGACACGACGAAATGACAAATTTTTGAAAAATTTTGCGAAAAACGGAAACGAGCCGAAACAGACCTGTCCTGAAAAACGATAACTCGAAAAAAAAATTTCCTGGTCATGCCCATCTCTACTACGGATATCATACAAAAGCACACAATTGGTTGTCATTCATGGAGTGCCATTCATTTCCAGAACCCAGGGCAACCAGGGCAACCAAGGCAAGGGAAGTGCTGCAGGGCACAGGGCATGTGCACCCACACAATGCATGGGTGAAGTTGGGCTCAGGGATATGATGGGAGAAGCCCCCAGGGTGGTGCCATGAAATGGCCACAGAGCTGCTCAGAGCCTGCACTGGAGGCAGAAGCCGTGGCAGAGGCCGGTGTGGTGCCCCCTGGCAATTTAGACTCAGATTATCAGGAGAGGGAAATGGAGCAGCTGCAGTGGACTACTAGGCCAGGTGGCCCATGCACCCTTAAGAATTTTGCACCCAGGACAACCACCCTATGTCATTTGTGTAACTGTGTAACAGGATTTCAGTCAATAGATCTTTTCATTCCAATTAATATCCTACCTTCAATTGTTCTGGAATAATAGTCTGTGCTCTAGCAAATAAGGCCTAACAAATATATAATTAGTAAGTCTTGAACATGTGTTTAAATTTGGCATTGATATGTATAAGAGCTAGAGTTATGAAGTGTGCAAGGTTTGAAATAATTAACAATTGTAATAGTTGGTGGGATTATTTCACAACACTATCTCATTTTTTCCCAGAAGGTACAAGATAATTTGGGTAAAGGGCAAAGGTTTCATGACAGTTCTAAGCATAATCCATTTTCCAAATCTTGCAGTTTCTGTGTATACTTCCATGCAAACAAAACGTAGCATCACTTGATATCTTTCACCATTCCTATTATGCACATTCCTTAACCCTCTTTTCCTATGCGAGTGATGGTGTGATTAAATAAGCACTTCCCCAACCTGGTGCCCTTTAGAGCTGCTGAACTATAATTCCTGTTAGTCATGGTGAATGAGGATTCTGGGAGTGCTAAGTTCATAGTTACGCCACTAGAATCCTACTAAGAAATCAGTGCAAAATGTCATTGCTCAACTGTACCCAAAATACACTAAATACAATTGCTAATAATGGTGGGGTTTTTGGTGTTGACAATTAATGGGAAATACTACTAATATTAATAATATTAATAATTATAATATACCATAATATTTTAGGATGATGTTGGACCCAGTAAGCCACAATACCTTTTTGCCGAATACGATTTGTGAATCCCTGATGTCTTGGTCAGAACTGTTTGGAGTCAGTGATGAAGACTACTTTCCATTTGATCACCAAACAGGTAGGCACATATTTTTTTTGTCAATGAGCTCCCAACAAAACAAATGGCATCTAATATTTTTAACACTGGATTTGAAGAAGCTATAAAAGCCTGGGAAAGGCATTAATTTTGGGAAAGGCTCAAAGCAGCAGGAAATGAGGGAGTCCAAATATGAGATCGTTTGACTCCCTAATAGAAGTCACAGACATGGGTTTGTAATCACTAAGCAAGGCTATTAATGATAAGATATTGGAGTGGAGGGTGGGATCACTCATGAAAGGGTGTCGCCATAAGCTGGAGAGACCTAGACATGGGCATTCACATTCATTTCCCTATGATAATAATAAATATAAATATTGGTAACACATGTGTTGATACGGCCCTGAACCCTCCCTCTGAACCAAGACGGGCATTTACTAGTACAGTATTAGTTCTGTGCTTGTGGGTGATGTCATCCTAGCTGTGCCAATCACAGCAGGCACCCAGCCAGCTCTTTCCCGCCTCCCTGCACAGCTGACCACTCTTCAGCACGGCAGGTGGACTCTCTGTCCCACCCCCTCAGCACAGTGGTTGGCTGCATGGGGAGACGGGAAAGAGACAGACAGTCAGCTTCTGCACCATTGGCACAGCTAGGATGATGTCACCCGCTGACCAGCTCAGGGGGAGGGTTTCCCTTAGGGAAACAAAAGGCCCACATTTAGGAAGGAGATGATGATGCATAATAACAACATGGTCACTACTATATTAAAAGATGAGGAACTGTTTTTAAAAAATATTTTAGTGGTGCAATGAAAGTTACCACCCTTTTTTAAAAGGTACCAGATACAACACAAAGAGATACTCATACAACTCTTATTTGACCAAGACGTTGATCTAATTGAAATACACATGAAGTACGGCCATCATCAATCATAAGCAGAGCACAACGTTTCTTGAATTTAAACATAGGCAATCTGATTTTGTTTTGTGTCCTCGGGCAAATGTGAGGATCCAGAGAGCAAGCTTATTTCCCTTTGGCTTATAAAAAAAACTTGGACACAAACAAATTAATGGCTTCAGAAACCAACCTTAAATAATTTCCCTTTCATACAGAACACAAGTGTGCTGCACATCATGCCAGCCTTATAACATGTAATGGCATAAGTCTTGGCACGTTGGTCCCATAATTCATGCCACACCAGCTTCCGAGAAAAGCTAGAACATTTTTGCACACAATAGTGATGATTAAACCAAGTTATGCAATGTAGACGAAAGCAATTACTGGTAAGCCCTATTTGACCTTGTTGACGCCTATGTGCACAGAGTACAGTGGTACCTCTACTTAAGAGCATCCCGACTTAAGAGCAATTTGACTTAAGAGCAGAAAAACGTTGGCGTTTTAACTACTACCTTACAAAGATGTGGTCTGCTCTACTTACAATTTAAATAAATATATATATATATATATATATATATATATATATATATATATATATATATATATATGCATGTTAGGGTGGATTCGGGTTTCTTCCCGTGTAGAAATCTGGTTGTTTTGGCGACGTTTCGACGAGGTCTCACTCGTCATCTTCAGGCTGGTGTTCTGGCTTCTTTCTTCTTGAAGCAAAGTGTGGTCTCAGTTGAAGTCCTTCTATAAATACTGCTGGGGGGGTGTGGTTTGCTTGCTTTGTTGCTGATTGCTGGGGGTGTGTGGTTTGCTTGCTCTGTTGCTGATTGCAGGTTCCTTTGTTCCTTTGTTCTTTTGTGATCTGCTGTGTGGCTGAGGCGATCGTTAAGGGATTAACTGCTGGTGGCTGTTTAGATGGCTGTTTAGATGCTGGTGGGTTAGATGGCTGGTGGGTTCTGGCAGTATCCTGGGCTTTGGTGGAGTGGGGTCCTGTGTCTTGTGAATTCATTTTGGTCTGGCTACGTGTCTGTGGTCTCCCAATGTTTTTTTGGGGTGTGTGAGTGTGCTCCATGTGGTGACTGGAGTGGGGTGCCGCAGTAGATGGTGCAGTCGTGGTTTTGTTATTGGATGGTGGTTTCGTTTCATCTGTGGGAAGGGTCTGGGTTTGTGTTTGGTGTGGATGGAAGGTGGTGGCATCTTGTGTCCTTTTGGACCTGGTGTCAGTCTTTGTGACAGAGGCTCGTCTGTTGACCAGGGCTAGTTTCCAGATGTCAGGCAAGCGGGAGGTGTCATCACGTTTATTCATGTTGTTTGGGTGTTTCTCTATTTCAATGGCTTCCATGATTATTCGACTGTTGAAGTGTTCAGTTTTGGAGATGAGTTTGGTTCTTTCAAAGTCAATTTCATGACCTGTTGTTTTTATGTGCTGGAAGAGAGAGGAAGATTTTTCTTCTTTTTGACTGCGTTCTTGTGTTCTGCGATGGTGCGCTTATTCTCCTGTTTGTCTGTCCGATGTATGTGGCTGGACAGACTTTGCATGGTATTTCGTAGACTCCTTGGTTTTCTAGCTCAATCTTGTCTTTGGGGTTTCTTAAAATGTTGGCTATTTTTTGGTCGGTGCAAAAGGCTGTCTTGATATTATGTTTGTGGAGAATTTTGCTGATTTTGTCTGTGGTGCCTTTGATGTAAGGGAGGAGGGCGGTGCCGTTGTTCTCTTCTGTTTCTTGGTTCTTGGGGGTGTTTCCTTTTGGATTAGTTTGGTGATGGTGTTTTTTTGGAATCCGTTCGCAATTAAAACATTCGAGAGAGTGTGTAATTCAGTTTTTAGGTGGTCTTTGTCAGCGGGCGTTTGGTTCTGGAGATGAGGGTTTTTGCTACGGAGTTGATCTGTGCAGGGTGGTGGTGTGATTGTGCATTTAAGTAGCGGTTTGTATGTGTTTTTTTCTGGTAGATGGTATGTCCTAAGGAGCCGTCGGGTTTTTGTAGATTAGGACGTCCAGGAAGGGAAGTTGGTTGTTGGCTTCTATTTCCATAGTGAATTGTATTTTGGGGTGTAGGCTGTTGAGATGTGTGAGGAAGTTGTTCAGTTTATCTTTCCCGTGTGGCCAGATAACAAAGGTGTCGTCAACATATCTGAGCCAGAGTTTGGGTTTATGTTCGGACTTCTGTAACGTTGGTTTCAAAGTGTTCCATATATAGGTTTGCGATGACCGGTGAGAGGGGTGATCCCATGGGTGCTCCTTCTATCTGTTTGTATCTTTGTCCATTGTGGATGAAGTATGTGTTGGTTAGGCAGTGGTTGGTCAGATCTAGGATGTGCTTGGGGGTTGTATTTGTTGTGGATAGCTGTCAAGGCTTCTTGAATGGGCACTTGTGTGAAGAGCGAAACAACATCGAAGCTCACGAGTAGGTCATTGGGTTTAGGTCTTGTTTCTTTATAATTTCTATGAAGTGGAACCACGTATGAAGTGATGGATTCTGCATAGGGCTGGAGTTGTTTGGCAAGAAATTTGGCGAGGTTTTGTAGAGGTGAGCCTATGGAGCTGACTATGGGTCTGAGAGGTGTTCCTTCTTTGTGAATCTTGGGGAGGCCGTAGAGCTTGGGGCATCTGGATGATTTCTCTCTGGGGATGATGCTTGGCTTGATTTCTTCACTTAAGGGAGAGGCTTTTATTTTGGCTTTGGTGGTTTTTTCCAGGTAGGTGGTGGGGTCTGTGTTCAAAGGTATGTAAGCAGGGTCTTGTAGTAGGTTGGATAATTTGGCTTGGTAGTCGGATGTGTTCATCACCACTGTGGCATTGCCTTTGTCTGCTGGGAGAATGATTATGTTGTGGTCTTTCCTCAGGTTGGTGAGGGCTTTTTGTTCTTCTTTGTGTAAATTGCTTCTGGGTGGTTTGCTGGAGCAGAGGACATTGGTGACTTCGAGTCTGATTTTGTTGGCTTCATCTGGGTTGATTTTGGTTAGGCTGGCTTCCACACACACCCCCAGCAGTATTTATAGAAGGACTTCAACTGAGACCACACTTTGCTTCAAGAAGAAAGAAGCCAGAACACCAGCCTGAAGATGACGAGTGAGACCTCGTCGAAACGTCGCCAGAACAACCAGATTTCTACACGGGAAGAAACCCGAATCCACCCTAACATGCATACCTATACCCGTGAAAATCTACGAAAACATATATATATATATATATATATATATATATATTAGATAGTGCTCCTCTACTTAAGAGTTGTTTGACTTAAGAGCATGCATTCAGAACAGATTCAATTTGTAAGTAGATGTATCACTGTATATCTTGGGCCCCATATGGCAACTGGAGAGGCCTTCTGTCCATTGAACAGTTGGGTAAAAATGCTGATTTTTACTTTTAAAGAGATTCAGAGCTTGAGATCCACATCCTTCAAGGGATGCCTCTCTCCAGCTTCTTGTATTCGACAGGATAACTCTGCTTAAAGCACACCACCTCATATGAGGAGAGAACATCAACAAGGAGCAGGGCCCCACTGTGTTGTTATCTTTTATTATTTTAGAATATATTTATCCCGCCTTTCTCCTTTAAAAGTCAAGGCAGCTTACACAGATAAAAGCCAATATTTAAAAGCTAAAAACAGTAAGTATATACATATTTAAAAATAATCTATGGCATCTGTAGGTGCTTCATTCTCGTGGTATCACCAGATGTGATACAAAACATGCCTCTTTAAGAATCCTGTATTTCCAAACTTTCAAATGCAGAGAAGTTCTTTTAATGAGAAACAATTCTGGATTCATTTCACACAGATTACCACTGACTAAAGCATTTTCTCTTACATTTTTCCAATCACATATATTTTCCAAATTTGCATTTTTAAAAAGTTGGGCAATGCAGACCTCATGATTGTGTGGAACTTTCTAATTACATTCTGCTGAGCACAGTTAGAGCTCATGTTCTGATCTTCCCAGGCAACACAGGGAGATTTTTCTTGGAAAATGCAGGAAAGGAGAACACATAGCCAAATCCTTCTACAACAGAACGCCAGAATGGGCTTTTTGGTTATACATTAGGATTCCTAATCCCTATATGTAACATAGTCTCTGGTTCCCTCTAGTGGCCAATTTTGATAATACACTTTGGAAATATGTATTTTGGGAGGCGAGTTATTTAATATTTTCAGGAAGCAGGTAAGTGAAACCATGGGCATTTTTTACCATTCAAAATTTTATTCTTTTCTATATAAAAAAGAAACAAAAGAATTTATTAGACACTGTGCTACATGGGTTCCAGTCATATTCATATTGCAAGATATTTAGGCATTATACTTTGTTTCTCTTTTCTACCCATTGATAGAACAGTTTCCATGTTCAATAACATTGTGATTCCTCTTTTCCTTTAATTTTCATTGTTTGTCTGTCAATTTCTGTACATTATACAATTTTAATTATTCCTTCGTCCATTGGTATTTCTTCCTTTTTATAGTATTCTGCTCATATAATCCTCCCTGCTGTCAAGATACGTAACATTAGATAAATGTTTTGTTTATCTAAATTCTCTGGCACTACACCTAATAAAACAGTTCTGGTTTAAAGTCTCTCTGCTTTCTTAACATTTTGACAAGCCAAGTATGAATTTTAATCCAAAACCTTTTAGCTTTACCACAGGTACACCATAGATGATAATATGTCCCCATTTTTGCTCACATTTCCAGCATTTATTAGACAGATTTGAAAACATTTTAGCTAATCTAGCAAGTGGTAAATGCCATCTATAAAACACTTTATTTAAATTCTCTTTACAGGATGTTGCCATTGTTAGTTTATAATTTCTATTCTAAAATTTTTCCCGTTTCTCAGGATCAATATTATAGCCAAAAACTGCCCATTGTACCATTGTATCTTTCACTTCTTCATCCTTCATTTCCCTTCTAATAGAAATGTATATATTTTCTAATTTGCTTATGATCTGAAGTCAACAGTATTGTATCAAATGCTATCTGTTCACTGTCGAAATCATACATTTTCAAATCTCTTTTATATCTATTAAAGGCCACCAAGAAGAAAGCAAACCCTGGTCCATGAGTTATTGTTTAGATTTTAGTTTCCCTTCTCTATCTAACATGTCTGCATAGATTACAATTTTCTCAAAGTTTAAGAGGTTAGGACAGTGATGGCGAACCTATGGCACAGGTGCCAAAGGTAGCACTCGGAGCCCTTTCTGTGGGCAGCCAACATCACCCCTTCCTAGCCACCTTTATACAGGTTAAATTACTTTATTGGCACTTTGCAAAAAAAAATTGTGGGTTTTGAATTGCAGTTTGGGCACTTGGTCTCTAAAAGGTTCGCCATCACTGGGTTAGGATGTGCAAACGTTTCTGTAGGTGAAACCCATTTGGAATTTTCATATACACTTTCATCTTTAATTTCTCCCATACCTGATTTTGAAAGTATCTATGAGTTTTAGCTTTCTCATACCATAAGAAAGCATGCCAGCCCAGTTGAAGGTCATGCCCTTCTAAGTTTAAAAGTCTTTTGTTTCTCAAGAGTATCCATTCTTTCAACCACAGCACTATACATGATTGATAATACAGTGTCCAATTTGGTAAGTCAAAACCTCCCCTTTCTTTAGATTCTTGCAACATTTTCAATTTAACTCTTGCTTTCTTCCCTTGCCATACAAATTTGGATACCAGTCTATTTAATTCCTCAACATGTTTCATCTCTAGTTTCACTGGGACTGGCTGAAATAAGAAGATTAATTTTGGTAAAATTTTCATTTTAATAGCTGCAGTTCTTCCTAACATTGAAAGTTTCAGATGGTTCCATTTCTCCAAATCCATCTTTATTTGGTTGAATAGTTTTATGTAATTATCTTCTCTTATAGTTACACATCTCACAGTTAGCAGTTGTACACCCAAATATACTTTCAAACGCTCTGACAATTGACTTTTGTTTGTTTGTTAGTTTTTTAACTAACATTTTCATTTTTTCTTTGTTTATACTTAATCCTGGCACCTCTCCGAATTTTTCAATCTTCTCCAATAATTTTGGCATTGTGAAACCATGAAACCATGGGTATTGATCTCATGGATACTGAAGTCCCATTATATTGTCTCTTTGCTGACTGCAGTGACACGAACTGATAGAATATTACTGTAAAGCTGTGGTGATGGAACAGGCTTCATGGTCAGCAAATGACCTTAAATTGCTGATATAAATGCAGATGCTGCCCCCTTTGCACACCAGACCTGGTTTCATTCTCTCCAATTCTCTGTCCATTTTAATATCCTATAATAAGTTTCCCAACAGTGTGATTCCAACAAATGAAAAAACCTCAAAGAGATTCCTGTGCCAACTTAGCAACTTACACAGATACAAAGGAACATAAGAAAGGCCATGCTTGATCACATCAAAGACCAATGTATGCCAGTGTTCTCTTTTCATAGTGTCCAGCCCAGGCAAAGGCCCTGGGCAGGATATTAATACAGTGACACTCTCCTAATCATGTTTGGTAACATTTGGTAATGAGAAGCATTTAATTTTGCATGTAATAGTAGGCATTAGAGACAGGCATGAAGCTCTGTTTGGAGGTTCAGGCTGGTTCATAGGCACGGCACCCCAGGTGCTGTGTATTTCCATCCCCCACCTCCCCTGCTGGATCCGCCCACTCACCAGCCAGCCTGCATTCCTCCCCTCCTCCTGTTTGGCTTTTCACTCAATCTCCAGCAGGGCATGGGTTTCCCTGTTCCACCCCCTTGGCTGATCGCCCACTCCGGCAAGCGAGTGATCCGCCGGTAGTAGCCTTACCCTCTATGAATTCGTCAAAGCCTGTTCTGAAGTTAGTGACATTTTATTTGTTTGTATCAGAAGCAATTCATTGGTGCCTCTGGAGTTTAAGAATCAGTGGACACTGTGGTGTTGTTTTCCGACAAGATCTGAATGTATTCACAGTTCTTACATTTTTGAGGGATGCTTCCCCAATGACAATATTGTGGCAACAAAATTCCATAATTTAACTATGTGCTAGAATTTTCCCTCCCTGTCCTGAACACAACATGCTGTCAGGAGTTTGTGGCAATGCGTTCTTGGGTCGTTTGCACTAATCTGGACACACCTGATTGTAACCGGCCTCTCCCAACAGTTAAATATGCTACAATTTGCAGCAGTCTTAGCCAACACATATTGGGGCAAAAAATCCAAACTTCATCTATCAACTCATGGGCTCTGAGTTATCCGTGACGGATCAGGAAAGAGATCTTGGTGTGTTGGTGGACAGCTCCATGAAGGTGTTTCCCCAGTGTGTGGCTGCGGTGAAGAAGGCCAATTCCATGCTAGGGATTATCAAAAAGGGGACTGAAAATAAAACAGCCAACATTATAATGCCATTATACAGAACAATAGTAAGGCCCCACCTGGAGTATTGTGTACAATTCTGGTCACCGCATCTCAAGAAAGACATAGTAGAACTGGAAAAGGTGCAGAAGAGAGCGACTAAAATGATTACTGGGCTGGGGCACCTCCCTTATGAAGAAAGGCTAAAACATTTGGGCCTCTTTAGTCTGGAAAAAAGGCGCTTGAGGGGGGATATGATTGAGACATACAAAATAATGCAGGGTATGAGTAAAGTGGATAGAGGGAAGCTCTTCTCTCTCTCCCAAAATACCAAAACTAGGGGATATCCACTCAAATTGAAGGCTGGGAGAGTAAGAACAGACAAAAGAAAATATTTTTTCACCCAGCGTGTTGTAAGTCTATGGAACTCCCTGCCACAGGATGTGGTGATGGCATCTGGCCTGGATGCCTTCAAAAGGGGATTGGACAGATTCCTGGAGGAAAAGTCCATCACAGGTTACAAACCATGATGGAGAAACCAGGGTACTTCAAGGGCCAGATGCAGGGGAGTGGTATCAGGAGACAGATATCTAGTCTCGTGCGCTCCCAAACACATCTGGTGGGGCCGCTGTGAGATACAGGAAGCTGGACTAGATGGGCCTTTGGCCTGATCCAGCATGGCTCTTCTTATGTTATGTTCTTATCTTATGTTAACACCTGGTGGCTTTTTGGCTAAAGACTGCAGAGTTTGTAGCATGTGTTGTACTTGGAAAGGATATGTGTGGTAGAGTTCTGGTTGCACATTGAATAGGGCTAAGGTAGTGGAGTGGTTTGTTGTCTAAAAGAAAGAGAGTACTTCAAGGTTTAACAGCATGTCTTCCTTCCTTATTATTTTGCAGCCAGATGCAGTTCTTCCTGGACATCCATTTACCCAGAGTACTGGACAAGACATAACGTCTGTGAGTGGTTACAGTTTTGCTGTGATCAATACAAACTGGATGCCAACTACATTTCCTTCTCCCACTTTAACATAAGCGGACAGCAACTGTGCTGCATGACCCAAGAGGACTTTTTAAATGCTGCAGGAATCTGTGGAGAATACCTGTTCTTCATCCTACAAAACATCAAGGCTCACGGTCAGTGTGCCAAAGATTTATTCAAAATAAGATTGTTTAGTCCTAGGTATATCTGCTATTCAACTTACAACCCCAAGGACTGATGGGTTACTCAGAACTTAAATCACACACACACACACACACACACACACACACACACACACACACACACACACACACACACACACACACACACACACACACACTGCTCTTTGGGACCAGGTGACAAGGCTAGAAAAGGAGTGAACAGAAATCAGGAATGCAAGCAAAAATGATGAGGGGTAAATAAATTGGTTGATTTAAGAAAGAAAAAGAACAAGGAAGGAAGGAAGGACATTTAACATTCCAAAAATCGTGGCACAGAATATAATTTTAAAGTCTATTTTAGATTAGAATTCTTAGGTTGTTTTAAAGTCTGAATGTAGAAGATACTGGCTATAAATCTTAATATTTGATCCAATGGTTTTTTTCTCTCTCTACAGGCATCTCCTTCTTTCAGGATAATGAAGACACAAAAGCACCTGGACAAGATTGTAAGTAAACTTGTAAAAGTGTGTATGTCCCTAAATAGCAGGGTGGGGTGGGTGGAAGGAGTCACAACTGTATCATTTATACAGCAGTCAACATGGATCTGGATAGCAGCACAGTTATATATAGGTTGTGGTTCTAGAACTTTCTATTTTAGTTTAATGAACAGTTACCTTCATTTGCAGGCAAAGTAAAATCAACATTGCTTTACTTTAAGAGCCATTTCAGACATTAGATGCAAGGAAAACATCCATGAACTGAAGTGCTTTTCCCCAACCAATGACAGCGAGCTGTGATCAAATAGATTATGTAGGTGTCAGGTTTCCCTACCAGATATGAACAACATGTGGCCATCCAGCCATTGTTGGAACTACAACTCCCATTGTTCATCATCATCATTGTGTAGCCATGAGAGTTGCAGATAAACCATGTCTGGTGAGCTGCCCATCTCTCCACCCACTGTACCATCTAGATCCAAATACATCAGAAACAGTGGGAAAATTCTAATACTAAAAGAAGCAAATTTTATCATTTACTATGTACTTCCAATATGCAAATGGAAGCTGTTGACATGACCCATTTGATTTCAAATTTATTTTCATTTGTTTTAACTAACAATATTTTGATACTGCATGGGTGTAATCATGCTTTCATGTTAATATTTTACTTCATTGTGCTTTTAAACACATATTTTTGGCTGTTGCATGCTGGCGTGGGTCCCTTCCTAGGGAAAAAGATGGGATGAAAACAAGACAAGACATAATAAAATAGAGGGCAGGAAGACAATATCAAGACCACAGCAAATAAATTGCAATGTTTTCTACAGTTTAGTCTAAAAGAATGTTCCAAGTGTGAACAACAGCATCAGAGGAGCGATCGCATCACAGCTGGTGCAAGGAAGAAGTCCTTGCGTGTGAGTGGCATTGATTTGGCAACACGCAAGTCTGACTCAGCTGTAGACGAACTCAGTATAATTATACATTTTGCCCAGGTTGTGTAAGTTGTCAGCAGTCAGATCTGTAGGCTTACATAATGGTTTTCCATATATGCAAAATGAGACCAGCACATGCAAGGAAAGAAAAAAATCTGTGTTAACTTCAAGATAGGGCCATAGGGCAACCCAGAGGTTAGTGAAGAACCAACAAGAGAGCTAACCTCAAGTAAGCACTTTCCCCACTGCCTGCCATATTCCATGGCAATGGCACTGCAGTAGTACTAAAGGTTGAAGTACTATTTGCATATCTAGATACCATCAGGACACACTGTGTTTGCAGATAACCATGTTTTCCGATCATTCAAACCTGGTCACTGGTGATCCTTTCTGTACTTTTGTTGTGGCTGCTGTGCCCTCCTGCTGCTCAACTGTCCAACTTTGGATTAATCATTCACTTTGGCTTATATTTATGGGAAAGTTGGGTTTTAATTCTAAGATAAATCTCGGACTCATATCAATGTAGTGTCTGTGTGCTTTGTAATTGCTTTAGGGTGAACACGTTGACCTCTTTAAATCGCCTTATTGGCAGACTGTGAAATTCATTCATATTTATTTGTGTCATTTAAAAAATATTTTTCAGATAATGATAAGGCATGTTTGAGGACCAGCAAACAGATAAAGATAATGATAAGGCATGTTTGAGGACCAGCAAACATCTACTTCTGCTTCATTGACTATGCCAAAGCTTTCGACTGTGTAGACCACAACAAACTGTGGCAAGTCCTTAAAGGAATGGGAGTGCCTGACCACCTTATCTGTCTCCTAAGAAATCTATATGTGGGACAAGCAGCAACCGTCAGAACTGGATATGGAACAACTGACTGGTTTAGAATTGGGAAAGGAGTACGACAAGGCTGTATACTGTCACCTTGCCTATTTAATTTATATGCAGAATACATCATGAGAAAGGCCGGCCTGGATGAATCACAAGCCGGAATTAAGATTGCCGGAAGAAATATCAACAACCTCAGATACGCAGATGATACTACTCTAATAGCAGAGAATGAGGAAGAATTAAAGAACCTCTTAATGAGGGTGAAAGAGGAGAGTAAAAAAATGGGCTGAAGCTCAACATCAAAAAAACTAAGATCATGGCCACTGGTCCCATCACCTCCTGGCAAATAGAAGGGGAACAAATGGAGGCAATGACAGAGTTTATTTTCTTGGGCTCCTTGATCACTGCAGATGGTGACTGCAGCAACAAAATAAAAAGATGCCTGCTTCTTCTTGGCAAACCTAGATAGCATCCTAAAGAGCAGAGACATCACTTTCCCAACTAAGGTCAGGATGGTTAAAGCTATGGTTTTTCCAGTAGTGATGTATGGAAGTGAGAGCTGGACTATAAAGAAGGCTGATCGCCGCAGAATCGATGCTTTTGAGCTGTGGTGCTGGAGGAGAGTCTTGAGAGTCCCCTGGACTGCAAGGAGATCAAACCTATCCATTCTGAAAGAAATCAACCCCGAATGTTCACTGGAAGGACAGATTTTGAAGCTGAGGCTCCAGTACTTTGGCCACCTCATGAGAAGAGAGGACTCCCTGGAAAAGTCCCTGATGCTGGGAAAAATCGAAGGCAAAAGGAAAAGAGGACGACAGAGAATGAGATGGTTGGACGGTGTCATCGATGCAACCAAAATGAATTTGACAAAACTCCGGGAGGCAGTGGAGGATAGGAAGGCCTGGCGAGCTCTGGTCCATGGGGTCACGAAGAGTCGGACACGACTGAACGACTGAACAACAACAACAACAAGCGTCAATACTCAAGAGTTTCAAAGTCACAGTAGAACAAGTAGGTACAACTCTGCCACCTTAAGTCTGTGATTGGAAATGTCTCAGAAAAGGTCACCATGTTTACCAAATGTTACGAAACACCCAGTTATCTGACTTAGCCTGCATGACTCTTCCAAACTCTTATTTTTTCAGCTAAGTTTCTGCTCCTCGTTGTTTTATCTCAAGATATGCACTGGTGCAATTGCTTAATGCAGTCCTACCACCACAAGATGTCACTCCTAGTATACCGGAGAAAAATCTACTCATGATTGCTGTGGGATAAGAACCTTGAAAAGCAGACATTAACAGGATAACACTGCCCAACTAGAAGATGAAAATTGACTTGCCTCTAGCTAGGCTGCTAATGTTATTCAGTAGTGAATCAACAGCTTCAAAAAAGGTATAAGTTCAATACGTGAAGCATTTGTTATCATTGCAGTCAGTTCTAAGGAAAGTGGCTTCCATAGTAGAGAAGAGGCAGCCATGCTAGTCTGTGCTAACATATCAGGCAAGACCAAAAGAAAAATTTAAAAATATATAAGATAAAGAATATTGTGGCACCTTAAAGACTAAATGCTACATATTAATGTGAGCTTTCAAGGAGAAGGCCATTTCCTCAGCCATCTGTTGGCCTTCCTTCCTTATCTGAGGAAGTGAACTTATAGCAGCCAGTTAGTCTTTAAAGTGCCACAATGTCTTTGTCTTCTATACTTTTTATTTTGGTTTTGGTTTTACCTAATATACTAAGGAAAACTTCACATATTGGACTTATCCTTGCCCCATGAGGCTGTTGCCCACTGGCCAGTGTTTAAAAGAAACCGTGACTGTGCCTTGAATTGTGAAAGAAGAGGACGGGGAAGGGATTGAACAGGGAGAGGGGTCTAGCTGGCAGGTGTAGGGAGACACTGAATGTGAAGGAATAAACAACCATGACATATGCATTGTAATCCAAAGGCCTAGGGAAGGCCTTCATTCAGAAGATGTTAGGACTCTGCAACCATGAGAGGAAGGACGGCCTGAGATATTATGGCATGTGAATGGCTCTGTACTTAAAATGTTGCCTATGCCTTAAATAACTAAGAAAAACACTCTCAACAGGGCTGGCCTTGCTTTTGTCCAGTTTGAGAGAGAGAGCTGCCCTGAGGCAGTGTCCTAGGGTGTTTTCAAAAGTGCAGAAAACTGTCGAACTTGACAAATCATGAATCAAAACAAATCACCATTTTTGATTCAAGTTGCCCAACTATGATATAAAATTATTAAGACTCCTAATTTCAAAGTTTTAGTCGCAATAGACGAATTCTAGACTTAGAATTCTTTGTTGCTCTGACTGTAGCCAGCCTACAAATATATAGAAAACGTACTTTCATTAAATGCTGGCCAAGAATGCTATATTTCATTCATTTAAATTGCAATTTAGTTTCAAGTACAGGTACTTCCAGTTTAACCCTTGGTGAGTAGACTACCCTCTCTGAATGAGTGGATTGTTCCGCTCCTACTAAAATTTCATCTAGCGGCCCTGGTGTTCAATATACAGTAGATTGTAAAGCTAGCATGGGTAGCAATTCATACTGACATCATCTGCTACTTAGATCAGAGTCCCTGTAGTCAGTGTTTCCCTCCTCCACATAAGGAGGGTCCAAAAATGCCGTCTGTATAACTAAAATGAACATTTTTGTAAAGCTAATGACTCTTAATTACACAATCCAAACTATCCTCAAATACTCTGCATGTCAACAAAAATATCTTGCAGCAATACACAGTTATTGGAAATTGCAGCTAAGCTTAGAGGAAACAAGGAAGCTTCAGAGAGTGACTGCACGGATGTTTGGAGCACTGCAGGGACAGGCTGGTTCACTCTTAAAGATGTTGATCTAATGAGATACTGTATTTAATGGAGTGAACGAGAATGCTCCCAGAGCAGTGCTTCCTACATCTTTCTGGCTGTATCAGAGGCTTCTCCTGTTTTGGTGTGGGTAGGATTGCTCTGGTTTGGATCATTTCCAGCATCTGTAATCACTGGAACTGAGCCAAAAGCAAGTATTCCTCTGTCAATTGGACAGTATTGTGAAGTGACTCAAGAAGAGACCCATTTCACAATATTGACAAATTAAACCCTTCCTCGAGTCCATGGAGGGACTGAGAAAGTGGATTTTTATAATGAATGAGGTCAGTGACCACGTGCTGCATCACTTTAACTAAAAAGGACAAATGGACATTTCCACAAGGAAGCAGGAAGAGAGAGGAAGAGGCAGCAAGAGGTATTTTTGTCTCCTTTTCCCTTAAAGGTCTTAGGCCTTTTTAGGGCTTTGCTCCTTTGAGTGCTGGCTCCACTACTTGGTGGGTAGCCATTTCAGATGTTTATTAATGGGCAAAAAAAAAAAAGGCGAAGGCTTCCTTGTGTGAGACGGATTAGACTGTCAACTTACAACAGGGCCTCTGTCAATAGGGAGGAACTTTGCCAGTTATGTTTGCCTATAACCCAAACACTGCTAAAATATGTGAAATTGCGAAAATTATAATTGTTTGTGGCTAACGGTGAGGAAACATTATGTTGTATGTGGAGATGGGCTTGAAAGGAATTTATTCATTGTTCGTTTCATTTGCTAACAAAACGAATAATGATCCAACCCATCAAAGGAAAATGAAACAAAATGAAACAGAAATTTCCATTTTGTTTCATCTTGTTTTCCCCCCCCCCCCGTCTCCTAACTTATAGCTGCCTCCTCACCTGGAACTCTGGCAGCTGCCGCGGGCCGGGGGGGAGCCCCGCATCAGGGACTTTTAAAAATAAACAAATAAAAACATTAAAAAATTAAAAAATCCCTCCAGCCTGTGGGCCAGGAGGGGGATTTAAAAAACAAAATGCAGGCGTGGGGAAGCTAACGCCTCTAGAGGTGCTGGCCCCAAGTCAGTGCCTCTAAGCTGTGCAGGGGGAAGCCCCCAGCATCGGGGACTTTTAAACATTATAAAGACATAAAATGGAAAAAGGGCCGACCCGGCCCCTGGGGCCACATAATCAGCACTGAAAAAATAAATAAAATAAATAAAATTTTAAAAGCCCTGGGCCTCCGGAGGTGGCAGCGGAATGTTCAACCACCGCCTGGCACAGCCATGGCCAGAGGCGGCGGTGAAGTCTCCCACTACCCAGCGTGGCTGCTGCTGGGGCTCCGGAGGCAGTGGTGGGATGGTCCACCACCACCTGGCGCAGCCACAGGATGGTTCACTGCTGCTCTGCACAGCTGTGTGATGGTCCAACGCCACCCGGTGCACCCACGGCCAGGGCTTCGGAGGCGGCGGTGAGGCCTCCCACTGCCCAGCGTGGCTGCTGCTGGGCCTCTGGGGGCAGTGGCAGGAAGGTCCACTGCCACCCAGCATGGCCGGCCTCCCGCTGCCCGACGAGGCCTCCCACCATCCAGGCTGCCAACGCCGCCGGGATTGCCACTGCTGGAATCACCAGAGGGATCGTCGCCACCACCGCCGCTGGGATCACTGCAGCCGCCGCCACTATCCCAGTAAGCTGAACCAGTTCGGCTTCGTACAAATTTTTGTTTTAAAAATTTGTGTGAACCCAAACCGAACCGAACTGAGGGTGGGCCCAAAACAGAACGAACTGAACCATCGCTTTTCTGTTTCATGCCCACTGCTAGTTGTATGTGTGGAGGGACATTAGGGAGCTCAATTCTCCACTGTGCCTCCTTGACGGGCTGGACTTGATTCACAGGATCCCTTATAGCTTTCCAATCTAAGGTAATGGTGCTGGTTGTTATCATCATCATCATCATCATCATCATCATCATCATCATCATCATCATCATCATCATCATCATCATCATCAAAATTATGGGGCACACCCAAACAAAATTATAAAATCTTTGGCTGGTATTATATAACAGATACAAGTTTTAACAAAAAACTTAAGTATCTGTTAAATTGTTGTTGTTGCTGCTGCTGCTGCTGCTATGTTTTAAACTGAACACATCCCTGGAACGAAGCTTGCACTGTAAACCAAAAGGGGTTCAGTCCCAATGCAGTTTGATTGTCATTGTTTCCAAAGTGTAATTGCCATTTGGGGGTCAATCAGTGTGATTCTGCTCCCATGGGAATGCAGTGGGGTGTACTTATTCTCTCACCATCATCCTCCCAGTGGCCTTTTCAAACAGACCTGCAACTTGCTGCTGAACATCTGTTCAGGAAAATCTATTAATGGTTTTTTGGTGGGGTTTTTTTATTTTTTATTTATTTTTTTGCTTCTGAAGGCCTGCAGAGCTCTCACTTGTGGGAATTTGTCAGAGACCTCCTTCTGTCTCCTGAGGAGAACTGTGGTATCCTTGAATGGGAAGACATAGACCAGGGCATCTTCCGAGTCATTAAATCTGATGCTCTGGCAAAAATGTGGGGGCAAAGGAAGAAAAATGACAGAATGACCTATGAAAAACTAAGCCGAGCCCTCCGGTAAGCTGGCACACCGACAACTGCATATAGTTTAACTTGCTCCGATGGTCCATATGCTACATAAATGCAAAACTTACAAAACAAAACCAGAATTCTTTTGATTAGACGTGATCTGTGGGTGGAGTGAATAGATGTAATGACATGCTAGTTAACAAATTATTTGCCAGCTGACTCATGAACATTGTTACTTGATACTTCTACCTAACCATTTACCTTGGCCAAGTTCCTAGAGTTCTACTTGAAACTGTTTTGTTGTCTTAGAAAAATAAAAGTATACCCAGGGTATTAATTTAATTTAATTTAAAGATAGAGGATGGGGAACTATAAAATTATAGTTGAGCTTCTTTTCAGACTGCAGCTCCCTTGACTTAATGGCCACTGGCTATTAGCTTCTCCAATACAATAATTTGTGACTTGAGTAGGACTTCTGTGGATTCCCCAGAAATACTTCTGAGGAGTCTGCAGTGCTTCTGGCTGGGTTTGACAGTGTCCCGGGGTGCCAGGGGGCATAGTTTGGTGCCTGTCTTCCTTCTTCTTGGTTTCTGTGAAGGTGGGGATGCTCTCTGCTCTATGGTTTAGGGTCTTGATGATTCCTAATTTGTGTTGTAATGGATGGTGTGAGTCAAACAGTAAGTACTAATCTGTGTGGATGGGTTTCCTATAAACTTCTACTCCCAGATAGGGATGGGCACAAAATGGGAAAATAACATTTCATTTTGTTTCATTTCTTAAAATTTTTAAAACTTTCATATGAAACAAAATGAAATGAAACAGAACAGTTCCCCTGGGTCCTAGAGGCACCAGATTTGGTGCTCAGGAGCCATTTTTAAAGGGCTACTGCCGAGCTGTTATCCCCTGGTGCCAAATGGGCCATATTTAAAGGGATCCATCCCACAACAGCTTGGCAGGAGGCCTCTGAAAATGATCACGTGGGCAGTTCCAGGCGATCACGCTGCCCACCCGACGATTTTCAGAGGGCTCCTACTGAGCTGTCAATGGCTGCCCCCCTTTAAAACTGGCCCAGTTGGCACCAGGGGGATCCCCTGGTGCCACCTGGACCAATTTTAAAGAGGGCCAGCCATTGACAGCTCAGTAGGAGCCCTCTGAAAATGGCTCCACAGCACTAAATCCCTTGCCTCTAGGACCAGGGAAGTCACACACACCCTGCCTCCCAGCAGAGAGGAGGCTAGAATCTGGGCTGAGAGGAAGTGGGGAGTGCCAATGTGGTGGCAGTGACCCACCTCCTCCTCTTCCCACTTCTGGGCTGCAGTAGTGACAGACACCATGCAGGTAAGGGACCCCTTTTACAGACTGAATGAAATGGTTTGTTTCAATGGAAAGAACAGCTATTTTGTTTCATCTGTAATGAAATGCTGCTTCCTTGTTTCGTTTCGTTTCGTTACATAATGAAATGATGAAACAGCATTTCATTTTTCATTTTGTGCCCATCCCTACTCCCAGGCCATGGCTGGGTCCGATGATAACTGCACAATCCAGGAAAGTCATCCTGTTGTGGGTGACTTCCCTAGTGATATTAATATTAGGGTCCACCGCATTGATGTGGTCCATAAAGGCCTGTACTTCTTGAGTCTTGATTTTCAAGACTTGATTTTCAAGACTGTATAGAAACCATCTTCATACCTGAACCAGAGGGATGGTGTCGTCCCTGAGAAGGTGTTGAGTGCCTTCTTCTCCACTGCTTCCATGTATAGGTTAGCAACAATTGGTGATACTGGGGAGCCCATGGTACAACCATGCTTCTGTCTGTAGAAGTTCCCTCTTTACATGAAAAATGTGGTGTTCAGACACAGATCCGGAAGCAAGCATATCTGGTCTGGGTTGAGGCTGCTTCTGGAGGTGAGGGTGCCATCTTATCTTAATCTTACAGTTGTTAGGGCATTGGTGGTGGAAATGCTGGTAAAGAAGAGAT
The DNA here is from genome assembly GCA_029282475.1 of Phrynocephalus forsythii. Lineage (NCBI taxonomy): Eukaryota > Metazoa > Chordata > Lepidosauria > Squamata > Agamidae > Phrynocephalus > Phrynocephalus forsythii. Next base: position 125,241,765 of record JAPFRF010000001.1, on the reverse strand, counting down.
GTAACATCAAAGGATACCAGGATACGTGTTAAATAGTTCATGCAGAAGATGTGTCAGTCCTATGCTTATTTTGTTGTTGCAGGTACTATTATAAAACTGGAATTTTGGAACGAGTGGACCGGAGACTAGTGTACAAGTTTGGAAAGAATGCACATGGATGGCAAAACAGCAAGTTATGAAATATGGTGTGCTTCAGAATGAATGTCAAATAGATCAACACAAATTCTTCAGTCCCAAAGGAGAGAAGTTTATGGCAGAGCATCCTTTGATTGAGATCCTCAAATAATTAACAGGCTAAAGGAACATTAATAGACTTTGGGGACTGGATCAGTCAACATTCTCTATTTTGGGATTCTTCATTTTTCAACTGGTTGCATCACCTATGTAGCACTTACACAGATAACATCTATAGAATGCTCCAGTAGCCTGATATGTAGTATTGACTTCCGATCGAGAAGAATGGCTATTTATTTATTTATTTATTTATTTATTTATTTATTTATTTATTTATTTATTTATTTATTTATTTCTGGGACTTATATACCGCCCATCTTCCTGGTGGGGAACTCCAGGCGGTTTACAACAATTAAAAAAACAGCAAAGTGCATATACTAATAGAGTTAACAGATAAAACAGCAATTGCAGGAAATGGTGATGGCGGGAGAGAAAAAAAAATCAACCAAATGCCTCCCGGAACAGCAAAGTTTTCAGAGCCTTCCGGAAGGCAGGCAGGGACTCTGCTAGGCGCACTTCTGCTGGTAGGTGGTTCCACAGCATTGGGCCAGCCACAGAGAAGGCTCAGGAATGGGTGGAAGTCCTCCGAGCCTCCCTGGGCGTGGCCACGCGCAGCATGTGCACCCGTGACGACCTAGTTGGATGGGCCGAAGTTGACCGCTGGTCGATCCGCTCTGTCAGGTAGCCAGGTCCTAGGCCATGGAGGGTTTTGTAAACCAAAACCATGACCTTGAATCTGATTCGGGCTGCAACGGGTAGCCAATGCAGGCGGGCCAGAACTGGGGTGATGTGGTCGAATCGACGCACACCCACCACCAGTCTGGCCGCCGCATTTTGGACCTGCTGCAGACGCCAAATGAGAGTCAAGGGCAACCCCATGTAGAGCGCGTTGCAATAGTCCAGTCTCGAGATCATCAACGCCTGGACCACTGTTCTAAGGGAGTCCCCATCCAGGTACGGACGAATCTGGGCAATTCGACGAAGGTGGAAAAAGGCAGCCCTGCACACGGCAGACACCTGGGCCTCCATGGTGAGCGCTGGGTCCAGGACTACTCCCAGATTCCGGACTAAGTCCGATGGCCTGAGGGAAATGCCCTCCAAGGTGGGAAACGGGCCACCGTAGCTGGATGGGGTAGCCCCGAAGAACATAACCTCGGTCTTATCGGGGTTGAGCCTGAGCCTGTTAATCCTGGTCCATTCCATAACTGCGCCCAAGCACCGGTCGAGGGTCCGGACAGCCTCATCTGCAGTGGTGGAAAAGGAGACATAGAGCTGCATGTCATCAGCATACTGATGACAGCAGACTCCATGTCCCCTAGTGACCTCTGCCAGTGGCCTGATGTAAATGTTGAACAGCATGGGAGAGAGAGACGACCCCTGTGGAACCCCACAAGGGAGTATCCAAGGGGCCAACAACTTGCCCCCATGCTGAACCTGCTGGGGACGGTCCCTGAGGAAGGACCGGAACCAACTGTGAACAGTGCCTCCAATCCCAGCCTCGGAGAGCCGATCCAGCAGGATACCGTGGTCGACGGTATCAAAGGCCGCTGACAGGTCCAGGAGGACCAACAAGGAGGAACACCCCCTGTCGGCCCCCCGGAGAAGGTCATCTTGCAGAGCGACCAAGACTGTCTCGGTCCCCCGACCGGGCCTGAACCCAGACTGGAATGGACCCAGGATATGCTCACCCTCCAGATGTATTTGAAGCCGGATCGCGGCCACCCTCTCGATCACCTTGCCCATGAGGGAACATTAGCAATCAGGCAATAGTTGGGTAAATCGCCCAATGCTAGATTGGGCTTCTTCAGGATGGGCTTTAACACAGTCTCCTTAAGTCGAGAGGGAAAGATCCCTTCCCTAAAGGAGGCTGTGGTGATGATGGATGCCCATTCTGATATGCTCCCTCCAACGGTTTTCATAAACCAGGATGGGCAAGGGTCGAAGGGGGTGGACGTGGGCTGGCAGTGGGCAATAGCCCTGGAGGTCTCAAGTGAGGTGACAGGCCCAAACTCAACCATGCGAGGAGACCGAGGGGGCGCAGCCGTCGGGGGTGCCGAGAGTGGGCTAGAGCAACAGGGTTCAAAATCGGTACGGATGGCCTCAATTTTTGATCGAAAAAAGGGTGCAAATTGCTCACTACAGAAATCAGTAGGAGGAGGCCTAGACAGTCCAGGATTAGTGAGGTCTCAAACCACACGGAATAACTCCGCTTGACGGCTCGAGGCCTCACTAATTCTCAGGGTGTAATAAGATCTTCTGGCCACCCTGATCACATGAACATAGCGCCTGGACTGTGCAATGACTGCAGCCTTCTTAGTCGCCGACCGGTTCTTCCTCCAGCTGCGTTCCAGCCTCTTCCATTCATGCTTCATCGCTCGAAGCTCCTCCGTGAACCATGGTGAGGAACAAGCTCGGCAGCGGATGAGGCGCCTAGGGGTGATCTGGTTGACAGCCTGGGATGTTTCATCAAACCATTGGTCTACCATGGAGTCAACCAGATCGTCAGCCAGTCCGCCAGGGGGCCCTCCAAAGACTTCACGAAACCGATCAGGGTTAAGGAGTCTTCGGGGGCGGGCCCAAACAGTTGGCCGGGGGTCCCCACGGGGTGGGGCGGCGATTGAAACAGAGAAGGACAGTAGGTGATGGTCTGACCATGACACGGGGGTGGGAACAATGTCCCACACCCTCAGACAGGAATCCTCTGACGTGGAGGAAAATACCAGATCCAGGGTGTGTCCAGCTCTGTGGGTTGGGCATAAAACATGCTGGGACAGATTCATGGAGGACATGGACTCCATGAAATCCAGAGCAGCACCAGATAGGTCATCGCCAGCATGCACGTTGAGATCACCCACTACCAGGAGGCGGGGTGTTCTCAACAGAGCTGTGGCGATGAACTCTGTGAGCTCTGGTAGGGATTGTGCTGGGTTGCGGGGAGCACGGTAACCGAGCACAATGCCAAACCATTCCCGCTGCCCAACCAACAGATGGACACATTCCAAACCTGGAATCACCAACGACAAGGCCCTACTGATTTGAATAGTATCTCTGTAAACAATGGCCACCCCACCCCCCTTACGGCCCTCCGATCTTCCCACCCCCAGTACCAGAAAACCAGGGGGGCACAGCTGGGCGAGGGACGCCCACCCCCTGCACCCACCCAGGTTTCGATAATATATGCCATGTCGGCCCTCCCATCGGTGATGGTGTCACGAATGATGGGTATCTTATTATGGACCGACCTGGCATTCAACAGGAGGCAGGTAAGATCGGAGGCGCTGGTGGAGTGGCTCCGAGGCTCGTGACAGTGAGCTGAGGGGTCAGAACGGGGGACAGGCGCGAGATGCCTGGCCCGAGTTCTTCTTTACCAACTAACCCCCCAGCCCCTAGCGTACCGACCACGGCCCGACACAACCGGTATAATGGTCCCTGCCTGCATGATGAAAAAAAAAGGAAAGAAAATGTAGAGCTAAACAATAATCGGATTCAAAATACAATCAAATATACAATGGCATAACACAATACACTAACAAATAAAAATATAAAATAACCAACAATGAGAACTTAAAGTAGAGGTAACAGTATTGGGCTCACGTAGGCTGGTGATGGAAACATAGGGGGAGGGGGGGAGGGGGGAGAACCAGCCGACAGCAGTGGCTGCCAGCGGAGGCGGACCCGCAGCCTACGAAGGCTGTCGGTGCCTCCCAGTCAGGCAAAGATGGCGGCCCGGACCCCTCTCTGTTGGAAGAAGCGCGCCAAGGCAGATGTAAGCTAGTACCAGAATGTTGGTAGGTTTAGTAAACTCGGTAAGAGCAGATAGAGCCAAAACAAAGGTGGTTTCCCCCCCCACCAGTCAGAGTCACCGAAGATGCCTGCTAGCTAGATGATAATGGTTGATAATGGTCGACAACAGCAACAAGTGCGGCCTCCAAGGTAAAGGTCCGCTTGATGGTAATGGATCGGGAGAGGGGCCACATAAAGATGATAGTTCAAGATCCTGTCTCCAGATCGAGGAGAAGGCTATGACCGTCGGAGTCCGCAGATGGCTACAGCGGGAGAGGAGACAACAACCGACGGACAGCGCCAGGATCAATGGCGGTGGCAAGGCCCAAATTGCATGTCAGAGGGAAGCTGCAGCAGCGGCAAGTCCTAGGGCTAGTCCCCGGGGGAGGGATCACAGTGACCGGTGAGGGAGCCACGATGGAGGCAATAGCAGTGTCCAGCGAGATAGCCGCAATTGACAGTAGCGGTGGTGGCAACAGCTCGGGGCCGGGGGATCAGCGCGCAGACAGCCGCAAAGTCACCCATGGCGGCGGCGGCGGTCCACAGCGGTCCAGCCAAGCTGCGGCCGAAGAACAAGCCGTCAGGAACCGGGGCGACAAGCAGCTGGAGTGAAGCCAGATGGTGACAGCAGCAGGGATGGTCGGGGCCAAGGGGTCTGCACGCGGCAGCCACAAAGTCACTCATGGCGGCAGCGGCGGTCCACAGCAGTCCATAGCGCCATTGCGCAGCAGCAACGCCCACCGCTGGATCGAACAGGCAGCAGGGATGCAGCATGGCGGCGGTGGCAGCAGTCCGCGGCGGTCGAATAGGTCGCAGCCAGGCCGCGGACGAACAACGAGCTGTCAGGGAACCGGGGAGAGACGGGTCCCAGGGCAGCCAGAGTGGCGGCAGGCAAGCAGCGGCAAGGGCCATCCGAGCGGCAAGTGCGAGGGGCTCCCGGCCTCAGGGACACAGCTTCAGCAGCCATCCACCACCGCACCAGCCATTCGTCTCTCCAACAGCGGCTCCAGGGGAAGCCATCCGAGCAAGCAGGTCGGAGGTGGAGAAACAAATTAAAAGAATCCGAAACTTAGAACAGGCAGCAGAACCCCAAAACAAATTAAAAGAAACTAAATAAAAAAATAAATAAAAACTAAAACACGCCGAAGCAGCCGACCTGCACGGCTGCTGCTGCCGCCCGCCATCTGGCTATTAAATGCCGTAGCATTCTGCTGCCGCCACTTGGAATTATTTGGGTTTTGTAATGCATATTCTTGATTGCCAGTTCATCTTTAAAGAACATATGTCTCAAGATTACCTGCCACTTGGAATTTCCCTCCATTTGGGTTTTGTAATGCATATTCTTGATTGCCAGAAGTATGCATATGGAGTGTGAAGATCACACTTAAAACCCCAGTGCATACATAGCAGAAATACTCTAACAACCACGGAGAGACTGAGACTTTGCCTCTGCTCCTTCCACTTTTAATTCTTGGACCTGCAGACCCAGAGGGGGACATCTCAGTTCCCCCTCAAGTGCTCCAGAACCTTTAAAGCAGTTATGTTTAGTAAGAAGCACTATCTTTTCAAATCAGGAAGAAAAAAGTGAATTAAATTCCCCCATTTAGTGGTTTAGGCATCTGGCAGCAAAACCAGAGATTAAGAATTTGATTCTGCACTGTGCCACCTGGGAGGCAGAACCAGCCTGTGAAGGCTTGGGCAAACTGCACTGTCCTAGGGTGCCCCCGGAATAAATGGAATGGTAAAGCACTACTTCACCTCTTCTACCTAGAAAACCCTGGAAAGTGTCACCATAAGTCAGAATTGACTTGAAGGCACATTATTATTATTATTATTATTATTATTATTATTATTATTATTATTATTATTATTATTATTATTATTATTATTATTATTATTATTATTTTATTATTATTATTTAAGCCACAGTTCAAACACCATGAAGGGGTCATATAACTTGACTCTTATGGGCAAGAGTTCAACTACTCATTTTGGAGTTGAACTCAACACGGATTATTTCTGATTAGTTATACTGTATAGAAGATGCCTAGATGCCCTCAGCACCTCTGATCTTGCCTAATTTCGGAAGCTAAGCAGGGTCAGCCCTGGTTAGTACTTGGATGGGAGACACCTCCCCAGGGAATACCAGGTGCTGTAGGCGTCTGAAGTAGGAACTGGCAAGTCACTCCAGTATTCCTGCCAAGAAAACTCCATGGACATGGGGTCACAGAGAATCGGTCATGATTGCAACGACACAACACACACATACTGTATAGAAATGGCATTGTAAGTTTATCAAAATGTATTATCCACAGCCAAAGTTCTCCTGCATAGTTACTCTGGTATAACACTGATGGTGTAAATGTTGGGGGGGTGGGGTCAATAGCTTCAAGTTAAGAAGCCAACATTTGTTGCATGACTCAGTGGACAACAGATGTCTTTGGGGATTTCTTAGCACAAAACAAGTCACTTCCCAAAGTTGAGTCCTTAGTGTTATGCTAGTGTAACTGCACAAGAAGATTTTGGCTTACATTTTGTTTTTATCCATGGTGCTCACCTCACTATATGCACTTTAGTGTGTGTCCTTATTACTTGTTCATCAGATTATTGCTGCTTAGATATATTGAAACAAATGATATCTGATTTCATGATGTCAAGATGGTTGATGGCATGAAGTACACCAAGCAGAACGTTGACGGGCAAAATCCTGTTTATAGCCTAAAATCATGTTTGTGCAAATGTCTGACATAAAGCTACATCTGTGTGACCAGGTGAATGTGTTTTGCCTGGTAATAAGGAATTATGCAGTCAATCAACTGCACAATTCCAGCAGCAAGGAGTTGCACAGTTCAAATCCATTGTGAGAATCTCAAGCAAAAACAATTGCACTGTGTATCAGTGGGAATGCTTCCCAAATAGCACTTCTTTCCTGGCTCTATGTTAGCTACCACAGCTGCAATATTTGGGTAATAACCAAACAATTGCACAACAGGATTTTGGCCAATATTTTGAGTGAATTAAATTTTAGAAAATTATATGAGTTTATTTAACACATACAGACAAATTGATGGTACGTCTGCAAGCACATACTGTATTTTGCATTTCACATACCTTTGTCAAAATAAAATATTTTGATTAACTGTAGAAGTTGTGAAAAATTATTGTTTATAGGAAACATGGTTTGGTGGTCTAGTACAGTAAGGCATCAAGCATAAGTACAGCTCCTAGAGGGTTAAATCTGACTGAAATACAAGCTGTCCTCATTTCTGAGGAAATTCATATTTATCTAAACATCTACCAGTGTCACTCTGACTTTGGAGTTTGAAATGGAAGATGGTGTCCGGAGTCAAGCTCCTTTAGTGAGCTCCTCCGCTGCTTAAGTTTTTAACTGTTTTTTAACTGTTTTAACTGTTTTTAACTGTTTTTACTTCAATCAATATGCTCCTACTGAAGTCCTGCTTATCCTGAACTTTTCACTTTTGAATTTTACTCTTTAATGAGTGGGTGTAAGTAATACACTCGTAAATAATACGACCTTGTCGAGCTCTTTCGCTGAGGAAGCCATGACCATACAGGGAAACGCCGGCTGGACTACATTGAGGAATGCGCTCCGACAACTTTCTTTTAATAATCATCTCCAACTCCCAACAAGGCTCTGTTATCGCCCCTCAGATGTTTAGGAGGCTTACTTGGGAGTATTTTGTAATCATCTAGGAGTATCCTGGAGGAGGTTCCCTCATGATTAAGACTCTGTGACTTTAACAGTGAATTAGGGTCAATGGGCCATGGCAAGCGTTCAAGAGCTACTGATGAGGGCAGCTCCCCCCCCCCAAGATCCGAACAACCCAAGATAGATTCCTCTTCCCCAACTGATCATAACATGAAGGAGGGAGTGAGGAATGCAGTGGAAAAACAAAACAGTTTTCATCTGCTTGACGCTTTGATGACTGGAACTCATGAGAGGAAACATCTCCCGGGGGCCCTTTCGGAGGGAGAAAGCGAGGTGGAGAAAGAACTGGGGGGATATCAGGAAGTTCCCCTTTCAGACGCTTTGACACTGCCTCCGTTCTCTTCTAAACAAGATTCTTTTTAAAAAATGCACAACAATATGGAGCAGTGTCTGACCAAATACATTTAATAATCAGGACCTTGTGCTGCATTTTCAAGAACATAAAAGAAATGTCATCGTATTTGGATAAGCTTTCGCAAGTCCTCTCAGCCCGTCTCCCTGCTTTGACTGACCTGCCTGTTCTGCACCAAAACCCCACCCAATCTATAGAGGATTTAAAGCGACATCAAATCCAGGAACCCTGCTCCAGCAGCTCAGAAAGAGCTAGCAGTAAGCAACCTGAAACACAAAGGTCCTCACAATCCTTGATCCTCCAACCCAATAAAATATGTTTGACTGTTTGCTACCAAGGGGCCAAAAAGCTTAAATGTAATAACCTGAAGATGGCCAAAGGGTATCTACATGATCTGTTACAAATCCCACTTTCTCAGGTTGACCTTATATCCGTGGATTCTTTAAATGATGCGGCTTGGCCAAAGAAATTCCTGCTCTCATTTGAGTCACCTAGACTCCCCAGTCTTGTGATCAGACGGAAAGACTCAATGGCACTCTGGGACGTCTTTCCTACAAGAGTCTTCAGGGACAGCAATGTCAAACCTCTTTTAGTTAAAACTTCAGTTAATAAGGACAATTCGCTGACTGAGGGCCTTTTTACACGACCCCTAAGATCCGCTGGCCACTTAAATTCGGACCAGAGATCTTAGGGGTTCCTCGCTCTTCCTCTGTCCCCACCCCCCTCCGCACTTCCTGGTTGCTGGCTGCCTGAGGGAGGGAGAAAAAAGAAAGAAAAGAATGCCAGTTTACCTCCGTTTTGTTCCCGGCAGCATTCAGATCTCTTAAAGGGGCGGGGCGCAAAAAAAGAACAAACAGAAGCCAGGAGAGCCCCGCACTCACTATCCTTACACCGGATCAAATATTTGTCACATCCAAAAAGCAGGTACAAGAAAACTGCTGTTTGGTCGTGCTAAAGTGGGCGGGGTCGCACTTAATTGTCTGCAAAATCCGGGGCTGGTGGGTAAACATTTTTAAGGTCCGGACCTTGCAGCCATTTGCGGCGGAGCTTAGGGGTCGTGTATAAACGCCCTGTGTCTGCTCCTAATATAAAGCCAACATCGCTCAATTGGGAACCTTTCCTGATCCCCACGACCTTAAGATTCCTTTCCCCGGAGACTGTGGGAAATGATCCAACAGTAAATGGATGGGACAGTGCCGAAGAGAAGAATCTTATCATCTCTTATGGTAAACTCCCTCCCGAGGAACAACAGGCCATTCTTGAAAGACTTGATCTCCTGAAACAGAGACTTCTATGCCAAAAGGATCCCTTCACCCAGCGGAGCCAAGAGCCCAGATGCTCCACCTCCCATGAAGCCTTTTCACCAAAGGCAATGACAGCCCCTCAGTTGGTTATTCCTCCACCCTCCCAGGGGCAAAATCAGTCACTGCTTATAGACCTGCAATCTCACCCCAGTTCGGGGAAGAGAGACAAATCTCCCACAAAGTTGCCGGAGGTGGAGTCGTTCTCCTCCATGCCGGATTTGGAGTCTACTTTGCTGGACGATCGAATGGGAGTGAAGATGCAGCCTTCCCCCTTACGTCCTTCCTCCTCACCAATTTTGCGTGCTTCCTTTTTTCCTTCGGCTCCTGTCGAACTAACATCCAATGCAAGTCCCATCATGATCAATGATCAGGCAGGTCACACAAGCCAAGCCATCTCTAAGATATCACTGACCCTCCCTCAGGATCGACTAGTGGAAGCACCTACTTCCTGCAGACCAAACCCACTGATGCAGCACCCTGGCATACCTGTTACAACCCCTACCTTTATCTGCTCTACACAGACTCCATCTTGTCAAAGCAAAATAACGGACTTTTTTGTTGGCTCCTCCTTAATTCCTAAGGTTACTCATTTTAACTCTAAATGACTACCAGCTGGACAGATTAGAGAACCATCACGGTCAATTCTTAGCTGGAATATTGCGGGTTGGAGAGGGAAAAAACTAGATCCAGAGTTTCAGAAATATATAAACTCATTTAACATTATTTTATTGCAAGAAACGTGGGAGGAAGAGGTTTTCAATATAAATGGCTTCAAGCTTTTAACTCTCCCAGCCTCTCCCTCTCTGGCTGGTGGCCGCCCTAAAGGTGGTCTCCTGATCGGGATTTCCCTTAAGTTACATCTTAAACTTACCCTTGTGAGGGTCTCACCCCCTTTTGCATTATCTGGTTTGATCTAGGGTGGGAAGACCTCATTACTTAATACTAATGTTTCTCTTCCCCCAGGAGGTTCTTCCACCAAGCTTGGGAAAAGATGGGAAATGCTCGAAGACCATCTGTTGTCATGCCACACTAAATGTCCCAATTCTTCCTATATAATTGGTGGTGACTTCAATGCCTGTATAGCTGCAAACTGGGAAGTGTTAATTAAGTCCAAATGATGGGCACCTATATGTTTGGATAATTTTGATGCAGAACGTGCTAAAATGAGAATCTCTAAGGACATTAGAGCAAACAAGGCAGGAGCGACCTTTTATCAAATGGTTATTCGTTTAAATTTAGTTCTCTTGAATGGTTCCTACCCGCCTGATATACCAGGCGAGTTCATGCACCTTGATTCAAGATCTAATTGTGTCATCGATTATGTGTTGATCTCCGCCGATTTGTCCACTAAAGTATCCTCCTTTAAAGTCGAAAATAGGCAGTTTAGTGACCATCTCCCCTTGGTGAGCCGATTGTCTTTGAACTGGTCCGGGGAGAGCCTTATCCACCCAATCCCTCTGGAAACTGCCTCAGCGACCAAAATAAAAGGGATTAAATGGTCAAAGGCCTTGGCCCATAAATACCAGGAATTTTTTCATAATGAAATCGTCCCCATTCACCTCTTGAGGTCCCTGATTATCAGAACCCTGTGATGCTGTTGGAACATTTTAATCACCTTACAACAAACCTCACCGCCTTTTTTACATCACCTGCCCAAAAAGTTAGGGGATGCAGAATAACATGGGTGCTCCCTGGTTTAATCTTCCATGCAAACAAGCAAGACTTCTCTTGCATTCTATTTATAGAAATTACAAAACCTCTGGCACTCTGGCTCTTCCGCCTACTTACATACAGGCCAAAAGAGTTTATAAACAGACCCTAATGCAGGCCAAACGTGAATGGCAGCAAAAACGATGGCAGACTCTGATTGCTGCTTCTAAACCCAATAGATCTCAGGAATTTTGGGCCCTCATTAATAGAAGAACGAGGAAATACCCACTGGTGACTATTTCTGCGCCAATATGGGAACAATTCCTGAAGAAATATTTCGCCCTAGCTGAGATGCCCACTTCATCTGTTGAGCTTCAGCCTGACCACTACCCAGGATTAATAAGAAAGCTAATATCACAGCTCAGAGTGGGCAAAGCGCCCGGCCCTGATCTTATTCCGGCAGAGGCTATTAAATTGTATCCAAAGTGGTGGGCCGAAATTTTGGCTAAAACCTTTGACGCAATTAACATCACAGGATTTATCCCCAGGATATGGAAGGATGTGGTGATTGTACCCATTCACAAAAAGGGCTCCCTGACTGATCCAGCGAACTACCGAAACATCAGTTTGCTCTCGGTTATAGGAAAAATTTATGCATGATTTCTGTTGTCCAAGCTATCCCAATTCAGCTCAAATCTGATCGGCCATGAACAAGCAGGATTCAGATAATTACACAACTATTGATCATACTGTAATCCTCTACCATCTTGCCAGGAAATATTCTGCCCCCACTCATGGAAGATTATGTGCTGCCTTTATAGATCTAAAGGCAGCCTTCGATAGTATCCCCAGAAACATCTTATGGGAGAAACTAGTGAGGTGGGGGACATCAGCCAGGGTAAGACTTACCCCAGCCGGTGATCTCACAAATGAGGTACTGATAAATAGAGGAGTTCATCAAGGTTGCATTCTAGCCCTGCTCCTTTTTAACCTGTTTATCAGTGATATGAGGTCTTTCCTAATTGAGTCACATGTAATTAGTCATCCCCCTCGATTAGTGGATTATCGCTGCCTGCTCCTTTTATATGCGGATGATGCAGTGATCCTTTCGTACTCAAGAGTTGGATTGATTAGGGCCCTAAAGGTCTTTGCAGCATACTGCCAGCTCAATCGCCTGACAATTAATTATGGGAAAACTAAAGTACTGGTCTTCTCTAGATCTCGGAAAATTTATAAGTGGAAACTTGATGGAGTCCCAATAGAACAAGTCTCCAAGTTTAAATATTTGGGAGTCTTTTTCCCCTATGACCTGAGTTGGACACCCCAAATTCAATATTTACAGAATAAGGGGGAAGTACTCCTCTATGCATTGCTCCAGTTTTTCTCTGGCTCTGAAGGTGTATAAAGTAAAAGTAGTATCTACCCTTAGCTATGCTGCCCCACTTTGGGCCACAATGTCAAATCTAACACCTCTCAAGACACTTCAAAATCAGTTCCTTCGCTGTCTTTTAAAACTTCCCCCTTGCGTGAGTAATGCCTCGAGATGTCTCGAGCTACAAATCCCATCACTAGTGACTACTATCTGGAAACGAGTTTTCAATTACTGGTTGGCTGCATGGCACAGGCTCCCTGATCATTATTTGTTCCAGTGCCTTTGGCGTGATGAATACACAAATCCCTGGTCTAGTAAAATCCATGCTAAACTTTTGAGTATTGGAATCTCTCCATCGGAATCCTTAAAAATAGATCTCGTCATAGCTAAATGACTTATTGGACAAAGAATGAACGACATTGAGCTCCAAATTAACCACTCCTTAGGCAGGGACATTTGTTCCCTCCGATATTTCGGCATAGTCCCATCATGCCGTATTCCATCATATTTGTCGTCCCTCTTTTCTATATCCCATCATCTCACGTTTACTAGTGCGAGGTTTAATGTTTTTCCCTCAAATGTGCAGAGACATTGGTTTTCCAAGGGTTCAGTGTCCCCCTTGTGTGAGTGTGACAAGAAGTTGGTAGAATCCCTTCCGCATATAATATTTTACTGTCCTTTCCATAGTACAGCTAGGGAAAAATTCTTAAGTTTTATTATACAGAAATTAGCTGATAAGCCCGTGCAGCACCACATGGCCTTATTATTACAAGACATTGATTCCCACACAACTTTGCAAGTGGCAAGATTTCTCAATACAGTTTTTTTAAACAAAAAACGGACAGGACAGCTATAAAAGGGAGTAAGATTACTCACTCTGGGCAACCTACTCATTGTTCCTAATATCCTGATGCATGTACAATGAGCTCTGATGTATTAACACTGTTCACCCTTATATTATGCCTTATGCATTTTATGCGTCTCTTTTAACAATTTATGGGCTTATAGCTGCAATAAACTTGACTTGACTCTGACTTTTGGATTTAATTCACCCATTCACTCTCCTATTGACTTGGGGGAAGGGATTCTTATACTTTATTTACTCTCCCCAGCTGAATATCTGTGAGTATACACTACCAACAGACCACCAGTTTGACTCTGGATCAAATGATCTATTGCCAGATTGCACTAACTAACTAACTAACTAACTAACTAACTAAATAAATAAATAAATAAATAAATAAATAAATAAATAAATAAATAAAAATACTTCCCTCTGAGCCTTGCATCTGTAGTAACTGTGAAGGTCTATGCTCAATAGCATGGTTATTTTAGAAACTAATGTATTTGTACAAAAGGTAATAGCAGTGATTAGAGTTTTGGGGTTCAAGCAATTGTAGTATTTTACCTCAAATGATACCTGAAGAGTTTAACTGGAATTTGCTAGCTCCAATAATTTTGGTGATCCCTCTGAAATGTTGGGTGGAAAGCTTTGTTTCCCCACTCTGTAAGCTGTCTCTAATTAGCTCTTCGTTAAAATAATGGGGGAGGGGCGACTCTGTAATTTTTGATAAGTCTCTCCTGTCCTGCCAACCATAGACCTCTGTCTCTGTATTTGTAACACCTGGCAGCAAACCAATATCACATGGCGAACTGATAACCTAATCGGGATTCAAGCACATAGCTGTCCCTGGACTTTGTTTTTATCTCTCTGGAAATCTGTTTTCTTCAGCTGCTAAAAGGAATTCAGTTTGTACTTTAATTTTTGTGGCTATTGGCTGGTTGAATAAAGTTTCTCTCACAGCAGAGAGCTTTAATTTAAAATCTTTTGTTTGCCTCATATTATAGGGCTAGTGAAGAAAAGAACTGATGCTGTGGATCAGCAATAATCAAAACACAGTAAAATAATAATAATCCCTTTTTTCATTTCCTCTGTCAAGGAGCAAAAGGAGTGATAAATTTACCAACATCCTGAGGTGGCTTGCTTCTGAAGCCATTTCATATTAGCAGGAGAGACTTCCATAGGAACCACTGGCCTAAATGAGATAGCTCTAATCAAGTCTGGCCATTTCAGCTCTAGCTTGCTGCCTGCTGCTAGAGTAGCTGCACCCTAGAAAGGCTTACCTGTATATATTTTCTTATCAGAGTTTGGAATCAGATCGTCATGTGTCCAGCAATGCAGAGGAGAGTCCTTTATTTAAAAGGCGCCCAGTAAACCCTTCTCTGTTTTGCTTTTTACTATGTTCCACATGTGTTGGCATCTGCTGGGAGGGGGGGGGACCAATTCCCCACGAATCCTGGGGTCCTCCTGTAGTTGTGAAAGACACACTCCACATTAATGCATAGTACAGAATGGATGTGCTATTTTCTTCTGCAGGTTTCTTCACCGTGTGAATTCTTGTCCAAAGTTTATCTGGAGTTTTCAGCCAACTGCAGTTTGTAAAGAATGGGTACAATTGCAAGGTGAGGGGTTTCATAATTAATACCATCCAGTGCTAAGGAAGCAGGCTAGATAGCTGAGTGATTAAGACATCTGGCTGCAGGGCCAGAATTTGTGAGTTCAATTCCCTAGTGCAGTGTTTTTCAACCTTTTTTGGGCAAAGGCACACTTGTTTCATGAAAAAAATCACGAGGCACACCACCATTAGAAAATGTTAAAAATTTAACTCTGTGCCTATCACACATTCTGGCAACAACAACAAATCCATCCTCCAGCCCAGGCCCTCCCAAGGCATCCCTATCAAAATGTCCGCCTGCCCTTTCCCCCTCCCTCCTCCTGGCACTTTTTTTCAGAGGAACTTGCAAACCCAGGAAGGTAGAACCCCCAACCCACATCTTTTACCTTTGTGATCTCCCCGTCTCTCCCCCTGGGTCCTAGGTGAACTGCAAAATCCCACCCTTAAAAGGCAGCAACCAGAGGCGGGGAGGGAGGGAGGGGGTTCGGTGAGTGAGGAGGGTAGCAGACTGCTTCTGAGTATTTCTCTCCTTCCCTGCCCACGGCCAGCCTTTCCCTCGCGCGCGCATAAGAAAACCATGAAAACTAGGGTCACCTGTACCCGCCTTCCTCCGACTCGCCGGCGCTGCACCGCTGCCTTGGTCGTCAAAATTGACTGTTGGTGTAGGGAGAATTTTCCCACGGCACACCAGGCAACATCTCGCCAGCATATAAACTGCACTGCCCTAGTGTGCCTTCTGCAAGTAGAACCTACCTTTGTGATCTCAGGTGAACTGCAAAATCCCAGGCAGCAACCAGAAGAAGAAGTAGCAGACTGCTTCTGAGTACTCTAGAAAACCATGAAAAGGGTCAACAATATAGCAGCAGCAACAACAACAACAACAACAACAACAACACAGTCCTTTGACTTTTGACAGATTCCTGATTTTTCTTATCTTTTCTGAAGTCAATAACACATCTACAATAGTTTTGGCTGAAAGCTCCCAAAACAAAGATCTGCAGCAAATCATTCTTTGTGCATTCAAAAAAGTGTGCAAATCTCCCACCCACCCCAACAAAGCAATGATAGCTGCATAGAAAGAACTTTGCCATAGCCATGCAGGGAGGGCATGCTGCAGACCCTGTCAACAAGAGAAATTCATGTCACGGGGTCTAGGAGACGAGCCTTCTCTGCAGTGGCCCCAGTCCCTTGGAACGGCATGCCCCCAGAGGTGAGGCAGGCCAAAGAAAAGCAAAAGCAACATGTTCTGCTTATATACTGCCCCATAGCGCTTCAAGCACTCTCTGGGTGGTTTACAGCTTAATTATGCAGGCTACACATTGCTCCTCCTCCCAGCAAGCTGGATGCTCATTTTACCGACCTCAGAAGGATGGAAGGCTGAGTCAACCATGAGCCAGCTAGCTGGGATTGAACCCCAGGTCGTGAGCACAGTTTTAGCTGCAGTGCAAGCATTTAACCACTGTGCCATGAGGCTCCTCCTTCTGGAAGAAGCTGAAGACGTGGTTCTGCCAGCTTGCCTGGGGTGGAACATGGAGTCATCATTCATGGAGATGAGAGGTGAAACAGAAAACTGATGGTTCGGTTCATTCTGTTTTTTTTTTGGGGGGGGGCTCATTTCATTTCGTATGATTTTTAAAACAAAAATTCATATGAACCAAATCAAAACGAACTGGTTTGGCTTACCTGGACCACCACCAACGCCGCCGGGGGGCCGCCACCAACTCGATGACGCTGGGAGACCACGGATGACGCCAATGACACTGATGCCACCGGGGGAGAGCCGCCACTGCCACCATTGCTAGGGGACTGCTGCCGCTGCCGCTGCCGCCAACGGAAGCAAGCTGAGAGGGTTTGCCTCCCCGCACCCTGTGTTTTTTTTTAATTTTTAATTTTTTAAAAAACTTCTGGCTGGCTCACAGGCCAGACCTTTTTAAAATTTATTATTATTATTTTAAAGTACCAGCCGGGGCCAGGGCTATTTTTTAATTATTTTTTAAAATTATTTTTTAAAAATTTCAAGCACTGACCATGTGGCCCCCGGGCTGGGTCACCACTTTTTAATTTTTAAATTTTTTTTAATTTTTAATTTTTAAAGTCACCAATGCCAGAGCTGTTTTTTCCCCCACAGCTGAGTGGTGCTTGCTTCCCTGCGCCAAAGAGAAGGTTGGGACTCGGTGAGACATTCAAGGTAGGTGTCCTCCAGAATGAAAAATGAAATGAATGAATAAAATTTCCATTTTGTTTTGTTTTGTTTTTCTATGATGGGTTGGTTCATTATACATTTTGCTAGCTAACGAAACAAATAATGAATAATGAAACAAATTAAAAAATTGTTTCATGTCCATCTCTAGTGGAGATGGCTAATGTCATAGACTCCATCTCATTTAAAGCCCCACCACTTACACAATACTTATTCATATATATATTGTCTGTTTTAGATGTTTTTAGATTTTTAAAATATTTATTATTTTATTGTGTTTTACATTATGAATCCCCCATAGTCTCCTCCGGAGAGATGGGTGGTGACAAATCCAAATAAATAAATAAATAAATAAATAAAGGTTGAGAATTTTTAGAGCTCACACTCATTTGGGCAAGTTCATATATTATCCAGTTTTGGAGGGGATTGCAGTACACAACAGCTGGTAGGACTACAGTCCATCAGGAGGACAATTCAAAATGTGGACACAGCCCACCTAGTAGTCATTACATTACCCTTTGTGAGTTTGTGCTTACATACAACAATTTCACCTTTGACAACAACACCTATAACCAATTAATAGAATTCTCATGAATATTCATATAGTAGCATGTTACAATACATCTGTGACTGACCTGGAACACTGCTTTCTTAATTTTTGTACCCACAAACCACTAGTGTACTTGAGGTACATCAATGCCACTTTTATTATCTGGACCCACAAAAATAAGATCCTGGATTAAATTATTTCAGTAACTTCAGTAACTTCAGTTGAACATTAATCTCAGCCTGAACCAATCTACACAACAGGTGCACTATTGTGTAGACTGATGTAGCCTGAAGTTGATGTTAGTGTCAAAACCTACTGGATGATATACATGCTTAAATGTCTCCAACTTTCATCCTGAGCACACTACAAAAACCTATTGTCTGCCGACAAAACTTTAGATACAATAACATGTATTTTGAACCCACAAAATAGTGATTCCAAACTCAAGGATCTACCCACGGTACAGTATTTCCATGTTTATGACTATCTTTTTGTCGAAAATTGTTAGACAAAAAAATGATACATGGAAGTAAGTTCATAAGAGAAATGCACAATTGTAAAACTGTTATTTTGGGTTGGAAAAAATGAGGTCTTCTTATTCAGGGGGGCATCTTATAGATGGAAAAA
This sequence comes from Phrynocephalus forsythii, assembly GCA_029282475.1. NCBI lineage: Eukaryota > Metazoa > Chordata > Lepidosauria > Squamata > Agamidae > Phrynocephalus > Phrynocephalus forsythii. Next base: position 125,223,507 of record JAPFRF010000001.1, on the reverse strand, counting down.
TGTGGTATTTATCAGATTACAATGCCCATCCATAATGGTTAAAAAACAAGTTAACTATGCAAGATGAATACCCAGAAACAACTAACTGCAAGACTGACCCAGGAGAGAAAACAAACACATACCACTGTTTGTCATTTTCAGCCCATAACTAAGAACACTGAGACACATAATCCTTCAAACCATTCTTGACAAGTCAGTGAAGATGCTCAGTCATCCAGGTGAGTTTATATGGAAGTTGAGTCATGGCAACTGGACTTCTTATCTTGAGAGATTGAAATGTTTCACTGCTCATCTAAACAGCTTCATCAGTCTAAACCAGTGTTTTTCAACCTTTTTTGGGCAAAGGCACACTTGTTTCATGAAAAAAATCACGAGGCACACCACCATTAGAGTCCTGGTCTCCGTCCGTCTCCTCCTGCATCGGTTCCTTTTGGTGACTCGAGTCACAACGTCTTCTTCTCTCCACTGCTGCGCACACTGTGCTCGGGCGGGAAGGAAGTCGGAAGATGATGTCCTCTGTGATAGGTCCAGGCTGGAGTCTTGACCAATCACAGCTCGGAGATCAGAAAAGTGGAGGGTGTCCCCCTGAGGAGCACCAATTGGCGCCCCTGCTGGCCGAGGGTGGGGTCAAAAACCCCACTCCTTCATACCCAGGACACAGTCCAGCGCCCGCCTAGTGGGCAACAATTCGACATTTTTTTAAAAAAATCTTTCAAATTTTTCAATTTTTCCAACGGCACACCAGGCAACATCTCGCGGCACACTAGTGTGCCGCGGAACACTGGTTGAAAAACACTGGTCTAAACTAATGAAGCTGCTTGGAAGAACAGCAAAACATTTCAGTCTCTCAAGAAAAAGAAGTCTAGTTGCTATGACTCAACTTCCAGAAATTCTTGACAAGAACACTTTACTTGGTGGCAGGCCTATACTTGCTTAAAGACAACACCCCCAATCTCAAGTTATTATCGACACACAATAATGGGGATTAAGTCCTGCCACCAACGCAGATCTAGCTCCACATCTACTCTGACAAAACAATTACAATGTCATTGACAACATCGAGGACATGTTTACTTGTTCCTTTGCTAATGTGATCTATGCCATCCTTCACCAACAGTGCCTTCTACGTAGTGCAAACAGGACAATCTCTAAGGAAAAGAATTCCTGGACATAAATCTCAAATCAGGAATGGCAATTCACAAACTCCAGAACATTACAATCTAACCGGACACTTCTTGGTGTTGAAGTTAATGTTCTGACCGGCAGCGGGGGGGACCTGCAAAGGTTCTGAAAGTCTTGAAAAAGAAGCCGCTGACATCAGGTATAAATGGTTGTTGGCAACCCATTTAAAAGAACTGAACATCAATCAAGGGTTTTTAAGTAATTCACATAGTTTGCCTTGTGTTTCAGTTATGCCATTGTTACTTTATAGTCGTAACTGACATTATTCACAGCCTGACCACCTATTCCTTTCTGACAAACCATGATCACCTTGTACCTGATCTGTATCTCCACTTGGAGACCACACAATTATTTATTTATTTTATTTTATTTTATTTTATTTTATTTTATTTTATTTTTATATTTGTTGACCACCTGACTTTCACTCTGGAACTCTGGGCGGTATACAACAAGTTGCAAATAAAGCACTTGCCCAAACAGACAAAACCTCAAACATACTAGATCAAATAAAAAGATAAAAATGAAACATCCACAACCATACAAGAAGACACTATTAGTATGATAGCCATATAGTCTCACTCTTATTTCTTTAGACTTGATCTACAAAGGCTCACATTAAAATACTGTATAGCAGTTAGTCTTTAAGGTGCCACAACTTAAGGTGTTTCGTTTAGGATGTACGAGAACAGAAACGCTACAGATGTAAACACTGCAGATGTGAGAGCTATGTCAGACAATCATCACAATCAAACACCCTTTGTACTAACTAAGGCTTTTGCAGACCTATAAAATATCCCATTCTGCACAAATATCCCACCCCCCTAGAGGATTAACCCAAAGGATTAACAAGATACATTATTTAAAACTACAATGCACATATGACACTTGTGGTATGTGAGTGATCTAGAACTTTAACCAATGGCTTCAGCTAATGAATTCCCACACCCAGCCTTAAACAGAAAATTGCTTTCTCAGGGGAAAGAGTGCAAAAAGCACCAATAATGTTTGTTAAAGATTGACTCCGTGGTACTGAGATAAAGCTGTTAAAGTCAGTGAAAGTGCTATGATAGTTTGTCTTACCCTACCCAACTCCTGCATGCTGTGACTAAATGACATAGCTGTTTCTTTGTAAACTTCATTATTATTTATTTAACAGAAGTATTTAAAAATCACAATTCTTCTCACTACAACTCCCAAAGCGACGGGCAACAGTATAGAGGAAAATAACTTTTAGAAAACAATTAATTGGCAGTAAAATTTAAAGCCATTTATTTTTAAAACAATTAAAAGTCAAATGGCATCTGGAAAAGATAATAAAGCTTGGGGTGCCAGAAATGTCACAGTGTTGGGACCACTGAGGTTTCCTTTGGCTGGGAATTCCACAACCAACCAGCTGTTACAAAGAAGTCATGGTTCATGTGCTCAGTAGCCAACCCCCTGAGATGCTTGGACATAAAGCAGGACTACCAGTGAAGATCTCAAATTCTCTCATGTGGAATAAAGCAGCCTTTTCGAGACCTGATCCCAGGCTGTTTAGGACTTTGTTGATTAAAACCAGCATTTTAAACTGAGTTCAGAAGCCAATTGGCAATGGATGTAGTCTCTAAAGCATACAACAGACTACAGTTTTGTTCCAGAACACAGGAGCCTAATTGAGCAGTTTAATGTTTACATGTATAAACTGGCACCGTCCACTATTTTGCTACCACCTCCCTCTCCATGGATGTCAAAAAATTATCTTAAGAAGTAAACAGCCTATTGCAATCAACAAGAGATTTTGACCTGTAGTGAAATTAAACAAGCAAGGAAGGACAGTCTTTCCGCATAAGAATGATTACTGTGTGTATTTGACCAGAAATGAGGACAGCAGGTTCACAAGTGATTCACCACCACGTGTCCGGGAGCCATTTGATCCTTATTCAGCAATGCTGCAGCCAGATTGGTGGTTGGTGCTGGTTGATTCGACCACATCACTCCCATTCTGGCCCGTTTGCACTGGTTACCCGTTGCCTCCCGGAAAAGGTTCAAGGTATTGGTTTTGATTTACAAAACCCTCCATAGCTCGGGACCAGAGTATCTGACGGAGCATATCATCCAAAGATCAACATTGGCCCCATGCCCTCCAGACTGCCACCCCCCGGCAGGTGCATAAAACCTCCACCAGGAATTGTGCCTTCTCTATGTCTGGTCCCAGATTGTGGAATCGTCTCCCGAGTGACATTAGGACTGTGGAGTCCCTCCCAGCATTTAATAAGTTACTAAAAACCTGGCTTTATAAGGCTGCGTTCGGCAATCAAGGGTTTTTTTTTTGTGTGTGTGTGTGTAGGGATTGAGTTTTATGTCCGCCCATTTTTCTTTTCGCCATCTTGCTTTAGTATTACTGTATTACACTGATTGTCTGTTAGTTTCACTTTTTAACTTTGTGTTCTGCTGTTGGTTGTTCATTACTTTTAAGTTCATTTTTTTGGAATTGATTATTATATAAATATAAATATAAATATAAATATAAATATAAATAAAATATAAATATACAGTGGACCCTTATATAACAAACAGTTTGTATAACATAAAATCTATACAACATAAAAGATTCCAGAGATGGGGAAATTTGCTTAAAATATTTGCCTATGGGGAGAATCTGTACAACATAAAAATGGGATTACTCCGTTTTCAATGCATTCCTATGGGAATTTGTATAAAGGAAAATTTGCTTAACGTAATTTCATTTGGAACGAATTAATTCCTTTATACAAGGTACCACTGTAAGTAAATAAATAAATAAACTTTCAAAACTAGCCATTTTGACGTATGTGCTTGCCTCTGGTGTTCCCTTGTATTCTCAGTTTCAACTTGAAATAGGTGTACAGTTACAGTATGTACCTTTTCCTGTACTTGCTTTCACATTGCCACTGAACGATTACATTTCTGGTATTTCTTTGCTTTCCTGGTGAATTCCTTTCTGTGACCAGCAGATGGAGCCAGTGAATTGGCAAATGTAACTATGAGGACTTGATTAAAAGCTGGGGTTTAAACAGAACAGTAAATAGGTATATATAAAAGGCAACAATCGCATCATTACTGAATGTGGATATGAGGAGAGGCGTAAGGTCTCAGCCATGAGGGTGCCTTATGCTTCAGTGGAAGCGTGAACCCCTTGTCCCAACTCTTCCTAAAAGATGCTGGCGTTAGTTCCTGTACAGTTAATCATGTGGTGTCCTAAATATGAGGAGTTCAAGATGACAACTCTTAGGTATCCTGTAGGGAAATAACCTACACGGACACAGGGTTGGGTTCAAGTGTCAGGCCGCCATGCTCTTCTCTTCCCCGAGCAGGCTGCAAGGCACACCTTTATTAGCTGTAAGAGGCGGAGTTACAGGTATCGTGTGGTGTCCTAGGTGTCAGCCTGTCATTGGCTTGATGGACTCCTGGGGAGGGCTTTCTGTGACGTGGACATGTCCCCTTGAAAGGGATGGTAATGATTGATACCCAGCAGCTTGCTATCCCATCCCATGAGGTGAGGGTAATCATTAATGGTCTGTTTGTTCCTTGTGGCCAGAATGGAAGGACAAGATAGTCAGTTATCTGCTTCCTGCATCTTAATCTTAGGGACTCTATTTCCCCTCTCCCAGGGCTTTCCCATGTAGGAGAAAGAGTCAATAACGCCCCCCCAGAATGCTATGCAGGAAGCTTACTGGATCATTAATATCTGTGCATATTAATATCTATTATCTCTCAGGGGAGCATCTCTTCAGTATCCTGTGTTTTTAACAACTGCTGAAAAGCTATACTCCTTATACCTGTAGAAAGTTTCCCTCTAATCTGTATCTCATTAGTTGTGTGGCAGAAACGAAGAGTGGTTCACCATGCGTGGGGTGGGAGATAATGAATGGGGAAAACAGAAGGGTGATGCTAATAATCTCCATTACAACAACACAAGCCTTACATGTTATTCCAGCAGGAGACAAAAGCTGATGGGACATGTTGTTCTGCATGTCCTGGCAGAAGCAGCATGAAGGCTGCCAGAAACTTCCCACCTAATCCTTGCCTGCTTTGCTCCTCTAATATCTCAGGGATCCACAGCCTTCATTTGGCTGTTTGGCCCTGTATCTTAGGGAAACTGACCACTAATGGCCTGGGAACTCTAGAGAAGGTTTCTTTTTCTTTTAAATGAAATTAACAACACTGGTCATGCTGGCTGGAGTTTTTGGGGCAAAGCTCCTTTTAAAAAAACTAACTTTAAGTCTCTATAAATACAAGTGCAGGCAATAACTTTATAGACCACTTTAAAAAACGATCATACAATCTGCTGGCTTTAATAAATCAGGACCATCTACTTTGTCAGGCATGTACTAGTACGAAGAACTCAAAACTCCAAAAGTTCTTTTTGTGAGATGGATTTTAAACATCAAACTATCACCGTCTGTAACGGGCAATCCATGCCCTTTTCCAAAACCAAACTAGATATGTCTGTGAAGATTTTCAGTCATCCAGGTGAGTTTATCTGGAAGTTGAGTCGTTTTGCTGTTCATCCAAACAGCTAGATATTATATGGAAGAACCTTTATGAGTGGATTTCTCTTTTAGCACAGAGAAGCTGCAGGATGAGCCCATTTCAGCTCTGCTAGAGGAAGGGAATCACAGTGTGGCTTTCGAACCGACAGGTCCACTACTGATATGGTATTTTCCCTCAGGTAGTTGCAGGAAAAATGCAGGGAACAAGGACATCCACTTTTTGTAGCCTTCATAGATCTTACGAAGGCATTTGATATGGTTAGTAGGGACGGCCTCTTTAAAATACTCCTTCGGGTTGGATGCCCATCCAAACTCCTTAACATCATTAGGTCTTTCCACGAGGATATGAAGAGCAATGTAGTTTTTGATGGCCTAATGTCAGATCCCTTTGACATCTGAAGTGGAGTGAAGCAGGGCTGTGTCCTTGCGCCAGCCTTGTTTGGGATCTTCTTCACTACCATGCTGAAGTATATCTTCAGAACTGCAACAGAGGGTATCTATCTCTGGAACAGATCAGATTGAAATCTCTCTAATCTCTCTAGATTGAGAGCAAAGTCTAAGGTACAGCTGAAATGTTTGCGGGATTTCGTCTTCGCTGACGATGCTGCCATTACTGCTCACTCTGCTGAAGCTCTCTAACAACTTATGGATCATTTTAGCAAGGCTTGCAAAGAGTTTGGGCTAGAAATCAGCCTGAAAAAAGCACATATCATGGCCCAGAATGCAGACTCTCCTCCTCACATTACAATTTCTTCAAAAGAACTGGAGGTTGTCCACGACTTTGTGTATCGTGGCTCAACTATCTCAGATACACTGTATGAGTCTGAGCTAGTGAGTCTGAGCTGAATAAATGCACAGGTAAAGCAGCTACTGTTTTTCAGACTAATAAAGAGAGTATGGCTCAATAAGAAGCTGACAGAACATACAAAGATACAGGTCTATAAAGCTTGCGTACTGAGCACACTTTTTTGTATTGCAGCGAGTCTTGGACCATCCATGCTCAACAGGAAAGAAAGCTTAATACCTTCCATATGCGCTGTCTTAGGCGAATATTCAACATCACCTGGCACGACAAAGTTCCAAATAGCATAGTCCTGAATCGAGCTGGAATCCCTAGCATGTACACTTTATTGAAACAGCGATGCCTACGCTGGCTTGGACATGTTGTGAGAATGGACGATGGCCGGATCCCGGCGATTTTTACATCTATGACCGCGCCTCACGGACTCGATCTTCGCGTCCCTATTTCCCTGTCTTTTAGAGATTCCTCGCCCATGGGGGATAGGGCCTGGGGCAGGGAGGGGGGAATCTGATGTTGTCGTCTTTCCACCTTTTTCACGCTCCCCCCTCCCCTATTCCATCTTTAACATGCCTGTATTCCAACTTCTGGCCCTGGGGGGTTTCCCCTTACTTTTTCCATCTACCCCCTTTCCCCCCCTCCCTTTTCTCCCCGTTGTTTTCCATCTGCGACCTGGCTATGTTGCCTTTTATTCTGTTTGTTTATTTTATTTTATCTTATTTGATTTAGTTCTCCCCTATTTACTGCCTCTGTTATTTATTTTGCTCTGTTTTACTTACATTGTATATGGTTTTTATTTTATTTAGTTGTTAGTTTTCTGCTCGGCTGCAGCTAATAGATGTGTCCTTGACACTAATCAGCTCAGCCCAGGATCACCTGGCTATCTTTCTCCCAGGTGTATTACATCTCCCCCTGGCAGCAGTTATCTTTGTTATATTAATTTCTGTATTATTATCTGTAATTTGTTTGCCTTGAGTTTAGTCTGAGTTAGCTGTATTTTATTTGTTACCGAGGATTTTTCCCCCCTCCGCCCCCGCTAGGTCACCATGTTGGCAGGGACTCACATACCAACCGTGTTGGATCGTGGACGATATGCTCGGAGCCAGAGGGTTAGTCGGATAAGAAGAACTAGGGTCAGGCATCTCGCGCCTGTCCCGCGTTCTGACCCTCTGACTCACTGCCACGTGCCTGGGAGCCATTCCACCAGAGCCTCCAACCTGTCCTGCCTCCTTCTTAATGCCAGGTCGGTCCATAACAAGACCGCTGTCATCTTTGATACCATCATCGACGGCAGGGCCGACCTGGCCTGCATAACGGAGACCTGGGTGGGCTCAGAGGGGGGGGCTTCCCTCACCCAGCTGTGCCCCCCTGGGTTCCTGGTTCATGGAGTGGGCAGGTTGGAGGGCCAGAAGGGTGGAGGAGTCGCCATTGTATATAGGGAATCGCTTCAAGTGACCAGGGCCTCGACATTGGTGATTCCGGGGCTTGAATGCCTCCACCTGTTGGTAGGTCAGCGGGATAGATTTGGCATTGTGCTGGGCTACCGTGCTCCCCGCAACCCAGCACAATCCCTGCCAGAGCTCGCGGAGTTCATCGCCGCTGCTCTGTTGAAGTCCCGGCTTCTGGTCGTGGGGACTTTAACGTGCATGCTGGCGGTGAGCTCGCCGCGCAGCTCTGGAATTCATGGAAACCATGACGTCCATGAGCCTATCCCAGCATGTTTCTTGCCCTACCCACAGGAGTGGGCATACCCTGGATCTGGTACTTACCTCCATGTCGGGGGTTTCCCATCTGGGGGTGCGGGACATTGTTCCCACACCCGTGTCATGGTCAGATCATTACCTGTTGTCCTTTTCCCTGGCAATGGCGGCCCCTCCTCGCAGGGACCAACGGCCCCTTGTTTGGGCCCGCCCCCGAAGGCTCCTTGATCCGGCCCGGTTCCGGGAAGCCTTCGGGGAGCCTTCTGGTGGTCTGGCTGACGATTTAGCACCAACCAATGGTTTGAGTCAGCTGCCGACGCCGTCGACCGAATCGCCCCCAAGCGTCTCCTCTGTGGCAGAGCTCGTGCTCCGTGGTTCACGGCGGAGCTCTGAAAATGAAGCGGGAATGGAGGAGACTGGAGAGCATCTGGAGACAGAGCCGGATGGCAAATAACAAGACTGCCATTGCGATCCAGACTAGGCGCTAAGGGAGGCCAGAAGATCTTTTTACTCCCTGAGAATTGGTGAGGCCTCAAACCGTCAGGCAGAACTCTTCCGGGTGGTTCGGGACCTCACCAATCCTAGTCTGGCTAGGCCTCCTCCTACTGATTTCAGTAGTGAGAATTTCGCAGTCTTTTTAAGATCCAAAATAGAGGCCATCCGTGCCGACTTTGATTCCAGTAACACTAGCCCTCCCTCGCCATCCCCAGCTCCTTCACCCCCCCCCCCGCTCTTCTCAACTGGTTGAGTTTGGGCCTGTCTCTTCTTTGGACGCCTCCAGGGCCATTGCCCATTGCCGTCCCGCGACCACCCCCTTCGACCCTTGCCCATCCTGGCTTATCAAATCCGCCGGAGGGAGCATGCCCGAGTGGGCCGCTGCCATCGCCACCGCCTCCTTCAGCGAGGGGTTTTTCCTCTCGTCTGAAGGAGACGGTGATTAAGCCCATCTTCAAAAACCGGGATTGTCGGACCAATTGTCCAACTACCGACCGATTGCCAATGTTCCCTTCATGGGCAAGGTCATCGAGAGGGTGGCCGCGGTGCGGATTCAATCATTCTTGGAGGAACAGCGGTGCCTTGATCCTTGCCAGTCTGGCTTCAGGCCTGGCCGGGGTACCGAGACAGCTCTGGTCGCGCTGCAAGATGACCTCATCTGGGCGGCCGACAGGGGTTGCTCTACCCTGTTGGTTCTCCTGGATTTGTTAGCGGCCTTCGATACAGTCGACCACGGTATCCTACTGGACCGGCTCCTGGAGGTAGGGATCGGGGGCACTGTTCTCAGTTGGCTCCGGTCCTTCCTTCAGGGTCGGCTCCAGTATGTGCAGCATGGAGGAGAGTTGTCAGCCCCGTGGACACTCCCTTGCGGGGTTCCGCAGGGCTCGTCTCTCTCCCCCATGCTGTTTAACATCTATGTAAGGCCGCTGGCTGGGGTCATCAGGAGATTTGGGCTGCCTTGTCATCAGTACGCTGATGACACGCAGCTCTATCTCTGTTTTTCCACCTCTGCAGTGGAAGCTGTCCGGTCCCTCGACCAGTGCCTGGAGGTGGTTATGGCTTGGACCAGGGCCAACAGGCTCAAACTCAACCCTGAGAAGACCGAGGTGATGTTCTTCGGGAGTTCCCCGTCTGGGTATGGGGGCCCCCTCCCCAGTTTGGAGGGTGTTTCCCTCCAGCTGGCGGAGAGGGTTCGGAATCTGGGCGTGATCCTGGACCCGGCCTTGTCCCTGGACGCTCAGGTGGCGGCCGTGGCCAGGACCGCATTTTTTCATCTTCGCCAGATCGCCCAGATTCGCCCCTATCTAGACGGGGACTCCCTGAGGACAGTGGTCCAGGCGCTGGTGATCTCGAGGCTGGACTACTGTAATGCTCTCTACATGGGGTTGCCCTTGACTCTCCTCCGGCGATTGCAGCGGGTGCAAAATGCAGCGGCCAGACTGGTGGTGGGTGCGCGTCGCTATGACCGCATCACCCCGGTTCTGGCCCGGCTGCATTGGCTACCCGTTGCCTCCCGGATCAGATTCAAGGTCTTGGTTTTAGCTTATAAAGCCCTCCATGGCCTGGGCCCAGAGTACTTGGCAGAGCGGATTGCCCAGCGGTCAACATCGGCCCGACCGGTTCGGCAGTCGTGGGCGCACTCGCTTCAGGTTCTATCTCTCCGAGAAGCCAGGCGGTCCCGTACCCGGAACCGGGCTTTCTCGGTGGCTGCTCCATCTATATGGAACAGCCTCCCTAGCGAAGTGCGCTCTGCAGAGTCCCTGCTGGCCTTTCGTAAAGCGGTGAAGACCATCCTATTCCGCGAGGCCTTTGGTGACCTAGCTTAGCTTACCTTTATTCTTCCTTTTTCTCTTCCCCCCCAACCGCCATCGATAATCGATAATTAGGTCATACTTGACATAGCAGCGGTGATGTTTGAATTAAAGGGTGCGCCCCTGCTGCAGTTTTCTTAATATGTTTTTATTAATCCATGTTGATTCTTTTGATTATGTCCCCTATTGAGATTTATTGTACCTAATTGTTTGTATCTCCTGATTTGTTTTGTTATGTTCGCTGCCCAGAGTTCCCGTTGGGAAGATGGGCGGGATATAAATTCAATAATAAATAAATAAATAAAATAAAAGATCTTCTGTATGGAGAACTAGCACAGGGAAAGCGTCCCAGAGGGAGACCAGAGCTGCGGTATAAGGATATCTGTAAGAGGGACCTGAAGGCCTTGGGAATGGACCTCAACAGATGGGAAACCCTGACCTCCAATCGCACTGTCTGGAGGCAAAACATACAGCATGGTCTACATAAATTCAAAGAGGGATTTGTCCAACAGGCAGAGGAAAAGAGGCAGGCACAGAAACAACGAAACCTGAGGACTGGGCAAGAAACAGAATATATCTGCCCCCAGTGTGGTAGAAAGAAAAGAAAGACTTAGTTCAGGAGAGCTGGTGTAGCTGAGTAGGTGGGTGAGTAGGTGGATGGGACTTCACTACTGATTAACAGGTTTAAAAGGAAAGAGTGGCTATTCACACCCAAGAAAGATCTTTATTACTGTAACAAATAAATAATTGCCCTTCCACTGGAAGAAAAAACCCAGAAGAGGTTCTATGATCTTTCAAAAGTAGCAGCATTATCATGCTATAGCCTTATAATTTTAATAAAAATATATATTTTTAAAAAGAGCTCATCTCTTATGGCAAGATCTCCACTGGCCACTAAACACTGTGATGACTGGAAAGCACCCCCACCCCCAATTTAAAATATGCATTTGTTACTTTAGCAAATTAGGTTACAACATGATGGCATTTTCAGGTAGCATTTCATTATTCTAGTACAGTACAGTACTTGTTTTAAACAAAGATAGCCGCTAGTGTTCAGTGAAGAAACACACTGACTGTCACTGATTAGAAAATGGGCAAAAGCAGTGCTGGGAAAACTAGAGGTTTCAGGAATGAGCAGCAAGGCATAAGCCTCAAGTGTAGTGAAACTGAGTGAGCTGTAACAACTACAAGCCCCTTCAGTGTAGTACAATGTAATATCACTACGCAGCGTCATGGCTCCCTACTGTTGCTTTAGCATAAAAGATCAGATGACCAAGAGGATTTTTCTCTTTCTACTGAAGCACCCTTTCCTTTCAGCAGACATGTGGGTTGCATGAAACACATTTCCCAAGACTTCCTTCACTCAGTCAGGGAATGCTACTGCTACAATGTACAATAACCCTATATTACGTAACAAAGGCTTGGGTTAAAGGTGCATGCACCATACCAACCCTGGGTGGGGGGACCGGTAACATTTCAATATAGGGTTTATAGGGAGGCTTTGTTTTTCAGCTGATAAGATACTGTTGCTACATCTTATCTCGCAAACAACAAAACCATTCAAAAGGTCCTGGCATGAAATCAGGAGGACTTTGTGATCATTGTGTAACGATCCATAAATCAATAATTCACCATGTTACAGTGCAGAGCCCAGAACTTTCTACTGGTAGAACCTTTAACCCAATGTTTTTCAGGCACGTCCCTCTCTCTCTTCTCTCGCCACCCCCAGCCCCACCCCCATTATTAACTTGCACTTCAGCAGTTTGAAGTCCATATTTAAATAAATTTTACTGGAAAGCATCCAGTTTTATGCAATATGAGTTCAAAGAAAAGGTACCCTAGCATCATGGCATGATCAAGGATCAACAAGGAAAGCATCGTAGGCGTGTGTTCTTTCAATATTATGTTGGTGGGTTTCATTTTGAACCAAGAAGCAATCTAGGAGGCTGAATGCAAAAGAAGTGGCAACAGGAAGAGCAGCCATGCTTGATTCCCTTGATAGAATAACTATCCTCAAATTTCCCTGCATGTCCAAGTCATAGACAAGGATACCTACCTGTACAGAGGAAGATTGGCTGCGCTACCTATCACACACATGGAATGGTCTCCAGTATTGCCCTTGTCCACAAGCCTCACCAGCGTTCCAAGCTTTGCCTGTCCTCTCTCAGATCAGGAAATATTCCCATTCTTAGTGGTCTTATTTGTCTTCAGCCTAAAGCCAATATGCAGACAGAGAAGCAAGTGGCTGCCAGTTTAACCCACTTGGAACTCTGAAGATCTGCAAGTTGCTCTGAGCCAGGTCAGTGCCACTATTTTCAACCTACCAGCCCATACCCGTCCCAGTAATGGGAAAGAGTGAAAGAAACAAAGTCTACGGAACCAAAACCCAGCAAGTGCTGGCCGTCGAGCCAATAGTTATGCGTGAGTTTGGCTTGATAGGATGAAGGGCCCATCTACAGAAGGGACAGTTCTAGGCAGGAGATGCCAGACAAGGGCTATTTAGTTGCACATCATTCCTTCTGACTGCTGAGGACACTCTGGTCTTAAATACACATACACCTCTGACACTTTCCAGTATTTTTAATATTAACCATCCAGTTGGTGAAATGTTGGGAAGCGGGGCTCACATAGGGTTCCACCTCCATATAAAACTCTTTGCATTCGTTTATCAGCTGCCCTGCTGGGTTAAGTGGAAGGGATCAAAGTATGAACTTGGCTCCTTGAGAGCATAAAGGGTTTCCAGATTTCTCTTTCTTTGGTGTGTGATACAGAGGTTGTTTCTCTTTTGTTCCTGAGGGTTCTTTGTTGTTTGCTGCGATGGTCCACCATGATTACTTTTTTGAACACTGTAAGAGCTTTGCTGTGGAGCACATCTTTTAGGGCACCTCCCTACCTATATTTTAGTTTAGTACAAACTTAAGTATTCTACTATTTTTGTCATAGTGAGGCTCAAGCTTCTTTCACTTGAGTTGCCTAATGTCATTGCAATCAAGGCATCTTATAACTCATCACAACCCTACGTTCTCTTCAAAGATCACGCTGCTTATCAGTTGTGTTGTGTTACATGTCCATGTAGCATATTTTGAGTGGGTAAGAAAAGATTTTCCCTAGAGCCTTTCAAATACAGGCACATCCATTAAAATACAATCTAAAAATAAGTGGTAGGAGGGAAGAACCCAAGAAGAATTTTACGAGCCGGGGAAATTACAAACTAAGTTTCTGAGAGAGTGCCATGGGAATGTGATTTTGTATACTGGGGATGGATCAAGAAAAGCTACAGGATAAATCTTAAATTGGTAGCATATGCAGATACAAATGCATCTTGAACACAGGGAGCATAGGAGAAATTCATGGCATTTAGAGGGCTTAAAATCCACAAATGGAAATATTAAAGTTCATTAAAATCAGATGTTTAAAATGTTATCTTACTGTAATAGTGTATATCGTGCTGCCCTTTTCTGTCTCAAGCATGCATACCATTTACTGAAAGAAAAAGATTAACCTAAATGTGGTTTTATGTCTTTGCCCCAACAGATTCATTATACAATCAACATGCCAATGAAAAATGCTCTATATTTTTAAAGATGCTCTGAAGTTTTGTAGATGTATAACCTTTATCTTAATGCAGTCTAGCATATCATATGTTTCTTCCTTGGTTGGGGGCTTCATATGGAAGTACAGGTTGCAAATATTTAAGACAAAGAGATGTTTTCATTGTATTTATTTTTAAGTGTCAAAACTGCAGGAGTTGCCTGTTGCTCCAGCTATTTCCACCACCACCGCCACCACCACCACCATTGCCAAAAGGAGCAAAAGCCCCGAAAACCCATCTGTTCAGGGAGGCATATGGCGACCTTTTTGCTTAATTTTCCTTCCCCCCCCTTCCTCTCCTTGTGGCCGCCCATGCCATTCTGTGCTGAGGGTATTGCACCCTCCTATTTTTTATTGATGTTTCTGATTGCTGTTGTTTCTTTACTTTTATTGTGCACTGCCCAAAGTTCTGTCTCGGAAGATGGGGCGGTATATAAATAAATAAATAAATAAATAAATAAAATAAACAAACAAACAAATAAATGGACAACAGGATATGGGAAAAGATATGTCTTCCTTTTAGCATCTGCATAAAGGCAGAAAATATCATAATGTGAAAAAGTCAATTATGGGAGAGAAGAGCTGAGCACTTTTCACTGCATGCACCCTTTGCAGACTACCACCAGCCCACTTTATCAATGTGGAGAATATATGAATTTGGCAATCCTGTTATATGGGCTGGCCCAAAAAAACAAAGCCTAACAAGAAATACAGGGTTGCTAAACTATGTTTACTACTGAAACAAAGGAACACAAACATGAAACACATTTTATTACAGATGTTTATTTTAGTGTAAGTACTGAAAATCTGATCCAATTTAAGTTTTTTCAAAGTTTTTGATCTATAAACAAAACCTATGAATTTTAGCACCTGTACAAGATAAAACTTGTACCTAATTACACTGCTTTGCCCACACAGTTTATGAATGATTTTAAAATGCTCTATGTAATTCAGATCAATGATTTTTCCATCAAAAGACAGCTGTATTTTTGACAGTACGTGTGTATTTAATTTTGAAGTTTTAAAAATGTTGATATCTCCACAATACTTGCTGGATTTCAGAACTGACAGTACAGGATACCAATCATTGCATCGTTAAGCAGGTAAATAAATGCAAGATACTTCAGAGTAAAATATTAAGGCAAATTTGATTAAGTTCCAAAAGTTAACTCAAGGTTATTGTAGTTATAAACTTCAGATTAACCACTTGAAAGTTATTGCTAGCATTAATTCAGCTTAGAAATGTGTAAGATTATTTTTTTAATCACAAATGAAAACTTGAGTATTTTGCATTGTAACTATGAGCTTAAAAGACAATTCTTTACACTACAATACTGTTCATTAAGGCTTTCCAGATCATTTCCCAGATGGACGGATGTGAATTCTGTGCGATAGAGCTGTTATAATTAGGATAAATAATCATAGATCATGTGATCTACAAATGAGATCTTTCCTTTCCAGATTCATTGTAGGTATGAATGGTGCCCTAGAAACAAGAGAAAGTAAATTAAAATAAATTACAACTTGAGCAAACATTAACACTTTTCTACAACGGGGTAAATTATCTTCAAGGAGGAATGCATTGTCTATCTACTCAATACACAGCTTTCCCTAAAAGAAAACTGTGTATAAAGTTGAAAAAAGATAGATCTATCCCTGAAGATATTTTCGTATAAGAAAACAGAGTAACAGCAAAATTCAAAACCCATTCAAAGGGGAAACTTAAGATTTCTAGCTTTTGGAGTAACAGACATGTTGGGTGTGCGTAAGCAAATCAACAAGAAACACAAAATAAAAATATATAAAATATAAAGAAGATGTTGTGGCACCATAACTGCTATATTTATGGTGACTTCTTCAGACATAAGAACGGGAATTCAGAGACTATGTGGGAAAACATTCATACATAGCTCTAAGATAAAGAGGTGTTGGTTGGTTGATTCAAATTCTGTGACAGACCAGACCTACTAATGATTTAAATCCCCTATTTGGTATACAGCTTTGTTCTATAAGAAGCAAAGGAACCTGAGGCTACAGAAACAACAGATGCTAATAGGTTACTGACTTCACCTTTGAGATTTGTCCTAGCCACTAATCATTGCTGCCAAGTCTTTGTCTTCTTTTTGTTTTATTTTGTATTTTTGTTAAAATTTATATATGCTTGGAAATTATTAAGGAGTAGAAAATAAAAATCCTCTTAAAGACTAGGTGATCAGCTGTTGATTCAGGCTCCAATATCAATCTTGATTTTTTGGGTTTCAGAAATATGCCGGCTGAGGGAGCCCAATTTCTCCACCACCCCCTCCTCTGTTCCATCCTCTCTTTCAAGCCCTTTCACCCCTACTTCTCTCACTAAAACAAAACAAAACCCTTGAAAGAATAAAGAGGTAACAAGTCACAAATTCAGAGATATCAGGTAGCTGCATGATCTGTTATTCAAGGTTGTGAGGCTTCTCGTGCCACCCCTGACTCAACAGCACCCAGGTTTGTAAAAGCTTAGGAAATGTGCCTTGCTTGAGCTTTAATGTTACATGGCGGACACTCACAAACATCTACAATGTCTGGATGCAAAGCTCAACTGTATACAACCATGGAAAGGCCTAGCTGCTGAAGCTTTTTACTGGCTGTTGGGAGATACAATTCAATGAACTGCCACATGGAGCCATAAAACTATTAAGGGCTTGCAACCCCCCTCCTCCCCCACCAAAATAATCTCTTGTCTGAAAAAACATGCATGCCTAGGTAACGTGACCTCAATTTTCTTCACTTCAATCACAGAAGCTCTAGTTGATGGGTGGGTAAACTCCTGCCACATGCAAGGCCATCTCTTCCCAACTCTCTACTTTCTATAGCAATTGACAGCTGAGCTGCTCTACCGTCACTTGTCATTTATTTCCATGCCTTACAAAGCCATTTAAGTTAAAACTGTTCTCATACCTTCTTGGTTCCTTGAGTGTTGAAATTGTCCAAGTGGGCCTGAATGCATGCACCATAATCAGGGTGGACATCAGTGAAGTTCTTCACCTAGATTAGCAAAGGAAGTTAAAATAAGAGAATTATGACTTTTTCGCTTCTAGCCCTTGTACCAATGTCATACACAGAACATGCAGCATCTATTTTTCACATGCTTTTTAAGATTGGTTCCAAGCATGGAATCAAGTGGGCCTAAGAATACCCAGATCTTACTATAAGAGAGCACATCTCAGAATGGATTCTGTTTCTAACATGAAAGAATCAATAGCAGACACGTAGATTTAAGTGATTTAGAGTTGAACCCATCCACAATCTGGCTGTTTATATTTTCTGCAGTACAATGGTACCTCGACTTACGATTGCTTCAACAACCGAATGATCCTACTTACAAATAATTCATCCAAGTAGCTTTTTTATTCTGATAACCCGGATAAACTCACCTGAATGACTGAGAATCTCCTCAGAAGTATTTTTAATGCCATATTTTGTATTAATTTTATAGAAAAATCTGAAGAAAGCTAACTTAGAAGTTAAATGCTATTGGTAAAAATGTTATTGGTAAAATGAGTAGATGTAAATGCAAAGGCAAATTCACACTCATTAAATAATTATTAATACTCTCTTGTAGAGATGGGCACGAAACGAACAGTTTTTCCGTTTTCGTTTTTTTTTTTTGTTTCGTTACGTAACAAAACGACAAACGTTGTCTCTAAAATGAAACAAAACGAACAGAAACACCGGAAATTTTGTCATGCGTTTCGTTTCCGTTACTGCAATATGAGTGAATTGCTTTAAAATCCTTTTAAAAAATCACAAAAAAATGAAATAAATGGTAACGAAATGGTAACGAAACGAACAAAAATGAAAATGAATTTTTTGCAAAAATTCACGAAAAACGGAAACAAACCGAAACGGACCCGACAAACGAAATGCAATTTTTTTGATTCGTGCCCATCTCTACTCACTTGTATTCTTTGTCATTTGCCAACACATACTGAACTTTACAACAATGTACTTATGTTGGTGTAAATAAAATATAGGATTTTGGCCAATGTAATCAGTGTGTTTAAAAGCTTATGACTACCGTTGAGTCAATGTCAAGGTAGTAAGATCAAATGAAAATGTAAAAAAATTCAGTTAGCATGTCTGTTCTACATAGGCCAACCATTCCAATACAGTATTTCTTTGTAGGAAAAGGAAATGTGCAAACATTGTGGTCACTAAATATGTATCCTTTCAATGGACAGGAGACTGTATATCTATTCTGTTGTACTTGAGGCTTTCCCTTTTATGTGAGCTTTATGTCTGAAAATTATGTTTCAAGATAAGCTCATATTATTGCATTTTAAATACTTTTAGGGTTTTTTTACTTCCATGTTCTTAACTGTTCTCTCTTTATATTTTCAAATAGCTAGAGAGTATTTGGCATACGTTCTTTTTCTAAAATAATCATAGGGATTGTGCCTACATATTAAGTCATAGATTGTATGTCAGTGAATGAAGTAATTTACTACTTACAGCTTTCTTCTGAATGAAAAGCTGAGCATCCTTCAGATGGCCGGCAATGTTCTCACACAGCCTCTCACGCTCTTCCTTCGTCAGGACTTTGGTATAGAAATCTCGCACCTTTAAATAAATGTTGAAGATGAATATTATCCCCTCATCGCTCTATCTATGCTGTCCAGCAGTCTAAAACTATTTTAAAATCAAAATAAAAACTAAAACAGAAAGATTGTCCCATTTGCTAACTTAACCTGCTATTAATCCAATAAGAACAAAAGGAATGATTGCCAGACTTATCACAGGGCCTGGCTTGCCGGTTTAGAATTTGGAATGTCCCAACCTCTTTGCAACAATCGCCAAAAATCAATGTAAAAGTAATGTAAACTGCACGCCTACACAGTGCCACTCTCTTTAGTAAAAGCAGCTCGAGGCACTGAACTTGAACAAGAGGCTATTGAAACATCTACTTGAACTCATGCAAATGTCACCTTCAGATATGATCTTAATAAGAAAAGTGCAGTGGGACAATTTGTTTATTTTATTTATTTATTTATTTTATTGGATTTTTATACCACCCATCTGGCAGTGAGACCACTCTGGGTGGTTAAGAGTTCCTCATGACCACTCCTGTTCAAAATGGGAAGCAACGAGTTACAAACAGATTCTTTAAAGAACATATATTGTTGTTGCTGCTGTTGTTTCAACTTCTATAGCACACCCTAGTGCTACAGCATTCTCTGAGAGGTTCAGAAGGATGCTTCTGGAGGTTCCGTCATTGCCCAGGGCGCACTTGAAAGTGTTCCCAGTCCTCACAGGGATAGACATGATGAGAAAAGGCCACTGCCAAAATGGCTAAAAGAAGTCACAGCTTAATTATTGCGGGACATAAAGATATTAAAAAAATCTATTTCACTCTGCTTTCAGGGCACAGATTTGGGAGCTACGTCATATTGAAAACTCATGGTCAATTCATTGATATAAAACTTCTTCTGTGTTTCCCCCCTTTCCAAAATAAGATCATTGGTTGTTTCTCCCCCACTTACTTGAGACACATTATCCTCATTTGCGCTGTTGAAGCGCTGTACATCTCCCGAAAGATTTATACGGGTCTCCTTCAAAACAGGTTGGTCCTCAGGGCCAGTAAAACTGTTTGGATAATAATTTGGGGCACCACCTACAAATAAATTATATATTTTTATTATGGTTTATTAGAAGTGGGGTAGGAGGATAAAATAATTATTAGGGTTGTGATACTTAGTTTGGGTTTTTGTTTTATCTGCCTCTCATAATTCCCCAGGCAGAATTGCAGCTCAGAAAACATACCTATCAACATCAACATTTTGCTCACCTGGAGCAGGGGCTACCTGTAAGTCAGCGTGGTCTCTGCAACCTTGTTTCCTGTTGCTAATATATATAAAAAGGAAACTGCTCTAGTCCTCCTTGAAAATTGTAATTGCACACATTAGGGCTCTAGAGGGCACTTCACAAAGAATGTTTGGCTACTTACCTGTCACTATAATTTTTCAAGTAGCCATATGTGAACTCACACATTGGGTTCTCTTCATGCCTGACCGATAATACTTGGAAACGTCTAGAGTTTGGTGACACCAAAAAGATTCACCCTCTCTTTCTAGCAGGCATGCTCCCTTGTTTTGTTTTGTTTTTCTTTGATTTTTGCCTGATCTGATCTGGTTTCTTTCCCTTGAGAAATTTACCTCCGGGCCATAATACCACCCTTAAACATATAAACAGATCCTAGCCCCAGAGCCATAAAACTATATACAGTGGAACCTTGACTTACGTCATTAATCCGTTCCGAAGGTCTAGACATAAGTCAAACATGCCTTAACTCAAACAAACCTTTCCCATAGAAAGTAATGGGAAAGTGGATTAATCCATTCCAGATGATGAAAAATACCCCTGAAAACAGCAATTTAACACAAATTTGACCGGGATAGGAGATTCCTTCTGGGGATGTAAATGAAATGTCTCTTCAAAGAGAGGAGGAGGCAGTGGAATTATAGTCCACAAGTTATACGCCTCCACTTTTTAATGTTCATAGCAACAATGTCTAACATTTAAGTTTTACTGATTTTTAACCTGATGTTCCAAGTTCTGAACAACTCTATGCTTACCATTAGAGTCCCACAACTGTACCGCTCCCCAACTAAAATGCTTCCATTGTGGACCAGAATTCTGCAGTCAGATTTTTTACAAGACTGAGCCAACTGTCTAATCAGCGAGGCCAGCCCAGAGCTCCCGGCCCTTCTTCTCCTCTGGCGGCAGCGGTGGCTTTGGCGAGGCCGAGGACCAGCTCCAGGTGCTCGGAGCTGGCCTCGCCAGGAGAGGAAGAAGGCAGGAGCAGTTTGGAGGTGGCAGCTGCGATGCTGGGTCATGGGTGCCGCCCGATTCCGGGGCCTTGCGCCGGGGCTTCGAGCTGTAAGCCAGAGTCTGCGGCGCAAGTCAAACAGGCCCCTTCTTGCTGCAAGTCAAGCAGCATGCAAGTCAAGGTTGCACTGTACAGTTCTATAGACCCTAATCTTCTCACAATTTCTACTAATCAACTCTCCCTCCTCTTCTTCCCCCTCCTTCTCTCCCCCTCCCCTATCCACCCCCAACTCTATATACTACAGCCAATGAATATCTGATATGAAATGTACAGTCATACCTCAGATAACAAATGCCTCAGATAACAAATGTTTCAGATAACAAACTGAAATTTCCAAGTATAGGGCTGCCTCAGATAACAAATGTTCGCTATGGGCTGCCTTGGATAACGAATGTTTCAAAATGCCTTGCAAAAAAGTGTACCCAGGATGCATTGCACCCGCATAGTTTGTGGAGGGATGGGAGGAGTTAGAGTGTTTCTTAATGGTGTTTTGGAGCCATTCTGGACATTTTTTTGCTGATGAATTTGGACCTTTCAAACTTGGAAAGTTAGGGAGCTAGTTCTGGGGGTTTGTGTTCCAGCACTGCATGCCTTTAAAGTGCACTTTATAAAGAGGTCTGGGGAAAAAACAGCTTTTGCCTTTTTCGGACCTCTGGAACGGATTAATCGGTTTCCCACTCATTTCAATGGGAAACCATGTTTTGGATAACAATTTTTTTCGGATAACAAATTGCCTCTGGGAACGAATTTAAATTCGTTATCAGAGGTACCACTGTATATCCCATCCCATATTATATTGCACACCTCATTCTACTGTTATATGTCTAAATAAGTGGATGTGTAGCCCACAAAACATTACATTCAAATATGAAAGTCAGTCTTTAAGGTGCCACATGTTTGTAACTTTTGTTTTGTTTTGTTTTTCTTTGATTTTTGCCTGAAATTCTTGAAAAGACTAACACGGCCATCCTTTCTGAAACGTCTACTATCTTATCTAATTTATCTAACACTTCTCTCAAAAAGGTTCTTGATTCTCATTGGGCATATACAAATTTCCTAGGGTGCAATATCTCCTCCCCCCCACCTCCCTTATGAGGAAAGGCTAAAATATTTGGGGCTAAAAAAAGGCGCCTGAGGGGGGATATGATTGAGACGTACAAAATAATGCAGGGCATGAGTAAAGTGGATAGAGGGAAGCTCTTCTCCCTCTCACAAAATACCAGAACTAGGGGACATACACTCAAATTGAGGGCTGGGAAAGCAGTGCTGTGACTATGGTGTGTCCTGGTGTAGAATGCCTCCAGCTATCAGTGGGCCAGCGAGATAAGTTTGGTATTGTGCTGGTGTACCGCGCTCCCCGCAACCCAGCTCAATCCTTTCCAGAGATCGCGGAGTTCATCTCGGCTGCACTGTTGAGGTCCCCCCACCTTTTGGTGGTTGGGGACTTCAATGTGCATGCCGAGGAGGAACTCTCGGGTGCGGCTCTGGAATTCAAGGAATTCATGACTTCCATGAATCTATCTCAGCATGTTGTATGTCCCACCCATAGAGCTGGCCACACCTTGGACCTGGTGTTTTCCTCCATGTCGTCAGATTTTTGTCTGGGGGTTAGGGGTATCCTGCCTCTGCCCGTGTCATGGTCCGACCACCACTTGCTAAAATGTTCCCTATCGATTGCCCCCCCACCACGCGGGGAGCATCGAGCTCACATTTGGGCTCACCCCCGGAGGCTTCTGGACCCTGCTAGGTTCATGGAGGCCTTCAGGGAACTTTCTGGTGGCCTGGCAGATGACCCGGTTGATGCCCTGGTGGATAGGTGGTATGAGGGGACCGCCGGGACGGTTGACCGGATCGCCCCCAAGCGCCTCCTGCATTGTGGAGACCACTCCTCTCCGTGGTATACGGCTAGCTGCGGTTGATGAAGCAAGAACGCAGGAGGCTAGAGGACATATGGAGGGCCAGTCGGATGGCAGAGAATAGGGCTGCACTTAAGCATCTGACTGGCCGCTATCTTTGCGCGATCAGGGATGCTAGAAGATCTTTTGTCTCCCTGAGAATTGGCGAGGCCTCGAACCGCCAGGCAGAGTTGTTCCGGGTGGTTCGAGATCTCTCCAATCCCAGTCAGCTGGGGCCTCCTCCTAGTGATTTCACTAGTGAGCAATTTGTAGCCCATTTTAGATGTAAAATAGAGGCCATCCACTCCGACTTACCCCCCAGTTGCCCTAGTCCACCCCCTGATGTCCCTGGGGCCTCACCCCTCCGTTCTTCCTCCTTGGATGAGTTTGGACCGGTGTCTTCAGCTGAGGCCTCCAGAGCTATGGCTTGTTGCCGGCCGGCGGCCACCCCCTTTGACCCTTGCCCAGCTTGGCTAATTAAATCTGCCGAAGGGAACATGCCCGAGTGGGTTTCCGCCATTGCCACGGCCTCTTTCGGGGAGGGTTGTTTCTCTGCCCGCTTGAAGGAGACCGTGGTGAAACCCACTCTCAAAAAACCTGGCTTGGCGTCGGACGATTTATCGAACTATCATCCGATTGCCATTGTTCCCTTCCTGGGCAAGGTAGTCGAGAGGGTGGCTGCTGTCAGGCTGCAGTTGTACCTGGAGGCAAATCGTATCCTGGATCCCTTCTAGTCTGATTTCAGACCCCTTCGCGGGACCGAGACTGCCCTGGTCGCTCTGCAGGATGACCTTCTCAGGGAGGCCGACAGGGGGTGTTCCTCCCTGCTGGTTCTCCTTGATCTGTCAGCTGCCTTTGATACCGTCGACCATGGTAACCTGCTGGTCCGGCTGGCCGAGGCGGGAATTGGGGGCCAGGCTTTGGCCTGGCTTCGTTCCTTCCTTGGTGACCGGACTCAGCGGGTTCAGCTGGGTGATGATTTGTTGGCTCCTTGGACCCTCCCTTGTGGGGTGCCCCAGGGGTCAGCAATCTCACCCATGCTGTTCAATGTTTATATGAGGCCGCTGGCGGAGGTCATCAGGGGATATGGAGTTCACTGTCATCAGTACGCTGATGACACGCAGCTCTATATCTCCTTTTCGTTGTCTGCAGAGGAGGCAATTCGCTCCCTTGATCTGTGCCTGGAGGCTGTCTTGGAATGGACCAGAGATAACCGGCTCAAGCTTAATCTGGAGAAGAAGGAGGTTCTGTTCTTCGGGGCGCCTTCGTCTGGGTACAATGGCCCCCTCCCTAAGCTGGGGGGTGTTTCCCTCCAGCCTACGGACAGGGCCAGGAATCTGGGCGTGGTCCTGGACTCAGCCCTCTCCCTGGAAGCCCAGGTGATGGCTGTTTCCAGGGCCGCATTTATCCATCTCCGCAGGATCGCCCAGATCTGCCAGTACCTTGATGAGTCCTCCCTGAGGACAGTTGTGCAGGCTCTGGTGATATTGAGGATCGACTACTGCAATGCCCTCTACGTGGGGTTGCCCTTGACCCTGGTCCGGAGGCTACAGCGGGTGCAGAATACGGCGGCCAGGCTGGTGGTGGGTGCTCGTAGATACGAGCGCATCACCCCAGTCCTGGCCCGCTTGCACTGGCTGCCCGTTGTCCTCCGGATTAGGTTCAAGGTCCTGGTTTTGACTTTCAAAGCCCTCCATGGCCTGGGACCTGAGTATCTGGCAGAGCGTATCTCCCAGAGATCAACTGGGGCCAGACCCACGAGACTGGCGCAGGTGCGCTCACTGAGGGTAGCCACACCCAGAGAGGCGCGGAAATCACGTACGCATGACCGCGCCTTCTCTGTGGTGGGCTCTATGCTTTGGAATCATCTCCCCAGTGAGCTGCGCCTAACAGAGCCCCTGCCCGCCTTTTAGAAGGCCCTAAAGACCCATCTGTTTAGGGAGGCGTTTGGCAACCTTTCATTTTAAGTTTTTTTTCCTGGCATCTTTGCCTTCTCCATTGCCACCTCCTGTGTCATTTTTGCCCTGTCTATTTTATTGCTTGTATTGTTTTTACTTTTCTGTTGTTAGCCGCCCAGAGTTCCCTCCTGGGAAGATGGACGGGATTTAAGCCTCACAAATAAATAAATATAAGAACAGACAAAAGAATTTTTTTTTCACCCAGCGCGTTGTTAGTCTATGGAACTCTCTGCCACAGGATGTGGTGATGGCACCTGGCCTGGATGCCTTCAAAAGGGGATTGGACAGATTCCCGGAGGAAAAGTCCATCACAGGTTACAAACCATGATGGAGATGTGTAATCTCCAGGCTTAAAACCAGGGAACTTCAAGGGCCAGATGCAGGGGAGTGATATCAGGAGACAGATATCTAGTCTCATGCGCTCCCAAACGCATCTGGTGGGGCCACTGTGAGATACAGGAAGCTGGACTAGATGGGCCTTTGGCCTGATCCAGCATGGCTCTTCTTATGTTCTTATGACTTGGATGTGCCAAACAATGTTTCATACACATCAACCCATTTACATTTATGTTCATTCATCTCATCTTTGTTCTGATGAGCTTCGTGCAAAAAAACTGGATGAGCTTGTCCTTTGTTCAACAAGGCTTGAACTTTAGCCCTTTTACAACTGAGCCTAGGCCTTTCACATTCCATTTCATAATCCTAAGTGGTTTAACTATTATTTTCTTTTAGTTTAAAGTTTCTCAGTCCCAAGTTTGGTGCATAAAAACAAGTAAAATAAAACAAAAGCTACAGATTAAACCTATCACTTTCTTCCCCCCTACCCTGTCCTCAAACCCAATCCCAACACACATTATATTTTCTTTCCCCCTCTTCTCTCCGTTGTCCTCTTCTGTGGGGGACAAGCATGACCCATAGTCCTGGCCATGCTCCTTTCCTGTAGCATCTTAGGTCCACCTAAGCAGAAAGAAAACCCAAGGTGTGATTCTGAGAGACCATGGTGAGGAGTGGTGACTCCCAGGAAGCACCACAGAGGCTTCCTTTGTTAAAACATTAACAACACGAAGTCAGGCCATATAAGGAGATGAAGCCACCTAAAGGTCTTGCTTTAGGGAAGCAAAATTTATGTATGGGCTGGTGGACTGGATCCACCAGAATCTGGGTTGCAACTGGAAAAATATCCTCCTGAAGTTCCTGTATTTCCCCCGAAAATTAATTCAAACAGACTTCACAATTACCTTGGTTGTCAGACACGCACATAAACCCATCTCTCTGGTAGTTGGCAATTCGAGCTCGGTATGGGCAATTCACAGGAATCTGAAGGTAGTTCGGACCCAGACGGTGTCTGTGAGTATCAGGATAAGAAAACAGACGTCCCTGGAATAATGTATTGGAAATGCAAGAATAAGAATGAGCAACTTTTGTTTCCACTGGTTTCAGAGTGTTCCATGCTATATATCAACAAAGGATTAAGCATCCATTCTCAAAGCTGCTGGTTCTTTCACAATCTGTTGGGGGGAGGGCTTTGAAGTCTCACAAAAACAGTAAAAACATACTACCTGCACTAGTCCAAACATCTACATCCCATACTCGGTTTCACACCAGTGCCATCAATCACGTGATCATGGAATCAGAGAATTATAGAAGGGTAGTGGTGGAATAAACCCCAAGGATTTTCTTGTGCAGACCCCTGTCAGTGCCCAACTAAAAAGTCCCTGATAGATGGGCATTCAACCTCTGTTTAAACATTTCTAACAAAGGAGAGTCCACCTCCTTCTGGTGTAGTCTGCCAGCAGAAGATTATCTAATGTCTCTTCCAAATCTCTTTTTTGTAAACTGAAACCACTTTTGATTCTATCGCCTGGAGCAGCAGCAGTAGCAAACAAATCTTGCCCAATGTTCCACACAACAGCTACTGAGAGGTTTAAAGATGCCTGTTTTACCACCTCTTAGTGCTCCTGGCTAAACATACCCATCTCTCTAATCTTTTCTTCAAAAACTGAGTTCCTTTTGCTATCTAAAATATAAAAGGCAAAAAGAATCACCTTTTGGACACATTCCAGATTGGCAATACTGTTTACTTTTCACACTGGTATGTGCAGAACAGGACATAATCCTCCAAGTAAGTTCTGACCAAAACAGAATGGCCCTATTTTCCAGTCTATTGTTGTGATCTTGATTCTGTGTTCTGTACCCCGAAGCATTAGCTCTCTCTTTGTCTGCTTTTCTCAATTCCAGGTAAGACTTCTTTTCAAAATAATATACAATCTATTTTAAGATTATTTCACTTGAGACTGCCAAAACTATTGTAAAGTTAGATTCCTATTTTGAGTAAACGGCTTACCATTACTGAGGTTATCACTACTGTCACAGCAAACTGAACCCAGCACAAGCTCCTGCATCCATAAAACAAGAATGTGGTTGCTCTAGGATTGGTGCCCTAAAATTTACTCTAAAACAGGTGGTAAAAAGATAAAGTAATGTTTTTCTTTAGTGCTACATACAACAGTAGTAACTTGTATTCAGGGAATCATGCTAGGTACATTTATGTTCCTTCAAATGAAAGCAAGGGGAAATATATGACCCTCTTGACATTCAGATAGATGTCAAATTTTAATGAAGTATGCTGAGAGAGAATGACCGGTCCAAGGTCTGCCAGTAACTTTTATGGCTCACTGGGGTGAACTTGGATCTCCCAAGCCCACATGAAAATAATTTTAATTAGTAAACAGACCCCACCAAAAATGTTTGCTCCATTTTTAAAAACTAGTAATATGTGGGCACCTTTCTTTGAAGGGTGTGTTCCAGAGGATTGCAGTGATACGCACACACTCCTGGTCGATGTAGCATATCTGGAAAGGATTTCCCCTTATCTTTTGCTTTGAGGCAGGGCCAAGGGGCTAAACAGGGCACCTGCCCCCTATCCGAGCTCCTGTTTTTGTAAGCTGTCTAATCTATTGCTTGTAAGCATAGATAAGATGAATAGCATGAAGTCTTCTGGGAGGAACACAGCAGTTTTGTGTGTGTGTCTGCTCTGCTGGCTGAGAAAGGCATATGTCTCTGTCTGTTTTAAATTCTATAACCAAGGTCAGCTTGGCTTCAAAACCTCTCCAGTGATTTCCCAACAGTAATACCTGAAAGAGCACTGAAAATTACTTGATATATTCAAATAGCCAGAAATGCAACGTATTAAGAACACAAAAACTATCTAACTATTCTGCAATTCTTCAGCTGACTCACCTCTGTGTCTTTAAATGTCTTTCTTTCTTTGTTTCTATTGTCAAAACAAGAAATATGACAAAGAAACAGGTTCCTTATCTGTAACAAATGCTTTTCAGGTGGTCATTTGTGCATTCAACCAAATGACTCTGCACAGATATATGTGTAATGCCCAGAGACTACATGAAGAACCTGACAAGACACAATGTCCCCCACCTACTCAGCTCCATGAATTAGTTCACTGAATTCCAGTCTAGGAGGTGAGAGTATCTGGGTATTTTAGGCCTGCAATGTCCTTATTCTACATTCCTCAGGGTTTGGAAATCAACTCTATTGGAAGTCAATAGAACCAACATTCTATTCATGATGTTTCCTTTCATGAATCTATCATGCTGCGAGTGCATTCTGAATGACCTCTGATTTCTGAAACCAAATGGGAATTCCCTAAACTGTAGTATGTCCAGGTAGATCGCCAAGTGATGAAAGGGATACAGTAATCTCTTAGGGTAATCATGGGCCTTAGATGGTTATGCAAACACTGCCTCAGTAATGCTGCTAAGAAAAATACATGGCCAAGACAACTCGGTCCTTGTTATATGTCAACCTTTGTTAAGAGTTAACCTACCAACAGTCATGACTGTTCTTCTAGTCAAGCTGCTATAAATTTAATGAGTAAAATTCTGAGACAGTGAAATGAAAAGATCAAAAAATACCAAGTATGAAGTTGAGAGAAGAGAAATTCATAACAATATAACAGCAACAATCACCACCACTGCCACCACCTTAGAACTATAGAACTGGACGGGGCCCTATGGATTACTGAGTCCTGCCCATCAAGGAGGCACAGTGGGAAACTGAGCTCCCAACCTCTGACTCCATAGCCAGATGTTCCATGATTTAGTAGCTAATGTTTCTGTACCTCATTAATCAAAGCTTATAGAACTCAAGAAGAAAATACTATTTGCGTTAAAGAAATAGAAAGACAAATAGTGATTACCTGTAACATTTTATCAGGGCTAGGTTCAATCCCTGGGGGCATGTTGCTTGGGTCAAAGGCCATTTGTTCCACTTCAGAAAAATAGTTGACAGGATTCCTGTTTAAGACAACTTTTCCCACAGGAATGAGAGGATAATCTTTGTGAGGCCAAACCTAGAATGCATAACAGATGTAATGTGTATATGTATTTCAAATCAATATTTTCAGACTTGCGGGGCAAAAATATCTACAATGTATGTGTATTATATACTAGAAAGACACAGAAAACATGCTTACCTTGGTTAAATCAAAAGGATTAAACTGAAATTTCTCAGCTTGTTCAAATGTCATAACCTGAATATAGAAAGTCCAAGATGGATAGTTTCCAGTTGCAATGGCATTATAAAGATCACGCAGGCCATAGTCAGGATCTTCAGAAGCTAGTCTTCCTGCTTCTTCAACAGTCAGGTTTTTGATTCCTTGGTCTGTCTACAAATATTGAAATTGATCTGTTAGTATCCAATTATTAATGTACAAATTCTACAACCTACTATAGGAAGAAGCATTAAATTCTTAATCTCTGCCCTATATCATTGAAGTCTAACACCATAATTAGGCTTCTTTCAATCTAAAGATCTCAGGCAAGAACAGAGCATATAATATTGCAATAGCCTAGATCCAGATTTAGTCAAGCACAGACCTCGGTGAGGTTCCAGCTGCCTCTAATCTAGCATCCATGGAGCAGTATTCTATTTCCATATATATTACTCTATGCAAGATACTTTTTAAAAGAAATTGATAAGAATTTCGTACTGGCAATTAAATGCACAAGTATTTCTACTACGTTCATTTAACTGTACAATATTGTTTTTCAAAATTTGAATAAATTGCCACTGAAACAACAGCAACAATGGCATTGCACTCCATTAATGGATCATACAGCTTCCAAAGGAAACCGTTACTACAGAAAATTTAATAATAATATCAGTTTTAGAGATAGAGGTGGATTTTAACCAACACTGAAACTGCAGGGACTTTACACAGGGCATTTCCAAGTCACTTTTAGAAAGAACTGTTGGGCCAAAACCAGGATTATTTCTGGATCATTTCTAATTTTGGGACAACATTTAATCCATCAAATGTGTGATTATATAATGTTTTCAGGTGACCTATGGCATTAATTAATCATTAATCCTAACAAAAAAGCACTGAGGTTTTGAAAGAGAAGCCAGAACAAAAACATTAGTAAGTTTACCTTCACATGAAATTTGCAGTAAACTGCTTTTCCACTAGCATTCACCAGCTTAAAAGTATGGGATCCATAACCATTCATATGACGGTGTCCATCTGGAATGCCACGATCACTGAAAAGAAATGATACCTAAACACAAGGCAATAACAAAAATAAAACTTCATTAAAATATTTCATTTAAAGCCATCTTCCATTGCATCTCAAGTTAACTAAAACTATTGGTATGAACGATAAACTATTACTTTTCCTGAACAATCAAAGGAAGTTTCCAACC
Source organism: Phrynocephalus forsythii (assembly GCA_029282475.1). Taxonomy (NCBI): domain Eukaryota; kingdom Metazoa; phylum Chordata; class Lepidosauria; order Squamata; family Agamidae; genus Phrynocephalus; species Phrynocephalus forsythii. Next base: position 125,192,979 of record JAPFRF010000001.1, on the reverse strand, counting down.
ATACGTTTTCATAGCATAGGCATAATGCTTCATTCTGTTGAAACAGTGCAATACCTGATTTCAACATAATTCATCTGAAAGGACAGGATAGGTAAGAATTCCTCTTTCTTATGAATTCTTGTTATAAGTTTGCAGAAAAGAAAACATGGAACGTGTTTACATGGAGGCAGATGTATGTGCAGCCATTCAACTTTGCAATCGTCAATTGAGCAAATAATGAATAACACATGATGAAGTGCAGGCCAGGATCCTGTTGTGTCCCACATATTCCAAAGCAGCAGGCAGGAACGATCAGAAGTTTCATCTTAGGGGTGGACAGAGTTAAGGAATAATTGGGAAAGGCAAAGGGTTCTCTTTCTTTCATGAAAATGATACAAGAATTGCTCTCAAAGCAACCAGAAGAAATAAATTAGCAGTATTAGCTGTACGTGGGTCAAGAAGAGACTGTTAAAATAAAATTTTAAGAAACTGAATGGTTACCGACACACATCTCAAGGGCACAGTTTATCTATTTGTATATGCATCCTGTAAGGACAATGCATTGTACAAAAATCTGGACTGGATAGAGACAAAGGAGGAATGATCCTTAATGGAAGAAATTTCTATATTTTTAAAATAGGCAGATGTTAACAGCAGCAGAAAGAATTAAGACAAAAATGACAAAAGAAAAACTGCTTCACTTTAAAGTTCACATAGATGTAGAAATGTTTAAAGATATTCTATATACTGGTTTAATCATCAACCAAAATGTAGACTGCAAATAACCAGTCAGAAGAAACTTTTCTGTGTGGTAAAAACCAGAGAAGACTGTGAAGAGCTCCAGAAGGATCTCTCCAAACTGGGGGAATGGGCTGCCAAAGGGCAAATGTGTTTCAATGTAGGAAAATGTAAAGTAATGCATATTGGGGCAAAAAAATCAAAACTTTTATCTATCAACCGGGATATCTGGAGGACCCTTCTTCAGGCTATCTTGCAGCAAACTCAGGGGAGGCCAAGGGAGTTTTGTGTTCAACACCTGCTAGCAGATAAAAAGCCGGATGTAACTGTGGTGGTGGCTAAATTCTGTGCCGCAGCAATGATTCATCGCTCATCCCTGCCCACTTCAGGTGGCGAGGTCAGATGATTGGCAATGTCCATTGTGTATTTATCCTTACCCCTTCTCATGATGTGGGTTGGAGGTGGTCTAGAGCACGGGCGTGGTCACAAGCTGGAGACAATTCTAGACCTATTGAGTTGATTACTCTGTTATTGGGCCTACTGGGCTGGGAAGATTTTACCTGTTCTGGCTTTTATACAAAGGGTATGCCATTGTATTATGCTTGCTCTTGTGTGCATGCTTTTATTGTTTTTATACGCTTTTATTTTGGTTTTATGTTATAGGTTTTTATTTCAGTCACTGACCAGATAAAATACAAAATACATTCCACATAAAACCAAAATAAAAGCGTATAAAAACTATATATATATATATATATATATATATATATATATATATATATATATATATATATATATATATATATATATATATATATATATATATATATATATATATATTTTTTCGTAGATTTTCACGGGTATAGGTATGCATGTTAGGGTGGATTCGGGTTTCTTCCCGTGTAGAAATCTGGTTGTTTTGGCGACGTTTCGAAATCTTCAGGCTGGTGTTCTGGCTTCTTTCTTCTTGAAGCAAAGCGTGGTCTCAGTTGAAGTCCTTCTATAAATACTGCTGGGGGTGTGGTTTGCTTGCTTTGTTGCTGATTGCAGGTTCCTTTGTTCCTTTGTTCTTTTGTGATCTGCTGTGTGGCTGAGGCGATCGTTAAAGGGATTAACTGCTGGTGGCTGTTTAGATGGCTGTTTAGATGCTGGTGGGTTAGATGGCTGGTGGGTTCTGGCAGTATCCTGGGCTTTGGTGGAGTGGGGTCCTGTGTCTTGTGAATTCATTTTGGTCTGGCTACGTGTCTGTGGTCTCCCAATGTTTTTTTTTTGGGTGTGTGAGTGTGCTCCATGTGGTGACTGGAGTGGGGTGCCGCAGTAGATGGTGCAGTCGTGGTTTTGTTATTGGATGGTGGTTTCGTTTCATCTGTGGGAAGGGTCTGGGTTTGTGTTTGGTGTGGATGGAAGGTGGTGGCATCTTGTGTCCTTTTGGACCTGGTGTCAGTCTTTGTGACAGAGGCTCGTCTGTTGACCAGGGCTAGTTTCCAGATGTCAGGCAAGCGGGAGGTGTCATCACGTTTATTCATGTTGTTTGGGTGTTTCTCTATTTCAATGGCTTCCATGATTATTCGACTGTTGAAGTGTTCAGTTTTGGAGATGAGTTTGGTTCTTTCAAAGTCAATTTCATGACCTGTTGTTTTTATGTGCTGGAAGAGAGAGGAAGATTTTTCTTCTTTTTGACTGCGTTCTTGTGTTCTGCGATGCGTGCGCTTATTCTCCTGTTTGTCTGTCCGATGTATGTGGCTGGACAGACTTTGCATGGTATTTCGTAGACTCCTTGGTTTTCTAGCTCAATCTTGTCTTTGGGGTTTCTTAAGATGTTGGCTATTTTTTGGTCGGTGCAAAAGGCTGTCTTGATATTGTGTTTGTGGAGAATTTTGCTGATTTTGTCTGTGGTGCCTTTGATGTAAGGGAGGAGGGCGGTGCCGTTGTTCTCTTCTGTTTCTTGGTTCTTGGGGGTGTTTCCTTTTGGATTAGTTTGGTGATGGTGTTTTTTTGGAATCCGTTTGCAATTAAAACATTCGAGAGAGTGTGTAATTCAGTTTTTAGGTGGTCTTTGTCAGCGAGGCGTTTGGTTCTGGAGATGAGGGTTTTTGCTACGGAGTTGATCTGTGCAGGGTGGTGGTGTGATTGTGCACACATCTCAACAGCCTACACCCCAAAATACAATTCACTATGGAAATAGAAGCCAACAACCAACTTCCCTTCCTGGACGTCCTAATCTACAAAAAACCCGACGGCTCCTTAGGACATACCATCTACCAGAAAAAAACACATACAAACCGCTACTTAAATGCACAATCACACCACCACCCTGCACAGATCAACTCCGTAGCAAAAATCCTCATCTCCAGAACCAAACGCCTCGCTGACAAAGACCACCTAAAAACTGAATTACACACTCTCTCGAATGTTTTAATTGCGAACGGATTCCAAAAAAACACCATCACCAAACTAATCCAAAAGGAAACACCCCCCAAGAACCAAGAAACAGAAGAGAACAACGGCACCGCCCTCCTCCCTTACATCAAAGGCACCACAGACAAAATCAGCAAAATTCTCCACAAACACAATATCAAGACAGCCTTTTGCACCGACCAAAAATAGCCAACATTTTAAGAAACCCCAAAGACAAGATTGAGCTAGAAAACCAAGGAGTCTACGAAATACCATGCAAAGTCTGTCCAGCCACATACATCGGACAGACAAACAGGAGAATAAGCGCACGCATCGCAGAACACAAGAACGCAGTCAAAAAGAAGAAAAATCTTCCTCTCTCTTCCAGCACATAAAAACAACAGGTCATGAAATTGACTTTGAAAGAACCAAACTCATCTCCAAAACTGAACACTTCAACAGTCGAATAATCATGGAAGCCATTGAAATAGAGAAACACCCAAACAACATGAATAAACGTGATGACACCTCCCGCTTGCCTGACATCTGGAAACTAGCCCTGGTCAACAGACGAGCCTCTGTCACAAAGACTGACACCAGGTCCAAAAGGACACAAGATGCCACCACCTTCCATCCACACCAAACACAAACCCAGACCCTTCCCACAGATGAAACGAAACCACCATCCAATAACAAAACCACGACTGCACCATCTACTGCGGCACCCCACTCCAGTCACCACATGGAGCACACTCACACACCCCAAAAAAACATTGGGAGACCACAGACACGTAGCCAGACCAAAATGAATTCACAAGACACAGGACCCCACTCCACCAAAGCCCAGGATACTGCCAGAACCCACCAGCCATCTAACCCACCAGCATCTAAACAGCCATCTAAACAGCCACCAGCAGTTAATCCCTTAACGATCGCCTCAGCCACACAGCAGATCACAAAAGAACAAAGGAACAAAGGAACCTGCAATCAGCAACAAAGCAAGCAAACCACACACCCCCAGCAGTATTTATAGAAGGACTTCAACTGAGACCACGCTTTGCTTCAAGAAGAAAGAAGCCAGAACACCAGCCTGAAGATGACGAGTGAGACCTCGTCGAAACGTCGCCAAAACAACCAGATTTCTACACGGGAAGAAACCCGAATCCACCCTAACATGCATACCTATACCCGTGAAAATCTACGAAAACAAATATCCGACCTCTACGGGAGGAAACCTTCCAGCTGACCAGAACCTACGAGAAACTAGAAGTCCGAAGAGCCACCATCTTATGTGACATTGCATTCCTACGCAACTGCCGAGACAAAAATGTGATCCCCACAAGCTTCCAACTGAAATTCCACTCAAAACCCCATCCAGCGAAAGGATCCTGAAAAGAACAGAACTAGCCCTAATCAGAAGCGAACTACACAGGAAAAGATACCTACTAGATCAAACCAACAGAGACCTACTCACTCTCCACCTCAAACTCAGCAACAAAATCCACCCAACACTCTGGAACAAATCCAAGCAACTGGCCGCCTGGAGAGCTGAAACAGAGACCTCCCACAAGACAGACACACACACCAACAAACTCCACAAACTGGAAAAACGCCAGAAGCCCAACCCCCACACAACAGCCCATGAAACAAACAGTTCACAACATATCAGACAGGACACTCACCATCGCAGAGACCAAAGTCCTTTCCAAAGGATTCAACTTTGCAATCGCCCCCGACACATCCCCACCGAAAACATCATATGCGGAGTGGAAGCCAGCCTAACCAAAATCAACCCAGATGAAGCCAACAAAATCAGACTCGAAGTCACCAATGTCCTCTGCTCCAGCAAACCACCCAGAAGCAATTTACACAAAGAAGAACAAAAAGCCCTCTCCAACCTGAGGAAAGACAACAACATAATCATTCTCCCAGCAGACAAAGGCAATGCCACAGTGGTGATGAACACATCCGACTACCAAGCCAAATTATCCAACCTACTACAAGACCCTGCTTACATACCTTTGAACACAGACCCCACCACCTACCTGGAAAAAACCACCAAAGCCAAAATAAAAGCCTCTCCCTTAAGTGAAGAAATCAAGCCAAGCATCATCCCCAGAGAGAAATCATCCAGATGCCCCAAGCTCTACGGCCTCCCAAGATTCACAAAGAAGGAACACCTCTCAGACCCATAGTCAGCTCCATAGGCTCACCTCTACAAAACCTCGCCAAATTTCTTGCCAAACAACTCCAGCCCTATGCAGAATCCATCACTTCATACGTACAAAACTCGTTCCACTTCATAGAAATTATAAAAAAACAAGACCTACAACCCAATGACCTACTCGTGAGCTTCGATGTTGTTTCGCTCTTCACACAAGTGCCCATTCAAGAAGCCTTGACAGCTATCCACAACAAATACAACCCCCAAACACATCCTAGATCTGACCAACCACTGCCTAACCAACACATACTTCATCCACAATGGACAAAGATACAAACAGATAGAAGGAGCACCCATGGGATCACCCCTCTCACCGGTCATCGCAAACCTATATATGGAACACTTTGAAACCAACGCGCGTTACAGAAGTCCGAACATAAACCCAAACTCTGGCTCAGATATGTTGACGACACCTTTGTTATCTGGCCACACGGGAAAGATAAACTGAACAACTTCCTCACACATCTCAACAGCCTACACCCCAAAAATACAATTCACTATGGAAATAGAAGCCAACAACCAACTTCCCTTCCTGGACGTCCTAATCTACAAAAAACCCGACGGCTCCTTAGGACATACCATCTACCAGAAAAAAACACATACAAACCGCTACTTAAATGCACAATCACACCACCACCCTGCACAGATCAACTCCGTAGCAAAACCCTCATCTCCAGAACCAAACGCCTCGCTGACAAAGACCACCTAAAAACTGAATTACACACTCTCTCGAATGTTTTAATTGCGAACGGATTCCAAAAAAACACCATCACCAAACTAATCCAAAAGGAAACACCCCCAAGAACCAAGAAACAGAAGAGAACAACGGCACCGCCCTCCTCCTCCCTTACACCAAAGGCACCACAGACAAAATCAGCAAAATTCTCCACAAACACAATATCAAGACAGCCTTTTGCACCGACCAAAAAATAGCCAACATCTTAAGAAACCCCAAAGACAAGATTGAGCTAGAAAACCAAGGAGTCTACGAAATACCATGCAAAGTCTGTCCAGCCACATACATCGGACAAACAAACAGGAGAATAAGCGCACGCATCGCAGAACACAAGAACGCAGTCAAAAAAGAAGAAAAATCTTCCTCTCTCTTCCAGCACATAAAAACAACAGGTCATGAAATTGACTTTGAAAGAACCAAACTCATCTCCAAAACTGAACACTTCAACAGTCGAATAATCATGGAAGCCATTGAAATAGAGAAACACCCAAACAACATGAATAAACGTGATGACACCTCCCGCTTGCCTGACATCTGGAAACTAGCCCTGGTCAACAGACGAGCCTCTGTCACAAAGACTGACACCAGGTCCAAAAGGACACAAGATGCCACCACCTTCCATCCACACCAAACACAAACCCAGACCCTTCCCACAGATGAAACGAAACCACCATCCAATAACAAAACCACGACTGCACCATCTACTGCGGCACCCCACTCCAGTCACCACATGGAGCACACTCACACACCCCAAAAAAAAAAAAAATGGGAGACCACAGACACGTAGCCAGACCAAAATGAATTCACAAGACACAGGACCCCACTCCACCAAAGCCCAGGATACTGCCAGAACCCACCAGCCATCTAACCCACCAGCATGTAAACAGCCATCTAAACAGCCATCAGCAGTTAATCCCTTAACGATCGCCTCAGCCACACAGCAGATCACAAAAGAACAAAGGAACAAAGGAACCTGCAATCAGCAACAAAGCAAGCAAACCACACCCCCAGCAGTATTTATAGAAGGACTTCAACTGAGACCACGCTTTGCTTCAAGAAGAAAGAAGCCAGAACACCAGCCTGAAGATGACGAGTGAGACCTCGATGAAACGTCGCCAAAACAACCAGATTTCTACACGGGAAGAAACCTGAATCCACCCTAACATGCATACCTATACCGTGAAAATCTACGAAAACAAATATCCGACCTCTACGGGAGGAAACCTTCCAGCTGACCAGAACCTACGAGAAACTAGAAGTCCGAAGAGCCACCATCTTATGTGACATTGCATTCCTACGCAACTGCCGAGACAAAAATGTGATCCCCACAAGCTTCCAACTGAAATTCCACTCAAAACCCCATCCAGCGAAAGGATCCTGAAAAGAACAGAACTAGCCCTAATCAGAAGCGAACTACACAGGAAAAGATACCTACTAGACCAAACCAACAGAGACCTACTCACTCTCCACCTCAAACTCAGCAACAAAATCCACCCAACACTCTGGAACAAATCCAAGCAACTGGCCGCCTGGAGAGCTGAAACAGAGACCTCCCACAAGACAGACACACACACCAACAAACTCCACAAACTGGAAAACGCCAGAAGCCCAACCCCCCACACAACAGCCCATGAAACAAACAGTTCACAACATATCAGACAGGACACTCACCATCGCAGAGACCAAAGTCCTTTCCAAAGGATTCAACTTTGCAATCGCCCCCGACACATCCCCACCGAAAACATCATATGCGGAGTGGAAGCCAGCCTAACCAAAATCAACCCAGATGAAGCCAACAAAATCAGACTCAAGTCACCAATGTCCTCTGCTCCAGCAAACCACCCAGAAGCAATTTACACAAAGAAGAACAAAAAGCCCTCTCCAACCTGAGGAAAGACAACAACATAATCATTCTCCCAGCAGACAAAGGCAATGCCACAGTGGTGATGAACACATCCGACTACCAAGCCAAATTATCCAACCTACTACAAGACCCTGCTTACATACCTTTGAACACAGACCCCACCACCTACCTGGAAAAAACCACCAAAGCCAAAATAAAAGCCTCTCCCTTAAGTGAAGAAATCAAGCCAAGCATCATCCCCAGAGAGAAATCATCCAGATGCCCCAAGCTCTACGGCCTCCCCAAGATTCACAAAGAAGGAACACCTCTCAGACCCATAGTCAGCTCCATAGGCTCACCTCTACAAAACCTCGCCAAATTTCTTGCCAAACAACTCCAGCCCTATGCAGAATCCATCACTTCATACGTACAAAACTCGTTCCACTTCATAGAAATTATAAAGAAACAAGACCTACAACCCAATGACCTACTCGTGAGCTTCGATGTTGTTTCGCTCTTCACACAAGTGCCCATTCAAGAAGCCTTGACAGCTATCCACAACAAATACAACCCCCAAACACATCCTAGATCTGACCAACCACTGCCTAACCAACACATACTTCATCCACAATGGACAAAGATACAAACAGATAGAAGGAGCACCCATGGGATCACCCCTCTCACCGGTCATCGCAAACCTATATATGGAACACTTTGAAACCAACGCGTTACAGAAGTCCGAACATAAACCCAAACTCTGGCTCAGATATGTTGACGACACCTTTGTTATCTGGCCACACGGGAAAGATAAACTGAACAACTTCCTCACACATCTCAACAGCCTACACCCCAAAATACAATTCACTATGGAAATAGAAGCCAACAACCAACTTCCTTCCTGGACGTCCTAATCTACAAAAAACCCGACGGCTCCTTAGGACATACCATCTACCAGAAAAAACACATACAAACCGCTACTTAAATGCACAATCACACCACCACCCTGCACAGATCAACTCCGTAGCAAAACCCTCATCTCCAGAACCAAACGCCTCGCTGACAAAGACCACCTAAAAACTGAATTACACACTCTCTCGAATGTTTTAATTGCGAACGGATTCCAAAAAAACACCATCACCAAACTAATCCAAAAGGAAACACCCCCAAGAACCAAGAAACAGAAGAGAACAACGGCACCGCCCTCCTCCCCCTACACCAAAGGCACCACAGACAAAATCAGCAAAATTCTCCACAAACACAATATCAAGACAGCCTTTTGCACCGACCAAAAAATAGCCAACATCTTAAGAAACCCCAAAGACAAGATTGAGCTAGAAAACCAAGGAGTCTACGAAATACCATGCAAAGTCTGTCCAGCCACATACATCGGACAAACAAACAGGAGAATAAGCGCACGCATCGCAGAACACAAGAACGCAGTCAAAAAAGAAGAAAAATCTTCCTCTCTCTTCCAGCACATAAAAACAACAGGTCATGAAATTGACTTTGAAAGAACCAAACTCATCTCCAAAACTGAACACTTCAACAGTCGAATAATCATGGAAGCCATTGAAATAGAGAAACACCCAAACAACATGAATAAACATGATGACACCTCCCGCTTGCCTGACATCTGGAAACTAGCCCTGGTCAACAGACGAGCCTCTGTCACAAAGACTGACACCAGGTCCAAAAGGACACAAGATGCCACCACCTTCCATCCACACCAAACACAAACCCAGACCCTTCCCACAGATGAAACGAAACCACCATCCAATAACAAAACCACGACTGCACCATCTACTGCGGCACCCCACTCCAGTCACCACATGGAGCACACTCACACACCCCAAAAAAACATTGGGAGACCACAGACACGTAGCCAGACCAAAATGAATTCACAAGACACAGGACCCCACTCCACCAAAGCCCAGGATACTGCCAGAACCCACCAGCCATCTAACCCACCAGCATCTAAACAGCCATCTAAACAGCCATCAGCAGTTAATCCCTTAACGATCGCCTCAGCCACACAGCAGATCACAAAAGAACAAAGGAACAAAGGAACCTGCAATCAGCAACAAAGCAAGCAAACCACACCCCCAGCAGTATTTATAGAAGGACTTCAACTGAGACCACGCTTTGCTTCAAGAAGAAAGAAGCCAGAACACCAGCCTGAAGATGACGAGTGAGACCTCGTCGAAACGTCGCCAAAACAACCAGATTTCTACACGGGAAGAAACCCGAATCCACCCTAACATGCATACCTATACCCGTGAAAATCTACGAAAACATATATATATATATATATATATATATATATATATATATATATATATATATATATATAAACTCATGGGCTCTGAGCTATCAGTGATGGATCAGGAAAGAGATCTTGGTGTGTTGATGGACAGCTCCATGAAGGTTATTTTAATGTTTTGGTTTTTAAATTTAATTATTTTAATGTTTTGGTTTTAAAATTTAATTTTTAAATGATACCATTGAGATACCATCCTGAAATTTGAAGTGACTGGCTACAAGATATCTATCTTTAAATGCAAATTTTATGAAAATTTTATAAAATTCCATTTTTCCAAAAATTCAAATTTTATATTTAATTAAATGTGTATATTTTTTTGAAAATATACAATTGCATCATGTTGTATATCAAATGAAACCCTTATTCAGAAGTTTTAAAATGACACCTCTCCCAGATCTATAGCTATCACAGGTTTATATTAAATGACATTTGAAATTAGGGTGGGTAGTGAAATTTGGCTTTTATTTTTGCAATTTTGAAAATGCAATATCTCAGAAATGGGTTGACCAAAAAAATCTGAAAAAAATAATAATTTTAAAACATCACATGGTATGGTACAAATATACCAAAAATGAACCAAATCCATGATATCAAGGTTCCATGCATTGGTTGCTTTAACATGGAATGACCATCTGTCAATTTGGAGATACCACAAAATTTAAAAAAACAAAACAGGCAGGAAGCCTCTGCAGGAGTTGCAGCTCCGGCTGGGACCTGAACGGGGGCTGGAGGCCTCTGCAGCAGCAACTCTGAAGGCTCCCGGTGGGGATGCATTCGCCCGACAAGATGCACAGACATTTCACCTTGCTGTTGAGGGGGAGAGAGTGTGTCTTATGGGGAGAAAAATTAGGTATCTGCAATAATAAAGTGACAACTAAAGTACAATCTCTCATGAAAAATCACAAATAAAATTAGGTTTATTAGTGAGCCTCCAGATACAGTGGTTAAATTGCTGTACTGCAGCTAAAATGGTGCACACGACCTGGAGTTCAATCCCAGGTAGCCGGCTCATGGTTGACTCAACCTTCCATCTTTGCGAGGTTGGTCAAATGAGTACCCAGCTTGTACGGGGGGGGCAATGTGTGGCCTGCATAAATAAATTGTGAACTGCCCGGAAGGTCCTATGCACTATGGGGCGGAATATAAGAAGAACACTTTGCTTTGTACTTTGCTCTATTACATATTGTGCTGCATTTGCACAAAATTCAGTTTGAAATTATGTTGTTATTTATTGAAATAAAATATTACAAAGTCAGGTTTTCCACCTCTAAGATAAAATTGCTATTGTCTATCCCAGGGCTGTTCAACTTTGAACAGGCCAAGGTCTACTTTTTCTGGCCCAAAGTGCCTGAGGGCTACTACACTAAAACCTCTACTTACAAATTTTATCTGTTCCGAGCATGTGCTCATAACTAAAAACTTTTGTTAAGTAGAGCAGCGGTTTTCCATAGGAATGCATTGAAAACCAATTAATATGTTCTGGAGGGAACAGATTTCAGTGCACCATGACCCTTTAACTGCTCTGCTTGGCTGAGACAGTGGGCTGGCAGACCCAGAACTTTGCTGGGGCAGTGGTGGTCCTTGGGATGGGGGAGGGAAGGGTGGAGAACTTATCACCTCACTTTTTTTATTGATGGCTGGCAGGCTACTTTTGAACCCTTCACGGGCTACCAGTAGCCCGCGGTCTACCTGTTGTTCAGGCCTGGTCTATCCTTATGAAGATATAGATCATATAGGCATCCCGGGATATGTAAGTCTCTCGTCAAGGAAATCAACCAGGTTTGTACACACACACACACACACACACACACACACACACACACAGAGAGAGAGAGAGAGAGAGAGAGAGAGAGAGAGAGAGAGGAACACATATTTAGCAAAGCTTCTTATAACTGGGATTTATTTCAATCTTCATATGCCAGGAGGATTTTTTAAAAGTTCTTGCTATTTTATGTTGCATTTCTACTTTTTTTAACCATTATATAAAGTTTTTCCCTTTGCTTTGGAATTCTGTAAGAAGACATCCAAAAACCAAAGTATAAACAAACGTGAAAAGCAATCTTGGCAGGAAAAAAAAGTGTTAGGACTGTGTTCCTCACATATGGCAGCACTATGGTAAGCTTAATGTATATGCAGGATTCATGCTTTTACTTGCAGCCTCTTCATGTAAACCCAGAGTCTGCAAGCAAACCTGGACACAATTTTCCTTCTTAGTACCAAAGTGATGTGTGTTTTATGAAGACGGAAAGAACTAGAGCAGGAATATGTGGAGTAAACTTTCCTCTGCACTGTGAGCTCATGGAAAAAAAGGAAACAATGCACAATGGGCATGCTTTGATTTGGCAAAACAAGAAGGAATACTCAGGATCTCAAAACAGCGATCATGAGCATGCACAAGCCTAAGAACATTCCTCAGTGAGATCAACATCCAGTTGGCAAGATATAACTCTTTACGAAAATGCTACCAATCAACAGGAACTAAGTCATGGGAAAGACTTACCTTGAGATTACAATTTTAAGAATAAGCCATGCAAATTGAAAACAAACAAACAAACCTCTCATTCTCTTGCCTTCCATTTCTGTTGTCTTTCTCCCAAGTACAGTATCTTGAAGTTGAGTCATGGCAACTGGACTTCTCTTCTTGATAGATTGAAATGTTTCACTGCTCATCCAAACAACTTTGTCAGTCTGAGGAAAGCTAGTTACAAGTCCTCCATTTTATAGTTCACTTGACCTCATGTCACCCTGTTCTGAAATAGGCTCATAAGATGAACAATCGCTCAAATAGGCTCATTAGGTACACAACAGTCTCATAAGGTGGACATTGGCCTAAGGTGTGTGAAAGTCCCACCTTTAACCTACCTTCCCAATGCCCATTAAGTATGGGTCATTAGCTATGGCCTTGGTGGGAGATGTGTGAAATATTTTTATTTGTCTGGGGATTGTTGAAATCACTGCCTGGTAGGTAGCAGATAGACTGTGCCTGAGCCCCCTACTTCTGTTGAGAGAGGGGTTTTCAATACTCACATGAATGGCTTCCCTGACCCCTCTCTCAAACCACCTCTCTTCTTTGTCTAAGATGTGTACATCCTCATATTTGAATGAGTGCCCTTTGTCCTTCAAGTGGAGGTGTACTGCTGACTCTGGTCCTGAGCTGTTGCCCCTCCTATGTTGGGCCACCCTCCTGTTTAATGGCTGTTTAGTTTCTCCAGTGTAGAGGTCTGCACACTCCTCACTGTACTGGTCTGCATATACTATATTGCTCCTTTTGTGTTTTGGTGTCAGGTCCTTTGGGTGGACGAGTCTCTGCCTTACTGTGTTTGTTCATCTAATGGCCTACTGAGATACAGGCCATTGTTCATCTTATGAGCCTATTTCAGAACAGGGTGACATGAGGTCAAGTGAACTATAAAATGGAGGACTCACAACTAGCTTTCCTCAGACTGCCGAAGCTGTTTGGATGAGCAGTGAAACGTTTCAATCTCTCAAGAAAAAGAAGTCCAGTTGCCATGACTCAACTTCCAGATAAACTCACTTGGATGACTGAGAATCTTCACAGACATATTCTCCAAAGTAAAACAGGAGAGAAAGAGAAGAGTAGATCTCACAGATGGAAAAAAAATTTACTCAAACATTTGACTTTCTCCTTTTTCACCCTAAGCTCCATGAAGAAGAACAGGCATATGAAAGAGAAATGATGTTTTATTATGCCAAGACAAGAAAGGCAGACTCCAGAGACTTATAAGAAGGTATATCCTACCTGGTGCAGAGACTCAGGGCGAAGACTCCAGAAGTCCCACACCATGTCTGGATCTTTCAAGTGAGTCTGTGGATTCCTCTTTTGGCTATGGATAAAGGATGGAAACTAATAAAAACAGAAAACGAATAAACAATTACATTAAAATGCAGTTATATTAAAATTAGATCTACTACACATTCCCCTGCATTTGGACAGAATTCACTCTAAAATTACATATCTGAAATTTAAAATCCACAAATCAACATTATAAAATCTACACTGCCAATTACAGAACCAGTAGTCTTGAAAACAGAAAATGAATTTTGAAAAAGAAAGCATGAATGTTTCTGCAAAATTATTAGGAGAGCACTGAAGTGTGCAATTTTGCTCAGATCATTTTTTGCCTTCATAAGACTGAGGGAGGTAAGAAAAGGATTGTTCTTACTCATAGCACCACTGGAACTTCCTGTCTAGGCAGGTCTTCCATTTGAAAGGGCTGTGTTTGCTTCAAAAGCACACACACATTTCCTTAATATAGGAAATATTTCTAGTTGAATGCCTGCACCATCTTTACTCCATTTCTGCTAATTCCAGCACAATATTGACTCAAATGCTATAAACAAAATCAGGTGGGAAACAATCAAAATATGAAGACACTCTTCAATTCAAGTGTCAAGGTTTTAAGATGGGACTTGAACGCATTCACTTTTGCAGAAATACATTATAAAATCTAACTGGAATGAAATGTCTAAAAGCAATCTCTGCATTCAAATCAATAAAACAGGGAACGTGGACAAAAATTACAGCAATAATGCAAAAAAAAAGGAGGCACCTAATGTAGTGCTTCCAGAGCAAACCCTGCAATTTCATTTCAGAAAATAAGTCTCTTGTAAAGAACAAAGCCAGTTAGTCAGTATTGTTGGCCTTTTCTCCATCCCTCGTGGACTTCTTTGGCTTACCCATAAAAATAAAAACATGACACTCCAACCTACCAGCATTGCATCTCTAATAAAGAAGATGGGAGTGTTGTTCCCCACAAGATCCCAGTTTCCATCTTCTGTATAGAATTTCATTGCAAAGCCTCGGGGGTCACGTACTGTGTCAGCTGAACCTGCTTCTCCAGCTGAAAAATAACCATTTACCAATGTAAGCCTGTAAAAACTGCAAACATTCCCAACATATATACAAAATGAACAGTCTTCTAATTTCATTCCTTTTGAAAGGCTTCTATGTTCCAGGAGCAAACATCTGTTTTTAAGCTGGACATTTAAAAGGTAACTTTCAAGTACACAGCAAGTCTCATTTAATTACAGTGGGATCAAGGTTGTGAAAAGAATAGTCAGTAAGAAGACTGAACTACTGTCTGTGCCACTATCACAAAGACAGGTCACCTGGAGAATATGTGTTTCTCAGCAAGCGAGGAAACAATTACTCTGATAGAGTCAATGTCTTCAGCCACTTTTTTATTTGCTTGTTAGAAACTAAAAAAGGTGACGGACAATATTACTGCTCTATTTACCCACTAACATAGCTGTTCAAACCAGGAAGTGTGCTTATTGTAAAACAAAATATAACTTCTGCTTGGATTTTTGCCAGCGCTTGGATTTCATAATACAGTACAGAATATCTATAGCTGCAGGCAGAGGGCTATCTGGTTGGTATATGAGGAACCTTTTTCTGCAGAAACCCAACTCAATATGTTATGGAAAATTATATGAAGACTCAGAGGAGGATAATCAACAATTGAATGAATACCGGAGCGTAGAAACATTCAGTGAAGTCTTCCTCATATACAAAGAAAATTAAAAAGAAAATGCACAAATGTACGAAGGCCTTACCGACAGTAGAAAACCGAATGGCCATTGGAGTTCTTTTGCCAACGTGCTCAAATATTTTTGCTTTGCAATACTTGGTGATGTCATGAGTCACTTCAAAATATCCAAAAGCCCCTGAAAAATATATGGGTTAATTTTTTATAGAAGCAGTCTAAAGGCTAAGGTCTTTGATAACCAATGTCAAATATGATGCTGGGAGCAGGCCAGTTTGAGAGGAGCAATTTTTTATTCTGGTCTGAACTATCAGTGGCTGCAAAAGATCTACAAAAAAATAATCTTCAGTTCTGCTGGAAGAAGTTCCCTATGGTCTGAATGTCAGAGTCTGAATGCCAGTGGAAAGGAATTCACGATCCAAATACACAGTTAATTATGATTTAGTTGTCTATTATTGCATGTGGAAGTAATGTACAAAATATCATGTGTAATTCTTGCAGCTTCTGAATGGAAAGGCTTGGGATGTGGCACTACAAACTGTGACAGGGTAATCAGCAAAATCTAGACTCAATAAACACAAGCATGTGCAATTAAAGTAAGAAAGCCTTATGGAAAGACTACATTCTCACTGACATAAGTCTTGATACATCCCATTACAAAGAAACAATGCAGATATAAAACATGAAAAGTTTTTTGGGCCTATATGGAGATGCTCCTCAGCTTGGAGGGTGTGTCCACATTGCTTTGGTTTCAAAAGACTGTTTAGATTCATTTTATATGTTGTTTTATCTATCTTTTACTGTATCTGCTGTGAGTTGCCGTGAATCCTCCATGGGGAGAAAGGGAGGATATAAATAATTTAAAAAAATATATAGTTTATAATATTATAAATTATTATAATATGTATAACATATAGACTATAATATATTTTATAAGACATAATATAGAGAGAGTTAAAGGACTGATAGACTGTGGGGCTTTAGAAAGATAAATTGTATCATTAAGAGAAGCCTGAAATGTATACTTTGTAAAGAGTTGTAACCTGAGAGACTATGATCATTTTATTTGTCTTATGATGTTTATGTACAGATTGTTTTAAACTGCATGCTTATTAAACTGTTATGAAACCATTATGCTTTGTTCATAGATTGATTACTTTGGTTCACTTACATCTATCTCAGAGCAAGTAACTGGGCTAAAAATAAGCCTACGGGATATTTTAAAAACTCTTTGGTGGCAACAGTTTTTTTTTTTACTGGTGACAGAACTGGTGACTCAGACGATGGAAAACATAAATGCCATGGACTTTGTTTTCACAGACCTTCTGTACACAGACCAATATGCTGCCTGTAATTACCCCAGAATATTTAAAGTTCCACACGGAATATGGTACCACCTGTTAACACTCACCTGCCCCTTTGGCATGCACAACCCTCTCAGGAATCCTCTCTCGGTCGAAGTGAGCCATCTCGTCAGTGAAAACCACATCTTGAACCAGAAGAGGCCCTCGTGGGCCCACAGTCAAGAGATTCAACTTGTCTCCCACGGGGATCCCTGCTCCTGTGGTCAAGGGATCTGGTTTCTAAATTCCAAAGAGGGGAGAAAATGAAAGTCAGAAGAGTGAAAACACACACAATGATTTCTAGTTTTTAGCAACTTGGGGAAAGTAATCATAGCTTAATTTGATAGACATGTCAAGTAATATGCTCCTGAAGCTACACGGAGTGTGCTTCTTACATTAGCCTCTACTATTTCATAAGAGGAATTACAAGGGTATTAGCGCTGCATGTAATAATCTGACTTTTAGAAGACCAACAAATGTATGGAAGGGAGATACCATTACAAAACATTCTTGATAAATTAATTTTCAGGCATAATTAATTGGAGAAAGCAGCATGAGGCTGCATCTTTTGTTGTTGTCATGTGCTGTCAAGTCACCTGCAACTTATGGAAATTCTCTAAAAGAGCAATCTCCAAATGTACTGACCCAAGTGCCCTGCTCAGCTCTTGCAAACTCTTGCAAACTTCCTTTAGGAAGTCAGTTCATCTCATATTCGGTCTTCCTCTTTTCCTGTTATTACACATGTAACTATGTGGAATAGTTACAATTTACTGTATATACTTATTCAGGAGCCTCATGGTGCACTAGTTAAGCTACATTACTGCAGTAAAGACTCTTCTCACAAACTGAGTTCTATACTGGGCTCAAATAGCCAGCTCAAGGTTTACTCAACGTTATATCCTTCTGAGGACAGTAAATTGAGGACAGTCATCCCCTGCCATTTCGCGGTTCATATACTGCTGGTATATCGCAGGACTGCAGTATATGAAGGCAAGGGCATCTGGGGCAAGCTGCGTGGGCCTGTTTGAAGCCTCCTGAACTTACCCCAAGCTTGGCACTGCCCTGAGCGGGCATCCAATGGGCCTCCCAGGCATATCCAAAGGTACTTCAGGTTTTTCTGGAGTGACTTCTGGTTCGCTGGAAACCACTTCTAGAGCCTCTGACAGGCCCAGGAAGCCCATTGGAGGCCTGTTCAGGGCAGCAACTGGCCTAATGTAAGTGTAGGAGGCCCCAGACCCCCAGGCCTGCATATAGTAGATTTTTCTTTATCGCGGGTTGAGTTCCTAGCCCCCGTGATAAATGGGGGATTACTGTACCTAGCTTGCTTGTGGGGGGGGGCAATGAGTAGCCTGCATAATTAAACTGTAATTTGCCCAGAGAGAGCATTAAGCACTATGGGGATGGATATAAGCCATGCATTTTGCTTTTGCTTTGATTCTATATTTTATAACAGCACCTTTACAAGATTTAATTACAATGACAGGAACTACATGGTCCTGAAAAGAAATACTGTATATGAATAGATTAAACATGTCTCAAATTAATATTGACAAATGAGAAAACCTGAGAAACCTGACTCTCACAACAAAAAGTGCAGTTTATGTTAGGCAACCATCTGCTTTCTAGGATGAAAAGACCCAGCCGTCAAACACTGTAGTCTCAGGGACAAACTACATTCATTTGGAGCAGCATTTTTGCAATTAGCATGAGAACAGGCCGGGAAGGAAGGTTGAGGAGGATAGCAGCAATTCCCAGGATAGATCACCCCCACACACACACAGCAAGTTCAAAGAAAGATGAATTGATTTGTTAATTTATCACTGAAAATAAATGATAGCAGTAACTATCCATTTAGACAACCTCTGCAATGTAACAGATTCATTTTCTTTGACTCTTGATAACGCATAAACAATCTGGCACACTTTCAAAAGGCTGTAGAGAAGTCCCACAATGTTTTCTCAGTGGCAGCAAAAAGGGGACGACTGTCTACTACAAAAGTGGACATGACATGGACACTTTTAAAAGGCTGTATAACAGTGGTTCCCAACCTTGGGTCCCCTGATGCTCTTGGATGACAAGTTCCAGAAATCCTGCCCAGCACAGCTAGTGGTGAAGGCTTCTGGGAGTTTTAGTCCATGAACAACTGGGGATCCAAGGTCGGGAACACTGCTCTATTAGGTTCCAGACACGTTTTCACACATGCAAGTAATACCCATATGTGTGATTCACAGAGACCACAAAGAAGAACAATGCTCTAGTTTCCTTCTTTGAGATGAAGCAGGCATTAGGAATACAGTGAACAGGTTCTCCCATTTCAATTAAACTGTTCAAACTACAAAGAAAGCAGTTAGAACCCTGCTTATTAGTGATAATGAAATGATTGCAACAGCTTGCCTCATTTCAGTTAGAAAGCAATATGATATATGCATCCATAGGAACAGGTTTGCTGTGCCCTTGGTCTAACAATCAAAAGATCGAATTTCTGTTACCTTTGAACAGAATAGTAATAGAATTGTTACTTTAAATTGTCCTGAAAATGTTTTATACCATTAAACTCTGATTCTTGCATTCAAGAAGCATAAGAAGATACTATGTAGAAAAGAAAATGTTCAGCACAGACAGCTCCAGTTTCAAACAAAAAAGATTGGTAGGCTGCACTAACAGATTCTTTTGTTATTTAATTTTGTAAATGGGCAAAGGAATTGAGACATGAATGTAAATAAATACACAGGGTTGTAGATAATGTACTTTCACATGCCACTGTTCTAAAGAAAAGTCATGTGACTGAAATTTCATAACCTGTTGTAGCTCATATTTGTACTTGAGAGTAATCCAGAGGCTTGAATTCAACGAATGAGATGTTCTAAATGTTTCACCTTGAGCACCATGATTTTCAAATTCCATTTAGATTCAAAAATATTATCCTGCAGCGTAGAGGCTGTTCTTCCAGAAGCCCAAGTTCAAAGCACCCATGCACCATTTTCTTCTAAAGTTATTGTAACAGGATGTGCTGCTTCTTACAAAGAAGAAAGATTCCATTATTTCTAAAAAAATCCAGCTAATTTATCTGAATTCATCATTCCCAGTGATCATCACTGGTATTTTAAAATACTTTTTTAATGACAAGGGATTCTGAAAATCGAGGTTCCCATTTAAAACAACAACAACAACCCTAGCATATCTTAAGTGTCTTTACAGAACAATGCTGCTTGTATTTAGGAACACTGAACTAACTGTGACAGAAATGGTAAAGCAGCACTTGTCTTAAAATAGATACTCTAGGGGGAAAGTGACACAAGAGAGCAGAGCTTTATAAGCATTTTCACATCCCCCTTTCAAAAATCCCACTCATTTGGGAGAATTTTAGGATGTACTAGAAACAATCATTTCAAGGGACAATGCTTTAGCAAATACAACAATGCTTCTTGATACTCTGTGCTACAGTAACCAAGCAACACAGCAGAGAAAATCATAGAACTTTATTCCATATACAAGCTGAAACTCTCAGGGCACACTATCTATCTCTCTGCACACTTTGCTTTAGTGCAATTACAAACAATTGATAATGGACATAAAATGCAATAGGGATATAAATCTTGCAGCTTTTTGCTCTTGACAAGAAAAAAATCCCTCTTTTCTCTTTTCACCCAGATTTCTCTGGGTCATATCGCCTCCTTCAAGAAATCTCACTGGAAGTCTTGCATGATTTCTTGGAAGTTTCAAAAGTGATTTTTTTTTTCAGAAGAAGCATCTGCAACATGGAATTACCATGAGTCTTGTGCAGCATGTTATCTTTCTTGTTCAAAATTCCCCAGATATGATAGTAAATGAAAAAGAACTCCCCAGATTAGCATCCTTCTTACCCAGAATCCTGACCAGAACAAACAGGCCAAATTACAGATCAAGGTCATTACAGGATGTTTAGAAATCTTGCTGGCAGTAGAAATGCTTCTACAAGGGAGTCTTGATTTAGTGACATTGTTGAATCATGTACAATTCATATCCGTAGAGTATTTATTAATTAGACCATACTAAATTTATAGTACAATAAAGAAGTGTTTCCTTGCAGTCATGCTGGCTACGTGACCATGGACTTGCACAACACTGGTTCTTCAGCTTGAATATGGAGATGAGCACCGCCCCTAGAGTCAGACACAACTAGCACGCATGTGCGGGGGGAACCTTTACCTTTTTTTTAGGACAATCTTCAAATAAATGCTGTTAATCACCACAAATTCAACTCTGTGCATGAACATGCAACTGTATTTGTAAATTTATAATATACTGTAATCTTATATTCTTCCTGTCCTACTGAATGTCATCCAGCAATATAAAAAAATTCAACTGAACAGTACAGTAGCTACAGTAAGCTCAGTGAAGCAAACAGCAGAATATACAGATAAGGTACATTTAGACAACCACCTAGGAGGTATTCTTTTATTTGTATTCCTGCATTGAGCAGGGGGTTGGATTAGATGGCCTCAAAGGTCTCTTTGACCATCATTCTTCTATGATCCTATGATAATTAGATAATATAATACATGCATAGTACATATAGGTATTCTGAATCAGTGACTATGTTTCTAAAAAACTATGGACTTTGTATTTTACATGTGGCAGAATTAGAATCTAGTTTTTTCCAGGTTTCAAAGCCTGTCTTGTTCAGAAGTCATTAATCATGTTTGCACATAAAAGAAAGGTAGCCAAGCTGTGACTTCTGGCTGTCTTGCCCACTCGTGCAAAGAGATGAGCAAAACAACATGCTCATGAATATCCTGGCTTACTTGATCCAAGGTCTGATCATCCAAATACAGCCAGTGGATCTAATACACGGTTGCACCACACCTAAATTTTCACTCATGTCACACTCCTTCTTGACCTACATTTCAGTTACCAAAGTTTTCATGAAGTGTTCTTAGAGCATCATGACAGGAGAGAAATCAGTATCAAAATGGCAAGCCCTAACTTTAATCGTTTCATTAGTACACTGTAGTCTGCTTTCCATATTGCCATAGAGTGCCACAAACAAATACAACTGTCTTTTATCACAGGATTCATTCACAGTTCTTATGTAAAGAAGCTTCCAAAGCAGAATGGACATATCTCTGTTTCAGTGATTTAATTCAGTTATTTAAATGCCGATCAAAATTATCAAGATAAATCTAAATAAGTAACCTAAACTCAGTGTTTGATATCAATGCATATATCATTTGGTTGCTACACCAAATAACAATATAGTGCTAAACTGAGTGATCTTATTTAGCATAACTTAATAGATCTGTCATGCAGCCTACATATTCTTCATTGTGAAGAATTTCTACCTACATAGAGATAAAAGGCTCAATTGTGCAACTGTAATTAATCTCTATTGGCTCACAAACAGGGCTGGGTGCTGCAATCTTCAGTAAACAAAGAACTAGTCCCATGACTCTAAATAGCATCTGGGATGCCCCCTCTGCAAAACAAGTCCTTTCAAGACCACAATAAAGTGGTCTTGAAATTGCAAGAATTACAAAGGCAGCTTCTCAAAGGACTAGGGTCAGCTATTTAGCACATGGCAAGAAAAAAAATTCCTCCAAGTAATTCCAAGCTATCTGGATAAATATCAACCTATCCATGAAGGGATCTGACGTCAAAAGTAAGGTCATGCCTATCTGATTTGGGATGGGCAACAATTATGAATGCTTGAATCTATTTTATGATGCAGGCATGCATTCCGGGCACCATAAAAAGTGCCAAAGATAGCAAAAACTGAAATCAGAGACAACTAGTTAGTTACTTAGTAAGTTATGTGCCATCAAGTTGAAAGCAATTTATACCAAACCTAATAGGGCTTTCAAGGTAAGTGGGATATTAAAGGTTTTACCAGTTCCACACACCCCAGTGAGTAGCCAGATGGGTGGGTGGGTGTGTCATGACTAGGCATATCTAGGCCCCCAGATATAGGGGGGCCTAGATAGGGAGATTCAAAATTAGATGACTGAATAGCAGAAAGAAAGAGGGGTCAAAGGCACAGATCATCAACAGAAATCAACTAGCAAAAAGTAGGTATAAGTCTTAGTTATACAGGTACTTTGAGTATCCGTACCGCTGCAATCAATGAGACTACCAACGGTCGTGCTTATTTATGTCAATCCTTCTACTCTTAAATTTTAGTAAATCCAAAATTAGTTCTATTTGAGGCAAATACATATACAAATCTCTAGAATTTTTAACTCTAAAGTGCAACTCTAGTTGTTTCCTCAGAAGTACATACAATATACTGTTTATATACACACATAAGACAGCCAATGATGAAAAGTATTGTACTGTATAACAATTGCAAAAGTCCTACTCAAATGGTCCCAAATATCCACAAAACTGTTGCAGTGTTACACATCTGATTTCAGGTACCCTACTAGTACAGTAATATACCTATATTAAGTAGAAGATTTCAAACCTGATTTTAAAAGCGCTGTTTTGCAGTTATGCTTATATTAGATAACATAGCATTTACTATCTTAGCTTGAATCCAGCTGCTAGTTTCGGTTACAGCAGACGCACGGAATCAATTACTGAATGTAGTGGAGCAAATTTTTATTTTTTTCCTGGAAACTGAACCATTATGTTATGACATTAAACCAGGAAATAACTGGGGGAATTCTGGTTCCTGGATCAGCAAAAGCATTGAATCAAACACCCAAGTACTTGATGCAAAATTGTTACTGATTCTCTAGCTCTTCCAAAACTACAAAATGCATATAATAAAAGCTGAACTGATGAGGAATTACAGGTGTAAGATTGTTCTATTCATTTTAAAGAATTGGCCTGGGAAGTGTAGTAGACTGGGGGCCAGTTTTCGCTTTGTCTGGAAAACATACAGTAACCCCCACCATTCCACAGTTCATGTACTATACCGAGGGACCGCATTACATGCTGGGGCTCCAGCTCATTAGCGCTGGGGTGGGGGAGAAAAAACTTTATTTCCCTACCCCAGTGCCAATCAGCTGGAGCCTGGGGCATGGGGAAGTGGGGGAAAGGTTTAAAAAGCTGGGGCTTTTTAACTCCACACCCTCATTCCCCAAGCTCTGGGCTCCAGCTCATTGGCACTGGGGTGGGGAAACAAAAGGTTTTTCTCCTCCACCCAGTGCCAATGAGCTGGAGCCTGGGGCATGGGGAAGGGGGGGAGGTTTCAAAAGCCTGGGCTTTTAAAACCTTCTTTTCCCTCCCCCAAGCCCCGGTCTTCAGCTTGGTGGCGGGTCAGATCCATCACCGCCACTTGCTGATCTGCTGGAAGGCTTTCTTCCAGCAGTCCATGCAAGCGGCGGTGGCAGATCAGATCCACCACCACTGCTTGCACGGGCTGCTGAAATGTTAAAAATGCCTTTAAGTAATGGACCTAAAGGTTCCGTTGGTGCGCCCCCCCAGGCCCCACCCAACCTGCATCTGCATATCGCAGATTTTTTAGACAGGCTCTTAACAACTGAGAAATGATGAAGTTATGATTTTGGAATAATGTACATTTTTAATACTATATGCATGTATGTTTCAAGGTGCTTTTAACTGTTTTACTATAGTTATGTTTAATTATTTTGATGCAATAATGTAATTGCCAGAATCCAATTTGTAGCATAAGTCAAATCATACTTTTTGTCCATTAATCCCTGGCATACAAAGAGTCCTTGCATGATTCTTACGCCATGCACACACCAAGAATTTGTTGGAACAGTTGCATAGTTATTACCTTGCTCCATCTAACTGTGCAAATAATGATAATAAATAACGTGTCCTGGAATTTAAAGTTCTTACACAAAACAAACTAGATCCAGTTGGTTAAGTAAGCTGAACTGATTACTGAACCTTTATTCTAGCTACCTTTGGGACCTTTTGGGGAGAAAGGCAGAACAGAACCCTTTTAGAATAAAATAAATAAATAAATAAATAAATAAATAAATAAATAAATAAATCTCACCCAGAATCATGTTAAAAAAACCAGTTGCAACAGGACTTGAACTAAAAGGTAATAAACATATCAATAGTTTGGCTGTTTTTATATATACGATTTCATTGTGTGTGTTGTGTCATTGCAGTCATGACCGACTCTTCGTGACCCCATGTCCTTGGAGTTTTCTTGGCAGGAATACTGCAGTGGTTTGCCAGTTCCTACTCCAGGCACCTACAGTACCTGGTATTCCCTGGTGGTCGCCCATCCAAGTACCTGTACTAACCAGGGCCGACCCTGCTTAGCTTCCAAAATCAGGTGAGATCGGATGTGCTTAGGGCATCTTAGCAGTGAGCATCTTAGCAGTGCCCATACAATTCCACTAGAATACTCAAAATATTTACTGTCATTCACAATTGCTGACATCCTGTTGCATAGAAAATTTATAACTTTTAGCCTTTTCCTAACTAGCAAATAAAAAGTCCCGCTACACTTCTAGAGGTGGTGGGAGGAAAAGAAATGATAGTGGGGACTCCTAATTTGCCCACTAAGAACAGACTGAATGTGACATTTTTAATTTCACTAAGATGTAGGATTTCAGGTATTATTTCTAACAGCACATTCATAGTTGTCCTGTCACTACTGTAGATCACACTAAGAGACAACAGCATGCTTCCACAATCTCAACACATTTGGTAGGAATACCAATTGTCAGAAAAGCAAGAACTAAGGGGCCAGAGGTCTGATTTTATTTCATTATCCAAGGAGAAGTTGCAAAACACTAGGTGAAGCTGCTTGTACAGAAACATGATACTATCAATTCATCTTTTCTGTTAAGCTCAAACAGTGGTTTTAAATGACTATAAATAAACAGAAGGGTTGACTACATGGCCTGTTTAGCCTACTGTTTGGAGTGCTGCAGGGACAGGCTGATTCACTCTTCAAGACAGTAATCAGGCCATGTATTTGCTGGAGTTCACTGGTCCACCCCACAGTGGGAAACTGAATTTTGACTCAAAATAAGCAATCAGGCAAGCCTGAAACTTGTTGCTCATCCAAACAAGTCTGTTGTTTGAACCACAGGAACAAACTGCCAGAACTGTTATCTGACTCCCAGAGCAATCCTAACGGCACCAGGGAAGCAGAAGCTCCTTGACAGTGGCCAGAAAGGTGCAAGGAGGAATGCTCTGGGGCGAGCAAATGTATGGCCTGATTGCTGTTTTTAATTTACGTTAATCTTTTTAACACCATACCATATGGTTTTTGGATTAGCAAAGAATTTCAGTGGTTCTTTTCACCAAATAAATGAGTCCAATTATCTGCCCTATTTTTTTATTGGCTTAATGCAGTCCAATGGGGAAAAATTTCTCCATTGAAATGCATTGAGCCAATACATTTCAATGGAGATTGTGGGGCAGCACTGGCCCGAAGCCAGAGCCAAGCAGCTGATTGGCCCTGGCTGGGGAAGGAATGGCGCCTGCAGCAAGGGCGGTGGTGCCTTTGCACGGGCTGCTGGAAGGCTTTTTTAAAAGTCTTCCAGCAGCCCGGGAAGCGGCAGTGACGTGCTCCAACTGATCGGTGCTGGGGTGGGGAAATACCCCAGCACTAATCAGCTGGAGCCCCAGCATGCACTCTGGTCCTGCGATATAGCGAGAACACAGTACATGAACCGTGAAATGGCAGGGGGGGGGTTACTGTATATCAGGCCTGCCCAACAGGTAGACCATGGGCTACTGGTAGCCCGTGAAGGGTTCAAAAGTAGCCCACCGGCCATATATAAAAAAAGAAAGGGGAAAAGTTCTCCACCCCTCCCTCACCCCCAAGGACCACCACTGCCCCAGCAAAGTTCTGGGTCTGTCAGCCCACTGTCTTAGACAAGTGGGGCAGTTCAAGGGCCATAGCGCAGGAGGGCTGAAGTTTGGACATGTCTGACTTAGAACTTTGTATTTATATGTCTCCTTGTGTGGTTGTATTGGCACTATGTTTTCAATGTTAGTTTCTATCCCTCATAACTTTTAGTCTACTGTACATGATCACATGGAATTTATACTTGTTTCTCTAATTGCTTGCATTCTCTTATAGCTTTAATGTTGCCTTTTAATGCTGTAAGATAAACCTCAATTCCCTGTTCTCAAACTTGAATATGTCTTAATTGTACTGGACTGTATATTGTCCCTCATTACTGTCAGCCACCTTGGATCCTTTTCTGAAGAGAAAGGTGGGGTAAAAATACTCAAAAATAAATAATATAAATATAAATAAGCATGAAAGCTTAGTTTAACTAATGTAAATACTATAATCAACCTGTCCTTAAATGTCTTCCATTCCTAATCAAGGAGTGAAACATTGTCTTATTAGATAGGCACTGTCAAGTTTTCTGCTTAGTCATCATGAGAATGATAAAAGAGATGTTTGCCTAATTATCAGCATTTACCCAGAGATCTGTTCTTGGAGGAAATCCAAGGTCCAGAGGTTAACCACTTTAGCCTGTTTGTCAGCAGGGCCAAAAGACAAACATTGCCCAAAGGGCAAAGGGAAATTTTATTTTTTAGTGAACTGAACAAGTATAAATAGTATGAGCAGCTAACCTTTACCCACTCAGCAACTACTATACTTTCACCCATAGACAATGAGTTATACAAGAGTTGTTAACACATTAAAGACAGTATTTAAGTTATGAACAATGAATGTGAAGAGTCATTTTATATAATAAAAAACTCAGTAACAAATAGAGGAAAAATACCACTCTGGGAGATAGGGGGGAAATGTAAAACACAAGTAGTACTATAAATCCAGTCCAAGCAGTAATGTATAACAATTCATTTACAAATCACATAACAGGCAACCTGTTACTGGGGAAAGGCTTGCCTGAAGATAAAGGACTTTGCCTGCTTGTGGAAGGACATCAAAGATAGGACAAGTCTAGGCTCCTGTAGGACAGAGCTGCACAATCGGGGAGCAACAAGAGAGAAGGTCCTCTCCTGTGTTCCCATCAGATGTACATGTGAAGATGAGGGACCAAGAAAATGGCATCTCTTGATTATCTTAAAGCCCAAGCCAGATCATAATGGGAGACAGGTCTTCGACATAGTTTGGGCTCAGATCATTTGTGGCTTTATAGGTTTAAAACTGACCGGCAGCCTGTGGAGCTGCTCTAACACGGATGTTATGTGATGCCTGTGACCAGCTCCAGTCAGCAAGCCAGCTGCTGCGTTTTGATTCAGCTGAAATTTCCTAACACTTTCGAGCGGTAGCCCCACATTGAGCACATTACAGTAATCCAGCTGGGAAGTACCATAACTACAGGCACAATGGCTAGATCAGATCTCTCAAGAAATGGACATAGTGCACTAGTTTTAATTGTGCAAATGTGCTCCTAGCTCCTCCAGGCTCAAAGAGGAATCCAGGAACACCCCAAAGCTGTGCACCTCTTTTTCAGTGGGAAAGCAATCCCATTCAGTATAGGCTGCATTCGTATTGCTTGATTTGCCTTTCCATTTACCAGATGCACAACTGTCCTGTCTGCATTAAGTTTCAGTTTGTTCATCTTCATCCAGTCCATAAAACATTGGATCTAAAGCTGAAGTAGCTTCTTCAGATTTCGGTGGGGAGGTGGGATGGGTGTCATCCCCATAATGGTAACAGGGAACACACACCCCCAAAACCCCACTAGATGAAAGGAGCACGGCTTTGCAAATGCCCATTGCCACTGCACACTCCGAAAGAATAAAAAAAAAGTGGGTGCATCAGCTACTCACACACATCCCAGGGGTTGCAGCCTCCTAAATACAACCTTCCTTCCCTTCTTCTTCTCCATCTGGTCACCTCAACCCAACCTGCTAGAACTCCAGATGAATAATGTACATTTTTACCTGACTGGATTTTAAGGGAATATTCCACCCCACACACCCCCACTCTCTGGGGCAATCTTCTCCACCTGCTGGAATCGAAATACGCGGGCACACACGCCTCCTCCCCTCAGGGCGGGCAATGATGGATGCGCCTACCGAGGAGCACCTAAAGCACGTCGGGTCCCGCTGGACAAGGAAGGCCGCCGGCGCAAGAGGCAAGCGGAACACACCAAGAGTTCAAAACCGGGGGGGGGGAGTTGTCCCTTTTCCGTACCTGCGAGCCCCGCTGCTCTTGCCAGCGCTTCAGCTGTTCACTGGCAACATCTTCGTTGCCGGCCATTTTGGGAGCCTCGAGCGAGGGACCACCACCACCACCACCACCACCACCCACTACGGCCGCGGCAGAGAGTTCTGGACGGGCGCTCTGTTAACCCTGGAACCGTTGGGCAGAGAGGACGTCGGGCTCCGCACGCGGAGGGACCGAGCGTCAACACAGCCGCGTCACTCCTTCTCACCTCCTCTTCCTCTTCCGCCTCCTCCGAAAGGACAACCCAGTTGAAGGGTCGGTGGTACCACCCATTCCGCTCCTCCTCGTCCTCATTGGCCAGCGGCGGCTCCGCTGGCTCCCTTATCGGCGCGCCTATTGGGTGTAGGGGCTGTTGGCTGACCGGCCAGCGAGCCCAGGCGGGGTGGGGGGCGAGAGTTATGGGTGCGGGGGGGGGCGGTGGTCAAAGGGAGGGAAAGGGGCGAAAGGAGGGGAGAGGAGTTGGCAAAGCTCTCGAGGCGCGCCACTGAGGCAAGGGAGCGGCATGACGACGGCGATGGACAAGGCTAGCTCGCCCTGGTTGGGAGGGGTTCTTTCTAGGCGCACGCCCTCCGGTCGCCTCTCCTCGCCTCTGTTTTAGTCCCCCCCCCCGCCGCCTTCTTTCACAAGAAGAGCAAAGGCGGGAGGGACGGGAGGCCGAGGGGAGCGGGAGTCATTTCCCACCCTTTTTCATTCTCCATAGCACTACTGCATCCCACAGTCCCACAAGCCATAAGAGAGGGAGCGCGGTGTTGCTGGGTGCGCACCGTCCGGTAACAAGAGTCAGGAGAAGGAGAAGAGGCACCTCCACCGCAGCTGCCGCCGGAGCAATGCCTACCAAGGAGAAGCTGCCTTCCAAGGCTTCTCTCTTTCAGGGAAGCTCTCACATTTGCTCTCCCTCTAGCCGGCAGCAGCAGAGCGGGTGCCGTTTTTCCTTGACACGTTCCTAAAGACGCCAAGGCTGGTGGTGAATGAGGGAGATAGCAAGAGGGCCAAGGGACTGGTGCATTTCCCCCAACGGTGGCAAGTGAACCGAGGGCGAAATGATTTCTGTGGCTCCCTGCATATCTGCCCTCTCCCTCTGGGTAGCAAGGTGGGAACTGGGCCAGTGATATTCCTGCAGCATTCTTAAGAAACTGAACAGGCGGAGGTGGCAGTTCTGTCACACACACATTGCAGGACAACAAAGCCACCCAGAGTGGCCTTTCAGGACAGATGGGCAAGAGTAAATGTATGTATGTATGTATGTATGTATGTATGTATGTATGTATGTATGTACAGTGGTACCTTGTATAAAGGAATTAATCCGTTCCAAATGAAATATGTATGTATGTATTGAAAACATGTATGTATGTATAGAATTTTTATAGATAGATAGATAGATAGATAGATAGATAGATAGATAGATAGATAGATAGATAGATAGATAGATAGATAGATAGATATAGATGCTGTTACCTCCCTATTCTTCTCATAACCTACAAAGTTTGATGAGATGGTAGACATCCCCGCCCTGGCATGCACAATGGCATGATGACTATAGTGTGATTTACTGTAATTCTTCAAGGAAATCCATGCTGTTAAGATTGTCCTTCATCCTTAACTGTTACCAATTTTTAAATTCACTCATGTGTCTGCTTTGGTTAAAAAATGCTCCATAAATCTATGACTTCATTGCCCTTCATTTCAGTCTTCCTATCCCACTTTGCCCAAGTGATCTCCATGGATTACAATCAAGGATAGATGGCCAGTGATAGGTTGCACCTCACAAGGACTGGGGAGAATGTTTGGTCACAGCGTGAAAAACTTCATCAAGGGGTTTTTAAACTGATTTAGAAAGGTGGGGAAAGTGAGACAAGCTTAGAGATGAAGAATAAGAATAAAAAGAACAGAGCAAGCAGGTTTAATGTACCAAAGAAAGCAGACCACAAATCATACAATCTTCACTGTCTGTACACAAATGCCATTAGTATGGGAAACAGCCAAGAAGAAATATGAACATCTCAGTTAAGGAAGCTCAAAATGTCTTGATAGGGATAACTGAAACTGGAAGGGATAACTCCCTTGACAGGAATGGAGCAATTAGAGGATTTACATTGTTCAAAAAGAACAGAAATAATGGAAAGGTTCATCTACATTCCATAATCCTTTTTATTTTTTCAATTTTTCCATTTTTTCGGGGGAGGCTTCAGGTATAAAACAGAAGAAAACCAGCTTTTTCCTGAATTTTTCCAGTTTTTTTCCAGGCCTTCACATCTCTAGCCCTGATATCTGCTGAGAGACAAATTATGGCAAATATGGCCATCCCAAGAAATTTCTGGGTCATGTTGCTGATAATTTTATCCAATGAAAATTGGAGTAAGAAACTAGAGAAGTAAATATCCTTGACTTCATTCTAAGCAATAGATACAACTTAGTGGAACAGGTCAAAGTAAGGGAAATTCTGTGGGAAAGTGAACACACTCTACTTGGGTTCTAGATTTCAAAGAAATTAAAGCAGAACATAGGCACTTTTGAACACTGGATTTTAGGAAAATCAATTTTCATAAACTGAGGACAACAATAAATAAGATCACATGGCAGGAGATCTTAACACATGTCCCTTTCTAATCCAGCCTATGAAACTTGAGTTCTAAGTTGCAGCGTTAAACAAAAGAAATATTGTTGTGAAGAAATGTGTTGGCTACCACATCCAAGGAAGACAGCAGGCGCACAAATTAAATTCTCCCAAGTCTGACCCGTGGAGGTATTGATGAAAAATAACAATACAGGAGTCTATCGAGGCTCTGTAATTTGATCCAGTCATAGTTCTGACTGTCAATGATGCCAACTAGTGATCTGGGAGTGTCACTCCCATGAGCCACTGGGTAGTTTACAGGAAACCAAAGTATTCAGTTTCTGGGGGGAGTATGGTTGCAACTTAAAGCATCAGGGTGGGAGCCTTGCTGTCCAAGATGGAAGCACTGATTTCATCCTGCACTTTGAATGTGATTTAGCTGCTCACAGCTCAGTTGGTTGAGTTCTTTTGCAATAAAAATATTTGCCCCCATGCTTGAACTTCATTACTTCCAAATGCTATCTGTCCTTGGAATTTCAAGCTTTAGATCTGTATGATTTTGCACCATGATGCTCCCTTTTATAAAATGTGTTGTGTTTTTATAAACATGTTTTATAAATGTGTTTTATTAATATGCTGTGACCCCCCTGGCATATGACCAAGGCAGGTCTTTGAAAAAATTGGCCATATCAGACCCTGATAGCAAGAGAGGCTGGCAGATTTTAAACATTCAGACCCTCCAAGAGGAGGCCTTAGAAATACTGGGCTCCTGCCTCGACCTGGCCTCCTTGCATCTCTGGCTGTGCATGCCTACCTTGCACTTGCACAACCTTGTGTGCCTCGAGGCACAGTTGAGTCTTGTACAGTATTCCTCAACATCTTCAAGGTTGTTAGCCAGAGTACCCTTGATGCAAGGATTACACAGGCATACCAGCTGGCAGACCCTGTCACTGCAGAATGGGGTCAATTGACTCTGCACACCAGCCTGCAACCTCCTGACCAAGGTCCTGTTCCTCAGGAGGAGCGAGGAATCATCCTGCTGAAGAGCACTCAGGCCTTGGTCAAGGGCATAGATGAGGGAGATGACATGTGCCACGCTGGCCTTGAGACCACAGAGGACCTTGGTGGTCACCTCAAAGGGCTTGAGGACATCCACCATTTGGCCAATGGTGAGCCAATTGGTGGCACTGATGTCCAACTCCCTCCCACTGGCAAAATTGGAGTAGTGGACATCATGGCCTCGAGCATGTCTTCTGCTCCACCAAGCAAGCAATCCAGAGCATCAAGGCTTTATTCCAACACTGCCTAATGACCAGCTACTTCCAGTGGAAGAATGACTTCTATGAACAGACTGATAGAGTTGCCACGGGGAGCCCCCTCAGCCTGGTAATAGCAAATTTTTACATGGACCATTTTGAAAAACAAGCTCTGGATGCGGCACCCTTTGCACCCACAGTCTGGTTCCAATACATGGATGACACATTTGTAATTTGGAGCAATGGGGAAGATAAACTGGAAGTATTTCTAAACTACCTCAACAATATCCATCCAAATATACAATTCATCATGGAAAAAGAAATAGAGGGGAAACTCCCATTCTTAGATATCATGGTCATACGCAAACCGGATCTCCAATTAGAACACAAGGTCTACAGCAAACCCACCCACATAGATCGGTACCTACAAAAAATTCCAACCACCACTCATGACAAAAAGAGGCATAATCAAAACTCTTGTAGACTGTGCAAACTGAAACGGCAAAGCTGAATTTCTCCACACTGAACTCAGCCACCTGAATTGGGCCCTACATGCAAATGGCTATTCCAAGAATAAAATCAAAAGAGCCATCAAACCAAAACAACAACAACAACACCAAAGTGAAGAAGAAAAGCAGCCTCCAACAAAGTATTTCTGCCATACATAAAAGGACTCATGGACCGCACAGACAAAGTGTTGAAAAAACACAACCAACAAACAGTATTTAGACCCACCACAAAAACAGAACAGATGCTACAGTCAACAAAGGACAAAAAGGAATCCACTCGCCACTGCAGGAGTATACTAGATACCTTGTAGTTGTGGCCAGGTATATATTGGGACCACAACGTGCAGTATCCAGGCTAGACTCAAATAACATGAAAGACACTGCAGAATAAAGCAACCTGAAAAAGCAGTAGCTGAACACAACCTGAAAGAAACTGGACATGAAGTCCTCTTCCAGGACACAGAGGTACTGGACAACACTACCAATCACTATGTCAGACTACACAGGGAAGACATTGAAACCCACAAACATAAGCACAATTTTGACAAAAAAGAAGAAAGCCTAAAAATCAACAAAGCCTGGCTACCAGTAATAAAAGCTGCAGAGTTCAAAAGGTCAAAGCTCAATGATTCCCACCCAGCCACAAGCAACAGTGATCAGTTCGCACAACAGAACAGCTAATGACACGCATCAACTACACAGAACGATCGCTGCCACTCCTGATTGCATTGAAACGTTTAAATCCCTTCATCACAATACAATGACTAACACCTATTCTCCTGCATAGGGCAAGTTTTCTCTTTCCCATAACTAAAAAAACCCAGTCTTACTCACTCTATACCTCAGAGCACAGAGAGAACTCCTACTTCCCTGAGCTCCTTGCCCTCTGAAGATGCCGGCCACAGAGTCTGGCAAAACGTCAGGAAGAAAAATTTCCAGAACACAGCCAAACAGCCCGAAAAACTCACAACACTAACAGATCCTGGCAGTGAAAGCCTTTGAGAATACATTATACCAACAGAATTTCTACCAGTATACTGTCTATGATGAAGTTGCACTAACTACTGTCATGTTTATGACAGGCAAATGCACAGGTCCATATCAAAAGAAGACAAAACAAAGGCAAGGCATCCCATGCTCTAAATTGCAATCAACTGACCTTTGTTCTCCACTAGTTTCTCTACTTTTTCTGTATTACTGAAATTGGCCAAACAGTGGTACCAATACATCAGTTAAACAAAAGGCAGAGTCTACAGACTAAGAAGATAAAAATGATAGTGATTTCAAGCCCAGAACTGCAACATAATTGCTTGTCACATTATATACCAACTCAACAGTTTGCCATTGCTTACTACTACTTTGCATACTAGCAGCATGTGGTGGCATTATCATTTTGGCCTCCAGTTATTTTAGAGGTTAATGTACATAGAAAAGAGAAGGGAACATGTGCCTCCTTCCAGATGATGCTGGATTTAAAATCCCATGATTTCTCACCACTGGCTATGTTGCCTGGGGCTGTTGTGAGATGCAGTGTAAAAACATCCAGAGAATAGAATAGAATAGAATAGAGTTTTATTGTCATTATGCATATGCAAAATATGCACAACGAAATTAGAGTGCTGTTCCACTACACACTCTAAGCATACAAACACATAAAACATATAAAACACCATACAAAATATTAAAAACTCTTAAAATTGCTTACAAAATTTAAAACACTACTTAAAACTGATTAAGATAGT
Source organism: Phrynocephalus forsythii (assembly GCA_029282475.1). Taxonomy (NCBI): domain Eukaryota; kingdom Metazoa; phylum Chordata; class Lepidosauria; order Squamata; family Agamidae; genus Phrynocephalus; species Phrynocephalus forsythii. Next base: position 125,157,752 of record JAPFRF010000001.1, on the reverse strand, counting down.
GCTAAAACTGTCGTTTTAGCTTGGATACCACTCTGTGATAAAAACTGTTCTTTAGTCTATTTGTCCTTGACCTAAGAGTCCTGTATCTCCTGCCAGACGGCAACAGTTCAAAAAATTGGTAGCCAGGATGCGAAGGGTCTCTCAAAATTCTAGATGTCTTCCTTGAGCATCTGGAGTTGTATAATTCTTCCAAAGGAGGAAGAGGACAGCCCACTATCCTCTCAGCAGTGTTTATGACCCTCTGGAGTACCCTTCTATCTGCCACTGTGCAACTGGAAAACCAGACACAGAGGCAGTAAGTGATAGTGCTTTCTATAAAGCCCCGGTAGAAGGTTACCAACAGTTTCTTAGACAGTTGTTCCCTCCTGAGAAGTCTCAGAAGATATAATCTCTGTTGGGCCTTCTTAACCAGTGCTTCAGTGTTGGCACTCCAGGTCAAATCCTCCTGTAGAATAACTCCTAAGAACCTACTGTCCGTCACCCGCTCTACACAAACTCCATCAATAATCAGGGGCTGAGTGTCTGATTTCCTTTTTCGATAGTCCACTATAAGTTCTTTGGTCTTGTTGATATTTATTATCAGATTGTTGGTTCTGCACCACCGTAGCAGCCGATGCACCTCCTCTCGGTAGGCTGACTCGTCTCCACCAGAGATGAGTCCCACTACTGTTGTGTCATCAGCAAACTTGATGATTTTATTTTCAGGATGAGTATGAGTGCAGTCAGAGGTGTAAATACTAAACAATAGTGGGCTCAACACACAGCCCTGTGGAGTACCCATGTTGAGAGTAAGGGCTGACGACATGTAATCACCTAATCTGACCCTCTGTGAGCGATTTGATAAGAAATCCATGATCCAGGCACAGATGGAATGACAAAAACCAAGGTCCTTAAGTTTAGATATCAGCTTGTGAGGTATAATTGTATTGAAAGCAGAGCTAAAGTCCACAAAGAGCATCCTTACATAGGTCCCCCGCAGCTCCAAATGGGTAAGAGCAGTGTGCAAGGTGATATCTATAGCATCTTCCGTGGATCTATTTGCTCTGTAAGCAAACTGATATTTATCAAATGTGCCTGGGAGGCAAGAGATGATATGCTGGTGGACTAATCGTTCCAGAGACTTCATTACAATGGAGGTAAGTGCTACAGGTCTATAATCATTTAAGCTGTTAATAGATGACTTTTTTTGGCAGTGGAACAATAATGGAGGCCTTCAGACAAGATGGAATAGTTGACTGGGCTAGAGACCGGTTAAAAATTTCAGTAAAAACTCCAGCCAACTGGTCTGCGCACTCCCTAATCACCCAACCAGAAATGCCATCAGGTCCTGCAGCTTTCCTTGGGTTCACAGTTCTCAAGATGTTTCTCACTTCCCATGTTTTAACAAGAAGGAAGGGGCTAAACTGTGCTGATGGCTGTGATGTAAATACCTCTGTTTGTTCTGTCTCAAACCTAGCAAAAAAATTGTTCAGTTCTTCAGCCAAAGAAGCATTTCCAGCAGAAGGGGCAGCATAATTAGACCTATAACTAATGATTTGCTGAACCCCTTGCCACATTTGCCTCACATTATTATTACTGTAAAAACAAGCCTCAATCTTCTTATAATCCACCTTTGCTTTTATAATGCCTCTCCTCAAATCTGCTCTAGCAATGCTATACCTGATCACATCACCAGACTTGAAAGCCTTATTCCTGTCATGCAGGAGGCACCTCACCTCTTTGGTCATCCATGGTTTCTGATTTGGATAGATTCGGACACGTTTATCTACAGTAACAGTATCTATACAAAATTTAATATAACCCAGAATTCCTGCAGTATACTCCTCAAGGTCTGAGTTATCAAAAACATCCCAATTTGTTTCTTCAAAGCAGTCCTGCAGCTGCAGTGAGGCTCCCTCAGGCCAGTGTTTCACAGTCTTTGTTACAATTGCAGTTTGTTTCCTTCTTAAAGAGATATAAGCTGGTGCTAAAATCAGGGACAAATGATCTGATAGACCCAAGTGTGGAAACTGCAGGGCCCTGTAGCCATTCCTTATATTGGAATAGACCTTATCCAATATGTTTGTTCCTCTGGTGGCACAGTTCACATGCTGATAGAATTTAGGGAGAGTTGTCCTCAAATCAACATGATTAAAGTCCCCCGCAATAATAAGAACCACAGGTTCTCCACCCTGCATTTCTTGGAACTTGGAAACTACAAACTTTCCTCCTTATTTCTTGAGAGGCAACCTAGCTTCTTTCCACTGAGGAAAATTAAGGCAAGACATGCTGAAGTCTTTCACCTACAGGGAAATGAAGAAATGTTAAGTAAGTACTGTACTGTACTTTATAGCCATGCTCTGGGTGCTCATGTGAAGATGTGGTTATTCTTGTCTCAGCCAAGCCCCTTTTTTGAAACTCTCTTTGCAGAATTGATCTATATTCTGCAATGAAGTTTTGCACTGAGATTGCTTGATCAAATAATACAGTGGTACCTTGTGTAAAGGAATTAATTTGTTCCAAATGAAATTATGTTAAGCAATTTTTACTTTATACAAATTCCCATAGGAATACACTGAAAACAGAGTAATCCCTAATCGTGACCATTTTTTTGTTGAACGGAGTTCAACAAAATTGTTTATGTTGTACAGATTGTATGTTATACAAACCATGTGTTATATGAGGGTCCACTGTAAGTCTCCAGAACACCTAATATTGGTCTATGTGATAATCTTGCCAAGAAATCTGGACTCATGCAACATGTGAAAGCAGCTGGTGTTTATCTATCCCAGGCAGAACTACTGAGAGGTAAGCAGTAAAGGGATTCAAGACTATTCAACCATTCCCTACTATTTTACAGGACAAGGTGATCTGCCGGTATCGTCAGATACTTTAGAGAGGAGAACATAAAGTTGAATCATAAATGTGAGCCATGATCTTCTAGTTTAAGGTAGGTTCCTTTGTACATAAAGAATTACAATTTTTATATAGAACCCCAATTTTGCTCTACAACCATATATAATTACATTTTTCTTGTTGTTGTTGTTCAGTTGTTCAGTCATGTCCGACTCTTCATGACCCCATGGACCAGAGCTCACCAGGCCTTCCTATCTTCCACGGCCTCCCGGAGTTTAGTCAAATCCATATTGGTTGCATCGATGACACCACCCAACCATCTCATTCTCTGCCATCCTCTTTTCCTTTTGCCTTCAATCTTTCCCAGCATCAGGGACTTTTCCAAGGACTCCTCTCTCCTCATGAGGTGGCCAAAGTACTGGAGCCTCAGCTTCAAAATCTGTCCTTCCAGTGAACATTCGGGGTTGATTTCTTTCAGGATGGATAGGTTTGATCTCCTTGCAGTCCAGGGGACTCTCAAGACTCTCCTCCAGCACCACAGTTCAAAAGCATTGATTCTGCGGTGATCAGCCTTCTTTATAGTCCAGCTCTCACTTCCGTACATCACTACTGGAAAAACCATAGCTTTGACTATCCTGACCTTAGTTGGCAAAGTGATGTCTCTGCTCTTTAGGATGCTATCTAGGTTTGCCATTGCTTTCCTCCCAAGAAGCAGGCGTTTTTTTATTTCGTTGCTGCAGTCACCATCCACAGTGATCAAGGAGCCCAAGAAAATAAACTCTGTCATTGAATTTTTCTTAGCAATCTAAATTCTGCTTCCACGTAGTTCTGTTCTAGCTGCCCCTTATTAGAAAAGCAGAAAAATTATGGTCTGGAGCTATGTAATTGATGGGCAGCTAGTCATAGATGGTGTCCATACCATCTTATAAATGGTTATAAATTATAATTTATATTATATCTACTTTTACATTTGTTAATGTCTTCACTAGGTGAGTGCTCCCCAGTTGTGGGATCACATTCAAGCCATGGTGAGTTCAAAGAACCAAGCAACAATTCAGGCAACAAACCTGTCTCTTACTCTAGAAATTGAGTAACAGTGGCCTAAAGTAGCTAAAACTTTTATTCCGTCTGCTGAGGAAATAGGTTGTAATGCAGATAAATTAATATTGAAATAAATCCATTAGTCTTTACAGTGATGAGTCTGATCCTGACGGGTTCAGTTAGCTGCACAAAGTGGACTCAACTTTTCATCCTTCTGAGTGGATCTCATGGGATGGGGGCAATGAGTTTCTTGCCTAATTTTGTTGTATACATCCAGAAAGTGTTCTAATACTCTCAGACAATATATAGGTCAAAAGAACAAAGATGATGATGATCACTGATGACAATCATGACAATGATAAAAATAAAGTACCACAGTAGAGAAGCATGCAAAACAAATTTGTAGCTTAGGCAAGTCTTCAGCAGAAATATTTAAAGAACATAAAATGGGGAACATAGCACAGCATTCAACTACAAACAAGGCAATTCTGTTACCACTAGAGATGGGCATCAACCAGCAAAATGGTTGTTCATCTTTATGATTTCCACCCCCAAAGAAACCACAAATTGGTTCATCAGTTAGTTCATTTGTTTGTTTTAGTTCATTGCATTGCAAAATGTTTGTTGGTTCAGGAAAGTTCATGTTCTCTGATTTGGACGAACTTGAACTGACTGAAATCAACAAACTAGCAATGAACTTTGTGACTTGTTGCTAGGCTCATACACGTCTCTAGTTACCACCATACAATCTAGAATACATCTAGTCCCATCTGGTTTTGGAAACTAAGCAAACTTTAGAAGATCTAGCTTGGGCAGTACTCAGAAGAGAAACTATTAAGCAATTCATCTTGCTCTCACCAGATATGGCTACAAAAAAATCCTTAATGAAACCCTGGAAAGCTACAGCTACTCAAATTTGGGATCTATCAGCCAATTCTCTTAGGCCAGGCATGTCCAAACTTCAGCCCTCCTGATGTTTTGGACCACAACTCCCAGAATTCTAAGCTTAGATTGCTAATGACAAAGGACTGTGGGAGTTGCAGTCCAAAACATCTGGAGGGCTGAAGTTTGGACATGCATATCCTAGGCAGTCTTAGGCAGCTTCCAATGGTCCTCTGCTACTGTCCTTTTCTGTCCCTATCCATTACACAAGGACTGGTTAAGATCCTGAGTAAAAGTAATGGGTATTCAGCTAAAAGTTGAACTTTGGAACACTAATTACTAAGCTTGTTAACTTGCTATTTTACTTTTAGAAACTCAAAGACAAACTCTAGAACTGGACAAAACTCAGAGCGTTTGAATCACCCTTTTAAAAAGGATAATATACACCTGCTGCTTTTTCAAAGCAAATATTTATTTATCAAGTATTCCATCATACAACTAATTAACACCTCCTTGTACATTTCATGAGAAAAAATTATATATTTTGTGCAAGACAATTCAGGATAATCCAATAAATATCCTGACAGGAATCAGTTTACCAGGAGATTAGCGGCACCATAGTTATTAATGCTGCCACAGTGTCCAATGACAACACTCCTAGGTAATGATATCAATCAATTCATCATCTAGGTGTGGATATTTATTTTGTAACATCCTCTGGGAACCACTGGGTAAATACATGGAAGTGGGACACATGAGTCACTTGTATATTTTGCATTAGGAGAGCACTGTTAAGTGAAACAGTCTTGCTTGATATTATGAAGATATATGCAGTTTCCCCGGCGGTGATGAAATATATAAGGAAGCATGCATTTATATTCAGCTTTTCATTAGAAAATTGATTTACATCTCACTGATTTACGCTAGTGAATGAAGTACATGCACAACAATAAACAAACAAAAAGGAATACCATGGAATAATTTCTAATACATTTCAAGGTGTTGTCAGTAAGCATCCACTCTACCCCAAACAGTTATCTCACAATGCATTAAAATACAAATTTCTTAATTTAGAAATTCCCTTTCCTTTCCCGAGTAAATCCACAAAATAAGCTGTTTGCTTCAAAGCTGACAATGGTGCCCAGTTATGAAAAGAACAATTGATCTCCTACGCAAAAATCCAGACATCCTACTCCTAGACAGATAAGGTTTTTGAATTAATACACCCATTATTCAAAATGGTTCATGTTAACAAAATAGCAGTACATGAAAGTTTCATGTTTCTTTTGTGTTCCCTCTTTTTCTGACAAACTGCCCGAGAAATTTCTTGGTAGTTTACTATTCTGTCCTTCCTTTGAGGAATTTATGTTGCTTGTTTGTGGGTAGGCTCATTTCTTTTCTTTTCTTTTCTTTTTTGGATTCCTTTTGCAGCTTGCCTGTCATGCTTCCTGCTGCTCTCAAAGCAAAGTATATAAGGTTGGGGGAGGGAGGGTTGAAAAAAACCCCTCATATTCTGGTCGTTTTGGTTTAAGGGTTCTGATTGTTTAGTTCTGTCCTGTTTTTCTTTATTTGATTGCTTGCAAGGCAACTTACTTGTTATGATCATTGGCTGGAAATGAGCAATTCACAGAAATAGCTGTCTAATAGTGATGATCACCTTTCCTTATGTCATTTAAGGAAAGGACACCGACAGGGATTATGCATTGCAGAAGTTCTGAAGTGGTATGGAGAATTCCATGTATTGATCTTAAAAGAGTTATGGCTGCAGAACTACAGGTGGGAGGTCTTTTAGATATGGGGCACAGAGAAATGACCGCTCAGATTAACCTTGGAGAAACAGGAAAACAAGAAGAAGGACTGAGATGCAACCAATATCTATGAACGTTATCCTTATCTGTATTTTGACTTAGTTGCAAGATGTAAGAGGTGTTTGTAGGTACCAGGAATAGAGAAATGACCTTTTGAATTACCTTTGGAAAAACAGAAAGACAAGAAGGAGTGGACTGCATCTGATACTGTATTTATGTATTCCATTATTATCTGTACTTTTATTTAGATGTATTATGTAAGAATAACTCTAATATTGTCATATCTAAACTGCATTGTAAAATACAGAAAAAGCACATTTATTCATGGTGATGATCACTACTAGATTGCTGTGATTATAGACAATGATATCAACAATGATAAAAGTCATTGTACACTGACATCAATCTGACAAAAATGTTTCCTTCTCATGTAACAATCTTTGTGTCTGGAGTAGACTGATTGTCTGTTGTGTTGCCTCTACCTTTTGGGAGTAGTTCTGAAGTTTCAAACGCAAATGAGGAGCCTGACCGAAAGTGTCTCTTTCATACAAAATGAAAGGACCAAAACATGAAAGCTAAACAGGCACACACACCCCACGAGAACCCCAAACAAGAAATATAAATATTTCCCCCATGTATATTTCTACATCTCAGTTGTGAAGACAGGAGCATGAGGAGGCACATAATCAAGAGATACCATGACACCTTGTCAATTAGTTGTAACATGCTATGTAAACCCTATGCAATCACCAAAGGGTGATAGATCTCTAAATGATCTGCAATCATTTGACAAGGATTTATAAATCCCAACTTGTTCAACTCGTGTTAAAACTTATATACTTACTATAAAAGAGACAGAAACATCAAAATGCCTTTAAAATATGGGTTTATCAGGGACGCTAATAATTTCTTCAATCAAGAGGGTAATTACTGAAGAAGCACTAAAACAGATGAATAATGGACAAGGAATCATAGACCACAATGAAAAAGCTAAAATAAGTGTATCACAAAGTAAGAAACAGAAAGTTTAGATTTTTAGGCCTGACTTCCATGTAAATCTAACAGGAAATGAAGTTCAAGAAGAAGAACATCTTGGCCAAAAATAGAAGACAGGTTGGATGAAACCCAGTATCCAATGCAGCATTGTGAGGGAGCATCTCTGTCAAACCGGGATTCCGAGCCATAATGATGATTGTCCAAGCTGTTATCTTTGTGTTTTAATAAATGTTTATTGCTTACATCAACTTCTGGGCTTAAAGGATTCATTTCCACAACCGGTTCATCTTCTTCAACATCAACATTAACTTCTAACGGGAACGGGTTTAACAGGGGGGTTAAACAAGGGGGTTGAAACATCTCTTCGGGCAGAGTTCTTATGGAAGAGATCCCCGACCGAAGCACTGGCTTCCACAACAAGGGTGGTGAGCCCAATGTGCCACCGGACACTCTTTCCCCCTCATCAATGCTCTGCCTCTCCCTCTCATTGCCAGGGTATTCGCTAGCCATTTCAACGGAGGAACATCCACAACCCATGTCCAGTCTTTTTCCACGTTCACCTCAAAGGTCCCTCCTTTTCCATCTCCTCCAACTGTCTGGGTTCCAACGTCCCTTAACCGTCCCTTTTCCTCCTCCTTCCCTCATCCGTCTCGCGACCCTCCTTCCTCATGTGCACCCTTCTCCTCCTCCCTGTCAGTCACTCTTCCCGCGTCAACATCACTGAACCCTTGAGCCCCCACCCAAAAGGCATCCTTCTCTCCCCCTACTCTGGCTTCCTGCTTTTCTTTGCCTTCTGCTCTTCCTCCTAATCGTCCATCTTCTGCTTTCTCCTTCTGTTCTGCTCTTTTTCCATCCTCAGACGGCGCACCATCTGTTTTCTTTTCTCTCTGTTCTGTTTCCTCACAAGCATCCAATCAGAATACTAAATAACCATCCCATATCCAATAGAAAAGGAACAACAAAAAGAAACAACAAAATAAAGTATAAGGTAACCTGAGGAATCTAAGAGCTACTCCCAGTTCTGGTATTGAGTAACAACTCCTGCTTCCTATGCATAAGTGCATTTCAGAGCACTGTTTTTCCATTCCAAGTATATGCTTTTTACACTCTCTTCTTAGCATATAATTGGCTATACAATGTAGGTCCCAAAGCTACTTGGTTGTGAATAGTACTACGGAACGTCACATGTCATGCATAAGTGACTGCTAGTGAGCTTTGAGCTATTATACAGTGCCAATTAGACAAACAAACCTTATCTTTTGAAGGAGAAGTTCCAGAAAGCCCTTGTAAAATGTGAAACTCTTGCATATTTTATGCTTGTAGTGTACTTTTTTATCCTAAGGCAAAAAAAAAAAAAAAAATCTTTCAAGGGAAGGAAGAGTTCTCCACATGATGTCCGCACCATGTCAGCTGTTTTATTGTTGTTGTTTTATATTGTTGTTGTTGTTTTCTACATTTGTCTTGCCAGCTGAATTGTTCAGCCTTCTGTAAGCTGCCCAGAGTTCCCATGGGAAGATGGGCAGGGTATAAATTAAATAAATAAATAAATAAATAAATAAATAAATGTCTGTTTTTAGATATTTATTTCCTTTTTATTTTATTTTATAGTGTCCTCAGCCTAAAATGTGAGTAAATTCAAATGCTAGTTTTGCTATGAACAAGGCATGTTCATCTGATTTTCATGCCACTAAATCACTATGAGTTCTACAGTTGGTATTTTTGCCTACATGTAAACAGCCTTATAGCAGGTCAGAGCAGGTGTCATGGGCCAGACTTCCATTTCTATTATATTTGAATGAGTAAAATTCAGTACTGTACTGTACACAAGAAAGTCAGAGTTGTGCTTTCTAATGCTGTTGGGAGTCTCTCTCTAGTATCATTTCAGTTGTAATTACATGATGGAATTTACAACCAAAGTTCTGTGCCCACTAACTGGAATAACTACTTCAGATAATCCGATTTTACAGCAGCTAGAAATGCTAGGAACCATTTAATGCTTTCTAGAGTGAGTGAATACATCACATATGCCTATGATGCATCACTTTGTGACTAGCAGCATGTTCTTAGGGATGACTCTGAGATAGTAACACACACTTTCCCTTATTCTGTTAATGCTGTTGTTCTTGTTATTTAAGTTCCAGGTGGAGAATTCTGCTATATTAAAGAAGTGAGATAGTTCAGTAGGCACCATTACCATTATCTATGTACTGAATGTTTAGGGGATGTGCAACTGTGATCAACAGATAACGGTCACTTGACTTAAGCAGTATCATGGAGTTTATGGCAAGGGAATCTCTTTGCAAAGACCAGTAAATTGTACTGGTTGGATATATCCCAAGATGGGCAGAAACTGATAACATCTTCTTGAGAAGACTTCTTTCGCATACAGTTATCAGTAACTCAGCCCTAGCATTGTTATGCTAGTTGAATAAACAGTTGTACAATATCAAATTGTGTATATATTGCATATCCTCACTCCTTTCCTGTTTAATATTAGAAGGTTTTAATTGACTATCTGTTACTAAGGTATACTACTTAAAGGTTTCATTACACCAGACTGCCAGGCAGCATAGTGTTGACTGCTGGATCAATGTTTACCTAACATGTACGAGTTAGAAGTACATCAAAGAGAAGAAAAATTAGAATAAGTAAGCATACTATGATCAGGTAGTTATTTGAATACCGATAAGTTATTTTCATTTCCATTTGGCACTTGTAGCCTCATTTTCTGATCAAAAGTCATCAGTCACCCTAGGGAAAACAATCTATTGGTGGCTGTTTTTCTTAATTATGGTAAACACTTCTTCCTCCCATTCTGTGACCTCTAACAACTTCCTGAAAATGAAAGTGATAACCCTGAAGCCTCAAGATCATTTGGGAAAGAAGTCAGAAATGTTTAATTTAATGGGCGTGGAAATTACTTGTGATTGGAAATATGCCCATGATCTCTCACTCACAAAAGTTGTAAACTGTATATGGGCAGTTGCAGTTATGGAAAAACTGACTAGTAGGTTTAAACTATATAGGGGAGAGATAAAACACAATAAATTTCTGAATATATGGCAACCTGTACTAATCTCAGATGTTATACAAAAAGACTAAATTGGATAAATCAGAATAAGGATTGGACTGTTGGGTAGTTTAAGAATGTTTACTATGTTTTGTTATTTGTTATTTTTGTATAGCAAGCTTGGATAGTATGTATTATCTTAAGTGGATTATCAATAAAATTATTTTTTAAAAAGGAATGTTTAATTTAATTGCAAGGGGGGATGCAGTTGATGACATAATCATCCTTAAGTGGTATAATGTGTGCAACAGGATTTCGGCCACTGGGCACTCTATTACTGTACTACTATTCCAGCTGTTAAAATGAAACCATTGATACAGGGCTTTAAGCATGGAGTTCCATGTTCACTTCCCCACCAACATTTCATTTCCTTAGTTCCATAACTGCCTCCATACAGGAGATCATCATTACTTTATATAGAATCATATATCTGCCTTCGGAGATTAGGCAGGCCGAGTCACTGTCAGCTTTCAGAAGGGCCTTAAAGACCTGGCTCTTCAGTCAATGCTTCGGGGACCTCTGAGCACTGTTATAGTAGCTGGGATTGTTTTTTTTTAACTGTTGGTACCAGTTTTTCTTGCCAGACCTTACCCGTTGGTGGGTGGTGCTAGGTTTATTTCTATTATGCTTCTTTTTTATGTTTTTGTATTTTTATGATGTTCCTGTGTTTCCCTATGGGAAAATCGGGCGGTCAATAAGTAAGTAAGTAAGTAAGTAAGTAAGTAAGTAAGTAAATAATGTGCCTGTGTTTTACAAAAGCCAAAAAGCTTCTACCTGAAGAAGCAAAAGAGAGCAACAGACTCTGAGAGGAAGGCAAAAGGCCAGAAAAAGAGACATAAACGGTGGCAGTTACTCCTCTTCCAAGCTTCTAGTTACTCCTTCATGTACTCAGCATATTCAGCAAGTTTATGTGCCTGTGACAGGTATTGTGGGTGGCTATGAGAGAGAGGAAGAAGGGAGAGTTTTGTCAATGTCAGAAAATAATTCGAAATAAGCACCTTTGGTGTAACCCACCTTTTATACCAAGTGACTGGAATAACGAGGTACAAATAAGTAAAGTTGAGGGGTGTGTGAGGTTCACTATTTGTTATTACTTCAAGTTTCGGGCCACACCAGCAAAGCTTGCCTGGAGCTTCATTGTTTTTTGAAATGTCTGTTAACAGTCAAGGTTCAGGTGGTGGCTGCTCACACTCTAGCATCACTAGGAGGAGGAATGACCCATGGCATTAGATCCTCAGCTCTCCCAGCCTTGACATGGAGGAGAGAGGAAACAAGTGGGAGAGCATAAGGAGCCAATAAAGAAGAGATATGGGTGTTCATAATACAAAGTGTACAATAGCAGAGGCCTCCTGTGTTAGATGCATACTAACACCTGAATTCAATTAGTAATCCCAAGAGTAGACCCACAGAATAAATGGTACTGAGGTGTTAAATTCTGTGACAGATTCAATAGCTAAGACCCTGTTGATTAGTATTCATTCATTCTTTATTATGCGGTCATAGACCCGATTAGCATACTCAACAGGCCCATTGAATCAGTGGGGATGGGGTGAGTCAGTTTTTCTGTAAGTTCCACTGATTCTATCTACCTACTCTAGCTTCAACTTACTACATTAAGCAACAGGATTTCAGCCACTGAAACAGCTCTAGTTGGAGCCACCACTTGGAGATGCAAATACAGTATACAGTGGTACCTCTGCTTACGAGCGGCTCGACTTAAGAGTGAAAAATCATTTGTGTTTTAACTGCTGCCTTACAAATTTTAGATGCGGTCTCCTCTATTTACATTTTTTAATTTCTTTTTTCTTTCTTTCTTTCTTTCTTTCTCTTTCTTTCTTTCTTTCTTTCTTTCTTTAGGGCTGCTCTACTCAAGAATTGTTCAACTTAAGAGCATGCATTCAGAATGGATTAAACTCAAGCAGATGTACCATTGTACGTACGTTCCTCTTAGAGCTGAGATTAGTTTCTATTCCTACTGCTTTTGGGAGCTTGTGTGGAACCATCTTCTTAAATGGCCATATCATTTTATTTCATTTCTTTTTATTGTGATGATTTTATTTAAAGATTTCAACGTTAAGAGCTTGCCACATTTTATATCATTTCAATGATTTTATAGTTTGATTTTTTTTACAGTTTGTCCCTATTTGTTTTAAACTGATAGTGACCCACCTTGAGAACTATCTTGTAGCAGGAAGGCACAGTAGAAATTGTAATGTTATAATTGTGTAATGGCCAACTATCTTTTTATATACATAGTTCTGGATCTACTGATGCATCTCCTATGCTCATAATGGAACCTGGCACAAAACTGGGTAAGAGGTGCACATGCTTTGACAAGAAATCTCTCAAAATGTTCAAGCAAGGCTGTGAATGGCCCCATCTGAAATGCTGGTGATGTACTGCAAACTACTGTGTACATAATGTTGCACCAGGTAGGCCAATATTCTGACTCTGTAAAAGGCAGTTTTATGACCCTAGAATCTTCTGAGAAGATACAGATGAAAAACAAACCCCTCCATCTCCAAGATGGCAACCAAATGATTCAAAATATGCAAGGGTTCTTGCAAGAGCCCAGATGGCTCTTTTAGGCATGTGGAACTTAATGTCTTTCTTCCCTAACTTTGCGTGGCATCAGATAGCCAAAGCCTCATGTTAAAGCAACATCCCCCCCAATGGCCCTCTAATGCTGGGCACTTTTCAGAGGCTTAGTTTCTTTTTCTAAGGAGTGCTTCTGCTGAGATTTTGCCTTTACTTTCTCAGGCTTTGACTTCCAACATTATGTAGTTGTCTATCTGGCTTTCTATCTTAGAGGCATCTCTCGGTCTTCTCCTGCATTAGCAAAGAGTGCCTAGCACCAGAAAAAAAAATTAAAAGCTTTGAGTTCTTATAACTGGGAAATTACACAATCCATCTATAATGCAACCACCAAAACAGTGGTTATCACTGTTAAGAGCTGCAACAGGAACACTTGGCAAGGAGCATTGCCAGGCTGGTAGATTTTGCAGCTGCTCCAAATACAGTACCATATTTTCCTCGTATGTGACACTTTCCCCCAAAATCATGACACTAAAAATTAAGGGGTGTCGTATACATGGAAGTAAGCCTTCCACTGGGGGTGGGGTAGAGGAGAACCCAAAATGACCTTGCTGTTTCCCTCTGTGTTTTGGTTTCTGCAGGATTGATGCTGTTTTTTTAGCAGGTTAAGCCTCGGCATTGAGCAGCCCATTAAATGCCTTTCCACTGAAAAGAATGTGTGGCTGAAAAGAATCCTTTCAAGAGCAAAGCAGAAAGGAGGGCAATCAAGCGGTTCCTGAAAGAAGAGAAAACAGCAGGGGGTGGGGTGGAGGAAAAGCCAAATTGACCTTGCTGTTTCACTTCCTCTCCAGCAGTGCTTGATTGCCCTCTTTTCTGCTTTGCTCTTGCAAGGTTTTTCAGCCCCACTTATTCACTAATAGCCCAAAGTTTTAAGACTGCACCTTCAGTAACAGGAAGTCTAAATCAACAGATCTCAGCTAGTGAGATGCAGAAGTAATCCAGGTGGGGCAATGGGTTCCAGAACCATTTCTACTAACTTGCTCTCTCTGTGTCTCTCTGTCTCTCTCTGTCTCTCTGTCTATCTCTGTCTCTGTCTGTCTGTCTGTCTGTCTGTCTGTCTGTCTGTCTGTCTGTCTGTCTGTCTCTCTTCTTGCAGATGCCACGAACCATTTCCTACCAACCCAATCTGATATGGATTATCCATTTCATCTATGCTTCCTGCCCACAAGTGAGTGTGACTTATGTATCATTTCCTACCACTAATGCAATTGTTTGTTTGTGTTTGCTCTCAACAACAGAAACAGCACTGAAATGTTTTATGGACCTAATATGTACCATATTATTTTATTGGAAAATGCAATAAAAGAATTCCAGCAAGCATAAGTATTTTTTACAGGTAAAAAAGCAGAGTTTCCATTTTTGCAGTGGTCTGACCCAGGTTTTTCTATTAGCTTAGTTGCTGATGCTATGTAAGATAAGGGCAGCTGAAAACCACTTACATAATACCATGAGATGAATTCCTATGGTGTAATTGCAAATGTAAAACAAATGTTGTTTGCATCATAGGATTGTCCTAAAATGCCATCTGCTGGAGAACCAAAACATGATTGATCAGTCAGCATTCTGCAAAATGCAGAACTGAAACATGTATTTTTTTAAAAACTAACATAGCCCAGGCTGAAATCTCATGAAAATTTAAATGTTAAATAAAAAGAAAACAAATGATAGTCCTAGAAATTTAAGTCAAAGTGTAACATGATCTGAGAATTTCAACAAGAAACACAAAACAAAAGCAAGGAAAAACATTGTGGCACCTTAAAAACTAATGAGTATATTTTAATGGTTCAAGAAAGCAAAATCTCTATCCATCATTTTTCAATTCTGCAATATAATATGTACTGTGTATGGATTTATATAGTATAAAGGTGGACAACTTTTGGGATAAGAGAACATCAGTGCCAGATAATTTTACTAAATAACAAGTTATCATTTTAGCACATCCTTCTTCTTTCTTCAAGTTATCCATTTGATCAGGAAGAAAACCATTTTAAACAATACTCGGGTGAAATTTCAGTAAGTTGTCCTTAGTTCAGAGGAAAGGATACGGGATGCATATAACAAATTATACTCAAGAATATGATGAATACCTGTAATTATATATTGGAAATAGCCTTTCTAATTTGCTTCATCTGTACATGATGAAACCTGAAAAGAATAACTCTTTTAAATTACCCTGGGGCTCAATTGCTTTTCTTCCTCTTTAGAGAAACAGCTTTAAAGGCAGGTCAGTTTTCATGACACATCAGTGGTTCCCAACCTTTTTCAAGTTGGGACCCCTTTTCATAATAGCCAAATAATCTGTGGACCGCCCCCCTCCTCACCACGTTTACATAAACAGGGTGTTGTCATTGTTCCTTGACATGGCAGCACCCTGGATGCTGACGCTGCTTGCCCTCCTACTGCTCCTGCGACTGATTCCGCCACCAGGACTTCAAAACTGGGGGCTGAAGGAGGCTAAAAGTAGGGAGAAAAGAAGGACAATAGGAAAGGGGGCAGAAGGACATGGCTGTCCTTGTGGGGCAGGGCAAAACATTTATACAGAAAGGATCCCACTCAGGAACCAGCCCAAAGTTTTCTTTGCATCTCTTGCAGACGAGGGAGTACAGTTTGTTTTTATGCCCCCCACCCCATCCCAGGGGGTTTGTTTTGAGGGGTGGTGTCCTTTTTCCTTTTTCTCCCCTTCTTTAGGTTGCCTGGAGGTGATGCATCACAATTGAAAGCTGCTTTCTTGTGGGAGCAGCAGCATTTCTATCTTTAAACTGGCATTTCATTTTACACTGGCATTTTATTTCCTCCTCCGAACGTAGAGGCGCCTTTCCGCCCCGCAAAGGGCTATTTTCTCATACATACACATTGCACATTCACTTTAATATCCTGCTCTGAAAGGTCAAGAGAGGCATTATTTGACAAGGGCTACAACACATATAAGGTGACTCGTGACCCCCTTAGAAACGCTTCATGGCTCCCTTAGGGCTCGTGGGCCCCTAGATAGGTAAACATTGGGAAACATGAATACAGTGGTATCTTGTATAAAGGAATTAATTCATTCCAAATGAAATTATGTTAAGCAAATTTTCCTTTATACAATTTTCTCATAGGAATGCATTGAAAACAGAGTAATCCCTAATCGTGACCATTTTTATGTTGTACGGATTCATCCCATAGACGATTCTGTTACGCAAGTTTCCTCTATCTCCAGAATTTTTTATGTTGTACAGATTTTATGTTATACAAACCGTTTGTTATACGAGGGTCCACTGTATCAAGGTTTGTTATGGTAGAAAACCCCCAAAATATTGTCTGCTTCCCCCTATTATCAACTCCCCTTGTAAAGATCTGAGAGCCAGGCTGGAATGTGCAAGATTTATGACTGGATGGCTCTGATTATTTCTATGTACTTAAAAAGACCTGAGCGGGAAGGGTATGGAATCAGGACCAGAGCTATGATGAAAAAGGAAGGAGTTTAATTCTTGCTCACTCATACCACTTCCCAGGCCTTTCCAAAGTATCTAATACAGTGGAACCTTGACTTACGTCATTAATCCGTTCCAGTGGTCTAGACTTAAGTCAAACATGACTTTAAGTCAAACGAACTTTTCCCATAGAAAGTAATGGGAAAGTGGATTAATCTGTTCCAGATGATGAAAAAGACCCCCGAAAACAGCAATTTAACACAAATTTGACTGGGATAGGAGATTCCTTCCAGGGATATAAATGAAATGTCTCTTCAAAGAGAGGAGGAGGCAGTGGAATTATAGTCCACAAGTTATATGGCTCCACTTTTTAATGTTCATAGCAACAATGTCTAACATTTAAGTTTTACTTATTTTTAACCTGACGTTCCAAGTTCTGAACAACTCTATGCTTACCATTAGAGTCCCACAACTGTACAGCTCCCCAACTAAAATGCTTCCATTGTGGACCAGACGTCTGCAGCCAGATTTTTTACAAGACTGAGCCGACTGTCTAACCAGCGAGGCCAGCCCCGAGCTCCCGGCCCTTCTTCTCCTCTGGCAGCAGCGGTGGCTTCGGTGAGGCTGAGGACCAGCTCCAGGTGCTCGGAGCTGGCCTCAACGAAGCCGCCGCTGCCACTGCCGGAGGAGAGGAAGAAGGCAGGAGCAGTTTGGAGGCGGCAGCTGCGATGCTGGGGTCGTGGCTGCCACCCGATTCCAGTGCCTTATGCCGGGGCTCTGAGCTGTAAGTCAAAGCCTGCGACTCAAGTCAAACAGGCCCTTTCTTGCTGCAAGTCAAATATGCTGCAAGTCAAGCAGCATGTAAGTCAAGGTTCCACTGTAGCTGTATACACCACTTAACCCCTTCATGATTAATGACAGGGGAGAGAGGAGTTTTGTGCTACAAACCACCAGCTTATACCATTTAGATGTTGTTGTTGTTTAAGTAACTAAAAGAAATCTACACTATTTTAACTTCTTTTGAGACATGAGGAGGGTGGATGGGTTACAATGGTAGGTACAGTGGTTTTTAAAAGGTAGAACATCTTTGGAGCTATAATTCCCACTAGTTGCTTTTACAAAATAACTTCCCAAGGTCGGGTCTGTATTTAAGGATGCCACTGTGTTGACACATTGACCTTGAGAGATTTTACAATGGTTGAGTCTTTTTACAGCAGGAAGTTTGTACAGCTTTGTGGGCAACTGTTTTGGCAGTCTCTTGCATAACTACTTGTGCAATGTTGTGGTCCAGCACATATGCAGTAGTGGGGACTGCCATTCTTCTAATGTTACCACAGGTTTTAGGGTTTTGGCCTGAATCAGATAGTTCTCACCACAGCAGACTCCTTGATTCAGTGGCATTTATTTAAGTGTTCCTTGCAGTTCAGCTATAGATTCAATGCATCTTAGATGTTTACTTCACGTCCTTCCTCGTTTCGAGTTGAAGTTTGTTTTGTGACCACGTTGCTCGCGGTCACATGGCCTTGTCCCGGTACTGTCCCTGTTCCCATGTACCCACAGGTGTGATAGATGGTACCGTGACGACTGTTACTGCTCATCCTTGTTTCGTGACAACATCTGAACTTCTCAGCCTTCGTTCTTGGTTTTTTCTTTCGTCTGACCTTCTGTTTTTCGATCTTTCGAATCTCCTCAACTTTGCCTTCAATGCGTTATGGAGCTAAGTTTGAGGCGTTTGTCTTTTAATCTCTCTGCACTGCATTGCTGACTCCATAGGGAATGTACTGGCAAATGGCACTTCGCACTCCTGCCATTAGATGGAGAATGGCACATTGCGTGACGAGCCTTACCTCACGGGTACTCATCTCAGAACGAGAACCGAGACAAGCAGATTCCCAAGCCCAAGGAGGGGAATCGCTCATCCCGCTTAAATCCCAGTTCAGGGGGTGTGGTTGGGACAAACTCCCATCCTCACAAAATGGATGTGGAGTAACATTTCTTCGTACCAGTCCCAAATGGGACAGCAAACCGTGATGAAAGGGATGTGAAGTAACAGCCTTACTCTCACTGGAACTAAGAATTGTATTTAAGCCTGTGTTATTACTCCTATGGTACAATCATATCCAAAAAGGTCCCCCACTCCAGCAAAGCACAAACCATTAGCAAAATGAATTCCTTATCTTGTTGTAACCTAATCCCAGCATAGCCTAGAGCAGTGATGGTGAACTTTTTAGAGACCGAGTACCCAAACTGAGATTCAGAACCCACTAATTTTTCGCAAAGTGCCAATACAGCACTTTAACCTGAATGCAGGTGGCTGTGATGGGGCAATGTTGGGTGCCCATAGAAAGGGCTCCAAGTGTCACCTTTGACACCTGTGCCATAGGTTTGCCAACACTGGCCTAGAACCTTGTGGTGCACTGGTTAAACTGCTGTGCTACAGTCAAGACCTTGCTCACAATTTGAGTTCAATGCCCATGGGGGCTCAGGTAGTTGGCTCAAGGCTGACCAAGCCTTCTATCCTTCTGAGGTTGGTGAAATGACTACCCAACTAGCTTTAAGCACTATGGGGCAGTATACTGTATAAGCAGCACACTTTGCTTTTGTACCAGATCTCCAAATACACTCTGGATACTGAGGGGATTTTCTGGAGAACATTTGGGGAAGACAGGGCCATGTGGAATGGAGAATGTACAGAAATGCTGTGTTCTTGATCACTTGTCTGAATACTTACCAGAAGAAGCCTCAAGGACAACTTGCTGCACTAATCTGAACAAAAGGAAGGAAGGAAGGAAGGAAGGAAGGAAGGAAGGAAGGAAGGAAGGAAGGAAGGAAGGAAGGAAGGAAGGAAGAAAGAAAGAAAGAAAGAAAGAAAGAAAGAAAGAAAGAAAGAAAGAAAGAAAGAAAGAAAGAAAGAAAGAAAGAAAGAAAGAAAGAAAGAAAGAACTGCACATGTGAGCTTGCCTGAAATAGAATCTTCTTCTCTGACAAAGTTCCCTGGGAAAACCCCTTCCCTCTGTCCAACTAAGTGTTGTATTTTCTAGGGACAAAGGAAGAGTCTTCCCTAGGCTCTAGAATAATGATGGCGAACCTTTTAGAGACCGAGGACCCAAACTGCAATTCAAAACCCACTAATTTTTCGCAAAGTGCCAATACAGCCATTTAACCAGAATACAGGTAGCTGTGAAGGGGTGCCCACAGAAAGGGCTCCGACTGCCACCTTTGGCACCCATGCCATAGGTTCTCCAACACTGCTCTAGAACATCCCTCAAAAGAGGGGTGGTATCCAGACTTATGTTCTGGGGTCTAAATTATGAGCCACCGGTGCTTCTGAAGAATGGAAGATACAGATATTTATTTATTTATTTATTTATTTATTTATTTATTTATTTATTTATTTATTTACCAGATTTTTTTAGCCGCCCCATTACCAAGAGGTCTCTTGGTATGAACACACCAAAACTGCAACCAGTTCAAGGAAAACTCAACTTCAATTGATTTTTAAGAAAAACAGGGCTGGTTAAGCTAATACTGGGATATCAGTCGTTTTTGGTGGCCACTTCAGTCACAATAAGAGAAACAAGAGATATAAAATGTCTCACTGTAACTGAACTACTGTTGGTAAAGGTAAAGGTTCCCCCGCACATGTGTGCTAGTCATGTCCAACTCTAGGGGAGGTGCTCATCTCCGTATTCAAGCCGGAAGAGCCAGTGTTGTGCAAGTCCATGGCCATGTGGCCGGCATGGCTGCAAGGAAACACTGTTTTTACCTTCCCGCCTTTTACGGCGGTACCTATTTATCTACTTGCATTTTATATGCTTTTGAACTGCTAGGCTGGCAGGAGCTGGTGTGAACAGCGGGAGCTTGCTCCACTGCATGGCACCCGCGATTCGAACTACTGTTGACAAACATTCAAATACATAAGGCTTGCCTTACCAGCAGGTGGCGATATTGTACCAAGTAAATATACAGCAGCTAAAAGATAATGTGGCAGGACTTTTTAAAATGTGGATCTCGTTATCACATAGATAGAAGCTGATCATACAGTGTGAGAGAGAAAACAAACCAGGCATAGCTGTTGAGTTTTTCAGGCTGTTTGGCCATGTTCTGGAACAACTTCCAGAACACGGCCAAACAGCCCGAAAAACACAACAGCTATCAGATCCCAGCTGTGAAAGCCTTCGAGAAACCAGGCATGTTTATTTCATCTCTAGCTCATAGTTCAAGGTCAAATGTACATAAACCTTCCTACAAAGGACTCTTTAAGATGGCAGCAGGCAGCCTTAATTGAACAGGCTGACAATTCACCTATTCATAGAGATATCAGCCTATTTCTACATTTAAAGGTGAAACTAAAAAAATTAGAATATAGTACAAATGTTCATTTATTTCAATAAGTCAACTTAGGTGAAACTAATATATGAGATAGACACATTATATGCAAAGCTAGATTTGCCAAGCCTTACTTCGGTATAATTGTGATTATTATGACATACATTTTATGAAAACCCAAAATTAACAATCTCAGAAAAATAGAATAGTGTGAAAAGGTTCAATTTTCTAGGCTCAGAGTGTCCCACTCAAATCAGCTAATGAATCCATAACACCTGCAAAGGTTTCCAGAGCCTTTAAATGGTCTCTCAGGCTGGTTCAGTAAGGATCACAATAATGGGAAAAACTGTTGACTTGACAATTGTGCAGAAAATAATAATAATAATAATAATAATAATAATAATAATAATAATAATAATAATAATAATAATAATAATAATAATAATAATAATAATAATAACAACAACTACTACTACTACTACTACTACTACTACTACTACTACTACTACTACTACTACTACTACTTTATTTTTATGCCGCCTTTCTCCCCAAAGGGACCCAAGGCCATCATTGACACCCTCTACAACAGGCATGTCCAAAGTCAGGCCCGGGGGCCAAATGTGGCCCGTTTTCAAATTTCGAGTGGCCTGCGGCCTCTTCTCCCCACTGGCTTAGCCTGTCATACATCCCCACCAGCTGGTCCCCCCCCATACCAAATGAATATGTCAGCTTGCAGTTTTACGGTTTGTCTGCCCTCCCTGCCTCTGTCCACCTGCCCAACCTACCTGCCCCTGGCTCCTTTGAAGCAGCATCCTCCCCACCTCCTTCCATGTTATAGAGACTTGTCCAGATCGGGGGCCAAGTGAGGCTGAAAGGTCGGCCCCCACACATTTTCATCTCACCAAATCTGGCCCTCCTTGCAAAAAGTTTGGACACCCCTGCTCTACAAGGAGGGAAAGTCCCAAAAGGTACAGATTGCAACAGAGGTTGGATGTTCCCAAAGTGCTGTATCAAAATACATCAATAGAAAGTTATGTGGAACGGAAAAGTGTGGAAGAAAAAGGTGCACAAGCAGCAGGGATGACCATGGCCTGGAGAGGATTGTCAGGAAAAGGCCATTCAAAAGTGTTGGGGACTTTCACAAGGAGTGAACGGGGGCTGGAGTTAATGCATCAAGAGCCACCACAGAGACAGATCCTGGACATGGGCTTCAAATGCCATATTCCTCTTGTCAAGGCGCTCCTGAACACTGTTGCTCAGTGGTCCAAAGTCGTCTTTTCTGATGAGAGGAACTTTTACATCTCATTTGGGAACCAAGGATCCAGAGTCTAGAGGAAGAATGGAGAGACACACAATGCACAATGCTTGAAGTTCAGTGTGATGTTTCCACAGTCTGTGTTGATTTGGGGAGGCATGTCATCTGCTGGTGTTGGTCCACTGTGCTTCATTGAGTTCAGGGTCAACACAGCTGCCTATCAGGAGATTTTGGAGCACTTCATGCTTCCTTCCAGAGATGAGCATTATGGGGATGCTGACTTCATTTTCCAGCAGGACTTGACACCTGCCCACACTGGCAAAAGTACCAAAACCTGGTTTAACGACCATGGGATTACTGTGCTTGATTGGCCAGCAAACTTGCCTGATCTGAACCCAATAGAGAATCTATGGGGCATTGCCAAGAGAAAGATGAAGGACATGAGACTGAACAATGCAGCGGAGCTGAAGGCTGCTATTGAAGCATCCTGGTCTTCCATAACAACTCAGCAGTGCCACAGGCTGCTAGCATCCATGCAAGGCTGCATTGAGGCAGTAATTGATGCAAGAGCGGCCCAAACCAAGTACTGAGTACATATGCATGCTTATACTTCTCAGAAGTCCGATATTGTTCTATTTCCAATCCTTGTGTTACTGATGTCATGTAATATTCTAATTTTCTGAGATTGTGAATTTGGGGTTTTCATAAGCTGTGCGCCATAATCATCACAGTTATCAAAGTAAGGTTTGACATATCTTGTTTTGCATGTAATGAGTCTATCTTATATATTAGTTTCACCTTTTGAGTTGACTTACTGAAATAAATGAGCATTTGCACAATATTCTAATTTTTTTAGTTTAACCTGTATTCACAAGTGGGTCCTGTCATGTTTGATATGGCTTGCTTTCAGAATAGCAAATTTCAGCATTACGGATTCAAGTAAGCCCCACAGCACAGATTTTCATTTAGAGATAAGATACCTGCATAGAGCCTCTCCCATCTGGTGCTGCAGCCAGGATTCCGCAGTTCCAATCACCTGGTTTGCAAAGAGGCTTCCTCCAGGGAGCCTCTCCCCACCCCTCCCTTTCTGCAGACAAGATTCCCAAGTCAAAAATCACCTTGTTTGCAAGAGTCTCCATGGAGCCTCTGCCTTCCCTTTCTGAAGCCTGTATCCCACAGCTCCAATTACCTCATTTGGGAGCCTCCCCTTTTGCAGCTTGAATTCCACAGCTCCAATTACCTCATTTGCAAGCCTTGTTTTGTAGCTTGGATTCCACAGTTCCAACTACCTCATCTGCAAGCTTCCCTTTTTGCAGCTTGGCTTCCACAGCTCCAAATACCTCGTTTGCGAGCCTCCCCCTTTGCAGCTTGGATCCCACAGCTCCAAATATCTCATTTGCAAGCCTTCCCTTTTGCAGCTTGGATCCCACAGCTCCAACTACCTTATTTGCAAGCTTCCCTTTCTGCAGCTTGGCTTCCACAGCTCCAATTACCTTGTTTGCAAGCCCCCCTCCCCCCTCCATAAAACCTTAGGCTAAACATTTTTTGTCCTTGTTTTTCTCCTCTAAAAACTAGGTGCGTCTTATAGGGCAAAAACCAGCTAGAAAGTGTTGTAGCACTAAGGGACAGTATATAAGTGAAAACACCAACCTTAATTATTATGCATGCTTGTGCCACTGGGACTTAGATTTCTTTATAGAAATTCCATGGAATTTCCATGGTGGTCTGTGTAGTAGACTTAGTAATGTTTCCAAGGCATGTGGGATATTCAAGTAGCTCGGCAATGCAAGTGCAAGTGAGTTTTGATCACTGAATGATATAAACCCAGTTCTTCTGAGTCCTATTTTAATACTTTCTCTGCTATACTCCACAAACTCTGACAGTAGTCTTATACTTTATACATTTGCTTCACTCTTAATGACTGAAAGAAAATGAATCTCATGGGCTCTGCATTTCCACCACATGGTGAGAATACCAAGTCTGGGAGAGAAGCAGCATTGCTTGAGGGTGGTGAGCAGATATGTATTTTGCTCTATATAATTACTCCTCCTCTGTGGCTTGTAGTTGTTTTGCTTGCATCATACCCAATCTTAATTGTCCAAATACTTTACTCCACCTAGCCTCGTCTCTACTGCTGTTTCTCTTTCAATAATTAAATTACCTGAAGCTTTCCAAAGTGGCATTAAGAATGTACTATACATGTGCAACAAACCTCCAAGAATCACTTTTTTTTTGGGGGGGGAGGATTCCAACTGTTCCAAGAATTCCTCAGTCAGCGTAGAGGGCTGAAGAATTCTGGGAGCTGTAATTAAAAAAAACTTTTTCCAAGTCTGTCTGAAAAATGTCTCCACTTCAGTCTTTTTTCTCAGAAGCTGGGAAGATGGTCTGATTACTTAAAGATAAAAAGACGAACACTGGAATATGGCTCTGGTCTCTCCAAACCACACTTATTAACCTGTAAGGTAAAACTTGCTGTAAGTTTAATGCAAACAACAAATCAGGAGGGAAAACCATTTTAATTGAAAAGTTCTCTTTAACCAGCAGAGGAGACAGGGTAGGTAAATACAGTACTGAAATATCAAAAAGGACGTTTTGAGCATTGCTTGTTGAAATCAATAGTTTGGTGGCACTGCACAAGAAGTTTTAAGGCAACACAAGATGCTTGTTCTTACTGGAACCAACATGCAGCTACTCATCCAGATTTTTGCAAAATGGCTCTCCCCTTGCTTCTAAATCAGAACAAACAATGGCACTTGACTTTTCACCCCTCAACTAGCTTTTAAGAGATTTTTCACACAAGGTTTCCTAGAATCTATAATGTTATTGTTCAGAACCTAAGACCCCAGCGATCCCTAAGGCTAGAGCCCACTTCAGCTGTCAAGCTCAGGTATTTAGATCTTTCCAACGGACACATTTGAAGAAAAAGAAAAAAAGCACTCCTTGGCATCTCCCAGGAGGGCTCCCGGAGCTGTCAAGGCGCTGGACCAATGCTTTCAGTGCTGTTAAGGTGGGGGAGGGGGGGTGGGGCACGGAAGATACCGACCCGGACAAGGCAACGAGCTTCGCCTCAATCTGAGAAACTAAATAAGTAAACAAAAACAAACTCGATTGTAGCCATGTTCCTTGAGAGTCCACGTGCGCTTGTTTCCGTGTCCGCTTTTGTGAAGTGGAGCAGGCCCGGGAAAGGGGGGGGGGGGGAATCGAGGCCCAGATGTCCGGCAACAACAACACTAGCAAGTGGCCGGGAGTTTCCTTACCTTTGCATCGCGGGAGACAGGCATGGTGGGCGCGCGGCGTTCCGGGTCACCCCCTTTTTGGCCAGCGATGGAGGGGCTCTTCCTCCCGGTCCTTCCAGCCTCCAGTTCCCCCCGACGGGCTCCCCGCTCCGGGCGCGCCTCCCTCCTTCGCCCCGCCCACCGCCTCCGCCTCCGCCCCCCCCTCCCACTGCCGGCGCTCGCCTTTCCAGCGGTGGCCCAACCCCTCTCGCTCTCCTCGGAGCTGCTGATTGGTCCGGAGCGCCGCAGGTCATTTGCATGCCGCCTGCTCTCCGCGTCGCCGAAAGAGAAGTTGTTGGCTCAAAGCTGGGGCAAGTGCCTGGCGGACGGTGGGCGGGCGAGCGGGCGGGCGGGGGGGCAGGCGAGCGAAGGAGGGAGGGAGGAAGGGAGGGAACAGCGTGGATCGACGGTGTTTCTTCTTCTCTGCAGAAGCGGCGGCGGCGGCGGCGGCAGCAGCAGCATCAGGCAAGTCCCGGGACTGCTTCGGGCGTGCAGCCTCTCTCCTTGTTGCCTTCTGGAGCGCCGGCTACCTCGGGGATCGTCGCCACCCGGGAAAGGAGGGCTTTTTTTTTTTTTGCCTCTCTCTTCCACCCCCACCATCCCCGTTGCCCTCTCTCTCTGCTGCTGCTGCTGCTGCTGCTGCTCGGACCCCCGCGTCGTGGAGCTGGAAGGGCATCGGCTGCGGCTTGGAGCTTCCCGTCTGCTCGGTCTGTCTCTCCCTGCCCGATTCCTCCCCCTTTTTCCTTACCTCCTCCTCCTCCTCCTCCTCCTCCTCCTCCTCCTCCTCGCGGCCCCAGGATTTTCCATCCTCGCTCCAGGCGGAAAATAAATGATCTCACCCTGAGTGTGGTGGCATGGAGACAGCTGGCCCCCAGAAGACCCTGAAGGATCCTCAGGAGCGGCCGCGCACGCGGGGCTTCCGCTCCCCGGGGGAATAATCGGTCCCCTAATCCGCTCCCCGCTCCGCCGCCGCCGCCGCCGCCGCCCCCCCTCCCTCCGCACAAAAGCAGCCGGGCAGCCCTCAGCCTCGGGTCCGCTGGGATCGAGCGGGATCGGCGTCCGGTCCGTCCGCCCCCCCCCCGCGTTTTGGCCGGTGGGTGATTCCCGGTGGTGCCCTTGGAGGAGCGAGGAGCGCCGGCCGTTCCCTATGGCCGGGCTGTACACCTCGAGGCTGAAGACCCTGGAAGACTTGACCCTGGACTCCGGGTATGGGGCCGGGGACTCCTGCCGGTCCCTCAGCCTCTCCTCCTCCCGGTCCAACTCCCAAGCCCTGGCGTCCTCTCAGCCCCGGGGGGGAGCCAACGGGTGGTACTACTCGGGCTCCATGAACAGCCGCCACAACAGCTGGGACACGGTCAACACCGTCCTGCCCGAGGACCCCGAGGTGGCCGACGTCTTCTCCAAGTGCGCCAAGTTGCCCGAGCTGGAGGAGTTCCCTTGGACGGAGGAGGACATTGGCCAGATCCTCCTCCGTGGAGGAGGAGGGGCGGGCAAGAGGGACTTCAGCCCCGAAGCCGTGAGGAGGCTGTCCGTCTTGCTCCGGAGACCCTTGATCCGCATCTCCCGGGAGGCGCAGCGGCTGAGCGTGATGCACGCCAAGTGCACGCGCTTCGAGATCCAAAGCGCCATCAAGCTGATCCAGAGCTGGTCCCTGTCGGAGAGCTGCCTCCTGGCCACCGTCAAGGCGCTCTCGCTCTACAGCATGAGCGCCGGCGACGGCCTGCGGAAGGGCAAGTCGGCCCGCTGCGGCCTCGCCTTCTCCGTCGGCCGCTTCTTCAGGTGGATGGTGGACACGCGGATCTCCGTGCGGATCCACGAGTACGCAGCCATCGCGCTGACGGCGTGCATGGAGAACCTGGTGGAGGAGATCAAGGGCCGGGTCCTGCTGGCCTGCCAGAGCCCCGATGGCAGCAGCGGAGGGGCCGGGGAGGTTTCCGCCGAAGCCCTCGAGGGGGCCATCAACAACGACGCCGAGCTCTGGGGAGTCCTCCAGCCCTACGAGCATCTCATCTGCGGGAAGAACGCCAGCGGTAAGCAGCGTCTGGGCCACCTGCCCGTCTCGCCGCCACCGCCACCCCCACCCCGATCCGATGCTGGGGTGCTTTGTGTACCTTGCAAATCCTGATCCCTGGCCCTGGGTCTAGAGTCCTGCAGAGCATGTTTTTCTGCAGATGTGGGTCAGTTGGGTTGTGAGGCTTTATAACATTTGTAGTTCAATGCCTGGCTTCTAGAAGGCATCTCTAGGCTGCCCTTTTAAAACTGGTGGCTATTAGGATATGAATTTGGTCACATTCTGATGGCAATTACTGAAGAGTAGCTGTTTCTCAACATAAGATTTATTTCTGAATAAGGCTGGCTGCCCTGCAAAAATCAAAGCATCATATACTGTATTGTCTAAACCAGTGTTTTTCAACCAGATGTTGAACACTAGTGTGCCAAGATGTTATGAGTTGAAAAATTACTTTATATATAGTCAATATAGGCACAGAGTTAAATTTTTTAACATTTTCTAATGGTGGTGTGCCTCGTGATTTTTTTCATGAAACAAGTGTGCCTTTGCCCAAAAAAGGTTGAAAAACACTGGTCTAAACAAACGATATGTTGAAGTAGTGCCAGGGTTGTGAGTGAAGTGCTACAAGTGCATTGGGCAATTGAATTACTGTATATCATTTAAAATCCTCTTTCTTTCTTTCTTTCTTTCTTTCTTTCTTTCTTTCTTTCTTTCTTTCTTTCTTTCTTTCTTTCTCTCTCTCTCTCTCTCTCTCTCTCTCTCTCTCTCTCACACACACACACACACACACACACACACACACACACACACAGAGAGAGAGAGGGGGGAGAGAGAGAGAGCAATTAACTCAATACATATTTCCTTCTATACATCACAATATTGTCTATAATAACATATCTAAATATTACAAGAAAAATAAGGATGTTTTATAAATGCTCATCTCTTTTAGATCTTGAATATTTGTTTTTCTGTAGTTAATGTTTTGTGGCAATGCAGCCCCATCCTACCCGTGGTTACTCAGAATGAAGTTTCACTTTGTGCAATGTGGTATCATTTAATTCCAGCTATGAATGAAGGGCAGCCTGAGCGATACTATTTTTTCACAGTTGTCTCTGTGGTAGATAGAGCAGAATCCATCAGCCTCTGGAAGGAGCAAATACTGTATAGCAGGAGTGCCTCTGTTGCCTGGATTGCAGATAATTCAAGGAAATTGTTGTGCAGCAGGCAGACACATACTCATCCCAGCTGTATCATGACCTGCTTTTGGAAATTCCCCCAATTGCAAAAGTTTTTCGGTAGGCAGCATGACTGATGGAAGTGGGTGTGGCAGCATGACTGATGAAAATGGGAAAGCATCTAACTAGCAATTCTTTTTCCTATTCAAACATGACAAGTGCTACTTAATACCTGTCAAACCAAGTTTCAGTGGTACAGACTGTGTGTGGGAGAATATTTATTTATTTATTTATTTATTTATTTATTTATTTATTTATTGAGCTTATATACCGCCCGTCTTCCCGGGGGAACTCCGGGCGGTTTTCAACAAAAAAATATAAGCAGAGTCAACAGCAAATAAAACAATTTAAAAACAGGAATAATCAGACAGGACTATTAATAAATAACAGATGGTGGATAGAAAAAAATTTAGTAGTCACCAAACGCCTCTCGGAAATGCCTTCCAAAAGGCTGGCAGGGACTCTGCAAGGCGCACTTTGCTGGGAAGGTGGTTCCACAGGGTAGGGCCAGCCACAGAGAAGACTCGGGTATGGGTGGAAGTCTTCCGAGCCTCTCTGGGCGTGGCCACCTGCAGCATGTGCGCCCGCGACAACCTGGTTGGTTGGGCCGATGTTGACCGCTGGTCGATCCGCTCTGCCAGGTAGTGAGGTCCCAGGCCATGGAGGGTTTTATAAATTAAAACCAAAACCAATAGTAACAAATTGCCATTAACACACTAAGCAGTTGATTGTAGGATGGTCTTTAAAGAAGCACTGTATTTTTTCATGTATAAGACTATATTTTTACTATAACTGTTAAAATAAAAATTTAGGGTCGTCTTATACATGGAAGTAAGCCAAAGAGGGAACTACACAGTAGGGTAACTGTTATTTCGGGCCAGGAAATTGGGGTTTTTATGCTTGGGGTCGTCTTATAGACAGAAAAATACAGTATTAGATAGCTTCTTTATGCAGTCTGATTGGCAGGTCCAGCCCTAGCCTTTGGCAGAGTGATGTAGCTGTCTCAGGTGGTAGATGCTGAAGGAAAGGGAATGCCAGCAAGCTGTTTGCGGGGGGGGAGGGGACTATGTGTCTCGTTGTGGCTTGTCCTGCATGCTTCACACAACCAGACAGAGAAAGCTAAAGAGCTGCCCTCTGGTTGATGAAGATGCTGTCCCATTACCAGTGTAAGTTATACATCCCAGTATGCTTCTGCTGCAAGTGGAGTGGATGTATGTGTTTGTCTTGCGCCTCCGACAGGAAAATGTTTTGAGGTTGCCCTGATGAGAAAGGCCTTTCTAAGTAGCTAAGTAAAAGTCTGATATTTTTGGAAGCACACTCTAAAACTGTACTTTATCATGTTCCTTCTCAATCGTTTATTTAATTCTCTTTCAAGCTCGAGTTGTTGTAGGTGATCCGAAGGTCCTGTGCTGCCATCCATCCCTCATTTAAACCTCAACATGGCTAACTTGATCTCTTTATTCCAGTGAGCCATGAGCCTTGTTACTTTCAGACTGTGGATAGACGTTTATACTGTATAACAGATGTTCATCTGTCTAAAATAAATAAATATGCCATCCTTGCTTAAGGGAGAAAACACATGCTAGAATGAAGGGTAGGCTTGCAGTCTACCTCTTCATTTCCAGTCACATCTTGCTTCTTTTTTTGCAAGGGTTTTTGTTTTGCTTTGCTTGCCCATTCCAGCATGTAACCTCCGTCTGAAGTGTACAATCCAGGCATCTGTTGACTGCCTCATCTAGAGATTGTATGAATAAGACCTTAGTTATGATTAACTTGAGCTGATTGTGCCAGGGGATACCTGGAAGTTTAGTCTTGGACACTGGACTTCTTTTCTTGAGAGATTGAAGCATTTCACTACTCACCCAAGCAGTTTTGTCCATCTGAGGAAAGTTAGCGGTGAGGTCTCCAATTTATAGTTCACCTTGATTTCACATCACCCTGGTCTTAATAGGCCCGTAAGTTGGACTATGGTCTGAATAGGCTCATTAGGAAGATAATGGTCTCAGTAGGCTCATTAGGTGGGCATTGGTCTAGGGAAGATGAAAGTCCCACATATGCAACCTTTCTCAACACCCGTTAAGTATGGGTATTAGCTGTGGCCTTGCTTGTGGAGGTGTGAAGTGCTTCTGCTTTGTTTGGAGATTGATGAAAGGGTTGTTTGATAAGTAGCAGATAGACTGTGCCTGAGACCCCCACCTCTGATGAGAGAGGGGTTTTTCAATACTTGCATGAATGGCTTCCCTGACCCCTCTCTCAAACCACCTATCTTCTCTGCCTAATATGTAGCAGATAGACTGTGCCTGAGCCCCCCACCTCTGTTGAGAGGGGTTTTCAATGCTCACATGAAGGGCTTCCCTGACTCCTCTCTCAAACCACCTATCTTCTCTGTCTAATATGTGTACATCCTCACCTTTGAATGAGTGCCTGAAGTCCTTCAAGTGGAGGTGTACTGCTGACTCTGGTCCTGAGCTGTTGCCCCTCCTATGTTGGGCCATCCTCCTGTTTAATAGCTCTTTAATTTCTCCAATGTAGAGGTCTGCACACTCTGGCAAGTCCAGTTACCATGACTCACCTTCCAGATAACCTCACCTGGATAACTGCAAATCTTCAAAGACCTACCAGGAAATAGCTGTTCTATTGTATGAGATTTTTAAAATAAACATCCAGATTTACCCACCTAGGAAAAATTGTGTGTTTCAAAGTACTGCTGCTACTTTAAATGTAATGGGTCCCTGGTAGCCACCTGAATGGATGCCAAGGAAATACACCTGCTCACCCTGGCCTGTCTTGTTCCAAAGCTATGAAGATTTTTTTATTTAAAAAGAAAATCTTTTCTTCAGTTTAAGCAAGCTATGGAAAATACATTCCTGAGAGGAAACAGAAACAGTACAGTGGACCCTTGTATAACAAACAGCTTGTATAACATAAAATCTATACAACATAAAAAATTCCAGAGATAGGGGAAATTTGCTTAACATAATCGCCTATGAGGAGAATCCGTACAACATAAAAACAGCATTACTCCATTTTCAATGCATTCCTATGGGAATTTGTATAAAGGAAACTTTGCTTAACATAATTTCATTTGGAACAAATTAATTCCTTTATACAAGGTACCACTGTATATAGATTCTTCGTCTGGCTTTATTATGGTGTCTCTGAAATTGGCTTACCCCTGTTTAACCTGGGCACAAAGTCCCACTGACGTTTTTGGTAAATTTCAGTGAGCCATTTGGGTTGTTGTGTGCTTTGTCAATGTCACTTCCTTGTTTTCTGATTGCACAATTGAACCGGCTTTCTCAAGAAGGAAATGTGTGCTGAAATTTACTGGGTCCATACAATCCGGTTTTCACAACTGTTTCAATACATGGTAACTGTGAGGGAAACAAACTCAGCCTACTGACAAATTGTGTCCACATCAGCCAGTGGCGAGCCGACTGAGTGGATGATTCAGTCCCAATCAGGTTTGCAGCACAGCTCTGCCGACCTTAGGGTGCAATATTAAAATCTAGGTTAAGTTAGTGCAGGTTCAGAGGAGGTGTGTACAACCTGACTCACCACAGTTTAACACAGACGGGACTCAGGAGTTCCTATGATTTCTGATGTGGCCACCATGCACTTAAGAAACCATGAAGGAAGAGTCCTGGAGTTGTTCTGTCCTGTATCTGAGAATTCTAGGTGGAACAAAATAATGGGTTCTGTTACTGCCACAAGCTTACAGTATTCCCCTTTGATATTTGAGGTAGATGCACATATGAACATTGCCGTTCATACCTTTCCCCCCACCCTCTCCTTCTGTATTCAAGGAAAACAGAGAGCAACACATGGAGAAATATTACTTTCTAACTCTGGGGGTGTCATAGAGTTGCAATGTGACTTAGAGGTGGTGGCTCGCTAGCCACGATGCTGATTTTGAAGGCTTCTGAAAGAAATAGTTCTTTCTTTCTTTATGAATAAAGTCGGCTTCCGTGAAGAATAACGTTGGATAGGCAACATTTTACAAAGGGTCAGGCACAGATGTGAAAGGAAGTGGTTACAAGTACTGTATTCAAAACACAAAGCAGTCAGCTGTGATACATTCACAAGTTGAATGCAAAGCATAGTGATTTGCTACGCAAAGGGCTGCTTTGATTTGGCAGTATTCTGTGCTTGTTGAGCTTGTTCATTCTAACTGGATGGATCTGGCTGTCACTTTAGACCCCCTGTGCTTACATGTGCATTTAATTCAGTTTCAAGGGGGATGTTTATTGTGTTAGGAAATAGTTTGGAATGTAGGTTTCAGTGACTCTTGCAATCGCCATTATTTAGGAATAGGAATCTTTATTGTCATTGCCCCCTTGCAGGAACAACGAAATTTTGTGGTTGCTATATAAAACTCATTTAAAACATTTCACATAGATTTAAAAACAGGTACAACACATAATATGACATATAAAATGACTAAAATATGACATATAAAATAAGCTGACTTCAAAGTCCAGGATTTCCGTTTAAGGCCAATACTGCTCTAAAAAAGAAGCTATTTTTGAGACGGTTTGTTCTTGCCCTAAGTACTCTATATCTCTGTCCCGATGGCAGCAACTCAAAGAGGCGATGACCAGGATGTGATGGATCTCTTAATATATCTAATGCTTTACAGTGGCACCTGGTAGTATAAATTTGTTCTAGGGTGGGGAGTGAACAACCCACAATACTCTGCAATTCTTATGATTCTGTGCAACACTGTCTTATCCCGGTGGGTACAACTTCCATACCACACACATAACCCATAAGTAAGCACACTCTCAATTGCACAATGATAGAAGGCCAGCAGCAGCTTTTTTGGAAGATGGTTTTTCCTTAAGGTTCTCAAGAAAAATAGTCTCTGCTGAGCCTTCTTTGCAAGCCCCCTTGTGTTGACACTCCAGGACAGATCCTCCTGTAACTCAATGCCCAAAAATCTAAAACCTGTAACCCTCTCCACACCAGTCCCATCAATCACCAGTGGTTGAATATCAGTTTTCTGCCTCCTAAAGTCTACCACAAGCTCCTTTGTTTTCTTTATATTTAGGTGCAAGTTATTAATTCTGCACCAATTGGCTCTGTAAGCCATCTCACTCTCCTTGCCAGAGATGAGCCCAATCACAGTTGTGTCATCTGCAAACTTAATGATCCTATTGCTAGGGTAGGCAGAGACACAATCAAATGTGTAAAGAATATAAAGGAGTGGGCTACGTACACATCCCTGTGGTGTTCCAATGTTGGTACTAAGTGTATTAGAGGTGTAAGGGCCCAACCGGACCCTCTGAGAACGTTCTGACAGAAAATCCAAGATCCATCCACAAAGTGATGGTGGAAGCCCTAGGCCTTCCAGTTTAGAGATCAAACGTCGTGGAAGAATGGTGTTAAAAGCCGAGCTAAAATCCACAAAGAGCAATCTAGCATAGCCCCCTCTGCTCCAGATGTTCAAAAACAGCATGAAGAGCACACGCCACAGCATCCTTTGTAAGATAAAACTGCCTTTGTGGGAAGCAACTAGGAGAAGGAGTATTTATTTATTTATTTATTTATTTATTTATTTATTTATTTATTTATTTATTTATTTATTATGCTGCCTTTCTCCCTATAGGGGATCCTAGGTAGCTCACAATAACTAACACTATAAAACAAAAAATACAAAAAAAACCCAGTTAAAATGCTATGTAATAAACATCATAATAAAAATTAGTTAACCATAGAGTATTTTCTTCTTCTGAGCCTTTTCCCCCAGGTGCAAGTCTGCTTTTCACATCCTAAAACATCACCTTGCCTGATCGACCACATCTTCAGGGTGCAGATCGACAATGTGCATGTCCTTATTGACAGTGTCCTACCATCTATCTCTATTTTGGCCACCGTGATTATTTCCAGGTGATACACAGTCTGGGCTAGAGTGAAAGGTGCTACTCTGAGCACTTGTCCATACCAGCGGAGCCGGCTTTCTCTCATCTTCTTTGTTACACCTAGTTGCTTGGTGCAGTGTGGTGCATTTTACACGTTGGCACCTAGTTGCTGTTAGGTAGTATCATTTGTGATGTGATTGAGTAGGGAGCTACTCAGTATCCAAATGAGCATATGCATTTCCATGGCATCCTGGCAGTTCTTTATGTCCATGGTTGTCGCCCAGCACTCTGCGCCATACAGTCCAACAAGGCAGATTAGCATCTTGTAAATCTTAGATTTGAGATGGATTGGCATTCATCTGTTGCAAAGTACACTGGTGAGTTCTTGCCATTGCAGCCAGACCTTGCTCACAGACGCCGCTGGCGCCACCATCATTTTGGAGATAATTTATTTATTTATTTATTTATTTATTTATTTATTTATTTATTTGACTTTTATACCGCCCATCTAGACTAAGGGCTACTCTGGGCGGTTTACAACATGTAACAACAAACAAAGGAATACATTTTAAAAACCAAAATACAATGTACAAAATAAAAATATATACATAAATCAACAACAAAAACTAAAATGAAGCTAAATGAAGATAAGAGCCAAGATCTGCCTTCTTTAAGTTTTCTCCATTTATTTAGTAACAACGGTCTCTAGGTAATTAGTTCTCTTAATGTTTAGGTGGAGTCCAAAATGGTTGAGGCAGTCATTCCATGTCTGAACTTGCCACTGCAGTCCATTCCTAGTGACAGTCGGAAGCATGACATTGTCAGCGTAGAATATGGTCCGAGGAGCATTTTGCTGGATTAAACATGTCATATATTAAGATTAAAAACACATTTCTTTCGCTCTATAAGACACACCTAGTTTTTAGAGGAAGAAAACAATAAAAAAAAGCTTAGCCTAAGGTTTCATGGTGGGGGAATCTTGGCTGCAAAAGGGGAGGGCAGATGCTCCGTGGAGGAGACCTTACAAACGAGGTAATTTTTGACTGGGGAATCCAAGCTGCAAAGGGGGAGACTTCCAAAGGAAGTGATTGGAACCGTGGAATTCAAGCTGCAAAGGGGGAGGCTTGTAAAGAGGTGGTTGGAACTGTGGCATCCAAGCTGCTAAAGGGGAGGCTTGCAAATGAGGTGATTGGAACCAGGGAATCCAGGCTGCAAAAGGGGATGGCAGAGGCTCTGTGGAGGAAACCACTTTGCAAACAAGTGATTCTTCGTCGTGGACTCTGTGAATCCACACAGTGGGTTTTCCTGCGCCTGCGCGTAAGTCTCCGGTCCTTCCAAAGCTGAAATGGTACAGGGACCTCCCCCCTCCACTGCGCATGCTCACCTCCTTCCCGCCCAGTAGCTCAGTTCCTTTTTGCCGCTGCTGAGTCTAGAAGTTCTTCTTCCTAGCTCTGCAACAAGAAAAGGAAAGTGTTCATTAGAATTTTTGTTACGTTTTTTATATATCCCAGTCCCCCCTCTCCGCTTTAGTAGTTTATTTAAGTTGTTATCTTCTTCTGCTTTGGTTTTACCCACCCCTTAAGGGGGCGGGTTTCCCCGTCTCCGCGGGCTGTTGCCCGCCATTTATGGCATCGGCAGCACTTTTTAAAAGGTGCAAGGTGTGTCCTAATAAGATCCTGCTTGCGGATGGACACAGCCTCTGTTTGTACTGTTTGGGCAAAGCCCACCAACCTGCTGCCTGCCCACAGTGCAAGAAACTTACTAAACCTGCCCTCAAGCACCGCCTTGGACGCTTAAGAGCATACCTTTGGGAAAAGTCTCTCAAACCAATGGACAATCCAACCCACTCAGAGGCTTCAATGCCTTCTACCTCCTCAAGGTCTAAGTCCTCCTCGAAACCCATAGAAAAGAAAAAGAAAAAGAAAGCAGCCTCGGCTCAGGTGCCATCTGAAAAGCACCAATCCAGGGATTTGGGGTCGACCACAACGTTCTCGCCCCGCCCTGTGACTACGACGCCGAAAACGGTCGCGCCCCCGGTATCCGAGGCGCACGGCGTTGAAGGGGCTCAGCCATCTACACTCCTCGACACCCAGTCCCCGACGGCCACTCAGGAGGATAACTGGGTCCAACATTTTGCTGAGCAAGTGGCGATCACCCACGAAATCCCTAATAGCCCTGTGATGTCAACGGGCTTGCCGCCTGGTCAATTAGACCTCGACACGGGCATGACCACCTTGGTTTTGAACCCTTTGGCACATCTACAAACAGTGCAGGCTGCCTCCATGTCATCGACACGTACACGCTATGAGGTCGAGGAGCAAAGCCATTCTGCTCCCAGACAGCAGACCACCGCTCAAGCGTCTCTCCGCGTCATGTCAGAAAGAGGGCAAGAGTCGAAACACCAGACCCCACCTCTTCGACGTCACCCTCCCCTTCATCGTCAAAAGTCTAAGCACGGCCGTGCCAAGCGCCATAGACGTTGTGGGTCCTCCTCTTCTTCGTCATCCTCTCGACGCCGCAAGGGCAAGCACCATTCAAAGAAACACCACCGCCAAATCCAGGTGGTGTCATGCTCTTCTGACACAGACTCTTCCCACACCGGCTCTTCATCTTCGACATCAAGAGCAAAACGACGCCGCAGGGCGACCTCCAAACAGCCAGCGACACGCCCCCTGGCTTCCACAGGAGATGATGTCATACCTTTAGACAGACATCAACAGAGCCTAGCTGCTGCTATCAATCTTCCTACAAAGTCAGCTGCTCCTGCTACCCAGCAAGCACAATTACCAGACTCTCCAGCGACCATGGATCGCCCCTTGATGGAAGAGTCTGAGATGGAGGCTGACTCTCAAGCCTCCCACCGCTCTACCCTGTCAAAATCAAGACATTCCAAGGTGGAAATGACTGATACCCAACCAGCCACACCGATAGAGGACTTTAAACACTACTCCCAGATGGTGCATAAGATTGCACAAGTCATGGGATTACAAGTCCAGCTTCCTGCCACCAGTGACTCCTGCAAAGTTTTTTGAGCACCTGAATAAATCCAAGCCACCACCACTAATGATGGCATTTATCCCATCGATGTTAGACAGGGCAAAGGAGGCTTGGGCTAAACCCTCGTCTAATCCCCTTATTCCAAGGCGGATAAACAACTTTTACAAAACTCATGGAGAGGGCACTGATTTTCTGACAAAACACCCACTGCCTAATTCAGTTATAGTGGATGCCAATCAAAACAGAGACAGGTCTCACTCAAACACCACCCCGAGCAATAAGGAAGCTCGTAAATTGGATCTAGTTGGTCGTAGGCACTACTCCTTGGCATCTTTCTCCTTGAAAGCACTCAATTACTTATGTTCCATGGAGGCATATACGCGGCATATTCTACTAACTTTTCCTGCCTTCATTGATCTGCTCCCAGAGGAACACAAGATCAAAGCCCAAGCATCTTACTCCGAGGTACTATCACTTATTGACTACCAGATGATAACCTCATTACACCTAACGGATGCAGCCTCAAAACAACTGACCACTGCTATTCACCTTCGCCGCCACGCTTGGCTCAGGACAGCCAATATTACTGATGATGCCAGAAATCGCATCGAGGACTCTCCCTTTGATGGGGAAGGGCTGTTTGCTACATCCACTGATGCCTCCTTAGACAATATACAAAAGATGGGTGAGGCTGCTAAATCCTACACCTACCAGGGAACTGCCTCCCAATCAACCTCCAGGCCCCCATCCCAGACCTGAAGGCGTCCGTATACACCTGTACACCAAAGATCTCAGGGCAGGTACAGGCCACAATACCATCAGTCTCCCTACCAGCGCCCTGCTCAACAACCTCGCCAATGGCAACAACAATCAGCTAGGAGGTATGACAGGAAACTGAAGCAATTGTCCTGACCCCATTCTACCCGCGACGGAAATCAGGCTACAACCTTTCCTGCTGACATGGCAATGAATCACCACGGACGCTTGGGTGTTGTCGATCATCGAGAGCGGATACCGCATCCAATTCTATCACCGACCTCCGTTAGGAAAGGTCATCACTATGCCATCCTCTACAGCTCTTCAAGAAGAGGTCATGGCTCTGTTACTAAAAGATGCTATAGAGCATGTACCATCAAACGAGCACTTAGGTTTCTACTCTCGATACTTTACAATATCCAAAAAAGATGGAGGCCTTCGTCCCATCTTAGATTTAAGAAGATTAAACACCTTCATAAGAAAAAAGAAGTTCCGTATGTCAACTCTGGACACAATTGTTCCACTTCTACAAAAGGGAGACTGGTTCATTGTCCTAGACCTTCAGGACGCTTATTTCCACATATCCATAGCACCACAGGACAGAAAGTACCTCCGCTTTCGCATCGGCAACTCAACCTACCAGTTCAAGGCTCTCCCATTTGGCCTATCTTCCACACCGAGGGTCTTTACGAAATGCCTAGCGCCAGTAGCTGCCTTCCTTCGGCTCCAGGGAGTCCAAATATTGCCATATCTGGATGACTGGCTTCTGGTAGCTCCTACAAGACAAAAATCATAGAAAGACAGAGATCTTGCCATACACCTACTCACCTCATTGGGCCTTCAGATCAGTTTCAAAAAATCTATCCTCTCTCCCAACCATTCAGTGCAATACATCAGAGCTCTCTTAGACGCTCGTCAAGCAAAAGCCTTCCTTGCGCCAGACCGTCCCCAAAAGATCAAGAGCGCAATACAGCTCTTCAAGAGGTCCAGCCACGTGTCAGCTCATCACGCCCAACACCTGCTGGGCCTGATGGCCTCAACTACGGCAATCTTACCACATGCCAGGCTTCGCATGAGACAGCTGCAGGCCTGGCTCCTAGCTCGCTTCCGCCCCCACCAAGACCCACCATTCAAACTTCTCCAAGTCACACCACTGCTTCTCACCAGCCTCAGGTGGTGGAACTCCTCAACCAACCTCAAGGTGGGCAGACCCTTCAGACAACGATATCCGTCCATACAAATAACGACGGATGCCAGTACGACACGCTGGAGAGCCACCTGCAGACACCTGTTCATCCACCACAGATGGACCGCAGAGGAGAGGAGGCATCACATCAACTACCTGGAACTCCTCGCCATTTTCAAAGCTCTCCGGGCATTTGAGCTCCCCCTCACACACAAGATGGTGCAGGTCACAACAGACAATACAACTGCCCTATATTACTTAAACAAACAAGGGGGCACCCACTCGCAGTCCCTCTCTCACCTAGCCAGCAGAATCTGGCTCTGGTGCATCCGAAGGCAAGTACACCCGGTTGCCATTCACATCTCCTCTCAGGACAATACAAAGGCAGACGAGCTAAGTCGCCTGAAACACGACAACCACGAATGGAGCTTCTCTCGACAGATGTTGAACCGCTTATGCACCAGGTGGGACAAACCGTACATGGACCTCTTTGCAACTCAAGCCAATGCACAGTGCACCCTGTATTGCTCCAGAGCAGGTCTTGGCAAGTATTCCAGCGGGGATGCTTTCTCCACCAAGTGGCCGAAAGCCCTTCTTTATGCTTATCCACCCATACCACTCATACAACGAACTTTCATGAAAATCAGGCACTTGAGAGCTCATGTCATTTTTCTAGCACAATATGGGCCCAGGCAACTGTGGTTCCCAGTACTTCAAACAATGGCAACGGCAGTGGACTTCAAACATGCCAGATCTCCTATCCCAAAATCGGGGTCAGGTACGGCACCCGAACATCTCAGTGCTTCACCTGATGGCCTGGCTCCTCGCCTCACAGTAGATGATGTCTTCTGCCATTCCAGAAAATGCTCCACTAACACTCTATACAGTCACAAGTGGTCTTCCTTCATCAAATTTGCTTGCCACCATGCACAGCCGTATCAACCCACCAATATACATGTCTTATTGGATTTTCTCCTCCTGCTTTTTAACAGA
The DNA here is from genome assembly GCA_029282475.1 of Phrynocephalus forsythii. Taxonomy (NCBI): domain Eukaryota; kingdom Metazoa; phylum Chordata; class Lepidosauria; order Squamata; family Agamidae; genus Phrynocephalus; species Phrynocephalus forsythii. The sequence continues at coordinate 125,117,214 of JAPFRF010000001.1, read as the reverse complement.
GGACACTCTCTCTCCACGTTGAGAGTCTACACTGCAGCCATAGTAGCCCATCAGCCACCGGATTCAGATGCGGCTGCTCTATTTAGACATGCTAGGCTTAAAAGTTTCCTTAGGGGTCTAGCCAATATTCGCCCTCGCAACCAGGGACCAACACCCCAATGGTCGCTCTCCCTGGTACTAAACTGACTCACTAAGCCACCATTTGAACCTATGGCTACTACATCTCTATATTTACTTACCTTGAAAACTGCTTTCCTGGTGGCGATCACTTCTGCACGAAGGGCCTCTGAGCTGGCCGCACTGTGTGCGGACCCCCCTTTCTTAAATTTCACCACGACAGGGTGGAACTCCATCCAAATATCTTTTCCTCCCAAAAGTAATATCGGGGTTCCATATCTCCCAGCCCCTTGTCCTACCAACCTTCTTTCCAAATCCGGTTACTCACCTGGAAAAACACCTGCACTCCTTAGATGTCAAGCGAGCGCTCCTCTTCTACACGGCCAAAACAACCCCTATAAGAAAAACACATAGGCTTTTTGTCAGAAGCTCAGAGCCATCACAAGGCCACCAAGTCTCTCCTCAATCCATATCCCGATGGATTGTCACTACAATCAAGATGGCTTATGACCTTGCGCATGTCCTTCTACCAACTACACCTAGGGCACACTGTACCAGAGCGGTAGTATCGTCCACAGCCTTCCTCAAGGGCGTCCCGTTGGAAGAAACATGTAGAGCAGCTATCTGGTCTCGACCATCCACGTTCTTGAGACATTACAAGTTGGATGTCCGAGCACGAAGGCATGCCGCTTTGGGAAGAGCTGTCCTGACAGCCTCGCTACCATGACTACTCTCCACAGGTAAGTCTGCTTACTAGTCACCCACTGTGTGGATTCACAGAGTCCACAACGAAGAAAAGCAGGTTACTTACCTGTTAGTTAGGTTCTTCGAGTGGACATCTGTGAATACACAATAAACACCCACCTCCCCTCTCTCCGTCATGGCTATACTGACATTCATGTTGGTCAGCGGCTAAAAAAACAAAATACAAATAAGCAAATCACCAAAAAGGGGGGGGAGCAAAAATAAAACCAGGGCTAATGTTTATGTGCATTTTTATTTGGGGGTGAGGGGGTGGGAAGTAGGATACCTTGGTAAGGAAAATCAGCATGGGCAGAGTCAGAAAATCACAGAGAATTAGAACTTTTCTCAAGTACTGTTTTCTGTCTGTAGCAAACGTTATAGCATTTCTCATTGAATGTCAGTAAAGTTAGGGGGTGGAAAATACTTATTTTTCTTCAGTGAAATTTGTGGTATATTGTTCTCAATAGCATCTGTGTTAGCTTTCCATATGTAAATACTTTGGTATGACTTTCTGCATTACTGTGTGCTATTTCTTTTAATTAGCCACATCCATATTCCCTTTCTTGAGGAAATATTTGACTGCACTCAAACTGCTTGTAAAATGACACTCCATGTGCATGTATATATCCAATTAAAACAGATAATACAAAGATTATGTTCTGGCCCACAGCATAAAGAATGGCAATGTTTGGTAAATGAACAGAAATCTATTGATAAAAGATAATTATCCAAGACCAGAAATGTTGAAGACTTGGTACATTGATAATTATATGAAAAGGAACATATCCTTTTAAGTTTTCTCTGGATATGAATCAGTTATGCAATATCTGGTCATGGGTTGTGTAAGAAGATTCTCTAGTAAATTTTGTGAACAGAACCCTTTCCTCTGAAGCTATTATTTTTCCATTAAAAGTCATATGGAGAATGCTAATTGAGTTCTCACTGTGTACTCTCTCATGCGATCATCCATATAATTCAATAGTATGTCTTTGGTGATAGTTTTGACAAAGCAATTTTTCAAGAAGAATATCTTGAATCTCAAGGAGTCCTTAAGATAAGAGAAAATTAGAAAGTTCTGTGTGGCATTAAGGTTAAAATAGTCACCATATACAGGTCTGATGGTACGACCCATGTGCTTAAGTTAAATTGCTTCCCGTACTTTTCACTCTATAAGACACACTCAGATCCAGCACAAGTCCAGCCATACCTTCTCACATCAACGTGTCATTACACTATGGGATGCTATATAAGTTGAAAAAATAAACAAACTCCAATAACTGGTGCCAGATAGAATTCAAGCTATAAAATTGAATAATTATACTGGGGTAACTAACCTAAAGCATCATTTAGAATGCCTAAGAATGATTCTGTAATCCTATGGGATGGATAAACAGAAACATGTTCTCATAACAGATTTATAAGGCACCTTGGCTATGATCCTATACGGTATTTTTTGCTCTATAAGATATACTTCCCCCCTTAAAAGTAAGGGGAAATGTCTGTGTCTTATAGAATGAATATAGTAGTACCTGCTACATATTTATCACGATTTTCATTTAGCGAGAAGTTACCTCCTTGGAATCTTTCCCATACCCTGCTGCAGCCAGGATTCCGCCATTCCAATTGCCTCATTTGCAAAGAGACTTCCTCCAGGGAGCCATTCCCCAACCCTCCCCTTCTGCAGCCTGGATTCCCCAGTCCCAATCACCTTGTTTGCAAGCCTCCCCCTTTGCAGCCTGGATTCCTCAGTTCCCATCACCTTGTTTGCTAAGAGGTTTCCTCCTTTGAGCCTCTGCGCTCCCCTTTTGCAGCCAGGATTCCCTCACCATGAAAACTTAGGCTAAAGATTTTTTCTTGTTTTCCTCCACTAAAAACTAGGTGTGTCTGTAAGGGTTCGCTTTCTGGTTCCTTATAATTTTTTGAAGAACTGCGAGGAGACTGTGAAGTTTCTTGCAAAATAAACAATTCTTTATTTTGTTTTCCATCTCTGGGTCTTTGTTCATTTCTTACAACGGTTTCCTTATCCACAGGGGTTAAAACAGGAATATCGAAACTGGGATCAAAACAACTTTCCAACAACATATTTCTCCGTCTACCATCACCATCGTTTACTTGGGTGGACCCTTCTTTGTCATGTTTGAGGGTTTCCCGCAAAGGCCCCCACAATAAGGGTGTTGAATGCTCTGGGGCTGGCTCCATCCCCACCCCGGGATCCATCCGGCCGGACCTGAGGAGCTATTTCCCTTTTTCTCCTTACTTTCTGGAGGAGATAATACCATAGGAAATCGTGGACCCCCCTCAGGGGTCGGTAAAGGGAGCCCCGTGTCCACCTTTCTCCAGATCTCCCTTCGTCTGGGCACCCCCTCCCTAACGTCCCTAACTGTCATTTCTCCCCTCGCGACCCCTCCCTCCTTCTTCTCCTCGTGCCACTCTGTCTGCGTAATGGCTTCTCTAAATAGAATTCTACCACTTCTGCTCTCTGTCTGTATCCCTACTCCCCTTACTATTTTCTCTAGATCACGATTAACTTGTAATCCCACATGCCAATACATCCCAACAGACCTGTCTCCATATCTTCCTCCAACCTGTAATATTTTATCTTTCTTATCAGACCTCCATTCGTCAGTTTGTATATCTCTCTCTCTAACTCTTTTATATTCATCGCCCCTCCCAAATGTTTGTGTTTCTTTATGCTTAATTCCTATCTCTAATCCTCCCATCTCCTCTTGTAACACTTCCCATGTCACCTCCCTCTTCACTATGGCCAAGAAGCCTTCTACTATCTTTGAAGGTTTGAATCTAAACTCTCCCCCCTTTCCACTCTCTTCTCTTTCAACGTCTATATTCTTCATATTCTTGTCATCTCTCTCTTTCGCCTGGCTTCCTTGCACCACCGTCTTGTCCTCACTGTGCTCTCTTGGTAATTCCGCAGACGAGCCCACATCTGTCATCTCACAGTGTCTTATGTTCAGATGCATCTTATAGGGGGGAAAATACAGTAATTTCCCATGGTGAAATGTTGTTGACTAACAAGCGGCCAGTTGTGTTATGAGTTGTGTGCCCAGTTGTACAACGGACATATGCAGAGAAACACAAATTATGCCTTGTTAGTTAGCCACCTTTGAACTTGGGAGTTAAGTGATTTATTTGCTTACATGTAAATCAGGAGCAGGATTCTGGCCACAATTTGGGGGGGGGGGGAATAAAGCTTGTTCTTCTCTGGGTTGTTTGATGCTCATGATCTGTGACAGTTAATGTTTTTAGAATTAGCTGCTAGTGTTTGCACAGTATCTTTTGAATGAAAATCTTTCATCTGAGAGTGCTGATGATGGATCAGCATTCTGTGAGGGGCCACACACATGATTGGAAAACATCTGAGGAAGCAGGTGGCAGTTGGAGTGACACCAGCAAAAAGACTGAGGCATGAGTTCTGGAGATAGTTGGATTGCAGCCTGAGATCTTCAGAAATGAAGGACATTCACTGGAGTTTTGACTGAGAGATTTGCAACTTGATTGGCAGATTGCAATTTCTGTCCAGTCATCACTCAATCTAGTAGCTTTATTATAGCAGAGCAAAAGCTTTAATCAGCACTGCAGTAGATATTCTAAAAAGCTGCAATGTGTCATTCTGAGTATTGGCAACCTAGGGTATAAGACAAGATTTTAAAAAAACCATATAAAGCCCTGTCAAAACAGTGATCTTTAGCCAATGGGTGGTAGTTAAAATGGGCAAAGGTCTTGGTTTAAGGATGGCCACACAGCACCATTACTGCAATGTTGTATTTTTTAAACATTTTTTGAAGAAAATGATTTTAAAGGTCAATTTAAAAATACAGGCTCTGCAGCAGATGTTGGGAGAATGAAAAGCCTTTATTTGGCCTTTCAATACCCAGAATGCCCGAGCCAACATGGATACTGGTCCCTGTAGTCAAGGGTTTCTGAGAACTTTGGTCCAGGAAAAGTATTCTAAATTGCAGCTTAGGCTTATGCATGTGATCAGACAGCAAGAAAGGTCATTTTGCTCGGAGATCTCTGTAAAGCAACTCTTCCCATCACCAGGGAGTCATTCCCGCCCAGTAGCAAAAAGCAGCAGCCCTAATGCTGAACCAAAAGAAGTCCCGGTTTGTCTTGGACTGAGATGGAGCTCTTTGTCTGTACATTGTGTGCTCACTGGGAAATGTTTCACACTGCACCATGCGAGAAGTAGCCAGAATGCAAGCTATGTGCCCATGTGGTCACACCCTGAGAGAAGTACATGACAAGCCAATGGAACTGTTCATTATTCTCTGACCATTGCTTAATTGCATTTTTTAATTTAACTAAGTTAATGAACTTGAATCAGTCTTGAAAGTGGTTTATTTGTATTTATTTCCCTCCTTGTATTAGTGAGTTAAATATATAAAGCAGTAGCTGCAACAGCTGTGATGTATTGCAACAAAGTTGACAGGACTGTGCAGTTGCTGTTTCTTTTTAAAATATTATTTTAATGTCAACACTGAAAAAGCAGGTTTATATTCCATTGTACAGCTGTGCTTATAATTCTCCATTGAGATTCATGCAAGGAACAGTAAAATTACCTTGTAATGTGTGCTGTGTATTCAAACAGCATCCTGGTTAGTTAGGCTGAACTAACTGAAGTGCTCACACTGTCTCATTAATTTTAATAAGCTATTCGTGTCACGGCTACCTCATGCGGGAGGAAAGAGCTGCAAATGTGATCAATAAACAGCAGGGCAGGGGAACATCAGTCAGTGATGATTCTTCATTTGACTCCGAATATCAGTACTGCTATAAAACTGCTTGAAAACTCAGTGGAGAGAAAATGGGCAGAAGGCTGACTCTGTGGCTTGGTTCATGTAATCCTGACTTCATGTAGCTAGTGATATAATTTATTTATTTTATTATTATTTATTTTTTGCACTTATATACCGCTCTATTTCCCATAAGAGGACTCAGGGCGGTTTACAACAAATGAATTGTACAATCCACTGTCTCATTTATAAAGAGATCCACCCACATGGTTGAGGTTATAATGCCTCACGCACCCCTCCTTCTGAAACAGAGGGTTTCCCCTGATAGTCCCAGTCAGTCTGAATCATCAGGGCAACTTTGACATGGGAGCCACGTTCAGAATAAGGCAATGGCCCATTTCCCCATTTGTCACTTGGCCGCAATAACGAGTGAAGCTTCTTTGCCTGAATGGACTACGAGGGACGGAAGACCATAGATCAGAGGAAAGGACCATCTAGCTCTTGTTGTTACAGCCCTTCCCCATGCTCAAGGCTCCTCCCTGAACCTTGCACATTTGGGAGGTGAACAAGGAAAAAGTCCCCATGGCATTCTTATGACCAGGGCAGGGGCGTGGAGGTGACCATATTATTCTGCCCGCTGAAGTGAGTGCAATTTTGTCATGGTAAGAAATCCATACAACTTAGCGATTTTTCAACAGAGGCAGTTTTTACATTCAGCAGGCAGCCACCCAGTACTGTATACAGTTATGTACCCCTGAAACATATATGACATGATAAACATGCATCTGTGGACCAGCCTCAAGTCGTTGCCTTTTGTTAATGATTTACAATGGGAAAGGGGGCTTTTACAAAACTGACAGGCCACTTGATTAGTGCTTGGTATGTAGTGGCTCCATAGACAGAGCTAGCAAAACACTCAGCCGATCCCTTGCAGACATGTGGGAATTCCTGCCATTGCAATCCAGCTACCCATCATGCAGTAGGGATCTTGCATAGTTATTATTGTAGCCTGCTTCCAGATGAGTTATAATTTATGCCACATGACAAAAGTGCTAGAATTTTTTCTGTGGTAGTCTAGTTCTATTATCCACTTATTTGTGGCCTTTATTTAAATTCCTAATGCTATGGTGGACTTAACCAAGAACATTTGTACCTTTGCACAGATTGTCATATGGTATTCCAGAACACGTTATATGAGAATGCATTTTGGATGTTCATGGGATTGAAGGAAACATGCCAAAATATAATTTCGGCTGAACTCTCCATCATTGTCTGAAGTATCAGTAGTAAGATATGTACCAAGCAGTTAAATTAGACCCCCTAGATTCTTCTTATGGCCATCACTATATCTGGAAAGTAATGTAGCAAACATTTGCTATACCAGCCATTCTGGGGGTTGAATGGGATGATGATGATGACAAAGATGATGGCTTTAGTTTTGCAAACAAGAGTTTGGTACATATTCAATCTAGTAATTGTGTTCGGATTAAATACATTTTGCTACCTAACATGAGGGACAAGGAGGTGACCTACTTTCCATTCCACTTAAAGAAGCCAGTTGGACTTCAGCCATGATTATTAGGATGGCAGGCTATTTTATGGAATGAAGGATGGGTTACCTTGAACTTGGAAGTCACCAAGTTCAGGGGAATAGACAGGGAGCTGCCACCGCCATCACTCCCCATCTGTTGCTTTGTGTTGACTACCTCTGCTGTATAGGGAGATTGGCCCTGGAGTGTAGGTACATTTGAAGAGAGGCAGCACATTTCCCATTGGCCCTCACTTAGAAGAAGTGGGGCTCAAAATTTGCTTTCATTGTTTGTACTGTTTACTTCTAGGGGCTGATAACTCAGACTCAGAGATGTGACTTCAGGTTAAGATCAAGCATAGGACCCAGACTCACAGTGTCATTCCACTGCTCTAAACCACGAGGAGATCATACTGGGGTGAAGCAGGAAGACGCGTGGTTTTGTATGGACAAAACCTTCCTGACTGTGTACGTTGAAACCTGTTCAGTAGATTCTGTGTCAGGGAATAGATTTGAAAATACTGTAATTTGGTCTCTTGCTTGGACCAGTGCCTTCTCAAGGGGGAAGACTGAATTTGTTGGAAGGGAGAAAACAATTGAGTCAAAAGGGCTCTGTTAAACTCTCCTTCAGTAGCATCTTGAGCATATTTTCCAGGCCTTCTGGAGACCCCTGGGAAGGCCCCCGCAAGCCCATTCAGGGCAGCGCCAGTCCTGGGGTAAGTATGGGAGGCCAGAAACAGCCTTTGCCCCTTACCCAAGGGGGGCTTTTTCATATAATATGGTCCCACAATATAGTGCGACCACAGTATATGAACCGCGGTAGGGCGGGGGACCACTGTAAAACCTGGTGTTACTTACCATCAGTCAGAGGCGTGCACTCTCTAATTCCAAACTGGCTGAGTAGCCTGTGCCCTGCTTCTCAGTATTTGTGGAGGTACCCGAGCAGAAAAAGCTTGGTGGGTATGAAGACAATTAAAAAAACAAAACAAAATCTAATTGACTCAAATTAAATTAGAAGGATGAATATAATGTATAGCATTTAGCTGTGCTATAGAGACAGTTGATTAAAATGTATCTGACTTGAGCCTACAATGTACATTATGCACATGTTCCTTGATACAGGCGAAGGAAATAAATATGCATTTATGTATATATTTGTTAGTTAGTTAGCCACACTTCAAAGCCTTTCCCAGTGTAAGGTAGCTACTGTTTTAGATGCATTAAAAAAAGAATCTCCCTTTTCCATATCTCAAGTCACTAAAATGACTTTTTAAAGTGTTTTTTTGAAGAGCTGAACCAGGTGAGCTTCTCACCTGTGGTACCAGGCACACTCTTCTTCTATCACCTTGTCATCGCCTCAGGACCCGCAAGAAACCACCAGGCAGCTGCACAAGACACATGGGAGAGAAGAAAGCACGCCATATGGCTCTTCTCCCCCACTACTGAGTGTGATTGCAAGAACCCTGTAGCTATATAGGTAATTAAAAAGTTTCATTATGCCATAAAAGCTGCCTTGATGCCCTAAGCACATCCGATCTCGCCTGATTTCAGAAGCTAAGCAGGGTCCGCCCTGGTTAGTACTTGGATGGGCAAGGTTCTGTAAGCGCCTGGAGTAGGAACTGGCAAACTACTCCAGTATTCCTGCCAAAGAAAACTCATGGGGTCATGAAGAGTTGGTCACGACTGTAACGACACAACACACACACACACACACATGCCATAAAAAGAATGGCATTGTCTTTTATTAAGTAACAACTCCAATTTAATGAATTTATGCCTTTTTTTTCTTGGGCATAATAATGAATCACAAGTAACTAGTCTTTTGCAACATGTTATTTCAAGCTTTTTCTGTCCCTTACAGTGGGATGATTTTATTATGAGACTTGCAAACATAGCAGTCTAGCATTTTAGAGTATTCAAAGTCATTGGTGTGCCTTATCTCGGAAATCTTATAACAGTCTTGGAACGTAAATGAGTGTTACCACAACCACATTATGGAACTTAATGCAGGCTTCCTAGCAAAGGGATGGACGAGGGGTTGTTTTCATGGAGGGACTCTACCCAAATCAGCTTTTAGAGAGGTAGCCATGTTACTCTGTTTTTGCAGCAACAAAAGGCCACAAAAATTACAGTCCCTTCTTCGGACACATTTTTGTAAGTAAATGTTTTAGCCAGGATGTTCCAGTACCTTCTCTTTTTCTGAGGTGTAGAAGATAGTGCTGAGAGACAATTGCAAAGGCTGTACCAGGCTCTAGAAAGAGTTAGGTTGGGGTGGGGTGGGGGAGAGTTCCCCACCCATCATAATGTACCATCAAGTCAGATCCTTTTCAGGATTTTCCTGGTAGATAATACTTCAAAGTAGTTTACCATTCCCTTTGTCTTAGAGCCTCCCTCCGGGGTGGGGGGTGTTACACCTTGCCCAAGGCCACACAGGCTAGCTTTATTCACAGAAGGCACCATGGGAATCAAACACCCAACTTCTGGCTCAACAGTGAGATTCCTAAACCACTGAGCTATCTATCCAATCAGGGTTCCCCAAGGGAAATTTTAAAAATACCTTGTTTCTTAAATGTAAAAGCTTGTAATTTCCCTGTCACTTCCCTGTCAATGTGCAACTCCCCAAGGAGTATTACAGAACTAATATTTTATTCCTCAGTCTGACGGAAAAGCTGTCCGTGGAAAAAGAGCAACTTGTATGAGTGTGGTAAATAACTCGGGATGAAAAAAACAACACGTTTCATGGGCAAAAAGGACAATGAAATACAGTTTGAACCGGTTAGTGTGGAAATAAGTCTTCTACTGTTTGGCTTTGTGATCCATGGTGAGGGCAGGATAACATAATTCAGGAAGTTCCCAGTACAGCAATAAATATAGCTTTGTAAAATTCTCATAACTCTTTGAAAATACACTTATAAATAGCAAAACTGTAGGAGAGCTACATCTCTGCCTCTTAGGGAAGATTAATGTGTTTTAACCCAGAAATACAGTAAACAGAGGTAATGTAAGAAGAAAGGTAGCAGTGTTGGTCCTTCAGAACAAAAGAAACAATGAAGTGTAGAGGTGAGCAGTAACTTAATTGTGAATGCAACCCTGTCGTTCAAGGTCCTATTCACAATCTTACCACAGCCAACCATTCATGTAATGTAGTTTGACTTCTGCCAAACATTGCCTTTCCTGTTTGTGGAAGGCAAAAAAATAATTAAGCGGTTTGTTGAATCCTCCTAACATGTCTAATGAGCTCTGTTCCTTAGCTCACAGGGTCACATGTTGTGGCAGCCTGCAACATGCCAGCTTCCATGATGAACCAACAGTTCCAATTTTCTGTTGATTATTCATAATTTGTTATGGGTGGAGTTTGTCCATATTTTTCTATGGAGACAGATGTGTGTGCCAAATAAACTGTAAGGAGGGCTGCCTTCAGTTCCCAAAGTATGGCTTCTGGAGGTGGTGACAAGAAATAGCAAGACCGCAGTTAGCAGAGAAATGGGAAAATTAAGAATGAGTTGTTGTGAAGAAATATAATGCACACTTTGTAGAGCATACCCACTCTAAATACTGAAAGTGCTGTCCTGCACAATGAAAAGTTATAAAGACAAATAAGCATTAGAGACCACCGTTTTCACAATTCTTATTATGTTTCAGTCGTATTAAAAATACTCATGATGATTGTGTGGTTCCACCAAGTCCTTTCATGTCCTGCTTAATTTTGCTCAACTGACATGACATTTGGCTGGATTGTTCATCCTTTTTCTAGTACAGTACTGTACTGAATTTGTCACTAGTAAATAGAAATAATGACTGGAAACCAGTGTTAAGTTTTTTTTAAAAAAAATCATGCTGTTTATTGCTAAAGGAAGTCCGTTCCTGAATAGTGCAAGGTGAAAGTATCTCTAGTCTAAGTCTACTTAAGAAACTCCTGAAGATGACATTCCTCTTTGCAGGTGTGAAGAAGCTATGATAGACAAAACATGTGCTGTCTATCACTGTTTAGCTAGAAGAAGAAAAGTAGATGTGATCCTAGCAGGCTGTAACTAGCACCCTGAAAAAAGATGTGAAAGGTTAAAGGGAAGAACCTGAACAATCTCTATAACAAGTTCCTCTCTTTGTTCTCCAACTCCCAATGGTGCAGGTTCTTGGCTACATATATGGGTGGTCAGTCCAACAGTAATCGTGAAAATTTCTGCACTTGCCCCGCACAGACAGAACCAAATTGTCAACACATCCAATACAGTCATCAAGCAACATTCTGAAAAGTAGTGGTAGCCTTGCAGTGGTGGCGAATGTTTGGCACTCCAGATGTTTTGGACCACAACTCCCAGAATTCCAAGCCTAGATTGTCAGTGACAATGGATTGTAGTGGTGAATGTTTGGCATTCCAGATGTTTTGGATCATAACTCCCAGAATTTCAAGCCTAGATCATCAATGACAAAGGATGGTGGGAGTTGTCGTCCAAAACATATGGAGTGCCAAAGATTCGCCGTCACAAGTTTAGACAGCATATTCTGCAGAATTACCTTGAAGGAAACATGGCTCTGTTTTATCTTTCATTTTCATGGTAAGTGATAAGCAGGGCCTACTAGGTAAAAACAAAACTGAAACCATGTGACCTTTGTTATGTCATGTTACACTATAATTTAGTAATCCATTAATGATAGGGTTGGTAGTTCAGTGGATAGTGCTTAAAGCTGTAATTGCATTTATGCATCTTTTAAAAAGTATGAATCTTCTCATAGAGATTTGTTTTTCTAAGATAAGTGGTGTTGTTGGTAAAATAACACCCAAAGTGAAACAAAGAAATTGTTGCTTATAAGGGAGGTGGAATGTGGTTATAGTGGCTTTGCATATTTCTATTGCTTTTGGTTGTTTTCTGTTACAGTGCATATAACCATACATTATGTTAGATTGGATGACATAAATGTGCTGTAATACATAAATTTAGAAGTGAGTCTTTGTACATAACTGTAGTTTGTAGAAAGAGGATTAGGGGAGGGGCTCAGAAGCAAGACATTTTGTGGGAGAATACTGTTTCAAGTCCATACTGGTCTAGATCTAGAAAGCATACTGACTCAGGTTTGATTTTGTTCATTTGTGTTTTGGAAACACATTCAGAGAAACTGAAAGCTAATCAGTATATATGTTTATTGGGCATTACATGACTCCAGTAAGAGAGATGTATTGAGCCGTAATAAAGGATGTCCTAATACCTTTCAGATTTCTTAGATCTGATTTGCCATTTATAAAGTTTTATTATATAATTTACAGGCCATTATAGGTTATTAAAAATGCTACACATACATTACCTCAGTAATCCTCTCAAATACTTTTGTGTGGTTTATAATCCCCATTTTTGGCAACAAAAGACCAAGTGTGAAAATGTTGCTTGCCACGATCATAGAAAATGATTTCTGGAAGAGATGCTTCCCCAGAAAAGGTGTAATTGGGAAACCATATTAAAAGGAGAAACCCATATGTCATGTGGATAATTTCTAGAATGTAGATAGTGAATTCCATTGTAGTACAGGAATCATACCTAACAGAACAGGTCACATTGCTGAGGAGAAAACAGGATCCAGAAGGATGCATTTCTCAGAATATGTTGGCCCTAAGATTACCTGCCAAATTTTTACAGAGATTTGGTTCCCATATCTCTATAGTGACTCTAATATGTGAAGCGATGGGTCTCAGTTCAAATTGTATCCCCAGTTAGCACAGACCCGTGGAATCAGTAGGATGTATAAAGACTCAACATTCAGCATTTGATTCAGTGAGTCTACACTGACTGGGACCAATAGTTGAGTTTTAGACTTTTGCAAGCAACACTTACTAAAGCTGCCGTCCAAAACACCTCAGGATCATGTACAAGAGGGAAAGCATCAAAGGCCAGAGTCCTGTTTGTGTTCACATTTAGATTGTGGGACTTGCTGTGCCTAATTGACAAGATTCCAGAACATGACCCGTCTTGCATCTAGTCACATGTGTGATTGCACAGTTGCGATCTTCCATTGGACCTTATCAGTTCTAACAAGGTGCATAAATTTGCATGGCCACTGATAGAATTTTGGCCAATCGATGCAAAAGATGTTATTTCTAAGTAAACAATCTGGAGTATAAGGTTTTTCATATACTGTATAAACTTTCATGCATGATTTCCCCCCAGTGCCTGCAAATAAACATATATAGTCATGGATATAGTTTATGATGATTGCATATAGTTCCATAAAGACTTATGCTTTTTTGTGATGTTTATTCCAACTTTTTGATCGTAGTCTAAACATTGTTCTTGCATGGGCTGGTTTTATAGTTGTTAGTACACTATACGTATTCTGAATAGCTGCTATTATAACATGCATGGGTATTCAATTATAATTTATTTTCTCCACAGTTTATTATATTTGTTTAGTCTAGATGTCACTTGCATACTTTCACCATGTTCTTGGACTGAACATGGTGCAGTATGCACGTTCAGATCTGTGTGAACATTCATGAACTTTCTTCAGCTTAGAGTAGGAAAAGAGTCTCAATCAGTAGCTACTTGTACTGAGTTAAGGTCTCTATACTGTATATGGAATTGTTTCCCAATATTCCTCCTGGTCAATTCAGAGATATAATTTTGAACTTCCTAAGAATCACAGATCAATTCCAAATAGCAATCATGAAGTAATACTGCCGTAACTCTTTTTTTTTTTTTTGCTGACTTGCCCCATTAGACTGCTAAAAGCTTGGCGAGCTGCCATCAAAATTCAGTGATCCATTGGGTGGGTCATGGCCCACCATTTGCTGGTAGCTGATTTATTAAATACATTGGTAGCCATCCAGAAATGTAAAACATGCGGGGATCTCACTGAAGTCAGTGAAATGTAAACACACAGATTTGTCAGCACATCAGATCTTGCAGATTTTTGGCACTAGCCGATTATAGAAATATGTGAATGATTTTTTTGCAAAGTTCCGTACCACCAAGGAGTTTATTACCTCTTTTGAAACTCATATTTTATTTTTGTTGGGCTATATGGCTGAAATTATTCCTTTGTGCTGGTGGGTGGACTGTACAGTATAGGTTGTGTAGAGCTGGAGACTCGCCTAGAGACAGGGTAGGTAAAAATCATTTAAAAAAAATCAAATTCATTTAAATAATGATCGTGATTTCAGTTTACAATTTTTAAAAAAATTAATTATAAAAAAACTTATTTTCCTAATTTAAATTGTGATTTCAATAAAACCGATACAAATCAAATCTACCTTGCCAAGGGATGACAAGGGATGACAAGGGATCAATACAGTACATGCAATAAAGCATAATAAATATTACAGTCGCAACACAGTGCTTCCTCATAGTGCATTTTATTAGTTTTGTACATATACTCTTAAAATGAACAGCACTGAGACTTCTTTCTTTTTCTTTTTTTTTTTCTTTCTTTCTTTCTTTCTTTCTTTCTTTCTTTCTTTCTTTCTTTCTTTCTTTCTTTCTTTCTTTCTTTCTTTCTTTCTTTCTTACACCTTTAACCTTAAAAGGATCCATGGTGGCTTACAGCAATTAAAAGACAATATAAAAGCTAAACAATAGTGAGTATACAAGTACTAAAAAGGATCAAACAAATGCCATACAAAAAATATAAGCAACACCAAAACAGAATCAAAGCATTAAAACATAACAATCAAATTTTAAAAAATACCATTCAAACAGCAAATCACCCAGATAAGCTTGCCTGAAGAGAAAAATCTTTGGCCTCTTGTGTGAAGGATTTCAAAAGTCTGGAACCACAACAGAGAAGGCCCAGATCAAGGAAATCCTGTCTGAACAACCACATTTTTTACTATATTATGAAAATTCCCAGTGGAGGCACCAGGTATATTTCAGGCAGGAGTTTGTTCCACAGGTGGAAAGGTACCACCAAAGAAGGCTCACTTTCTGGTCTTTTCATTCTGGGCCTCTCTTGGGATCAGTGCTCAACCACCCAGCCTGGGATGCGCAAGCAGGTTGGGCAGATCTTACTGGAAGAAGGAGTTCCTCCAGGTATCCAGGTCCTAAAGTAGGGTCTTGTACCTTAATGTCAACACATTGAAGGTGTCATGGAAACAGACAGTTAGCTAGTGCAAAGCAGCCAGGTTAGGAAATATATGAAAATATTTGTTTGCTCCATTCAACAGTCTGTCCACCAAATTCTGGACTACAGTTTCCATAACAGCTTCCTGGGAAGCCCCATTTAAAGAACATTATGGTGGTCTAATCTGGACACTACCAATACATGGATCAGCATGATGACTTACACTATGTTAAGGTAGGGACACAGCTGGGCAATCCAACTTAAATGGAAAGAGGTGGAACATACTGCAGATACTACCTGGGATTCCATGAGTAAAGCCTGGTCCAAAAGTACACCCATACCGAGAACCTCAATCTGATAGGAAATGTAGCCAGCTTATTATCATTCTTCCTTTGTACAAAATTGGCTTTAAATGAATTTGAAAATACTGCAGTGCTTTGAAAATTGTTTGGTATGTTAATTATCTGATGCTTTTCTTTATTTCTAAAGGATTTTTCTTGGTAGTATACACGGAACAAACCTTAATTTGGCTTTAGAATGAAAATATTATTTGTTGCTGACTAGAGCACCATCATATGCTCTAGTAGCCTATTATAACTTCATGTTCATCTTTGGTTTTTTACCAACAAATGACGGTCAGCACCCCCCGTTCTACAAATAAAAAAAATTCCCAAGTATTTCCCACTGTATTTTGCCTATACAGTACTTGCCAATTTATTCAACAGATATTTGATATTTGTGGACACTTTTTAGTAGTCCAAGTTTAGTTATCCATAGATCAAAACATATCAGAAATAGAGATGGGCACGACTTAGCGGTATTCCCGTTTCCGTTTCCGTTACTCGTATCCGTTACTCTACGGAAACGGAAACGGGAATTACTCCGCCAGACTTTGAGCTCGAACCGACGAACGAACAATTTTGGTCTGATTTGTCGTGCTCGTTCCTTGCATCGCGCGATCGCGCGATGCCACGCGGCACAGAAAAAAAAGTTTTTAAAAGTTAAAAAAACCCGGTTCCCAGCCAAAAAGCAGGCGAAAAAATGCCTGCCATGCCTCAGGGCACCTACCAGATGCGTTGTTTCTGGAGGTCCCCGGCCTCCCCCCCATCCCCCGTCCTGGGCTGCTCTGGTGGGACTCGCCGCAGGCTCGCAGCCAGCAAAAAGCCCAGTCTCGCCGCCGCCCGCCGCAATTAAAGCGCAAGCAAGTGGCACGGACGGCACAGGAAAAAACTTTTAAACTCTCCCCCCACCCATTCCCGGGTCAAAAAAGCAGGCGGAAAAATGCCTGCTTGACTAAGGGCGCAGGGCACCTACCGGAGGGGTGGTTTCTGGAGGGGGGGTCCCGCCTCCCCCCCGTCCTGGGCAGCCGGACTCGCCATGCCATGCGGTGCGGGCGGGGGATCCAAAATGGGGCGGCGAAGGCAATATTGTTTTTGAAATCGTGGTCCAAAAACACACAAGCACAACAGAAACACGCGAAAATTTATAAACTGCCAGATTTTTCACAGTAGCAGTGGGTTTTTTCTTGCAACAAAATGTCTCTCCTCTCCTCCTCTGTCCTCCATTGATTTTATTTTATTTTATTTTATTTTATTTACACCTGCGCAATGATGGGCTGGCCGAGTGGCCAGCCATGTGGGAGTGGACGACCATGCAAATTTTTGGAGCCATCCCACCAATCGCATGGCCACTTGGCCATGGAGACTTCTGGGATGTGCCAAAAAGCCCTCTAAAACCTGCCCTAGCCCCCTAACCCTAACCCTAATCCTTGACTCCTTACTTACCCATACGTCACAGACTGTCTTCTTAGTGGGTCAGAGAGGCACCCAGAGGTGCAACCCACTAGCCCACCGTAACCTTGCCCGTCACTAGCCTAACCCTAGCCCTTGCACTAACCCACCTTAACCCTAAGCCAGATGTACTTGCATTGCACTACACGCAAGTACAATTCCCTTCTTTGTGAGACATGGTGGTGCGAGAGCCTTAGGCATCACCCTATGGCTCTGGGTTCACTGCCATCACTAGTCTCACTGTCTGCAACTGGTATGCATATCCATATGGCTATGCATGCATTTTGCAGCAGCAGGTGAGGAGGGGAGACCCCCATGTTGAGGGGTCTCTTGGAGCCTGCTTCCCCTTCCTAGTGGGTGAGGATAGGAGGCACCCACGGGTGCCTCCAGGAGCCCGCTTTCCCTTTATAGCGGGCCAGAGGAGGCACCCACCCCACAGAGGTGCCTCCAGGAGCCCGCCCCCCCAAAAACCAGTACTAACGAAAACGGAAAAACGAAAAACGAACCGACTAATTTTTGCGAATTTTTGTGAAAAACGGAAACGACCCGAAACGGAACCGGCCCGACTAACGACAACTCGAAAAAATTTTTTTCAAGTCGTGCCTATCTCTAATCAGAAACCATTTCTTCAATATGCAAGCATTATGTGAAGTGACATCCCTAAGACATATATCATGGGTTGTGGCTTTGAAAGGGTCTACAGAGAAACCCCTTCTTCTCTTCATCTTTTCTAACTTAATAAAGAACATTTCAACTGACACAGTGAAATTCTAGATATATTTTATAATTGTTTTGCATCTGATTACAATACTAACTCTGGGTGTGAAATGTTAAAAATGGGGGTGGAGGTCGGCATAGCCATCAGGTGATAAAAAGTGTCCCTCTACACTATTTTCATCACTTTATAATTATAAATAGCTTTATATATTTCCTACTTATCTGAATGGCCTAAATAGGCTTGTTGGGTGGACAATGGCCTGGCTTATGTGAAATTTGTTCCCTATGCAAGCCTCCCCAACACCCATTAAGTATGGGTCATTAGCTGTGTCCTTGCTGGTGGAGGTGGGAAGTGTTTCTGATTTGTTTGGGGATTGATGAAAGGACAGCTTGATAAGTAGCAGACAGATAGTGCCCAAGTCCCTCACTTCTGTTGAGAGGGGGGGTTTCAATACACACATGGATGGTTTCCCTGACCCCTTTTTTGAACTACGGAACTTCTCAAGCTGCCCTTTCATTAATCTCCAAACAAATCAGAAGCAAAGTATTCTCAAACGCTTTCACGGCTGAAATCTGATAGTTGTAAGCTTTTTGGGGCTGTTTGGCTGTATTTTGGAAGGTTTTTCTTCCTGATGTTTTGCCAGTCATTTCGCCAAACTCTGTGGCCGGCATCTTCAAAGGCCAAGTAGCTCAGGGAACAAGGAGTTTCTCTCTGTGCTCTGTGCACTCCTTGCTCCCAGAGCTCCTTGCCCTCTGAAGATGCCAGCCACAGAGTCTGGCGAAACATCAGGAAGAAAAACTTCCAGAACACGGCCAAACAGCCTGAAAAACTCACAACAATTATCAAATCAGAAGCACTTCACACACACCCATCAGCAAGGCCACAGCTAACGACCCATCATTAATGGGTGTTTGGAAGAGTTGCATAGGTGTGACTTTCACACACTCCCGGCTGTTGACCACCTAACAAGACTATTCAGGACATTGTCCACCTAATGAGCCTGTTCAGGCCATTGCCCAGCTTATAAGCCTGTTCAGACCAGGGTGATGTGAAATCAAGGTGAGCTATAAATTGGAGGACTTGCCACTGATTTTTCTCAGACTGACGAAGCTGCTTGAATGAGTAGCGAAACGTTTCGATCTCTCAAGAAAAGAAGTTCAGTTGCCGTGACTGAACTTTCAGATAACCTTGCCTGGATAACTGAGAATCTTCACAGACATATTGCTTAATGACATTTGCAATTTAATTTGCCTCAGAGTGAACAAAGGTGAATAATGCTCTCTGCCTAGGCAATTAGCGAGCAAAGGATGATGAATCCAAAATATCTCTCGCAGTGGGTTTACTATAACATGATGTGTAAACATTTCAAAAAGTTGAACACATAGAATTTAGTTCAATGTTTTTCCCCTGTCTGTAATCTAAACTGGAAATCTTTGATTCCTTTTTTATTTGCATTTAAATATATGTCATTGTTAGCAAACTAGTGGTATTCATATTAGGAAGATGAAAAAATGCTCTGTGAGCCCCACACCAGTAATAAAATCTAACAGGAAACTAAGTCCACCAAGGGAAAAGGCAGTGTTAGCAGGAGTGATCACTTCAATTCTCTTATTTCTGCTGCAGCTACTTGAGGTATTTGCTTTCTTTTTTCCTGTCTCCCCCCCCCCCTTTTTTTTTCTCCCTGCACAAAAGGTCAGCACTGCCTTAAGGCAAAGGACACCTTCAGAATTAAGATAGATTGCCTTAGCTAGCAGAAAGTTAGCACTAGACCCAGCGCCAAGGTCTAGGTAATGGATTTGTTATGGAAGAAGATGCTACATTTGCAAGAGTCGACTCAAACCATCTGTGAAGCCCCTGCAGTTTTTCTATAGTTGCCAGGGGCAGCAGACTTAGGGAAGAAATCATGACAAGATGGGAGGCAGACACAGAGTGTTAGGCTTTGACTTAAAGAAATCTAAGAGAACAGCCTCTCCAGTGCTAAGAATGAAATAATCCAAAAAAGTAATGACAATGCCATTTTGTATTTATGCTTTATTTATATTTGCAATTGAATACAAACACACACATTTTACACATGCATTGCTTAATTGTAATTATTCTTTTACACATAGAGCTTTCTCTTTTTTCCTTTGTTTAACTCTGCCGAATTAGTGCACTGAATACTTTAGCATCCGCTAAAAAGCAAATCTTCTTGACTAGATGGAAACATAGAAAGGGCTTTACTAACTCCTGTCAAAAGCCCCTCTTTCCTGTCCTACTTTCTGCCAAGTCCAGCAATCCAGATATCTTCAGGAAGCTTTGTAAGCAGGACATTGTGGTAACCAAACCTGTCCCCAGCAAGTGATATGCATAAGTTCATGCGGGGGTTTGTGACTTTTGAAGATTCAGGTGCTGGTTCTGCATTCCCCCAGATCTTGGAGGACTTCTAAACTCTCCCTAGGGTGGGGGGACCTTAAGTAAAAAATTCTAAAATGGCAAATCATGGCCCCAGATGTCTTGGAGCACAGGATGTACTCTGTTAGTTTTCTCATCTTCCTTACATTCTCCAGCGTAAGCCAGGCCCAGGATAAAATTTGATTTAAATTGTAAATTGCAACCTGCAGATTGGCTATTTCCAACCCTCCCACAGAAGTCAAGGGAGCAAGAGTACGGGGGGAGGGTTGAGCATCTGCCCTGGGGATTCTCACACTGTCCATTGGTTACTTTGCCTGCCTCGGTGTTACAGTAGTAGCCACTGATAGAATATCCCTTGGGGATTTATTCAGCATCCAGTATGAAAACTTTTAAGCCTGTTTTCACTGACAGCTCAAATGAGGTTACTTACCGCAAGTTCTCAAACTGAACAAATGTCTTTAATAGAAATAAATGCCAAGCACAAAGCTTGCTCTTCTACTTGCTTACACCATTTACCAGTGGAGCAAGTTGCTGATGTTGTCTAGTGCACAGCAGTTGCTTATGAATCTGCCTTAGTGCTTAAGATGGAGCATTTAATGCTGTGATGCTTTTCATTGAAGTTCATGTCCAGGGGAGAGTTTTGGTGTCGAAGCTTTCAGATAGAACTTCAAAGAACCAGGTGGGATGAGAAAGGGATCCTCTTCTAGTGAGAATCTCTAATGAGGAAATTGATCTTCTGCAGGAGGCTCGTGGCACAGTGGTTAAATGCCTGTACTGCAGGTAAAACTGTGCTCACGTCCTGGGGCTCAATCCCAGGTAGCAGGCTTATGGTTGACTCAGCCTTCCATCCTTCCAAGGTCAGTAAAATGAGTACCCAGCCTGCTGGGGGGCAATGTGTAGCCTGCATACTGTAATTAAAACTGTAAACCGCCCAGAGACTACTTGAAGTGGTATGGGCCGGTATATAAGCAGAACACTTTGCTTTTACTTTGTTTTGTTGTCTTTATCAAAAAGAAGAGGTGGGTTTTTTTTGAATATGATTGCTGGTCAACACCACGCTTGTCCAGGAACAAGTGGCAAGCTCGGGGACGGGGTGGGGGGAAGGGACACAGATGCTCCATTTAGAAGAGTCCTTGCCTCTACGTTGCCCTGCCTCATAAATCTTGTGCTGCCAAAACGGGCACCTCTAGATCTGTGGGGATCTTTCTAAATTCACAGTGCTCTTTTCATATTTTCATAGCAAGCATCAAGGAATCGTGGCGACCCTTCAAGTACTGATGATTTATGATTCCCATGCTAGCCGAGTTGCTGAGAACAGGAGTCAACAATATCTAAAAGGCCTCAAGTTCCCTGCTGCAGTTTTACAGCTTCTGCAAGTGTTTCTGCAGGCTGATGTGTGATTGGGTTCCACCTTCACTCAAGATGCCTCTCTTTATTCCACATATACTGTACAGATTGAGGGTGTCCCATTTTCAGCACCACACAACTGGTCAGCTTCAAAAGGTTCAGAGTTTCCTTCATCAGCAGCACTTGTGGCGAACACTCCTTTGGGTCTTTCCTCCAAGATGCTTCTGAGGGAAAGAGGCTTCTCCATGTTTCTTCTGGGGATGGGAAGTGAGGTTGCCCCAAATACATGTGGCTACAACAGGGGTGGCAAGCTTCTTTTTCTCCAACATCTTTCCCACTGGTCTCCCCCTGGTTGCCAAACGTTCTTGTGGCAGGGTGACCTTCCCTTTTGTTCAGCCTTGCCCACTGCTTGGCTCCTACATTCACTTTTCTCTGACTTTTCTCCTCCCAGTCTGGGGGATTGTGAGGAGGTGGGTGATTCCATCTCTTCTCTCAAATCAAATCAAATCAAATTTATTATACGGTCATTGACCCGAGTAATTAAAAATAAGCTTATAAAATACAATATATATAATACATAAAATACATAAAACATTAAAATATTTCAGATAAGATTACTCCCTATCATATGGCTATCTAGTGATAACTTTTGCAAATTCTCAGAGGTGAAAATAAAAACTTGGCCACAGACTGTCTAATTGTTTGGTTTGCTCCTGACAGCAGGAACGTCAAGAGGTCAGTGGAGGGCATACCGGTACATTTGCTCATAATTGGGTGGAGATAATAGAGACGTTCAGACCTATAGAGTCTACATTCTAGTATGGTGTGTGACAGGGTCTCAGTTACTTCATTCCTGCAGGGGCAGAACTTTTCTCCGTATGGTGCGTTAGTAAAACGCCCTTTTAACTGGGATGAGGTAAAGCAGTTAAATCTGGCCCTTGAGAATGCAAAACGGTTCCTTGATATTGTGGTTTGCTGCATATAGTACTCTTTTTCTCAGTACTTTCAGCTTTACGAGCCCCCAGTCCAGGGGTCTTTTTTTTCATCACCCACTTCCATCTGCCCTGCTGTTCCACTTCAGGATCACTCATTTTTCTGTCTTCCCTTTATGACAGGTTTCCCTCTTCCCTCATGTCACTTCTAGCCTGTTCCTCTTTCTTTCTTCTTTTTCCCCTTCTAACCCTTTTATTCTCTCTTTGTCCTCAGACTCCTCCCCCTCTCACCACTGCTTCTTTTCCTGGGCCTTTCTTCCCCTCAGCACCTTCAGGTGTGGGGGATGCTTTTGATCCTGAACTTTCCATTGCCTCAAGGCTATCTGACCTGGGTGGGGATTCTGTCCCCACATTTCTGATACTTCTGATACTCCACAGGGAATCTGGTGGCTTTATAGCAGTGGTGGTGAACCTTCTGCACTCCAGATGTTTTGGACCACAACTCCCAGAATTACGAGCTTAGACTGTCCATGACAAAGGAATGTGGAAGTTGTGGTCCAAAACATCAGGAGTGCCAGAGGTTCACCACCACTGCTTTATAGCCTTCTGCCTCAGTGTGGACGGGCACACAGACAGGGAGATTAGTTTCCCTGTTCCCTCTTTCACACTGTGCAGTTATAAATTTCCATTTAAATATCCTATCTCAAAAGAGATTAGACATTTTTCCCCACTGTTCTTCTTTCATCTTTCTAATTGCATGTTCCAAGGTTTGCTTATTTTCTTCTCTATCTTTGTCCTCCAAAATATTCCGGCCAGGTCATCTTGCTTCTCCAGCAACAAGTTAGAATCTAGCATAATAGTCTCCATATGCCTTTTGCTTCTTTTGGAAGGGAGGTATTCAATTCTTTGGATATACGTAACTTGCCTTTTTCTGCACTTTTCTCCCTGCTCATTCTCGTGTCTCCCCCCATGTGAAAGGACCTGAGCGCAGAATCTGGGTGAACAAGAGGTTGCTGAGGGAAATAAATGTGGGAAGAAGAGGTGTGGGGTACATGTGTATTTGCCCAATACAGTCCTAATTGTCCTCATGTGACTCTCAGTTTTGGTTAGACTCTGTATAGACGAACTTCCCCTTAGTTGTGCATTTTATTTTTCATGTTACACAGTTGGCTCTGAAACTGCATTGAGTAGGATGATTCCACTGCTGCTGTGAATTGTAATACTCAAAACTCTTCTCCAGCAGCATACTTCTCCAAAGCCATAAAAGTGCTACCTCTAAGAACATTATCTGGCCACGCTTGATTTCGGAAGCTAAGCAGGGTCAGCCCTGGTTAGTACTTGGATGGGTGATCATCAGGGAATACCAAGTGCTGTAGGCGCCTGGAGTAGGAACTGGCAAGCCACTCCAGTATTCCTGCCAAGAAAACTCCATGGACATGGAGTCACAGAGAGTCGGTCACGACTGTAACGACACAACACACACACAAGTTGATTCTACCAACAACAACACCCAAAACAAAACAAAGCAAAACAGAACAAAAACAGAGCAGCTCTCATGCACAATTAATGGAAAGGTGTAGCCAAATATTCAAATTCTTGTTCATAAGTAGTGCTTTTTCTCTCATTCTAGGGAAGTTACATCAGACTAGTCAAGGAGGAATAAAGGTTTCCAGCTTTCTAGATAGAGCTCTGCCAATATGCCAGAAAACCATTTGTACTCTGCTTGTTAGTATGACTTCATTATTTATAAAGCATGGCTTCATTAATCTTTTAAACTTTTTTTTCGTACAGTTTTCTCAACTTCTTGTTGAGAAAATGTTCAACAGAGCCTTCAAGCTCAGAGTTCACGTGCTGTCTGCCTGGAGGCTTATTGTCACAACCTGAATGATGGATGTGACTTGTCAGTTGCATTGAAGTGAAACTTTCCACGTGGAGCACTGCAGCACTCAATATTCACGTGCAGCAAACAGAACATGCCATATTGGCTTCCCAGGGTTTTTAGTTTAAGATGCATAGTTTCACTGTGGAAAAGCAGGCTTGTGGGAGTCCTTGATAGCAATTTAGCAAATCATTTTGGAAGGTTTGTCTGCATGGCATTTGAAGGATGCAGGGCCAAACCATAATCTTTTATTTGTCCTTTTACATATCCATGTATTTATATACTGCATTTCTCATCATAGGGGATCCATGGGCGTTTACAACAATTAAAACTTTAGAAAATCACACATTTTCAAAAGTCATAACAAAGTATATTAAGTACAATTAAATATCAATAGTAAAAATCACAAATTAAAAATAATTTTAAAAACACCTTTAAAAACATTTAATCCTAAGACCCTTTCTTATTGCATAAAAGCCTGCCTGAAAAGGAAGGGCTTTGCCTAATGCTAAGTGGAATAAGGTCCATGCATTCCAAAGGCTAGGACACCATGCTAGGAGCAGCCACTGAGAAGGCCCTGAGAACGTGTGAGCTGTCTTGCCATAGTCTTGCAGCAACCCAAAGAAGTGTGTCTAAGAACCTTTGCATCAAGAGAGAAGAGCCAAAGATGGGGGGTTTTGAGGCGAAATTCTAGTCAGAGCATTATAAGAACATAAGAGCAGCCTTTCTGGAACAGCTACAGCCCATCCAGTCCAGCATTCTATCTCACACAGTGGCTCACCATTTGCTTCAGTGTATTCCCAAGCAGATGTCTTCACCTGATTACGATTCCCTGCAAATGTCATTGAAAGATATCCTACCAATCTCTCCAACCCGGAGGTTGTCCTTAGGCATCCATAATGATAGCCATTGATGCTCTTGTTCTCCATCAACTTGTCCACCTTTCTTAAAGCTGTCAAGGCTGACAGCTGTCACTACTTCTTCTGGCAGGGAGTTCCATGGACCAGTGATGTTCTGGGTGAAAAAGTACTTCCTCTTATTTGTTTGAGATCTAGCACCCTAGTTCTAGTGCTATGCAATAGGGAAAACAATTTTCCTTTATCTACTTTGTCCACACTGTGTATGATTTTATAAACTTCAATAAGGTCACCTCTTAGGCACCGTCATCCAAGAGTGAAGAGACCCAGCCGCTGTAGCCTCAGATGGTAAGGAAGGTGTTCCAGTCCCCTAATCATTCTGGTTTACCTCCTCTGTACTTTTTCCATTTCCACAATATCCTTCTGGAGCTATAATGACCAGAACTGTACACATGGCCTCATCATAGATTGATAAAAGAGGCAAAAGGACACTTGCTGTCATATTTCCTATACCCTTCCTAATGATCCCTAGCATTGAGTTTGCTTTTTTCACTGCTGTGGCACACTGGGTTGACACCTTTAGTGAGCTGTCCACCAGGACACCAAGGACACCATTTGTTTTCCTTGTTTGCTGCAGAGAGTTCAGACCCCATCAGTTTATAAATGTAACTGGGTTTTTTTTTTGCCCGATGTGCATCACTCTGCACTTAATAATGTTGAAACTCATTTGCCCAGTGTCAAGAAATCCCTCTAGAGCTCCTCAGTCTCTCTCAGTTTTTACTACCCTGTATAATTAATGTCATTGGCAAATCTGGCTACCTTGCTATTTACTCCTACTTCTAGATAATTTATGAAGAGGTTGAAAAGCAGGGGTCCCAGTACTGAACCTTGGAGGACCCCACTCTTTACCTCCCTCCACTTGGAGAAGTGTCAGTTTAGTGCTACCCTCTGTTTCCTGTCCCTTGGCCAGTTGCAGATCCAGGACAAGACCTATCCCTTTATTCCATGCTGGGCAAGTTTATTCAATAGCCTTTGGTGTGGAACCTTGTCAAAAGGCTTCTGAAAGTCCAGATAAACAATGTCAACTGGATCTCCCTTATCCACATGCTTGTTGACATGCTCAAAGAACTCCAACAGATTTGTGAGGCATGATTTGCCCTTGCAGAAGCCATATTGGCTCTCCTTCAGCAGAGCCTTCTATGTGCCTATTAATTTTACCTTTTAGGATGGTTTCCATCACTTTACTGGGACACATGTCAAATTGACCAGTCAGTAATTTCCTGGATCACCTCTGCATCCTTTTTTGAAGATTGGTGTTAACATTCGCTACCTTCCAGTTCATCAGGCACAACGCCTGATTTGATGGAAATGTTATATATTTTGGCTAGGACCTCAGCAATGTCATCTTTAAGTTGCTTGAGAACTCGTGGATGGATGCCATCTGGTCCTGGTCATTTGTTAGCATTTAGTTTAACAAGATGCAAGGACCTCCTCCTTGGTTAGTTCTGTCTGGCTTAATTCTTCGGTTTCCCTCCTTACAAAGATAGGCTTTGTTTTGGGCATGTGGTCTCTGTCTTCTTCAGTGAATACTAAAGCAGAGAATGCATTGAGTCTCTCTGCAATCTCTGTTTCCTCTTTAATAACCCCTTGCCTCCCATTGTCATCTAATGGTCCAGTGGCCTTCCTTGTTGGGTTCTTCTAGTAATGTCCTTGTTATTTCTTTGAGCGTTTTTAGCTATACACTCCTCAAAGTCTTGCTTTGCTTTCCTGATTGTTGCCTTGCATTTGTTCTGCCAGAATTTATGTTTCTGCCATCAATTATGGTATCAATTAAACAGAGAAAACAGAATATTTACCAGCAAAAAGTAGAGTACCTATATACTTAGGTCTTGTGAATGCCATGGGCCTCTGCCCAAGGCCACCTTGGGCAACATGCCTAAATCTCAAGGAGTTTATACTCTGACTACAGCTGCCACCACTCATTGGGCATGTTGGCCAGGGAGCACTGATCTTAGAGCTACAGTATCTCGTTATGCAGGGTGGCTCCATTCCACTTCTGCTCGTGACCTGCTCTGTCTGCATCCATCAGTTCAGGGTTCTATTTTTTTCACCCTGCTTAATTTCATTGTACTCTCCTCCGGCAACAGGATATTCACCAAGGCCATAGTCTTATATCGTCCTTGGCAGCAAGTGAAATTTGTAGGATATATGGGCAGAATGGGGCTTTCGTGCAAAGGGGATTCTCAGCCTGCTTTATAATGTCTTCATGGTACAACCATTCCAATATTTGCTAATGCTTTCCATCATTTCCAGAGCTCACTTTTACAACAACAGTGACTAGTGATGAAAACATTAAAATATAGCAGTTAGTCTTTATGGTATCACAACTTTTTGGTCTTCTTAGTTTCTTATTTTATTTTTGCCTGATGTAACTCGCACATAATATGACTAAAACTAGTACTGTACAGGATTTAGAACAGGAGTGGAGAACCTTCAGCCCTCCATATGTTTTGGACTGCAACTCCCAGAATTCGGAGCCTATATTGCCAATTATAAAGGAATGTGGGACTTGTGGTCCAAAACATCCAGAGGGCCGAAGGTTCCCCACCCTGATAGAGGATCTGTAGTCTTGGAAATTTTGTATCTGATATGGCATGAAAATCAGAGACAGGACTCGGCCAGAGATCCTGTTTGCTTGATGACCTCATATTTGTTCCTTGGCTGAATTTATGCTTTGTATTTTCAATTTAAAAACAATCTCTCTATCCAGTAGCAGGGATAAAAGCAAATAGAAGGCAAGATATAAGGTTATGTTCCTGTAAAAGTATTTCTGTTTTGATAAACCAAAGTTTTCTTGTTGGGCAGACTCATGGAACAATCTACCACATAACAAAATAAGCCACGAAAGAGTCTTTTTGTCAATGACCTCAG
Organism: Phrynocephalus forsythii; assembly: GCA_029282475.1. Lineage (NCBI taxonomy): Eukaryota > Metazoa > Chordata > Lepidosauria > Squamata > Agamidae > Phrynocephalus > Phrynocephalus forsythii. Next base: position 125,089,180 of record JAPFRF010000001.1, on the reverse strand, counting down.
TTATTTCAGCACCAAATCTTTATTATGTTTTATAGTTAATCAGCAAATATTGTCCTGTTGATGCCTTTTGTTGCTTCTTTTACAAGAAAGAGGGTGTCCTTCCACTAGCCATTTGGGGAATGTATTCACACAAACAGGAACTTAAACATACATCTGAATTAGCTTAATTTCCAGAAGACTGAGGTTTTAATCTGGTCAGATAAATTTATTGGCCTATGAACTTTCAATGGAACAACCTCTGGCTCCTTCTTAATAGTTTACAAAGCAGTGTTAGTTGTGTATGGAATTAAGTCAGAACGAAATGTTATGTTATGTTACTAAAATTTATCTAGGAGAGAGTTCTTAAACGTTCACTTGGCAAGATCCCTTGCCATGTTTGGACTTTTATACCTGCTTTGAAAAAGATGGCTTGTGTTCTCAAAAGCTCAGCAACATTTTTTATTTTTCTACTAGCAGCCTATGAAGGTATCACCCATAGTCTTGTTTTGATTTTGTTTGTTTTAATGGCTGCACAGCTCCAAACTCCTTTTTACTAAAATTTATCTAGACTTCTTGGAAGGTTTGCTTTACTGAACTCAGTTGAAACAAAGGCAACTGTTTGTAGGTTCTAGGCTAAACATCCAGGGACAGTATGTATAATCCTCATTTCCTTGGTTCAGTACCGAGAGCTGTCACATGGTTTGATGATCGAGGAATGCACCACAGCAGATTAGATAAAGAACTTTTAACAACACAGTGCTCTCTCTCTCTCTCTCTCTCTCTCTCTCTCTCTCTCTCTCTCTCTCACACACACACACACACACACACACACACACACACACACACACACACACACACACACACACACACACACACACACACACACACACATTCTGTACATGTGTGTGTGAGAGAGGGGGGACTCTATCCCAAGTCCCTGTGAAACTCAAATGGGCTTAACTCCACATAAGAATGAAGAATGGTATGAGGATTCACTGCTTGTAAATTGCAGATGAGTAGAACAGCCTGACATATGGCTCCTCAGAAATAAGTGTGCCTTTTTTGAATGGAATTTAGGCAAATATTCATAGGACTACAGCCAGGGAGTTAACCTGTTTGAACACAGGTATTTATTTCTTTATAGAAATGAAACATATACCTGTCCGTTCAAGTTTGCCTTATGATTATTCATTGAGCCGGCTGTCTCATGTAGCCATTTTATGGTGGTGAGTGACAGAAAAGGCCAGGAAAACAATGACTTAATCTTTATTCTCTCAGACAGGGAAGAGATCCATAGAATTTTCTGCCTCATGTGCCAAAATAACAGGACCAGTGTGGAGGGCAAGGGGGGTGCCATTTTATATTATATCTCAGGGGACAAAATTACAGTACTGTACTTGAGTCTTCAGTGGTGCTGTTTGAAATGTGGATGAACCATAATCTGTGCTTCATGTGTGGCAGTAAAGAAAGGAAGGCTTTCAAAATGAGTCACCTAATGTGAACTTGTTTAATTTTTTGTTGTGACATAAATGAATGTAATTGGAAAGAATGAAATGCCATCATTAATTTGCTTTACTTTTTCTGACACAGAATGAACTCAAGTTGGTTGCTGTAGTCTGTAGACACCAAGCCCTGTATTCAGAAGATATGCATTGCTTCCCACTGCATTCTATGTATCAAACACGTATGCTGTAGATCAATTGATTCCTGAACAACTATGAGGGGGAAATAAAAACAAAATATATTAAACCCCCATGCCAGAAACCTATCTCAGCTCTTCACTCATGTTTTCTCAGTATGAAACAAATTCATACCCACTACCATTTCATTCAGATAAATACTGTTATGAGAAATCCCAGTCCATTAATGCTCCCTCCATAATAAAACAAAGAGGTTTAACAGCCTCTTATAAAATGCTCCCCTGTGCCACACAACAAATAAACTACACCCATACACAAGTCCTGGCTTATCTTCATAACAAAGGTACAGGATTTGAAGATCCTTGCTTAAACATTGAAGTGCATTTGAAATCTTGCTTTGAACTTCAGCTGTAAAATGGTGTCCTGAACAGGTTCACCACTTTTAATGCTAATACTCAGCTTTCAAGGCAGGCATCACATTGCTTTAGATTTTGCTCCTTTTCAAAATGGGGGTTTGGCTGGTGTTCAAACTTCAGCTGGTGTTCAAACTTGAAATGTTGAATTAAATGCGTATGGCTGTTCGTGCCAGATTTCATTCTCATATATCTTGATGTTTGTGAGTACTTTCATTTCACAGACTGTCAGCAAACACAGAGCTCCAGTGTGCCGATTTCCTCTTCTAGGCAAAATATGATAACCACTCTGTTGGAAGAAAAGCTTCTGAAAAAAAATAAGATCAATGCCTGAGGTAGGTTTAGGGTTCCCACGCTTTGTTTCCCGCCCAGGTGTTCCCAGATGAGTATACAAAACAAAATCAAACACATTCAAGTCACATCCACTCTATCTCTGTAATCTGAGTGCTTCTTGGTAGCCATGGAACAAGACTGCATGTTTGATCTTGCATTTCTCACTGTTCACAGTCAAATTCTTTTGCATAGAATGTCTTGCACCTTCCAGGATGCGTATCTGTGTCCTTATTTAGGGCCATGTCAGCATTTGCAGTCATATACCAGAAATCTCAAGGCTTTGTTGCTTGGCTACAAAGACATTTCTTTTTTATGAGTTTCGTTCAGGCCCAGTTTTTTTTTTTTTTTTTTTGCTTCGCTCATTATACTTGTTTGACCACTTAAGACACAATACTGTGATGGGAAAGTTATTTGCATTTTGTTAGAATTGTAGGAGCTCCAGGCAGATCTTTTTCTGTTGTAGTAAGCTGTTGAAGTTCTTATTTACCTCACTGGGGTTGTGCCTTAGTCAAGTCAAGAAATACTGTGATGGGGATTCCTGCATGGCAGGGGGTTGGACTGGATGGCCCTTGAGATCTCTTCCAACTCTATGATTCTATGATTTTAAGTGATGATAGCTGCCTAGGTGCTCTAAGCACATCCGATCTCACCTGATTTTGGAAGCTAAGCAGGGTTGACCCTGGTTAGTACTTGGATGGGAGACCACCAGGGAATACCAGGTGTTGTAGGTGCCTGGAGTAGGAACTGGCAAGCCACTCCAGTATTCCTGCCAAGAAAACTCCATGGACGCGGAGTCACGAAGAGTCGCTCATGACTGTAACAACACAACACACACAAGTGATGATAGCAGAATACATTCCTCCCTACTCTTTTTATTCTCCCTCAGCTGACCTATCTGAAAAGCAAGATACAATCATTTCCCTTTTAGGATGCATTCATTAACTAAAGATGTAGTTCAGAACCATGAAAAACCAATAGGAATGTTGCCACTTGCTTCAAAGGAATTTAGATTGCGGCTGCAATTTAAAACTAAACAAACCAGTTCAAACCAATTCTAAATGTAATGAAAAACTAAGATAGCCTTTCCTAGGGATATGCTTTAAGAAGGATGCTTAGACAGGAGGTACCTCTTCCCCAAATATGCTGGTCCATTCTTATTTTAGTTCGTATGAGTATTATGCATTTTTAATTTTTTGGAAATACTTTGAAACTACCCTTCATACTTATGGTTGTGTGGCCCTCAATAAATTTGCTTGAAACAGTAAAGTATAATTGTCAAAGCATCTTAAAGAATCAAACCTTCATATCATCTACTCCAGGGATGAGTGTGTTCCGATGATGTCTTCCATTCATAACCCATCAGTATCATATCTTCCACCTTTTTCTTACCACAAAAAAGGAGAATAAAACAAAAAGGAGGACCAGTTGAACAACATTTCTTCTTCTCAATGGGCTCCCCCCCGGTGGTTCCAGCACCCCATTTTGTTCCCTTCCTTGGCACTCTCTTTGCAAGTGATCAGGCCCCATGCGATGAACAGGGGAAGAGATTTGGGGATCCTCTTTTCTTGGTCTGCTAGCTTCCCAATCTCCTTCCCAGATTTAATCCTCCTCCCAGTTCTCTCCTTTCTCCATCCTAAGCAGTTATCCCTTTTCACCTTTCCTCCTCTCTCGTAGCCTCCTTCGTATTCTGCTGCCTTGCTTTCCCCACTCATGATGATCCCTCTGCTCTAACTAATGGCATTCCCCCTCCCTCACACCTCAATTTATGGGCAGAAATTGGTACATACTCCAGCTTGATTATCACCTCCCCAGGTAGCCGATGCCCATGCATTTTATTTCTTGTGAACAAAATACTGATTTAGTGAGTTTGCAATCACTGTCACTTTCCTGGGCCTTGTACACCAAACAGAATTGACATGTTTTGGTTGGGAATTCATGTGAAAACTTTGCATCCCTGGAGTGGTTTTTTAAGGGGGCAGTGGGACTTGTTACCATTTAGGTGTGTGGCTTCAGTACTAATAGTTGTAAACTGCCCAGAATGGTCTTGTTACCATATGGGTAGTCTAGAAATCTAATAAAGAAAATAATAATAATAATAGTGCTAAACTGACATTAATATTAGGTATATTGTGCTGATGTTTCTTTTTTTTCAAAAAGGAAGAATCTCAAAAAAGACATAGTGGAACTAGAAAAGGTTCAGAAGAGAGCGACTAAAAAGATTACTGGGCTGGGGGACCTCCCTTATGAGGAAAGGCTAAAACTTTTGGGGCTCTTTAGTCCGGAAAAAAGGTGCCTGAGGGGGGATATGATTGATACGTACAAAATAATGCAGGACATGAGTCAAGTGGATAGAGGGATGCTCTTCTCCCTCTCATAAAATACCAGAACTAGGGGACATACACTCAAACTGAGTGCTGGGAGAGTGAGAACAGAGAAAAGAAAATACTTTTTTTACCCAGCGTGTTGTTAGTTTGTGGAACTCCCTGCCACAGGATGTGGTGATGGCATCTGGCCAGGATGCCTTCAAAAGGAGATTGGACAGATTCCCGGAGGAAAAGTCAATCACAGGTTACCAACCATGAGGGAGATGCGTAATCTCCAGGCTTAAAACCAGGGTACTTCAAGGGCCAGATGCAGGGGAGTGCTATCAGGAGACAGATACTTAGTCTCGTGCACTCCCGGACGCATTTGGTGGGGCCACTGTGAGATACAGGCAGCTGGACTAGATGGACCCTTGGCCTGATTCAGCATGGCTCTTCTTATGTTCATATGTTCTTATGTGTTCCATGCAGACAAAACCACATTCAAAATAAGTCAATGAACATTTGTTCCTGTGTCTGTTCTGCCATCTGTTTGTTTGAACAAGAGGTCACCTAAACCCAAGCTTTATCACCTGATCAAGAATGCCTCAAATTCCAAGCAGTAGAAGTGAGGATGTATACTTGATGTGTTTCCATGAAAAGAAGCACTGGTCCCACCTGCCATCTTTAAGAATATTTGGTTCAGGAATCATGCATGTGTCTCTTTAGAAATGAATCTGTTTTCATTACTTGCCTTGTCTTCCTAAGGATGGAATCAAAACTTTTAGGAAGTTTTCCTGTTAACAGATATTTTACAGATGCACACCAAAATCTCTCATAAACTTTGGCTGGAGCATCAGAGGCCAAGCAACAAACCTGATGGTGTAAGGTTGTGGGTTTTTTATTTTAATTATTGTGATAAGAATATATCTGACCAGCTTTATGCAAATATAGACCTCCCAGATCACTCCTTGAAATGGTCTTACAAAATATTCAGTTATTTAGCCGTTCGCGCTGAACCTCTGGTGGAAGGGCCCTTCCCTGCTTCTTTTAACTTTCAGTGTCTGTGAACAACTCCCATGCCATTCTCTCCTCCACATTTGGGTGACATTTTTCTTGGTGTTCATATTATATAAGCCCACCATGCAAGGGAGTCATTACCACAGCATGCTCATTCAGTTCCCCACAGATCCCTTCCATCCGCAGCTGGTGTGTAACCTATCCTGTGACAAACCATTGCTCAGCTCAGTAGCAAACTGTCTGCTTTGACTTCTCCCTTTGATGGTAAACCAAGGTGGCTTTCTTGACTGAAAATTATGGGAAAGTCTCGTACTCTGTTATGATAGGATATCTCTACTGGTCTTGGTGGTTTTATCACATTGCTCTGACTAATGCATACTGAAAACAATAATACCTCATGCTCTCCTGCTTATTTCCTGTTATACAGAACAGAGTGTATTGCAGAGTATTTGTAAAGCTCACTGAAATGTTCAGAGCACCTCAGAGGAGATAGGGATTTTCTTGAGACTTTTATATCCAAAAATAAATTTGTTGCTGTTTTAAAAAGATTGATTAATCTTCAAAATATCCACTCCCACCCTGTGCAGAAATAGCCTCTATAGAAAACCTTTGCTGAGAGTTTCGTAAGTGCAACAGCTGAAGGATATAACAAAAGCAAACATTAGCCTAGCATCTGTGTGTATCAGCTAAATGTTTTCTCAGTCTGTGTGAGATCATAAGGATAATAATGATAAATGATACTATTCAACCCCCAGCTAGTAGCTGGAATGCTTCAGGCAGCCAGACTCAGTTTCTCTAACTTACAAAGAACTGCAGATGGCCTTTTGCGCAATCTTTTTTTCTCGCCCTCTTTTGGTAAATAGAAACACCTCATGATGTCCTTCAAACTCTTGACAATGTGATCTGAAATTTGAAAACCTGGGGTTGAAAACAATGAATCAGAATCCTCGAGGACACTATTAATCCAGGCAGCTGACCAAAGGAAAGAGGAGGAATGAGTATGGTAGCAGGAATCCCACATATGCCTATTGTTTTGAACAAATACAGGAGGGGACAGGCCTCTGTTTTGGACTGGGAGAGGCAGAAGGGAGAGGTGAATGGGCGTTAACCTTGCTTGTATTATATTAGCACTGCCTCTGGAGAAAAAAAAACAGTTCTTGGCATCAAGAGAGTAACATACAGTAATACCTTGGTTGATGAGCATAATTCGTTCCGGAAACATGCTTGTAAACCAAAACACTCTTATATCAAAGCAATTTCTCTATAAGAAATAATGGAAACCCAGATGATTTGTTCTGGAGCCCCATAGACCACATACTGTACACGCAAAATACCAAAACCCATAAAAGGAGTTGGCTAGAAGTCCACATCCTCATCATGGTTTAGATACCTGGCTGTGGAATCTGGTCTGCTTGAGACTAACAACTGGATTTGCCAAGGATGGGCAAAGGCATGGTTTGGGAACATAACTACTTGAAAGAAATTGAAGTCACCAGAGGCAAATAAACTGCATCCAAATGTACTCAAGAAACTTGCAGATGTAAATATAGAATCTTCTATCTACAGCAGATGGAGGTAGGCCCCTGAAGATGGCAGGGAGGAAACTATTGGACCACTGACCAGTCAGTCTGGCTTGTCAAAACTTTCTTGGTGTCAGTATTAAGTAGATCCTTGCTGCATTCAATCTGTGAGCATTTAGGAAAGAATATGGTGATTATGGATGGCTAGCATGGATTTCTTAAAAACTAGTTATACCTGACTAATTTTACCTCTAAAAATAGATTTGTAAGTGTTATGGATATCTTGATTTCAACAAGGCTTTTGACAAGTCCCCTCATGATATTCTTGTGACTAGATTACAACGATGACATGGATTTGTAGCTGCATGAAGGACCATGCCAAGAAAGTACCCGCCAATGACATTTCATCATTGTGGACAGAAGTAATGTGGGGTGCTGCAGAGTTGTATAAATGGGAACAGTGTTTTCAATATCTTGATGCATTACTTAGGTGAAAGAGAAGAGTGGATGCTTCCTCAAATTTGCAGATGAAGTCGGATTTAGAGGAAAAACCAGGATTTAGATTTAGATTTAGAGACAAAACCAGGATTGAGGATAACCCTAACTGATTGGAGAACTGGGCCAAAAGAAACAAAATGCATTTCCATAGGGAAAAGAATATACAGTAGATGTTTATATTAAGGCAGGAAAAATCACAATGCAGATACAGTGCGTGGCTGTTGGTTTGGCAGTTGTAAAATGTGAAAAATGGTTGGGGATCTTATTCATTCATTCATTCATTCATTCAGACTATTTTTACCCCACCTTTCTCCTTGGAAAAGGAAGGTGGCTTACAATAGTGAGGGACAATCTACAGCCCAGAATGTTTAATAAGACATATTCAGATTAAAAACAGGGAATTAGGAGACGCCTCTTAGAACATTAAAATGTAACATTAAAGCTACAAAAAGCACGCAAAAAGAAAAAAAATCCATTTTGAGCGGTGGAAACTCACATGGAAATCACTGTTGTTCTTATGAAATCAGTCAATCCAATCATGTATGGTAATCAGTATAAAAGTCACATAGTAAATAATCCCTCAATCAGGGAAAGCTTGCTAAAGAACAAGCTAAACACAAGTTGATTGTGTGACCCAGTTGTGGGGGGGCAGCAAAACTTGGTTGCGCCAGCACAAATACAGTATCCAGGTCAAGGGAAATAATAATGCCATATTGTCTGTATTTTCTCAGTGTGGTGTACTGGATAGAATGATGGACTAGGAACCTGGAGAACAGGATCCAAATCTCTGTTCAGCCATGGAAACTCACTGGGGGAGTGGAACTGGTGAAACCACTACTTAAGTATCACACTCATCTTGAAAGCCCCATTAACATTGCAATAATTTGGTCCTGACTTGATGGCACATGACACATAGTTCTCCTTTACTCACACATAAACAGGAATACTGGCTTTCCTTCTAAGGCCACTCTTTAAGAATGTAAGAGTGAAGCTAAAATATTTCCAGATGAAGCCAACTGAGGTGGTAAAGGGTCTAGAAACCAGCTCAGAAGAAATGGTTGAGGGAAGATACTGGTGTGTTTAGCCCGGAAGAGAGCAGATTGCAAGATAACATAACTTTAGATAGTTGATGAACTGTTGTGAGAGGGTATAACAAGCTTGTTTTCTGCAGATCCTGTGAGTAAGGCTCAAACAAGTGGATTTAAATTACAAAAAAAGTACATTTCCACTAAATATCATACTGTGGAGTGGTTCACCTGGGAAGGTTGTACACTCTTCTGAATTAGAAAGAGTCTACAAAAAGAGATTAAATATTTGTCCGAGATCCTTTAGCTGTGAAGCTCCGGCTTCAACAAGGAGTTGGACAGTACAGTATTTCATGTTCCTTCCTTCTGTACAATTCTGTAATTCTAAGTACTTCCAGCTGAAGATGATTTCAGATATCAGGAGTCCTTGAATTAACACATCTGACTTCAGCAAGCCAAATCAAGCCTATGATGATCTCCAGTTTGGTGACAGAGAATCCAATGGCCCAGGAAGATAAGTACTGTACAATAATTGATGCAATGATGACATCACAAAATGAATTAATTCAACACTATATCCCAGTGTATAGCAAACAATATTCCATAAAATAACATCCTCGTTTGTGTTGTACGTTGCCGTACAGTGGTTGGAGAAACTGTTGTCTAAAAACCACTCTGGGGACATTATTTCTAAGGATATGGTAGATATATGGATTGAGTATGCTATCTTTCCAGGAAAGATTTCTGTCACTGAACTACAGTTCCAACTAGGTAAGATATGGGAAAGTAGGAGTGCAGTGGCTGAGTGGGCTGGAGCGCTGAAACTGTCGGCTGCAAAGTCATCAGTTCGGTGGTTCAAATCCTGGGTGTCACACAGTGGAGTGAGCTCCCACTGTTAACCCCAGCTCCTGCCAACTTAGCAGTTCAAAAGCATGTAAATACAAATAGATTAATAGGGACCGCTGTAAAAACTGGGAAGATCAACAGTGTTCCCTGCACATAGATGCATTGGCATGCTGGCCACATGGCCATGGACTTGCACAACACTGGCTCCTTGGCTTGAAAATGGAGATGAGCACCGCCTCTAGAGTCGGACACGACTAGCACACATGTCAGGGGGGGGAACCTTTACCTTTACCTTTAAGATATGTGGAAATCAGGCACAACCTCCATGTGTTTTGCCTTTACTAAAATATAGCCATGAAGAACATTTATTAAAAAAATTATTGGACAAGCAATGTCAGACCTCTTTAACTTTTCTCTTGTGAGTGGAAAGGCAAGCAGAGATCATTTTAATTGGACATATTAGTCTAATGGAATGGCATAACTCTGTCACTACTATAGATTCCTTTCAGATTTTTAAAAATTGAAACATTGCCAACATTATGTCATCTAGCTTAGTCCCAATTTGCAGTTTAACTTGAAAGTATACTTAAGAGAGGACAAAGAGAAAAGGACAATTAAAATGATGGAAAGAGTCCTTTTGAAAAAAATGCTTTGAAAGAATTGATCAAAGGCGACAGGTCCTATATTTTCTAAGTTCAGAACAATAAGCAAATTCCAGTAAAAAAAATGTTAGGGCTTCCTGAGACAAGAAATCAGAATAGAGGACATTTAGATAATGAGATGATTGGTTGTGTCCAAGGAACAATTCATATTGATATTAGTTGTATTGCTTTTCTTGTGATCAAAATGAGAATTGATATGGTCTGTTTAATAGTTTCTGCAACCACCTCAGGCACCAGCAGAAACAAGATGATTAATAAGTTAATTAAGTAACTGAGCATTTAATAGGGAAACTTTGGAAACCAGGACATGGTGGCATGATATTCAGTGAGGTTTGTATCACCACTGCAAACAGCCTAATTTCATCAAATCACTAGAAAACTGCCCCTTTTGGGCCTGTGCACTAGACAAGGAAGCTGCAAAGCTTACTGAAATCTACTTGTTTGAAGTGCCAGTTGGCTCTCAATCAATGACTTTAAAGCCAACTCTTTATAGAAACAATGGGCTTTAAAGTGATGCTGAAGTCATCTGTATTACATTAACGGTTATTTTGGAATTTTATCTCTGAATATGGTTTGCTTTCGGCTGGACTCATTTTCATTTTGCTCTTTTTAATTGCATCCTCCCTATGGAGAATATTGTTGCATGGCAAAAACCTAATCCTGATGCTTGACACACAAACACATATACATGGAAGGGCTTGTGAGAGTTCAGGACCAAACGGTTGGTTGCAATTATGTGTACAGATGGACAGTTGTACATTCATAGGGTGAATAATAAAAATCTTCTTCTTCTTCTTCTTCTTCTTCTTCTTCTTCTTCTTCTTCTTCTTCTTCCTTCCTCCTCCTCCTCCTCCTCCTCCTCCTCCTCCTCCTCCTCCTCCAGAGGTTAGATGTCATAGTGGCTATTTTGACTTTGAATATTGTGTTGTGTTGCATGTAAACTTCACTTTGAGGTGTAAAGGGTTTTCCCAGCTAATTTTTGTCTCCTTCCTGCTTTTCCCTTCCAATTTTTGTCTCCTCTTTCTAGTTTGTACTTTTTCACATCACCTGACCCAAAGATTCTAGCTTTCTACATTGGATGTGCTTTATTGGTCTTTATTGATACATCTTGGTAGTCTTTGTTAGTCACCCTCTTCATTCATTAAATTCTTAACACCCTGCATGTTATTTATATGCAGCAAATGACATATTCAGTGCATGGTGTCTGCCTCCAGAACTAGGCCGGGGGGGGGGACTCTTCCTGAGATTAGGAATAGCTTCTGTCATTCATAGAAAGTAGCTGTCAGCTACGTTAATGAATAGTCTTAGGCAGTTCATCAGGCAGTGTCCTAATGCAGCTCTAAACAGACCAATGGTATGAACAATGCAATGGATATGTTTAAAGAAAATGTTACACTACTTGCAAATATAATTTTATAACAAATGCTTTATTATATCTGTAAAATATATATTCAGTTTTTAAGAGAAAGTAATGCATTTTTCCTAACATCTCTCCCTTCCTCTCAATTTCTCTCTCTGCACACTCCACTTTGAGGCATGGCTAGTTCCTTCATTATTCTGTATCAATCATAAGAGCTTTACTACTAAAATTTGCCCTTAGTGGCATCGGAGTAACTTCATCATTGACTAATTAAGTCCTTAGGGACTCTTTGGGCACTCATGTATAGATTCTGGAGCTTAGCTAACCATTTTATTGATGCATTTGGGTGGACGGGAACAGCATCCATTGTTTTTTCTCTCTTAATTGTGTCAGTGTTTAGCAGAGAAGAGTTGTCAGCAAGGTCAGCAGATCAAACTCTGCATGCAGACATAATGATATAAAACAGACCCATGAGGAACAATCTACAATTTTAATGCCATGTCCCTACCAGAATCTTACTTCTACAACTGAAGCATAAGAGGTCTGAAGGCACTTGCAGCAATGCAACTGGAAATGTTTGTTAAAGCCAGTGTGGAGTGAGCTGCAGTCATCACGTTTCACAGTGACCTGGATCCCATAAAGTTTTGGTTTCCTTTATATTATGGTGATACCTTATCAAAAGCTGGATAACCAAAATTCATACCAGCCACAAACTAACACTGAGACCTTGAAGCTAAGAAAACAGAAAAGGAGCCTAGAATAATTTACCTACATGAAATCATGAATATTGAAAGCTCTTCTCTGGTTGCAAAACAGGTGACCATCAAGATATTCTTACACTGCACTTATTATTCACACTAGACACACTGCTTGGAGGTGCAGCTTAGTAATATTTGATGGGGGAGGATGCATAGACTCTGGTCAGTCTAAGATAATCAGTGTAAGAACTTTTGTGTTCATGTTATGCAGTCTGCTGCACTTATTGCTCATAAGCAATTGCAGTCCTCATGAACTGTAAAGTATATGATTAATTAAGCTATAGTCAAACAGATATTCAGTCTGATAATCAGAACTGAGCACACCTAAGTCCAGAGAAATTACTGGACCCAGTTCAAGTACTTGTGGCCAACTACTTATTCATAACAACTGGTGACTCTAGGAGTGTACAACTGTGTACAAAGCAAAAGACAAACCCAGGGCATTCAGTATGTCATGGAGGAACATTGAGAGATGTTTGGGAATCCACACTGCAAAGAAGAGAGACCCTCCCAGTTTTAAGCATATAATATCACCTTGAATTGCTACGACAGAACTGAATCTGTGATAAAACAGCCACTGGTAACTGCTGTTCTAAATGGTGAAGGGGCCATCTAAAACCAAAACCTACAAACAGAACTTTCATACAACATTCAGCACAATGATTTCCTGAGAGGTCCAGTGGTACAGACTTTCCCAGGTCATCATGTTTGGGGTAGGAAACCACTTAAATTGGAAATCAAGTGATGGTTATGCAAATGCTAACTAATTTGTTGGCTAAAATCCTTGGTCTTAGTGTAATGAGTGAGGCAGATTCCCTCAAGTTAAGAAATCGCCATACACATTAATAGTTGCCAAACTCAGTATTCAACATACAGTATATTATCTTCAGTGATTCTTTAACATGAGGTAATTCATCTCTGTTGCTCTGTATTACACTAGGCTATTTAGGCAAGAGAATTTGGCCACTACTTCACTGCAAGTTAATGTTTGTTTGTTTGTTTGATTGATTGATTTTTTTTATACTGCCTTCTAGCAACAAAGGCCACTCTGGGCAGTTGAACATCATGGACTTTGCAGACCCCAAACAGGAGTACTGGGGTGCTCAGAATATAAAAATGCTGTGCTAGAATCTATAAATTATGACGTGACTTGATGCAGTGACATACAAAATGAATGATGAATGTATGGCTACAGGGTCATTCCACGCACAGTAAGGGCCTTCCTTGGCTGCCATGTCAGTCCCTGTTCTCCTGTAATGAGTTTCTGCAGCGTATCAAGTGAATGGCTCTGCTCACATATCAGTACCTTTGCTGGAGCTGAAGAGAAAAAGGATATTGATTAAGGTCAAGAGAAAACTCTGAGAATAGGGAAGAGACATGGCATAAACTTAAATGTGAGATGTAGATATGTCTTTTCAAATGAACACATGGAAGACTGAGTTGAGCTTGTAAACATTACTCTTTTCCCCCATGTAACTTCCAGAATGCCCAGATCACCTCAGCCAGTGTCCATGGTGTGGGGCTGTGGGGTTTGGGGAGCTGTGCTATGAAGAAGAAAAAAACTTTTCCAACCTCTGAAGCAGATGCTGTTTAATGAAATGCTGGTATTTAACATATAAAGATCCACAGCAGCAGCATTTATTTGGACAGGACAAGGAAGCAGATTTGTATAAACTAGCTGTCTTCTGTTTAATACAAGTCATGCCTGTATCAGCCCGTAGCTGGAGTAGATGTACCATAAATGCTACAAGTGGGACCAAATTTGTTTTGTTCTTTTTGGTAGAGCAAAGTTAGCACAGAGATAGGCTGTTCTCCCTTAATGGCAACAATTTAATTTTATTTAAAACTATCACTTGTTTTTAACTGCTATAAATAGAGATGTCGCTGTGGAAAATTCATAGTTAGAGATGGGCACAAATTTAAAACCAAATTGCACATTTTGTTTATTTGTGTTTATAAAATCAATAAGCCCTGACAAATATGGTTAGTTTTTAGTGATTTTTTTATTCACCTGGCTTTAAAATGCCCACCAAAGCACCTAGAGATTGCAGAGAACCTTCCCCGATTCTACACACACCCAATAAGATTGGTGAATATTAGATTTACAATATCTGGGTTCTGCATGCCCAGAGAGTCATTGTGCTTGCTCTGGCAATTTACAACTCAATTGGTTTTATCAATGGATCTACTTGTTTACTCATTATGCTTTGTTAATTCTTTCTGGCCAGACAATCTCTTGTCACTGTGATGGCTGCATGCCCACTAAATGTCTAGGACAGACTGCTGGGAGGCTTGCTTCCAGAACACTATTCAACATTGTATTATATGACAGTGAAAGATCTGTAAGATCATTACTCTTTAGTACAACCGCCTGTAAGCAGCACTTTATCAAATTATTGTGCTCCGGGACCAGTGTTCACTGTTACCTTTTGTAAAAAACTTCACCCCCTGCAGCACTCAGCTTTTGCTATGAAAGGGCCGAACCATGCAGACAGATAGAAGGCAAAGGAGAGGGCCAAAGGAACGTTGTTAAAGAAGAACATTGCAGTGTCAATTCAATTGAACTCACACTCCAAGACCCAGGAAGGTTGCCAGCGTTGGCGCAGGATCCGTTGGCGCACGACACTGAGTCACTTGACTCAGTGTCGTGTGTCTTATTGTTCCCAGCCTCCTGCTTGCCTTCTTGCGCCACAATAAAAGAGGCCTCCACCACTGAATAATGTTTTAAAGGTTTATTCTTAACAACAGGTGAACCATCTTATGCCTCCCGCTCTCTGATCAATGGCTCTGTATCAGAATAGTCCTCCCCAAACGGCCCGCTCGCGACTGCGGGTTCCACTTCCCACTTGGTAACACGAATGTTTCCAAAAACAGTATAGCCAGGTCTCAATACCAACCCAGCGATCCCATATTGCATCCTGGGGTCCAAACTTCTCTGGGCCTCCCTCGCAAAGAACTCCCAGGCCTCCTTCCTCCTGTGGTGCTCCTCCATCTGTCCCCCAATAGGGCAGTTTCACCACCTTTTTCTCCCTCCACTGCCATTCAGCCACCTCTCGCGGGAGTTTGAAGGTTACCCATTCCCCTGTCCAAGGGTTCTCCTTCACCACCTCCACCCCATCATCCTTTCCCAACCAGCCAATCCTCTTTCTTCCTCTTCCTTCTGTCCCATCCCTTCTGTAGTTACTCCTCCTTGCCCCCCCCCCGGACACAACAATGAAGATGGTGCACCACTCGTCTTAACACTCTGTGTCACTGTACGATTGAGGACTCTTCAGACAGGGAGCAGTGTGTGAGTGCAGTTGAGAGCTAAGTCCACGTCTGAGGTCTTTAATTACCATTTAGTACAAGCAGGGCAGTCTCAAATGTGATGCACCCCAAAGAGCCAATAGGAGGAATTGAAGGTGGGCATAATTTACCTGTTTTGATGGGAGAAGTGGAACCTGGAGCAAAATGACCGTTCTGCTGACTCACAGGAGTGTTTGTGCTCTTGTACAGAGTTCCTCCCAACCACTCTGCCTGAGAAGGACGTTCCACCTCTCTCTCCTTTTGGGTTCTCACTTTCGGAATGAGACGGGTCCCTACCATGGCTACTGACCGTGCTCAGTCCTCCATGGCATAGACTGAAAAACAACATAGTGGACTTCTGCAAACCTCACAATTTCTCCCAAGCAATATATTTACCTTGTTTTGTAGTGGCCCAGCTTTGGATCCACTCATTCCAGGTTGGTGACACAGAGACTGTGCTTGCTGACAGAAAATGCCATTTGTTATATTTATGGTAGATTGTGGCCTGGATCATTACAGGCCACAACACCCAGAATGCTTTGGGACAGGCATGTCCAAACTTCAGCCCTCCAGATGTTTTGGACAACTTCCACAGTCCTTTGCCATTTGAAATACAGGCTTGGAATTCTGGGAGTTGTGATCCAAAACATCAGGAGGGCCGAAGTTTAGACATGCATCCTTTAGGATTATAGGACAGAAATATTTCTAATCTCCAAAACAGGCCCATTTTATTATCTAAGTCAGGATTCCAGAAGTATTTTCTACAGGATTCTCTCAATGCCTCACTGTAATTATCTGCTTTATTAACTGGCTAAGAAAACATTCTAGGGGAGAAATAGTGAATGCTTTAGCTATACTTAGATGAACAGTAAACCATGGTTTAGGATTCTGGCTTGTTGGAGTTTCATCAAGTGCACCACAGAATGGCAAAGCCCAAGTTATTTCAAGTTTTCATTTGTAAACTGTATGGGAGAAGAAAAATATTGGAAAGACACCCTCCATAATCCACATTAAGATGATTGCCACTATAAGGAAATCCAGGAAGCCCCTATGAATTTCCACAGCAGAGGGAACTCACATGAATTAAAATTATTTTGTTTGGAATGCGCTCAATTAATGAGCTGGTCTGCCATGTCTCTCCCTTGAATCACCACCATTCCTTCCTTTCTTCAGCTGGCATGGCACCAGCTACTGTCTGGTTTAGAGGGCAGCAAATTTGACTCAAATTGATATGTTAAGTTTAAGATGTGAAGCATATGTTTTTTATGCCCAGTACATCCATAAATGCAGAATACAGCTGAGTTAACAGCAAAAGACCAGAATACTTCAATTATCTGTAAATTTTGGTAGATAAACTGTTATCTGTTAAGACAGAGATTATTTGGCTTTAAACTGGAAGCTTCCATCGTAACAGCTTGAAGATGGTTAATTCTGCTTTTCTCTTCAAAGATTTTGAAGGTTCTCTGGAAAATCTTGTCACATTGGTATCACCATCCAAGAAAGCCACTAACAAAAATGTCACAGAACACTGCTGAATTCCACACTTCTGCTTTTCTTCCTGATTACCTTCAGAATGTTTCCCCTGGTGGTTTTCTTATTTACTCCTAACAAATGACAGTGTTCAGAGAAACTTGAGAGTGCTTCTGTCTAGATGAAGGCATTGTGTTTTGTCTAAGGAGAACATAGCTCTTTACTGTGTGCTACCTGAAAGTATTCATAGTCAATTGTTTGCCGGGAAGCAAAGTTCACCCAAAAAAGGGCCTCTTTTGGAAGGACCTAAACAGGATACAAGCTACTCATGCCCTTGCTTCCTCTACTCATTTAAAACGGAGATGCAGATAAAGCCAGACTTAGGACAACACCTGAGTAAGGAATAGCTACATCATTGGACTTTGACAACATATCAGATTGCCAACGTTACTAGAATGGCTCAGAAGGAAGACTAGGCAATACAGTAATTCTTGTAGGACTGAGATAATACTCTGCCTTGTGATAATGCCTCTGCCCTGTTAATTTCCATCAAAGAGGGACTTAAGCACATGCTTGCATTCCCAAGAAAATAAGTTGAAGTACTTAATGTTGGCTCATGCAATAGCCATTGTTTCTCTACATTGTTTAGTTCAGATTGGCATGCTACACAATGTAAGTAATGTGTGGTTGCACTAGCAATCCTGTTCATTATGGGAGGAACTGTAGGTACAGACCTCTAATCTAAGTAATGTATTGAATACTAATTTCCTTGCATATGCTTCGTGCTGCGAATTAAGATGAATGACAAGAAAAGTCACTTCCAAGTCGCACTACAAATCTTGAACCGATAAAGCGAAATGACAATCCAAGTGAATAAAAATTAATTCCTTTTTGCCTCCGGATTCAGCAAGCTAGAAACTGAAAGCAAATGAAATGCACCTTGTTCGAAGCAGGAACGTTGTATAGTTAGACACACTTTGTAAATCTTAAATAATATTGTCCTTGTTTAGGAAAAAAATACATAATGTTGATGCAGTATGCTCTCCAGGCAAATATTTATTCACTCCACATTTTCCTTTGACCCACTGACCTGCAATGCAGTTTCAAAGCAGAGATAAAATGTGAGGGAGCTGTGAAAAGATCAGAGGGTATGTAAATAAGCAGAGACAGTTACTCCAGGCATCTATTAGGAGGGTGGCAGTAAGCATGCAGAGGAGATACCATACAGTTGCAGAATTTAATGGCCAACTTATTCCCAGTGAGCAGGATTGGGGGTGGGGGGTGTAAAGGAACAAAGATTTACAGTACTGGGTCAGTAAGAGCAACCACTGGCATGCTCTGTCCTCATCAGCACATATCCCCCAGCTGTTGTAGTAGTATTTGTTCTTACAAATTAGTTTAATAGAATTTGACAAACCAAATTGCATTAATGCATTGGGGCCTACCTCCCTAATCACTCGAATGCTTTTGTAGCTTTGCTCAAAGGCATGAATGGAACTGGTTCACACACATCAACTACTCTCTTGTAATGTGTATCTTATCTTATAGTTGGGAGAGCCAGCTATCAGGATGAAGGCCCTATAGAAGAAACTCTAATGAGAGGACCTATAGGAGAGTACTTTGTCTCACAAAATGAATGGTGAGCCTAACTGGGAGTTTTAAATGGCTGTTTATTCACGCCAATATCTGTTGGATCTATTGTGTCTATATGTTATGGATTGGGTTCATTCAAAAGAAGTTACAACAGGTGTTTAGGGCTTTCCGATGCAATATTTCACTACAATATGGCAAGGTTATGGTTGAATAATAAGCCAATAAGGGAGAAGGGAAAAATTGAGTAGTAGCTTGATAGTAAAACACATGCATTGCATGTAGTTAAACTCAACTCAATTTAACATCTGTAGTTAAAAACAGCTCATTTCTGTGTTTAACTACAAGGTTAAAGTCTTTAAGGGATTTGGGCAACTGTGGTTTCCAGCACCTGTGTTCTTGGCTTTTGGTCCACCAACATCATATTAGATCTTAGCTAAGATACCAGCCCATTGGTGTTGGCACCTTTTAGAGCCCTGCCCATAATTATTACACCCTGCAAAATCATTTTGAGGATCCTGATTTTACTGCATTTCTATGAAGGGTTAATATAGTTGATTTTGGGAACAGAAAGGTATGCAGTTATCCCTAACCTCTGTAGTCTTTGTTTTTCCTGTTGTAGACCCTGTTATTTGCATATGACAATGTGTCTCCAAAACTGTATTCAAAAGGACCTCAGATAATCTGAGCAGTCTGTGTGAGAAGGACAATGAAGCAGTAACATTAAGTTGTATATCGGTTTTGACCATTTGGTTCTCCCCGCAGCATATAACTCACAGCAGATCAATGCAAATCTGTCATCATTACCCTAACCAGCTTCTCTAAAATAGGGGTCAGGGTCCAATATTGGCAGTCCACTTGCACAAACCCCAGTGGCACGGACAGTTCTTTTTTGAAGCTTGCATAAGGAAGCACCTGATACTTCCTTGTGCAAGCTGTTCTGCTTGTTACAGTTCCATTCCTTCAATCCAAGATGGCCATTGGTTGGCTAGGGGCCACGCAGAGAGTCCCAGCAGCACTTGCAAATGCCCAAACACAATACGGCACACATGTCCTGGCTAATGGTGGAGACACTGTTATTTTAGAATAAGAGCCCACTTCACTACATTTGTAGTAGTGTTGGTTGGTTGGTTGGTTATTGCTCCACCAAATTACCATATTTTTCACTCTATAAAATGCACCTGGCCATAAGACGCACCTGGTTTTTAAAGGAGGAAAACAAGAAAAATGTTAAGCCTAAGGTTTCATGGTGGGGGAATCCTGGTTGCAAAAAGGAAAGGCAGAGGCTCCATGAAGGTTGCCTTTTTGCAAAGGGGATGATTGGGCCTGAGGAATCCTGGCTGTAGTAGGGGACGGAAGAGGCTCCATGGAAGCCTCTTTGCAAATGAGGTGATTGGGACTGGGGAATCCAAGCTGCAAAGAGGGAGAGTTGCAAACAAGGTGATTGGGACTATGGAATCCAAGCTGAAAAAGGGGAGGGTTGCAAATGAGGTGATTGGGACTGGAGAATCCAAGGTGCAAAGGGGGAGGGTTGCAAACGATCTGATTGGGACAGGGAAATCCAGGCTGCAGAATGGAAGGGCAGAAAGCAAAGCAAAGTGTTCTGCTTATATACCGCCCCATACCACTTTAAGTAGTCTCTGGGTGGTTTACAATTTTAATTGCAGTGTGCAGGCTACACATTGCCCCCCCCCAGCAAGCTGGGTACTCATTTTACCGACCTCGTAAGGATGGAAGGCTGAGTGAACCTTGAGCCTGCTACCTGTGATTGAACCCCAGTTCGTGAGCACAGTTTTACCTGCAGTACAGGCATTTAACCACTGCACCACGAAGGTCTGTGGAGGAGGCCTCTTTGAAAATGAGGTGATTGGGACTGGGAAATCCAGGCTGCAGCAAGAGAGGGCAGTGGTTCTGTGCAAGCCTCTTTGCAAACAAGGTGATTGGAACAGTGAAATTCAGTTACCTGCAGCTGGGGACGTGCAGGTAACTTCTCTCTAAATGAAAATGTGTGATATATACAAGTAGCGGGGACTACTGTATTCACTCTATAAGATGCACAGACATTGGATCTGGACCGTGGACCTGAGTGAGACTTATCTTTTTTTAAATACGTTTTTATTAGAAAATTTTAGTATACAAAAAAAGTCAAGTTCAAAACATTAGGGCTTCCCTCTGTTCTTCCCGTGGTTTTACATTCATCTCCTAGCCTTCCTTTCAGACAAACCCCTTTATATACTTATAAAAAGATTTGAAAAATAAGTAGTAATCCTTCGAGCTCTATCCTAATCCGAATTCCTTGCAATGAATCTCCATGTAGTTCTTAAATTTTTGCCAATCTTTTTGGAACTTCTGGTTGTCTTGATCCCTCAGTCTGCACGTCAGTCTGGCCATCTCTGCAAAGTCCAATATTTTCGCCTCCATTCATCCAAAGATGGTATATAGAAAGGAGAGGATATAAAAATAGAGTCCTTTTTAATTTCCCACCAACCCTAACAGAAAAAAATTCAGGTCGTTTTGGGAATGTACACTTTAACATCTTTTTGAGTCTGAGTGGGACTTATCAATGTTGCAGTGGACAATTGTGCCTGATTTAACACCCAGACAAGTTGCAGAGTTCTGGTCAGAGGCGGAACCCCTACTCCCAGAAAGAGAGGACTTTTCCAACAATGACCCTGGTTCACACACACACACACACACACACACACACACACACACACACACACACACACACACACACACACACACACACACAAGTTCTAAGCATACTGTCGCTTCGGACTCTTCTGCGCCAGCAGCATATGCAGGGCTGGCGCTAGGTTTTTTTGCGCCCTAGGCGAAGGGCGGTGGGGTGGGGTGGGCGGGGGCAGGGCAGGGGCAGCGGCGGTGGCAGCAGGGGGCAGGGTGGGGGCGGGCAGCGGCGGCAGGGGGCAGGAGGCGGGGGACGGCGATGAGCACTGGGTGGGCGGCGATGGGCGCGGGCGGCGGTGGCGGGCAGCGGGCGGGCAGCGACGAGTGGTGGGGGCCAGCGCCCCCTCTCCATTTTGGCGCCCTAGGCAACTGCCTAGTTCACCTTAATGGACGCACCGGCCCTGAGCATATGGACCGGAAGGGGGAGGAGTTGGTGGAGGTGATCCTCACAGCTGCCCTGCTAGTCTCAAGTGCCATGTTTCCAGTATTATAATAAGATCCAACCATCTCACTGGTTGATGTCTGCATATAGAAGTTTTGGAATATAGTGCCTTCTGCCCCAGGAGGAAAGATGTTAGATGATACCATGATCCAGAGTGATGTTTTTTTGACAGAATTCAAAATCAAAGAATTGTTCTGCCGTTAAAGGTAGAGGGAACAGAAGGAGCTAAGATTCTGGATTCTGGATTCCAGTTCTATGAATATGTGGGTGGGAGAGATGTTTGACCTCCAAAGCCTTTATCACTAAGACTACAAAATCCTGACACATGCAGAATAGCATCAGGCAGAGATTGCACCACACAATAACTGTGTTGGCTAAATGTCTTCGCAATATTTCCATCATTCTTGTACCAGTGCTGCTCCTATCTGGGTTGGGATCAGTTTTTAAATCTGCACCTGATTCTGAATCCTTACTCCCTAAATTCTACCAATAAGGAAAAGAGTCTTTGGAGGGGAGGCCTTTTGTTTTGCTTCCAAATTAATATGTTAAAGCTATGGAATGTCTTAGAAATACCTGAGATAAGCTGAACCTTCTCTGCCGCAAAGCCCTGTGAACTAACCCTGAGCATCCACTGAATTTGTCAGCTTCCTCTTTGAAAATGCAGAATAGGCTTTGAGAAAAGCATGTGCAGCAGACACCCTCGTAGAAATAATCAGAAATAATCACGTTCCATTTGCTGCTTCACATGATAACATGCTTCAGGTTAAGTCAATTCATCCATTAGGTGTATCATACTTGATTTGGTTATTAGTTTCATCAGTCATATAACAAGAACCAGAGACGGAAGACCCATTACATGCAACTGAAAGGCAGCGAGAACCTTCTGCCCAGCCTAGTGAACGGCACACATTGGCTTTGGTACCGTTCTGCTTTATAAACATTAAAAGGCTCCGGAACCACAGCCATTTTCTCTGTCTGATATTAAGAAAACAAACACATCACTGGGTTTTCTCTCACAAGGAGATAATGCAGCTTCCAAAATAGTTCCTCTGCTTATGCTCAATAATAGCTGTGGGCCTCTCCTTCAGAATTATGGCACATTTTAAATCAAAGCAAAGGGTTGCATCTCACTTAGCTACTGTATATACTGTGCAGAAAGACAGACAGACAGACAGACAGACAGACAGAAGTTTTGTTTGGGCCAACCCAGTTTACAAAGTGACTGTTGTTGTCAGTTATGTGGGGAGGGGAGAAGAGAGAGAAAATAACCCATTCCCATTTTAGTTATTGGAAGAAGCCACACATGAATGAATATGCATTTGCTAAACAATGTGCTGTTTTGTTTGTCTTCACAAATTCTCACACAGCCATGTCTTTAGAGAGTACTTTATGGGAGTCCCTTGGCCAGGTAGAGGAAGCAGCAGTTGTGAAAGCCAGCCCGAGGCTGAAAGGAACATGTCATGACGCATTTTACTTATTCTGTTGTTTCCCCACCCTTTTCACACTGTGTTCTCGTTTCTTCAACAGCCTTACTCAGAGGGTGAATCGTGGTACTTCCGCTGTAGTATTTCTTGCTCAGTTATCTGAGCCTTTGCCAACAGTGAAGTTATCTTTATTCTTTCATGCTGTTAAAAGATTTCTCAGTGTTGCCTGAACAGTGCTGGCGGCGGCAGCACATGCCAATATTTTTCATTCTTCCCAGTCTCCTTGATTCAGAAAGGCAATTAGGTACTTGATAGGATCTAAAGATAGGTGGGAATGATAAAAGTCATGTATAAAAAGTACAGGAAGTAGCTCCCACAACTGGGAGTCCTTCTGTATTCCAGAGGTTTGGCATTTTCACAAGGAAGCATTCTAAGTGTTGTCGTGGCAACGGGAAATCAACACTCCTTTTACATATAGAAGTCTGCCTGGGCTGAGTCATTCCGTTATTCCATGTAGCCCACTATTGTCTACACCCTGGTAAAGATCCTTCCCATTGACAGCTACCTGAACATTTCACCACAAATAAATAGGAGAACTCTTACATGCAAAACATGTGTGCTATGCTGTTATCCTATGGCTCTTCCCGTGAGAAGATAAGATGGTGGTCCTTGTCCTGGCCTCAATGAGTTATATCTGTACTCTCTTTTCTCTGAGGACTATCTGGCGCCCATTGTATTTCTCAGAGTCAAATGTAGAAGCCATTCCAATCCGTTTGGCATCAGGAGAGGCATCACAGAGAGCCCAAATAGATGTAATAGAACATAAGAGTGGCACTGTGGACCTATTTTGGTCTATGTTTAGCTTAGATCCATCCTGAAGCCAACCAGGTGAGCCTCCCTCCCAACTGGGAAGGCAAGTGGGAATGGAGAAATCCTTGCAGCATCCTTGATCTCTGATCACAAATAATATGGAGGTTCCCTTATCTTGCTATCATTCCTTCTGCCTCTTTGTCAGAGAGAAAGAGGTGGTGAATGACTGAGCAGGTAGTAAGAGATGTCCCTCTCCATCCTCACTTCCATCACTGCTCAGTGGTGTGTTCCTTCTATGCGAAGAGTAGCTGACTAAGCAGTAAAGCTTGGATCACCCATCAGGCCTCTGAGCATCACTCGAGGAAACCACTGTCACTCAGAAAACAGCAATGGGTCAGGGCAGTTTTTCTGAAACAAATGCCTTCCAGACGTGTTAGACTGTTGCTCCCACCATCAATCAGCCAACATGGAACTTGTAGTCCAACATTTGGAGGGGCCCAAAGTGAGGGGTGGATTTAGCACAGCTTCTCATGACATGGTCTTATCTTAATCCTGCTGACAGAATGGAGCTATTGGTGATCATTTTGTTCAGTGCTGAGAAAACTGGAGAGAGTATTTTATACTAGACTCAGGAGTGTCTTGAAACAAGGCTCTGTGCTGGAAGAATTCCAGCATGGTTCATATATGAAGTAGCTTATTCTCAGGCTTTCATAGTGGGTTGTGACACAAGGTGAATGGAACATTGTTTAGCCTTGATTCTTCTTCTTCTTTATTTTTCCCCACTGCAAACGTAGCTGTAGGGGTATGTGTATTTTAGGCTGCACTCAGACTAGCCATCTTGTCACATTTCATTTCATTTTCATTTTGCCCCTTGGCGCTTTTCACAATCTCAGTACAGATCTTCACCTGCTTCCTGCTCATATGGTGCTACCTGAGGTCTCAAAAGAAGGGCCTGCAGGTTCTATTTGGTGCTCTCTCCTCTGTCCAGTTTTCTCAATGGCCAATGTAATTTTTCTAAGTGAGGTGGCTACTACCCAGTTACACACAAGACAAGAAACTAGGGAGCTGTGAGACCCCTGGTTTATTAGTTATAAGTAAGATTATCAGTGTATTTGTTTCTCCCCCAACCAACCCGAGTCCACCAGGGATCTAACAGAAAGGCTCAGTGTTGCAAATCATTGGTGCTCGTCCTGTTCTTGTTTTCTGTTGGTCTTGACTAGATGTCTTGTATTTGTGAAAATATCTTTAGCACTGACCTATGTGGTCACATATTGGATGGCACATTGTATCATGCCACAGGTAAGCAGAATTAAGAATTGGAAGCCAATTATGGCAATGAAGAGCTGCCACAGCCAGCCAACATTTGGGAGCCAACTAGTTAGGGTTTCCCAGAGGGAGATCTCAGACTCAGTGTAAGTTCTTTGGACCGTTTCTGATACACTGTGAATTTTCATAATGTCAAGTTCAGTGTGTTTGTCCTGATTAATAACATGGCAACATCTAGTCAAATTCAGCCACACACAGAGGCTGCCATCTTGGAGACATGGTGGAAGTGACTGAGAGACATGTGACTCTCTGGGTTCTCCCGCAGGAAGGGGGGGGAGCTGTGATTACAGATGACCAGGGGGCATGGTGGCTCAGCAGACTAAGGCTCCGAAAACTGTTGGCTGCAAATTCGGCAGCTCGGTGGTTCGAATCCCAGGTGCCACCCAGTGGAGTGAGCTCCTGCTATTCACCGCAGCTCCTGCCAACCTAGCAGTTTGAAAGCATGCAAAATACAAGTAGATAAATGGGTACTGCCGTAAAAAGCAGGAAGATAAACAGTGTTTCCTTGCAGCCATGCTGGCTATGTGGCCATGAACTTACACAACACTGGCTCTTTGGCTTGAATACGGAGATGAGCACTGCCCCTAGAGTCAGACACGACTAGCACACATGTGTGGGGTCAAGCTTTACCTTTTAATGTGGTGCAAAACTACAAAAGGAGTTGTCTCACTGCACAGAGTTTTCAAAACAAGAAGCATCTGGTGTCCTGTTGACATCTTTTGATCGCGTCAGCCCTTCAGTGCTTGCTTTGTGTATACACATGGCTGGTTTTTTAAAGAGGGGAGTTTGCAACCTGCAAACATCTCAGAGAAAGTGATCAGTAATTCCTTCTTAAACCTACAGCGAGGTATCTGGATGATGATGATGATGATGATGATGATGATGATGATGATGATGATGATGATGATGATGATGATGATGATGATGATGATGATGATGATTGGCCTGTCTCACCATATTAATTTGCCTAAGTAGGCAAGGACATGGTCTTTCTTAAATATTCATCAAATTCTCAGAATCCACCAAGAAAGCTAACACAAACTATGGAGGGCCTGGCTGAATAGTGTACCTTTGCATAGTGCTTGCACACAGTAAACGAAGGCTCCTTTGACTGGTTGGCTTTCTGTGTCGTACCAACCAGGGCTATTTTGAATAGAACAAATATCCACAAATGATGAAACAAGTTGACATTTAAGCTTCTGTGAGAACGGAGTTTATTTTCTATAATAGAGTGGTGGCATTCTCTGCACCTCCTTCGTAAAATGAGGAGCTTGGTTTAGTCTCTGTAACTTGGCAAGCTTGGTTCAAGAGTGCTTCGACAACCTGACACTGAGCAGAAGCCCTATCGAAATATGAGATGTTCAGTCATTGCACCAAGCAACAGTCTGACTTCTGTTTCTTCTTTTGCATTTAGAGTCAGATTTTCTGCTAGCATGATATATAATAGGATTGTTTCATATGTTTCATCCAGAGTGTTGCGAGTGAGTAGATTTCCATAGAGCAAGATTAAAATAACATTCATACTTTGTTATGTTCCAAAACAGAGAACACATTGGCTACTCCACTGCCAAGTGCTATGCTGCAGCAACGTCTTCTAACTACTAACACATGTCTGGGGGTGGGGAGGAAGAGCAGCAAAGGAGGCTCCAAGGAGCACAGTAGCATTTCTACTGCTAGCAAGTTAGCCACTAGCTAATGGGGAAGAATGGACAAGGGAGCTTTTGGGGGACAGTGGTAGCGGAACCCAAAAGGAGGGTTTTGACAATACTAGAAGGTATCCACAGCCAACCTAGGAGCTGAAGGTCAAGGGACTCCAGTGGGAAGACGAGAGAGGCTCTCTCTCTCCTACCCCTGGCTCAGGCATACTTTGTCCTTGCTGCCAGATGGGCATTATAAAAATCAGACAGACAGACAGACAAACAGACACAAACTTGGGGGAAGGAAGACTTGAGACTGGAAAGAGTGAAAACAGCCACTTACTGTCATCTGCTCAATTTTGGCCACACACATGTTCTTGGAGCAGCCAGCAGAGTAGAAACCTAACCACTTTTGCTAATGCTAATGTTTTCATTTGCAAGCCTAGCAGGGCATCGGCACAGCTTAGGAATGGTTTCTAGGATCCGGGCATCACCTGATTAGGAATCTGATGCTTCCAGTAGTCCACCGGTTAGTCATCTCTGGGCTAGGGGGATAGGGAGATCATAGTCATACTCCCTGCTCTCCTGTATGTGTCACGTTCCATTCGAATAAAGCAGAAGGACAGGAGTGTCCCAGAATCTTGGAGAAATAATCAGCTGCATTTATGGAACATTTGCTCCCAACATGATGCAAATTAATTGCACATTCAGAACTGTCCATGTGATAGCCAAAGCTAACAACATGTGATTCGTTGTATAAAAGCATTTGGTAAAGATATGTGTTGTGTGATTAAGGAAAAACAAGGCCTTTTGTCTTCACAATATGTTGATACCTACTTTTGTTTGGTTTTGGCTCAGAATTTTCTGTAACGTTCTTGGTACTGCTTTAAGTAATGAGAGGAGGGCAGAAAAAAATGATGATGAAGAATTTTCTCTGGGTGCAGTACTCCTAATAAAACAAATTCTTGAACCTATTGTCAGCTCACATAATGTAATGTGGGTACAGCCTAGCTTGAGGATAAAGTCAGCATTGGTCATCCTGGTGGACAAACCTATACTGGAACTAGATAATTGTGGAATGTATTCATGTATGTCAAGCATGTCCAAACTTCTGCCCTTTGGATGTTTTGGACCGCAACTCCCACAGTACTTTGCCATTGGCAGTCTAAGTTTAGAATTCTGGGAACTGTGGTCCAAAACATCAGGAAGGCCAAAGTTTGGACATGCCTGATGTATGTTCTCATGGACCTCTCAGTGACTTTCAGCAGACATAAACCTTGATACAGTTATCCCCCACCATTTTGCGGTTCATATACAAAGCTCCCTGGGGCATGCTGCTTGGGCCCGCTTTGAGGCCTCTTGCACTTACCCCAGGCCTGACACTGCCCTGAACGGGCCTCCGATAGGCTTCCCGGGCCTGTTGAAGGCCCCAGAAGTGGTTCCCAGTGAACTAGAAGTCACTTCTGAAAAACCAGAAGTGACTTCTGGATCACTGGAAACCACATCTGGGGCCTCTGACAAGCCTGGGAAACCCGTTGGAGGCCTGTTCGGGGCAACACCAGGCCTCAGGTTAGTGTAGGACCCAGAGAACCCCCAGTCCCATCCCAACCCAGCATCCGCATAGTGCAGATTTTCCATTATTGCGGGTTGGTCGGGTCCCTAACGCCCACGATAGGGGCGGATTACTGTACCCCTTTTGTGTCTTGTTTGCTCTAGCCTTAGCAGTTTAGCTGTTCAGGGCTTATTGATAGTCATCAATGTGCTTGCCTTTTGAATCCCAGCTGTTATACCCACCTCTTTCATTTTTCACCCATTACTGTATTTGATTGTTACGTTTGTTCACATGTTGATATCAGTGTTAATGAAGTCCTCTCTGAACCCTGCCCAATTTGTTCTAATCGAGATAAGCTCTTCTGTCCAATGAATGTACCAACAAGCAAGCAAAAAAGGCCTTCATGGAAATGGTGATGACTTCAGCTGAAAACTCTAGAGAATAGGCTATTGAGTGCAAATGAAAAGCCAAGGATTTAGGGGGCTGTATTTATGATTGTATGCTTATTTAGAAAGTCTCTGTGTGTATGTACATTTATTTATTTACTCTTAAATCCTGCATTCACTGGAATCCAGGCCATGCTGCTAAGTTTAGCCAATCTTTTGTTATTCATCCTTGTTCTAGTGAAAGCTCCTTTCCCTCAAAATTAACCAAATAAATATCAAAGAAAAGTTTTCACGAAAATACTGACTCAAAGCACCAGCATTCATCCAGACCTGCTTGCTTAAACCTCTGTGTCTATAGCTAAGGCTGGCTTTTACAAATGACACTTAACGGCTTTCAGATACATCCAGTTGCCCACAGGGATAATGAAATCCAGAACGTGGTAAAACGTTCCCAGCTCCAAATACAAAGCCAGAATGGAAGAATGCACACGGCTCAGAACAAATCTGGAGTATATTATTGGTCTGAATCAATTTAATCTCTTAACCCTGTTATTCGTTTTCCCTTTTGGGACACTAGCACGACACTTTTATGTCTTTCTCTCATAAGCCAGGCATTCCAAACCAGTGCTATGAAAAGGCCCACTGCTGGTTAATCTAACCATCTCCATTTATATTATTGGGTTGCGTGAACCACCAGTTTGATTTAATTAATTTGGTTGGGCAAGTAGACCTGGATGCTTGAATATTCATGCTCTAAATTGCAAGCTATGCTAATTAAGACCAAAACAGCTAGTTCTTGGATGGGAAGTGGTGGTCCTCCAGATAATGTGGGATGACAACTCCCATCATGCCTCACCAGCGACTATACTTGCCAGGTTTGGTGAGAGCTGAAACAACTACTGGTGGCCTCCATATTTCCCATGCATGGTTTACATTGATGTGTTTTTGTCTGAAAATAAAATGGGAGGTGGTTGGGTCTCAAGTGAGTGGTTAACAACTATTATTGTGATTGCCCCCCAATTGCTCCTGACAAAGATAAAAACTGCCATATTGGTTTATTGCTATGGAGTAGATCAAAGCATCTGATTGCACTTCTGGACTTTCCTTGGGGGAGTATCTGTGGAGTTCTCGTGACAAGCACCATGTTCAAGAATAAGGCAGCATGTTACTGGTTCAAGCAACAGTAGCTCAAAACAACACATACCCTCCACCTGTGGTTTATTTATTATGGTTTATTTATTATGCATTTGAACTTCCTATTTCCAGCAAGCCAGGGAAATATTCAATTTCTTCCCCTTCATTTATTTGTCTGGCTCATTGGCAAGTGACATGCCAACTTACTAGGTTTAGCTACAATGATAAAAGCAAACCATGGGCAGAGAGATTGTGGTCTGTTATCTTGGGTGCTTTATCTCCTGAAAGAACATATGATGAATGGACTTTTGCATCCACATACATGATTATATATTCTTGTTTATTCCATTATCTCTTGTTTCTGGAAGACATCGCAGGTGAGATAACATGGTACACAGAAGGACTAACCAAAGAGCACGAGAATGACATTGATCACCAGACGATGGAGGTTTTTTTATGTATGGAATTACACACATGCAACTTCTTGATCAATCTGTATTTATATTCCTCCATGCTGGTTATGACTGTATGGTACGTTGGGCTACACATTTTCCAAATAAATAGCTAGTCTGAAGGTGACATTTGATCTTGTGGCCAGAGGGGGAGGGGGAGAGGCTTCATCCGTGCACTAGCCGTGAAAGCCTAGATCGAGCTGACGAGTAATGTCAGAGGAGACCCTTATTGAATTTCATCTGCTTTCAACCTGGAGCGCTGTTTCATTCCCTAGATAATACACCACCCAGCAAGAAGAGTATTTGAGTTTTCAATCAGGTCATTCACTTGCCCCAAAGAAAACCTGACACATAATAGGTGTTTTCGCCAGCTGCTTACACCTGATCCTCTGCCTTTTCTCTCTTCTCTTTGCCCGTCCTTATAAGTTACCCAAATAAGAACTTCATACAACAGCTCAGTCAGATAGTTTCTATAGAATGATAATGACCTGCAGCAACAATCCTGAGCATCCACTTGCGATGGCATATAGACGGGGAAAAAATGTCTTTTCAAGGCAGTTGAATATTTTGTTTTTTCTTCTTAGGTCAAACAGTCTCTTCATATCCAATGCTGAGACTCTGTCAACTTAATGCCCCATAGGATGACCAAGGAAATTGCACTTCCGAAAGAAGAGTGGAAGGTCACTGTGCAACTCTCTTGAGTAAAAACAGAACAGTGGGGTGGTGCATTGCTCCTTAGGGATGGATGTAGTACTACAGGAACTTTTTTAGAGTGTAAGCCCCCCTTAATCCAGTGGGAATAATTCCTGAGTAAACATTCTTAGCAAATACTGTAAGGGTGATACGTTCCTCCATCATTTGTACCATTTCATGAATGCTTTCAATACTTTTGCATAGTATCTAGTTTTAACTTAGTGCTCATGTAATACTTTCAGGGGAGAAAGGAGCGTGAATTTGTGTAGGAGATGTTGCCATTTATATTTACTTGACTTGCTCATTGCAGTCTTTGATACTAAAAAGTATGACACTCAATGAAGCCAAAGGAACTCACACCAGGAACCATGCTTTCTTAGCTGTGGCTCCTTCCCTCTGGAATAAGCTTCCTGCAGAGGCTCATCAGGTGCCAGTCCTCTCAGTTTTTAGGAAATTCATTAAAACCAAATTATATAAAGCTGCCTTTTACTGGTGTTTTAACTATTGACCTAAAATATTTGAATCTGTTTTAAAATGGTTTGATTCCATTTTAAGTGCAGGTTTTATGGTTTTCAGCTAGTAACATAGTTTTATTGTATTTCTGGTATAATGTAGGTTTTTTAAATGTATAATTTGGAATTAGGCCTTGATGGGTGGTGAACTGCTTTGCAGATGCATAGAATCATCATAGGGTTGGAAGGGACCTTGGAGGTCTATCTAGTCCAGCCTTGCCATGGGCCAAATGTGGCCCGCCAGGCCATTCTGATTGGCCCGCTGATGGCTGGCCATCCCCCTCCCTCCTTTGCCCCATGATTTTTTAAAAAAATCTCCCGATGCCACTCCTTGCAGAGAAGGTGCCTGGGGAACCATGGAGGGATCTGTGTGTTGTCATCGTCAGGTGAGCTGGGGGGGGCGGGTAGGCAGTTGAGCCTCCTCTGCTGCTGATGCCGAGGGCCTTGGGCCGGGCAAGCAGGGAGCTGCCGCCGTTGGAAAGCTTCGGGGGAGGTGGGTGGGCATGTGCGTGCGCAGGGAGCTGCTGCCGCTTGAGAGCTTTGGGGGAGGTGGGTGGGCAAGAGGGGAGCTGCTGCTGTTGGAAAGCTTCAGGGGAGGCGGGCGGGTGGGCGGGCCGCCGCTTGAGAGCTTCGGGGGAGGTGGGTGGGTGAGTGGGGAGCCGCCGCTGCCAGAGAGCTTGGGGATGGGAGGGTGGGCAGGCGAGTTGCCTCTGCCACCTCCGAGGGTCTTCCTTCCTTCCTTGGCCCCCACCTTCCTTCCTCCCTTTCTCCCTTGGTCCCCACCTTCCTCCCTTACTTCCACCCTCCCTCCCTCCCTCCCTCCCTTGGTCCCCACCCACCTTCTTTCCTTCCTTCCTGGGTCCCCACCTCCTTCCCTTGGTCCCTACCTTCCCACCTTCCTTTCTTTCTTTCTTCCTCCCTTGGTCCCTCCCTCCCTCCCTCCCTTGGTCCCCACCTTCCTTCCTATGGGTGGGGCTTGCAAGGAGTCAGTGGGGTGGGGCTTGCAGTGGGGGCAGCAGGGTTGGGGAGCAGCTGGCCCCCGACACATTCTCAGCCACCAAATCTGGCCCTTCTTACAAAAAGTTTGGACACCCCTGATCTAATCCAACCCCTTGCCCAAGGCAGAAGACCTCATACCATCACAGAAAGATGGCTGTCCAACTTTAAATAAATAAATAAATAAATAAATAAATAAATAATCATCCATATATTGACCTCTAGAATTCAATGCCTTCCAAATGTTGGTGCCTTGTGACAACACCCCAGTTGTTGTTCCACTCTAGTGACAGCCCTGAGTGGGATCACAATTTGCTGCTGTATTTGAGGCTTTTAAAAGGCCTTCCTAACCCTGACCATCTGACAATCTAAACCAGTGGTTCTCAACCTGTGAGTCCCCAGATGTTTTTGGACTGCAACTCCCAGAAACGCTTTCTAGTGCAGTGAGTGGTGGAGGCTTCTGGGAGTTGCATTCCAGAGACATCGGGGGACCCACAGGTTGAGAACCACTGCTCTAAACTGACTCTCAGCTCTCTTAACTGAACTGAACTGAACTGAACTCCTCTCACTTCTAACACAAACGGAACTCCCCATTGCCCATTAGGTTCCAATATATAACATTCTTAACCACTCCCACCAGCTTAGTGATTGGTTATTCAAAACACACTCATGAATATTTATCCTTGTTTTACCCTTTTCGCCACAGATGGTACCTATTTATCTACTTGCATACATGCTTTCAAACTGCTAGGTTGGCAGGAGCTGTTTTGTACTGGACTGTATAATTGTCTCTCCTTACTGTAAGGTGCCTTGGGTCCTTTTCCAAGGAGAAAGGTAGGATAAATATACTCAAAAATAAATAAATAAATAAATAATAAACTACCTAAAATCCATCCAGAGATAATAAGGTGTGCAGTTCTGCTCAGCAAAATCAAAGAATGTTGGTCTTACCAAACAAAAGGCATAGAGGAGGTCCATGTAGCCTTAAATTGATCCGTTTATTTAGAATCATATAAGTTTACATTTGGCCTGTGGCAAAATAAATAAGCTGAAGGAATACGATCTAAAGGTTAGTGGTAGGGTCACTTTGGGTGGAACAAGGCCAAAGAGGTAGTTCAGTGAAGTTGTGACGGTTAAACAAGAGTTGCATATTTGAGTTTCCAAGATGAGATAGGCTGTGCAGAGCCGTTTGAAATCTGATACCAGCCAAAGCAATTTCTCGGCTCTCCTCTCACCCCCTGCTTCTCCTCTCAATCCTCTGTTCTTCCATGATACAAATCTGTTAAGACTCTTTCTTATTGCGGATTTCTTACCTCCCTGACATTTCCCACCCCCCAAACCAGCTCCAGCGATGGAAAGGTCAAAAAATTCTGGTTTGCTTTTTGAGCATTCATCATACCTTGTTTTCTTAAGGAGACTTTTCAATCATACGGATATGCCATTAGAGGGGGACCAGCAGAGGTTGCTAATAGTACTGACGACAAAAATGGGTCTTGTTCCTTCCCCAACCCCTGCAAACCATGGACTTTGATATCCTTTCAAACCTGCTTCCTTCTCCCACACAGAGACCCTTTTTATTGGCTTTAACGTATGATTTATTCTGTGACATTCACTGGGGGAAAACTATAAGCGAAAAGTAAATTTTGCAAAGCAAACTGGTCCTGGTTATGAGCGACCAACCCTACATGTTAGGCTTTTCCGTCTGTTTTTTATTATGCTGCTTCAGGTGAAATTTACTCAATTCTATAGCTCCTCTGTTCACTGTTCTCAGTAGGCACGTTTCTGGCACTTTGGACAAACTGCTTTCTTTCTTTCTCCCTCAGAGAGGAAGGGCCTCAGTCCTGGACAGCCACCCAGTGGAAGCTTTTTGGAGTAGAACTCCCAGAATTCTGTGGGGTGAAGTTATGGCCCCCAAAATAACTTTCTCATTCTCGAAATGTCTGAGGGAGAACATATAAATAGCTTTAAAAGTTTTGGTTGGAGCTGAACAGGTTTGAAGTGGAATTGGAATGTGCCTGTTCTGTCCAATAATGGACCGTGCATGTTTGTTTATGTGTGTGGCTTATATCCCACATTCTCCAAGGAACTGAATTTAAAGCAGCTCCGAATGCGCCTTACATGCTACCTAACAGGCACAGGTAAAAATGACTAAAAGCAGTGAAACATGTAGTAACTTACACAGTACAATTAAAAATTGATAGCATCAAGGCACTAACAACCTACAGAACACACATCCACACAATTTTTTCAATGTCCAGCACCTATCTGTTAAAGAAAATAAAAAAATAAACCCTTTCACGACAACCAGGCTATTGCTGAAGACCTACCAGAATCAAAATATCTGTGCTTGCTGACAGAATGACAACTACCAGAGTCCAGTCTTCCTTGGCAGATGATCTATCCCACAACCTGGGAGTAGCCACTGAGAAGGCTCTGTGTTATGTCCTCACCAAAAGTGACTGTGATGATAGCAGGAGAACCATGAGACAGCTTTCGCTGAACATCTTGGAATCTAAGTCGGCTCAAATGGTAAATTATTGTCCTTCAGATAGCCTGTGAATGGCTTCTCACCAAAGCAGTAGACTTCTGTGCCAACTGCTGTCCAAAGACTGTGCAAGTCTTCTGTCCAAAGCAGTAGACTTTTGTTCATACCAGGACTTCAAGTACTGCCCTCCACTTGCCAGACCATCAGCCAGAGCGCCTGTTGTGAGAAGGGAAGTGTGCACTTCCTTGGCCAATGACCTGATCACAGCCCTTTCATCCAGCTGAAGTTTCGTACCACCTTTTGAAGGTTTTTTGAAGAATCCAGGTGCAAGGTAAAAGATACAGTATGTGTCAATGTGGAGCAGATCAGACCTCTCTAGAAATGTGCACAGCTGTCACAGTAACATTATTGGTGCAAATGTGCTCCTAGCTACCATAGTGAGCATCCACAGTCTGGGCTGAATGGAGGTGAAAACTCTAATAGCCACACTGAGTCTTGAAGGAGAGTGAAAGTCCCTCTAGCATAGATTGTACCTCTCTATTCCCTTTTTCCTTTCCTCTACTCAGGAGTAGCTCTATTTCTTTTGCAGGCAGGGTGGTATGACATAAACACTCAGTCCAATGAAGAAGAAAAATACCACCAATGTTGTCCAAAGGATCCAGATGTTGGAAAAGTTTATCTTATCTCAAGCTAAGCTCACTACTCTCTGAAGTTTATCATCTGAAACAGAGTTGCAGTGGACAGAAGCTTGTGGCAAAGGTCAGAAAATATAAAATTGCCAAAAGTTGTTTGAAAGGACAAAACCTGGTGGTTGCAAAAATGCTTTTATTTATTTATTCATTTTTTTTTTTTGAAAAAATATGTCCATCTGGCAGCAAGGCCGCTCTGAGCAGTTGACAGTTGATCAATACAAACATAAACACATGTGATTCATACAGTAAAATAGAACAGAAATAAAGATACAGTAAAAAAAAGGTAAAGGTAAAGGTTACCCCCGCACATGCGTGCTAGTCATGTCCAACTCTATGGGCGGTGCTCATCTCCATATTGAAGCCGAAGAGCCGGTGTTGTGCAAGTCCATGGCCACGTGGCCGGCATGGCTGCAAGGAAACACTGTTTTTTATCTTCCCACTTTTTACAGCGGTACCTATTTATCTACTTGCATTTACATGCTTTCGAACTGCTAGGTTGGCAGGAACTGGGGTTATCAGCAGGAGCTCGCTCCACTGTGTGGCACCCGGGATTCGAACCGCCGAGCTGCCGTCTTTGCAGCCGACAGTTTTCAGAAGCCTTAGTCTACTGAGCCACCATGTCCCTTACGGTAGATAAAGTAAAAATAAAATTAAAGTAACATGAAATGGCATATAATTTCCATGAACATATGATATTATTTCTAGAAAAGGAGCTTGCATAGGGAACTTGCTTACCTATTGAAAAGATTTTATATGACAGAAAGTATTTTTTGTTGCGTAGTCCCATGAAAAAGGTAGATCATCTTCAAAATTGAGACAACTGAATAGAGACCTAATCAACCAGAATTCATCTACTCTGGATCTTGTTTTATTTACTTATTTACAGAAATATAGGTAACAGTTTTCAGAGCTGTTAAACTCAGGGTTTCACCAACTAAGTCATAACCCTGTTGTATGATCAAGTATTTGAGGTCCAACCTCCAGAAACAACTGGTTCCCAAAACATAATTTTAGGAAACAAAGAAAAGGCATATGGCACCACTGTCAGTTAACAGGAAACAAATTATTTGTGGATATTGCTGAGAATTTAAATCCCCCACAGGCTAGCAGGACTTTTGGGGGGACAAGCTAAGGAGGTCAATTAAGAGCTGATTTTGCAGGATATTTTTCATTACTGTATAGTACTTTCCCCTTTCACATTCAGAAAAATGCATGCAGTGTCACTTTTATCCAGGGATTTGGGCTGGCCTGTGGGCTTCTAGTGGATACAAACATACACTACTAAGAAACTAAAGGAAATAAGAATGCGTTGTGCATTCATTGTCATGCTTGTTCCAAAATTATTGCACCGTAAAGTACTTGCTTCATTCCATTGTGGAGCAGCCAGCTCTTACAAAAGTTACTTTCTTGTACTACAACTCCCAGAATTATCCATGTAGTAGTATGGCACTGACACCCACAAAAGTACATTTCCCTGGGGAGACATAGGTGCTATCTCTGGATCTCGGTGTGCATTATGAGAGAAAGATTGGCTTACTTGTCGAGAGATGGGCACGACTTAGCGGTATTCCCGTTTCCGTTTCCATTACTTGTATCCGTTACTCTACGGAAACGGTAACGGGAATTACTCCGCCAGAATTCGAGCTCGAACCGACGAACGAACAATTTGGTCTGATTTGTCATGCTCGTTACTTGCATCGTGGTGATCGCGCAATGCCAAGCGGCACAGAAAAAAAGTTTTTAAAAGTTAAAAAAAAAACCGATTCCCGGCCCTAAAAGTAGGCGAAAACTGTCTGAGGGCACCTACCAGGCCAGAAGGGTGTTTTATTTGGGGGGGGTTCCCCGCCCCCCTCTCCTTGGCTATTGCTACTGCTGCGCTGCTGGTACCAGGCTGGGAGGGCGCATCCATTTGCCATGCAGTGCGGGGGATCCAAAATGGCGACCGCAATATTTTTTTGAAATCATTGCCCAAAACCCCACCAAAGCACCACAGAAACATGCGAAAATTAGCTATTTTAAATGCTTGAATTTTTACAGTAGCAGCAGTGGGTTTTTCTTGCAAAAAAAAGTCTCCGTTGATTTTATTTTATTTTATTTTATTTTATTTTATTTTATTTTTTTACACCTGTGCATTCGCAATGATGGGCTCGCCCATGGGAGTGGACCATGCAAAGTTTTGGAGCCATTCCACCAATCGCATGGCCAGGTTTTGCTGACTGTACCAGGCTGGGAGGGCGCATCCATTTGCCATGCAGTGCGGGGGATCCAAAATGGTGACCACAATATTTTTTTTGAAATCGTTGCCCAAAACCCCACCAAAGCACCACAGAAACATGCAAAAATTAGCTATTTTAAATGCTTGAATTTTTACAGTAGCAGCAGTGGGTTTTTCTTGCAAAAAAAAGTCTCCGTTGATTTTATTTTATTTTATTTTATTTTATTTTATTTTATTTTATTATTTTTATTTTTTTTACACCTGCACATTTGCAATGATGGGCTCGCCCATGGGAGTGGGCCATGCAAATTTTCCACCAATCGCATGGCCACTTGGCCAGGTTGACCACAGAGACTTCTGGGATGTGCCAATCGGGCATAAACAGCCCACTAATCGTAGCCCAAACCCGAACCCTAAGCCTAAGCCTAACCTATACGCCAGTACACTGTCCTTCTAAGTGGGTCAGAGAGTCACCCAGAGGTTCACCCCAATACTCACCCTAACCTCACCGGTAACTAGCCTAACCCTAGCCCTTGCGCTAACCCATCTTAACCCTAAGCCAGATCTACTTGCATTGCACTACATGCAAGTACGTGAGACACAGCGGGTGCAAAGAGTCTGCCAGTCCGTCACTTGTGGCTCTGGCTGACTCCTGCAGCTCCCTCCAGGAGCCCGCTACCCCCCCCAAACCAGTACTAACAAAAACAAAAAAACGAACCGACTAATTTTTGCGAAATTTCGCGAAAAACGGAAACGAGCCGAAACGGACTGCCTCCGACACACGACAACTCGAAAACGTCATTTTCCCTAGTCGTGCCCATCTCTACTTGTCGATGTTTCAATAGCCGGAGGGGGAGGAAAGGGAGTAGTCCTGTCATCCTGATCTTCAGGCATGGTAAGCATAGTAGTGGCAGCATGCAGCTCCAGTCAAACATTGA
The DNA here is from genome assembly GCA_029282475.1 of Phrynocephalus forsythii. NCBI lineage: Eukaryota > Metazoa > Chordata > Lepidosauria > Squamata > Agamidae > Phrynocephalus > Phrynocephalus forsythii. The sequence goes on along the minus strand of JAPFRF010000001.1, from coordinate 125,050,099 downwards.
GTGCATTGTGTAGGCAGGAACTTCTCATTCAGAGAATGCTGCAATGCTGGCTTATGTCATATGTATCCTGATCTCACACCCACAGAGTTCATCCACTACCCTTTTCAATGTTTTTGTTTCTGTTGTACGAGAAATGAATGACTAAGAAATTCATTGTACAGAGCAAGTGTGGTCAGAAATGACAAATGTTTCTGGTTCTCTTCCTTTTCCGCCCTCCCTTCTACTTCAGTGAATGAAGCACAGAATTATCCCAGCCAATCAGGCATCAAAACTGTGATGCACTTTTGCTGGACTTACTAATGCAAGACACATTAAACTATCATCCTAAAAACACTTGCCGAGAAGTTGCATTGAACTAAAGAAAGAATGGCAACGCTTGTATTTCTCTAGGTTTTATGTGCAAGATATTTCCCTTCATATTGGGGAGAAATTTCACTGGAAGAATATATGTTGTTAACCAAATAAAGTCAACAGTCTCTTAGACATGTACCCCGACAGCATTAACCACTGCAGCATAATGAGAGCTAGCATAGTATATTGGTTGGAGTTTTAGAATGTGTCGTGGGGGTCTGGGTTCAGGTCTTCAGAACCAATGAACTGAGTGGTCTCGGACCATTAACTCTCTTTCAGTCTAATCTACCTCACAGGCTCATTTTGAAGTTAAAATGAGAAGAGGGGGCAGAAAAGAGAGATGTGTGCTATTTTTGGCTTGTAAGAAAGGCGGAAGAATACATCAGTGATAAATATCTGGGGAACATCCATGGCTAGCACACCCAGTAGAAAGAGTGAATCAACTGTCTCAAGAAAGGGCAGTAGATATTTTGTTGATGTTATCATCTGCAGTACTAGAGATTGGAAGAGGAGTTTGACGGAATATCTGTGTTTCTTGGCAGAATGAGACTGGTCTGCCTTTCTCATGGATGGTTCGTGCTCTTAAGGTAGGCATCTCACACTGAAATGGCAGGATGAAGGGTCCCACTCTGCTGAGGCCACCTTTGGGCTTCAGCCACCAGGCAATTTGATTTACAAAGGGGGCATCCTTGGGCTTTCCGTCTCAGGTACCAAAAGTCTTGGTAATACCCAGCATTTTGTGAGCACACACACAGCAAGAGTGTCTTTCCCTGCCTTGTCTCCCATCGCCTGGAGCAGATTGTGTTTGTGTGTACAAGGAATGCTAGTACTGTAGTCTGGATAGATTGTGTGCCAGCTTAGTCCCATATGAAAGAACCTGATTTATGTGGAGGCATCTTTCAGTAGCATTCAAAATCGGGCTATTGCATCATAGAGTTTTATATCTTCTGTCTTTGGGGACACAGTGGCTGAAATAATGTTGCTTAGTGTTCAAAATCACAAGGAGGAAAGCACAGGCTTTTTGCATATGTTTTAATTTCCATAAAGTGTGAACCATGGGTCATCAAATGGCAGCACTCCAGAGGATGTTGGATATGAACTCCCAGTATTCTACCCCACTGATATGTTCATTGGGGTTACAGACCAACAACATTGACACACACACTCCGTTCCCACTCTTCTGCTTTAGAGATGGCTGAGGTTGTGATGGTCAACCTTTACCTGTATCACATACTGTGATTTTTCCAAAAGTTCATGGTGTATTTCCAGAGGATCAGAACTGGCCCAGCATTAGATGTGGGATGCAGTCACCACAAGCAGCAGATTCTGGAGCCAGAGGGAAGGTGGAGAGCAAAAACTGGAGCACTCAGCTGTATAAGTGTGGCACGTGGTCTTTTCCATTTTCTCAAAAAGGGCCCACTGCTCTCAGGTGTAGTGAAAGGCTATTCAATGGCAAGTCTGGAAGAAGTCTGGAACCACTGCCAAGTGGTTGTCTTGTCAGGAGATGAAGAAGGAAGCATCCTTTTTTTTTCTTTGCCTCTGATAGCAAAAGGTATTTCCATTGCTACTTGGATTGCTGGAAAAGCCATTTTCTAAATGTCATCTTTTAAAAACCTGCCATCATATTTTAAATGGTACGTAAGTTTTAGATTTCCATTCTCCAGGGTAAATTGGGTTTACAATGTAGAATAACTGCTAAGTTCTTCCTCTCAGTTTAATATGATTTAACATATTGTCATCTTTCATTGCCTACGTGTTTAGATGCAGTCATTTTATGCCACAACCTGACAGCAGATTGCTTTGAGAAAACTCCTGCAGTGCAAAAACCAGAACGAAATGATATGAAACAGTGAGCTAGGCGTGAACTAGAACAATTAGTGTTTGCGGTACACCCCACATTTTGTAAACACCTGAATTAAAAAAAATTTATGAGGCCATCTGTTGGAATTAGAGTATATAACGTTAGAATTAGAACAGTGGTGCCTCAATTTATGAGCAACTCTACATACGAGTAATTCGACTTAAGAGTGGAAAACCGTTTTAACTGCTGCCTTACAAATTTTAGATGTGTGTGGTCTGATCTACTTACAATTTTTATTTATTTTATTTATTTCAATTTATTTATTTTTTTTATTATTATTATTTAGATATGGCTGCTCTACTTACGAGTTGTTCAATTTATGAGCGTGCATTCCGAACGGTTTAAACTCATAAGTAGAGGTAAAACTGGATATAACATTGGAATTAGTATATAACATTGCTCTGAATAGAATGCCATAAAAAGCCTTAAAAGATGTTTAACTGGTTTATTTGGCATGATTTATGTACACACAAAAATAATTATGCATGCATATATTACAGAACTATTGCAGCAATGTTACATTCTCAAAACGAGGCACAATGTTTTCTTTCTTTTAAAAACCTGTATAGTGTAACATCCAAGAGCATATGTGCTCCCTTTGACTTGGAGTAAAGACAGTGAAAATCCTGAAAAGCAATTAAAGAGGCATTAAACCAAGCCAATGGCTAAGCTTTTAAGGAAAATAAAATTCTGTTAATTTCATAACTTGGCAGTGGGTCTGCTAAGCTATAGTCAAGACTTCTGAAAGGAGAAAAGAAGCTGAATGAGCAGCTTATTTCCTTATTTTGTGAAGCTATAGAAATGCCAAAGTCCTTCCTGGAGAATTTCCAGATAGGCATCAGAAAAAAATAATAATCTGTTTTTCTTTGGTTATCATTCCACAAAGGAAGGCTTCAACTGTGACAGTTTATGCATTTGATCTAAACCTCCATTTTCGCTAGGGGACGGCACTCCATGAACCAACATTAAGTGTAATGGATTCGCTGGTGTCACCAAGACCTGGTGATCCTCACTCAGTATGCCATGCTAAAAGGTCTGCATTTAGGAAATTAAAAAAGGAGGGATACTGGATTCCATTTTTCATATTTCAGTGAGATTAAATCAGGGGGAAAGATAACTGGTTTCACAGAAATAATTGCAATGAGCTCACGAGCAGAGCTGGCACAACTGCATAGCTTCAGATAAGAGATGAATAGGAGCCGTTTGCAAGAGAAGAGTGAAAAAAGAGGAAAAAAATCCAAAACCACATTGAATATAGAGGTGTCATATTTGTGCAGTGGCTTTTATAGAAGCTCCTATATAAAATGAACTATTTTAGGTTGCCATAATGGTCCCCTATGCATCATTTGTCTCTATTCAGACTACTAAAAATAAATTACAGCAAAACAGCATTGATGACAACTTTTTGACAGTACTGAATATGAGGGTGTGAGGTATAAGGTGCCATTTCGCCTCACTCTATCAATTTTAGAAATATTTTTAAAGTACCGTGATGAACTGCATACTTCCGCAGGATCAGATTCGAAAACCGGCATTTTCTGGACGTTAGAAGGGACCTGAAATGGCTCTTCTCCTGTCAGAGTATCAAAGCCTCCCTTTGATATCCAGAATTTTTGCTTCACTTCAGGTTTTCGCTTCTGCTCTTCATCACATGGCTGCTGAACAGCGTCTTGGAATTGTACAGACAGGTCCTACACATTCGGAAACACAAAATGTGCGAATGTATTAAGTCAGTCCTCTAAGGAACTCCAATTGGTGCTTTAAATACACAACCAGTCTGTCAGATAAGTTAAACTCAGAAAGTCTATATGCCTGAGGCCACACCTGGTCACTTTTGTGGCTCAGCAGGATTTAAAAGGGGCTCCAAGCTCAGCTAGTAAGTAATCATACTGCAGTGTTTCTCCAGTGCAGGAGTGGGAAACATTTGGGGCTAAAGGGGGGGGGGAGGTTCCGACTGCCGTCTTTAATTGACCTGTTGTTAAGTGTCATTCACATCATTTCCATGCTATGGCAACCCTATGGATAACTTATGAAAAGTCCTCTCATTAATGGGTGTGTGTTGTGTCGTTTGCCAGTTCCTACTCCAGGCGCCTACAGCACCTGGTATTCCCTGGTGGTCTCCCATCCAAGTACTAACCAGGGCCGAACCTGCTTCGCTTCCGAAATCAGGCGAGATCGGATATGCTTAGGGCATCTAGGCAGCTTCCTCTCATTAATACCTCTGCTCAGTTCTTGCAAACTCAAGTCTATAGGGTCTTATAGGAAGAACTGGAACAATAAGACACATCCCTCCATTCATTTTGGATGCAGCCTAAGAACATCCAAGCTCCAAGCCTCAACTAAGAAACTGCCTGGCTTTTTTCCCCAGTCTTGCCAAGAACCTTACATGTAAGAAATAACTCCTGGCAACTCCATCTTTTGCCATGTTATAACCTATTGGTACTGCTCTGAGGAAGAAGGTTTTGCCCTCAAAATACTGTATTAGCAATGTTTTTGTTAATGTTCTAGTAGCCTAAAGGTATCACTTGTTCCACTTTTGATTAGGTTCTTTCATTGACTCAATTGATCTCATAATCTGTCGTCTTCTTTTCCTTTTCCTTTTAACTTCCCCCAGCATTTTATGTATGTATGTATGTATGTATGTATGTATGTATGTATGTATGTATGTATGTATGTATGTATGTATTTTTATATTTATATACCATGCCAATTTCCCAGAGGGAACTCTGGGCGGTTCACATAAAAACACAGGGAATCACAAGATAATAGTAATGATTGGGAGACAACAATTATAAAATAAAGGAGAAAGCCCAGCAAAAATAAAACAAACAAAAAAGAACAGGAAGTTGACTCTAGTGTCTTTTGTTGGATAAACTAAAAATTGCTTCATGCAGCCATTGTACTTGCCATTTGAAATGTCTGTGTAAAGCAGCTTCCTGTTGGTTGTGTGAAGTTACTGCCCCATACAGAATATGGGGACCAGGTAGTTCTGGTGGACATAGCACAAAAAACATACCAGGGGGCATTCTATGGCTTACTGAGGAAGAACAAGCATTAATACAAATTATAAGCACCTAATATGTCATAATAAATGGGTCCTGTGATTTTAGCAAAGCAAAGCAAAGTGTTCTGCTTATATACTGCCCCATACCACTACAAGTAGTCTCTGGGCGGTTTACAATTTTAATTACAGTGTGCAGGCTACACATTTAGCTTTTTAATCTTTTACACTATAAAATGGTAGGAAAAGGCCACCTAATGTTTATTATTATTTATTATTATTATTATTTACGTATTTATGTAACACACTTACAGTAATGCCTTGAATTACGAATGCCTTGAACAACAAAAAACTTGAATTGCAAAAGGAAATCCACCAAAAAAACTTGAATTGCGAGAGGATATCCGCTGGTATAGGGAAGTTCCCAATTATGAAAAAAAAGTGTGTTTTTTAAAAAAATAACTACAGGAAAGAGATTCCATTTGAACATTAGGAAGAACTTCATGACAGTTAGAGCTGTCAGGCAGTGGAATATGCTGCCACGGAGGGTGGTGGGGTCTCCTTCTTTGGAGGTTTTTAAGCAGAGGCTGGATGGCCATCTGTCAGGAGTCCTGTGATAGGGGTTCCTGCATGGCAGAGGGGTTGGACTGGATGGCTCTTCCAACTCTATGATTCTATGATTTTGGGAGGCCACAGGAGAAGCAGAACCAAAAAAAGGAGAGAAAAATAGAGGTGGAGGTAGCCAATGCTCCATCCCGTTCTAATTATTCTCTTCCCCATCAGATCCCTTATGATGCTTCCTCCCCTCTGAGCTACTGACAAGATAAGTGCAGGCAAGCAGAAGCAGGGTGGATGCTTTGGCCCAGACTCTGTGGCTGGAAAAGCAGGTTCTTCCTGAGGTAGCAATTAGGTGGTGATAGTGGCTTTGGCCACTGCTGCTGGTTATAAGTCCGAGCAGTCCTTAAAAGGTAAGTCGTTAATTGAGGAGTAGCTGTGGAACAAGTCCCTCTGCTTGGAGGAGTAGACCAGGCCTCAGGGTTGCTAAGCTATTGTTACTATTGTTCTCATAATAAAATTTCAGGCACAGTTAATTAAGATTATGAAAACATTGGCTGGTTTTAAGCAGTGGATACTTAAGTAACTAAGTATCTGTTAAATGTGTTCTTGAAGGCTTTCATGGCTGGGATCTGATAATTGTTGTAAGCTTTTCGGGCTGTTTGGCCTTGTTCTGGAAATTGCCATACTCTGTGGCCGGCATCTTCAGAGGACAAGGAGCTTGGGGAACTGAACTCTGGTTCCTCAGATACCTTCTCGCTAAATTATACTGTACATCCATAAACATATACAGTGGTGCCTCGGATAATGACGGTAATTCGTTCTCCGAGGTTAGTTGTTATCCGAAACACGTCGTTATCCAAAATGCAGTTTCCCATAGGAATGAATGGAAAACCGTTTAATCCATTCTGGAGCCTAGGGAAAAGGCACAGACACCTGTTTTTTTGTTCAAAACTCTTTAAAAGTGCACTTTAAAGGTACAGATGCAATGCCACCTGGGATAACTTTTTTACTGATGCATGCTGGAAATTCATTATCTGAGGGAAAATTCATTATCCGAGGCAGCCCATAGGAAGATTCATTATCCAAGGCAGCCCATAGAGAAAATTCGTTCTCCAAGGCAGACCTATACCTAGGAATTGCGATTCGTTATCCGAGGCAGCCCATAGGGAAAATTCATTATCAGAGGCAGCCCTATACCCAGAAATTTGCAGTTGTTATCCGAATTATTCGTTATCCGGGGCAGTTGTTATCTGAGGTACTACTGTATACACATATAAACATATCTATATACCAGTGATGGTGAACCTATGGCGCGGGTGCCAAAGGTGGCACTCGGAGCCCTTTCTGTGGGCACCCAGCATCGCCCCTTCATAGTCACCTGTATTCAGGTTAAATTACTGTATTGGCACTTTGCAAAAAAAAAAAAATAGTGGGTTTTGAATTGCAGTTTGGGCACTCGGTCTCTAAAAGGTTCGCCATTACTGCTATATACAGTATAATGTAAAAACACACTGCTAGTTTATTTTAGTTTTTATAGCTGTAACAATGCTCCTGAGTCCAATATAGGAAGGGAAAAGCAAAGTTTGCAAAGTATTCAGGGCTGTAATTACATTCATTATTTTCAGATGATGACTTACAATCTTGATTTGGGGGTGCATTATGTGCTGTTTGCCCCAAGTGTCAAAATTGCTAATTACAACTCTGCCCACCTCCTGTAATTTGTTAAACTGGGCTTGGATAATATGCAGGCCAAACAAACCAGATCACCCACCAGGATGAACTTGAAACCTGCCAAACATTGAATCCAAACAGTTTGAAGGCTCCGAACAGTTAAGAAAATTATTAGCTGTAGTTTCCTTATGGTCATTTTCTGCAGATTAATTATTTCCATGTAGACTTTACATTTATGGACACAAATTGCACACATTGCCAAACTAAACGGGAAATGGACCATCTCCATCCTTTACATCGTATTGCATTCTGAACAATCTGTGGCAAATGGCATCAGTAAATTCTTCTGATATTTCTTTTCATTATTATGTTCCATCAGGTCGAATCTGACTTTCAGTGACACTAACAGGGCTCTCAGGGAAAATGGAATATTTAAGGAGTAGTTTTATAGTTCCATTTTCCCAGTGAGCGTCTGTTCCTGAGCAGAGATTTAAACCCAGTTCTCCTGAGTTCTAGGTATTTAACAAGCCAGAGGCTTATACTTATAGTATAACAACAATATTGGTCAGTGTTGGAAAGTGCTTTTAGTTGTGGTTGATTTTAGCTCTTATTTGTTTGCACTGGCAGCCTCCCAGTCAGTGGAGGTCTTCTCTAAAAAAGAACTTCTATCAAGAAGAGAATTGTTGGCACTCTGGCAGAACTCTAATTAGGTTAAGGCTTCTGGCTACAATTTGCATGGTCCAATTAGCAGCTGCATCCTCAATTAATTAAAAAGACATGCAACAAGATGGTGTGCTCCTAAAGTATACTGTATTTGAAGTGATCACATGCACAGTATTCATAGGGCACACTTTCAACATATTTAACAAAACCTTTTTTAAAAAAAAAACACAGTTGAGTTTTACAGGCTGATGGTCGATTCTCTTGAAAGCACAAAACAAGCTAATATATTGTATTGATTCTGAGTGCTTCCAAGAACTGTGCTTGGCAAGCCAGCTCTTCACTAGGAATATCACTTGTCTCTGCTTTGTGTTGTTTAAAAATATTTATAAAATAAATAAATAAAAGACTAGGCTATTAATAGTGCCAGTGACCACCATCATATTTCTAAAAAAAAAAAAAAGAATTCCTCAAAGTGGCATTGTTGTAAACTGGATTGTGCATTGAGAGAGTTATATATAGATATGAATTGCTTTAGAATTTTAACAGATGCTAAAGAAAGATGACCCTTCAGTGGTGAGGTACAAGTCATGCTTTCTAGGTTTCTGTAAATGGCCAAAGGCAAGTGACATTGATCAAAACAACCTTCTGTATCAAAAGAAAGGATGTAAAGAAAAAATATCTTACAATGAATTTCCTGGAACTTTTCAAACACATGGCCCATCCGATCCTGTGACTGTTTGATCACTGTTGAAGCTTGAAGAAAACTGTATACTTTTCAAAACTAATTGCAATATATGTTCTCTTTATTTGAATGCAAGAGCCTGAAGGAATGACAAGTTGGTCATGTGCTGTATAGTTGGGTTGATAATGGGGTGACAACAGAGACTATGAAATGGTGGAAAGAGATGGCACAGAATGGAGGAAATTGGCAAAGGATACCTATTAAAAGGGGAAGAGAGCAAAAGGAGAATATATAACAAAGGGATAACAAAACAGAATCAGCCTGGTAGTCCAGCTAGCCCAGAATGCATTCCAAAATGTGTAGCAATGTTGCATAGAGAGCCAGGGAATGTCTGTCCAGATTTTGCCGGCTTAAGGTTTGGAAGCCATCACGCAAGGCCAACTCAATATATATTTTTTTCATGCTTTCAGTATCTGGAAGTTGAGTCATGGCAAGTGGACTTCTTTTCTTCAGAGATCAAAACATTTTGCTGTGCTGCTGGAGGTGTGAAGTGCTTCTGATTTGTTTGTGGATTGATAAAAGGCCAGATTGGTAAATAACAGACAGATTGTGCCTGAGTCCCCCACCTCTACAGGCTGGCTTTCCTGGCTTGCACAGTCATTGTCAAATCCGAACATGGCTTGGGAATAGCTGCACTTTCATCAGTCTCCAAACAAATCAGAAGCACTTCACACTTCCACCAGCAAGGCCACAGCTAATGACCCATACTTAATTGGTGTTGGGAAAGGTTGCATGGGTGGGATTTTCATGAACCCAAGGCCATTGTCCACCTAAGGAGCCTCTTCAGGCCACTGTCTACGAGCCTATTCAGACCAGGGTGATGTGAAATCCCTCCCATGGGAGGCCAGGACTTCCCCATCTCTGCTGTCTTTCTGGAAGCAAAGACCTTCTTCTTCAGGCAAGCTTTCCCTGAATGAGAGACTGCCTATTATGTGACTTTTCAATGGATTACCATGCATGATTGCATTGACTGATCTCATAAGAACACCTGTGGTTTCCATGTTAGTCTCCATCCTCCATAACGGAATCTTTCTTTTTTTTCCTTTTAACTATTTGTGTGCTTGTTTTTAGCATTAATGTTGCTTTTAATTGTTGTAAGATGCCTCTGCTAATTTCCTGTTCTTAAACTTCAATATGTCTTAAATGTTCTGGGCTGTATATTGTCCCCCATTGTTGTAAGCCACCTTGGGTCCTTTTCCAAGGAGAAAGGGGGGGGTAAAAATATTCAAAATAAATAAAATAAATAAGGTGAGCTGTAAATTGGAGGCCTTGCCACTAACTTTCCTAACTGACGAAGCTGCTTGGATGAGTTGCAGAATGTTTCACTCTCTCAAGAAAAAGAAGTCCAGTTGCCATGACTCAACATCCAGATTACCTCATCTGGATGACTGAGAATCTTCACAGACATGCTTTCAGTACCAAAAAAGAGAAAAGAGATATGGATCCCTGGATTCCTTTCCTCTAATAGCTTTGAGTCCTACATCATTAGAACCATCTCTAGCTTGAATCCTCCCTCCCCTGTGAATTCTTATCCACAGTTGTTCCCTTAAATCAGGCATGTCCAAACTTCGGCCCTCTAGATGTTTTGGATCACAATTGCCAGAGTCCTTTGTCATTGGCACTCTAAACTTAGAATTCTGGGAGTTGTGGTCCAAAACATCAGGAGGGCCAAAGTTTGGAAAGCCTTCCTTAAATGATTCATCCATGACAAATTGCCTGTGCCTCCATTTTCCTCTTCATTCAGTGTTCTTTTGGAGGAAGAGAATCACATCATTCTACCACTGGTACTTCCTGTAAAATCATCAAAGCCATTAAGAAGCCTTTCAGCACCCAGGGCATTGTGGCTATATTCCGAAAAAGGAAAAGGAGCTGAAGCCTTGTCGTTCTTGTACAAAGTCCAAAGGCAAGGGTGAGTGGTTTGGACCACTAAAAATCTATACACAGAATCTAGCAGCTGTCATCAGGCTGGGCACCAGAGGACTGTAGATGCTGTAGAAGAAACATAGCTCCCAAACTCCCAAACCACTGCAAGGGCACGGCAGGCCTCTCTGCTTGAAGCATGTTGCACAGTACAGGCTGGAGTCTCAAGTCAGAGGTGCAGTTTCAGATTCCACCTCTTGTGGGATGAATTGGAAAAATAAAAGTGAACAGCTGCTCGTTCAGCATCAAATGACTCTATCACCCTATATTGAAACACATGGTTCCTTGTTGGTTGGACATGGGAGTACACAAAATGTGGCAAACTTCATATCAGACAAGTTGGGATAGAATTCAGTCTAAGTGAACCAGTTGCTGCCAAATTAACAGTATTGCCTAATGGAGGAAGAGGTTGTCGTCAGTTTGTATAGTCCTGCCAGAGTGATGTTCATTGTCTGTGTCTGATAATAGATGGTCCCCGGGTTGGCTCTTCAGGGCCAGTAAAAAAGAAGAAGAAAAAAAGGTGTGCATATATACTCCACACACTTAGGGCTGGGGGTAACGGTTTTGCAGCAAATACCCATGAGTGATCTGGAAGTGGAGTCATGGCAACTGGACTTCTTTTCTTGAGAGACTGAAATGTTTCGCTGCTCATCCAAACAACTTCGTCAGTCTCACAGATAAACTCACCTGGATGACTGAGAATCTTCACAGACCCATGAATGAGTTTGTGCAGCATATTTTTGTACCTCTACATTTCAGCATTGTCTGTTAATGCTGTAATATGTCCCTCAATTCCCTGCTCTCAATACTTGAATATGTCTTAATTGTATTGGACTGTATATTGTCCCTCATTACTGTAAGGCCACCTGGGGTCTTTTTCCAAGGAGAAAGGCAGGGTTAAAATACTCTAAAACAAAATAATAAATAAAATAAACTTTGGCTTTGTGAGAGCTAGGAATTCTGCGAACCTGTCCATTGCATATACAAGTAATGTTACATTCCATACACAGTATTTCCCACCCTATTGTATGCATTTCAATTTTTGCATTATATAATAATCATTTTGATGTCTTCACAAATCAGAAATAAACTGGAAAACTCTCATACTGGAAATTACCCAGGCTATAGCTGTAAAATGGCAGATGTGTCATATCACTTCTCATGGATTTGTGTACAGTATAAGAATATCAGCAGGGTTTTGTTTTGGTTCCATTTTGGGTTTTTTTGGAGGTTTCTAAATGGATTATGTTCACTTTGAATGTGTCATTTTTTATTTTGGAATCTAAGTATGTAATGTTTTTACTTACTTCTTCCGACTTGACTTACCTGTGTACAAAGAAATCAGTGTGACAGCTACTTTGATCTCTCATTTTTATATTTTTCTTGCATATTCCATAATGCTGTGAATTGAAGCCTTCCTCTTCCACTAATAATACTTTGCCTTTCAAATCAATTCATGCACATTCATTCAGTAATCCTCCCAATGTTACTGTTCCATGAAAACCACCCTATATGATTCTCATATTGCCAATGAGAGAGTTAACCGGACATGTGCAGGCATGCCTAAGGGTCCATCATGAGCGTTCATGGCTGAAATGAGCTTTAGGCAAAGAGGTTTTTGGCTCACAATTCACACTCTTAGCCACTAAATTATACCAACTCAGTTTTTGGCTGACCCTCTGGCAACCTCTCATTACAGTGGGTTTGGAGGAACTGTTCTAAGGGCTAAGAATTATTCAAGCATCATGAAGAGGATGTTTTGCTCTGTTGTGAATAACTTAGCTTGTTGAGCAGTTCCAACTGTTTATTTGAGAACTTTTAAATAAAAAGGCAGATGTCTTATTTTCCAATACACCGCTGACACAAAAGGCATATCACTATCCAAGTGATACAGAACAGCCCAAAAACTGTCAAGATGCATATAAGGTTTATTTCCCAACACAAACATATCTTTGCACAACAGTTGTGGTGACATTTATCTAAAAGGACAGGGTAGCCAAGGCTGACTGGAACCCCAAACTAGTTCAGATAGTAGTTTCACTGGTGTACAGTATTAGCTTTCTGGTTGTATTAGCTATTGTTGCTACAGAAGAGATAGAATACTATTGTTGGTCTTGGTGTACTTCTTGGCCCATGGGAAGGAGAAATGGTGGTCCACACACGTTCTCTTCCTTATGAATGACCTGTCTTGTTCATGTTGTTACAACACATGAAAACAAATGTGGACGAACTGTGTAATTATTATTAATTGTGTGCTGTCAAGTCAATTCTGACTTATAGAAACCTTTTCAAGAGTTCTCTAAGTAGTTGACCATTTTCTTCTTCTGGTGACATCGTAGGACTGTGCAGCTTGCCCAACTTGCAACCTCTGTCCCTGCAGCCAGATAACTAACTCACTAAACTATGCAGCCAGACCACTGAGCTACACAATGGACATTATTAAAGCACAAGAAAATTCAGGTCCAAGGACTACTTTAAATATGTCATTCCAGGATTTCACAGTGATATTATACTCAGTCTACCCTGAACAGGGTGGTGGTGGTGGTAATCTTCTGGTATCTTGGCTCCCATCTCCAAGGTGGCATCAGTAGTGACATGTGAGCAAGGGGGAATGTGGCCTGGTTGAGATAGTGAGAACTCACCTGTGTGCTTTGAGACCGATAAATGCCAATCTGTTTTAAATCCAATATTTACAAGATTATTGTCCGCCCGGTTGCACTGTATGGCACAGAGAGCTAGGCAATAACTGTGGTCATAGAGAGCCGCCTACATGCCATGAAAATGCATATGCTCCATTGGGTATTGGGTCTCTCCCTACTCAACCGCATCACAAATGACACTACCCAACAGCAGCTAAGTGTGATATCAATAGCAGAGAAGATGAGAGAAAGCTGGACGTGCTTTCTTTCTTTCTTTCTTTCTTTGCATCCTGCCCATCTGGAATGTCTCCAGAGCAGCACCTTCCACCGTCACCCAAACTGCGTATCACCTGGAAATTGACGGCCAAAGGCCATGTGGGCAACCCAAACAGAGATGGTAAGGCACTATCGATAAGGGACATGTGGATCCTCAACCTGCATCCTTAAGATGCCCTCAGTCAGGCAAAGTGGCATGTCAGGATCCAAATTGCAGACTGAGCACCTGTGGGAAAACACTACAAAGAGGAAGATGATCCACACAATTTCATGAGACTGCTAAGGAGACGTAAAGTCTTTGTTCTGATTAGCATGTCAAGTCCACCATCATAGACATGGGCTATAAAATAGGTCTGCTTCTTAAAGATGATGAGCTGTTTTCCCCAGTGATTTGTCTATTTTGCCATCAGTGTGTGATTTCCCGAACTGTTTTTTCTTCTTCTTTGAGATAAATTTAATCTTTAGCTATCCAGTTCTTGGCAGTTTTTAATTTTGCAGATTTTTTAATCTGTCCAAAAAAATCTTCCATAAGGGCCCTATGCCACCTTTAAGAAAAATCCAAGGCCAGTTTTTCATAGCTGACATTTATTTTTGAAAGGGGCTAATTACAGAGTGACCAGACAATCTTTACAATTATATCAAAGTTCTGTGTATCGAGATAAATTAAGTAGTTTCATTGTTGCAATGTTTCCAGGCAACATCAACTTGCCTAATTACAGTACAAGTTTTATACTGTATATCTCAATTGCTTCTATGTTTCCATATACCTAACATGATAAAATAGTACTGTAGTTCAAAACTGACTGAAAAAACATTTGTACAGCTATGAAAAAAATTGTAGACACAAATGCTTAAAAGTATGAAAGCTCAATTAAAGTTGCAGGGAACTGTTTAAGTCAGATCTCAGTCCAAAATTCAGAGGCATAAAAGGTACAATAGACATATTTAAAATAATGTTTTAATTACATTCTAAAAATGCAGAGGTTTATAGCCTAGAAAGGCACAAGTAAGAAAACAGAGAACAAAATCTCTGAAATGCACAATAAAAAAGCATTATAGCTTTAAACAATCTTCAGCCTTTTAGCATAATATTTAGCATATTTTTAAAATCGTTTATTCGTTTTAGATATTATTTATTGGGTTTGTAAAGCACCCAGAGTAGCTGTTTGCTATATGGGCAGTATAAAAGTTCAATAAATACGTCCAGCCTGTTTGAATCCATGGAGGAAAATCTACATTGTCCTTGTCTGTTCTGAGGTGCAGCTCTGAGCAATTGTTACTAAATACTGCTTTTTGATATCTGGTGCCCAGTGACTGTGGTGGAGGTATCTGGTATGTGTAGCATGTGGTATATACATAACCTCCCTATATTTATATTTATCTCAGTTGCTTGCATTTCTCTTCAATACTGAACAATTGAATGTTTGCATTAAGTTACTGATCTCTATAAAACAGTCAGGATATTTTCAGTGGAAAATTCTGTTGCATTTATAGAAGTGGCAAAGTACAACTGTTATGTGATTAGCAAGCGGCTACTAGGGCAATTCCCTAGTAGCAGCTTGCATATCATTGCTTTTGTTTAGACTAAATGCACCTGCAGAAATAGCTAGACAGTCCCATAATAATTTGCTAGGTGTGCAAAATGTCATCTAGCTGCCTAGATGCCCTAAGAATATCTGATCTTGCCTGATTTCAGAAGCTAAGCAGGATCAGTCCTGGCTCGTACTTGGATGGGCAACCACCAGGGAATGAATACCAGGTGCTGTAGGCACCTGGAGCAGGAACTGGTAAGCCACTCCAATATTCCTGCTAATAAAAGCTCCATGGACATGGGGTCATGAAGAGTCAGTCGGTCATGACTTTAATGATACAACAACAATAACAACATCAACAAGGCAAAATGTCATGGGTGTCCAGGGCTGGTGAACAAAGTTGGTCAGATAGCAATTTGCTCTATCTACATTTAAAGACACCAGGAATTTTCCCCCAATTGTTTCATGTTTCCTTATCAATTGTTTATACATTCAACTGTCAGACAGCCAGGAAAGGGATAGCTTTATGAGGCAATCTGATTTTACATTGAGCTTATTTTCAGACTTGGCTGGAGAATGGGCTGTTTTGCCGTGACTTTTACTAAACTGTTGTTCAAACATCATTTTCTTAAAGCTGAATATACATTTTCAAGGTTGCATTCACTTCATTATTTAAGCACTTTATACATACACATTTTCAAACATTGACTCAGAGCCATGTATATTCTAGAGGTGCCGTAGAAAGCCTATTAGGGTTGCAATGAGGACTTAAATGTAAGTGTTTCAGTCCCAGTAGGATAAACCCAATGGCCACTACCTTCTTTGTATATAGGTGAAGCATTGTGCTCAGCCCATGTTGTTCCATGTGATCTCTGTTCTGGAAGCTAAGGTTCATCCGTTTGTTTATTCCTCCATTTGTGTCCTTCCTTTCTTCCAGTAAATGGAACCAATCCAGGATATTTTAAAATATCATAGTTAACTGTTAACATGACAAATGTTTCTGCTTGTGTAGGAGGGAAGAGGATATCTCCTTACACATATACCAACAGAACCTTGTATAAATTGAAAGATACATGATACTGATGGTGGAATCAGTAGAACTTTCATTCAGAGTAGACTTTCCAGGTCCCACTGATTGCATAAATCTACTCAAGTTGAGCCTAGCATAGTCAACGAACACTTACACAGAAATGACAGAATGTGTTATTAGTGACCATGTGTGCATGTGTACACACACACACACACACACACACACACACACACACACACACACACACACACACACACACACAGAGAGAGAGAGAGAGAGAGAGAGAGAGAGAGAGAGAGCATAACATATGCTAAATGTTTCAGTTGCGCTTGTTTCTTTCTACACTTTTGGAAATCATATCATTAAATGTGTATAAAATAGGCTGTCTTACACAATTTTCCTTTAGTGCATCCAAAAGAAAGTTCTTGTATCTTCCTGAATAGTTCTTTCTCCTCCACCACAAATAGTGCTCTAGCTGTGTTCGAAATCAAGGACAAAAGGGTGCCTTTTATTCCTGTCAATAGAGGCCTTTGTACAAAAAGGACACATTAATATTATTTTACACAGGAATCATTTAGACATGGAGGTCAACGAAAGTGATCTAGTCACAGCAACAAGAATTCAGTGCATACTAATTGTTGACCACATTGCTCAGTATAAACATTTTAATCACAAGGTCGGGGCCATGGCACATTACACTGTTTCTCATATAGCTTATCTTCCTGTCTTCCTCTGAACTTTATAGATGTTTGATCATAATTGAATATTGGTGCAATCCCTACTCAGGGTACCCTTTTTTGTTACAGAGTTGGTATGGGAGATAGACTCTTTTGGGTTATATTTTGTAGGCTCCCCAATTTTAAGACTGGAAGCTTTTATATCAGTTATAGACTATTATATATCCTCAAACTGGACTCATTACTCTCATACTGGGGGCAACAGCATTGTGGCTATAAGAACATGAGAAGAGCCATGCTGGATCTAGTCCAGCTTCCTGTATCTCACAGTGGAGCCACGGAATGTGTCTAAGAGTGCACGAAACTAGATATCTGTTTCCTGATACCACTCCCCTGCATCTGGTTCTTGAACTACCCAGTTTTAAGACTGGATATTACACATCTCCATCATGGTTTGTAGCCTGTGATGGACTTCTCCTCCAGGAATCTGTCAAATCCCCTTTTGAAGGCATCCAGGCCAGATGCCATCACCACATCCTTTGGCAGGGAGTTACACAGACTATACTGACTTTGTGGCAACTCAGAACAATGAAGTTTTATTGCATCCAAACTATTCCCTAAAGTTTTTCAGAAAAAAATATCTTCTTCCTTCCTTCATTCTTTTCATATTTATTTCACCTTGAATGAGAAACTATAACAACATACAGTGGTACCTTGTATAAAGGAATTAATTCATTCCAAATGAAATTATGTTAAATTATGTTAAGCAAATTTTCCTTTATACAAATTTCCATAGGAATGCATTGAAAACTGAGTGATCCCATTTTTATGTTGTACGGATTCTCCCCATAGGCAATTATGTTAAGCAAATTTCCCCTATCTCTGGAAATTTTTATGTTGTACAAATGTTATGTTATACAAGATGTTTGTTATACAAGGATCCACTGTATTCTTACAGCTTACCATTAAGAAAATGAAGTATTTGAGGTTTCTGCATTTTATCGTTTTATGATTTCTTGGTCATTATTCATTTTCAACAAATTCACATTTCAAATACTCTGGTCTTTTCTGGGGCAGTCTGTGAAAGTATAATTTAAATGAAAGCTAAGAATCTGGACAATGGATGGCATTTTTAAAATCTAGGTACAACACAGCAAACCAGATAATATGGCAACCTTTGAGATGGCTACATTGGCCATGGTGACACATGCCTTAGTTACATTCTGTTTAGATTATTTGGAGAAGGTAGCCATGTTAGTCTGTGCAAGAATTCCAGGCAAAAAATCAAACAAAAACAAAACAAGACAAAAGATAAAAAACATCTGGCACCATAAAAGACTAACTTTCATATTTTAATATAATGTTTCATGAACACGTCCACTTTAGACATATAGCAGCAGAATTAGGTGTGGAGTATAATATATAATGGGATATACATTTCATATCAAATATTCATTGTCAGTAATATGTGTACAGTCGTCCCCAGACTGTATATTGCGGGACCACAGCATATGAAATGCAAACCCCCCTGGGGCAAGCTGCTTGGGCCCTTTTGACACCACTTGCACTTACCCCACGCCTGGCACTGCCCCGAACCTGGGCACTGCGGGCCTGTCGGAGGCTCCAGAAGTGGTTTCCGGTGAACCGGAAGTCACTTCTGAAAAACCGGAAGTGACTTCTAGATCACCAGAAACCACTTCTAGGGCCTCTGACAGGCCTGGGAAGCCCATCTGAGGCTTGTTTGGGGCAGCGCCAGACCTCAGGTAAGTGTAGGAGACCCCAGATAGCCCCGACCCAACCCAACATCCGCATATTGTGGATTGTCCATTACCGCGGGTTGGGTCGGGTCGAGTCCCTAACCCCCAGGATAGGCGGGTGTTACTGTACTCTTCTATGAAGTTCCCATGTTGATTTTAACCCTGTCATTGGATTATCATGAGGAGAAAATCAAGGCAGGTCACTCCATAGAGTAAAATTATGATATTACTGATTTATTTTTTAAAAAGGACACACCATCTGATCCAGCGTTATTGCATGGGACATTCTAGCTGAATACATGATTAATTCTGACTCACAGTTCAGATTGTGAATAGGTTGCTTCATCTCCCTGTGCTGCTCCTTGGCATATAGAAAGAGATTTTGAAGCCTTTAGAGATACTGAAGATGTTGCACAACTTGGGAATAGTCGGGGATTTTATGCTGCAATAGAAACATACCTAGATTTTCTGTTCAGTATCCTCAACATTATTCGATTGGTACACAATGTCATCAGATCACATCAGACTGACTCATCAGATGCCTGTTAGGTAAATAGTTGAATCACAGGCTCTCAGCAAGTATATTATTTGATTCATGAGTTCTAAACATAGAAACAGACACAGCGCACATATAGTAAATATCATACTTGGCAGTGACAGTGATGGATTAGATTAGACCATTATTTGTGTATGCTTCTATTAGCTCCACAGAGAGGAGAAGAGAATGTAAATTAGAGTATTTTTAATGCTGCAGGCCTATGCAGAAATAGTTTGGACTAGGTTCTGTTGAAAGTATAAGTGGGATCCTAAGTGTATGCATTTTTTTCCTACTTACGAAAAGAAAGTTGTGAAGCACCCCATATATGCAAACAAAAGTCTCTTCCCAAGGCAAGCTGGTGCTTTTCTTTAGAAAGCAAAAAGTTAGGCTCCAAGCCTAAGATCTGCTCCTGAATGGTCATGTATATTGTTGTGATAAAGACACTTTTAAAATATCAGGTTACAAAAGAAAGCAGTCACTAAATTCAGTGTGGCAAGAATGTAAATTCAAGATGAAGGATTAAATACAATGTTAGTCACAGTTGGAGGAGACTTGTTAAAAAAAAACGGAGTTTATGTACAGAGTGACTAACAATGTGTTTCTCTAAATGTGTTAATAAAGTGTTTCTCTAAATGTGAATAAAGTGTTTCTCTAATCATCAGATTTAGTTCTGAACTAGAAACTAGTACAATCCTTTTCCAAGGAGGAAGGCAGGGTAAAAATTCTCTTTAAATAAATAAATAAATAAATAAATAAATAAATAAATAAATAAATATAGATTATGCAAACTGGCCAGGTCTATATACTCCGCTAGGGTGTCTCTCATTGATTTATTACTACCGTATTTCATCTGTGTTGCAAATTGCAGCAGGAAATCTCTGACTCAGTTCTGAAACCTTGCAACTCCTCGTTATTTTAATTTCTGAGTTATAATCAAATATAGCTCAGTCTCTAAATTGCAGGGTGACGTGGCCACAAAAAGGGCAATGGTGTTTTAGGCTGCATTAACAGAAGTTAATTTCCAAAACCCGTGAGGTGTTTGTCTTCCTCTATTCGGCACTGGTTAGGCCTCAACTTGAGTAATGTGTCCAGTTCTGGACACTGCACTTCATGACCCATGACAAGTTCAAAGGGGGCGACAAAGATGATCAGAGGGCAGGATCCATTCTTGATCATCCCAGAATACAGAACATGCAACAATGGACTCAAGTTAATAGAAACCAGCTTTCTGCTGAATATCAGGAAAAACCTCCTAACAGAGCAGTACAGCAATGAAACCATTTACTTCAAAAGGTGATGAGCACTTGAAAACGAGGCATTTGAGAGAAATCTGGAC
This sequence comes from Phrynocephalus forsythii, assembly GCA_029282475.1. Classification (NCBI taxonomy): domain Eukaryota; kingdom Metazoa; phylum Chordata; class Lepidosauria; order Squamata; family Agamidae; genus Phrynocephalus; species Phrynocephalus forsythii. The sequence goes on along the minus strand of JAPFRF010000001.1, from coordinate 125,029,547 downwards.
CACCATGTGGCAGATGTCCTTTGATTTGTATTCCTGCATGGAGCGGGTAGTTAGACTTGATGGCCTTATGAGCCCCTCCATCTTCACGGTTTGATGGAGGTGCTTTGCTAGTAAGATCCACTTGATATTTAGCCAGTTGATTTTCAGTTGGTTTTCTTGAAAAGCATACATAAGGCAAATGAATAAACTTTCAGGCATCAGCTACCATTTTAGATGTTCATATCCCAGCACTCAGAATATCATATATCATGAAACTAAAGCTGGGCACACAGCATGTGTCCATGTTTAAAATTCAGAATTCTGCTTGTAAGCTCTTGGGAACAAGTACAGTGGACCCTCGTATAACAAACGGTTTGTATAACATAAAATCTGTACAACATAAAAAATTCCAGAAATAGGAGAAATTTGCTTAACAGAATTGTCTATGGGGCAAATCTGTACAACATAAAAATGGTTGGGATTAGGGATTACTCTGTTTTCAATGCATTCCTATGGGAAATTTGTATACAGGAAATTTTGCTAAATATTACTTCATTTGGAATGAATTAATTCCTTTATACAAGGTACCACTGTATATGTCTTTGGCTTATGATGTGATGGGGCTTATATTACATACAGATGGACAACAACAAAACAACACCAGTAAATATCATCTTCCAGGAAAAACATTTTGGACTTCAAATGGTTGATTGTGGATTGTTAGACCGGTTGATCTCTCTGACTCAGACCCAGTTAGAGTTCATAAATCTAGCCGTTTCTTCTTTTAGTAGCTTACTTGGGGGACTTCCCAGGGTGGGCGGGGGGAAGACTTCAGGAAATGGGTTTGAGTTAGCAGGTGGGGTTTATGCCTTAGGACACAGTAGTGAATCAGTGTTTCAGAATATACTAGTAGGACAATGCGCTCTTTGGTATGATGGAGAAGGCACATGAATGGAAGCCCTGACCATTTGTGGTCTCTTAAAATATTTTGGCACAGTTTGTATAAGGATTTCATTCTTGGTGGCTTGGCCCGATTCCAGTGCGGAGTTGCTGCTTGAATTGGATTAGAATATTTTACTTGCTACAGAAGTACTCCTGTGCACAATGCTAAATAGCACTGGTCAGAATTCAGCTGTAGACATTTACAAGTAGATTGCCAGTTTACTACCACATCTCTACGACCAACGTATGTTCACCTAGAATATTAAATGTATACTTTAAAATGAGAAGTAGTATGTTTAAAAATGACATTTTTCTTAAATTGACTTTGCAGTAGACAAGGAAGGGAACCAGCTGTTCTCTGCTTCATTGCAGGATGACCTCCTGAAAAAACTAATTGCTGACTAAGGGTCTTCTGAGATGTTTCTAGAAGTTCATATATAGTGTATCCGTGAGCAAATGGTCAAATGAAAAAGAGTAGATGTTGCAAACGTTCTCTGGGTCTCATGGAAATCAGCATTTTCTTATATGTTTTTCTTTCGGTTTTAATTTCCTGAAACTGACTAGAGTTTCTCTTTACACGGTAGGGCTTTTTTCCCTTGCCAAGAGGGGAAATGTGTGAGAAAAATGATTTTATTGGGGTCTTGAGACCTATTTAATAAGCAGCAGAGAACGCCATGACTTCTTTCCAGTCTTCCTGACCTATGCCCTGTGGTGAGCAGAGCTCACATATATTCTTAACACAGCCAGATCTTTACACTTATTTTACTCTTACTTTTGTAAGAGTCTTTTAAAACAGGGGAGAGAAAAAAATCCTCTAAGCTTTTCAAGCCTTTTCTTCCTGGCTCTTTGCTATTCGTTCATGGTTCTGTCTAAAGCTTTCAATGCTCCATAGTTGTTCAGAAATGCTGATGAGATTAAAAATATTGAGGTACCCACTTGAACTGGTATTCAGGATTTACCATGATTTTCCAAGTCTCCAGACAGGCTGACGATGAGTGGCACTGGAGTAGGAGTGAGTCTGAGTTTTGTATACGAAACAGGCTTTGAAGCCTGACTACCTATTTCCATACATTCCTAGCTGGCACTCTGGCTCAGTGGAAAGGTGGTTTTATGGCTGTGCCAACACACTTTTTAGGGAAGGAGGCCGAGGAGGGAGCCAGTGAGGCAGGCTCTTGGACCTGTGAATGTACCATTGGACGGAAAGCAAGGAGTGGAGTGCCAGCACTGCAGTTTATAAGCTTTCTTGTTACACAAACCCTGATGGCAACCGTGTAGGAATTTTTATGCTGGTTGTTGAGCTGTAGATAAAACCATGTGGGAGAGATGACAAACTCTGCAGTTTCATTTAGATATGCACCCAAAAAATAGTGTTCCTTTTCTCTGGAGGGCCATATTCCCTGATAGGATGTGTTATCTGTGTCTTTTCCTTGGATTCCTGTCACACCTGTTTCTACCAGCAACTAGCCTAGAAGCAGTTTCAGCCTCCCTCCCATTTCCTGCCTTGCCTCTGTGACATCACAAGGCCTTCTCATGAAGCATGACAAAAACAAGCAAGCAAACAGTAAGCCTGATCTCAAGTTTTGCCCCTTGAAGTTTCAGGGAATGAGATGCTGCTGACCTGGCAACCTTGCAGTCCTGAGAGAGTTTTTCTTCCTGACCTAGCAAGGGAGGAAGAGAGAGAATTGTTCTCTCTACCTGCTGTGATTTAATAATTAAGATTCTCTCCTCTCCCCCATTTAATATTATTTTGAAAGTTTAAAACTGCACTTCACTGTCCCTTAACGGAAATAAAGTGGGTCTTGCACATGGTTTCTTTATCTCTGTACACTTGCTAATGTGATGGTACTGGCCTGAAAACAGCTGCTGGGCGCATCACAAGGAATCATAAAAAAGGAGGACTCCAGACTTTTCCCTGCTTCTGTTGAGCGAGGTTTAACTAGGAAATTGGAATCGTTTGAGTCACTATAGAAAGTATTGTGTTGTAGACAAGAATGTGTAAAAAAATATATAGCTTTTAAGCTGGCAAAATGATTTTTATTTTTTAAGAAATGGTTTACTGGAACTCCACCCTGTCTCGCCAATCTTTTAACAGCAGGGGCAGAAAGATCCCATAAGCAGGTTTCCTGTATTAAGTGAGGTAGAACAAACATACTTTATTCCCAACTGCTTTTTCAAAGAGTTTGAGAGATGCCAGAAACTCATTATTTTTGCTCAGCTCGGTCTTGATCACTCTGTTACTGAGATGTTCAAACTGTAGTACAGGACAGATACAGTTCAGGTAATGGGTGTTTTCTCGTTTCCTAGTCAGAATCTCCTTGGGGAGATAGGAGAGTTAATGCAGCACCGCTAGCATACATTTGTTTGTGACAATTGCTGTAAATATAACAGCCAAAATTACCCATCAAAGTTTACGTCCTCAAGTGCATTTAATTCTGTGCTGGATGTGAAATGACAAAATACCCTCTAATGTGCATCTGATACAGCTTAGGGCACTGTTTGGCACTTCAACTCTTTTAAGGCTAGAATGTCTCGTTGGTTTTTATTCAAAAAGGGGAAGAAAATCAAGCAGTGCAATTGGGACGCTGGCATATTAAAGGATCAAGCAAACACATTAGTTGACATTAGCATCTTGCTAATCAAATCCTGGGCTTTACAGTAGCAGTGTGGTTTTACTGACACCATCCAAAACATGAAGGTTTTCAGGAAAGTGCTTCCGTGTATCCTGTAATATATGTGATATGTGTAATCTTTCTAGCTTTTCTCTATTTAAAAAGCCTCCCCAATATCTATTTTGTAGTCTAATGTGTTCATTAGTGCTGTTACTTTGTATTCCTATTTCTGTTTATGAAATAATTAATGCCAAACCACTAGTCACAGATTAAATTGTCCTACAAAAAGTTGGTCTTTCCCCTGGTAATTACAAAAAAACCAACATTTTGGGGAGAAGAAAACAGTACAGTATAGCAATGTTTTTCAGTCAGACTGTTAATGAATATATTCGTTCTTTTCTGCTTCTGTCTTCTCTGGTATTATGTGCTTCTCTGTTAATCATTTGATCAGTTGTTATCCTATGTTCACGTGAGCACCACTCTAAATTCAATATATGTGTTTGAAAATGTTTGGGAATTGATGAGCAAAGAGAAGGAACCAGTGTTGGAAGGACTCATTTTGTATCTCTTAGGAAGGGCGCTTCTTGTCTGCATCTCCTGCTCCTCTTTATTACCAGCATTCTGAATATGCAAATAACTGAGTCCATTGACAGAGACTTCCATTAGTTCACAATGATATATAGTGCTGAGATACAGCTAATTTTTTATTTTATTTCCTTCTCCTCAAACTACCCAGGAAGTTCTTAGTGATGTCATTCTTGACTTCGCTTCCTACCAGCCTGTGAAGAGAAGTCAAATGAGAGAAGCTATGGTCAAAATACAGGAAGGAAACCAATTGACAAATATATTTTGTTTTTATTTATTTATTTATTTATTTATTTATTTATTTATTTATTTATTTATTTATTTATTTATTTAACCATCCAACTTTTTGAAGGAACTCTCAATGATTCCTTCCTTGAGGAGCAGAAGCTTCCAATTCCAATTGTTAGATTTAGAGTAGGGGGTAAATCATCTGTCACTGGCAAGAGCCCCCCACCCCAGCTACTGAAGGCCAGGTATTTCTTAGTAGTTATATACTTCTGTCAAATAGAGAAGTGTAAGAGATTCCAGCTAAAGCCCATTTTGGGTGTTACCTCCACAGATAGACTCACCAAACTTCAAGGGAAGCACCTATCTCCTCTCTTTTTCGTTATCACTTGCTACAAAAAGAAAGCAATGTTTCTGTAAATGGGAGGTTCCTGCATGCAAATAAGAACCCATATTTTCCAGACTCACATAAAAGGTCTACATGTGAGTTCGAACTCAAGGAAGTATGGGTTCTTGCTTGTGGGTACAGCTGACATCCAAGCAACACCCTGCTCCTCTTTATACATGCTGCTGCTTAGATTAGCATGGTGACAAGGAAAGGGTGGGGATAGCCTTTCTGTATCCATGTTGATGATGCTGGACGTTTGGTTAGGGCTAGTGTTTCAAGAAGTTTTAGAGTGAGACTCTGGCCTTACCACACAGTGCTTGAGCTTTGTCAGGCTCAGGGCTTACCTTAGGCACTAGCCAGCCACTCAAGTGGGTCCAGGATGGTATTATATATATACTGTATAGCTTCCAGATTAGTCAAGTCAGAACATGTTTTTACTTTCCCTTTGGTCAATTAGTTTGATTTGATGCATTACTATTCCATTTTAAGCTGGAAATTAAGAAGGGAAATGAACAAAGGCTCATGTACAGTGGACACAGAGGTGACTTTTATTGGAAGCATAGGTGGAGTGGCAACTAGCCAGGATACTGGAGGCAGCTGCTGAAACTAGGAACCAACCACACGTAGTCTATGTATGATTGCTTCCTAGTTGCCAGTGAAGTCCAGGCCAACTCTTTGGGTAAACGAGAAAACGTGTAGTCTCCCATCTCTGTCCCTGTGTCCTAAATGGTTTAATGATACCCATAAATACATAAAGTTGTGAGTTTGTTTCTGCTGAAGAACAATTTGTATCTTTTCCCTGTGGACACAGTGCTAATCCAATCGGAGGTCACTGCATGATGTGATCCATGCACTCAACTCCAAAGCAATCGTTTTCTCTCCTTATTAAATGACACAATGGGATAAGGATGCTTGAACTATTAGCTCTGTAAGGATTGCAGTATTCTTCCACCTGTGACTAAATGCAAGGTATGACTGAAGTATGTGGCAGTAAACAGTATGTTTAAGGATGCAAATATGTGATAAAAGCACTTTATCGCTGTGGGTCAGATCAGACAATTTGGACCTAAAGAGGTCTACCACATAGAGAACAAAAAAGTATACTTGTATCCAGCATCACGTAGTGAATTTGACGTACCACCATCCTCCAACACAGGCAAACCATTCCAATAGGGCCTATGTAGGTGAAACTGCATTATTTTTCCAAAACTGACCAATCAAAGATATTTGATAAATTTGCAAGTCAGCCATAATGGCAACAGGTTTTTCCTAACCAGTCTTAAGAAGTCTACTTCCACTGAATAAAGAGAGTTGTTCTTCAAGAATTGTGAACAGACCCTGGGAAAGGGGATGGGCAAAGCAGAATAAAAAAGCTAGAACAAGCCAAGAAAATTTTGTTAGGAAAAATTTGGCAAAATTGACAGGAAACGCACTAAAGCAAAGTGTTCTGCTTATATACCGCCCCATACCACTTCAAGTAGTCTCTGGACGGTTTACAGTTTTTAATTACAGTTTGCAGGCTACACATTGCCCCTCCAGCAAGCTGGGGACTCATTTTACTGACCTCGGAAGGATGGAATGCTTCAATCCCAGCTATCTGGGATTGAACTCCAGGTGGCGAGCACAATTTTAGCTGCAGTACAGGCATTTAACCACTGCACCATGAGGCATTTAACCACTGTGCCACTATCCCCCTTTCTTGAAGGCATAAAGGCAGAGGCATCTCCCAAAAATTGGGAGAGTATCCTTCCTATTAAGGATCAGGTGCACAGTCTGGCCGTGATTCTAGACTCAGCGGTGAGCATGTCAAACAGGTCTCCGATGTGGTCCACTATGCTTTCTACCAACTTCAGAGAATTGCAGAACTGTATTCATACTTACAGTAGATGACAGGTCCCTAGCAACATTGACTACTTCAGTGCACTATATATGGAGATTCCCTTATCATGGAAGCTTTAGAGGATCCAGAATTTAGCAGCCAAATTCGTGGGCTGATATGTGGAAGTTTGACCATATCAGCCCAGTTCTCATTTGCCTGCACTGGTTACCAGTCTGCTTCCATGCAAGGTTCCATCTCCTGGTTCTAACATATAAAGCCCTAAATGGCTTGGGACCTTGCTACTTGTCTGAACATGTTCTGAAAAGTTCAACTGCCCATCTGAGCCAGTCATCACAGACCTCCCATCTGTGGGTGTTAATCCCCAGAGAAGCCCAGAGGATGGTAACCAGAAACAAGGGTTTTATCTACAGTGGCATCATCCCTATGGAATGCCCTCCCACACGAAATACAACAAACTCCCTCCCTTTGCCTGCGTAAAAAAGCTTCTAGAACAGAACTATTCGCAGAACCCTTTAGGGAGGATCTCTCCAAATACAGTGGACCCTTGTATAACAAACGGTTTGTATAAGATAAAATTTATACAACACAAAAAATTCCGGAGATAGGGGAAATTTGCTTAACGTAATCGCCTATGGGGAAAATCCGTACAACATAAAAATGGGATCACTCCGTTTTCAATGCATTCCTATGGGAATTTGTGTAAAGGAAAATTTGCTTAACATAATTTCATTGGGAACGAATTAATTCCTTTATACAAGGTACCACTGTATGTAGCTGAGAAGAAGAGAGAAATAATCTAGTACTGTAGCATGTTCTAGAAACTGTTTTACCACCTGTCTTGGGTTATGTTTTATTTCTGTGATAGTCTATTGTCTGTATTATATAATCTACAGTAGTACCTCGGTTTACAAATTTAATGCGTTCTCTGGGGTGCATTTACACAAAGGGAAGCTTTTTTTTAATCGGTTTCACATGTGCAGCATTGCTGTACCAAAACATCATGAACAAGAGGAGAAGACTGAAGAGACAGGCATTCGCCTGGGCCTCTCTTTTGGAGGAAGATTGGATTACAGTGCCAGCTTCAGGAATCATGAACCTTGTTGTGCCACAGCCCTTAACAGGAGTGGGAAAAGGTCAAAAATTCCCCTTTTATTGTCAATGAGCCTTCTCCAACTCAGCAATGCTGGCCAGTTCCAGGTTATATTACCAGATTATCCAGGTTTTGCTCAGATTCTGTTCATGCTTGACTCCACAATTGGTTGGCACACATGCAGGGCTATTTCCCTTCCAAATATTGCCTTCCATGCCTCCATTACGACACAAGAGCCTATCTTCTGATATGGCTTTGGCCCTGAAATCTCAGGGAATGTGTTGCTGCTGACTCACCAGCCTTGTTCCCAAGAGGTTCATGTTGAGGTATTTGAATGTACAGCTGCTAATTGTATCATAGTTTTAATCTGTGGGATGGTCCCATAAAGTAGCAGAAGCTATATCTGGAAGTTGAGTCATGGCTACTGGGCTGCTTTTTTCTTTAGAGATAGAAATGTTTTGCTGCTCATCCAAACAGCTTCATTAGTCTTCATCAGACTGATGAAGCTATTTGGATGAGCAGCAAAACGTTTCTATCACTCAATAAAAAGAAGTCCAGTTGCCATGACTCAACTTCCAGATAAACTCACGTGGATGACTGAGAATTTTCACAGACATATACCAGAAGCTATACTTTTTAAATCTGGTTGAGTGATGTTCAGTTCTGATACTTCACTTTGGCTGGAATCAGGAATACTTGGTTGAGTCAGCTTTATTTCCTATAGGTCACCACTGTAGCGGGCTGTAGAGTAACAGGGCTGAGTACTGGCTAGGTTAACTTCAAACATAAACAGCAATATGCCTTTTAGGACATTTTCTGGACAGGTCAGTTACAATTGTGTTTCATTTTTACAGGGAGTCTTTATATGTTATTTTTGCTGTTCCGATATTAATGGGTGTTTTCTCTGCTTCCATTTTCATTTAGGTGTGCTTTCTCTACCTGCCTACTTCAGTCCTTATAATGATGGGTCCGTGTGCAACAATGGAAGAGCCGATGCTTACGCCCAGCTAGAACTGAGGACTTTAGAACAGTCACTCCTGGCAACCTGTGTTGGAAGCATCTCTGAACTGAGTGAGTTTCTTATGCAAGGGATAATGTGCTTTGTTTATATGTGCAAGGGGCCTTTCCCTGTTGACGTCGTGAAATCTTGCCTTTGGCTTTACTGCTGTTTTGCTTGGACTCAAATTCTACAAGATGTAAATGTTTCAGGATGTCTTTTACAGAAATCCAGACTCTGTCACAAAGTACTCCAAGTACAATTTACTACAATGATGCACAAAAATAAAATTCCATCTGTCTTGCTCCTCCGAGCCCTTCTCCACACATTATTGTTGCTGTTGTCGTTGTTGTTGTCTCCATGACACATTACAAAGGACAGGTTTGACTTGCCCCTATCCCGAGAGATTTCCAGTTTTAAATAGACCCAAGGGAAACAGCAGAACAGGAGTTGGGGATGGTGGGAGGGACAAACAGAAAAATAATAGGCAGGGATATGAATGATTTATTTCTAGATTACAACTCCCAGAATGCTGCAACCATTATTAAAAGACCTGGCTTGGCGGTGGACGACATGTCCAACTATCGTCCCATAGCCAATGTTCCCTTTTTGGGCAAGGTAGTCGAGCGAGTCGCCGCCCTGCGTCTCCAGTCGTTCCTGGAGGAGAACCATATCCTGGATCCTTTCCAATCTGGGTTCAGGCCGCGTCATGGGACGGAGACGGCTCTGGTCGCTCTGCACGATGATCTGTTGAGGAGGGCCGACGGGGGTTGCTCTACCCTGCTGGTTCTTCTCGACCTGTCAGCGGCTTTTGATACCGTCGACCATGGTATCCTGCTGGAGCGACTCTCGGAGGTGGGGATCGGAGGTCTGGCCTTTGGCTGGCTCCGCTCCTTCCTTGAGGGCCGCACCCAGCGAGTGAGCTTGGGGGGTGAGTTGTCGGCTCCCTGGACACTCTCTTGTGGGGTGCCTCAGGGGTCGTCCCTCTCCCCAATGCTCTTTAACATCTATATGAAGCCGCTGGCCGAGATCATCCGGAGTTTTGGAGTCTGCTGTCATCAGTACGCTGATGACACGCAGCTCTATCTCTCCTTTTCCACCTGTGCAGTGGAGGCCGTCGAGACCCTTGATCGCTGCCTGGCTGCAGTTTTGGACTGGACCAGGACTCACAGACTCAGGCTCAACCCGGGAAAGACCAAGGTCATGTTCTTCGGGGGCGACCCGGATGGGTACTGTGGCCCTCTTCCCAGTCTGGGCGGGTCCGCCCTCCAGCTGGCGCAAAGAGTGAGGAATCTGGGCGTCGTCCTGGATCCGGGTCTGACCCTGGAACCCCAGGTGTCAGCCGTGACCAGGTCGGCCTTCTACCATCTAAGGCTTATCGCCCAGATTCGCCCGTACCTGGACGAGAGCTCCCTGAGGACAGTGGTACAGGCACTGGTCACGTCGAGGCTGGATTATTGCAACGCTCTCTACATGGGCTCCCCTTGAACCTTGTTCGGAGATTGCAGCGGGTCCAGAGTGCGGCGGCCAGGCTGGTGGTTGGTGCGCGTCGGTTTGACCGCATCACCCCCATCCTGGCTCGCCTCCACTGGCTGCCCGTTGCCTCCCGAATAAGGTTCAAGGTGTTGGTTTTGGTTTACAAAACCCTCCATGGCTTGGCCCCTGATTATCTGGCAGAGCGCCTTCACCGACAATCAAATCTAGCCCGACCCACCCGTTCATCTTTGGCACTTTCCCTCCGGACTGTCCCCCCGAAGGAGGCCCGCAAAGCAAGTACTCGTGGGAGGGCCTTCTCGGTGGTGGGTCCGTCCTGCTGGAACAAATTGCCGAGGGAATTGCGACAGGCTCCATCATTGGCGTCCTTTAAAAGAGGTTTAAAAACCTTACTCTTTACTGACGCCTTTAATAATGACTAGAGTAGGCTTTTTTTTTTAATCCCGCCTATCCTTCCCATAGGATTTGTCCCTGCTTTGATGATATTTGTTTTTAATTTTTTCGTTGTAAACCGCCCTGAGTTCCCGTTCTGGGAAGAAGGAGCGGTATAGAAATTTGAAAATAAAATAAATAAATAAATAAACCAAAATGGTCACTTATTATTTGGCTTTCAGTTTATAATAACTGTTTGCTGGTCAAGTCAGTTCTGACTTATCGAGACCCTTTTAAGCGTTATTCAGGCAGAGCATACTCAGAAGTTGTTTACCATTGCCTTCTTCTGGGGATGTCCTGAGACTGTACAGCTTGCCCAAGGCGACACAGGTTGGTTCTCCCCCTTGGAAGCACAGTGCGGAATCAAACTCCCAATCAGATACCTTAACCAATGAGTTATCCATCCAGACAATAAAAATAATGTGCAGGAGAGATGGGCTTTTCGTTTCGGAAGTGGTCAGCTTCCAAAATGAAACACAGGAGCCCAGCTGGCATTCGGAACTGGAGGAATGAAATCAACCAATCGGGCCACCCGGGGCTAAACTCCGAGGAAGAAGCCTCTGACATCATTTTTCCTTCTCCCTGGCACTGGCCAGTCAGGAGCTGTGAAGTGAACTGCATCATCCCGCCTCCCTGTCTGATTGGCCAGTGCCAAGGAGAAGGAAAAGTGATGTTGGAGGCTTCTTCCTTATTGGAGTTAGGCCCCGCGTGACCCCCAGGGCAAGGTAAGGGATTGGTTAATTTCATTCCTCCAGTTCCGAATGCCAGCTGGGCTCCCGCATTCCATTTTGGAAGCTGACCACTTCCAAAACGAAAAGCTCATCTCTAATGTGCAGTCAAGTCACTTCTGACTTTGACAGATATCTAGTCTCGGGCGCTCCCAGACGCATCTGGTGGAGCCAGTGTGAGATACAGGAAGCTGGACTAGATGGGCCTTTGGCCAGATCCAGCATGGCTCTTCTTATGTTCTTATGTTATGAACCTTTTCAGGGTTTTCCAGGTAGCCGATACACAGCAGTGGTTTAACATTCCTTTCTTCTGGCAGCCTGTAGGGATTGTTGTACAGCTTGCCTGAGCCCACGCAGGTTGGCTCTACTCACAGAATGTACAGTGGGGAATCAAACCCCCAACCCTGGGCTCTGCAGATAGATACCTAAGATACTGTGCTATTCAGCCAGCTGACAATATCCAAATGTAGCTTTCATCTTTTATTTTAAACAAAATTAAAATACTTCAGTAAACATCAATGCTTTCTATTGTTTTTAAAAGACAAAGTAAAACAATAAATAAAGTGGTTTCATATAACATTTGTAAGGTATGTCATATTATATATGATTCACATAAGTATATTTGAAGTCCAGCAATGTCCCTTTAAGTTGTTTTTGGCCAGCCTGGAAAAATGTTCTCCTCCTATTTCTCCCCAAGTATACTACCATCTGTATGCTGCTGACAGAAGCCAACACATACCTTATAGGTCTCACCATTTATTTTGTGAGCTGCCTTAATTTGAGGTTTCGCATATATTCTGCAACACAAAGAGAGTGCTTGTAGCACACATCCATGATTGAATATAGCTTCCTTTCCCTGCCTTTTGATTTGGCTGGCTCATTGATTGCATTTAATGAATGGCTCTCCTTTTGCTAGCTTCCCCACGCCACCTCCTTTTTTAAAAAATGTAGCCATACATTGCCAGCATAGTAAGGATATAAGGCAAGGGATGTGCGTGTTATTCTGCACTGCAAATTTGAATTCCAGATGCCCTTCTTATACAGTGCTGTAGATCAGTTGTAATGGGATAGGAAAATCATTTGTAATAGAATAGGAAAACAGAATGTAATACTTGTTACACATACTGTAGCCATATATTTCCAATTTTTTACTTACCAAGCGCCTGAATAAAAATTGTGCAGCCCAGATCTAGGTATCTTTTCTTAGATGTAAGCACCTAGACTAGCAAGGGAATGTGCATGAGCTTGTGTCTCTGGGTGTATGCTCAGGAATAGCATTAAATTGAATAAAACATGCTTCTGACTAAGAAGGCCTGAAGATCTTAATGCTGTTCTAGGAAAACTAGTAGTCCCTATCAGAATAGCCGTATCCTAAGGATGGCACTTGCTAACTTGAGAATTACCTCAGTCTCACTGATACAGTTGGTCTACTCTAGTTAGTACAGTACTAACAATCAAATATAGCCCCTAGCTTCCTGGCTTCAATGATTGGAAACATATCCATTGCATTGTACAGTATGGCCTGTTAAGAGAGCAACTTTGAAGTACTCGTTGCTATTTTCATTCAACCCTTTCCCAGCATTGTAATTCTGTACAAACAATGGAGGACGTTTTCCTGTGAGCCCTAGATTCTAAAGAGATAGAGGATTCCCACAGAAAAACAGGAGCCTGTAGGTTACACTTATACAACATGTAGCATTGCGTTTGTCCATAACACTGATAATGGCACAAAACCAATTTTGACCTTTGGTAGTAGAAGTCTTTAAACAAAGAATGAACATAGGTACAGTATTTATTTATGAAGTTCACTTTAAAAGGCCTAAACAATGAAGAGAGTATTTCTTCAAGGAAACCAACACAACTTGTAACCCACCAAGGTGAATGCAACTCACCAGCTCTCTTCCATAGCTTGCTAAACTGATTAGACAGCTTTGGTATTTGGCTGTGGAGGCAGGGGTTGAGAAGGCTATTATCCACTATGCCTTATCTTGAGAGAAGAGCCAACCTATGCAGCCTTAAGCAGCCTATACAACCCCAGGGTGCCCCCAGAAGAAACAAATATTAGTATTATCTTCCGAACACAGCTGCCAGGTGTCAAGCCGGAGCTGGCCTTCTCCAATGATTGAACTCTTTCCAGGAGCCTAGGATGACTGGAGATATCTTCATAGAATATATGCCGTTCCTAATAATATCGCCATTTGTAGTTGACCAATGTTGATCTTGTCAATGCCGAGAGTTTTCAGATGTTGATCCAAGTCTTTTGGGATTGCATCCAAGGCACCTATTATTATTGGCATTGTTCTTGCTTTCTTATTCCATAGCTTTTCGATTTCTATTTCCAAATCCCAATATTTGGCTATTTTTTCTAACTCTTTGCCACTGACTCTTGTGTCTCCTGGTATTGCCACATCAATGATTTGAACTTTATTTTCTTGCTATTATTATTATTATTATTATTATTATTATTATTATTATTATTATTATTATTATTATTATTATTATTATTATTATTATTATTATTATTATTACTACTACTACTACTACTACTACTACTACTACTACTACTACTACTACTACTACTACTACTACATAGCAAAAGCCCTGTTCTTGCTCTGTTCATCAAGCAGGAAAGTCAAAAGTATCTGGGTTCCTGCTCAGCCACCATACATCTTCTTTAGGGAACTGTTTGGATTGGCGGGTCATATTTTAGAGGCTTGTGTGAAGGAAAGCACCTGTTCACCAAAACATAATAGTAATGCAAGAAGGCTTTTTATAGCCACTGGCATATTTTAGTTCAGTTGATGACCTGTTATGGCTTTATGTGGAAGATGCATACTGGTGGAAATATTCTTGTTCTAAGATGATTTAATGAGTTTCCAGTAATTGCAGTGAAAACCAGTGCAATTGCTAGAGTAGAAAGCTAAAATCAGGCTTAAATTGCTTGATTACTGAGACTTAAAAATCATACTGAGAATAAACTGAATAAGTGGCTACCTCTAGACCAGGAAGGCCATTGCCTGTACCATTTTTATCATTAGGCGAAGCAGGGCTAATGTCTCTGAGAGGAGGTTTGGCATGTTTACTACTAGAAATGGGGAGTAGCACATATGAGATTTTCTGCCTCCAGTGGCAAAATAATGAGGCTGGCTTTTGATACCATGCACTTTAACTTGGTGGATGACAGCACAATTTGCCACTCTGCCTCTGGCAGTGGAATGTAAGGGTTGTTCCTAGCCACTGATGACATCCAGGTGAAGACCAGAATGGGTCTTTTCAATTCTGTTCTTCCCCCTTTTCTGCTTCTTTTCCAGGTGATCTGGTATCACGAGCAATGCACCATATGCAGTGTTTGAATACCCTCCGCCCTGGCATGAGTCCTGTTCGACAAACCAGGCAGCAACAGCAGCCCATCACCTGGTCCCCCGATGCCCTCCATACCCTTTACTACTTTTTACGCTGCCCTCAGATGGAGTCCATGGAAAATCCCAACCTGGATCCACCAAGGATGGCCCTGAGTAACGAACGGTAGGTCTGACTATCACCTCACATTAGCTTTCACTTTAATGAACCTTGGTTGGTTAATGAAGGACATTTAAACCATGTAATTAATCTCACTGTTTTCCATGTGATTGTGGCATGAATTTGTGTAACAAAATCAATGTACTTTGTAGCACTGGAGCTATTTTTCATTGGAACCCATAAAGACAGTTGTATCCGGAATCTAAGCAAAGAATCCTAGATGTCCATCTGTGTCCATGATGTGTACTTAATATATATGCTGAAACCAATACCCCAGAGTAGCATGGATGGATCAGATGTTGCCTTTTTCTGATATCCAGAGCATTTTACATTTTATGTGTGTGTCCATTGGAATATGCCGCATGGCTCCTACTGCTGACTAAGGCAAATTGAGTTCCAGTTGAACACAAGTCTCTTGGTTGTGCTTCTGGTTTGCAATCCATACCCTGCAGAGATAAAATAGGCAGAGAGATGTTATCTGTCTTTTTTTTTTAATAAAAAAGTGGTCTTAGAAGCTAGAAGAGATTGGACGAGCACCTACTGAGTTTGAAACTGTTGCCCATTATATCCACATGGTTAGGTGGATTGAAAAATACCATGGACTTTACATGGAGTTTGAACTGTTGTCATTTCAACAACTGGAGTATGACACAAATATAGGTGCCACTTGTTGTCCTGCTTACACAAAGTGTGGGCTATCAGTCAGTGAAGAAGAAGAAGAAGAAGAAGAAGAAGAAGAAGAAGAAGAAGAAGAAGAAGAAGAGAAGTGTGTCACATCACTGAATGTCTGAAGACTACACAAGCAAATTTCAAAATTAGACATGTTCGAGTGGCAAAATTTGTGCACTATTATGCCAAAAAAAAAAACAACTTTCCGGCCTCCAAAAACCCATGGGAACAATGGGTAGACAAGGTGTCAAAAATTATGAAATCAAGATCTTGTGGGATTTCTGGACTGATAGACCCCTTGAAAATAACACACCAGATACAGTAGAAATAGAACAAGGAAATGTCTGCATCATTGACATGGCAATTGCAGGGGATGTCAGGAACAAAGCTAAAGAATTGGGGAAAGTAGCAAAATACAGAGATCTGGCAAGTGAAACATCTTGCTTGTCGATGAAACACACTTCAGTGGTCCCCAAAGTAATTGGTGCTTTGGGACAAATATCAAGAAATTTAAGCAGTTGCAGATCTCAGAAATAATACCATCAGATCTAGAAAATACCATTAATAAGAATATCATTCATACTGTGTTGATTTTTAACAAATACTTAAGTTTTTGTTAAAACTTGTTGTATCTATTTTATACCAGTGAATTTTTTTATAATTTTGATTGACTGTGCCTGCATTTATGAATGATAATAATAATATGCAGTCAAGCAAATTCTGACTTACAATGACCCTTTTTAGAATTTTCTAGGTAGGGAATACCTAGAAATGGTTTACCATTCCCTTCTTTTGGAAGCATCCTAGGATTGTGCCTGCTTGTCCAAAGCCACACAGTCTCACTCTATTTCCATTGAGGCAGGGTGAAGAATCGAACTTTCAACTTTGGCTCCACACCCGGATATCTAAACCACTGAGCTATCTAGCCAGCTAGTCAGTGGAGAGACACACACTAAAACAAATATTTCTACACTTTCAGCAAAGTCCCTGGATACGGGGGTCCTACTGTACATACTCGTGGGCTCCGATTAAATAGAGTGGACACTCTGCAATTGTGGCTGCATAAGTAAAGACCTGGCTAAAGGTTTTAGTCCACTACTAAACCTCATGGTACAGTGGTTTAATGTGTGTACCACAGCTAAAACTGTGCTTACGACCTGGGGTTCAATTCCAGGTAGTCAGCTCAAGATTCACTCAGCCTTCCATCTTACTGAGGTCAGGAAAATGAATACCCAGCTTGCTGAGGGTGCAGTGTGTAGCCTGCACAATTAAATTGTTAACCGCCCAGAGAGTGCTTTAAGCACTATGGGGTGGTGTATAAGTAGAACATTTTGCTTTTGCACTTACTTAGCTGTTTGGCAGAGAAGAAAGAAGTTGAATGCTATCATCTCCAACCCCACCCCACCCCAAACAGCAGACAAGTGAGCATCTGTGAGATTTGCGTTCATGTGCATGAGTGCAAGTGAGTGTACGTAGCTGCTCAATTTAGGATGGGGAACTGCAAATCTGTTTTTCCTCTAGATAAAGAGAATGTATGCACCTCTGGAAGCATAACTCCCTGTACAAGTAGTAGGCTGAAGTGAAGTTGACAAAATTATGTTGCATCCTGAAAGCTAAAAAAAGATCCCAAAAGATCTGGATTACCATGCATGATCACATTGACTGATCTCATAAGAGCACCAGTGTTTTCCATGCTAGTTTCCATCCCTAATAATGGATTTTTTTTCTTTTTGCATGTTCTTGAAAGCTTTAATGTTATACCTTTTAATGTTGTAAGATGCCTCTTCTAATTCCCTGTTCTTAAACTTGAATACGTTTAAAATGTTCTGGGCTGTATTTTGTCCCTCATTATTATAAGCCATCTTGGGTCCTTTTCCAAGGAGAAAGGTGGGGTAAAAATATTCTAAATAAATAAATAAATAAATAAATAAATAAATAAATAAATAAAGGCATCAGATTCCCCAAGTAGCCTCTGAAAATACAGTTACCCCCCGCCAATCGCGGGGGTTAGGAACCCACCCCACCCGCGCTGCATGAAAATCCGCGATATGCGGAAGTGGGTGGGGTGGGGCGAGGGGGCGATTATGCGCCTGTCCGAGCCTTCTCGGAGGAGCGGGGGCGGCGTGGAGCGACCCTATCGCCCCCCGACGCCCCCACGTTGCTTTTGAATATTCTGGGCACCCAGTATGATGCATAAAGGCATTTGATTCGCTTACTCTGTCTGAGCAAGGCTGTATAGTCGGCCTTTTTTTAGCTGCCTGTGCTAAATCAACTGCAGACTCTGCACTAGTCCATTGTATCCTTTTGTTTTTCTGGGATATGCGTCTCATGTGCTCTGCAAGTGTAGGGAACAATCGCATTCCAACAAAAAGGCAAACAACACTGAGGACCATCAGCAGTGTTCTGACTCGTCATCTGCTGCTCAAGAAAAGCAGCCGCCTAGCAGCGTACATAGTTGAGCTCTTACTCTCATAGTTTGGCAATGGAGGTACCAGAACTAAGGCGGTTACTTCACATCCTTCTTTGTTCCACAACTAGTTTTGTACCATGACAGCATTGGTCACGATCATGTGGCTTTGTCCCTGTTTCAGTGTTCCCATGGTCGTGATAACTTGTCTCGTGACAAGTGTTACCTCACTGTCTTGTATCGTGACAAACACTGAATTTGTCTAGCTTCCTTTTTCCTTTTGGGGGTGGGGGGCTTAAAAATTCTTTTTCAATATTTCTCTTCTGAAAAGTCAAAATCTTTGCAGGCAGGAAAGGAGTCTGTGGCTCGTCTGGCTAGCTTTCACTTTCTCCACATGGCCGCATTCCTTTTGCTTGCTAATTAATTGTCTGTCTGGTGTCCCTCTTGCCTGGCTTTGAAGTTTCATTTGTTTTAATAGTATTTAACAGAGGAGGGCAAGGGGTGGTGATCATCTGGGGTGGGTGGGCACTTTGAACGTAACACCCAACCCAGTACTGGAACACAGTTTTCTGAGAAAAACAAATGTTTTGTTGTGTGACAGTTGTTACCTCATGGTGTCTTGTCTCGGAACAGAAACTGGGAACAAACAAGGAAAATACCCTACCCCAGAACCAGGTACAGATTTCTCTCACTTAGCACCCGTTCTGGGGGCGTGGTTGAGACAAATTTCAGCTGTTGCACGACGGACGTGAAGTAAGATTTTTTTTTTGTACCGCTCCAAAGTGCAACCCTTAGAGAGACCAAACGGACGTGAAGTATTAAGTTGTGGAATAAGAATACAGGAACTGCAGCTGATCTCAACGAGCAAGAAAAAGCCAGTTAGCATGTTTGATTAAGATTTGTCAGACCAACTTTCAAATTCCTACCTATCTTTGCAATTCGGTGGGAAATTTTAGACTAGTATATCTTGGCCTATCTAATAGAATTGTTATAAAGCTAAAATGGGAAGGGAGGAAATAACAGTGTGCTCCACCTTTAGCTGCATGGGAAAATTTGGGGGCCAGAAGCCATGCCGCAGTAAGCACTGTTGCCTGGAGATCTCCTCTATATAGTTTCTATAGAAAACCTATCCATGTAAGTGAGCACAAAAACCTTCCTTCCATTATAACAAATCGTAAGAATAATACTTAGGATAAACTTTGGGATTCACGTTGTGGCTTAGCAGAAATAAAGCCATCTGTACTGTAATGCTTTAAGTCAAGGGAAGCTTGCTTGTGCAATTACATTTTATAGCCCATTTGGCTATGAGTCCTGCTCAAAGACATTGTTGCATACCAGGTTCACCTGGAGGTCTGGATCTCTCCTAACCATTCTGATTTTCATATATACTATAATCAGGAGGAGGAGGAGGAAAGAGACAAATAATTCTTTTAAAAATGGATTCATATTATGAAGATCAGTGAGAACCGGTGTGGTGTAGTGGATGGAGTACCAGGACACCTGGATTAAAATCTTGCTTGGCCAGGAAAACTCCCGGGGAGGGGGAGTGAGGGGGTGGGCAATGGTAAACCAGTCCTCAAAAATCTCACATACCTTGAAAACCTGTTAGGACTGCCATAATTTGGGAGCAACTCGAGAATCTATGACAGCAATAGTAGAAATTACAATGTTCAGAGTAGGTGTGGGAAAGAATGGGCAGGCAGATCTCCTGCCTATCAGCTACATTACCTCTTTCAAATGCCTTTGTAGGGCATCTACAACTTGGGAACAATATCTCATGTATGAAACAGAAGCAGTAGATGTAGAACAGGATGTGCTTACTTCCTACACATCTACTCTTCTGCAGTTAATCCCATGAGGTAATTTCATGCTGGCCTCAGATCCCTCTATTAGGCTTTGTAGTCCAATTGCGATAGGAACCTAGCTCTCCAAAGTCCAGCAGATCCAGCCATAACAGAGTGAAGGGCCCATTTCAGACAGCTGACAAATTGTTACTGCTACAGTATATGTTGACTCCACAGGAGAGTTGGTTGTATCGTTTTCTGTATTTGGTGACAAACTGATATGATCCAGTATAAGTACTATGGATATGGACTAGGTGCTGGAGATGATGTTTGATCCTTTGCCTCAGATAGAAAAATGTCTGGGGCCTGCCCTAAAGCCTGCCATTTTGGCAGTGACACCCTAGTCATTCTTTTGAGTGAGATAATGAAGCCCTTTCCTTGTGTTTCTCTGCAAAGTAGTCTAATGAAAAAGGCTGTTTAAAAGGGAAGTTATAATAAAAGCCCAGTGACTTTTAGAAATGGAAATGATGCTCACCTGGACAGCTGTTTTGCAACCTTGCAGAGTGCCACACCTCTGTCTTAAAATGTGACCAAGCCTCTTTCACAGACACAGCAAATCCACAGCTGCCTGAAGGAATCAGCACTTTGGAGCTGCCATCATCACAGGATGCATGTTGGCGCTATTCCGGTGCATGTCTGTCAGTATCTGTTGGGTTTCAGAGAGATCCAGCGGCTGATGGCATACTTTCAGGTGTGGAAAGCAAAACAGGGTGTGGCTACACTGCTGAGCCTCTGTTCTGGTTTGGTTTGTGTTTTTTTTTTTCATCCCTGATATTATAAACATCATTCAATTCTGTGGGAACAGGGCCTGAGTTAATTTAAGGAAAAATCAGAGGGTTTTTTTAAAAGCACAAAACCCCCCAGATTGACTTGGGAACCTACATTGGCAGACAGAGAGAGCTTTCTGAGCGATCCATTTTACCAATTCAACACTGTTTACAACATGCCTAACATTTGCTGAAGTGTAGTATTTTATCCTGAACGACAGCAAGGAAATAAAATAAGCACTACGAAAGTAGGGAGGGTGTCCAGCTTGGTACCCCTGTGGGTTTCCTTGATGAAAGCCAGTAAGCGTTTTATTTCAGGAGTATGAGGGAGTGGGCCATCCAGCTAGAAATAAAGATGCAGAAATTGCCGGCTTGGTGGAAATTGACTGTAGGCTGGGGGTGGGGGGGTGGGACAGTGAGCATGGCGAAAAACCCCTTAATGAATACACAGAGGTTGGCTAGCTTGAACAAGAGAGACCTTGTTCTGGTTTTTGTTCACCAGGGGCCCTCAGAATGTGTTAGGTTTTGTTGCAACAAGGCTATGTGTGAGAAGGCTACAAACCGCTGCTACAGCAAGCCAGTCTCGACACTGCAATTTTAAAAAAAAAGAAGCCTTTGGTCATGATCCGGGTGTGACTTTAAAAAGATGAAGGAATTTCCTATTCCCCTTCAGATTTCCATGTAGGTGATAATGCCAGAAGACTCTGAACAGCCTAATGAGAAGAATGCAAAGATGTTAGTTGTTGTAGTTGGATGGCTAGGTCGTTTAGCGTGTGATTTTGAAAATGCTGGCAACTCGCATTTCTTCAACTTGGGGCCAAGGTATGGGGACTTGGCAGGGTGGGGAATGAGCACAATCTTCACAGCTGCTGCTACTGCCACATCACCACATCACTCTAAAAAAAAAAACAGCTCTACCTTGCTAGGCTCAGCGAAGCTTTGCAGCTGTGTCTGGTTTGGCTATGGAGGCAAGGGAGGAGCTCACATAGAATTAAAAGTCTGAGCTGATGGACAGCCCGATGCTCAAGTGTTTGAGCTTGCAGCACACACCAACGTCACATCCACCTAATGTTCTAAGAGCAGACATTTTAAGAAGGTAAAGTGAAAATGAAATTCAAAGGAATAAAAGAAGGGGGGGAGAGAGAAAGCTGCTTTTTTCAAAACTGCAAATTCAAGTTCTGCCAACCATATGGCTGAACTCATTTTGTAGTAACCTTCCTGAGTGTTACATAGAAACTCATTTTCTCTCTGCCAGCCATGGCACATGTCTGACTTTTGCACACGAACATGTAGTGCAGAGAATGTTTTGAACTCAACTTGGCTGTAATATATCTCTGGCCAGTTGCCAACTTAATTTATACATCCCCGTGGAAAAGATGTTTTTTAGAAAAGATGGCTTCTCTCTTTTAATGGTGTGTCTTCTGCCTGTGGACTTTTTCTCTCAAATTGTTTTTTTTTTTCTGTTGTCCAGAAGAAAGGGGATTAAAGCATACAATCAGCTGGAAGGGGTGTACTGGAAGATTTTTAAAACTCCAAAATTCCAGCTTATTAATGTACTGACTTCATTTGTAGATGGATGCCTTAAAAATAAGTACTCCATATTGACATTTCCTGACAGTAAAAATACACTATTTACCTGTTCCCATGTGACACTGTAGATGATTCCCAGTTGTTAACCTTTTCGAAGATCCATCATAAATAAATTAGACCTATACTCTGTCGACATTTACCTGTGTGTAAGTGAAGTTTTCTTCTTATTAGAAATGAGTAAGACTGATATGTACATTGTACTGGTACATAATCAGAATCCTGGGGTTCTGAGGAGAATCCTATCTCTCCATGATTTGCCATGTAATACAAGCAGACATGCTGAAAAGAAGAACCCTACTGACTTGATATAACATCACTGTCTAGGTTGCCATGAATCCTAACAGCACAAGACTTCAATATGCTCCAGAGATTCTAACCGTTAATTTTTCAAAAAAAAAAAAAATCCCTAGTACTTGTACCTCTACCAAAAATAAATAGAACTCTCAAAAACAGAGATGTGATGTGGTTTTAGAGATTCACCTTTGCATCCAAGGCTGGCAATCCTATTGCTACATTTGGCATTAAGTTTTATTGCCAGCCGGCCACTCATCAACTAGATTCAGCATATCAAGTTGCTACATAGGAAGCTACTTCCTGGATATCGATGCTGGCATATATATTGCATATATTTTGCTCATGGAATGGTCCATACAGCCAGTTCAAAACACTGACCTGCTTGACTGCAAGTTCTACAACTATTAATTTTGGAACTTTCTGTGAAATAATGTGAGTAATGTACAAAATATGACAGGGTCTCACATTTGCATTTCTGAGAACAACCATGACACCACCCCATGTTAATGAACAGTTGTTTATAACATCTATCATCTGCTGAAGCCATTTCAGACTCATCATGCTATCAAACAAAAGTTTAGAGTTTTTGCTGTTGTGAGACAATGTTATATCTCAGTTGTTCGTTATTTTAACATTTTATACCTTTCCATTGTGTGTGTCTTTTGCTGGGTGGCCCTGACTTTTCACTGTAGATGAAACAAATCAGAAATGCTTGACATATAAACCACTAAACATTGGGTCTGGTTTTCTGCTTTTTCAAATGTTTATTGTGATTATATTTACACAATGAGCATGCATCAATAAAAATCAAGGCAGGGGGAAAGATATTGGTACATTGTTGCAATTACAGTCAATGTCTTCACATTTGAAAGTTTTCAGAGGAAAAAGGAAACCATATTTCAGTTCAAAAGTCAACCAGTATCTATATGGTTACTCCCCCCTAGTCTAACTTTGTGGATTTTTATGATTTATTGCCACCTTCTCTTTTACACTGTCTTTAGTATCTCATGGCTTGTTATATTGTTTATTTTGATCACAATTCTCCCACGAATTTCACTTGTCTAGTCTCTTATTGTACCACTCATAAAATAGTTGCCAAGTTTGTGCGTAAACGTTTTCTTCTTTGTTATGTATTGCATTTGTCAATTTATTCATCTCCGCACAGTCTAAAATTTTGGGTCTGGTTTTCTAAATGTCCATTCTCCATTTGCTGTCTAGTAAATAGCAGAAATGGGAGGTTTGTTGCACACTAGATTGTCGGGTTGCCTTCACAATAGTGGTCACATCATGCAGCCTTAATTCCTTCACGCAGAAAAGTGCCTCTCTCTATGTTTACTTCAGGGAGATAAGAACTTTTATTGATGGTGGCTTGTCCTCGTCAAAATGGACTGTATTAGTGGTCTTTATTTGGTTTGGTGGACAAACTTTCATCTTTTTTATTTGCATCAAAGACTCCCAGTTATCTTCTCAATATATCTAAGAATGCATGGAACACAGGACTGAAATCTCAAAAGCACTAAAACACGGCCTAAAAAAACACATCCTTGTTCCTTCCTGTCCCTGCTGTGATTCTCCAAAATAGTCTCCTTGGCCTTAGGTTTTGGGAATAATTGTCTTGGTTTGGTTTTGTGGAAATGAGGGAAGATGGTATGTCTGAAAGCCAGTGTGAATTTTTCTGACCATGAACATGTTAAGATATTTTTTTGGAAAATAGCTCAGGTTCACGATTAAACAAATGTTTGTAGGTTCACATGCAACTGTTCTTGCCCTCTTTAGCTGTGCTTAGGAAAATGTTTCCTCAAAAGGTTTTATATAGTACATTAGCAAACTCATACCATGTCTGTTTTGGACTGCTCCCCAGAATGAATTAGGCAGTTGGGGGGGGGGGGAGAGAGAGAGAGAGAGAGAGAGAGAGAGAGACAACTCAGCATTTGAATTTTTATTCAGAAGCTCTTTCACCTACAATGGAGCTTGCTGTGCTTGGATCAAAGAATGATTAAAAAAACCAATTGGTTCATTTTGTTTGTGGTGGCCTCCTCCTGCTATAATTTCCCTGAATGTGACAACAGATGGACTTGCTACACTCACTGAAATAATAGGGGACTATTATCTCTAGAGCAGTGTTTTTCAACCTTTTTTGGGCAAAGTTGTTTCATATAAACACACCACCATTAGAAAATGTTAAAAAAAATTAACTCTGTGCCTATATTGACTATATATAAAGTAATTCTCTTGAATAGGAATCAAATAAACACAAAGAAAGTATTTTATAATTACTTTATTATGAAATAGTAAGTAAACAGAAATATGAAAAATTATAAAATACTTTATTCAGTGCGCAACCTGGGCCTGTTTGGCTGAACACAAAGCTGATATTCTTCAGCTTTTCCAACGGCACACCAGGCAACATCTCGCGGCACACTAGTGTGCCGCGGAACAGTGGTTGAAAAACACTGCTCTAGAGTACCAGTTCATATAAACTCGTACTCTGCAGACAAACACTATTTATTTTAAGGTAATAAAGAGGGATTGCATTTGGATGCATAAGCCATCTCTTTGGGGGAGACGGCACACATAATCTTTTTTTATTATTATTTGTCATTTTAAATCTTTCTCAATGGCTCTTGCATCTGCAGACGTTTCCTCAGTAGTTTACCTAACATTATTAAAAAAAATAAAGTATCAACAACAAAAATTCCAACAATAGGAAACATTAAGCCAGGAGTCTAAGTCCAACAGGATGTTGGCACATGCCACAAAAATTCCATCCATTTCTTCCCCACTGCAGTCTGAGGGGCCACTGGAAAAAATGGACTTCAGAGAGTTCTGAATTCCTCAGATAAAATTTTATGGTGCTTGAGGGGGCTGCACTGGAAAGTGGAAATTACACACCTATATACATTTCAATTGCCAAACGACCTCCAGCATTAGATGAATCTTAATGCCCACCATTTAATCAGATCACCATGCTTCTATAGTAGCTCCTGAAAGTTGTGAGAAGCACTTCAGGAATTTGTATCGAGTCGGTGTTACACTGTGCTGCTATCTTGCTGCATCCCTAAGTGGCTGCAGGGGAATAGCATAGAGATAAATGCCAGTGTTGAAGATGGGAAATGCTTCTGTGTCCATCAGAAATGACTAAAGATGGATTGTGTATGTTAAATCAGAAGCAAAGTGTAGCAAAAGGAACCATCCATCCCAGAGGGGTGAGACCAGAAGTACGCATCATGCAGAGGTACAATGAACAGTTTCATCCGTACCTTCCAGTACACTTGAACCATTTCTTCTGACAACCACTGCTAAGTCTTCACAGTGTGCCATTTAGTTATTATTCTATTAGATGGCGGTTAGCAAAGAGACAATAAGTCAGTGACTGAATATATAGTTTGCAAGCAGAAGGTTCTGAATGTGGGTTGCAGGTCCAATTAAGAAGGATCAGGCAGCAAGTGGAGAGTTTCTTAGCAAGAAACATCTAGCAGACCTTGTATGATACATTTCTGTTGAAGCCCAACCAAATTAAAACACTTAAGGTATAAAACAGGTTATTTATATTGTTGAGGCATTAACTGATGGCAGCAAGCCAGACTGAGGCTGGGACAGCAGGCATGTGGGCAATGAAAGATTAGTGCTAGCAAGGATGGGAGGTGAAATGCAGGGTCTCCCCCCCTTCTAAGCAATACAGTATATAATAAATGTATACACATTTACCTTCAGTTCCCTGCTGTGTGCAAAATGAGTGGCCATCACAGTGGGGACCACAGAGAGTAAATGACGTGGAAGAAAGTGAAGAGAATGTAGTTTGAATTCACAGTCAGGGGCCGAGAAAGCTGAGAATGCTTTCAAAATAAATAGTTCTCAAGTAGATTAGTCAATGCTTCCTTCACACTCTGTCTGGGATGATCCATCATTGTTTCTTCAATTCTTTGGTCTCATTTGAGAGCAATGCTCTTGTGAACTACAGCTGCTGCTGCTGCTGTTGCTTGTTTGGTTTCTAACGTTCTAGTGGGTTGTTGTTCCTAAACATCAGCAAGCAATTTCCTCAGTGGTAGCCCCTTTAACCTGTTGCAGTGAAATAACGAAGGGTTGAGGAAGCTGTCTGTATTACCACAAAGGCCTGTGCTGCACTAAATCTGCTAGTCACAAAGGTGCTATGCAACTCTTTGACACTGGCAAGTAATGCCACTTCTTAACTGTTTTAGTACCAGTAGCTGCAAATCATAAAGGCACAGGAGCAGACAGCCCAAGCATTGGGGCATTTTCCCCATTTCCCTGGTCAGATGACATTGGCCATGGTGGCTGAAGATGATGGAAGATATAATCTAATGCATTTGATGAGTATCAGGAGATAGAATGCTGCTACAGCTTTTTTTTTTACTGTATGTGTATTAGAGGGAAAGAGCTGTGATTCAAAGCTAGATAAATTTTAGTGCAAATATACAAAAGCATGCACAAAAATAAAATTATTAGTCTTAAAGCTGCCGTAATAGTTTTGGTTTTGTTGTATTAGAACATCTCTCTCACATGAGCTGCCTATGTATGTTTGGTTACATTCCCACTTTGTTGATTATAGGGGAGGGAAGGCATTGTGTGAGCAGTTGAACTCAGGCCCCTATCACACGGGCGAAAGAGACGGTTAATAAATAAAAGCTGTGTTTCTTTCTGAAATCATCACATGACTGAAAATGTGGTTCCCATGTTCCCATTTTCCACATTTTATTCATCACTTGAATGAAAATGTGGCCCCCATGTTCCCATTTTCCACATTTTATACGTCCCCATCTCATTAATCCGCATCTAGAAGCTCGGAGGGGAACGTATGCTGGCGCGGGGGTTAGAAGCTCCAGTGCTATGGGAGCTCAAGCCACGGAAAGGCGACAACAGAATAAAGATTGGGGCTGCGAGGTGGGGGAACAAGGCTGCTGCCATTGAGAAACAAGGCAGGCGGCGGGCGTGGTGTGTGTGTGTGCGTGTGTGCGTGTGTGTGTGTGTGTGTGTGCATGCACGCATGCACGCGTGCTATGGTGTGTGTGTGAGAGAGAAAGAGAGAGAGGGAGAGAATAAAGATATGCCAGCACTGGCAGGAGTCAGTGCCAGTTGCCCTGCCCTTCGCTTCCGTGCCAGCTCTCAACTTGGTGCCGCTGCTGCTGAGCCCTCCTCAGCCTTGCCTGAGGCACCACATTGACGGCCCTAAAGGGAAAGCCCACCAATGCCTGGCTTTTGCAGCTTCAGACTGCCTGTCAGTCATTCGCTAGCCTCAGGATTCGCTTTCCCTCCTTCACCGAGAAAGGAGTCCCCTCTTTTTTATGTCAGCCGCACCCCTCCCCCTCCCCTGGCACAGCAATGGAGTCCCTGCCTGGCCAGGATTTCGCCCAGGCACTTTCAGAAAGGGAGGCCCGCCACAGCAGCTGACCCACACCCTTGCTGGGAGCCCCTGGCTGCCGCTGGTTGGCCTCAGAAGAGGCGACTTGTCCTTTTCATCCTTATCCCGCAAGTGAGCCTCCTCCTCATCCTCTTCGCCCTGACTTGGCTGGCAGTCTCCCGAGCAAAATATCAGAGAGACACATGTCAGGGGAAACAGCAAGATAGAATGATGCTGAGCTGCATAACCATTAAACTGACAACAAAAGGGGGGAAACGGGTTTTCTGCGCTCCCACTAATGTTTGCCTCTTGTAAAAATGTGCATTTCAAACCGGATTTAAAAATACCCACCTTCTGCCTTGGTTTGTGGAAAAACTTGCTGAAACCCAGTTAAGTGGGCATTACCGTTTTTTTAAAAAAAATCCCGCTGATCATGGTAGCACAATTTTTGGAGCCGGTTTATTGGAAAATTAGATCTAGACTTTAAAGACCGTCGGATAGAGCCTTCCATTTGTAGTGGAAAAGGACAACTGGAAAACAAGACTTCGTGTTTTTAACCACACCTTTGAAACAGAAAGCATTGTGATCTTGATGCCATTCATAGTATTATTCTAGTGTCATTCATGCAGTTATCACAGTGCAAGCTTTTCCTAGTTTCTGCTAGGTCCTGAGGGCAGAACAGCCTTGCTATTAGAGAAAAAAAATCTTAGGCAAAAGGAAACAGAAGTTTTAACAGCGGAGCTACACATCCTCCCATTTTAATAATTCTCTCCCTTGCCTTGTGGACTGAGATCCCTACCCTTCTTCATTTGGAGCATCCCTGTTGATAGACTAAAGGGTTTGGGTGGAATATGCATGGATAAAGGTAGTATGTATAAAAAATACACAGAATAAGGCTGCCCAGATGCAATCCTGCACACTTTAAGTAGGTCTTGTTGAACTAAACGTTGTGCTTTGTAGCTGCTTCCTGGAGCACACATAACTGGAATGAAAACCTCATGAATTCAGTGTGACATGCTTCCAAGTAACCATGTACGAGAGATGGTCAACTTTCAGAGAGCCAGGTAGCCACATTTGCTACATGAGAGTCACTGCCCATCATCACTTTTGAGCAAAGAGAAAACAGTAATGCAATAAACAACCTAAGGGGGAGTGTCACTGTCATGTGTGAAGGAAATGGTTTAGTTCTAAAAGATAGCACTGTGTGTGTTGTGCATTACAGTCATGACTGACTCTTTTACACGACCTCTAAAACCTGGTGGCAACTTAAATTCAGACCAGAGATCATGGGGGTTTGTCGCTCTACCTGTGTTCCCATCCCTCCACACTCCATTGTTCCTGTCTGCGTGAGGGGAGGGAGGAAAAAAAGGGAGAATAAAATGCAGGCTCATCTCCGTTTGCCGGTGGAAGCAGCCCCGTAGTGATTCCTGTCTCTTAAAGGGGCAGTGGGGACAAAAAAACAAACAGAAGGTGAGGGAGCCCAGCATTCACAGCTTTACAATCCGCATCGGAAGATTTTTTACCTCCAGGAGGCCAGGTACTTGAAAAGTGTGCTGGGACGCGCTTAGGTGGGCGTGGTCATACTTAATTTTTTTTTTAAAGTCGGGAGCTGATGGGAAAACATTTTTAAGCTCCGGATCTGGGAGCCCTTTGCCTCGGATTTTAGGGGTCGTGTAAAAGTGCCCTTCATGACCCCATGTCCATGGTGTTTTCTTGGCAGGAATACTGGAGTGGCTTGCCAGTTCCTACTCCAGGCACCTACAGCACCTGGTATTCCCTGGTGGTCTCCGATCCAAGTACTAACCAGGGCCGACCCTGCTTAGCTTCCAAAATCAAGTGAAATCGGATGTGCTTAGGGCACCTAGGCAGTAAAGCTGTCACTACTATCACTTAAATTGAGTCTAATATTTGATTCTTATTTTAGGTTAATGCAGATGCTACACATAGAATGCTGCAGGGCTTCAGGAATAGCTCACTTTCCATTTACTGTATATATTAAGTGGTTGTTCTTTTGATGTTCTTTCTACTCACAACTTGACTGGCAAAAAGATCTCTGGAGCCCTTCTCAGACTACAGTTAATTATCTACCGCAGAAAACACACACTCCATAATTTAATATTCCACTAAGAAAACACTGGCATTAACTTGAAATGGGAATTCAATTTCACAAAGACTGCATGCACAGCAACAACATAAATCAAACACTTCAGTGATCGTTTCAGCTCAAGTGGTGGCACTGATCAGCTGTTTTCTCCTACATGTTCCTTGACTCTTTCTCAGACTGTCTGGTGCTTATCAGAAAATCCATTTGGGTTTTAAAAACCAGCCTTCAAAAACCTTTGCTCTTATTATGGCTAAATCTGAATTAAGTCTGACTTACTAGAATATATTAGTCCCAAATTTCTGAAGTCACTTAAGGATTTTTAGAAGCCCTTACATATATGTTCAGCTTCTCTCTCTTTTTGTTTACGCGTGATTCGCAATATAACCTGATCCTAAGAATGTCTACATGGAACAAATTCTCCAAAGATATGTGAGATTCGGTAGTAAGTATGTAAAAGAATGCAGTGTTAGAAGCTTTCATCAAAGTCTTAGGGTGTTCTCCATTTAACATTTCCTTGAACAGGAACTTTCCATTTAAAAAAAAACCTTTATTATTAGAAAAATAACATTCTAAAATGGCCCTTTGTTTTAGATCAGAAAGTGGAGAGTTATTTTTTAAACATCTTCAGTGGTGCTTTTTTAAAAATACATGTCTGAATTATTCCTTGCTGTCAGTTTAATGTTATGCCAATATGTTGCCATACCCCGAACACATACAGGACATCCACAGAAGACTCTGGGTTTATATACATTGCACAAATAATATATACTGAAGCTTAGAATGCTATCCTGTTCATTTTATTGTGAATGTATTCTCTCAGTTGCAAAGATTTAGCTATCTGTAAACAAACTGGAGGCACAGAAAGAGTGAATGGAAGCAAACGTTAATTTTTACTCTCATGATAAGATATAATGAATGACAATATGAGATTTTTTCTCCTCTTGCCTGACTCATGTTTTTATGGGTGCTTTCCATCTTGTGGTAATAGGTAAAACAGCTTATAAGAATAAATGGAAATGCTGCTATTCTAGAATTATTCGGCTGTGGAGCCAGAAGTTGAGAGTTTGGTTCTTCAATGTTTAGTTCTTCAACTCATTGATCTGTTGGGTGCCTCTCTGCTCCTACAGTGATGGTGAATGAAAAGCAAGCAGGAGAGTGTTGATATAGAATATTGGGCAGAGCCTGAAGCCTCCAGAACACGCAGCTAGATTTTCCTATAATCTAACATGATAAATAATGCAGCATGCGAATAAGGGTTTGATGGGGGTTTTTTTGGACTACATCTTCCAGATTCTTTCATAGCTATGCTGAGTAGAGAGCTGTGGTAACTGTAGTCGAAAAACACTTTCCCCCCCAAACTCGATTTAAGAGCACATGTATTCTGTGTTGGCCTTTGTAAGAGACTGGCCTAAACCCAATTTCTAGTCCTAACAAAGCTCATAAAATCAGGTGCTGTATGTTCGCTCAGCATCAGGGATGGGGAGAGATGGGACAACAGTTTCATTTTTAGTATTTTTCTTTCTTTCTTTCTTTCTTTCTTTCTTTCTTTCTTTCTTTCTTTCTTTCTTTCTTTCTTTCTTTCTTTCTTTCTTTCTTTCTTTCTTTCTTTCTTTCCTTTCCTTTCCTTTCCTTTCCTTTCCTTCCTTCCTTCCTTCCTCTTGAAGCAACCAGTCAGGCTAATTTACATTTCACACATATGCAGTACTGTTAATGTCAGAGGAAAAGAAATATGATCAGGAAGGATAGGTGAACAGAACTATTTAGAGACAACAAACTTTGTATCTAAAGAACAGATTTATACTACAAGGCTGGCTCCTTCTCACTAGGCATGTTGATAAAGCAAAGTGGTGTGCTTATATACCACCCCATTGCATTTAAAGCACTCTCTGGGTGGTTTACAATTTAATTATGCAGGCAACACATTGCCCCCACCCCAAGCAAGCTGGGTACTCATTTTACTGACCTTGGAAGGCTGGAAGGCTGAGTCAACCATGAGCCAGCTCCCTGGGATTGAACCCCAGGTCATGAGCACAGTTTTAGCTGCAGTACAGGCATTCAATCATTGCCTACAACATCTAGGTAGGCAAAGTCTGAGTAGGATACTGAATAAAGACTCAATAGGATTCAAGATTGTCCATAGTTTAAGTCCTGCATTTCAGGGTTTAGACAGTATAGGACAGTGTTGGCGAACCTATGGAATGGGTGCCAAAGATGGCACTTAAAGCCCTTTCTGTGAGCACACGCCATTACCCCTTCACAACCACCTGTATTCAGAATAAATTGCTTTGGGAAAAAGTAGTGGGTTTTGAATCGCAGTTTGGGCACTTGATCTCTAAAAGGTTCACCATCAGTATAGGAGGCTGCAGTCGTGCAGTAAAATGATATATCACATGGGGAGGAGCCATGTTGATTCTCATAATATAGAATGATGCTATAGGCTACTTGTGTTGCAAGCAGAGGGAGTACTTACAGTACTTCAGCAGTTCAGGTCTATTTCTGTAAGCCAATTTTTTATGTCCAAACACATCCACTGCATAGAATATAGATGATTAGTCCAGCAATGTTTATAATCAGCTTGATTAGGACCAAGGGAAAGATATGATAGTGATGACTATATCCCATGCCATGACACCTGTGCATTTAATATAATCAACAGATTAATTTTAATTCTTGGTTCATAATTACTTTCCACTTACAAGAACACCATAACTGTATCCTATGCGATCATGACATTCCCAGTACAGTAGTTGGAAAAAAGAATGCTAGGAGTAGACTCCCATTTATAATAGAATCTCTTTATTTTATCAGTCTGTTTATTTAGAAAGTTTGTAGACCAGCCAACTCATTGGGAACACTACTCTGGGTGGTTTATATAAATAGGTAATTATTTTAAAATAACTTTATTAAAATAGTAGAAATAATTAAAATGTAATTTCCAGAGTAAAAAAATTGAACTGGAAGGACAAAGGTAATTGTCAGAATACCGAGACCCCTAGTATGAGAAATATATTGGGTGCATTTAAGTCTTGGTAAATTGTCTGTTTTAAATATTGTCTGTTTTAACTTATACATTTATATGTGGGAAAATTAATGCAGATATTTACAACTAAAAAGGATTTATCTCAATTAGTAAGAGCTGGAACTCTTCCATATTCTAGGGAATATTATATCGATACATGAGTTTAATGAGGAGGGGTCATAACAAATGATGGCCTTGATATGGAAACCTGTCTGCTGTTGCAAGCAAGCATGTGCGTGGTTATCTCTACTGTGGCAGGAAAATATGGCAGTGGTATTCTCCAGGCTGAGACATTTTAAGGATGTGTAACTCTGGATATGATTAGTGCATGTAAGGGCATGATTCTAGACTACAAAGCTCCAAGACATGACATCCTTTCCTTCTTTAATGCATGCCTTGTGAGTGCATTAAACGGGGAGTTATGGATTTGCTGGTAAGCTGAAGGTTTTCTGAGATGTGAAATGGAAACCACAGAGCTGTCATTACCTCCATAATATGTGTTCATTCCCCCTCCTTGCTCATGTCTGTGTTTAAACTTGGCTCACAGGTTTCTGCCGTGCTTCAAACAGCACTTCATGCCCAAAAACCTGTTTTCATTAATCTTTGTTTTATAGATGATGGATATGCTTTTATCCATCTTAAGATTTAGAATATAGTGTTTGTCATCTTAATTTGAAAAAAAAAAAGAAAATCAAGCAATGCAATACTGCAGAGGTTATATCTCAGAGTTGCAAACTCTTATTTTAGAATCCGTTTTTGAGCACATACTAAGTTGCCTCTCTTTTTAGCACTTACAAGGAGTAATGTTTGTAATGTTTCCATTAGGAATGAAATTGATTGCACCAGAAGCTGACCTTTGATGTTTATGGGACTACTGAGGCTTTCAAGGAACAGTTGTGGATTTAAGCAAGTTGCCCCTGCTGCGGTTCTATCATATAAACTCAAAACAGAAAAAAAAGCTTTTACAGCATATTTTCTGTTGATTTAGAGAGTAAACCAACTTTTCTCAGAGTGCTGAGATTTACCTCATTCCTGTCAGTCTCTCCCCCCAACTTCAAATGCTTCATATTCAGGCGCTGATGTGTTTTCCCTGCCACTGTTTGCAGTCCATGCCTCTGAGGGCTTTTTACAACATTGTAATTTTGACCTAGAAAGTGTTACTTTTGGTGTCCCTTCAGGAGTTTCTGCATTTAGCTGGATAGGAACTAAGGGAGCAGGATCACCCTTTTCTCATGGTCCTTTTTAAGGAGAGAGATGGGATACAATTATTTTAAATAAATAAATAAATAAATAAATAAATAAATAAATAAATAAATAAATAAATAAATAATAGTTAATGCTGACCAATAACCTCTCTCGTAAAAGATTCATTTGTCAGCTTTACATCTGTGGCAAAGAAAGAGTTGAGTAGATTTTGATTTAGTTTAGAAAAATAATTTCTGAACCACACTGCCCAGAACTCCCTAGTTGGGTGTTCTTGGAGTGCCCATCCAAAAAAAAAAAAAAAAGAGTTTGTCCAGACTCTGATTTTGAATTACTAGCATCCTCCGTTTTCACCTGAATCAGGAAAGGATCTAGAAGTCAGCAGAAACTTAGCTGCTTACCTGTAGCTGGTGGTGATCATGGTGTGTGTACTCAATGACCTTTGGAAAAGCATTCCCCCTTAATCTGAAAAAGTTTCTTTTCAGACACACTGACTTACTTCTGTGATCTTTTTATATGGAACTTGAGAGCAATGCATGATCATCACTCCTAAAGTCTTTTGATAAGCTTTCATTAGAGGAGAGAATTGCTATGGTCTTGGGGATAAGGCTTTGGGTAGGATATTCTGTCAAAGCTTTGATTGACCTTTGGCATGAGGTAATGGCCAAGGCTGTTGAGAAGACTGCTGTGAATAATCCTGTGAAGAAGAGTCAAACTGCCCCGCTAGCTTACCAGGGAGCAGGTGGTGATGAAATGAATGTGAAAGAGAGACTGGAAAAATCAAAGTGAATCCAACCAAATGTGGTCTCGGGCCCACTAGAAGGCCTACTTTGTGGCAGTGGTGATAGCATCTTTCTGTCCCACCATGACATCTGCACAGAGTCATCCAGTGGAGCCTGGGTTTTTAGCGTCTATAACATGCTGATCCACAGGAAGAGAACACAGATCACATTAGAGCCTGCTGTGAAGAATTTGCACAGTACTTTGCAGGCAAAATCCTTTGGATCTCCTCTGATATGAATGTTGTAGTAAATACAGGTCCTGTGAGTGTAACTATACCCCCTGCTTCGCCTTGTGCTTCTTCCTAGAATTTTCACACAGGAGCAGGATCTACTTTTGGGATCCTGAAACACCAGTTTTGCCTGATTGACTGCACCTTCAGGATGCAGGTCAACAATCTACATGTCTTTATCGACAGTGTCCTGCCATCTCTGTTTTGGTCAGCAGTTTGGTTGTTGGTGGTAGGCGCTGCTCTGAGGACAAGTCCATACTGGTGAAGCCAGCTTTCTTTCACCTTCTCTGTTACCAATATTGCCCCTAGTTGCTGTTGAGTAGTATGATTTGTGATGTGGTTGATTAGGGAGATACCCAATACCCAACGGAACATATGCATTTCTTCCAGGCAGTTCTTCATGCCCATGGTTGCTGAGCATTGCCGCTTGTCCTGTGTTAATGGATTTCTTTCAGCCCTTACAGTGTGAGGATGTGGATAAAATACTTGGAAAGGAGGGAGCTACCACGCATATTGTCCCTCCTTCCTGGCTTACAAAAGCTGACACAGAGGAACTGTATTGAGAGTGTAGAAACAAGACTAAATACCTCTCTGTGGTAGAGTAGGATATCTCCATGTTGAAAGGAGGTAGTAGTAACACTGTTGCGGGGGGTGGGGACTTTCTTGTATCTCATGTTATTGGATAAATACAGGCCAGACTTGAATGTTCCGTTTCTAGGCAAGAGTGTGTGGTGATTTCACAGTTCCAGGTGTTACTGGATGAGGCAGACTATCTAGATCCATTTTAGTCTGGCTTCAAGCATGGTTATGGGACAGAGACTGCTTTGGTCACCTTGGTGGATGACCTAGTTTATAAAATAGCTTTGTGTGATATGGCTGGCAGGGGTATTCATGTGCAATGAGTTCAGTAAGAAAAATAGAGCAAAACCAACATCCTTGCCTGATAGCAGTACACCCTATGGGGTAAAATTAATACAGTGGTACCTCTACTTACGAATTTAATACATTCCAATTCATGCTCTTAAGTCGAACAACTCTTAAGAAGAGGAGCCCTATCTAAAAAATAAAAAAATAAAAATTGAAAAAACATTTGCAAGTAGAGCAGACCGCATCTAAAATTGGTAACGCAGCCGTTAAAATGCCAACAGTTTGCTGCTCTTAAGTTGAGCTGCTCTTAAGTTGAGCTGCTCTTAAGTAGAGGTACCATTGTGTCTGAAGCCATTTTCCAGTGTTCCATCACTAGCAGAGGCAACTGCGTGATTTTCCTTTTGTGGTGTCAACCTAACTGGGAAACCACCTCCATAAGAACACTTCTTGGGTTCCAATATAGCAGGGCTGTCCAACTTTGAACAGCCCACGGGCTCCCTCCTGCCCACCCCACCCCCGCGGGCTCCCTATCAAGTGTGGGCCTGTGCACATATGCTCTCCTCAATGCCCCCCAACCTCCCCCTGTTTGAATTTGGTGCTGCACAAGCACCCTCGCTGGTGCGGCACCAAATTCAAACGGGTTGAGCCTTCCCCCTCCTCCCCTTTGTGGTGAATGGGACGAGGGGGAACGCTGGATCCATTTGAATTTGGCATGGCACAAGCACCCTCGCTGTTGCAGCGCCAAATTCAAACAGGTTCATCCTTTCCCCTCCTCCCTTTAGCCATGAACGGGAGGAGGGGGGAGGTTTGAAGAACGAGATTTGAGCAGCCTGGGAGGTTACCGAGGCAAGCAGCGGTGTAACTGCTTGGTTTGGTAAATTCCCTGGCTGCTTGAATCTCTTCAAAAAAGGTGTGCTTTCACCCCACCCCACCCAATGGGGGGGTGGAGTTGCACCTTTTTAAAAAGGAGATTTGAGCCTGCCTGCTCACCAAGGTCCCCGGCGCTGGACGCGCGGTCTCCCCACTGACGCCCTGCCTGCCACCCCCAAGGTGAGGAACTGCCGCAGCAGCTTGGATCTGGAGCCTGGAGTTCCCGCTGGAAGGATGTAGTGGGGAGTGGGTGTGTGGAGGGGGAGCCGTGCTCATCCTCATCAGACTGGGATTCCCCTCTGCCAAACTGCGCCTCTGCTCCCCCCCCCTGCACTCCTCGGGTGGCGCTCTCGGCTTGGCTTCGGATGGGGAGTTGCAGGAAAAGCACATTCCCTTTCTTACCGCCAGAGCCTCCAGAGAGGCAGCCGGGAAAAGTGAGCTGGGAAGCCATTCCCTGCCTTGGTGCCCCAGGGGGTGGCCAGGGCTGCCACATCATCCCCACACAGCCAGAGCCCGTGGCCCCAAAGGCCCATCTTCTCACCCACTTCACCCTCCCCCACTGGACTTCCTCATGAGTAGAGCTCCCCAAGTGCTCCCGCCCTCTGCGCTGGCACTTTGCCACATGCCTGTCCAGACAGGAGTCATGCAGTGCTCGTCACTGGGCAGATGTCCGCGTCCAGCACACCTAATTACTCCCTCCATCAGCGCAGGCAAGTAAAGAGTGCAGAGGGACCACTCCTTGCCGCTCCCCCCCCAGGTCTTCAGCGCTGGCAGCGGCAGCAGTGGAGCCTCTGCCGCCTCCCCACCCATTCTCCAAGGTCCCCCACGCTGGCGGCGGATGCAATGGAGGGCGTGCAAACACTCCTCGCCGCTCCTCTGCCCCCACCCACCTCCAAGGTTTCTGGTGCTGGTGGTGGCCGCCGCCGCCTCAGCCCTGGGTGCCAGTGGGCTTGGAGGCGGGTAGGAACCCCCAGGGAGGGTGTAGAGGTCCCGCCAGCCACCAGCAGCTCCTGGAGGTATGGGGCGTTGACCGCAGTGGAGGCCAAGGAGGTGCAGCTCGGGCAGGGCGGGCGGAGACAGGCGGCGGTGGTGATCCCCCTCCCCCTCCCCCCCCCCTCCACCCCCCCGCCAGCCACCCCTCCCAGCTCAGCGGGCAGCTTCCTGAGGCTGCCAACAGAGAGGCCGGCAGTGGCTGGGATGAGCCACCTGACCCAGGAGAGCCGAACAGGGCCCAGTCCGTAGCCCTGCAGTGCCAGCAACCACAGCCCCACCAGGCGGCCCAGCGCCACCCAGGATCCCACACGCCTCGCAAGTGCGCAAGTGGGGGGAATTCCCCTCCAACATGCCGCCACAGGCAGTGTGCCGGAAGGCCAGCCGGGACCCAGCGGGCGACCTCCAACGGCGCCACGGTCGACTGGTCGCCCGCGGTCGACGCGTTGGACAGGCCAGCAATATAGAATCATTACAACACCAGGAGGCTTTTTTCATATTTTTCCAAACTTAACTGCATGCTCACTGACATATCTTGGAGTTGAAATGTGTTTTTACTGACTAGAGTTTTCTCTATTGTTACTTCTTTGTTTCAGATGATTTGGAATATTATACAGTAAATATTTTCTTTTAAAATATTCCAGGCACAGTCACCTCTCAAATTACATGCATAGTCTTGAACTACAGTACTTTGTAAGCTATCATGAAAGAGTTTTGTTGACTGAAAGAGAAGATACTTTCTTTTAAATCTGCTGATAAGTTACAAAGAAAAGACTTGATGATTTCCACAGACCGATGTACCTACAGTTCACCCAAAGTAGAGGTGTGGGTTCCTGTCACTGTCCCTCTATGTCACATTCTAACTCTTTGTAGAGAAATAAACATTCAAAGGTTGATCTTATTTTCTCTTCTCATACTGTGGTCCCATGGCTGGGACTGCTCTGTGGGAAACATTCCTTGGTGGATTGGCACAGCTAGCAAGATATGAGAATACGGTAGCAGAAATTGATATGGATAAAATAGTGTACTTTGCTTTTTTGTAGATTGAGTTGTCTGTGGAAAACACACACTTCTTGTGGTAAAATGAAAACAGATGTTACACTTTTGATGAGCTGAGTTGAAAATGCACGTGAAAGGCCTGAAAAAAGTTCCTGTCACAAATCCTATTATTCATAATGACTTTCTAACAGGATTTGTCTCTTCAGGCATTCATTCCTACTCTCCCTGCATCAGTATGAAGAGGCCTTTCATGATAAAAGTCACTCTTCTTAATATCCAAATCTTTTTATATCCCGCTATCATATTTTGTCTCTCATCCATCTGAACTTTAAAGGAAGGCAATAAGTCTATCCTCTTTACCCCACAGTTCAATTGTTCAATTAAGAAGGCATATTTTGGTGGCATGAAACAGATTTGAAAAGGCATTTGTAGATATATGCATCTCTGTGTTTTAAAAATTTACTGTACTTGGAATTTCTAAGCCTATCAGCAAGGGCAATTTCTGTTTTCTGCTGGAACAAAACAGATCAGTGGTGTTGTTTATGGTTCAGAGACCATTCCTTAGTAGAAAACAAAGAACAGAGATAACAAAGCCAGCTTCTGATCTCATGACTGTTGCAAAATTTTTAAGCAGGGGCTCACAGCTCACAACCTAAACTCAAAAAAAAAAACCTCAGTTCCATGCAAGCATGATATCAAACTAGGCATTGGATGTAACATATGTGCCATGTAGAATATTTTATTACTAAATGGTGGTGTATCTGCAGAAGTGGTGGTGATTGTTTTTCAAAATTTGAGAGGGTTCCTTAGACCTTCTAGGATGTTGTACCTGAAAATGTTGAGAAGATTAAAGGTGTGATAGCATATCCTCCTCAGACTATATTCTGACAGCAGGAAGAATATGTTGGTGGAAGGGGACAGGGTAGGTGCTCTCCTCTCAATGTATGTTGATAACACTAGTTTTAGTAATTTCTGAATGAGAGCTCTTTTAATGTGTTCAGCTCTTCTTCACATGTCTATGTTCCTTGCATGAAGATGTGAGAGACTTTCAGGGACAACAAGCAGCCTGTGGAACCTCATGGCACAGTAGCTAAACTGCTGTACTGCAGCTGTAACTGTGCTCACAACTGGGGTTCATTTCCAGGTAGGAAGCTCCAGGTTCACTCAGCCTTCCATCCTTCTAAGGTTGGTAAAATGACTACCCAGGTTGCTAGGAGGGCAAGGAGTGAAGTGGGAATGTCAAGCCTGCATAATTACTTGCAAACCACCCAGAGTGCTTTTAAGCAGCACTCTTTG
Source organism: Phrynocephalus forsythii (assembly GCA_029282475.1). Classification (NCBI taxonomy): domain Eukaryota; kingdom Metazoa; phylum Chordata; class Lepidosauria; order Squamata; family Agamidae; genus Phrynocephalus; species Phrynocephalus forsythii. The sequence continues at coordinate 124,989,429 of JAPFRF010000001.1, read as the reverse complement.
CTTTGCTTTGTTTTTGCATTGTATTTTTCATCTACAGAATGTGGAGAGACAGACATTTTAGTCCTAAACAAACTAGGCCACACTGATGTATATTTTTAAAAAAGCATTGTTCTTAGGTTTGGAGTTTAGCTTTTCAAGAAGAAATTTAGAAAGTAAATAAGGTGATTGAATTCCCTATCTGAGATGCATTTGGACAGAGTACTAATGTGAAGTGTAATGGGTCTCTCTTTTTTCTCCATAGGCCTTTCATGCTGCTTCCCCCGCTGATGGAATGGATGAGAGTAGCTATCACATATGCTGAGCACCGGCGCAGTTTAACAGTGGACAGCGATGATATAAGGCAGACAGCTAGGTTACTCTTACCCGGATTGGACTGTGAGCCTCGGCAGCTAAAGTACGTTGTTATATGCCATTAGATCACCTCCAACTCGTGATGATGCTGTGAATGAGTCCTGTCCTCCACTGGCATCCCGAGGTCTATTAAACTCGACTATAGCTTCTTTTAGGGAGTCAGTCTGTCTTACATTTGTTGTTCTTTTCCTGCTGCCTTCAACCTTTTCCAGCATTAGTGTCTTTTACACAGGATCCTGCCTTCTCGTGATGTGTCCAAAGTAGGACAGCTTCAGCTTCAGCATTTTTGCCTCAAGAGATAGTTCAAGCTTGCTGAAAGTATCCCTTTTGATTGGGAGATTAATTTCTCCATTTGTTATAGCTCACTTTGCAGAATTCACAGGACGTTGAGTCATGGCAACTGGACATCTTTCCGTGTGAGATCGAAACATTTCAGTCTCACAAGGAAAGAAGTCCAGTTGCCCTGACTCAACTTCCAGATAACCTCACCAGGATGACTGAGAATCTTCACAGACATTTGGAAGAATGAAGAAGTAAAATTATCTGGTAACCTCAAGTCAGAGGCTGCTCTTGAATCACCGCATGCACTTTGATAAATCATTTCAGCATCCTCAAACGGTTCAGTTTGTAAATCTAGTGAAAGCTTTAGTATTCATCACAAGTAGAAAGGTGCCATAAAGACTGTGGGTTTTACTGAACTTTAAGATTGCCAGATGAAATACTCAGTAGGGAAATATTACCATGTCCCTTAAGGGTTTAGTTAAATGATTTGTCACAATATTTCTCTCACAGTTTGCCCTACTTCACAAAGGAAATTGAACATAGTGCTACATAACTGAAGGTGGCTTTAAATTCTGCGGAAAGATTAGAATTTTAAACTGTGTTCACTAATTCCCCTCATCCCAACAGCAGTCACCCATATCCTATCGATCCTCCAAATGCCAGACAGCTTTTCTGAGGAAGCCAGGAACAAAAAGGAGAATGTGATAAATAAACAGCACGTGCAGCAGCAGGAGGTGTGACACTCTTTTACTGAAGAACAGAGTTTGGTAGCATGACTGAAACTAGACGTGGACATGAAGTACAGTGGTGCCTTGAAATACAAGATCAGTTTGTTCCTCAGGATGCTTCATATCAAAAAATGTTCTTATCATGGGTCTGTCCAGTTAGCAGTGCACCCTGGGAATTGAAATCTTCCACAAAATTTTCGTATCTCAGGGCTTTCCATAGGAAATTTTCATTGTCTTGAGGTTTTGTGGAAGACTTCCATTCCCAGGATGCATTGCTCCCCAGACGGACTGCCCTTTTGTATCTCAAGTTTTTCTTATCCCAAGGCATTCATATCTCAAGGCACCACTGTACTTGGTAGCTCTTTGGCCCCATTCAGAGGCCTGGCACATTTGCTACGTATCTCCTCCTGCTTCTCCTGGCTGGCTGCCCCACTTAGAAGCCTCTGCACGCTGACAGGGTCATCCTCCGTCACTGGCTTCTCATGGACAATCCCTGTCTTGCCTCAGTGGTCAGCTGATGTAAGAGTGAGGCATAGAAGCCTGGACTTCTGCCCAGATTGGGCAGCCGACAACATTGGATGTCCCGGGCAGCATGCCGAGACTTGGGAGTGGTTCACCTGACCGGGGGAGATGCATGGCACTGAAGCACTTTGTGCCCATCTCTAATTGAGACCACATGGGATAAGGCTTTATACACACTCTTGGTTTCCAGTGGTAAATAACAGTATTTTGCATTGTTGATAACATAAGACCTAAGCTGCAGCTAGTGACATTTATTGGAATCCTTTAAATGGCGTGTCTACTGATCGAAGTTTGCATGCACAGCAGCAGAATGGAGAACTGAGATTGTAGTTTATTTTTAAAGCTGTCAGTGAGGGGTAAGTTTTTGTGGTTACCCTTTTAAAGCACAGTCCACGTTTTGTAATAGATCTGCTGATTTAGCCCTTCAACGTGTACTTGAAATCACTGGGCTCACGAAAAAGGCAGGACCTTCTAGATGTGATCCCGTTAACACTTCCAAAAGCACCCTGAGCAATTTTCAGGACTTGCCTCAGAATTAGGCCAGTATCTGGGCATTCGCCTCCTCCATGGGAATGACATCATTATCAGTGGCAGATTGTTGCTTCTGTTTTCCGTTTCCAGATACAATTGATTCACAGGTTCTGCTTATATACCGCCCCATACCACTTCAAGTAGTCTCTGGGTGATTTACAGTTTTAATTATAGTATTCAGGCTAAACATTGCCCCCCCCCCAGCAAGCTGGGTACTCATTTCACCGACCTTGGAAGGATGGAAGGCTGAGTCAACCATGAGCCTGCTACCTGGGATTGAACCCCACGCCGTGAGCACAGTTTTAGCTGCAGTACAGGCATTTAACCACTGAGCCACGAGTCATGGGCAATCCAAAATCCCAAAGGGCATAGTTTATCCAGTGGCCATTCAACACTAGCATCATTTGTCCTTGTACAGGCTGAGCTTTGCAACTGGTATACTGGTCTGGATAAAGCACAGAGGTTAGCTTTGCCCCCACCAGACTTCTTTCATCTAAGAGCTTACAGGTCTGTCTGGTTGTACCCACGTCCAAGCCCTCTCTTCTCGATATACTAAACCTCCCTGGCCTCTTTTCAGATCCGACCTCATCTGACTGCCGCACTTTTTAAACACTTGCTAGACCCTGACAGTTAAACCGTCAGTGTTTTTACTTCTAAATCCACTTGATTGGTTGTGGTTTTTCCCTGTTGCTGTTGGCTCGGACACTTCCAGGAGAACAGACAGATTCCTTCTCCAAAGTTGTTCAGAGGCACTTCCTTTGGGCAAAGTCTTAGCACACTAAAGGAACCCCTCTGTCTGCAGAAGGCATATTTTGAATCAAATCCAGCACGTCAAACAAATGTGCTGCCCCTACATGCAAAACTAGCAATGATTTTCAAAACGGTTAATAACACGTTTTATGTCAACATCCATTCTGTGCATGCAGCAAAAATTAGGAGGCCGTACAATGAGGTGGCGGATAAGATCCTGCCACTTTGGACTGCAAGTAACTAATGCCGTTTTGGGGTTCTCCTTGCAAAGACTCATTTAGCAGTTTTGAAAAAGAGGTTCTAGCTCTACCTGTTTGCTCTTGTGCTAGATTCTTTTTTTTTAATAGGGAAGGGATACTTCTGTCTGATTCAGCGAAGTCCATAGCTGCTACCCCTAATTCTATGCAGTGTGTTGTCTGGACCAGGCTTCAGAAGAACCATAAGGAGGAAGAGGGAGGAAAGATACTCGGCTAACAGCAGTTCCTGATTGGCTTTGTTTTGTTCTGGGTTTCCTTTGTCGCATCAGCAGCAGCATCTGCTCTATGCCTAGGAGAACATTTAGATTTTTCCCTTGTGTAAGACTGGTGGCGAAACAGGAATACTGTAACGAGAGTGATTGTGGTGGGGGGCGGCAATGAGGATGAAGATGTTGTGGCCCTCTTAAAATGTACTTCTCGTTAACAGGCCGGAGTGCTGCTTCAGTTCTTTCCGGAGAATGGATGCGAAGGCTGCCACGGAAAAATTCCAGCAAGACCTGGGCTTTCGGATGTTGAACTGTGGAAGGACTGACTTGATCAGCCAGGCTATAGAAGCATTGGGACCTGAAGGGGTTAATACAATGGATGATCAGGTATGCAGGAGATGACACACTGGGGGCAGGGAACAAATGCACTATCCATCATTACTGTATAAAGCATATCCTCAAGCACCCCAAGCACAGGCTTTTCAAGTTGGGAAGGAAATTCTAGTTTATTCAGATGGGTGCCCCTCCTAAAATGAGCATGATAAGCTTAGCGAGAAGCACACATTTAAAGATGATTTTCAAAATTCATTAAGAAATTGCACATTTGTCAGTTTGTATTCATATGAATCGATACCCCTGACAAACACGAATCGATCAATTTTTAGTACTTTTTGATTTGTCGGTTTGTTGAGCTATATAATGGTCCTCAGGAAAGTACCCCACAGGCACCCAGAGACACCCAAATTGCAGGAAGGTTTTCCCCCGACTCTCCTGTACGATTCCTCTAGGTGTGGGGAACATGGGATTTCACATTATATACCCACAAAGAGGTGCTCCCAGGAAAATTCCCCCACAGGCACCTAAAGACTCCAAACTTTCAGCAGTTCTCCTGTACTACTTCCAGGTTTTGTGAAGTTTGGGTTTCCTCAAGCTAGCATCTAAAGGGCATATACACTTGGTGGGTGTATAACTTGGAAGTCTAAAATCCAATCTTCACCAAACCTGGAGGGAAAGTGGAGGAGTGTTGGAGGAAGCATCTCTACAATTTTGGTATTCTTTGGTGCCAGGGGAACATGTTCCTTGGGAGATCTCTCTGTGGGTGTATATCTTCAACATCTGAAACCCAAACTTCACCAACCTTGGTGAACCCTGTCAAATCGTAAATCAAAATGAGTCTCCATTTTTCTGATCTGTTCTGTACCCATCTCTAGTTAAGCTTTATGCTAAAGCTGTAGTAGTTGAGACTTCAGGACCACCTCCTCTATTCTTCTGGATTCTTTGGCATGTTTTACACCTGTCATTTAGTGTTTATTGCAACTCATGCTTATTGTTGCTGTTTTGTACAGAATATTGTTAGAAGTACATTATGGAGATTGGCCTGGGGGGAGTGTCTGAGAAGTAGCATTAAGGAGGAGCTAACAAGATCCTGCATTTATCAAATCTGAATCCCAGTAAGATTTTCTGGAGGAATATCTTAAATATTTTCTGATCAGTCAATAGCTTCTTTGCCCTCTAACAGTTCCATAGCAGGGTCTCTGGAAAAAGGATGCAAAAAACAGGGGATTTTTTAAAAATTGTTCTCCTCTAAGCAACTGCCTGATTTATAGCAATGCCATTAGGTGGGCAGGGAGAGTTTCAGTCAAGGAATGAGACTGTACCAGACTTCTTATTTGAGAAAGGCTGTAGTACTGTAGTAGGCATTCTTCCCCCATCTCACATTATAAGTTCTGGAAAACACTAGCTTTACACTAGGTGTTCATTGTTTTGATTGAGGACCTTGTATGACAATGAAACCACCCAATTTTTCAATTGATTTTCAGTTTTCTCACATTTCTCTGGACTTCCACTCCCTGCTGGAGAATTGTTGCCTAATTTTTCTGATTGCATCATGAGAGCAAAAATAAATTCTACCAACTGCTTTGCCTGTTTTAATCTGAAATGCCTATCCATTGCCACTCACCTAATAATCCAGTTAACCATGCCATATTATATTTGTTTCATCCCTGGTATGTCTCCTTTCTGTTTCGGTGTTTTGCAAAAAAAAAAAAACCAACCTGCTTAAATCATGAGCGTAAAGTTTTGTAACATCTGTAAATGACAGCACAAATCAGTATGTTGACATGATAAAGTGGAAATTATGTTTTTAGGACTGCCTGACAGTAAAGAGATTTGCAGTGCAGACTGCCACTTACCTTTCGGTTCCTCTGGATAGCAGATAACATATTGGAACTTGCTTTAATTAAAAAAGCCAGGCACCAACAGCTGCCCATGTTTTTGGGGGGTGGGGTGGGGTGTTCCATTGCTTTTGCATTCCCCAGCTCTGTAATGCCCAAACTGATGAAGAATGGAAAATTATTGCCTATCTATAAGATTTCATTGCGATCACCCACCATGGTTTTCGAATTGTGTAAAAGGATCACTTGCCTGCCTGCCTGCCTGCCTGTATGTCTGTCTGTCTGTCCTGGTTTTCTTTTTTTCTCTTGGTCGCTTGTGCTATATCTTCAGTTTTCTGTTTATTTCCACTTTCTGCCAATGCAGGGCTGCCTGGCAAAACAATACACTGAAAAAATATAGACATCTCTGCAATGCTAAAATGAAATTAAACACATAATGATATTAAAAGAGCTGCCTGGATAGCTGAGTGGTTTAAGCATCTAGCTGCAGAACTGGGGGGTTGGGAGTTCCATTCCCCACAGTGTCTTCTGCCAGTAGAGCTAGCCTGTGTAGTCATGAACAAGCTCCACAGTCCCAGGGCGCCCCCTAAAGAACGGATGGTATGCCACTTCTAAGTATTCTTTACCAGACAAGGGTTACTATAAGTCAGAATTGACTCCCGACAGTGCATGATTACTATTATTAATCTTAAAGGGCCATTTATTTTAAATCAATATAAATACATTTTTTAAAAAAATTGAAAGAAAATAATATTTAAAAATCTAGTGAAAAAGAGTTCTCTGAGAGTTCTTTAAGATTTACTCCTGGATGAATGGATGCAACAAGATTATAGTCTTAGATTCATGCTAAATTAAATTCCTCTCCTTGAAGTAAATTATTTTGGCTGGATTTTGCAGGATTGGTACAAGGACTGTGCAAATATGCTTAGAAGGCATGTGAAAAACAATCTGTTGGCATAAAATACTGCAGCATGTTGGACAGGAAAAAAAAATAAGTTAACTGACTAGATGTTTTGTTCTTAAAGGGGATGACTCCACTCATGTATGCTTGTTCTGCTGGAGATGAAGCCATGGTCCAGATGCTGATTGATGCTGGAGCAAATCTAGATATACCTGTAAGTTAAGGTGGTGACACTGGCACATGGCTTTAAATTGACAGGAACCATGATTTTACACAGAGACAGTGGGGTGGGTGGTTTTGTGTATCATATACTGATGCTCGTATTTATTGTCTTTGAGTTTGAGAACAATTAAGTTTAAATTACCTTCAGAACTTGCCACTGATGAGATAATGATTATCAGTGGCATGGACATAAGGACACTGAGAGGGGGAAATGCTTTCTCTTTGCAAGGACAGCCTCCAAAGGAAACCAGGGGATACATTAGAGGAAACCCAAGGGACCGAATACACTGATTGGTGTTGGCAGTACTTTCTGAGTCGTGTCGACGTGCGACTCCCAGGGGTTGCAATTTGCCAGGACGGTGCCATTCTCAGATGTATCGAAACAATGCAAAGAACGGACTAAAATTGCAGTGGATAAACATCTGTTCCATTTCCCCCCCCCCAGGTCCCTAGCAGTTCATCCCGATACCCGTCGGTTCATCCTGACAGCAGGCACTGGACAGCCCTCACCTTTGCTGTGTTACATGGACATATCTCTGTCGTTCAGGTGAGCCAAGATAAAGCCCTAAATCTTTTCATGTGCGATTTGATTGTGATGTGGTAACAAAACTGACAAAACAAGCAGAACGGCTTAGGGAACTGGGAATGTTTAGCCTCTCTAAAAGAAGACTGAGAGGGGATATGATAGCTATGTTTAAATATTTGAAAGGATGTCATATTGAAGAGGGAACAGGTTTGTTTTCCATGGCTTCAGAGACTAGGACTCGGGGCAATGGTTTCAAACTACAGGAAAAGAGATTCCATTTGAACATTAGGAAGAATTTCATGACAGTTAGAGCTGTTCGGCAGTGGAATATGCTGCCGCGGAGGGTGGTGGAGTCTCCTTCCTTGGAGGTTTTTAAGCAGAGGCTGGATGGCCACCTGTCGGAAATATTGTGATGGGGGTTCCTGCATCGCAGGGGGTTGGACTAGATAGCCCTTGAGGTCTATTCCAACTCTATGATTCTATGATTCTATGATTCTATGACTCTGAAACTGATTATTTTGGTTGCTTTTGGTATTGACTACAAAGAACACACCTGCACGTAAATGTATATAAATGTAGCTGTTTCACTACTTCAGACTTAAAAACTGTGAACTGTTCGTTTTGTGGGGGTTCTAAGCGCCATCTGTTGGAGTCCCCAAGAGGTTCTTTTCATCATAACTATTCAGTGAGTTCATAAGATACAAGTCAACATTTCTTCATATACGTATATTCCCGAATGTTTATAAAGACTCCATGGAGAAATCTCACGGACCACTGCTTTGTCTGAGGATGGGATTCTGTCATCGGATTATTTTAATATGGATGATGTGATTCATTGACGTAGGTCTTTAGAGGAATCTAGAAATCTGAAGCTTGTCGATAGTGTTAATTACATCTGGAAGTGGGGATAAAGCAATCATTAACAGGAGTCAAGGGGGTCATGCATATATTTCAAAGTCTTTAGCATCCCCACTGCATATAGGATGCCAGTTGCTTCAGAAATTACCTTTATTTGTAAAAGGGAAGTCTACAAATTAAGTTTCTCTTCCCTGTGTAACAAATTGGGTGTTTTCACTGTAATTTGAGGCACATTTATTTAGAAGTAGGAGGTTATAGGAGTATAACCTCACTACTTTGTTACATTTATCACCTTTGCCATTTTGTTTTGCTTTCACACATTATCTGTTGAGGAAATATAAATTGATTCTTCGGTGAAAGTGTGTAGATGTAGTATCTTGTACATAAGTCTAAATTTTCTCCTTAATGAAATCTGTTCATATATTCATTCAGTTGTACAGCCGAAGCTTTCATGTTGTCACACGTTTCTGTGATTGTTAATTTCCTATCAAAAGAAGCAGAAACTGTCACTCCTGACCTTCCCAAACATGGTGCCCTCATGGACAAATCTTCTTCTTGTTCATATTGGATTATCTTTGTTGCAATCAAAGGTTATACTGAATTGGGGTCCATTGATTCACTGCGGGCTCTTGAACTACATTGCTCTTTCCCCCGAAATGTCAGTAGGAATTAAAAACGAACAATAGCCAGACATCAGCTGGGGTAAAAGGAATAAGTTCTTCTCTGTTCATATAAGTAACAAGCAATTGTGGATTGCGTGCATCCAGTTATGAATTATACATATATGCAAATGTCCATCAAAATAGGATTTTGCCTTTAAAGACTTGGAGCATTGCCAATGCATTCTATAGAATTGCAGAGGTTAGGCATGCTTAATTTACACTTGAGATAATAAGTGGGTTTTTTTGCCCCAGAGACACCACTGAGAATTCTGTCAACAGAATGTCTTCGAAGGAATTAAGCTTTGGGCCCTCTTGGCCATGCTTATACTACATACAATTAATGTTTACTTACTCGTGGTTGTTTGGTTGTAAACATTTAATCTCCAAAAGCTCAAATCTTCAGCTATCTCCAGGGACTGATGGGAATTATTTCCTGATTGCAACCGATATTGAAAAAAATAAGTTGCAGGCAATTCCTGAAGATGCCTACATCCTCAGGGTGATCTGTTCTGGCTGTGGCACAAATAGAACATGTCGTATATTGAATGCTTGTAAAAATGAATTTAAAGGGATGTTTTCAGTGACCATGTTCAGTTTCTGCCCTTCTCAGTTTTTGTAGTGTTTCAGTGGTACCAGGGAAAGGTCAGCTACATGGTCAGCTATAGCTGATGATGGAAAAGTGGTGATAAAGAATGTTGGTCTCCAGATGTTTGGAGCTCCAACATATCCCATAATGCCATATCCTTGGCTCTGCTACCTGAGGTTTCTAGGTGTTGGCATTCAAGACATTTGGTGGGCCAGATGTGCCCCATCCTGCATGTACTGCTCCATGTCTTTGCTGCCGATAAATATAGTTCTTTTCTCAGCTCTTCCCCAACAAGATGGGCACAGAATTCAGAGTCATGGAATTATTTAGTTGGAAGGAGCCTATAACGCCTTCAAGTCCAACTCCCTGCTCAATGCAGGAATCCAAGTCAGAGCAGGTCTGACAGGTAGTTGTCTTCAATGCCTCCAGCAATGGAGGGTTCACCACTTTCTGAGGTCATTGGTTTCATTGTCATAGGATTGTAACAATTAAGATTCCCACCCCCCCATCTTAAACCTAAATCTGGCTTCCTGTTGTTTGAACCCATTGTTAAATGTCCTGCCATCTGGGACGACCAAGAATAGAGTCTGCCTCTCCCCTGTATACCAGTACATTTCAAGTATTGGGAAAGTGCTACCATATCTCTCTTCAGTCTTCTTTCCTACACATGAGAAGTTCTTTTAGTCTTTCCTCATAGGGCTTGGTTTCCAGTCTCCTGATCATCCTTATTGCCTTCCTCTGAACTTGTTCAGGGTAACCTGTTCCAATTTCGTGGCATCCTTCTAATAGTGCACCCTAGATGAGCCTAATCAGTGCTGAATAGAGGGGGACTAGGACCTCATGGGATTTGCAGAATGCAGCCTAAAATAGCATTTGCCTTTTTTGCAGCCATATAACATTGTTGGCTTATATTCAGCTTGTGATCTACGATGATCCCAAGTTCTATCTCACTCGTCACATTACTGAACTAAATATCCCCCATCTTATAACTATGCATTTGGTGGTGTAGTACTTTGCCCTAATTCCTGTTAAATGGCATTCTTTTGTTTTCAGCCCAATGCTTTAAGCTAATCAAGAAAAGACCAGAAAAGAATATCCCATCTCAATGACCTTTCAGTCTAAAATAAACAGTGGGATCTACTGGGTCGGATACAGAAAGTGAAGAAGTAGAGATAGGATAATATAGGATGAATATGAAATGGAACACATTTGTTGGGTTATAACTGAAGATGAAAAAAGAGTGGGCAATGAAGAACAGAAGGGGTTACTTGTAACTTCATTGGAAAGTTGGGTCTCGAGAAGAGATTTGAGAGGGAGGGTTTTTTTCACTGAAGGGGGATATTTTGGGCATGGAGAATGAAATGGATGGAAAGCAGACAATTCCGAATATATTTGAGACTTTATCTTAAAATGAGGCAAGTATGCTGCCTTTCTCATAGGACATTGCCACACGTCTTGTTTCCAGAGAATTTATTTGTATTTTTTAAAAAACAACAGGGGAAGAGACCTTCAAACTGAATGAACAACAAGTTTAAAGTTAAATGGAACTGTTGTACACACCTCAACAACTTCAAATAAGGAAAGAGTGCATGCAGTGAATTAAATGGTCTTCCTTTCCACTAAGACAGCCCTTCACTTTTTACTCTTCTCTTTTGCTCTGTTTTGAGCTCTCGGTTTCTACCGTGCTTTTTTGCAGCTTCTCCTGGATGCTGGAGCCCACGTTGAAGGTTCTGCTGTTAACAGCGGAGAAGACAACTATGCCGAGACCCCACTTCAACTGGCCTCAGCAGCAGGCAAGTCTGAGCAGGCCTTTCATTTCCACTCTCCAGAAACAGCAAGTACTGTAGAAGCTTAGAGATGGACTGTGGCCCACATTACATTATCCTGTAATGGTGCAATCTGCTTTCAAAAGGGCTAAACACTTTCCTCCTGCATGTAGACTGGGAAGAAATTATACCTTCAATACTGTCAAGTGGATCTGTTTTTTAAGTACACATATTTTTAAACTAGCATTTGTTTTCACATAGCTACGGACAGAATATCCTATAAACATACATGGTGGGGCAGTCGGATTACATTATAAATTCCTATGTGCGTGGTGGCATGGCACCAACGTTTCCACGTACACACATAGTCTCCATACCAAGAAGTGGCCATTTACAGTATGTTTTCTTTTAGAACCATATTCTTCCCCCACTGTTTCATTCCTGTTGTGTAGCATTGTTCATAAACTGTTAACACACATCTCCTGGTGAGCAATAATGGATAAAAAGATGGTTATCGTATCCCATCTCTAAAGAACGCCAGTAGAGAGAACACTCTTTAACTTTTCTAGGCAACTATGAATTGGTCAGCTTGCTGCTGAGCCGGGGAGCGGATCCTCTTCTGAGTATGTTGGAAGCTAACGGGATGTCCTCCTCACTTCATGAAGACATGAATTGCTTTAGCCATGCAGCTGCCCATGGACACAGGTAACATTCATGCCTAAGCAGGCTGTTCAGATGCAGGTGTTCCATGTCTGCAGTGCAGTAGAGTTTAGCTCCATATCTGGAGGGAAGTCAGGCGGAAGGCCTTATTCTAACGGGGAGATTAAGTGTATTGAAAGTGCTACCTGGGGTGTGGGATGAAGTGCCTTTCATAAGGTAACATTTTTTGGACAGCCATGTTATCTCAGCCTTTATTATCTATCCCTTTACATTTTTTTACCGAAGATTTCAGAGTGACATGTGAATGGGCTCTCCAACACGTGTCTGAATTCGCAACCCTCTTCCAGGCACCACCCACCAATTCACTTCGTTGCCACCTTCAAGGCTTGATGAACCGGAGTACCTGCATACCCCAAACATAAAGCAGTGGGACAGCTAGGCTTCATTTACCAAAAGTTTTTAAAGTATTATAGGACTGTGGTATGCTTGGGATATTGGTTCCACCTCCCATCCCGCTGCAGATGCCAAAGTATTGAACGCTATACATTGCAGGGTTTCTGGTTCCTTGTAGTGGCCAATCCTTTTGAATACACTCTGAAAATACATATAAATACATATTTCTGATATTTTTAATTTATTATATTGAGGCAGCAGGTAAGTGAATCAACTGATACTGAATAGGAGGTCCTACTGTATTGGATCCTATTAGTTTAAGTAATTGCATATGGGCGCTTCTACACGACCCCTAAGATCCTCTGGCAACTTAAATTTGGACCAGAAATCTTGGGGGTTTGCTTCTCTTGCTGTGTTCCCACCCCTCCGCACTCCCTTGCTCCTATCTGCATGAGGGGAGGGAGAAAAAAAGGGAGAAAAGAATGCAGGCTCACCTCCGCTCTGCTGTGGGGAGCTGCCCCGGGAAGCATTCCAGACTCTTAAAAGGGCGGGGTGCAAAAAAACCCAAACAGAAGGCAGGAGAGCCCGGCACTCACTGCTTTGCAATCCGCATCAGAAAATTTTCACCTTCGGAGACCAGGTACTTGGAAAATGCACTGGGACGCACTTAGGTGGGTGTGGTTGTACTTAATTTTTTAATAGTCTGGAGCTGTTGGGAAAACAATTTTAAGCTCCACATCTGGGAGCCCTTTGCCTCGGATTTTAGGGGTCGTGTAAAAGCACCCTATGTTAAATAAAACAGGACTTAAGTAAAGTCCCCCATCTTCTGCCTGCATCCACTTGTGTAGATGATCAGGGTTCAGGAGACCTTCTTGAAGAGTAGAACATAGAGAGCTTCTAGAAAACAAAGGAAATCACTCCAAATCACGCGATCTGTAGTTCAAAACTCCCCAGCCAAATAAGGGGATTTGCTGGTGGAAGCTGTTCTGTCCCATCCATATCACCTCCGTGTACCAAATCGGTGTGTTTTACAAGGATGCTCCTTTCTCTTTCCTAAGGAACTATTTTCAAATGGTGTGCACTGCAGAGGAAGAGTAGGGATTGGGAAGCCTGCTGTGAACTTTTAAGTTAACTTATCTGAATAATACATACTCTCCTTATTGTTTATGGTTGTATACTGTTTCCATGTTATCATCTTCTCTCACGTCATCTCTTCTATGGTGAAAGTCTTTCTGAGACTGTTATTGTTATTGCCGCCTTGGGTCCTTTTCCAAAGAGAAAGGCAGGATAAAAATACTCTAATATAAATAAATATATATATAAATAAATAGTTCGCCACAATAATGCTCATTTCTCCAAAATGTGCAAGGAGAGTCTACAAAAGATTGATTTTCATCATCTGTACTCCTAGAGTAAATGCATGACCTTACTCTGCCTGCATGCAGTAAATGTAGCAAATGGTGGCAATTTAGATGAACCACAAACAGCTGCCATACATGCAATGTGTATTTCTGTGGCATAGTGGAATCTCAGCCAGGAAAACCTGCTCAGCTGTAGAGCTGGATTATTGGGTAACTCTGAGTTGCTGCAATTTTATTGTGACATAAACACCTGCCTGCTCCTTTTGCCCCTTGGAGAAAGACTAGGATATCAAGGAGTGGGGGGCAGGGTCAAATGTACAACCAATTTATGGGGATAATCAAACGGACAGATCTGCAACAAAGCTTCCAAATTCTTAAAGCACTTAGTGACTGATGAAGACTGACGAAACCATTTGGATGAGCAGCGAAATGTTTCTATCTCTCAAGAAAAATAAGTCCAGTTGCCATAACTCAGCTGCCAGATTAGATGTAGAAAGACCAGTGCTCAGAAATGAATTGATTTGTTGCTCCCAATTCTTTAAAATATAATTGCTGTTTAATAATAATCATCATGTGCCATCAAATCAGTTCTGACTTAAGACCCTTTTCTCAGTGGAGAATACTCAGAAGTGGCTTACCATTGTCTTGTTCTGGAGCTGGGGTTGTGTAGCTTGCTCAAGGCCACACAGGCTGGTTGTACACATAGGAAACACATTGGTAATCAAACTCCCAACCTCTGGTTCCACAGCCAGATACCGTCTTAACCACTGAGCTATTCTACCAGATTGCAGTTTACAGTTATTATTTTACACCTTAAAACAGCTGCTGTTTTAACAGAGCAAGGAATTAATAAACATTCAATTTTATTTTTATTAATTGGTTTTGCAGGTGATTTTGAGGATTTGGAATCTTTTTAAAATAATTTTAATGTTTAAGAACCCCACCCCCAAATGAGCAGGTGACTAGCACATTATCAGTGGTCAATATTAAATGTTGCGAAGTCCCAAAAATGCTTAACCTTAACTGTGTAATTTCTTATTTATTGTTAATGAATTTACTTTAACGATGGTGTCTCCAAGTTCTATGAAAGACAGCTTGACACCTTCAGAATGATCTCTGCAAACATAAATATTTATTCACTCATACTGTCAGAACAAAGACAATCATATGTTCCAGAAATGGATGGTATATTAATACAGTGCACTTCTTTCTTCCCCTGTGTAGAAATGTGTTGCGGAAGCTTCTCACACAACCGCAGCAGTCCAAGGGAGATGTTCTGTCACTGGAAGAGATTTTAGCAGAGGGCGTTGAAAATGACACCTCCAGCCAAGGAAGCTCCAATGAAGGCCAGGTTAAGTTGTGTAAAACCAGGATGAAGGCTTTACAGGAGGCCATGTATTACAGTGCTGAGCATGGTTATGTTGACATCACAATGGAACTTAGAGCACTAGGTAAGGACAACTTTTGATAGAAAAGGCTGGCATATATATACAGTACGGTATCCACTGGGGATTGGTTCCAGGCCTTCCCATGGGTAACGAAAACCATGGATAAAAGAGAATGGCTGCTCACCCACCCCCAAACTGCTGTTTCCTGACAGTAGCTTGCTTTATGACTGCTGTTTTGAGACAGTAGCTTGCTTTATGTGACAGTAGCTTGCTTTACAGATGCTATTTGTGACAATAGCTTGCTTTACAGCTGCTGTTTGTGACAACAGCTTGCTTTACAGCTTGCTTTGTGGCTGCTGAATTAATTAATTTTTTCCTCTGACAGCCGTAGATAACTGAAACAGTGGATAATGAATCAGTGGATGGCCAATTCATTTCAGAACTGTTAGGTCCTAAAACAACCCGTGCGGGCCCAGGTGGTGTTCTGAAGCCTCTGATACACATACAGCCAATCTCTTACCTTTCTCTGCACCGGCACGGAACTGAGCTCCAACAAGGAATCAGGCTGCAATGTCATCTTTGCTCCTCCGTGGTGCTGGCCAATCAGATAGGGAGGCAGGATGATGCCTGTCCCTGCGTAGCTCCTGATTGGCCAGCACCATGGAGCAGCAAAGATGATGTCACAGCCTGATTCCTGATTGGAGTTTAACCTTGCATCAGCCCAGAGAAATGTTCCAAAACGAGTTGCCCATCCCTAATATGTTTTCAACCAACTTCAGAAACTTTCATTTGGAGGACACACTGCTATGGACCCTCATTTTCATTTGGCCTCTGGTTCAAGTGACCCACACCCAAAAGGGATATAGTCTAAGAGAATTTTAGTAGAGCTTATATTTTATATTTATTATAAATGTGCATGAATATATTGATGTATTTTACATATACATTTTCTTTTATATTGTATTTTGAACTTTATTAATATTATGAATATTATGAATAACTGCTGCGGATGAATTTTAGTTCAAGATTTTTTAAATAATTTCCTCCAAAACCACTGAGACTAAATTAAAGATTAAAATGAATTAAATATTGCATTTAATTCATTCTAGCAGAAATGCTAATCAGCTTTGGGAACCATGAGCTTTAAACTGCTTGCTGTGGAAGAAGTAACAGCAAGAGCTGCTTAAATAACAAAAGTTTGTGAAGTCTGTTTAATAACAGAGAAGGGATTGCATGATTATTTGACTGATTACAAGGAAAGAAAAACCCAAAGAATGAAGGTATAAATTACTATATTTAGAGGTTTCCTTCTCCAATCAACACTAGAAAAGTTTTCACTACAGTGTCCTCACTGGAGTAAACAGATCACTTAGTGGCTTGCCTCTGAATTTTGGTGGCAAACCACATCTGTTTTTTAAAAAATAAAATAAAATAATTCTGGGGAACACTGGGGCCCCACAAAATGGCATTTTGAAGATCACATAAGGTCCATAGGCCCACCCCTGGAGTGAAAATCTAATAAAGACATTGTCAGCCCTTTCTGTGACTTTTAATATGGTATTTCTTGATCTCCTGCTGACAAAGATATGTTGATCACACTCACACAACAATGCTGGTGACCTTCGAGATGTCCCTAACCTTTTTTTTTTACAGTGGACCCAAAGGAGGAAAATTGTTGGTGTGTTTAGCAAGATTTACATTTCAGCCATTACAGGGTTAATGTGAAGAGCAAAGCCTATTGGTTGTTGAGATCACACCACTTGGAATGTTCTGGTAGAAGTACGACCCCTTTTGTCTATATAGGGTGTGCCTTGTATTCTTAGCGTGAGATGAGAAGCATGTTCCTAGCCTAGCAAGATGGTTATTAGAATAGTTATTGTTAGAAAACCTCCCATGTACCCTTCCCTTCTAGTTAAATAAATAGTTTTTTTCATTTAGTAACACAAGAGGTGTCTCTCATTAGAGCAACTAAAAATCATTTGCAACCACCGATCCAATAAAGATCTCCAACAAAAATCAATAAACCTGCATAGAATAGCTCATTCAGGAGACACCAGTCAGCCTTATCTCTAAGGCAGCCATTCCTAAGCATTATGGGGAAACACGGTACAAACACCTCTGGAAGGCTACATGCCCCCTTTCGTTATTGTCTACTACATCTCCTCCCCCATGAATATTCAGAAGTTTCTCGATGAAATCCAATTTTACTTATCAGACTTTCAAATCACTGACTGGCTGTTTCAAAATGCAAACACATCTGGTAGACACTGGATCAAAAAGGCTTGATACTTCAAGATGAGGGAAATAGAACACCTACCTATTGATTAAGATAAAGCAGGCAAAAATTCACCAAACCGAGAGAGAGAGAGAGAGAGAGAGAGAGTTTCTGTTTCATTCTTAAGATGCTTGAATTGCCCTATTTAGCAATTAACAATACTCAAAAGAAAAGAAAATTCCTAAAATGTTCTACTTGGTTCTACAACCATTCAAGATTTTTTTTTTGAAACAAAATGTTGTTCTGTGCTGTCAAGTCAGAACTGACTTACCACACCCTAATAGAGCTTTCAAGGTAAGGTATATATTTAAGGAGTGGTTTTACTAGTTCCACTCTCCAAGTGAGTTTCCATGCCTGTGTGGGGATTCGAACCCTTGTCTCCAGAATCCAAGTTGGTGACCCTATCCCTTATGCCAGGGGTGGGCAACTGTCATCCCTCCAGATGTTTTGGGCCTCAACTCCAAGAATTCCCAACCTAGATTGCCAATGACAAAGGGCTGCAGGAGTTGTGGTCTAAAACATCTGGAGGGCTGACACGTGCCCACTCCTACCTTATGCCAATTTACTGTGTAGCCAGTAAATTATTAGAACACCTTATTATATTGTTGATATAATTCCTGAAGCAAAAAAAGGAGCTCCCCTTGCAAGAAATATATTTTATTTCCAAATACAAGACCAGACTAGATGATACCTTTAGGCTACTAGTAAAATAACAAAAAAGTTGCTAATATTTTGAGGGCAATACCCTCGTTTTCAAAGCTGTACCAAAAGTTCAAGCATGGCAAAAGATGGATTTGCCAGGAATAAGTTCTTAGATGTAGAGTTCTTGGCCAGATGAAAAAAATTGCCAGGTAGTCTCTTAGTTGAGGCAGGAAGGTGAGATGTTGTAAAGCTGCATCTGAAGTTATGGGTTGTGTTACAGCTCCAGTCCTTCAAACAGAGTGGCTTAGGTTATGTACACACATTCACGCTCCCTCTCCATGTGGCACTTTCAGGCACATAGCCCCTGCTTGGCCAGAGAAGGGGGAGGGTTGGTAGAGACAGTGTAGCAGACCAAAAAAAAAAAAAGGCAAAATCAAGGGATTTTTATTCTGTATTTTTTGTACTTGTTATATTCGTTTGCATGTTGTTCTCAAGGTACAGCAAATGAATGCATACATATTCTTGTGCTTTGGAAACAATTTTGCATCTGAATCCAATTTGATCCATGCAACATATTTCATTATGTATTTTATAAACATTTAGCTGCGGCAGTAATTTATACCATGGACAATGCATGGGGAAAGCCATCTAGGAAAGCCACATAATGGACTCCAAATCATTGACTTAATAATGAAATTTGGTTAACTCTGTGAACTCTGAGAAAAAGATTATTGGTGGAACAAATTAACTGAACTAATGGGGAAATCTAGCTTTGGCATTAGTAGGCTATTTCTGAAATCAAGATAAGCTATTCAGAACTGCTGAACAACATATTTCTGAACCTTCGTAAGTGCCGTGAAATTGGTCCTTAAATCCTTGGATAGCTCTATTCTTTTATCTTCGAGAAGGAGGCTGGAGACGTTGCAAAGTGAATTTTTGAGCATTAGAATACAAGTCCAGAGTACTAAATTACCATCCCATCATAAGCCTGGCTGTTACTTATCCTATAAAAAATCTGCAGGCTTGAGCAGATTGTCCTTTTGCATTAAAACTGAAAACAGGAGACAAAGGGTCCTGGTCAGAAGCAAAAGAAGATCAGGATCCATTACTTTAAGTGATTGCATAGAACAGATGATTTGGTAGACTTCTTACTTATGCATGACAAACTATGTATAGTAAAATTCTCTCTCCTGTGCAGCTCTTAAAGCTATACACGTCCAGTCTTTCTCTGTGCTTGGTCATTAGAATAAAAAGTAAGCTTGAAAGGGAACAAGAACACCTGAACTCTGATCTTAAACCTGCAAAGTTTTTTTTCCAGATGTTCCTGTTTTGGAAAAAAAAATAGGAGCAATTTATCTGCCTTCCACTTACAATGGCAATTTAAATAAACTATAGAAAAACACTAGGTTGGTGTTGATTAATGACTATTGAATAGAGACATTTGTGATTTTTAGTGGAGAATTTGTCCATCAGAGTTGTGTGATAATACCTTGGTCAAATCTGCAGCCACGGTAGCATTACACATCTGTTCTCCACCTGTGAAACACGATGGCTCGAATATTTTTCCAATTCAGGTGTAGCAGGTTTGGAATCAGGGCATTCTAGCTGTTATGGAGCTCATGTATCATCCCATACATTTGCCCTGATGAGCAAGACTTAAGGAGAACTGGAATCTGATAGGTAAAGGGCTACACACTCCTTGCCCTACAAGATCTTAGGAATTGATCTGTAGGTAGATGATCTGACTATTTTAGAGCAGTATTAGAATCAAACTATGTATTCTCCAAAAGACAGTTGTATCTTTTTTTTTTTTTTTGGCGGCGGCGGGGGGGGGGAGGTCCCTGCCAGCTAAGATAGTCCAATTATTACACCAAAAAATTCTATGGAAAGAAGGAGTTTAATCTGTCCCTTCCTTGTTTTTATTTTACAGACTAAGTTCCATTTTCAGGTGGTTAGTATTATCAATGAAATAAACCTTCCCTCCCAGTACATGAGGTACATCCATAAAAATCCACACATCATCAAACTGTAAGGGTTGGAAGGGAGACATGAACACTAGCTACATTGTTCAAGGAACATGCAGTGATATTCTGCAGTAAGCCATATTCATCTATTACCTTAAACAGCATGATCTTACGGCCTTCATGTTGTTTCCATACCCTTTGCTGGGGGTAATATAAGTGTCTTCCTGTATATTCATGATGGAGGGGGGTTGGACTGGATGGCCCTTGAGGTCTTTTCCAACACTGTGATTCTATGATTCTATGATGCTATGACCACATCACTGTGGACAGTGTTGGTGACATCTACCCATTGTTGGATTCATGATCAGCATGGCAAATCATCCATGTATCCTTAGACACATGCATAGGAGTTTCAAACATTAATACAACATAAACTGAGAAAAGACAGAGGTGCTCTTGGTCAGTCAAAAGGGAGAACAAGGGATAGGGATGCAACCTGTACTGGATCGGGTCACCCTTCAATTGAAAAAAGAGATACGCAGCTTGGGAGTGCTCTTGGACTCATCCTTGAGCTTGGATGCCCAGGTCACAGCTGTGGCCAGGAGCGCATTTGCACAATTAAGGCTAGTACGCAAGTTTCACCCATTTCTTGAGAAACCAGTTCTGGCCACAGTGACGCATGCCCTAGTGACGTCCCATAACTGTAATGCGCTCTATGTGGGGCTACCGATGAAAAGTCTCAGGAAACTCCAATGAGTCCAAAATGCAGCAGCAAGATAGCTGACTGGGGCGGGGTACAGAGATCACATTATACCCCTATTAAAGCAGCTCCACTGGCTGCCAATCAGCTATCTGGTACAATTCAAGGTGCTGACCTTGACCTACAAAGCACTGAACGACCAGGGACCTTGCTACCTTAAAGACTGAATCTCACAGTATGAACCGGCTTGTGTGTTAAGGTCATCAGGAGAGGCCCTTCTCTCCATCCCGCCACCCTCACCAGCACGTCTCATGGGAACACATGAAAGAGCCTTCTTGGCTGTTGCGCCCAGACTCTAGAATTCCCTCCCATCTCTTATGTCTTTCCAGAAATAGGCAAAGACCTCTCTCTTCAGGCAAGCTTTCCCTGAATGATGGACTACCTATTATGTGACTTTTATATGAATCTATCATACATGAACACATAGACTTTTTGTTTATAGACTTTGTGGTTGCATTGACACTATGTTCTCAATGTTAGTTTCCCTCACTCATAACTTTACATGGAATTTTACTCTCTTTTTAACTGTGCATTCTCTGGTAGCTTTAATTTAATATTGTCTTTTGATGCTGTAGGATGCTGTAGTTCTCAATACTTGAATATGTCTTAATTGTACTGGACTGTATATTATCCCTCATTACTGTAAGCCCCCTTGGATCTTTTTCAAGGAGAAAGGTGGGTACAAATACCTTAAAATAAAAATAAATAAAAATAAATAAATACTGGGAGCCAGCATGGATGAACAACTGTGTTATGCCATATTAGTAAGCGCATTCAAACCAGTCATTCATTTTGTCTAAAAAAAGAAATGTTTTTTTTTTCTCTTACCTTTATTTTTATTGGTGTCCAGCTAGACTAGAGTTATTCCCATGAAAACCACATTTTCACTTTTGTCTTTGAATGTCCATAGGAGTTCCATGGAAGCTCCACGTGTGGATTGAATCTCTTCAGACAACTTTCTATCAGTCACGTTACTCGGTGGTGCAGAATCTCTTGCGGGAATTTGTTACCATTAAAGAAGAAGAATACAATGAAGAGCTGGTTCATGACGGACTGCAACTCATGTTCGAAATCCTCAGAACCAGCAAAGTAATGCATATTGAAATGATACTTGACTGTGCATCTCTTGCAGAAGAGGAAAAGTTATCGTATTTTTCCATCTATAAGCTTTTCTTTTTGCTGAAATTATTAGGCAAAAAATGGAGGGCCCGGTGGGGAGGCAGGCAGTGGTGGCATGGGCTCCTCTTTCTCACCTCCGGTGTGAAGGCAGCTGAGAAAGAGGAGCCTGTCCTGGATAGATCCTTCCTGTCTTCTTGCTCTGGACCTCAAGCTGATCAAAAGCTGTAAAAGAGGAGCTTGTACTGCCACTGCCTGCCATGTCCAGGGCAAGATTATGGGAAGAATCCATCCCAGACAGCCTCCACTGTTGCCTGACAGGTCCAGGGCGAGAAGACAGGGAGATAGTTATGAGTTTTTCAGGCTGAACTGCTTAACAACATGTTTCTGAACCTTCTTAAGTGCCGTGAAATTGGTCCTTAAAACCTCAGATAGCTCTATTCTTTTATAGTTGTTGTGAGTTTTTAGGACTGATTGGCCATGTTCTGGAAGTTTTTCTTCTTGACGTTTCACCAGACTCTGTGGCCGGCATCTTCAGAGGGCAAGGAGCTCAGGGAACTGGGAGTTCTCTCTGTGCTTAGTCAGCTATTCAGATATACAAGATGAAAGAACCCGGGGCTTATGTTGCAGTAGTAGTTTACACATCATGCCAGCTCTTGCTGAAGTTCTGCTTCAGTTCATTCATCGGTTGATCCCCAGCTTTTGTTTTATTTCTACAAGATGCTTCTCTTTAGCTGCTAACACTTGATGCAGAGTTGCAATTTCATCCTCTAGCTTGTCAAGTTCAGCTTTTAACGCTTCTCGCTCTCCCTCAGAAATCATGTTTGTAAAATCAACATCAGTAACTACTTCTTCATCTGCTTCATGTAAGGCTTATCTTTCCAGCAGACCTTGCGCCTGCGCTTCCATTTTTTAAACCCTTCCACCAGGGCCTGCCAGGCTCCTCTTCATTGACGGCGCCTTGCCCCATGGGGGACCCTCGCTCCGATTCAGCCACCAACCTGCCACGTTGCAACTGTTGGCTCCAGCGATTTAGATTCATTTTCAGACACATCAGAAAATGAATCTAGCCAACTCAGCGCGGTCCGGATAATGTATTTTTCTTACCAGAACGAGGTTCTCGGAAGGTTGGATTGAAAAATGATCCCTGTGTGATTCTTGTACTCTTTGCCAAGAGCTGCATTTTAATGTCTTGTCCTTCATTCTCCTCTGCGTAAAAGAATGGAAAAGGAAACAAAGTGCTTTGACCTGCATGAGGCTAAATCTTATTCACTTCTGATAATCTTGATTTACTCATATGCACATATTCATCTGATTTATTCATTTATTCACAGAATGATTCTGTCAATCAGCAACTGGCAGCCATCTTTGCTCACTGCTATGGAAGTAGCCCCATCCCTACCATTCCTGAAATCAGAAAGACCCTACCAGCCCGACTAGGTAAGATGATAAGCCTTCTCTCTGTTGTGACTTTGGCAGCCTTGATTTCAGCCATGTTCCCCTCCTGTGCAGTATCATTAAGCTTATTTTTTGTATTCTGTTTTTGTCTTCCACACAGATCCTCATTTTTTAAATAACAAAGATATGTCTGATGTTACTTTTCTAGTGGAAGGGAAGCTCTTTTATGCACATAAGGTTCTCCTAGTTACAGCTTCAAACAGGTGAGATATTCAGCAAATGATGCATACTGCTTCTTTGAGGATTTGAAGATTAAGCCTTGTGGAATTAGGTGGGGTATTTTAGTGTTTCAAGGACATTTTCTATGGAGACCTCAAAGCGGTCCTTCTAAAGCAGTGATGGGAAACTTTAACCAGCTTCTCCTACCTCAGACCTACTAGGAGGCTCCCCAGCTTGGACCACCTATTCCGCCCACCCCGTGGCACCCCAAAACATCAGATGTTACCAGACACTCAGAATAATTTTGGGACACACCTTTGAGACTGCATTGGGGGGAATGAACAGCAACCCCTGATTTGATTGTCAAAAACACACTTTTGGGTAGCAGTATAAAATTATTTGTGGGATTAAAAAGCACATGACTTTGACATGGAAATGTGTAGTTAAATATTCCCCAGAAGAATTAGATATTTCTTGGGCATACTTCATATTTTATCACCAAAGTTGGGTTTAGGGTTTGGTGTTGGGGAATGGGTGGTGAGCAGACACCCCGACACTTTTCCTTTCTCCTCACATGCTGTTGGGCATCTTAGAGCTGTGGATTTTGTTTTCACTGAAAAACAATTCAAATAAATGTAGATTTTAAAAGCTCTCTGTGAAAATCTTCCATCCATTTCCACAGATTTAAGACACTGGTGACAAATAAAACAGAACAAGACAGCCAAGGCAGCAAGACTGTGGAAATAAGCGATATGAAATATAATATATTTAAGGTATGTTTTGAAGAATGTTCTCATCATTCGGTCCTTCTGGTTACAGCGGAAATGGGAGATAAATTGAACACATGATGGCTTTGGTAGTCTCTGACTTGTATGTAGCACCTTTTAGCTTCTAGGACCTTCCTGTAGATGTGATTGTGCTGTGCTGAATTCAGGAAAGAGAGAATTTATGTTTAATTTTTAAGAACAGGGTTCAAGACAAAGAGCCTCTAACAGAATGTCTCTCCGTGGGGACTAGTCCACAAAGAATGCATTTCTGTTCACACTCATATATGATAAGAACAAGGTGACATTGCCTTAGAAACTGCTGATTCAGAGCAGTAGCACTCATCTTATGGTGTCACCTTTTGCAGCCAGCATGTATGAGTTATTGTATGAGATACATTTTAACGGCTGAAAGTATACACTCTAAAAACCTGACAGTGCTGTTGGGAAAAAAATATTCACTTGAGATAATTAACTTTATTTAAACACAGATAAATTTGTATGACTTCTTTGTGGACCATCAAGAAAAGAGAATACAGTTTGCTTTGGGACATGAAAGCATAGCTTAGTCAAATCCGGGTTGCAGGTACTCTTCTGCTTCTAGATGGATGGATGCATGCATGCATGTATATCCATCCAGGTTAAACTGTTCTGCTTATATACCACCCCATACCGCTTCAAGTAGTCTCTGGGTGGTTTATTGTTTACAGTAATTACAGTATGCAGGCTACACTTTGCCCCCCCCCAACAAGCTGGGTACTCATTTTACTGACCTCAGAAGGATGGAAGGCTGAGTCAACCATGAGCCGGCTACCTGGGATTGAACCCCAGGTCATGAGCACAGTTTTACTTGCAGTATAGGCATTTAACCACTGCTCCATGAGGCTCCTGGATATCCATCCAGGCTAAAGAAGGAAGAGTGCAGAGGCTTTCTCTTCAATCACTGATCTCTTTGTTGGTCTTACAGAAAGGCTACAAATACATTGCAGCTTGCAATGCTGAGACGTAACGGCTGAAATCCTATCTCTTAGCATACTGTGTGGTCTTAGAGTCGGCCCATTGTGTCACCGGGGATCTGATGAGCCATAACTTCCATTGATTTAAATAGGCCTCTTTAGTTGCAATGCCAAAGTCACAACTAGAACAGGCTCACTTGAATCAGGGACACTTCCAGAGGAGTTGGTTTGCCAAATCCCCACTGCTTAAGCAGGCTTACTGTAGTAGAATGTGCTACACTAAGCAACAGGATTTTGGGCATTGGATTTAGTTGTGAGCTGAACTGAAGCCGTAATGATTTCATCTGGTGTTTGCCACGCGTGCCTCTCCAACACCATAGTTTAGTAGAAAATAGGTTGTGTGGAGCTCATTACGAAATGCTGCAATGTACATGCATGCCATCGGTCCTGGTAGCCAAGCCAGCGGGTCACAGTAGAGCTGGAAGTTTTTGTGCTTTCTAAAGCCCATTGGAAGGTCTTGTGAGTTCAGATTTCTCACTGCTTTTTGGTCTGTTTCCTTTTCAGATGCTGATGCAGTACTTATATTATGGAGGAACAGAATCTATGGAAATTCCTACCGCTGATATCCTTGAGGTGAGCCTATTCATCTGGCCTGTTGCACTGGTTCAAGCTAATACTAGTGGCATTGCTTTACTGTAGAACTGGTGTTTTGCTGATACCGTTGGCTGTCCTGTTTCAAAAATTATTTCAAAAAAGGTAGAATGAATTTCTGTGTAATGTACCATCTAATAAAAACAGGACATCACATAGCCATGTTGCAGGATAAGGAAGACCTGCTTAAAGCTAGAATAATAATAAATATGTTATATACTTGACCGTGTGCCTCAGTGTTGGCTTCACACTGGAACTGAATGGAATAGAAGGGCTTTGAGCTTATTACATGTGTTATTCTTAGACTGGTTGGTGTGTGGGTTTATGGTGAATATAGTGCAGTTCTGACCCAGAGTCAAAACAGAAGGTAATTTGTATTCTGTTATTGACAACAGGAGCCAACTAGCAGAAATCCCAAGCCAGATCGTTGCTGTTGGCTGAGAACAGAAAAACCAAAAGTCCAACATACTATGTCTAAGAAAAGCCAGCCAGGTGCCTCTAAAAACTCAGTATCCCTAGAAATAATTTATGAATGCATCTGTAATTGAAAAGCATAGCAAAAATATTGTTCATTGGAATGTTTAATTTCTTAGGAAGGAATTAGAAGCTGACATACTGTACTTCAGCCTGCTCCATTTAAGATTGCATTGGGGCAGCAGAAGAAACTCAGTAAACACCAAATGTGGAATGGGGGTGGTGCCGAGAGGCCTCCTCCCGGTATTAGCCTAATGGACAACTTCCGGGGAAATGACGATGGAGCTGGTATCCCTCACTGCTTCACTTAGCACAGTGGTTCTCAACCTGTGGGTCCCCAGATGTTCCTGGACTGCAACTCCCAGAAGCCTCCACCACTCACTGTATTGGAAGGGGTTTCTGGGAGTTGCATTCCAGGAACATCTGGGGACCCACAGGTTGAGAACCACTGACTTAGCACCTTACGCACTAAGAGGTGTTACAGCACAGAAAAGCAAGAGTGGTGTAGCCACAGCAGCCCACATCATCATTATCTGAAAGTCCCTTTTGATCACACCCTAGCCTAGGCCAAGGGTGAGGAATCTTGGGCCCTCCAGATGTTTTGGATCGCAACTTCCAGAATTCTCAGCCTATATTGCCAATGATAAAGGACTGTGGGAGTTGTGATTTCAGAACATCTGGAGGGCCAAAAGGTCCCCATCCCCGTCCTGAGCCATAATGATGGTGGCTATAGCCGCCATTGGCCCCAGTGCTTCACTGCTAAAATATAGTTGTCCATTCCAGTGAAACAACAGCTGCCACTGCCAAAACAACAACAACAACAACAACAACAACAACAACAAACAAGTGATTGTGATGTTAATCTCATGAGTCTCAGTACCTACCTCTCAGTTGCTCACATTGGGACTGATAATGCATGAGAAGTATTATGGTGATGCTGGTAGAAATGACAGCACCAGGCATAGCTCCCTGCTCCTCAAAAAAGTATCAGAACACATACCACAAGGTGTTTTCTCACTTTATATAATCTTTTGTAATATTAGCAAGTGGTAGGTAGAAAAACTCAAAATGTTATCATACTAAGTCAGGGTTCAATTATCTTTACGAGTTTTAGAACAGAACAATACAAAGATGTATGTCCTGGCAAACATCCAATTTACCCTGACTTCACGTTGGCTTAAGAGTGGCTTATCAGCTGAGTACCTCTGTACTGCACTTTGCTTAAAGGCTGACATTCTAAGTATGCTAATTTTAAACTTACTTATAGCAGGATTGGGCAATACAATACATGGCACTCCAGATGTTGTTGGCCTGCAGCTCCCATCAGCCCTAGGGCATGATGAATCCAAAAACACCTGGAGGCTCATACATTCCCAGTAACCTCCCCCCACCCACTCACACACCATTTATAGAGGGACTTAAGTGCAATAATCCTTGAGAGCATTAGCAAAAATAGACAGACAAGTCCTAACACCTAAGAAACTTGCAAAAAACAACAAGATGACAAAAGATGCAGAGGAAGAAAAGAAAGGGATGGACTTTCAGTGCACCTTTACATGCTTAACCGGTTAAAGCTGAGAAAGGGATTTAAAGAATTAAACCAAAGGCATGTGTGGGTTTTTAAGGAAGAATAGGCAACATAGGAAAACAAGTATTTGCTTATTTCATTCTGGCATGTAAAAATAAATAATTTTCCTTTCATAAGGTAGTGAAAAACACTTGCAGCTGTTAACCACTTTTTAAAAAAGTTTGAGAAAATTTACAAGCATGTGTCACACCCTTTACTCTTGTTACCTCCCTAAAATTGTCTTTAACCTCAACAGCCCTCTTGTAAGCTCAACCCTGTGGCTCTTTTAGGGAGTCAGTCCATCTCATGTTTGGCCTTTCTCTTTTCCTGCTGCCTCCAGCTTTTCCCACCATTATTATCTTTTTCATATAATCTCACGGTCCCATGATGTGCCCATTTAGGACAACCTGAGCTTCATCTTGGTGGCCTCTGGAGATAGTTCAGGCCTGTCAGCTTTCCTCACTGTCTAGTTTCAGTCCCAAGCATGGTGACTGGAAATACAAGAGTGATCCTGAACTCGGCCTCCTGTGACACATCCTTCACCAGATGGTATTTTTTAATTCCTTCATCGCTACCCTTCCAAGTCTCAGTCTTCTCCTGATTTTTTTTGACACCCTTACTTCCATGTAAAGAGGGCTGTGGAAGGAGAGAGATGAAATTGCAATCAAGTGCAGGACCTTTAATTGGTCAAGGGGGACAAAAAGAAGTCCTGGTGAGAAGAAAAGGTGATCAAAGAAGTTTAGGGAGTGTTTCTGATGTGTGAGCAACAGATGTGGTCAGCGGTTTTGGCAGTGGAGTTACAAACTGGTGTGCTGATAGCTATGTGGAATGTTGAAGGAGTCAAGGATGAAGAGGAATGGTCAGAGTTTTAACTGATAGAATCAAAACGAGTGGGAGGATGTTTGCAATGTTGTACAAAGAGAAATGGGGCAGCTGAATGTGTTGAGTAAAGGGTGAGAAGATATCAAAGATAAAGTCAAGGCGTATGCATTATCCACATTGAATGCTGATGTCAGATATGAAGAGTGACCAAGCAACATTCACCTTGGAAGCAAGGACACGTAGTGCAGTCTTGGACATGTTGAGTTTGAAATAGCAATGACACATCTGAGTCATTCCCATAACTTGGAAGAACTGTGAGCCATCCCTTTGCATGGGAAAGCAGTGCCCAGAAAAGTGTGGTTGATTTTTTGGTTGATTCCTGTGGATTCATGGTTTTTATTTAATGCTCTTCCCTCGTGCAGAACTCCCTATGTGGTAAAACTAGTGCATTCAAGGAGACAGCAGCATTGATCCTTATTTCTTACTGTGCTGAATTTCTGTATGGATGGAGTATTAATGGGGGGGGGGTTAAAACCAAACCTACCTGACATGTGCAGTTGCAATCTAAAGTAGTTCAATTCTGGAACACAACCAACTCACATGTCATTCTGCATAATTTATCAAATAGCTCTAGCGTTTTACAGGCAAAAGTTGATAGTACATCTTTCTGACAAGGTCATTTTCAAACAACTTGCCCCACTCTGCAGTCATAGGAAGGACTGCGCCATATGCAGAATAGCTGCACTATTTTTATTGTTCAAAAATTTAGATGGTTTGGAGAAATTTATATTTTATTTATATGATCAGTTTGCTGTTACCCTTTGCATTTGGATCCTAATCTAAAGATGAACAATGGTCTAAAAATACGTTAAATTCAGTCCTTCGAAAAAGCTCTATGTATGGGAGCTGTCACTTCAGTGTCCATGGTTTAAAATGCCAAGAAGTATTCTGACATGGCTCTGCAATATTGCACCTGAGTTGCCTGCAAGAAAAATGAAGTGTGGCTCCTCTCCCCCCCCCAGCTGAAATCTGCTTTTGAGGAAACATTCGAGGCACTTGCAAAATAACGACAGGACTCACAGTGAGCTTAAAAATATAGTAACAAAAAGGAATTATGGGAGATTGAAAAAAAAACTGAAATTAAAACATCTGAATCCAGCTTTCTCCAAATTTAGCACAGAGCAAGCATGTGCTGTTTACGCCCACTTGGCCAAATATAAACCAAGACTTATAACTTTTTGTTTGAACCGGCCCATCCTATAAATGCCACCTACTGGCGTTTCCATGGCTGAGGTAGGGTTTGCATTTAGTGACCGCATGGGGACAGTATTAAACATGAAGTTCTTAATACTCTTGATCCCAAGTTACTTGAATGACTCTTCCTTCAATAAAGCACCAATCAGGCCTCAAGGTTTTCATTAAAGGCCCTTGAGCTGGCACTGCCAGGCAACATTCGGCAGGTGGCAGCAAGTAATAACACCCTAGTTATGGGATGTCTTGTTTCATATTAAGGTTCTTCTTCAGAGAGACCTGCTTACTGTTTGGTTTCTTTTCTTATTGATACCACATGAGCCTCATGGCATAGTGGTTAAATGCCTGTACTGAAGGTAAAATTGTGCTCACGACCTGGGGTTCAATCCCAGGTAGCAGGCTCATGGTTGACTCAGCCTTCCATCCTTCTGAGTTCGGTAAAGTGAGTACCCAGCTTGCTGGGGGGCGGGGGCAATGTGTAGCCTGCATACTGTAATTTAAAACTGTAAACTGCCCAGAGACTACTTGAAGTGGTATAGGGCGGTATATAAGCAGAACACTTTGCTTTTTGCTTTTTGAAGACTTTCTGCTGTATTCCTACAGAGCCCTTTCATGGCATTTTAAAAATGGATATGGAGGCTACAACTTTTGATAATTTAATCCTAGTCTGTATTTAATTTTCTTGCTTAAATCATGGTTTCATAGTTCATGCCACAATTTTAATTTTAATACTTGCATCCTATTTTAACAACTTTTTATGCAAATCACCTGATGAAAATCAGTTGTATAATGGCACCAGAAATACTATAAAGGTGAATGACTTTTCTGTCATCCCCACCAGTTGCTGTCTGCCGCAAGCCTCTTCCAGTTGGATGGCCTCCAGCGACACTGTGAAATATTATGTGCTCATACCATCAACACTGATACCTGCGTTAACATCTATAAATATGCTAAGGTAAAGTCTGACTTGTCTTCTGTACAGGCTCCTATCTGCGGACTGAAGTGATGCTGTTAAAGACAAAGGTTTGCCATTTTGCCTGCTGCTTGTGAAACTAAATATTACACTTATTTCCTTCCATACAAATGGGAGGTAACAGATCCATCATTGTAAGGATACATAGGCCAAAATCCTATTGCTTTGTTGCACACTAGAGTAAGGCCATGGAATCAGTGGAAATTTGTTGAATCAATTCCGCCATAAGTTCCGCTGATTTTAAATGAGCCTACTCTTGCTGCAACGTACCTCAGCATAACCACAACTAGAGTAAGTCAATTTGAATCAATGGAATTTATGGAGTAGTTGGCTGACCAAATCCCCACTGATTTGGTAGCCCTACTCTAGTGTGATTTACTACACTAAATATGTTGTTCACTGTTCAGTCTCTGAAGTACCAATGCTTGGCAGAAGCATTTTGTTGCAGCAGTAAACAAGATTACCAGATTTGAACTAAATGACTGATAGATAGGCCATAGCATCACCTTGAATAAAGTCGGGTGTCTGTTTCTGTCAAGGTTTCTGTGCTGTAGTAAATTATTGCATGCAATGCAGACATTTATCCTTGCCACTGCATCTCCCAGTAGTGGTATGATCACCTAAATATCTGTCTAGCGTGCCCTTATTCAATGCACAGGAACCTTATGATGAAACAAGATGACTGCACTTTCACAAACATACTGATGTTGCCTCATGCCAAGTCAGTGGATAAAGCTGGTGCGTAGAAGACCGTGCAACTATTGCTCAAATATGTACTGAGCCTTTGTGGACTTCTAAAGATGAGAAGACAGGTGGGCCTGTTTCAATCTTCTGATTCTTGTGTCATCCTTTTTTGGGTGGTGCAGACGAACAGAAGAAAAATGTTGAAAATTTCTTAACTCTCATTTAAACAGTGCATAACTTGGAAATATTTTTTTCCTAAAAAAATTATGAAAAGCCATGGTCTAAGATCCCTACATCCGAGAACAGCAGTGAGTATAATAGAGAAGCTCCTGTGTGTTTCCTTAATCGCCTCTGCTACTTTCTTTCCTGAGGCTTATTACATATGCACAGAATTTGTTTGGCTGCTAATACCGTGTGCCATCTGGTAACGCTCATTATTCTGTCATGGTGTGCCACATGGATTGCACCCTCCCATACCAAAACAGGTACCTTCTTGGCTATTTCGTTGACCAGCTGCTCTTTTCCTTTAAGAGTTACTTGACTTTGGCTCAATAAGCAGCAGGAGATCACAAAGGGATTAAAGAGAGGGGACTTTTAAAGGATTAAATAGGAGGGACTTTTTTTTAACATCTTTCAGTTATCCCAGTGGAACTGCTCCATTGACACAGGCATATAAACAGACGAAGACAGAAAGAACCTTTTCAACCACAGGGTTAATATTTATTTATTTATTTATTTATTTATTTATTTATTTATTTATTTATTTATTTATTGCGCACATGCACACACACACACACACACACACACACACGTGCACACACGCACGCACGCACACACACCCCACCCATCAGGCCTAAAAGGCCACTCCAGGTGGCTAATAGCCTCTGAAGCATTTGCTACCGGGATTAAACTATCTTTTAGGATGACTCCGTCTAACCAATTTGCTACCGGGATTAAACCATCTTTTAGGATGACTCCGTCTAACCAAGGAGAGAGGGTGGTCACAGACAACTGCATAAAAATCATCTTGCTTGACCAGCTTCTGCATATGTCTTTACAGATCCACAATGCCCCTGAGCTGGCCTGTTTTTGTGAAGGCTTCTTCCTCAAGCACATGAATGTTCTTCTGGAGCAAGAGACTTTCAGGCAACTGATCTATGGCAGGAACAGTAAAGTCCAGGGTCTGGATCCTCTCCAGGATTTGCAGTCCACGCTGGCCAGCAGACTTCATTCCATCTACATCACATCAAGGGTGTGACTGCCAAGATGAACTACAACCTCCTGCCAGGAAAAGTTGAGAACTTTGGTTAAAGCACCTGCTCATCTTAACTGCACTAGATCAGGGCCTTGCCCAACTATAAGCTTCCCTTTCTACAGAGACTAGTTTGAGCTGAAAGCTTCTCCACACCACTGTCACAAGCAAGTTTCTATAGAACAGTGGATTACTCAGGAGCATGTGAGGATGCCGCCACCATTTCATCTAAAAACTATTGAGAAAGATGTTCCTGCACTGCCAGAATGAAACCCATGTTACAGGGGAACTTAGGACCTAACTAAACCAACATCTCACTGTATCCAAAAGATATCTCATCAAAAGACTCTACACAGAGTCTACTGCTGGTATTTAGTTACTAACCATAGTCATAATATTGACAAGAGGCTGCAGGTATAGGAATCTGCTAGGGCATTTCTAGGTTTTCTATATTCAGTATGATCTATTAACAAAATAATAGTGTGTCATGTTGTTTGTCAGAGCTTGGGAGAGCATTCTTGTTTAACATGTTAATGCTAACAATAAATACAGATTTAATTCACTGACATTGATTGTTTAGGTGAAACTTAACAAATTAGTGATACTAATAGTTAATAACTCGTTCCTTAAGCTTCTGCTTAAAATAATTAAAAAGCAACCTTTTTAGGCACCCTAAATTACTTCCAAACAGTTATGATTTAAAATTATGTGAAACCTTATTACTCCATTGCATAGCACTGTTGTTGGCTAGCTATTTAAATACCATGTTTTAAGGCCAGGCTGAAAAATTAAAGAGCAAGGACTCAGAAATTAATTTAATTGTTTAATTCTAAGCTTTGTTGTAGAAAGAGAAAATTGGGCTCAAGTTTTATCTACAAACAACCTGACACACTGCTGTTTATATGTCAACTGGCTGTTGCTGTCCTAAACGGTTTGCCCATTAAGACTGACCCTGTAATGTAGTTACAGTGAGCGAGACTGAAGCCCTTACCTGCAAACAAGTCCCAGGGATTCAGTGGAATTTACTTCCAAGGAGAAATGCACAGGATGATACGATAAGACTGGTTTCCAAGATAGGTTCAAATAACATGCCAATGAGTCTAAACTAAATGACATCTGTTGTCAGTTACAACCTTTACAAGTACTTTAAAGAAAAACCAACCAAACTCTTCTGCTGTACTCAAGTCATTCTGGCTATGACCGTCACACTGTGGGTGCCAGCAATATTCACCGCTGCAAGCCTAGAATTTCCCCCAGTTCTGTGCAAACACTATTTAGGAATAAAGGGCTGGAGCCTGTTTTTCTGTATGCTGTATTTAAGCAATACTTTCCTGATATTCATGACACTGTGCTCACCTTATTGACCTTTGTGCCACTGGGAATTGTGTGCAGTTAACGTTATGGCACGGAGAGCCATCAATACCCCCAAATCCAGGATTCATGCATTTCAATGAGCCTACAGTTGCATCTCAATTGCTGGACTGTAAGCTGCAAGCAACACTCAGCAACTTATTCAGGCTGGAGAGGCAGTCTGGCCTGCTTTTCTGTAATGGATCTACATTTACATGCCCATCCTCTGGCACTTTCATGTACAATTGGTTGCACATCCTTTGCTTGTGTGTGACTAAACAAGATTTCCACTGTAAGGCATCAGTGCTTTTTGAGATGAGCTGGTTACACTAAGAATTCTCTAGAAAAAGAACAAAGCCCTTTTCTTTCCTTAACACCCAGCATTTTTGTTAGCAGTCAGTATCGGCTTTGCATCCAATAGGATAGGATAATTCAGGAATGGTATTTAAAAACGGGCACACCCAGTGCTATCTATGCAAAGAGCTGGAGGTTCATTACCTGGGGGAAACTGCTCAAGGGAAAGATGCTTCTGTGAAGGGATGTGCTGTAAATGGGGTAGAGGAGGACAAGAATTGAAAGAAAGGCAAAGTTTGAGGAGTTGGGAGACAAATGTATGTGAATGGTTTGTTTGTAAGGTTTCTGGGAAGATGAGGAAAGTGTGAAAGAAGTGGTGCAAGTGTAAATTGTAGAAGTGAAGGTATGAGGGAGTTTCCCACAATCTTTTTTTTTTTTTGAAAATCTAATCATCTTAGCCATGTGTTAAAAGGGCTGTAGCAATTCATAATGCTGTGCTTCTCATTCCAGAGCTGATTGAGCTCCACCGTTCTGCAGAGCATGCTACC
This sequence comes from Phrynocephalus forsythii, assembly GCA_029282475.1. Lineage (NCBI taxonomy): Eukaryota > Metazoa > Chordata > Lepidosauria > Squamata > Agamidae > Phrynocephalus > Phrynocephalus forsythii. Next base: position 124,954,345 of record JAPFRF010000001.1, on the reverse strand, counting down.
GCCATGTGGTGCTAAAACCTCACGAAGCAAAGTGCAAAGAATTTGGAAAAGGCACATGACAATTGCATATGAAACCCATGTGCTTGCACAGCAGCTACACACATTTACTTATTCAGTCAGGTGGTAAGCAGATGCAGTACCCATTCCAGTCGTGGGCATTTCAAATCCGAGTCTGAAACGTACACGACCTCACGATCTCCAAGCCACAGAAGACTCACTAGCTTGTCTGGGAATAGCCCAAGAATTTGTAATTCTGGAAAATAATTTTCAAATAGCTGTTCCAGCTATCTGTACAAATATATATGTATATGTACAGTAAATTTATATATCTCGATTCTGCTGTATGGCTGTAATTTTGTTTGCTACATTAATTGTACATTAATGTCACCAATGTAAATGTATCATATTTTGTTAACAACATAACTTTGTTAAACTTTTGAGGTTGTATAAACTCTCTTATTTTAGCAAGGCTTGTTGGGAAGCATTAATGATATACTGTGTCTGTGGTACTGCGTTTCCTGCACATTCTTAGCTAATGGGGTGGTCTAAGCATTGTGCTCAAACCTTGCTGACAGCAGTAAACAGCAAGAGCTGAAAACACAAAATGTCACTTTGCAACGGGGGTGTTTTATTAATGCCTTCTTCTGCAGTGGTTCTGCCATTCTGCAGAAAGGCAGAGTAACTTTTAAGTGGGGGATTCAATGTCAGGATTTACACTAGTGATTCCTTTTGCTAGCTGATGGTGTTACACAATTCCTTCATGTCCCCAACACCCCAGTCAACAGCTCTGATTCCCCCCACCCCCACAGTGCTGAATGTTTAAACCAGTGCATTTAAGCCAGGTTCCAAAGAAACGTCTTAGCTAAGATCTGTGGTAAGGATATGCATTTGTCTTGCAGTTTAGAATATTTTTTCACAGTCCAGTTTGCACCTATAGCCATCATCATCTACATGTATTACATGTCTGTCAAATGAGGAGTGTAACAATCATTATATTCCAAAGAGATTATGAGATATATAGTCTGTCATTACCCCTACCCTGGGCCCAATGTCCTGAAGAGATGGAGAAAGGTGCCTATTGGAAGCTATGCTACAATGCAGCCCTTCAGAAGGATATGGTAGTACTGTAGTGGTTAGGGCCTGGTTTACATCTAGGTCTCTAATTTCACCACAGGTCTTAATATGCAGTTACAAGGCTGCTGAACACCCTCTCACACACACACATTAGAATAATTACAGGTACATGGAAATGTACTTCCAAGAAGAAAATAGTTGCAGGTGAGTGACAGGATTGGATATTGGAGTCATGGATTATACTACAGTGATTCCCCACCTATTGTGGGGGTTAGGGACCCAACCTGACCCACAGTATTTGAAAATCTGTGATATGCGGATGCAGGTCAGGTCGGGCCGGGGGGCTAACCGGTGCTGCCCTGAACAGGCCTGCGAGGGCCTTCTCAGGCCTTCTGGGGGCCACCAAAGGGCCTTCCTGCAAACCGGAAGTGATTTCTGTGTTGCCAAAAATCATTTCTGAGGCCTCTGACAAGCCCATTCAGGGCAGCCCTAGTCCTGGGGTAAGTATGGGAGCCCTGAAACAGGCCTTTGCCCCTTACCCCAGGGGGCCTTTTTTCATATACTGTGGTCCCGCAATATAGTGGGACCACAGTATATGAACCGTGAAAAGACGGGGGACCACTGTACAATAAAAAGAGGAACTGCACATATAAAACAACACTGTTTTTTTAAATTCCTATAGCCATTTTCAGCTGAACTCAGTTGTTATCTTTGACAGTAAGAAAGACTACAACATTTAGGCTGTGTATACTGCTCGTCTTCACTTACATGCTTGTCTTCTGGGTCACTGGCCAATAGTTCAGATTCTGGGTACATTTATAAACTGCAGATTTACCTGTGAGATTCCTTGTGGTGCTAATGCCAATGCTATTTTTACAAAATCACCTAAGAACTAGTAGTTTCCAAGTGCAACTCATTAGCTGTACATTTTTTTAAATCTTGTTCTTCACTGCATTGCAAAAGGGCCTCGTTTCCGCCACTCGTTACTGAAAGAATGTCATTTTAATGCTTTGTTGCTTTTGAATTAATTTAGGAACCATTTCTTTTTTTAAGAGGGCAACAAATGTTGTACGTCGTCTAGAAGAAGAAGAAGAAGAAAACCCAGAAATCCTGTGTCATCTGTTGGGTTGTCACTCATCACCCCAAGCTGAAAGCACATAATATCCACCAGGGGCCTTGGCTGACACTACACACGGCAGCTACTAAATGAGCTTCCACTGCTGTGCACATCCCCTAGGAAACCCCATCCACTGGCCCCCTCCTTTCCCCTTAGAAGCCTGATGCTCACTGCCAGGGCCTAGAACTCCTGCCAGTGTTAGAGGAGAAACAGTGTGGGGCCCTAACAACGGGGACAGATGGAAAGCAAGGACAGAGGCTGGGTGTGAGCTTTGCGCTTGTCATGTTAACCCGAACTACACATCCCAGGCAGGTATGCCTCCATGCTATTCAACAGATAAGTCAGAGGAAATGAAGAAACAGCTATATGGAGTGCTAGAAGATGCCTTGGGCAAAAGTAGCCCTAGAATTGCCAAAGTATAATTACAAATACGGCACAAGAAATTGCACATGTTGCTGCATGTGGTGAGGGACAAACCTGATTCTCCCCTTTGCCACCCCACATATAGAAACCACTGGCAAAAAAAAAACAGCATCTCCTGTATTGTATGAAGACTGCAGACTCTTTTAACGGATGCAGAATGGGTTGAATGCACAAAGAATGCTTGTGGTCCTCAGGGAAGAAAGGCAGAAGTGGTTTTGCCACTGCTGTATCTCAACATATGTTGTCTGAGGCAGATACTTTACTTAGTCTAACAGCACGGGTTGGCTCCAAAACTAGGAAGCTTGATAGCCTTTGTGAGAGTGGGCTATGGTATGTCATTTTTGGCATGACTTAAGGGGATGTACTCACTCTATTCAAAACATACTACACAACATTGAAGAGCACAGGTAATATACATGGCGGTTGGCCACCAGATCTTTTCCATGCGACCTTCAGATACACTGCCCTCATGCCTCACCAGCATTGCGCTTTTCTTCTGTTTTTCATTCTTTGCTGGCTGCAGAAGATCAAGTTCTTGCAAGGTTCACCTTTTCCGCTCAAGAGCAAGGACTATGGAACATGCCCTCCTGGATAACTGCCTCTCCCCAAGGTCAGAGAGGCGCTGCCAGCTGTCAAAAGCATCCAAAGATCTCTGGCATGGAAGCACCATCATACTGACAACTAGGTCACATCCCCTCCCACCCCCTGCTGAGAACTGTGCCCGAGTTGCACTGCAGGATCCGTTTTTTACTCCCAATTAACCAGAGCTTTCCAGCATCCACAGCAAAGAGGGAGTTCCCCATTTTAGTAGCCCAGCTCAGTCAGCCTCCAGAAGCACTCACTGACAGGCGGTGCTCCAACCCATGGGAATGATGGGCCTTAACAGACAGAAATGTTGCCTCACCAGCCTTTCTAAACCAATCATCGGTTCCGAAAGGGCAAAGAGGGAAAAGCCTTGAAAGGTTTTTTCAGCTTGAATGAGGGTCTTCTTGGATATCACAGTTCCCTCTGCTGGTCATTTTTTTTTTTTTTTTGGCACAGAAATGACAGGGAAAGCAAAAAGTTCTGTGGTGCTGCAGATAAAAGGCTCATGTGGAACTCCTGCACAGATGAGCATTTAAGATGCCATTCACAGTGTGAACGTTTTGAACAGATCTGTTTTTCTGCTCTTTGGAGGCCATAGAGATCCCAACTAGTAAATGCTTCAAGAACAAAAATGTGTTTATTTCTGCTGCAAGGAAAAGCCACCACTGGTCTTCATTTCCAGCCTTTGCAATGTATGTAGACTACAGGGAGTCTCTAGTTCAAATCATTATATACAATCACTCATACCAATTAGATTTAACTTTCAAAAACTTGCTAAAACAAGGAACGCCTGGGAGCCCTGCTTTGGTATATAGCTCAATAGATTGAACAACCTGGAGCCCAGGGCTGCGAATTTGCCTTTCTCAGTGTATTGCCTGGAAGGACATTGAGCCAGGATCACCCAGAGGATCCATCACATATGCTAATCTGTGTAGCCTTAGACAAGTTGTGCGGTCCCAAAGCCCTACCAAATGAAGGGACTGGAAAACAAATGAGTAGTTTATACGCAGACACTAATGCCCCCTTCTCTAAGTGGGAGGAGGTAACAAGTGAGGTACATGAAGGCTCAGCCCTGGTTTCAGTGCTCTTCAACATTTTGATTAATTACTTGGACAAGGGAGCATAATGAGTGCTTGGAAAATTCATGCATGACACAACATTGGGTGGAACAGCTAATATCCTGGGAGACAGAAACAAATTCCAAACTATCATGATAGGCTGGAGCACTGGGCTGAAACCAACAGAATGAAATTTAATAGGGATAACTGCAGTACAAGTGAGAAGGATCTTGGATTTTTTTGTAGATCTTAGGCTGAATATGAGGCAACAGTGTGTGATGTGTCTACAAAAAAAGTCAAATGTTATTTTAGGCTCCACTAACAGAATTAGAATTTCCAAATCTCACTCCCCTCTATTAGGCATTGGTTAGTTCTCACCTTCAGTATTGTGTTCAGATCTGGACAACACACTTCAAGAATGATGCCGACAAATTGGAACAACTTCAGAAGAGGATGACAAAGATTATCAGGGGCAGATTACCAAGTCCTATGAAGTTTACTCTAACATGTTACTCTCATCATCATAGGCATTCTGCAGCCTCAAGAGACCATGGTATCGTGCTCTGTACAGAAGTCCTAAAGCAACATTTAGTGTGGCTAAAAAGGCTAATTTGAGAGTGACAATCCCTTCCATACTGAGGACAGATACAGTCTGTCCCTCTTGCAGCTCCCTCTTTTTCTCAGCCTGTTGAACAAGTGTCCCTCCAAATTGTAGAAGGCCATGTTGTAACTTTTTTCCTCCAGGCTGAACGATCAGAGGCCAAGATTTCCCATCTGTTCCATTCAAGTCCTTCAGATCCCTCTTGCAGATATTCTTATATCACAGCTGAGGTCTCCCTCTGGGGCGCTGGAATGACCTAGAACCTCTAGCATGTACAGGTGAAATGCAAAAAAATTAGAATGTCTTGCAAATATTCATTTATTTCAGTAATGCAACTTTAAAAGTGAAACTAATATATGAGATAGACTCATTCCAAGCAAAGCAAGATAGTTCAAGCCTTACTTTGTTATAATTGTGATGATTATGGCTTACAGCTTATGAAAACCCCAAATTTACAGTCTCAGACAATTAGAATATTACATGAAAACAATAAAACAAGGATTGTAAAGAGAACAGTATTGGACCTCTGGAAAGTATAAGCATGCACATGTACTTAATACTTGGTTTGGGTCCATTTTGCATCAATTTACTGCCTGAATGCGGTGTGGCATGGATGCTATCAACCTGTGGCACTGCTGAGGTGTTATGGAAGGAAGACCAGGATAATTCAATAGCGACCCTCAGTTCCACTGCATTGTATATATTATTGAAACACTGACGTCTACGCTGGCTTGGGCATGTTGTGAGAATGGCGGATGGTTGGATTGCAAAAGATCTTTTGTATGACGAATGAGTGCAGGGAAAGAACCCCAGAGGGAGACCACGGCTGCGATATAAGGATATCTTCAAGAGGGATCTGAAGGCTTTGGGAATGCACTATAACAGATGGGAAATGACCTCCAATCGTTCAGCTTGGAGGAAAAAAGATCCAGCATGGCCTTCTACAATTTGAAGGGACACTTGGTCAACAGGCTGAGGAAAAGAGGCAGTCTCAGAAACAGAGAAATCTGGGGACCAGGCAAGGGACCTACTGGGCAAGGAACCCTTACACATTACGTTAACTTTATGATTAGGTAGTTTGCATGTTTTGGAACACTTGTGCCATGATGCCAAATCCTCAGCAAACCTGCAGCTCCCTCCCAGTAAGCAAGACCTCGGTCCCTATAGAGTTCAGGCCAAGGGAAAGTGGCTCAGTTCACGCTAAAATGAGTTGGAAAATATGTTCCAAATACACAGAGAAGCAAGAGGTGTTGCTCCAGCAGAGCTGGCCAACAAAAACACACAAATTGTTTGGGGTCTTCAAAACTGGATTTCCTTGGTCTGTAGCAGGCAAACACTCTGCGAAGAAGACAAGTTACTGTATTTAACATATCCATTAATTTAAAATGTATTGTTCAGTTTTCAAGGTCATTATCTTGTTTTTTTTAACATTTTAATGCTTTAATCCGTGGAAAAGCAGTGAGGCCTGGAAAGTGGTACCCATCAAGCAGGAGGGGGATCAAGACCAAGACCACTGACAACATCCTAATAGACCATCATATCCTATTTCCTTACAGTTTTTGTCCAACTGTCAGGATTTCACCATAGAATCATAGAGTTGGAAGAGACCTCAAGGGCCATCTAGTCCACCCCCTGCCATGCTGGAACCCCCATCACAATATTTCCGACAGATGGCCATCCAGCCTCTGTTTAAAAACCTCCAAAGAAGGAGACTCAACCACCCTCCGCGGCAGTATATTCTCCACCAGGAGATGCCGAGATGATTTTGCAGCTTCAGAGGCACAAGGACTAAGCATGTGCATCAGTAGCAATGAGAACTGGACACAGCAGGACCCCCGTATCCACTGATTCATTATCCACTGACTGGTTCAGTTATCCACGGCTGACCCAGGAAAAAATTAAATAATTCAGCAGCCATTCAGCTGTAAAGCAAGCTATTGTCACAATCAGCATCTGTAAAGTAAGCTACTGTCACAAACAGTGGCCATAAAGCAAGCTACTGTCTCAGAACAGCAGTCATAAAGCAAGCTACTTTCAGGAAACAGCAGCTTGGGGGTGGGTGGGCAGGCGTTCTCTCTTATCCACGGTTTTCATTATCCACGGGAAGGCTTGGAAACAATCCCCAGAGGATACCGGGGTCCTACTCTATTTTCAGAGCGTCCAGCTCCCATGTATCAAATTAGATTCCTGCACCTCCCAAGGGAGAGGCACCGAGCCTGACCTGTAACCCATTCCACATGAAAACAAAAGACCTCCAGATGTGATTACGGCGTGATTCTAACTGCTTTCCCTTGTGAAGCAGTATGGTTCGATATAATATAGCCCTTCTCTCCAAAAGCTACCACCCGGGACCACACATGCAAATTTATAGCTCTTTCTTCCCTGACTCACTGTGGAAGGTGATACAACCGTACATTTCGTGTACTTTTCATTTAATGAAAAGGGGAAAAAGGGAACAATTTAGGAAGGAGGATGTGGAAACATTAATTCTTGCTTCACCACATCCTGCAGTTTGCACAGCACCAGCACAAAGTCCATGCCGAACACCCTAAAACATTCAGAACTCAACACAAAAATTGGGCACAGGAAATATTTTCAGCTCTCATGCTGGTGGGTTTAAATTCTCAGATGGCAACAGCATAAAACAAGTATGCAGGGTTGCTTCATCATTTTAAAATCCCACAGAATGTTTTACACCTCACTGTATTAAAACATCTAAAATGCCAGCCTTCAATTAAAAATAACACACACGGCCCCTGGCCTCCCTTCAAAATCACTAACAAAAAACCCAATAAATAGTAAAGAGGAGGAAACGATGTTTATGGGTCTCTTAGGTGCACAAAAGAGGTTTTGCAGGGTTAAACGGTAAAGAGTCAGGATTCCTGGTAATAATCCAGTCTGCTACTCCACAGTTCCTTTCAATGTCACACAATTGCTGAGCTGGCAGCAACAGAAAATATCTCCCAGCTACTTTGGTCCCAGGCTGCTTCTGTATTATTATTATTATTATTTTTAAAACTTTACTTCTTTCCACTGCCAGATACAGTTTCTTCTTAGCCTGAAGTCATTTCATTGGAAAAGAAATCTGACTCCCGAAAAACAGGAGTTCAAAGTCTACATGTTCTTTCTTGGAGGGAGAGGGGGTCATTTCTTCCACTTCTGCTTTTGGATTTTTTTCTTGAATTTCTTCTCCTGTTTTGGTCCCGTTGCAGATTCTGACTTTCTCTTCTTGTCACTGGAGAAGAAAATGACACACTGACAAACTGACCACAAAGCAAAGAAGGCATTACTTGGGGCCACAAAGTATTCTGAACTACGAATTTAAAAGAGGAATTAAAGTTCTGATAGCTAAAAGTCTAAAGCAATAAAACTCAAAATGAAACCTCTATATTATCATATTATTTAATCCAGTCAGTTTAATTTTTAGGTCAAGGCCAAGCATAACTTTAGTCAACAAAGTTAACCGCCCAGAATGGCCCATTTTATTTATTTACAGTGGTACCTTGTATAAAGGAATTAATTCGTTCCAAATGAAATTATGTTAAGCAAATTTTCCTTTATACAAATTCCCATAGGAATGCATTGAAAGCCGAGTAATCCCATTTTTATGTTGTATGGATTTTCCCCATAGGCGATTATGTTAAGCAAATTTCCCCTATCTCCGGAATTTTTTATGTTGTACAAATTTTGTTATACAAGCTGTTTGTTATACAAGGGTCCACTGTGTGTGTGTGTGTGTGTGTGTGTGTGTGTGTGTGTGTGTGTGTGTATCTATATCTATCTATCTATCTATCTATCTATCTATCTATCTATCTATCTATCTATCTATATATCTATATATCTATATCTATATCTATATATATATATAAAAAGTAAAATAAAATTCACTGGTGTTCACTCTCCAACTATAGGCATGGTAAGAACAAAAACTGGAATGTGTGTGTGTTGGTAGGCACACCCCAAGCGTTATGGATGTTATTCTTCCATTATTCAATAACAATAAGAATAACGATGACGACAATGACACTAATATCAACAACAATGTACCATCAAGCTAATTCTGAGTTATGAAATCCTTTTCAGGATTTTCTAGATAGACAGTACTCAGAAGTTGTTTATCAGCTCCTTCTTCCGTGGTGATGGTGGGTAGTGGTGGTGTCCTCGGACTGCACAGTAGAGATGGGTTATTCGTTGCCCTGCCCCCATTTGTTTTCATTTAATACGAAATGATTTTTTTTAAAAAAAATCATTTCATATTTTGTTTGTTTCGTTTCTGTTTTATTTTATTTTTTCTGGCCAGCACGGCTGGAGGGACACATTTATTTGGGGGTGGGGGAGGTTATTATTTTAAATAGTCCCCATTGTGGGGCTTCCCCCCCCTTTTTTTTACAGCTGAGAAGCGCTAGTGCTCTGTTGTTGTCTTTTTTTCATTTCCCCTGGGCCAATTTATTTGTTTTTAAATTTTAAATAGTCCCCGTTGTGGGACTTTTTTTTTCTTTTTACACCTGAGAAGTACTAGCTTGGGGCCAGCGCTTCCCAGCTGAGAAGCACTAGTGCCTCTGTTATTTTTTTGTTTTTTCATTTCCCCTGGGCCGGGGAAACTCGCTGGTCCGTAGGCTGAACCGGCTGACCCTCAGCTGGGCGCAGGCACGCCGGCACGGCCGGCCGCAGCCAGAGGGACAGGGTTTTTTAAAATATTATTTTATTGCATGTTTTTTATTTTAAATAGTCCCTGTTGCCAGGCTTTTCTTTTTTCTTTTTTTCTTTTCACAGCTGAGAAGCGCTAGTGCCTCTGTTGTTATTTTTTTTATTTCCCCCCCTGGCCTGACCCAGGAGGACAAGGTGAGTGACACCGGGAACAAAAAAACGAAACAGAACGAAATGAATAAAAAAATGAAACTAATTATAAACTCATTTCGTGCCCATCTCTACTGCACAGCCTGTCCAAGACCACCCAGTCTGGCTCTTCTACCAGGAGTCACAGTGGGGAATTGAACTCTCAGCCTTTGGCTCAACAGCCAGATACTTAAGCCCTGTGCTATCCTACCATAACTCAGTACACAACAATTTTTTAATGTAAAAGGTGTAGTCAAGCATTCTGTTTCCTTAACATGTGCAACATTTAACCCTTGATGACCCCTTTAGATGAAGAACAGAACAGGAAATGGGAGTGTGTGAGGGTGGAACTGTAATGAGAACAGAGAAAAGTGAGTTGGCTGGGGAAAAGCCTACATGTCTAGACTAAAGAGTTCTGCATTGGGCCCACAGGCCAGACATTCTGCATCTACTTTGTATCTTTCATTCACATCTTAATATATAGACAGCCTCTCAGTCTCTCTCTTGTGCGGACACAGAGTCCCTGCAGGTCTCACTTTATTTTAGATCACTCTTTCTTCTTTTGGCAGGTACTGACATGGGCAAGGGATGATGTAAAAACCTCACCTTAGCGGTAGTGTGGATGGTTCTTCCCCTTTCCCACATAGTGGGAGAAAACTGACAACCGAGATCCAGGAGGAGGATGGTTACATTCAACACTGAATAAAATTTCTACATTGCCTGTTTCGTATAGTAAAAATGCGAAGCGCATGGGGGCCAACTGCATCTGGCCCAGACCTTGTTAACAAATGATTTATTTAAATCCTTTAGTGTTAAATTATTGCTGCTTTTATTTATGGCTTTTATTATTATGTTTTGTTTTGAGTATTTTACTGTGATTGACATTGTTGTTTTGGGTTTTTCTTCTTTTTTTTCTCTCATTTTTATTCTTATTGTATTACTATAAACCACCCAAAGTTCTGTTTAGAAGTTGGGCGGTAAATAAATAAATAAATAAATAAATAAATAAATAAATAAATAAATAAATAAATAAATACTTTTTTCTTCAAAAGTGTGTGTGCCACTCATCCATCTAGTTTTTTCAAACAAATTTTATACAAATTATGTTTACAATTTGTTTACTTGTTACAAAGTCATTAAGACTGTGCCCTTTACAGAGGAAACCTATGTGTGCAACACACTCTCCTTAGAAGGAATCCACATACAATTAATAATAAATTGCTTTCATGAGTAGTGATTCTCCAGGTTTCCCTTGGACTGCAACTCCAGAAGTCCAAGACAATATAAGAAACAGGAATGCCTTCTAGGAATTGCAGTCTAAGAACGTCAGGGTGCTAAGATCGGGAACCACTGCTCTTCACAGAGACAGTGTTTTTTTTAGCCACTATCTCACAAATCTTTTTAGCACAACATTTCAGAAGCCATTGCTGAAAGTAAAACATCAAAATTCCTCACAGACCTCAGCATTATAGTACTGCATGGCTATTTAGGTTAGAGTGAATAATTCCCTATTTTGCTTCAACCTGCATGGGACAGCCACACAATTGATTTCTTGTCTTCCATGAATAATTTAGCTTGAGAAATGCTTTTAGAGCTTATCTTTGAAACCAAATCACCCTGTGACCTGAAGTGGAAGATGAATATACAAGGCTCTCATAGTTTAAGATCCTTCATTGGCTGCCCCAAAGAAAAAGGGAATTTAGGACCCTGTGGATCTTCAGCCACACTTGACACACTGACGTAGTTTTGGCCTGTACCATGGGTGGAATATCTATCGTCATGGAGCTTTCTGTATCGTACTGTGAGGCTTAAATAGTTTATGTGCCAACTTGTCAATAGGGCTCCTTCTGTGCTTTCAGCGGCTGCTCAGTTGGCTTTTAACAAAGGGTAGGGTCAGTCATGATTTTAATTGTTTTCAAGGGTCTGCTTAGGTCATACATACCCTTTGAGAAATGCACGCCACTGCACTCACCTTTTCAGGCTGACAACTGAAGCCTTGTCTCCTGCTTTGGTCAGCACTTCATTCCATTCTTCATCATCACCTCGAATTACATATCTATATGCAAAGAAAAAAATTACTTTCAAAAATGGTTGTTAACACATGGCAACCTGATCAGAAATAACTGATTTACACTGCAGCAAGGACTCAGCAGTCCAAAGCTACTGTAGGCTGTGAGAAAAAACATGCACATGAAACACACCAGAACGTTTCAATCTGAAGTTGCATTTCAGTTAGTGGAACATTGTCAACATTTAAAGGTGTGGCGTGGGTTGACATTAATGAATTTGGCTGAAACTGAATTTGAACAAAGTGATTCTCTGTTAGTTGCAGCAGTTGGATAAAGACAGGCGGAAAACCTCTAGCTTACAGGCCAAATCTTACTTGGAGGGACTCCCTTATCCAACTTGCCAAGCATCCTAAGAAAGCCTCTCTCAAAACCCTTTCTCTTGGGCCAAACAACTTCCCACTAGGAACGCAATGGAACCGCCATTGCTGCTTCCAACCTCTGATCTGAGGTAACAGGAAGAATGTGCTTTACCTTCTCCATGTCCTTCCCACTGTGAGAGGGTTCAGGGCAAGCGATACCACCCTGACCAGAGATCAACTGCAACAATACCCTTGTGGGTTGGTTACCTGGGATTGGACTGGCTCACCCCATGCGAGGAAAACCCCATGAAGCAAAGTTAACTCATGGGGACCACATGGTGCCTGGCACCAAGTAGCCTCTCTGCTCATTCGGCTCTCTACAGGGAACCTCTCAAAACAACTACCGATCCCCTCCTAATCCCTTACTCCACCCATGCCAGTCTACCCCACTTGCCTCCTCTTCTGACTAGCAGCCACTCCTGTAGAGGAGCGTTCTTAGAGGGCCCCAGGGATGTGTCATGAAGCACCTCTGAGAACCTGGGGGCATTTCTGGCTGCAGCTGCCAGAAGGCTGGCTAGTCAATTCCAGGAGCTGTCATGAAAAATCTTCAAAAAGCTCATCCCTACCCTTTGGTATTCAACTCCATGGCCTAGGACCTGACTACCTGACAGAGCGGATCGGCCCGTCCGACTAGGTTGTCGCGGGCGCACATGCTGCATGTGGCCACGCCCAGGGAGGCTCGGAGAACATCCACCCGTACCCAAGCCTTCTCTGTGGCTGGCCCCACCATGTGGAACCACCTCCCAGCAGAAGTGCGCCTAGCAGAGCCCCTGCCAGCCTTCCGGAAGGCATTAAAAACTCTCCTTTTCCGGGAGGCGTTTGGTGACTGAAGTTTTTTTTTTATCCGCCATCTGCAAAGTTATTTTTATCGCTTAGTCTGGTTACTCGTGTTGATTTGTTTAAACTGTTTAATTGTTTTAACTCAATTGCTGTTATTAGTATTCTCTTATGTTGTAAACCGCCCGGAGTTCCCTCGGGAAGACGGGCGGTATGTAAGCCTAATAAATAAATAAATAAATAAATAAATAAATAAATAAATAAATAAATAAATAAATAAACTGTCTTTGCCAATGTAAGGCCCCACTTCTCACAGCCTCCGAGAGAGGCATCTCGTATGAAACCCAAAACAAGAATACATGTCTCAGCATCATCCCTGGGTCTTGGGGGAAGAGGGTGAAAAGAGGGAGCTTACTGGGAAAGGTCCAGGTCTTTCAACTTCCCAATATCTTGCTTGTGTTTTTCCTGAAATTCTTTTGCCGCTTCTTCCTGTATCAAGGAAAATGATTTTAAAAATAGACATTGTACATAGTTATTAAAAAATATCACAACCATCAAAACAAAGACCCACAAATCAGGCCTGACAAAAGTTAAATGTTCCTTCTGTAGAATGGGGCGGGCACGTTCTGGGTACCCAAGATGGCTTCTCTTAGATTTTCAAAGGACTCACATATGTACATCTGAGCCCACTGAAACCGGGGGGGGGCAGAATTTTATCCCACAGTCTTCCCAATCAGTCCATCCCCTCCTCTGCCCAAGCAGTGATCTGTCCCCTAAATGTAATTTTGGATTCCAGGGACCTTTTGTCGGGGGGTTGGGGAACATGATTTTTTTTACTCTAGCCTCAGGAAGTGACCATCTGTACTGGGAGAGAAGCAAAGGCCTGCTTGCAGGCTTTCCCTGTCCAGTGCTGTCCTGGCCAATCAGTATTTGGAATCTTAAGATGGAGAGGGGAAAAATTACCAAATCCTCATTTAAAGATTTCAGGGTTGGCTCCATCACAACGTCTTTAGCTGCTACCATCTGCTCTTCCACTGCCTTCTCTTGGATAGTGTTGAACACCTAGGAGAGGAACATCTTAGTTAAGTGGCAGAACCAATCGCCCTCCTCACCAGTGGTGCCAACTGTAACTTTCCTGTGACATACTCACGGAGCATCTTCTGAGGCAGAAATCGCATGTGGAGATATGAGGAGAAAGTGGTAAATGCTTCCTACTATTTCTCTGCTGAAAATCCTCTCCCAATTCCCACAACTATTTTCTTACCTAACTGAGATAGAACAGGTTGAAAAGCTGGACAACCAGGAAGGAGAAAAAATTCTGTTCAACATGTGGCTGCTCTCCATGAACAATAAAGGCCAAGCTCAATAATGACAATATTGCAACCCCATTCCAGAGTTTTCTAGTGAGAACACTAGGGGCACTTGGAGGCTGTGAAGCTTGCTCAGGCCCACACAGGCTGGCTCTTCTCTTACTAGGCACAGTGGACAATAAATCTCTTACCCTCCCTGGCTCTACATCCAGCTACTCAACCCACTGAGATACCCAGTGAGCTAAGGTCATGTGCAAGCCCTCCCTGGCCATCCATACACAGTCTGAGGCTCAGAAACAGTTCTCTATCCCCAACTGGCAGTGAAGTTCACTGGGCATCTTCAGGCCAGTCATGACCCCTCATCTAATTTACTCCACAGGGTTGTTGTGGAGCTGAAAATAAGGAAGATGAGAACCAGCTTTTATCTTCTTGGGGGGAAAAAGGTGAAATACAAATGCAACAAACAAACAAGTCCTCAACACCACCCTAGTAGAGCCTGTAGGACAGCCGTAAGATGTCCTAAGCAAACATACCAAAGGGATGCTGATCTACAATTGATTTTGACAGGATTCTACAACACAGGATCCCTACAGTGCAGTATTCTTGCATTTCATCAACCCACCCCATGAAGGCCCCATTATTGATACCTACCTGAACGACCTTGCGGATGGTTCTGTTAAAGAGGCCCATCAACTGGCTGCATGGCAGCTCTATCTCCTTCTCCAGCTGATCTAATGATTTATGCTGGAGACCAATCCCAAGAAGAAGGGCCTGGAACAAGAGAAAGAGACAGAAGATGCTTTTCAGTGACTCAGTGCAATAGCAATAACATCCTGGAGCTAGTTCAGGAAGTATGGGGATACTCTAATGCTTTCAAGTAAGTTCATTTCTCATCAAAGCATCAGCTGTATTTTCAAGGTTAACCGTGTGTGTGTGTTTGCAGTAACATAACCCAGCGAATCAGTTTTGGGTCATTCCATGTCAAATCAACGAATGAAAACTCCATTTTGGAACTTGATGTCATGAATTTACTTCATTTTGGTACATTTGTACCTTACCATGGGATGTTTAAATATATATTAGATATTTTTTTTTTTGGTCCACCCATTTCTGAGATACTGCATTTTCAAAATTGCAAAAGAAATTTGCCAAAATTCACTACCCACCATAACTTCAAATGTCATTTAATAGATCACATGAGGGCTACATACCTGGGAAATGTGTCATTTTAAAGCTCATGAATAGAGCTTTCATTTGATATGCAACATGATGCAAATCTACATTTTCAAAAAAGTCACATTTAGATAAATATAAAATTTGAATTTTGGGAAAAACGGAATTTTTAAAAATTTCAAAACATTTATTTATTTATTATGGGAAAAACCAGGAGGTTTACAACTATTAAAGGAACAACAAATTGCATAGTCTAATAAAATAAACAAATAAAAACAACAGATGCAAAATATAGCAATGGCGATGGCGGTGGAAAGGAAAAAAAAAAAAGAAAATCAGAAACGCCTCCCGGAAAAGCAGGGTTTTCACCTTCCGGAAGGCAGGCAGGGACTCTGTCGCACTTCTGCTGGTAGATGGTTCCAGACACTCCAAATTTCATGATGGTATCTCAATGGTATCATACAAAACTTAAATTGTCTTTTTGGGAGTGACAAGGGCGATTCGCGAAGATGGAAAAAGGCAGCCCTAAATTGACTTAGCCCTGAAAATAGTTTCTATACCTAATAATTGGATGGGGTAGAACCTTTTTTGAGCCTGTTAGTCCTGGTCCACTCCATGACTGCGCCCAAGCACCGATCGAGGGTCCGGACTTCTGCAGCGGTGGAAAAGGAGACATAGAGCTGCGTGTCATCAGCGTACTGATGACAGCAGACTTGTCCCCTAATGACCTCTGCCAGCGGCCTGATGTAAATCTTGAACAGCATGGGAGAGAGTTGGAACTGTCCAAGGGGCCGACAACTCGCCCCCATGCTGATGTTCTCCGAGGAAGGATCGGAACCAACTCAGTGCCCCTGATCCCAGCCTCGGAGAGCCGGGTCTCTCTCAAAGGCCGCTCATTCTACATGTCTTGTAGTCAGACACTCCAAATTTCATGATGGTATCTCAATGGTATAATACAAAACTTAAATTGTCTTTTTGGCAGTGACAAGGAATTAAATTGACTTAGCCCTGAAAATAGACCAACGTTTCTATACCTAATAATTAAGAACCTTTTTTTTTCTTGGCTAGCATGTTGGATGCTTTTGTCATCTTCTGTGGGGTTAGCTGGTATGTTCTCTCTCTCTCTCACACACACACACACACACACACACACACACACACACACACACACACACAGTGAGTCCCACTAGCTCCTGCTATAATGCAGTTCCTTGGTCTTAACTCAGCAAATTTTAAAAATCCTACCTTTTCAGATGGGTACTTGGACATAAACAATTGCTAACAAGGGGGCCAGGATGGGGTGCAAAAACTGACTTTGTCTCCAGGCACTGAAAACCCTAGCTACACCTCTGGTCAAGAGGTCACTAGAAAACCATACTGAGCCTTGTCAAGGCTCAAGACACAGGTACAACAAAATTTTAAAGTCTACTGAAACTTACAGAGAACCCAAACAAATATAGGACAGGGAAAAGGACAAATAGGCTGACCGCTGGGGGACATAAAATCTGTGAATGGCAGCAAAACATACAGTACTTACAGACTGTGTAGCAGAAAGAGTTATATCCCCAAGTTGGTTAAGAAAGTACATCTTAGCAATCGCTGGAATCATGTCCATAATGAGATGATAATCCACCATGTTCCTCGAATACATCTCCAGCCTCTTCAAGTCATAAGGAATAAACACAGCTTCTAATTCATTACGGCTCATTGCTGACGAAAGTGTTAATCGTTTGAGAAGCCAAGAGATGTTGGGGGTGGGGAAGGTAAGAGATAGAAATTACACTTGGTGCTATATTATCTACATCAGGAGAGAATTGTATATGGCCCTTCAGAGACCCAAAAGCTGTCCAAACAGCCAACCTCTGCTAATATCGAAAACAAAATGGAAGAAATAGTTCTAGTTTTGAGAGGGCTCCTAGCACCCCTTCCCTGCTCTACTAAGTTTAAACAAAAGTGTTCACTTTTGTTGGCTGTTACAAAGTTCAAAGAGGCTTTTCAATAAAAATCCACACCCCCTTTTGTAAGAACACTGGGGAGAGAACTGGCAGAGCAGCCTTTCAAAATGGTGGGGATGGGACTATATGGTCCCCAACAATTGTGGAAACCAAACACACACCTCTCTATCCATCACTTATCTGGATAAGATCTACCTAAGGGAAATGGAAACTCAAGATTAACACATAACATAAATGCTGTCAATGAGATGCAAACCAAAAATATTTGATATTGCTGTTAAGACACTCCCACATGACTGAACTGCAGACTAACAAGATTATTTCTGAAGGCCATAAATAACATAAAAATGTAATACCCAGCAGAGGTGCCACTTGTTCATTTTTTTAAAAAAAAAGGTAAAAGGAAGGTAGCAAAACAATGAAAAGAATGAGTGAGTGAATTTGATACAGTGAAGAAGGAATGAAGTAGATGAACTTCATTCAACAAGGTATGAATCCTGGGTGTGAAATTGGGGGCAGAGTAGAAATTGGACTAGAGTGCTGAAATGGTTGGCTGCAAAGTCAGCGGCTTGGTGGTTCGAATCTCAGGTGCCACACAGCGGAGTAAGCTCCCACTGTTAACCCCAGCTCCTGCCAATCTAGCAATTCAAAAGCATGTAAATGCAAGTAGATAAACAGGTATGGCTGTAAAAATCGGGAAGGTCCATGCAGGCTGCATGACCATGGACTTGCATAACACTGTCTCTTTGGCTGGAAAACGGACATGAGCACTGCCTCTAGAGTCGGACACGACTAGCATGCATGTCCGGGGTGAACCTTTACCTTTTTTTTAGGGGACATTTTGTTCTCCAGATGTTTTGGACAGCAGTTCCCATAATGCTTTACCACTGACTAGGCTGCCTAGAGCTTCTGGGAACCAGAGTCCAAAACATCTGGAGGACCCAAAATCCCAATTCTGGCATACAGAAATCAGAGCAATACACCAATCCATGAAAACGCTACATTATTGGTCAAACTTTTTTTTTAAAAAAAATGCTTTAGCCTCTTTAGTTTTGCAAAATATCCTGCAGAGAACTTAAGAGGCACATACTTACGAGGCTGAGGCTGTTGTTTAATATTCCTGTTTTGCAAAATGTTCAAGGCTAACGAAGGAGAAAAAGTGCTGAACTGGTATGACAAAAGAGACAGGAATCTTCTCCTGAAATCTGTAGGAAAAGTAGGGAAACTGGAGTTTGTACTTCAAAGACAATCTGCAACCCTTGGTCAAGATCAAGGCAGGGTAACATATAAATGTGTGTGCGTGCGTGTATCTGAGAAGGTCTGTGACACAGCCAGCAGCCCCTTAGACAAAACCAAGGTGGCAAAGCTACCACAACAGCCAAACATAACGAGTCCTACAGCATTTTCCAGACCGATGTGCTTATTCTGGCTGAGGCTTTTGTAGTAAAGTCCCAGTATGCAGCAAGGGAATGGTCACTTTTAAATACAGTAATACCTCTTAAAATGAATTTAATTCATTCTACAGGTCATTTTGTTTTATGAAAAATATGTCTTGCAGAACGTGGTTTCCCCATAGGATTTTTTAAAAAATCTCGTAATGGTTTTTCGTCTTGCGAGGCATCCCACAGGGAATTTTCTTTATGCGAAGCAACCCTATTCTGGGAAAATTCTTACAGGGCATTCATCTTAAGACAGGCATGTCCAAACTTCGGCCCTCCTGATGTTTTGGACCATAACTCCCAGAATTCCAAACCTGTATTGCCAATGACAAAAGACTGTGGGAATTGTGGTCCAAAATGTCTGGAGGGCCATAGTTTGAACATGGCTGTCTTAAGAGGTATTACTGTATAAGCAAAATATCAGAAAGGCCATGCCCCAAGGAGCCTGTGCAGTTGTCTCCCTGGATTCAAAACGGGCATTCAAACAAGTCCAGAGGCATTGCTAACTTCGTCACCTTTCCAGAAGGCAGTGAGCCAGTTTTCCTGATCGTTCTCCTCCTCTTCGGTCAACATCTTCAGCATGATGCACGAGTGCTCCCCTGTCAGATCATTCTGGAAATAAATACACCGGATATAGGCGCAACCCAATGCATTTCTTTCTGAGCAGTACTATCTTTTAAAAACAAACAGCAATTCCTTTACATTACATTTCTCTTAAATGAGCTTGGATGAATAAAAAACAATGCACTGAGAACACTCTTCCCATAGCTCACTCAGCTAATCAAGCTGGCAACACAGCTGCTTCTGAGCCAAGTTGCAAACCTGTTTCGTACTGTGCCATGCTCGTTATCAGACCCAAATCCACCCAGTTTTGGGTTTTGTTTGTTTGTGTTTGTTTCCGCTTCAGTTGCCAGAATTCATCGGGAACTCTTCCCTGCTAGAATCATGATGTGTGTGTGTGTGTTGCGTTGTTACAGTCGTGACTGACTCTTCGTGACTCCATGTCCATGGAGTTTTCATGGCAGGAATACTGGAGTGGTTTGCCCGTTCCTACTCCAGGCGATTACAGCACCTGGTATTCCCTGGTGGTCTCCCATCCAAGTACTAACCAGGGCCAACCCTGCTTAGCTTCCGAAATCAGGTGAGACAGATGTGCTTAGGGTATCTAGGCAGCTTAGAATCATGACAGCTGCAGACAAAACAACTCCAAGTCCTAAAACACACACTTTTTTGAAGAGAAGTTTTTCTCTTCAGTAACTCATATTAAGGACTTAAAAAGACATGGGTGGAACTCTCTAAACTCCATGGCAGCAGCAAAGCATTAGAGTATTTTACTCTAATTTTACTCTAAAAAACAGGATGTGGACCATTAGTAGTAAGGTATTAAGAACAACTCATTTCTAGGATTAGCTTTGCACAGTACATAACTTTATTACTGGAAATAACTAATAAAGTAATTCAAAGCAAACAGAGACCCCATTTGATATGGCACCAAGCCATACTAGATCTATAATAAGGGTGCAAAGTAGTAACAGAATACTTAGCTTGTTAGCAAACTATTTTTGTGAAGATATATTATTAACTCCTTTTAGAAAACCCATGAAAGACCAAAAAGACAATGTAGTATTCTTCTTGGTTAACAATTGCAAAAATAAATAAAAAAATACAAAATGTAAAAAAAAAAAGAATACTAAGAATGTCCTAGTCTTCCAGTATATTAGAAAAGCACAACCTAATGATCAAAAGCAATGGACAGCAAATCAGCCTGCCATGGGGTGAGCAATGCACCTCATGATACACAGATAACCAAATGCGTAGGAGGATGTATAGATGCCATGATAGATCATATTTGTTTCCTGTTTTCCACTTAATCGCTACCCACCCTTTCTTTTTATACAGAATGAATGGGCACATAATTATTCCATCTGTTTTCTACCACTGCCTTTCACATTTTTAAAAAAACAAATATCACACGACCCATATTATTCTTTAAGGAAAAACCTATTTGTCATGCTAATTAAAGTCAATACAAATCCTACCAACAGAAGTGCAAGTATTCTGCTGGGCAATCCATAAAATAAAACTTACTGGAGTCTGCCTCAGGTAAACCGGTACAAATCCAGCTCGTTTCCAAAATCTGAAGGGGGGGGGGAGAGAAACAACTTATTCACAATCTTTCACAAGAAAATCTTTAGATTACGAAAGAAATCTAGCCTATATTTATGATCAAAAATGTGAAATACAAATAATTTCATGTTTAAATATAAATATGCAGACATACTTATCTGTGTATGTATATACAAGGAACCAGAATGGAGTCAAAGTTATGTGGTATTTCCCCCATTCATTTATTATAGGCAAGGAACACCTATACCCTTTGGCTGTTTTGCCCCTGTATTCCTCCTTCCTTGGCTCTTACAGGCATTCAAGTAGGCTGGGGCAGCTTTCAAATGGGATGAAGCTTTGCACATGCCCCATCTAGCTCTTGCCTATTTATTTAGAAAAAGGAGCACACCTATACCCTACAAGGGGGCACGGAAGACAATTTTGCTATGTTTTCATCCCTCCTCTGGCCTATTTTATTCCCAGGGAGTCAACATATGGGAAGGGACTCAATCCTAATTCTGGTTTTCAAAAAATGCACTCCCCCCCCCAGCTTACTGGGATGGGGGAGAAGGGCTGACGAAACTAAAAAAATAAAAAAACTGTGTCCCCCATGTTTTTGAGAGTGAACATTTTTGGAGGAGATAATTTTAAAAAAAGCTCTCAGGGATACTCGATGGCCAAGCTTTGCTCACCTCTACAAGACAGCACTGGGATAATCCTTCTATTTTTGATGGGATCCCTAAATAATTGAGACTGCCATTGTGAATCATGTAGGAAGAAATCAGAAGCAGGCCCCACCCCACTTGAGTATGTGTGGGGGGAAATGGCCCCAAAGAAGCAATAATAAACAATAATAAGAATTCCACCCCTCAATGGGAATAAAAATTAACAAAAATATTCACATGATCAAAGTATCTTTAGTGAATTTTCTCTATCATGGAAAATGTGCTGTTCTCATTTGAAAGTATGGACCATTTTAGCCTAGCCCTGAGCAATGGCCCCAGAAGAACGGTGGTAACTCTTTGAAATAACTGGAAGCAACACAATAGTGCACAAGCTGCAGAATCCTGTTCTTTCGCTACTCGATGATTCGAATAAGACTAGAGAATAAAAAACACAGCAAATGTATTTCCCTCTGGTTGAAATCCAATAGCAAGGTGCAACCCGAGTTCTTGCTCTTACATGCCATCAAGCTGGAGACAATGTAGTGACCCTAAAAGAGCTTTCGAGATGAGTGAGATATTTAAGGAATCATTTTACCAGTCCCTCAGTGCAATGCACAATGAGTACAGATGAATACATACTTAAGCAGTCTTGGCGTCAAGCCATAAGACACGCCAAGGTAGTCCAAACTCTCGGCTTGTCTCTCGCTCAGCTTCAGAAGTAGAGGTGGCAAGTCCTTTCGGGGCATCACAGCTTCTTCTAATAAGCTGACAGCCTTGAAAATCAACAAAGAGAGAGGTAGAGAACACACGCAAGTATGAAAATGGAGGAGGTGAGACAAAATGGTGGCTTAGAAGCTGCCCCTCGCTGGAGTGGACCACAAAACTCGGATACGCCACTGTCCAGACTTCGTGTCACCCTGTCACAAGGGCCCAGAAAATGGCAACTGTATGATAAAAGAAACATACCTCACTGCTCACAGTAGCTATTTCAACTGGCTTCTGAGGAATCTTGTCTTCTAGACAAGGGAACTTGCCTTCATAATACATTTGCAGTAAACGCAGAGCTCGGCTGCCATAACCCATCTGCAAAGAAGAACACACTGGGTTGGATCTTAAACCTTTATTCTTCAGGACACTCAATATTCCTATTTCATGCATTCATGTGAACATCATGTCCACTGTACAAAAACGGTACAGTGTCACTCCACAACCATAGATTGAGGATTGGAGTAAGTGCTCTCCAAAACCAAGAGACATTTGTCTGTTTAATTGTAGAAGAAAGGACAGCAGATAACATATTTTCAAAACCCAATTTTGTTTAGAACCAAGGCCCTTTTGGGGGGAAACGAAAGAAAATAATTCAGTACAAGTTTTCTGTAGGATATTCGGACCATCAGGTCTTTAGTGCAATCAGTCCTTTGTTACACATCCTTAAGGGCTCCCTGATACTTTAACCACTAGCCTAACATAAGAACATAAGAAGAACCATGCTGGATCAGGCCAACGGCCCATCTAGTCCAGCTTCCTGTATCTCACAGTGGCCGCACCAGATGCGTTTGGGAGCGCATGAGACTAGATATCTGTCTCCTGATACCACTCCCCTGCATCTAGCCCTTGAAGTACCACGGTTTTAAGCCTGGAGATTGCACATCTCCATCAAGGTTTGTAACCCATGATGGACTTTTCCTCCAGGAGTCTGTCCAATCCCCTTTTGAAGGCATCCAGATGCCATCACCACATCCTGTGGCAGGGAGTTCCACAGACTAACAACGCGCTGGGTGAAAAAAAATTTTCTATTGACTGTTCTTACTCTCCCAGCCCTCAATTTGAGTGGATGTCCCCTAGTTCTGGTATTTTGTGAGAGGGAGAAGAGCTTCCCTCTATCCACTTTACTCATGCCCTGCATTATTTTGTACATTTTAATCATATCCCCCCTCAGGCGCCTTTTTTTCCAGACTAAAGAGCCCCAAATGTTTTAGAATAGAATAGAATAGAATAGAATAGAATACTTTTATTGGCCAAGTGTGGTTAGACACACCCAGAATTTGTTTTGGTAAAAATGCTCTCTCTATATAAAAGGAAATATAAGAATCATATAGTCAACAATAAAAACACAGTACAATACTACAATATAACCTATTATTTAAAAAGGAAGAAGAAATGTAAAAATTAATTATTCAACAGTTTGATAGCACTTGGAAAGAAACTATCTCTATATCTAGTTGTCCTAGTATGCAATGCCCTAAAACGTCGCCCTGAGGGTAACAATTGAAACAGATTATGTCCAGGATGCTGGAATCTGTATATATTTTCATCGGCTCGCAATTCCACAATAGATGGCAAATTAGTAGCAATAATTTTTTCTGCAGTTCCAATTATCCTTTGAAGTCTATATCTGTCATGCTTAGTCGCAGAGCTAAACCAGACAGTTATAGAGGAACAGATAATAGATTCAATAACACCTCATAAGGGAGGTGCCCCAGCCCAGTAATCATTTTAGTCACTCTCTTCTGCACCTTTTCCAGTTCCACTATGTCTTTCTTGAGATGCGGTGACCAGAATTGTACACAACACTCCAGGTGCAGCCTTACTATTGTTTTGTATAATGGCATTATAATGTTGGCTGTTTTATTTTCAATCCCCTTTTTGATAATCCCTAGCATGGAATTGGCCTTCTTCACCACTGCCACACAGTGGGTAGACACTTTCATGTAGTTCCAAGTGACCAAGAACGACATACAAGTGACTGGACAAGTTGGTAGCATAAGACTTGGCTCCTCCTTTATAATCAGCCCAATAAACAACCTCTTCCCCCCTCCTACAGGGCATCTTCACTTCCTTTGTCTTTGTCTTCCTTGCCTGCCACTAACCCCCTCGGTGAGCACCCAATGGAGACCACATGCTAACGTATTCTATCCTCATGGTCTACAAAGGGCCCTCTAGTGAGATTAGGACAGTACCTAAAAGACAGACTGAATGGAGAAGCTTTTGTTGGCCCAATGGCCAGTATGATCCAAATCAAGAGAGCTCATCTTCCACCACAAGACAGAGTCCACTGTCACAAGCAATGAAAACTTAGGCCCTTCTTCAGTATCTGCAGCCACTCAGAATATTCCCAACCTTTTTTTGGCCATAGTCATGAACACATCATGAAATATATGTGGGCCAAATCAGGATCACAGAGTTGCAAAACCTTAAAAAGGTGGAGGGTGAAGAATTGGTTTCAGTCTGTGGCCCACCTAAAATGGACTAGGGCCATCTAAAAACCCTCTCTGGGGGTTCCAAGTCCTCTGGGAGTTAGAAAGGCTACAGAAAGGATGGAATTATTCCACCACCAAGGTTCTCCTGATAGAGACCTGTTTTGCTCGACCAGTATTTTGCTGAAGCCCAGCAATGGGAAATTTAAATACGTTACCCCCTGATAATCAGGATGGACTGCAATGCGAACAACTCTTCCACCAGAGAGTCTTCCAAAATCAGGGTCCTGGAACTGTAAATAAATTTTGAAGAAGAATCAGTAGTTGCTAAATAAGCCAAACCGCACTTGGATGGAGCAAGAGACAAGTCAAGAGTTGATTTGCTACCTGCTCAGAGATGGTCCACGGAATGAGGTCCCCCGAGGCTTTCTTCCCTCTGGAAAGACTGTTCATAATGGACTGCCGGGAGATCTCACCCTCCAAGCACACCTGCCAAAAGGGAGGGAAAATCAAGGAAAGGTGGAATTTCTATAGCGGGTTGTAGCACAACACTGAAGGGACAAGAACCCTTCAGGCATAAGAACATAAGAAGAAGCCTTGCTGGAACAGGCTAGAGCCCATCCAGTCTAGCATTCTGTCTCACACAGTGGCTCACAATTTGCTTCAGGGTATTCCCAAGCAGATGTCTTCACTTGCTTAGTTACGATTCCCTGCAAATGGCATTGAAAGATATCCTGCCTGTCTCTCCAACCCAGAAGTTGTCCTTAGGCATCCATAATGATAGTTATTGATACCCTTGTTCTCCATGAACTTGTCTAATCCCTTCTTAAATTTGTCAAGGCTGACAGCTGTCACCACTTCTTCTGGCAGGGAGTTCCATAGACCAGTGATCCTCTGGGTGGAGAAAGTACTTTCTCTTATTTGTTTGAGATCTAGCATCCAAATGTTTCATGGAGTGCCCCCTAGTTCTAGTGTTGTGCAATAGGGAAAACAGTTTTTCCTTATCTATTCTGTTCACAACATGTATGATTTTATAAACTTCAATCAGGTCACCTCTTAGGCATTGTTGTTCAAGAGTGAAGAGGCCCAGCCTTTGTGGCCGCTGATGGTAAGGAAAGTGTTCCAGTCCCCTAATCATTCTGATTGCCCTCCTCTGCACTTTTTCCAGTTCCATAATATCCTTCTGGAGGTATGGTGACCAGATCGGTACACAATACTCCAGATGGAGTATCATTTCAATTCTTCTCTTATCTAGAATGGTGGTTCCAAACTTTGGGTTCCTACATGTTTTGGGACTAGAACTCCCAAAACTCCTGGTCAGCACAGTTAACAGTGGGGGCATCTGGGACTTCTTAGTACAAGAGCAAGATTGGGAACCAGTGGTCTAAAGCATTAGTCCAGACTCCTGTTCCGTTCATAAACAACAGGAGGTAGACTAAGAAAGAGAATCACTGCTTGAAACACCCTCTGTGCAAGAACAGATTGTTTCCTCTCCAATGTTTTGTTAAATGCCATAAAGCATCAAAACAGTTCCATATTCACTGATCTGTTTCTAATACATATGCGCCACCATCACTAATTTGCCAAGCATGGCAAGCTAGCAAAATTCCTTTCTGGTATATATACAGCAAACATATTTTGTCATAGAAATCCATGTGAGCCAATGGTTTTGGACAAGCTAGAACCCCCACGAGATTCTCTCTGCTGGCTGAGTCATAAAGAAAACTGAATGCCACTCATGCCTTACGCTTACCACAGAAATGACTGACAGGAATCCAACATAAAGCATCATCGCAAAAAGAAAGACACAGATACATGAGATGTATCTCTGAGACCAGCTGTGTCTGGTACCTACTGAGGTGAGACAGGTCGATGCTGAAAAGGTCAAGTTTCACCCATGAAAAATGTGCAAGCTTTCTCCCATGGCCCATTTTTGCTACTTTTTTGAATAAATTCATTGGAGAATTAAAAATAATAATTAAAGGGCATTATGAAGCATTTTACCTGAACAACAGCAAGCACTTCTGGCAAGGAATTCTGGGTAGGGGGAACCGGCGGCAGAAGACAAAAGAGGTGATGGGCAGGTGCATCTGAAAGCATCTGGAGGTCATTGGGAGAATTCTGGAAGGTCACAGTTATGTTACATAATTAGCCTACAGCTGTTCTTCAAATACACGTTATTCGTTAATAATCCAATATACAACCAGAGTTATACTGTGTATATTATCATATTATATTATAATGCTTTTTTGTTACTGAGAATTCTCACTTCAGGTCTAAGAAGGGTATCAGCAAGGAAAGGTAGGTTTTTAAAAATGGCAAATGAATGTATATAGATCAATATAATAATAATAATAATAATAATAATGGTCTTTGTCATATATTTTTATTCCCCCAGTGCTGTAACAAGCTGACCCATTCCTCTCTACTTGGTATAGGCCTTCTTAGATCTAAGCCAGAGAAGAAGAACACATGGCCCTGAAGATGTGGCTGAAGTTCGATTCCCCTTAGCCCAAGCCAGGACAACCTATGATAAGAACTGCTGGAAGTAGCAGTACAACAAGGTCTGGAGGTCTCCACAGGGGTGACAGGTTTAACTCCTCATGTAGTGTTCTATCATCATCGTCATCGTCGTCATTGTCAATTCTGATTTATGGCAACTTTTCTCAGGGTTTTCCAGGAAGAAAACAGAAGTGGTTTACCATTTTTTCTTCTTGGGGTGCCCCAAGACTGTGGAGTTTGCCCAAGGCCACAGAAGATGGCACTACTTGCAGGAGACACAGTGGGGAATCAAAACTTCCAATGTCTGGCTCCGCAGGCAGGCATCTAAACCCCTGAGTTATCCAGCCAGCCATTTTTTTTTATATACAGGACACTCCAAAATGTTCTGCTAGGGGAACCTATCTAGGAAACAGGAGCCTAATCACCAGGAGCCTATTACAAATAAGTGGGATTAGAACCCTACTTGACCAACACACCAGTGATGTCTGAAGGGGGAAAGGGAGTAGTGTGGAAACCACTACCATTTAAAGTTGAACGATGAGCATAAAATTCTGGATCTTTTGATGCTTGCAGGAAGGACAGTGGCATTCTGGCTCGCTGCTCAATTTTAAGGGAAGAAACGGTAGAAGCATACAGAACCACCCACCTTGTAGTGTGAAGCCACATACAGAGCCATCAACCGCTGAAGGAAAGCTTCTGATGCTTTATGGTAACAGAACAGTGTATCTCTGTTGACATAGTATCTAGTTGGCAAGGATTAAGGGGCAAAATATAAAAACATATATATATATATAAAAAATAAAAGCCAGAAACAAGGACCCATCCAGGAACCCTGAGTTGTCAGCATGCAGGTCAAAGACAGTCATGCTAAGAATCTTCCACTACATCAATTTACCTTTTAGGTGGAAAAGTCTTGATTTCAGGTGGAAACGTCTTGATTTCCACTTTACAAACTTCTACTACTTCAGTTCTTACATTGATGCAAAACTAGGCTAGGCGATACCTTTATACGTCACTAATAAAATAAAAAAATGCAAGCTGAGCTTTCGATGGCAAGCCATCTTTATGAAAGCATTGTACCAAAAGTAAGTTCATGGCAAAATATGTAGTTTGCCATGCATTGAGATTTTTTGTGGGCAGATGATATCAGCCAGGTGCTCTTCTGATGGGGCAGGAAGTAAGGGTGGTGTTAAAACTGCATCAAAGTCCAGGATTGGGTTTCTTACATTGATGCCTATGTTCTATTAGTGTTAGAAATAATACTAGGCCTACTTATGTCTACATTACCCAAGCTGGGTGTATATGGATACACTGACAAAAAGAGGAGGGTGCGGGAAAGACATCAACCTGAAAGAACAGAGGGCCTTTTTACACGACCCCTAAGATCCACTGGCCACTTAAATTCGGACCAGAGATCTTAGGGGTTCGTCGCTCTTCCCGTGTTCCCACCCCCTCCGCACTTCCTGGCTGCTGGCTGCGTGAGGGGAGGGAGAAAAAGAGAAAGAAAAGCATGCCGCTCACCTCGTTCTGCCTCTCGTCTCTGTAAAAGTAGCTCTTGAAGGGGCGGGAGCCAAAAAACAACAAACAGAAGGAAGGAGAGCCCCGCACTCACTATCCTTACACCGGATCAAATATTTTTCACCTCCAAAAAGCAGGTACCTGAAAGCTGCGCTGGGACGCGCTAAAGTGGGCGGGGTCGCACTTAATTTCCTGTTAACTCCGGAGCTGGTGGGTAAACATTTTTAACCTCCGGAGCTGGGAGCCATTTGCCCCGGAGTTTAGGGGTCGTGTATAAACGCCCATAGGGGCTTCAAAAAGGATCTTGCATAAAATGAAGACAAAAGAGGCTGGTGGCCATCCTTATCACTGCATACTAGTTTTAGCATCAGTCTGTTTTAATAAAATAGCAGACTCTCCCAGTGTCCAGCCAAGTGTCCAAAGGTCAAGAGACATACAACTACCAAGAAGGGTGTTTCATTCTTTCCAGAATCCCTTCTTCTTCCAAACAAAGTACCTGACCAGCCAGCTTGTACACACTCCCTAGTGTGCATCCACCCACAATCCACCCACTATGTTTAAAAAAGAAAAGAAAATCCACCACCATACTGAAGACATATCTGCATGTTAGGATACTTCTGTTCCATAGCAACATCACACAGTAACTTCTACATGAGTACCAGACACATTAGGAGAGGGGAATGCACCATTCTGAGACTGAAGGTGGGAGATGCATTTTGAGAGTGCCTTACAACTGAAAATCTGTCTTCCTTCAAGTTAACACAGGAGGGAACTCTCTGATGGAGCACCCAGAACTCCCCGACAAAAGGAGACAAACAGCCAGCATATCAAGGGAAGACATTCTAACCCAGTGCAGTGCCTCCCTTCTTTCAGAAGAAACTTGTCCTTAAAAAGGAGCATTCAAAACTGAGAACCTAGACAGGCTCAGAATGCTGAAGTCCACTCAGCTATGCTTGAATGAGAAGGCACAACCCTAAATCTGTCACGCAGGATGGCCAGGTCTCTTTCTTGCAAATGCAAAACCATGGCTTAGGAGCAGAGGAAACTTCTGCTGAGGAAATCAAGACCAGAGAATCTCTCAAGTGAGAGCATTCTAGGTTGCATGTAGAATGAGAATTAATTACTAAGTCAACAAGGATACAAGTCACAAGATTCAGGCAACGGGCAGCCAGATATAATCCTCGTGATGTTGAGACACTCCAAGCACAGCAAGTCATTCAGCCATTTTTCGACGGGATCGCCTGGGGCATACCTAATGGATTCCTGGAGGGACACTTCATGCAACGTACGTGCTGGGGGGAAAGAGAGCCAAAATGAACCGGTGACATGTGGAAAAACCAATTCTGGGAGCTTTTGTGTGTTTCAGGAGGAGATGGTCAACTTAATTCAATCCAGGCAAGAACAAGACTTTGTTGGTTCTCCAAAGAATCCAAAACTCTTTCTTTCAAATGATCCTAAAAGTCATGCACTTACTTTCCTATTAAACTGACATGCACACGACAGTATATATTAATATATTAATACCACAGTGTCTCACATCACAATACAACATAGTAAGACCCCGACCCCCAAGGAGTTGCCTTGGACAGTTTTTGGACTCTTCTTTCAAATTCCAAATATCTCTGGAGAACAGGAGCTTAACTCATCTTATTTCCCCATAGTAACTGGGGCAGGCAATCTTAGATAGATAGATAAATAGATAAATAGATAAATAGACAGACAGACAGACAGACAGACAGATAGATAGATAGATAGATAGATAGATAGATAGATAGATAGATAGATAGATAGATAGATAGATAGATAGATAGATATACACAAAAGAAAAACTTGGAGGCTTCGCCTCAGTATCCCAAACGCCCAGAAGATTCAGAATGGGAGAAAATACCAGAGGACAGTTTAGCTGTTGTTGTCATCTGGTTCTCTGCTGTCACGCTGGCTTGAGCCTGGGCACTTTGCTGCCGCAACTGCTGAATCAGTTTCAGTGATAAGGAGCGACCCGTGCCCTCGTATCTGTTTTAAAGACAAGAGACAGTAGACTCAGGTGGGCAGAATCTGGAAAAAACAATTTATTTCTTTTGGAGAGAAATACTTTTACTGGAAATGTTGGCAAGTGGGACAAATAGGTTTGGGAGGATACAGCAAGGGCTACACAAGGCTGTCATATGAGAGGTTGTGGCTGCTGATCATCCCCTTATAGGATGCCTGAAAGGCCACTTGAATGGTCAAATGCTGAAGGCAAGAGCGCAATCTTGTAGCTGTTCTTCCCCAGCATCACTCTTGTCAACCAAAGAATGCCACTGTAGCTGCTCTTGTACCACAAGGTCCATCTGAAATTAATCTGGTTTCCAGACCTTCCTTATACAGCCATTCTGCTTCTTTACAGAAACAGTTCACACAATGCTGGTCAAGGAAGAATCCATGGAAAAGTCCAAGGACAACAAAGGAACCTCCAAAGGGAACCTGTCACCTCTTTGGAGAAAGCAAAGGACAGATCAAATGCCATGCCCAGAGTTGGACTCACCCTGCATCCACAAGCTATTCCTTGTATGCAAGCAAATGTTAAGGACTCAGGGATGGCCCAAGATAAATGTGTCACCTGAATCTAAAAGCAAGCTAGTATCCCCTCTGGTTATCTGGAAGTTGAGTCATGGCAACTGGACTTCTTTTCTTGAGAGATCAAAACGTTTCGTTGCTCATTCAAGCAGCTTTGTCAGTTTCTTGAGTGAGCAGTGAAACATTTCGATCTCTCAAGAAAAGTTGCCATGACTCAGCTTCCAGATAACATCACCAGGATGATTGAGAATCTTCACAGACAGTCCCTCTAGTGGCATGCACAAAAGAGGACAGGACAGAGCTCAATCTTCTTTCAGGGATAGCGATTAAATGGCCTGCCAGTGCTGCCGGAGGTTCAAAGCAGGGCACAGGGGCCCACAGCTCAGGCCCCCATAGTCTCAGCAGCTGCTTGGACCAATTGTCTTATGGTGCCTCGTGGTAGAGCCGGTCCAGGAGGGATTAATCCCAAAGAGAGTACAGTGGTACCTTGTATAAAGGAATTAATTCGTTCCAAATGAAATTCTAAGCAAATTTTCCTTTGCACAAATTTCCCATAGGAATGCATTGAAAACGGAGTAACGCCTAATCGCGACTATTTTTATGTTGTATGGATTCGCCTCATAGGCGATTCTGTTAAGCAAATTTCCCCTATCTCCAGAATTTTTTATGTTGTGCAGATTTTATGTTATAAAAACCGTTTGTTATACAAAGGTCCACTGTATTTTGATACTGCCAGATATTAACTCCAGCAGTG
Organism: Phrynocephalus forsythii; assembly: GCA_029282475.1. Classification (NCBI taxonomy): domain Eukaryota; kingdom Metazoa; phylum Chordata; class Lepidosauria; order Squamata; family Agamidae; genus Phrynocephalus; species Phrynocephalus forsythii. Next base: position 124,922,271 of record JAPFRF010000001.1, on the reverse strand, counting down.
ATCAAATAGTGCACCTTTGACTGTGAACTAACTCTTATACAAACTCAAACCCTTGCAGTCTTCACCCACTCTGCATCCGTCAGGCTCCACAGACGTCCTGACAACTGTTTCACAACAACAAGGTTGTGCACGACTAGCGAGACTAAAACACTTACCCGTTGATGGTAGAAGCCATGAAGACCAGGTACGGACCTAACAAGTTCTTCACCAGTGGGAGAGGGATGGCGGCCGCTTCATCAATCACCACCAGTTCAGCCTGCCCCAGTTTCACTGCATCCGCAGGGTGGATATACTGGCCGACAAAGAGGGGAAAGGGTGAGTCAAACAAGTGAGAGCCAATGGCGGTCTGCCTACTGGGCCAGCCTGAAAGAGACGGATCTAAAACTCACTTTTCCCTTCTAATCTCAGTTTAGCACCCTCCTGAGCTCACGGAAAATAAAAGCAAGTAAAAGAGGGAAGTCCATTTTATAAACAAATTATAAAACAATGCAGAATGAGTTCAAATCATCTTTATTCCAGCTTGGAAGGGAAAAAAATGATGAGAAAGTAGAACAGTTACAGAAGGTGGTTACAGAAGGGAAGAGAGTAGCTTCCTAACACCATCTTTTATGTTGCCAAAGTTTGTATGTAACAAGTGGCTGAATAATCCAAGACTAGCACAGTGAGCAGCCGGGTGCTCACAGCCCTTTGCACAGGGCTCTGCCGCTCGCTTGGCATGAGCAGCAAAGCCAGACAAGGCTCAGGCGCTTCCGATGTAGCTTCCTATGATGTGTGAACCAGTAGGAAAGAGGGACAGGGACTTCCAAATTGCCCAGGATTAGATGCCAATTTCGCTTCTGATTCTGCCTTGCCAGCAATCTTTTTTTGCCACAGTTCACATCAGTCCATACATCCCAAAAAGCTATGTATATGCACCCAATCTTGGCTGGACTTGCTGTGTATACAAAAAGGATGAGCCAATCAAGAGGAAATCAGCTCTGTGAATTGAAGCCAGGTTCACAAGTTTAGCAGACCACATGAACCAGAATACATTTGGATCTTACTAAGCTCCTTATGTATAAGCTGTTCTTTTATTTTATACTATTTTATTTAGAAGTTTGCAATCCAACTTTCTGGGTCAAATTGTGATAAACAGATATTATCAACTAACCTAACTTCCCTTTTTGACAGCGGAGCTAACTACTGCCACTGCTGTTTTAGTATTGGTTTTTTTATAGTGTATTTATTATTGTTTTTAAATATTGTCTTTAGTATTTTTAATATTGTCATGTGAATTATTGTTGTAAGCCGCCTTGTGTCCCTTCGGGGAGAAAGGCGGCATAAAAATAAAGTTTATTATTATTTATTTTTATTATGATTAACTAAGTGCAGAGGCTGGCTGTAAAGCACCAAGAGTCTCCCTTGCCCTCTCTCAGCCTCCCTGATCTATCTGAACAATTGGAAGGGTTTCTTTATATACCATCTTTGTATCATCTTTGCCAGATGAAGCATTCTGTAGAAGGCAAAAGCTTGCTTTAGTTGTAACTTCTTAAGAGATCCAACAGAGTCACTGCCTAATCTACAGCCCTGGTTTGAGGATATCTGTCACCTAGTGGCTAAAACTGTAGCCGACAGACAGATTTTATTTCATGAAGCTGTTTGGATGAACAGCGAAACGTTTCTCTCTCTCAAAAAGGAGTCCAGTAGCCATGACTCAACTTCCAGATAAACTCACCTGGATGACTGAGAATCTTCACAGACATTTCACTACAATATTAATGAATCCATTTCAAAATAAATGTAAGGGAGGATACTAGCTTTTATCGCATCACTAAAAAAAAACATACAACTTGCACGCTTTCGTGAATGAATGCCATTTCCGCATGCTGAGCAGAGTCCCTTCATGGATAGTGCAGAAAAACTGTGGCAGAGGATCCAAAAATCGGTGGTGCTGAGTAATTTTACTCTTAAGAGTAGAATGCACAAAACTGCAACTGCCTTGAGGAAAGCAGCCTCAAGAGAACTGGGCTCACCTCTCACAAGCAGGCGCCATCAATTTTTTTGGACTCTTGCTTGCAATTTTTCTGCATTCTCCATGAAGGGATTTTGCGCAGACTAAGGAAAGCTTTGCTTTCATCCATGAAAACTTGCACTTTGCATGGTTTGTCTACAGTCCGATATAAGCTATCCCACCCACCCTTCCATTTGTGTCCCTTTGGGGACCGACCTGGTTCTTTCAAAATAAAGCAGCCCTAGTGTTCATGCAGTGTTTAAGATTTCATTTCTGGAACTTTTGAGGGAAACAGATACACGTTCATTGTTGCAGATCTATTACATCCCACTGCATTATATAGGTTGTTTACAAACCATCAGCCCTTTGTTTATGCGTGCTTAAGAAGGACGGGTCATCAGGAAGCGCATCTACCTGGATAGTTTGTCTGTGTTCTCGGAAGACGTTGACTCTGACGACTGCCTTACTAAATTCAGGGTTGAGGGACTGAATAATCTCATAATCCAAATGCTCCTGGAAACGAACACAAGAAGCAAAGTGAGAACAAAGTATGCAATCCTTTTTTTTTTTAAAAGGAACATATTTTTTTCTCTTTCTCCATCTCCTGTGTCATTTTAACTACTGGTTCTAAATAAAGTTAATGTAAACTCGCGAGGGACAGCCAGTGTGTGTAGCATTTAGACTTGAATTCAGATCTCCTCTCCATCATGAAAACTCACCAAAGAGGAGGTGGAAATGGTGAACCACTCCTCAAACATATCACGTGCTTCACAAACCCTGTGACTGTTGCCGTTTATCAGAAGCAACTTCGTGGCACACAAAACAACCAAACAAAGGGTGAGGAGGGCCGCATTGTTATTTGTATGTTTTTATATGCAGAGCCAACTTTCATAAAAGGAGTTTCCACAAATGAAATAAGTGCCAGAAAGTCACCTTCTGTGCATTTTGTTTGTTTGTTTGATAGGCCACCTTTCTCCAGATAAGGGGACCCAAGATGGCTCAAAGTGTTAAAAGGAATCGGATTAAAAACATAAGTTAAACATTAAAAGTTGCTTCCGCAAGTGTGCATTATACAAATCATAATGAAACAAAACTAAACTATGTGCTAGTACAGCTGAATAATTAAAAGCTCTCATTTATCTGCTCAGTCATGTCCAACTCTAGCTCACTTTTCTGTCTCTTACTGCTTCCTTTAGCTCCATCAAAGTTACTTCAGTTAAAAAAGCTAGTAAGCCTTTAAAACTATCCTATTTCTAAGAAAGCATTCAGAGATTCAGTCACAATGGTTAAGAGCCTGCCTGAGAAAGATGGTTCTTCAGCAGTTGGCTGAAGGGTAGAATAGGAATAAAGCACCACAGGGAGGGAGGAAGTGTGTGTGCATGCGCCTCTTAAGAGGGATCCTTGGCACTAAGGCATCATGGAACCAAATCTGAACCTTGGAGTCCTACCCACAAGCAGCCACCCAGGGCTATCGATTCCCTATCCCATCCTGACATCCAGGCAAACAGAAGTTGTACCACGGATGGGCATGAAGCGCTTCGTGTCAAGGGTGACTTCTGCCCCCCCCCTCCTCTGCGCCCCAGCTAGCCCACTCACTTTGTTGGGTCCGCTGCTGGGGCCTCCTCCTTCAATGGCCTGCCCATCCAAGGAGGAGCTTGGCCAGCCCATCTCCGCCTCCTCAGGCAACCAACCCCTTCAACAAGGAAGCGAGACAGGGATACTCCTCGCATGGCAGACAAGTGGCTGGCTGCCTGAGGAGGAGGCAGAGCCAAGCTCCTGCCCAGAACGGTGCATCATTGGAAGAGGAGGGCCCTGGCAGCACGCCTAAGGAAGATGAGTGAAGCATCCAGCGGTGGGGAATGGGGAAGGCGACACACAGCACCTGTGTTGCCATGCAGCTGATTTGGCACAAGACACAAAATGTGCTACATGCCCATCTCTACTGCTCACACAACAGGATGTCTCATTTTCCAAGAAGTACTCCCCACCCACCCACTGTCCATCCCCCCCCTTCAAAAAAATCAGGGAATGATGGTCAGGGAATAGATGAGCATTCAGTCAAAGGGCGGAGCCTGCAGGAGGAGTAGAACTGAATTCTGCCCCTGCAAGTGAACTCTTGAGATCGAAACCTGTATCTGCTGGTACTACCTGATACTGTAGAGCATCAAAGCCTTTGAATACAAATTCAAAAAGGGTGTGAAGGTTATCTGGACTTGGGGAGGTGACAAAAATGTTTGAGTACCTATAAAAAGAGAAAGAGAGAGAAACCAGATTTTACCGTCTGTCTGCCCACCAAAACTGGTAGGAGAAATTCTGTATGCAATCAACATGTCAAAACAGCTCAAATGCAAACCAAAATGCCATTACAAATCATCACAACTCTTACGGGCATGGATCCTGCAGCTTTCTTTAAAAGAGGGAAGTTTCAAAGGTATCGTCAAGTATTTTTACTCTGTGTGTGAGTGTGCGTGTAGATGTAAACATACACATAGCCAGTCCAAAATTATCCCCAACTGCAACCCTAACTAGCTCAATTGGAGACAAGAAGAATCCATCACGAAAGGCTAGGCAATCTTTCATTTCCTACAATCACTGGGCCTTTCTGGCTCATAACTTGAATTCAGGTAACAAAACCACAAATTTATCTGAGAACATTCCACTACTGTTAAAAAAAAAAAAAAGTCTTCGTTTGGATATTATGCGGAGATTCCCATTCTCTAAAATATTTCCAAGTTCAGCCTTTTGATAAAAGCTCTTTTTAAAAAAAATACTCAAAGAGTTACACACCCAAAGGCCACTGCCCCAGCGATGGCTATCCCCAAGGCAGCTGATTTTCCACGTCCTCTGGCAGCTGTTAAAGCCACGGTGCTTCGCAGGGTCTTCTCTGATATGGCTTCAATGAATTTCAGAACAGCTTTTGCCTGTAAAGACAGATTAGGTTACATTGGGTTAGGTTACATTGACTGCATGAGACTGTTAAATAGAGGTTTCCATGCATTAAAAAAGAGAAACTACACTAATTCTGCTTAGTGTTTATGTTTCATTAGCCATAAATTTCACAAATAAAAGAATACAGTAAGACCCCGGTATCCACTGGGGATTGGTTCTAGGCCTTCCCGTGAATAATGGAAACTGTGGATAAGAGAGAATGCCTGCCCACCCACCCCCAAACTGCTGTTTCCTGACAGTAGCTTGCTTTATGGCTACTGTTTGTGACAATAGCTTGCTTTATAGATGCTATTTGTGACAACAGCTTGCTTTACAGCTTGCTTTGTGGCTGCTGAATTATGTAATTTTTTTCCTCTGCCAACCGTGGATAACTGAATCACTGGATAATGAATCAGTGGATATGGGGGTCCTACTGTACATATTGAGTATGAATGGAATTCCTCAACATCTCCTCTCATTTTTACTTGCTTCCATTTACTAGCTCTCTTCTACACAGGAAAAGAATAGCATTATAATCGCTATTAGTATATTAGTATTTTTCTTTTCTTGCTAAAAAGCCACTAGAGGGGGTGCAAAATGAATCTAACAAGGTATCAATTCAAGACAAGCCAAAATTATTAATAAATGTTTGAAATCATAAAATGGATGAATAAAACATTAACATGCTAAAAATAACTTTAAATGCTAGGTTGAAAGAATGCATCAACACCTTTCCTAAAAACCAAGAAAGCACCAGAATTCTATTTCTAGGTGGACTGAGATCCAAAATTTTGGAGCTTTCCTCTGTGTGCTTATATAGGAAACAGTAATCCCAGATTGCCCTGTTAGGCAGAGCTTTAGAAGGAAACAGATTCATAATTAATCCCTCAGGCAGCCTCCAAGCCCTGTTCAGGTTCCAAAGATTAAAAGGACAACCTCCATCAAGGCTTCTCAATGTTGCCACAATGTGATTTTGCTGTCAGTTAGTAGCCCACTAGCCCAATGTCTGCAAGAAGAGGCAGCACCAATAACTAAACCACCACTTGTGTATGCCATCCCTGTTTGAACACAACACTTACCTGATCCAAGGTTTTACAACTGTCCACCAGCACACCTACAGGTTGTGTATCCAAGAGACTTTCTTTTAACTCCTTCAGTTCTAGATCTTGAGGACTCAGGCTATCTTCCTATTGGGGGGGTGGGGGGGGGACAGTTGCCCAAATCAATAAAGAGATGTCATCTCTAAAGCAAACACAAGCACTGTAGAACACAAATTCATTTCAAAGGAAGTTGTGCAAATGAATGTTTTCCTATAGTTTTTGTCCATCTACCTATCTATCCTTCTGTCCATTGGATTTTTAGAGCACTCATCTGGCAGCAAGGCCAAGCTGGGTGTTTTACAGCAATCATACATAAATCACAATAGAAAATCACAAAATGATCAGAATATAGAACCATAACTAAAACAACAAACATCTAGCATTATAAATTGCAAATGTTAGATTAAAAGAACATAATGCTAACAAACAACACTGTTCAGACTTAAGGAATAAGTATCCTATAAATTATGCCGAGTTCTCTACCAAAGCAACAAAATTCAGAATACCTACAAGAACACAAACAAGGTAAAATTTAGCCTGTAATTGTCAATTCAAAGACACAAAGACAAAAAAAAATTTAGAGAGCGGGAGACTGATTAATTATGACAGATATTGTGGAAAGCGTAATCTTTCTTCCAAGAATAACTCTAAGAATGAGCATTTCCAATGTCTTTGAGTCTGCTGGCCATGCAACACTCAGAATCCAATTGTCCTGCTCTACTGATGATTCCCCCTGCCCTCTCTATCTAAATCAAATTTATTTCTGCAAACCTAGGAACCACCCCAGATGAGATTGGGGGCATTGCACAGAGCTGCAGGAGGGAGAAGAGAAACAGAATAGTAATGGGATTATATCAATGCATTTGGAATGGTTCTACTTTTAAACAAAACTCACAACATGGCTCAGCCACCATTGCTGTGGATTCTTCCACTGCTTCCCAGTTCTCTTCTCCATCTGCGCCTCCAAGGGCAACCTGGAGCCCTCACTTTTGGAACAAAAAGCAATGCAGCCATTACCTGTCCCAGCCCAAGAAGAGGCCAAAATGGCCACCTTTTGCTAGGTCATGATAATCTCTTGCATCTTTTACAAAGCACTTTCTTTTTAAAACAAAAAACAAAAAGAGACCTGTAGTTTCAAAGAGCAGTGTGAAACTATGGGTGAATCAAACTTAAAATAACCTTGTGTTTAACACGAAGCTTTTAAACCTGCAGCATTTACCAGACAGGTACCCACCTGAGAGTGAGGTGGAATAGCTTGTATGTTTGTGACATGGCTAGAGATTGGGAGGATGTTAAGCTGATCGTCCACTACCATGCAGGTTTTGCAAGAGGCAAGAGACAGAATGAACCTGTGTCATGAAACAATACAACAAAATCAACATCGTTGGAACCTATCAGTTCACATCCCACAAACTATTCCACTTTTAATCGAATCTTAGTATAACTGAGTTGGAAGGGGTCTATAAGCCATCATGTCCAGCCCCTTGATCAATTGTTGTTGTTATTGTTGTTGAGTCGTTCAGTCGTGTCCAACTCTTCGTGACCCCATGGACCAGAGCTCGCCAGGCCTTCCTATCTTCCACTGCCTCCCGGAGTTTGGTCAAATCCATGTTGGTTACATCGATGACAGCGTCCAACCATCTCATTCTCTGCTGTCCCCTTTTCCTTTTGCCTTCAATCTTTCCCAACATCAGAGACTTTTCCAAGGAGTCCTCTCTTCTCATGAGGTGGCCAAAGTACTGGAGCCTCAGCTTCAAAATCTGTCCTTCCAATGAACATTCGGGGTTATAAATCAACCCCGAAATCAACCCTTGATCAATGCAGGAGTACAAATCAAAGCAGAGCTGGCAGGTGGTTGTCCTTTTTTTTCTCAAATGCTTCCAAGCATTGGAGCACTCACTGTCTCTTGATGTACTTGGTTCCATTGTCATACTGCTCTAACAGTTAAGATTTTTTTATATAATCATCATAAATCTGACTCTTGCAGCTTGAGCACATTATTTTGTGTTCTGTACTCTGGAATGATCAAAATCAGATCCTGCCTTTCCTCTGTGTCACTGCCTTTCAAGAATCTGAAAGGGGGGGAACATTCCTGCTGTGCGGGAGCCTTGTCCATCTGTGTGCAGGGGGCAGGGTTTCAGCCGAAATCCAGAAGTAAATGGGCACTGATGTTGGCTGCCGATGAAGCGCTGCATGCATGTGCAACTTACAGGAATCATTGCTTGCATTCCCTTATCCACGTCATTAATAAAAATGCTGAAGAGCACAAAGCTCAGGACTGAGCCTCTTGGTGCCTCACTTGGTACCTTCTCCCAGTTTTAGGAGCCACTGATAAACACACTCTGAATACAATGATGTAACCAAATGTGTATCCACCTGACTTTTTTTAAATCCAGCCCACACCTAGTTAACTTGCAATGCATGGGGCACTTGGTCAAAGTCTTTGCTGAAGTCAAGTTATATTACACCTACAGCACTCCCACTGTCTACCAGGTTTCCCAATCAAAATATGAGATATGATTAGTCTGGCTTTGTATTGCTCATCTTCATAGGATATATATAGTCTACTAAATGAAATGACTTAGAATAAATCTTTTTCGTACAGGGCACCTTGCCATTCTGCACAGATAGGTTCTATGCTAGCTTTCTTCAACTTTGCACCCTTGAAATGCCTGGGACTTCCACTCCCATCAGCTCCAGTGGGGTGCTTCTACAATATACTGGGACCACTTATATCTTCTCTTGCTCATTAATGATCTGGTATACGCAGGTGAACACGGAGGCGGCCAGGTTAAACATAAGATGCCACATATGCTTCGAGTCTAAACAAGCAAGAAGTGATGGGGCAGGAGCCTGTTGGTATATTAAGAGTTAATTTGTCCTGTACCAGAATAGACACAACAGTGTCAGGATGGGCTTGATGGAATTGTAATTATTCAAGCACTTGTGCAATCAAATGTGATTGGTGGCTGTTCATATGCAAGTCTTATGGTCTGTATGATCTCTCTCTCTCTGTGGCAATATCATCACAAGGCTAGTCACTCTGTTGGATTCTTCACTTGTAAGTTCTATAGTAAACAGAATACTGCCCAGACTTCCATGTGTCAGTCTGGTTTCTTTGTGTGTGCTATTAGTCAATTCTGGACAAGAAGAAAGAAGTCTCGCTGCTGGTGCTGATGTCAGAGGCTGTAATCGGCTGAAGATCCTAACAGAGCCTAATTCCTCACAAAAGGCTGAAAAAAATGTTGAGTTAATGCCAACTGATTCAGCAGTGACAAGGCCGCTCTCTGAAAGTTTAGCTAATCAAACTTGTGGCATCAACCGATCCTGTTTTAGCATATTTTACAGCAACAATATGGGAAAATCCAGACTCACAACTGAATTCGAATTTCCAAGATACATCTAGATACTGCTGCATCTCTTTCCAAACTACTCCTCAGGATGTCTGGAAGAGCATTAGTGTTTGAGGGAAATTCATGAAACAGATAATATCTGAGACTCTCAGATTTTATCACTGTTTAAGATAACCCTGTTCTTACCACTCAGGTAGGTAAACAAAATTTCCGGGCACATGACCTTGTGGATGGTGTGTTCAAAACAATCCATACAACCCACCTTTCATTGAATCTGCCAACCACATCTTGATGGGCCTCTGTCCGGTAGCGAGAATGTACGTCCTGAAAAAAAGGAAGAGTTCTTCAGAGGAAGAATGGAAAGCCTCCCTGACAAATAATATACATACGCCACAAAACAGAGAGCAGGAAAATATCATACTACCTCTTTTGAGAATGTGCTACTCTGCCCATGTTTTGCCAGCCACATTCTAAATCAGCAGCCTTTTGGGACCAGGGACTGATTTTGTCATTGTATGGAGCTTTTTCTTGGGCATGTAAGAACACAACTCCCTCATCTCCACTGGCTCCATCATGCCCCAAACAAAAATGGCCATGATGGGTGCAAAGGTGAGGGAAAGCACTGGCTGTGTGGACTGGTACCAGTCTATTGCCCAGGTGTTGAGGACTCCTGTTCTAAATGTCTCAAGCTTAATTTCTTTTTTAAAAGGCTAAGTAGAAACAGATAGTGTGTTTCAGATTTCAGATTCATGCCTGCTGAATAAGTTTCCAGAAACATATGTGGTATGTTTGTAGAGATGTGGACCCAAACACCCCATATTCTATTCCAACACTGGAAAGCACTGAGACAAACAGGCTAAGAACACATTTGGGAAGTGTTTCCCTGAATCAGTTGCTAAGGCCACCATAGTGTATATGCATTAATTTTTTCGTCTTTAGCTTCCCTCTATATAGGAGAGGAAGCCTGTTACTGCTTAAGGACACATCCAAGCTTCTTAAGCAACCATACCATGGTCATAGTGTAGAGCTGTTTCAGGGAGTTCATTGTTCTCAGAAGAATGGTGACAATGCCCCCGCCTTCCACAGTTTCAACAGTTCTAGCCAGAAGATTTGGGGTCAAGGCTTCAAAGTCCTAGAAAAGGTTATACAGAAAAGCAGCAAGTTATGTTCAGATGCATTATTGCACCCAATAACACCAGATGCTCCAAAATGCCAGTGATCACTAGTGACTCGCCTGCCCCCCCCAAACCCTCCAGGTTTGCTCACAAGTAAGATGTACTGAAAGGTGTAGATTTTTCTACTGTGGGGGAAGGACAGCCTTACAATGGGTCACCCTGCCCACAGCACCTCAAATACACCATATTTGAGCCCCTGGCTAAGATAACTCAGGAATCCAGCCTCCACCTTGACAGCAGCTCCTTCCTCGTCTCCTTCACTCACTTCTCTATATGCTTTCTTATTCCTTGTTCTTTCTCCTTCCTTTCTTTCCTCTCACCTCTGGGACATACCAGCTGCAGATGTGCTACACTGAGAGGACAGGCTAGGGTCCCCATCGTGGAATTTGGAAAGATCCGCAGAACCCCACGAGGCAATCTGTGGCTGAGCCCAAGGGAATGCCTTGTTCTGCAATACCTGTTGGACTGCTGCCTGCAGAAGGAAGTGGCTACAGAGCAGATCTGCCACGTGCATGAACCAACAGTTCATCGGAAAACTGTGTATTAAACCAATTAACCAAACATTTTCTGTATTTTAAAGTTTCTAACAAATTTTAAAAAGAGTAATACAGTCACTAGCTGCTGCTAGTCATACAAACTTTGTTGTTGTTGTTGTTGTTGTTGTTTTGCAAACGTGTATTTTATGAGCATGAGTACCCATTCCTGCATTACGGTCTGGTTAGGGAGAGCTACTGTGAGGAAATGTAAACTGACAAAAAGGCAAGCATGAAAAAAAGACTCTCACATCTGCATCATTCCTACCTGGAGTACACACATGCCAAAAGTATTCCCAAGAATTTTGTGTGTCTCATTGTAGTAACAGTACCGAATGTTTGTGGCTGCTATGAACAACTCAAAGGGGTCATCTTGCTTCAGATCCAACATTCCAGTTTTGATCTTCTTCTGCAGCTGCCTCATCCTTTTTTTACGGTGGCTGGAAAGAAAACAAGCTACTTTAGAATCACCTTTGCTCTGTTCTCATAACTGAGGAACACTCCTCGAAACAGGTGTGATTAAACATTTAGTTGTTTAGGCTAGAGATAAAAATGGAGATGCCATCGTTTAACAGAAAGACGAGGTTTGAGAATCAGCTTGATGAGGACGAAAAAGAAAAGCAGCACTGGATCAGACCAAAAGTATCTCGACAACTTGCTACCATATTATGCAAACAAATGTAAACTCAAAAGCTGGACAACAGTGCAACTTCACACACATGTGCATGCATATTCCTGCCTTCCTGACACTGATATACAAAGGAACACCACTTCTGGTACTGAAAAAATAATTGTACCTTCATGATGTCGATCCATTTATTGAAGGTGAAAAACAAGATGCTCAAAAGAAGGAGGGAGTCAGCATCAGCAATGGGAACACCGTATGCGATGTTCCTAAACCTCTTTTCTATTCATGCCAATAAACTGAAGACTGCTATGAATGTTTACTCATCCACCAGAGAAACGAGACATTCTTACTAAAAAAAACTAGCAAAAAATAAAAATTCATGCAATGTTTAATAAGCTGCGGCTTTGCAACATATTTGCAACACCTACAGTAAATGGAAAGGTAAAATGAGAAGATACAAACATTTTTACCTGCTAAAGCCCAGTTCTTTCTTATAACACCATAATACCGATGGCCTCGCCTTTACAGCAGCTTTAGACAACATATGATGGAGTATAACCACCTATCAAGTGATCAGGAAGAAATCCAGGATTAGTTCTATAGAATGCCAATCAAAGTAACTATGATACAGGCAAGAAAATTCAGGAGCCAATATCCAGCAATCTCAGGCCAAGGCATTTGTTGACGAGTAAGCTTACATATACTGTACATAAATTGTATGGACCCAATGGGTCTACTGCAGTGGACACTAACAATGTACTGGCCTCAAATCAAAAGCATGTGGAAATATGGGCAGGTATAGCTGAATTTCTCCATGGGGGAGAATGACAAGGAAGGGGTGCACCAGCATGCTTGGCTCCTCAAGCATTTAGTTTACCCCTTTCTGGTTGCATGAGTAGGGCAAAGATGGACTTGGTAATGTGAATCTGATTGGCCATCACTGCACATACATCCTCCATGTCAACACATATACAAGGACCACAGAGTTTTTAAAAAAACCACTGCAAAAAAGCTTATGTGAAGTACTTTGCAGTCAAGAAGTACTCTGGCAAGCCACAGGTAGAAAGGGGTTGCATGGAGGCAAGTGAACCAGCTGGGAGAGGAGTGAATGATCCCCTCCTCTTAACCTCTCTATACCTAACTCTTTATCTAAGGGCGTTTATACACGACCCCTAAGCTCCGCTGCAAATGGCTGCAAGGTCCGGACCTTAAAAATGTTTACCCACCAGCTCCGGACTTTGCAGACAATTAAGTGCGAACCCACTTTAGACCCAGAGCAGTTTTCTTGTACCTGATTTTTGGATGAGACAAATATTTGATCCGGTGTAAGGATAGTGAGTGCGGGGCTCTCCAAGAGATCTGAATGCCCTTTTCTTTCTTTTTTCTCCCTCCCCTCACACAGCCAGCAACCAGGAAGTGCGGAGGGGGGGTGGGGACAGAGGAAGAGCGACGAACCCCTAAGATCTCTGGTCCGAATTTAAGTGGCCAGCGGATCTTAGGGGTCGTGTAAAAAGGCCCTAAGTGGACTGCTAAAGGAGAGAAGCAATTCTCCAAACCATTTCTGCCAATCCCCTGCAAGATAATAAAAGGCTTTACAGCCCAGGAACTTTTCAGGAACTTTTCTGGGCTTACTGACAATGCTGCCTTTATCTTTAACCAGCTCCCACAAAATGGTGCCCTCCAGATATTTTGGACTGCAACATTCAGCAGTATCAGTTAACATGGTAAATAATGATGAATTATGGGAGTTTGTAAGCCCAACAGACATGTCCAAACTTCAGCCCTCCAGATGTTTTGGACCACAACTCCAACTCCCCTTTGTCATTGGCCATCGAAGCTTATCATTCTGGGAGTTGTGGTCTAAAACATCAGGAGGGCCAAAGTTTGGACATGCCTGCCTGGAGGTAAGGGGCATGTACTTAGATAAAGATGAGAAAGTGATCTGTGGCTTTAACATGCAGACCTTAAAATGACAAAACTGTGCATTCCATATGAATAGCTTTCCTCCACCTGGTGCCCTCTAGAAACTGATTACAATGCCCATAACTCCTGGTCTTTATCCAACCCATCTGGAAGGTGATAGGAAATGTAGAAGGGAGCAACTGATAGGGAATGGTGTGGTCACGAGGCCATATGGGTGGGATCTAAACAGTGAGTGAGTAAGTAAGTAAGTAAGCAAACAAACAAACAAGTACTGTATATACTCGAATATAAGCCTAGTTTTTCAACCCTAATTTTGGGCTGAAAAAGGGGCCCTCGGCTTATATTCGGGTCAATACTTTTAGCTACTGAGGCAAGTCATCTGTGGCTAAAAGTCATTTTAAACATTGAATGCCGCTTCTCATGACCCCCCTCTGCATCACAGGGGAGCGGCACACGATGTTTAAAATGACTTTTAGTCACTGAGCCAAGCACTTGCATCAGTGGCTAAAAGTTATTTTAAACATCACACACCACTCCTAGTCAATACGTTTCCCCAGTTTCTGGGGGTTAAATTAGGGGCCTTGACTTATACTCGGGTCGACTTATACTCGAGTATATACGGTAAGTGAGTGAGTTTGGGAGAGCTGCATAAGGCAGGAGACCCCACAAGGCAGCACCTTCCAATGTGCTGGACCACAACACTATCACCCTCCTCCCAGTATGGCTGCAATTTAAATAAGTCAGTTTACGCACAGGGCCCACCTTACCTGATCTTTGCCACGATCCCCTACTATAACAAACAGCGTCCTATGCCGCTCAGCCACTCCATTCTCTATCAGCACCCGGATGCGGTTATCCACCTTCTTCCTCTGCATTTTTTGTGAAAGACCCTGCACAATCTGTAGAAATCACAGTAATTTAGTTCAAGCTGGTGTTCTATTTATTTAAGGTAAGAGTTGGTGGCCAAATGTGAAACATTTACCACAGAAATGCTACTCAGCCATTAGCAAGAAGTTCTCTGCTGACTTTATAGAAAGTCCTTTTTAAAAAAAAAAATCAACAACACCCTTGATCATCCAAGGCTATGTGTGCGTTCTCACAGCAAATTTTATCACATGTACATGCAGCCTTAAATTCCTAATTGCATATTTTTACCTTTATCAAGAAACATTGGAAACGTGGACCCAGCAAGGTAATTCATAACAGCAAGTGGTATGTTGTAGCAGCAAACAAGCTACACTATTTCTGATTATTGTAATCTAATTTTAGAGAAGGAAACAATGTTTTTATTACCTGTTATCCTTTTCTGCCTTGATTCTAGCAAGCTCAAGGTCCTGGGAAAATAACATAATGCATGTGTGTGGTGTCGCTGCACTTGTGACAGTCCCTTTGTGACCCCATGTCCATGGAGTTTTCTTGGCAGGAATACTGGAGTGGTTTGCCAGCTCCTACTCCAAGAACCTACAGCACCTGGTATTCCCTGGAGGTTTCCCATCCAAATACTAAACAAAGCAGACCCTGCTTATCTTCCAAAATCAGGTGAGATCAGATGTGCTTAGGGCATCCAGGCAACAAGTTACACAATAACTACATGGAATTATTAATAATATAAGTTCATTGTGTCCAATCCTACTTCAGAATCTCTAGCAGAGGTACTTCGTTTGTGGACCTGGACGTTTCATCAAGTTGATTTGTATCTGGTGTTACGCTGTGAGTTTGCAAATGCGAACCGTTGAAAACATTCGCAAGTAAGAAGCTAAACAGGCCTTTGTGCATGAAGGTAAAGGAGTAAATTAGAAGAACAAGAACTTTACATGCATCTTCCAAGACAGCTCTTGCAGGACACACAAGCAACTTTCAACAGCATGTCTCACACCAGGATGCCTGTGTGGGCAGAAACCGGCTAGAAAAAGGCTAGCATTCAAAACATTATTGTTCACTATCGTTACTGCCCGTGCATTGTTACCTCTGATCTTATTTCCCTCTAAAACCCATCACCATACCCCAAATATGCCCCTGTTCATACACAGTGGTACCTTGTATAAAGGAGTTAATTCGTTCCAAATGAAATTATCTTAAGCAAATTTTCCTTTATACAAATTTCCCATAGGAATGCATTGAAAACAGAGTGATCCCATTTTTATGTTGTACGGATTCGCCCCATAGGCGATTCTGTTAAGCAAATTTCCTCTATCTCCGGAATTTTTATGTTGTACAAATTTTATGTTATACAAACCGTTTGTTATACAAGGGTCCACTGTACCTATCTGGAGAATTTGAGAAGGCCAGAACAGCACGTGCTGCAAGTACAACTGGTGGGCTATTAAGACCCTGTGCGAAGCCTTAAAAGACAGAAAGGCGTGGAGAGCATCGATCCACAAAAGTGAACGAGAGAGCAGCGGGGGCACAACAGGCTAACCCGACGGGTCTTTTGGAAAAGGGGGACTCCCTGCCCGAGAGAGCGCGCACCAGGAAGGGAGTCCTGAACCAGGCGAGGCTTACCCAACGGTCCGCTCACTTTCCCCGCGTCTCCTCGCCTAGATCCAACCAGCCCTGCCCTGCCGGGAGTCGCTGCCCGAGGGGCGGATTCCCACGTGCAACCCAGCAGCACGGGCAGGCGGGCGCGGGCAGGCTGCGCGGCGGCAAAGAAGGACCCAGCCGGCGGGCTCCGGGCCAGGAGGGCAACAGTGCCTGCTCTCTCTCTCTGACAGGGACCGGAGGGAAAGAGGAGCTACGGCACCGGCGGCGGGACGGGTTCTTGGGAGCCGAGATGGGGCCGCCCCGGAGAAAAGAGAGAGAGAGAGAGAGAGAGACGCGAGATCCCCAGCCGGGGCCCTTTCTCTTGCCGTCGCGTCGCCTCTTGCGCAGCCGCTGGGGCTCACCGGAAAGGGAGGAGCGGCGGGCACGGGTGGCCCTTTCCGAGCCCAGGGGCGGCGGTGTGCAGTGCTGGGGTTTCTCGTTCCTCTCTGGAGCATCAGGAGGACATCCCCGGGAAGTCGTCCGTCCGCCCGAGACGTGCCTGGAAAGAAGGGGAAGGGGGAAGGGGGGCGCGCGTCTTCCCAGATCAGGCGGTCCTTTCTGATGGCGAGTCCGTGGGAACGCTCTCGCCTTTCGTGCCCGAGTGTGTCCAGCACTCTTGGCTTCTTGACCGGTTCGGTTTCTTTTCCAAAGAATGTTTCTTTCTGTTTTCCAAACGACCCAGTGACGCATTGGAACAAGTTCAGAGGAAGGCAAGGAGGAGGATTGGGGGAAACCAAAGCCTGCAAGGAAAGACTGAAAGAATTAGGCATGGTTAGCCTGGAGAAAAAGAAGACTAAGGGGTGATATAATAGCACTTTTCAATTATTTAAAAGGCTGTCACACAGAGGAGGGCTACGATCTGTTTTTCATCATCCCAGAATGCAGTACGTGCAGCTGTGGAATCAAGCTAAGACGGGGGGGGGCAAACTTTGGCCCTCCAGATGTTTTGGACCACAACGCCCGGCATTCCAAGTCTGTATTGACAATGAGAAAGGACTGTGGGAGTTGTGGTCCAAAACATCTGAAGGACCGAAGTTAGGACACCACTGAGCTAAGAGAATCCAGCTTTTGCCTCAATATCAGGAAAACCTTCATGTTAGAGCAGTATGGCAATGGAACCAATTCCCTGGAGAGGTGGTGAGTGCTCCAACACTAGAAGCATTCAAGAGAAATCTGGACATTCATCTGACATATCCTTTGATTTATATTCTTGCATGGAGCAGGGGGTTGGATTTGATGGCCTTATAGCAGGGGAGTCAAACCTTCTGCATTCCAGATGCTTTGGACCACAACTCCCAGAATTCCAAGCCTGTGTCGCCAGTGACAAAGGACTGTGGGAGTTGTGGTCCAAAACAACTGGAGTGCCGAAGGTTTGCCACCACTACCTTACAGCCATCAAGGTCAGATTTTTCCAGCACCCCTGAAATGAATAGGGAATCACGTAAGAGATGCCTGGGAAGCTCATCTTGGTTGGTGTTTCTTGCTTCATACTCAACCGGTCAAGACACAAATGCGCATGGACAAAACAAGGAAAATAGTCATCTTGCCTAAATCTGAACAGCTCCAATTGCCCAGTGCAGAAGTTACTTGACTATTCCTGTGCACTCATTTTAGGACTTTAAAATTACTTAAGGAAACTGTTGATTGTGCCTTCCCGCCCTATTTCCACAGGGAATCAGTTCCACCACCAGTCCAACCTGCAAATGCCGAAAAGAGCAGATACAGTAATAGCACCATATATTTATAGCATGGTTTCTGATTCCAATTCTGGTGGAAATAGGTATAGCTTGGGTTTTTTTCTTCTAGATTTTTAGACTGATGATAAGTGTAGCCTTGGTTAACAATTATGCAGTTATGGGGTCCTGAAACATCTTGTTAACAATCATACTATCAAGTCATGTCCAACTTATAGCACCACTCTGAATAAGCAACCACAGTGCCCTGTCCCCATCTGCCTTATACAGCTCTTTTATTTTATTTTCCAGAGAATCTTGTCTTCTCATGATGTGTCCACACTCAGTTTCACTATTTTTGCCTGCAGATAAAGTTGTTTACACTTGAGCCTCATGGTGCAGTGGCTAAATGCCTGTACTGCAGGTAAAACTTGGCTCACGACCTGGGGTTCAATCCCAGGTAGCATGCTCAAGGTTCACTCAGCCTGCCATCCTTTCGAGGTCGGCAAAATGAGTACCCAGCTTGCTGGGGGGGGGGCAATGTGTAGCCTGCATACTGTAATGAAACTGTAAACCACCCAGACACTACTTGAAGTGGTATGGGGCGGTATATAAACAGAACACTTTGCTTTGATTCAATCTAGGACCTAAATGTTTTATCTTTCTGTCATCCCGTACTATAATTCAAATGAATCAATTTTCGTTCTACCAATGTCCCCCCTCCCCGTCCAGCTTTATTTACTTACTTACTTATCTATCTAGCCACCCACCCACCCACCTTTGTCTTTAAAAGAACACAAGGCAATTTATATAATTAAAAGACAATATAAGAGCTAACAAAAGTGAGTATACAAATACTAAAAAAGCATGGGCCCTGATCTTTAGAACAAGTTTCCAGCTAGCATATGCCAGGCTCCTTCTTTCCTGATATTGAGGCAATTAGTGAAAACAAGAGTCCTACAAAGCTACCAGAACAGTGTTCCACTAATGGTGGTGATATATAAATTTGATAAATGTTTTTAATCTTGGCTGAAATTCTATTGAAAAAATCCAAATCTTTCTTAATGTCAGAAGCACCAACAAATTATATTCACATATAAACATACACTACTAAGCAGAAAATAAATAATAAATTGCATATTAAAAAGGTACATAAAAATTAGTAAGATAGAAAATATTTGCCCAATACTGGGTCACATTAATAGTCTTCCCTCTTGCCAACATAAGATCTTCCTCTGTGCACGTTGAAGGGCATCATATGCATTGTAACATGTGTGAGCTGGTTTGTTCTCCACATTCACACAAGCTGTCTTCTATCTGGAAGGCCCATTTTCTTAGCTTCTCCTTTGATCTTCCAACTCTGGCACGTAGTCTGCTTAATGCTTTCCACCGGGGCACAAGTACTTATCCACACAAAGGAAAGTCATGTGTTTCTGCCCAGTTATCCAGTAGCTCCTTGCTCGCCATAGTTCTAGAGCAGTTTCTGTGGTATACGCTAGCATATTCACTTCAGAGTAGCATACAAAGAAAAAGCAGAAGTACTCAATGCCTACCCTCCAGGCAAATGTGAAGTACAAATGGAGAGTACAGGATTGCTGCCTGATACTGACAGTCAAGGAATAATTTTATGGCTTTGAAAAGGTTCAAATGTTCAGGGCCAGATGAACTGGATCCAAGAGTACTGAGCAAATTAGCTAAAGAACAATCTGAACCACTGTCTATTATTTCCTTGAAATCATGTAAAATGGGTGAAGTACCAAATTATTGGACATGGGCTAATGACCCTGGCTTCAAAAGGGAGGAGCTGGGGAACTACAGATCAGTCTGCCTGACATCAACCCCAGGGAATAATCTGGAACAAGCACTTGAAAACAATGCGGTGATAATTAGAAGCCAACAGATTTGTCAAGAACTCCTGCCAGCCTAATTTGATCTCATTTTTTAAGATTGGGTATCCTCCCTGGTAAATGGTGGGAATGCTAAAGAGCTAGTATATCGACTTCAGTAAAGCTTCTGACAAAGTGCCCCAAGAAGTTCCGATTAGCAAGCTAATCAGGTGTAAGCTGGATAGCGCAAGTGTCAAGTGGATAGTTAGGCTCTAGTTGTTCCTGGAGGAAGATCATGTCCTGGACCCATTCCACTCTGGGTTCAGGCAGCAGCATGGGACTGAGACAGCCCTGTTTGTGTTGCAAGATGACCTCCTAAGGGGGGCTGACAGGTTTCTCAGCGGCCTTTGATACCATGGACCACGGTATTCTCCTGGGCAAGATGTCTGAGGCGGGTATTGGGGGCCATGTTCTTTGCTGGCTCCGTTCCTTTCTTGACAACCGCGCCCATAGAGATAGGGTCTGATTTGTCAGCCCCATGGACACTCTTGTGAGGTGCCCCAGGGGTAAGTGATCTCCCCTATACTCTTTAACATCTACATGAGGCTGCTGGCTGAGGTCATTTGGAGTTATGGGATCTGCTATCATCAATACGCTGGTGACGCACAACTCTATTTCTCCTTTTCCACCCCTGCAACAGAGGCAGTGAGGACCCTTGACCGCTGCCTGGTTCTGTTCTTTGGGGGGGGGGGTCCCTGGATGGGTACATGGACGCTCTCCCTAGTCTGGGGGGGGCATGACCCTCCAGCTGGTGGATAGAGTGAGGAGTCTGGGTGTCGTCCTGTATCCAGTTTTGTCCCTGGAAACCCAGGTGGCAGCTGTTTCCAGGGCATTCCTTTTTACAAACTTACGCTCATTGCTGATTCGCCCATACCCAGACATGGACTCCTTTCAGACGATAGTGCAGGTGCTGGGTAACACTTTACATGGGGTTACACTTGAACCTTGTTCGGGGATTGCAGCAGGTGCAGAATGCGGCAGCCAGGCTGGTGGTTGGTTCAGGAAGGTTTGAATGCATTGCCCCAGCCATGTCCAAAACTCAACCCTCCTGATATTTTGGACCACAACTACCAGAATTCTAATCTTAGATTGCCAATGACAAAGGACTGTTGGAGTTGTGGTCCAAAACATCTGGAGAGTCGAAGTTTGGACATGGCTGCATTACCCCCATCCTGGCCCACTTGCATTTGCTACCCATTACCTATCAAATAAGGTTCAAGGTACTGGTTTTGGTTTACAAAACCCTCCATGGCTTGGGACCTATCTGGCAAAACTCTTCAGGCAAGCTTTCCATGAATGATGGACTACCTATTATGTGTCTTTTATATGAATCTATAGGATCACATAGACTTTGTTTATAATACAATGCTTAAAATCTTATGTGATTACATTGACACTATGTTTTCAATGTTAGTTTCCATCACTCATAACTTTACATGGAACTTTACTCTCCTTTTAACTGCTTGAACTGCTTGTGTTCTCTTGCAACTCTTACTCTCCTTTTATTTATTTTATTTTATTTTAGAGTATTTTTACCCCACCTTTCTCCTTGGAAAAGGACCCAAGGCGGCTTATAATAATGAAGGATAATATACAGTCCAGTACGATTAAGACATGTTCAAGTATTGAGAACAGGGAATCGAGAGACATTACATTAAAACTGCAAGAGAACATGAGCAGCTGTAAAATTTCTTTTTCCAAGGAGAAAGGCAAGGTAAAAATACTGTTCGCTCCGGATGGCCACTCCGAGGGAGGACTGAAGGGTTTTGACCCATAATCGGGCTTTCCCAGTGGCCACCCCGGCACTCTGGAATAAACTGCCTATGGAGATCACCAGCCCTCAGAAGAGCGCTAAGGACCTGGCTCTTCAGGAAAAGCTTTGGTGATCGCTGATTGTACAATTGTGCTGTTAGTTTGGTTGTACTGTTTGTTCCTGCCCTTATTCTTGCCGGATTCTGTTTGTTGTGAGTTACTGTTGTTATTGGTTTTTATATTTGTTTTATTATGTATTGGGCAAATTGTTTTGGCAATCTGTTGTACATTGCCCAGAGTTCCCGAGGGAAAATCAGGCGGTCAACAAGTACAAAAACAAATAAATAACAAGTCTATTCAGGCCAGTGGAAGTTGAGTCATGGCTACTGGACTTCTTTTTGAGAGATAGAAACGTTTCGCTGCTCATCCAAACAGTTTCATCAGTCTGATGAAGCTCTTTGGATGAGCAGCGAAACGTTTCTATCTCTCAAAAAGAAGTCCAGTAGCCAGCCATGACTCAACTTCCAGATAAACTCACCTGGATGACTGAGAATCTTCACAGACATATTCAGGCCACTGTCCAACATGAGCCTATTCAGACCAGGTAATGTGAAATCAAGGTGAACTACAAATTGGTGGGCTTGTCACTAACTTTCCTTATTCTGACAAAGTTGCTTGGATGAATAGCAAAATGTTTTAATATTTTAAGAAAAGAAGTTTAGTTGACATGACTCATCTTCCAGATAACATCGCCTGGATGACTGAGAATCTTCACAAGACTTCCATTGACAAATTAACAAATCATGTGCCCTTTAAAACACTATAAAAAGTCCCAACCCCAGTGTCTAGAAGTCACACTTTGCACAGCTGTTTCCTCTGCTTCTTCTCTACAAGCCTTGCAAGTTTAGTCAAGATTGGTATTCAGATGTCTGAGCTATGTACCCCTCCAAAGCCCACCAGGAAGGTGCCCCCCCGCACCTAGAGACAGAAAATTTGCAGAGGCTCTCCTCTACAGTCCTTCTAAGTTTGATGAAGACTGGGTTTCAGACACCTGAGTTACACACCCACAGATTGGGGGCCTCCTAGGAAAGTTAGCAAGTAGGTTGGAAAGACCCAATTTTCACCAAATTAGGAGGGATTGTTGAGAAGAGTCCGGACTGCTTCCCTCCAAGTGTCTACAGACACTTTGGGGGCCATTTTATAGCCCAACAAATTGATGAGTCAGAAATTGCTAAAAATCATATTCTTCAGGGGACCCTACCCCTAACCCATTTACAACAACTACAAATTGATGGATTTTAATGAAGTTGCCATTTTCATCAGAAAATGTGATTCATAATGTCAATTTGTCCCCATCTTTAGTCACAAAGCAATGCCGCATCATGAGAATCCCACTATTTTCTTATTTTTAGCAGCAAGGAGATCAGTTGTCTAAGAGCCACAAATCATCAATCATTATATTAAGGAATTGCTACTCCAACACATTATACACAATCCTAATTAAGAGAAGTTTATGAAAAACATCTGAAGAAAGCAACTGTATTCAGCTTTAGGTACTTTGAGTCAAGCCCCCTCTGCTAGCTCAAGAACCTTTATGTAGGACCCCAAAGAAACATCTGAAAGTTTCAGCATCAACAATATCCAGCTTGGAAATAAGGGAGACAATTACACTGATTTATGATTAACTCTTGTACTACTCTCTCTCCACCCCTCTCCCTCTCTCACACACACAGGAACTATCATTAACTATTTGAATATTTTTGAATGCATATACTGTAATATTTAAAGTAAAACAACAGCAACAATAACACAAAGTTTCTTAATACCAAAGATAAGCTACAGGCATTTTTTTATAAACATGTTTTATTTATCTTGCTTAAATCCGTAACTGCTGGCTGTAATTTCCCTTAAAAGGGGAAACCAATCCAAACACATACTGGTGCTTTTCAAAAGAGCAATTTAAAAGGGCAGCAGCAGTAGCAGGGATCTGAGATAAAAAAATCTTTAGGCTGCAGAATAGAAACATGTGACCAAAAGTAATATGAGTATCTATTAATTCCCATCAGTACCTGCATCAGTTATTTAGGTGATATTACAGCAAGATCAAGTATCAGTGACAGACAATGTGCAAATTATAAGGAAAGATAAAGAATACCAGTCCCTACAAATGTCATTGCTATCCAGGAAATGTGTTCGGGAGAGAACTCTTTTAACACTTCACATTAAAAACACAAGTGGCCAACCAGATTACATATTCTATTCCTTACAGAAAAATTTAAAGTGCCAATCAAAGCCTAATTTTGGGTTTACACAATTATTAACAGTTACACAAAACAATTAATGGCCCCCTTGGCCACAGCACATCAGCCTAAGAACGAACTGCTGTAACTAAGGGCATGCCTAAGCCGTCCATCAGCTTATTATCTACGGGTATAGGCATAGTTTATTACACGTTGTAAACGTTCAGTGCTTCCATCTAACAGAAAAGGGGAAATGTAGTTGCTCTGTTAAACCACACTTCACTTCTTCCATCTTCTTTTCATGTGGAAGTTTAAATATAACAATTGTCTCAATAAAACATTAAGGGGTTTACAGATTTTTTTTATCCAAATTTGCTGCAGCACTACATAACATCAATGGAGCCAGTCAGGTTATTTATGCCTGTTCAGTGAACTATGGAGTTTTTCATCACCTTGAAATTGCCATTTTCATTTTTAATCAGCATGGGTAAAAATTCTGGATCTCATGTGCAAGGCTCAAGATGATGCTTAGGACAGAACATGCAGAGTAATCGTTGTTTCTTTCCATATCCAGGTAATATAAAGCTGACAACTGTAGTAGTGTCTTTATGGGCAATGAAAATAATCCCTTTACTATGAACTTCCTATAAAGGAGAAGAAAGAGATAACTCTTCTGGTAACAACATGTATGGTACACTGGCCAGCATGTTTTTGGCGTTTAAATTGAATCCTGTGAATTAGATTAATTCACTTGTTGAGCATTCATTTGAGGCATCCCTCTGTTGGGTCTTGGCGGCCCTCCACGACCTAGAAAATAAAAAAACAGCCTTTTATTTGGGGATCCTTTGAGATCCTTTGGTATTCAGAATGCCTCTCTCTCTCACAATCCCTCACTCACTTAAGTCTCCTAGAAAAAAAAGACTGTCCATTCTATAAAGATAACATATCTGATGCATGGTCACTCACCAGGTGGGTGCTGAAATCTACAGTAATCCCCCACCTATCACAAGGGTTAGGGACCCGTGATAAATGGAATATCTGCAGTATGCGGATGTTGGGTCGGGTCGGGACTAGGGGAGCCTTTCTTGGGCCTCCTACACTCTCCTGAGGCCTGGTGCTGCCCCAGGCGGGCCTCCGGCGGGCTTCACGGGCCTGTTGGAGGCCCCAGAAGTTGTTTTTGGTGGTCCAGACGTCATTTCCGGTTCCCCGGAAACCACTTCTGGGGGCTCCGACAGACCCGGGAAGCCCACCAGAGGCCTGTTCAGGGCAGCGTCAGGCCTGGGGTAAGTGCAAGAGGCCTCAAAGAGGCCCACAAAGCTTACCGCAGAGGGGCTTGCCTTAAATGTACTACAGTCCTGTGGTATACTGTGATCGCAGTATATGAACCGTGAAATGGTGGGGAACCACTGTATACAAATGAGGCTTGAATTGATCAAATCCTAACCATTTTAATGCCAGTAAGCCATAGGTTGTGCCTGGAAAGACACTGAAATGAAACTATAGCCGAAATTCTACTGTGCAGCTCCATGTATTAAGCAGAAATGACATCATCACCAGGAGAAAATTGCCACTAATTAAAGGCAATTTTGGTGGGCATGTGACTCATATATACACAACGTGACAAAGTGCAATTTGCTTCTGCTAATAACCGTCACTGCTGTTACTGAAGTGGAGATGTGCAACTGGATTTCAGCTAGTGCTTAATCATTTTACTTGAGATTAATTTGAGATAAATTTCTTTTCCTTGCACCAATTATACATTAGGTCATCCAAAGACTGTATTAACTTTTATCCATTTAAGGGCAGGGCTAGTGCCTTGCTCAGAGTCTTCCTACTATAATAAACCAAGCACCCTTGTTCATATTGTAGAATAGACACAATATGTATATAAAATGTGCAATTTAACTACAGTGGTACCTCTACTTAAGAGCAAGAAAATGTTGGCATTTTAACTGCTGCCTTACAAATTTTAGATGCCGTCATTTTTTATTTTTTTTATTTTTAGATACAGCACCTCTACTTAAGAGTTGTTTGACTTAAGAGCATGCATTTGGAATGGATTACATTCGTAAGTAGAGGTACCACTGTATATGTATCTGAAAACATCTGACTGGATAGCTCAGTGGTTTAGGTATGTGGTTGCAGACATAGACATTGGGAGTTCAATTCCCCAGTATTTTTGACACTTCAAATGTCTGCAAGCCTGCAAAACTGTAGATTCAAATCGGTAACTCTTCACTTGAATATTACCTCGAGGCGCTCCCCGAGGACCACTCTGTCCAGAGCCACGCTTGAAATTTTGTTGGTAACCATCCTAGAATTAATAAAAGACAACCATAATCCTTTTATTAGTGAAATACATTATTCTAAGTTTCAAAGAAAATGTCATCTCATTATTCTACAAATAATGTGAGGAATCTGAACAAAATTCCTGAAGGTCAAAATGACATTCCCTCTGCTTCTCACTTAAAAATTCTTTTAAAAATAAAATAAAATAAAGCTGCTTTGTTTCTACTGAACCTCTGTCTTTCAGCTCAACTCTCATCAACATTCTGTAAGAACATATGTTCTTGTCCAGTAGGCTGTGGAAGTTTTAAAACATTTTCTTTCAATTTTACCACTTCTAGACTCCTTTGCTGCTAGAGAATCCTTAAATATATAGCTAAAGCATTGTAATTTTGTGACAATCCTCTTTTGCTTTTTAACTGACAGGCACATAACCATGCAAATGTATTATTAAAGGGAATGCTCATCTCATATAAATGCATGAAATACTTTTGACACAATTGACCATGGTATCCTTCTGGATAGGCTAGCCAGGGTGGGAGTTGAAGACACCACTCTGTGGTGGTTCCGCTCCTTCCTGGCTGACTGTGTCCAGTTGCTCTGCCCCATGGAGTTTACGTGTTGTTTAACATCTACATGGAACCACTGGGAGAGGTCATCAGGAGGTTTGGCCTGAGGAGTCAGCAATATGCTGATGATACTCAGCTCTACCTCACGTTTTCCACCAATCCATGTGAGGAAGTTTCTGTGCTGAACTCATGTCTCGGCCAGATAATGGATTGGATGGGGGTTAATAAATTGAAACTCAATTCAGACACGTCGGAAGTGCTGTTAGCTGGTGCTTCGCCAGACAGGCTAGAGAGCCATCTCCCTGTCCTGGACGGGGTTGCACTCCCCCTAAGGAACAGGGTCTGCAACTTGGGGTTGCTCCTGGACCCCGGTCTAACTCTGGAAGACCCATGTGGACTCAGTAGCCAGGGGTGCCTTTCTTCAGCTGCAGAAAATATACCAGGTACGCCCCTACTTGGATGAGCGTAGCCTCATGACAGTTATGCATGCAATTGTAACATCCCATATTGATTACTGTATTGCACTTTACATGGGGCAGCCTTTGAAGATGGTCCAGCGATTGCAACTGGTACAGAATGATGCGGCACGGCTGGTGAGTGGTGGGGCCACCAGAGACCATATCACGCCAATTCTATATAACACTGGTGGAAAACCTTTGGCACTCCAGATGTTTTGGGCCACAACTCCCAGAATTCTGAGCCTAAATTGCCAATGCCAAATGATTGTGGGAGTTGTGGTCCAAAGCATCTGGAGTGCCAAAGGTTCGCCATGACGGCTATATAACCTTCATTGGTTACCAGTTGCTGCCTGAACCCAATTCAAAGTGCTTGCTATGACATATAAAGCCCTAAATGGCTTACGAGCCCAGGTAAAAACCTTCCTATTCCATAAGTTTTTTAACTGACATGGGTCCTGATGGCAATTTTAGTGTTTGTATTTAAAAGTTTTTGTTTTAATTGACATTTT
Source organism: Phrynocephalus forsythii (assembly GCA_029282475.1). Classification (NCBI taxonomy): domain Eukaryota; kingdom Metazoa; phylum Chordata; class Lepidosauria; order Squamata; family Agamidae; genus Phrynocephalus; species Phrynocephalus forsythii. The sequence continues at coordinate 124,894,748 of JAPFRF010000001.1, read as the reverse complement.
AATCTTAATTGTTTTAACTGTTCATTTCAACTGTCAGCCGTCCAGAGACCTTTGGGTAGTGGGCAGCATATAAATTGTAACTATATTTTAAAAACAAAAAATTCTCATAACTTATTAAAAATAAATCAGCATTTTATTACACATAAAACTCACACTAAATAGGGATGACTGTTTATTGTTCCAACAACTTACCCGCTGATAGTTGGAATAGTCCCGAGGAGCATTAAACTGTGCCTGTGTATAACCGCTATTTGGAGTGTTGGAAAATGAAGGTCGGTAGCCATCATACCCTCCTAAAAATCAGGATTAAAAATCTTAATCAAATGAATTTATTTTATGAAAGATGGAGGTAGTCAAAATTATGTGCTCAGTGTTCACAAAGAAAACAGTCTGCATTAGCAAAAGATGACACATCATTAAATATACTGAGGAAAACATCGCAAGAGAGAAACATGTTGATTCTCACTTGTATGTTTTTATATGCTTGGTAACAAAGGCAACATTTCACTCTAGTCAAAATAGGCTAGACACAATAATGAATGACAGAAGAGCAAAGCTTTTCTACGTCTATGCCACATTTAACACTTTCTGATGGAAAATGGAAAAGTGTTTAACCTGCACCTGGGCTCCTGTGTGCCATTCAGTGTCTTGAAGGTTTCACATTGGGTATGACATATATTTTTAAAAGCATAATGTTAAAAGATTTAAGAAACGCTGGCACCAAAACAAAGAATCCCACTAAATGTCATAGTTTGACTAAATGAAAGAACTTGCTTTTGTAAGCCAAGGAAGCAACAAGCCCTGGAAAAAGATGCAGCCATTTAGCATATTACAAATCTGCAAGTTAGCTTAATATTGAAATATATTAAGTCTCAGTGGAAAAAACACCACAGCTTGGCATAATGTTATTTCTATTTTATTTTGTTCTTTTTCACTAACATTGCAATAGATCAAATGCAACAAGAGTGGCTTTCTGCCAGATGGGCAGTATATTAATCAAATCAAAGCAACTAACTAACTAACTAACTAACTAACTAACTAACTAACTAACTAATCATCTTAAGACAACTCTGCAGTACATTATGTCATTGAAGAAAAAAATCAGGCATGCTACTACAACGCTTAAATTTCTAGACATGATGCATTTCTGGAAAACATTCAGAATTAGTCTTAAAAGGTTCTTATGTTTTTACCTCTAAACCCATTGGCTGGTCCCCTGTATCCATTCATTAAGCCTCGAGTGCCGCGTGATCCACCACGAGACACTCCCCGGCTGTTATAATAAGGCTGATTGTTACGTGGGAACCCAGTATTCTGTTGTGGAGGCTGTTGGTGGTTACCTGCCACTTGATGGGACTGGTCCGGGGTACCATGGTAGGTGCCAACCACTAAAATAAAAAACACCAAAAAAGTACAGAACATTTGAACTGACTGTCCAGTTTCCTAAAGATTCAAATAGTATCAAACTAACTCACCAACGCACTCTGCTTAAGAGTCACCAAGTAGGACAGTAAATGTTAACCTACCCAAAGAAAGATTGTTTGCACAATTAAATCCAACATAACACTTACATTCCCTAAATGACTGCATGATCTATAGAGGTTCCAGCTTCAGTGTCATTAATTTAATTTGCTAGTGATTGTTAACAAAATGTCCTATTTTACTGAACAGGAATTGGTTTTATTTAATATCATACATAATGAACACTATTCAAGTTTTCTGCATTGTAGGACTCTAGAAACGTGCAAGACCTTCTCCTTAAACTACATTTTTGAAAGCATTACTTCAAATATGCTGGCCGGCTGATTTTCACTCTCTGAAAATTAAGGGGTTTTTTTTTGGGGGGGGAAGCATTTAAGTTCCATCTCTCGCGTGTCTGTTTACCTGTCTGAAGCTGCTGTTCTTGCTGAAGCTCAGATTGCTCTACTTGGTGAGGCGGATTGGAGAACGTCTGGCTGTAACTGGTCTGGTACTGACTTGGTTGCTTTAAGGTTTCTGGCTCGTTGACAGGAGGAACAGGTGCATTCATGTTAAATACCTATATGATAAATAAACACCCAAACACTCTCCTTAAGTCTTTAGCAAATATCATGACAGAAACAAGCATAGTTCCATAAAACTTTGAACAACAAATACACTGAGACATAATTACCCATTACATGAGCACAGTACTGATGTTCAAACACTTTACATGAAAATAAATGTTCAACATTTGTTAAGTACTCACTGTCTGCATGGACTGGAATGGAGCTGCATTAACATTGATTCCACTGCTATGCAAAGGTTTGCTAGAGGCAGCCTGAAATCCCTGAGGCTGGGACACAGCTGGAAGTGGCGATGATGTTGGTGTCTGATCAGTGTTTAAGGTTATTGATGCCTGACAAACAAGTTTCAATCTGATGTTAGCAAGCAATATGATCTCGTTACGAAGCAAAAGTTCTTGCTGATCAAGTGTTATTTTTACAAGAATAATCTGTATGATCTCCATTTACTGTACACTTACTATTCTGCTCCAAAATATGAGAGAAAAAGATCCCAGCACTCTCTTCTGCATTACCTTTCCATCTGAAATACATGCGGGAACTAAGTTCTAGTATAAACTACACTAACGCTCCTCCTCCATATCAATAAAACATCCACCGTACTCGGACATCCTCTGATGATATGTACGGATGCAAACATACATTACTGAAGTAACTGCTTCTAATAAAAGAGATGTCCACTTTCAGAAGACAAACAGGATTAAACATGCAGAAGCTAGAAAAATGGCTGAAACACAATATCTAGAACTGATGTGATTTCCAAATTCTTTAGAGAGCCACTCTCTTACTATACAGTGGCACCTTGTATAAAGGAATTAATTCATTCCAAAAGAAATTATGTTAAGCAAATTTTCCTTTATACAAATTTCCCATAGGAATGCATTGAAAATGGAATAATCCCTTTTATGTTGTACAAATTCTCCCCATAGGTGATTCTGTTAAGCAAATTTCCTCTATCTCCGGAATTTTTATGTTGTACAGATTTTATGTTATACAAACCCTTTGGTCCACTGTATATATAAAAAACTCTTACCAAGCAATATCAAATCTCATAATTTATCTGAAGCTGGCCAACTGATTATTTTTATTTATTTATTTATTTATTTATTTATTTATCGCCCATCTTCCCGAAGGAACTCCAGGTGATGTACAACAATCACAGAAAACAAAAGATAAAATAAAAACAACACTTAAACCATTTTTTTTTAAAAAATGCTCAGCAAGATAGAAGAACAGAGCAAAACAAAACAAAACAAAAAAATCCTAATGGTCACCAATTGCCTCTCTGAAATGCAGGGTCTTTTCTAAAGGCGAGCAGGGACTGTGCCAGGTGAATCTCACTCAGCAGTTTGTTCAAAAGTGAAGGAGCGGCCACAGAGTACAAACCTACACATAATCTCATTCCACAGCACAGTCTAACTGTAAGCATCTAAAATCTGCTTGAGACATTTGGGCTAACAATAGGGTCATCTATGGGGCCCTTTGTAACAAAGAGGGTGGATAAAAATCAATGAGTTTTTTTAAAAAAGCAAATCTACTCTGGACATGCTGAGCAACACAAGGATAATGGCTTAACAGAACTAGACAAATTTTACATACAATAAATGCAATTTGCCAGGCATGCCTGGTCATTTATATTTCCCAAATGGTTGGAGATGTTTCATTCATATTGTAAGAAAGCATTCTTGGCAACTTGAAGCCTTGTTTCAGGCCCCAACAGAATGGACATTACTGTAAGTCTGAAACAAGGCAAGTTATTTTAGTGAGATGATATCCAATACGGCAAAATGGATTTATTTTATTTATTTCAAATATTTTACAGAGCCTTTCTCCTTCACTGTTATTAACATACCACCTATTCTTGAAATTGATAGGGACTTCACAGAGCAACAATCAGCACACATCCATAATCAACAGTAGCTTGTTCTTTTTTCAGGACAGCTTGAAGGGAGCTCACAGATTAATAATAAGCAGAACCACACTACTGCTGCCAAATCTACTGAACTACTGAAATAGAAAATACTTTATTTACTGCCTGGCTAAAACACCTGATGTTCATTGTAGAAACGGAAAAGTGTATGGAAATACTTTCCTGAAATTTTTGAATGCTGATGAAAAGCAAAGGAAAACTTGTATCTGATATATTCATGTATATAAATGTCTGAGCAGAATGCTACAGAACATTCATTGTAATTGCAAGCAAGGCAAAGCACAAAGGGATTTAGTCTGCTCAAAAGCATGCAAGATTAATATTTGTGATGCTATGGGATGTTATTAAACTCCATATCATATGTAAATTTTATTGGAAATGGCCACCACCCATGGAGAATACAAATTAAAAAGAACTTGATTCTATAACATTAATTTCCATCATATAAAATGATTCCACTGCAGGTGGAAGTGTTGTTAGATTTTTAAAGATTCTCCTTTAAAAAAATCTTTCTAGTGTTTCCAAATGACAGTGTTTGTAGACTAAATACAGCAACGTAATAATCTAACTCAGACTACTCAAAGCAGTCAGAAGACTCTACATGATACCATTATAAACAGCTATGTATAAATGCTTTTGTAGAGAATCAACAGATTTGTATGAGATATGGCTGAGAAGGTATGAATATACAGTGGTACCTCGATTTATGAAATTAATCCATTCCAAATACATTTTTGGAAGTTGAATTTTTTGTAAGTCAAACAGTGGTTTCCCGTAGGAATGCATTGAAAACCAATTAATACAGTCTGGAGGGAACAGATTAATAGGTTTCAATGCATTCCTGTGGGAAGGCTGTATAAAAACCCCTCAATCAAGGGACAGTGGAAGGCTGTTCCCCTGCTGCGGCCGACAGACAACTGATTTTGACAGCTCAGAGCTGTCAAAATCTGTCTTGGTTGCATGGAGAAGCCTTTGGCATGTCTTGCATGATGGAGCTTTGTGTCAAAGAGCAGCCACCTCCTCTCCACCCGTGTCACTCCGTCCGTGTCACTTGGGTGAAGAGTTGGAGTCCCTGCTTACCTCACACCAATTTGTTGGGCAGAGCAGGGAACGATGAGCAAGGAAGGAGGGGGGAGGTGACGGAGGCAGAGAATGCCACCGCCTCCTCCTTCTCCTAGGACAGTGCTTCAATCTCTTTTGCAGAGACTGAAGCACAAGAAGGATGAGGAGGTGGCGATCTCCCTCAATCAAGGGCAGCCAAAGGCTGCTCTCTGCAGCCATGCCAGAAAGGTGATTTTGACATGTTGGGCCTGTCAAAATGACCTGTCTGGCGTGGCTGCAGAGAGCCTTCTTAAGTCAAATTTTTTGGTTGTCGAAGCAATCGTAAGTTGAGGTACCACTGTATACATACAGCAACTGGTTTCTGGTACGATTAGGAGATGAGTGATAGAATGTTAACTACAAGGTTGTATCTTGACTTGTTGATGCAATTAGAATGTGATGAGATGTTGCTGTCCTATCGGAGCTATTTGGAGTAATAAGAGTGAAAGTAGGCAACAGTGTCTGCAATGAGTTAGTGGGAAAAGATTAAAAATAGTGTGTTGTCTGGAGGATTTGAATTTATTTAATTTGAATGTGGCTTACAATAATGAGGGACAATATACAGTCCAGAATATTTAAGACATATTCAAGTTAAGAAGAGGGACCATTAGTAGTACAGTATGTATTTCCCTAATAAATTCCTTTTATATCAGAAGAACTTTCCTTAATATTTATTTTAAGAATTCTTTTTAAAGATAGTTAGCAATCAGAAACCAAATGTGTAGCATCTAGTTCAGCTTAGGCAATGCTAAAACAAAACTTGAAGAAAAGAAAGCTTGCATCAAGATGTCTTAAATATAATATAAATAGGAACTTTGGAGAGATGTGAGAAGGAGCAGTCCTCGGATGGAAAGACTGGAGGTGCACCATCATCTCAGCCATCTACCACTGCAGGCTTTGAGACTACCTACTCCCTGCTACCTTCCATTGTTCACCTGGGATTGGGGGGAAGAAACTGGAGGAAAGAATGTAAAGAGAAGGAACATCCAACAGCAAAAGCATATTTGGTAGCTGAGGCAGAGGAGGATATAAAAGGGGAGGGGATTTGGAAAGGTCTGAGGTAAAAGAGGAGATTCCAGTGGGATACAGGTGAATGAACATGACTGATCCTTGTATAGGAGAGAAAGTAAGAATGACCTTGCTTATAGAGGAAATAGAAGGCAACAATATAGCATGAATAAGAGATCGGGAGGAGGAAAAATAGAAGAAAAGATAGAAACAAAGACTGGAGAGGAATGTCATGCAAGTACAGGTGTCAGAGGAACAACCTGTGGAGTGGACTGTTTTTGCCTATTGAAAGAGGGGAGACACAAAGAGGAAAGAGAAGTCAGAATGGACCCAGAGAGCAGGACAAGACAAATGAGGAAGAATAGGCGTGCCATCCCTGCTGTGGTAAAATATGCCCCAAATTGGGAATGTCTAGATGGAAACTGAGCAATCGCAAATGCTTTGGGATAAACCCTCACTGCTGAACTCTCATTCAGGAGAATGTTAGACTATTTAATTTGTGTTAAGTGGTCCCATTGGACTTTCAGAAGTTGTGATTCCTGACCCCAAGTTCCCTGTTAACAAATACTTATAGCCTAATCTCTCCTCGCCTCATTATGTCAGTTAGTCTGAGGAACTGCAGGACATGAAGTCAGAACCCACTTGCATGTACAATAGGTTTGGAGGTGGTTGTACTTTGAGCTAATGCCCAACCTAGTGGCAGTAAGAAGAGGTGGGTTACTTAGGTTTTCACGTGAACGTGCCCAGGAGCTGCCTGTGACTATCTGGGGAATGTGAAACTCATGACAGAGTGATAATGGTGGGAAGAGATGCCTCCTTGCAGATACCACCTCCTGGGATGCTGCACTCACTGATCATCACAGGATTATTTGGCTATATGTCTATGAAAATTCTCAGTCATCCAGGTGACTTTATCTAGATTTTGCGTCATGGCAACTGGACGTCTTTTTCTTGAGAGATTAAAACATTTCTCTGCTCATCCAAACAACTTTATCAGTTTGAAAAAAGCTAGTTGCAAATCCTCCACTTCATAGCTCACTTTGACCTCTTGTCACCCTGGTCTGAAATAGGCTCATAGGATTAACAATGGCCTAAATAAGATCGTTAGGCAGACAACAGTCTCAATAGCCTTAAGGTGAACAATGGCCTAAGGTGCTGAAACCAGTAAAGTATGGGTCCTTAGCTATGGCCTTGGTGGTGAAGGTGTGAAGTATTTTTATTTGTCTGGGTATTGTTGAAATCACTGCCTGACAAGTGGCAGATAGGCCACTTATAGCCACTTTTAGTCTTCAACCTGCCTTACTAATACTGTAGTAACGTTTTATAAACAGGAAATGATTTTCATACAATTAATATATACAGTATTTGACTGGAGGTGGCAGAAAAGAGTGAGCCAGTCATTTTAAAGGTTTGGTTCTCACCTGTGTGCCTTCAGACTGTACAGGAACCTGGGTGGGTTGTGCAAGTCTGGATTCAGTATGAACTGGAAATACAGTATTACCCATAGTGTTAGTTATCTGAATTATTGCTTAATACAAGTTAATATGTTTCTACTGCCTATTATCATACTACAGAAACCTAACTCTAAGATAAATCTCACACTATCAGATTTTTCCATAAAATTGGAAATATGTGCTCTTTGAACTAGATTTACAAGATTCAGTGAGTCCATTTACAAACTTGAGAGATGATTCTGGATTCACACCTGACATTCTATAATTACTCACACCCTAAAAACCCACCTAAAAATCAATTATTTTCATAGAACTATCATAGAACTATCTCTAGTGGTAACTCCTTGAGTTATACTAAACTCTTATTATCCAGTCTACCTACAGATTTGTATCACCAACCTGGAGGGCAAACCATTTGTGGTATGTCCAAGTTTTGTGCTGGATTCATAGGCTGTGCTGAAACAATCGCAGGATCAAGTGCCTGGTTCTCAAATTCCAGCATGGAGTCCTAGATATTTAACACAAAACACAATCATATTTCAGCACAATGAAAATCCCTTATGATAATTTTAGAACAGCAGTCAGCAAAGGCTGCATTCTTTGATTCAAGTCAATAGAATGAAAAGCTGCCAACATTATCAAATGGACCATCATGTTTTGTTTTTGTCATTTTTTCTTTACCATTATTTACAAACATATCTAAGCATGGACTTGCATGGGAAAGTGCATACCTGCATGAAATTGTAGGGGCCTTGCATCTGTGCCATAAGGTCCTGTACTCGTTGTCTCCGAACAAGAGGATCAGCCTGAGCCACTACATTAAGCGTATGGGCATCTGGAACTGGAGGAGATGTAGCCTGTGGTTGTTGCTGGAGTGAATTTACCACCTACAGAAGAAAGAACCAACAGTTAAATCTTTCCATCAAGACTTTCAGTTAATGGCCCAACTATTATGATCATAACATCTGTTCTTAAAAAATAAAAATACATGCATAACTGCAACTGTTCCAAAAAAAAATACACATTTCCCACAAGGATAACCTCTATACAGTATTTGTAAGACTTTACACAACAATGTTACACTATTAGAACTTGGATAATCCTTTCTTATACAAAGATCTATCATATCTGGGGGCAAAACTCAACACACTGAAATCTAGCAATGTAATACTTTTTCTAAATCTGCTACATTTGTCCCCCGCCATTTCGGGTTTCATATACTGCGGTCCCAGTATATCACAGGACCGCAGTATATGAAACAAAGGGTTCCTGGGGAAAGCTGGATGGGCCCATTTGAGGCCTCCTGCACTTACCTGAGGCCTGGCACTGTCCCGAATGGGCCTCCGATGGGCTTCTTGCGCCTGTCAGAAGCCCCAGAAGTGGTTTCTGGCAAACCAGAAGTGCCTTCCGGGTTGCCCAAAAACCACTTCTGGGGTCTCCAACAGGCCCAGGAAGCCCGTTGGAGGCCTGTTCGGGGCAGTGCCAGGCCTCAGGTAAGTGTAGGAGGCCCCAGTTAGGAAAAACGTGCTTTCGAACCCTAACCCTTGTGATAGGCAGGGGGGATGATGTATAAATCGAAAGTTGAGTCATGGCAATTGGGCTTCTTTTCTCGTGGCATCAAAACATTTTGCTATTCATCCAAGCAGCTTCTTCAGTCTGAGGAAAGTTGTTGGTGAAGCCTCCAATTTCTAGTTCACATTAATTTCACATCATCTTCGTCAGAACAGGCTTCTTGAGGATGTACACTATTAGACAGGGAAGCTAGGTGGTTCAGGAGAGGTCAGGGAAACAATTTATGCATGTATTGAAAACCCCTCTCACAACAGAGGTGGGGGACTGAGGCACAATCTGTCTCCCAATAATCATGCTGCCTTTTCATCAATCCCCAGACAAATCAGAAACACTTCACACCTCCACCAGGAAGGCTACAGCTTAATAGGTGTTGGGAAGAGTTGCATAGGTGGGACTTTCACCCACCCCAGGCCATTGTACATCTAACAAGCTTATTCAGACCACGATCCACCTAATGAGCCTATTCAGACCAGGGTGACATGAAACGAAGGTGAATAATAAATTGGCCACAGCACTGATTTTCCTCAGACTAACCAAACTGCTTCAATGAGTAGTGAAACACTGATTTTAATGCCCTGGGATGGAGTCCCCAAACATGGCAACTGAAGTCAACAGGTAAGTTACATAACCCAAATAGTTCTTGCAAAAGGCTGATATTCTCTTGGCCCAACTGCTTTCTTGGCATTGCCATTCATCTTGGCATTTGCATACACCTTACTCTCTGTAATGACTCTTCAAGCAGTGGGCGCAATCCTGAACCAATAAAATCAATGTAAAATCCACTGACTTCCACAGTAATACATTAACCACAGCGTTAGCTGTCACTACTAACTACTGGCCAGAATCCAATGGTTTACTTTTGCTGAAGGAAGCAAGCAGTGGGAGAGAAGATAAGGAATGCAGAAGTGGGAGAAAACAATATGTCTGCTATGCTAAATGTAGTAGTTGAATTTTGCCCTTTTACTAATTCTCACAGATATAATAAAATTGTTTTCATTAACTCTGACTACATCAATTTTAGGCAAATGTGCTCAAATCTTAATCACCAAGTGGAAAACAGCATCTAATAAAATTCTTCTGGTCCACCATGCTCTATGGCAGTGATGGCAAGCCTTTTAGAGACAGACTGCCCAAACTGCAATTCAAAACCCACTAATTTTTTCACAAAGTGGTAGTACAGCAATTTAACCTGAATACATGTGGGTGTGAAGGGGCGATGTCGGATGCCCACAGAAAGGGCTCCAAATACCACCTTTGGCACCCATGCCATAGGTTCGCCAACACTGCTCTATGGTGTTCAAGGTGCTAGAGTTCAGAATATAAACCTAAGTGTTTAAGAGACAGTAATGTTATCACTTTGCAAAATGCAGAACAGCCCACAAATCTAGGTATTCAAGGGGGGTAGTGAAGATGCTGGTTTTTTCAAGTTTAACCATAAGCAAAGATTGAGAGTGGTATTCTTACTAAATCCTTTTGCCTAAATCTGAGTGTGCCTTGCAAAGAATCATATACATACCAGAAATAGTGAAAAGAACGTAACTGCACTCAATTACAAATGTCAAATGCTTACATCTTTTAAAAATATATGGGACTTCCACGCAGAATTCTGCATTTTGTCAATATCAATGATAAATTAGGTGAACTACAAGTCTACTCCAGAAAGTCAGTTGAAAGACACATTGTATCTTAACAAGGGCAGAGAGCATGGCCAAAACTGTTACTTTAAAGTTGGAGTTTAGATGACTGATTTCAGTTTTTGTGTTTAAGTACCCTGAGAAAAGTCTTCAACATGACCATTTCAAAATACTGCTAAAGCAGAAGTACAAATACTTACTATTTTATTATCTACCTCACTCCATTATAAAGACCAGAGGGCTTCCAATGAGAGTATTTTATGATGTCAAATATTGTGCAAAGAAGCACAAGCATGAGTATATCCAACTAAGTACTGCTCCTAACAGATAAAAATACACTATAATAATGTCAGATATGGTAAATAAAGTACAGCCTTGTGGCACAGTGGTTAAATGCCTTTACTGCAGGTAAAACTGTGCTCATGACCTGGGGTTCAATCCCAGGTAGCAGGCTCATGGTTGACTCAGCCTTCCATCCTCCCGAGGTTGGTAAAATTAGTACCCAGCTTGCTGGGGGGGGGGGGCAATGTGTAGCCTGCATACTGTAATTAAACTGTAAACCGCCCAGAGACTACTTGAAGTGGTATGGGGTAGTATATAAGCAGAACACTTTGCTTTGCTTTAGAGCAGCAATGGACAACTTACAGGAATTGGGATGGGTGATTTGTGTGACCAGAAATGCCTTCCAGCCACAAAAGAATGCCTCAGGTCTGTAATATTTCATCCTGCCATGGTGGTATTTCAAAAAGCATCATAAAATGTCATGTGTACTAATTGGGGGCAACAATGTCAAACTATCACTGAAAACCTGAGTTTTTCAAATTGCACAGCCTAACTTTGCAATACTTGTTCATGTCTTGCTACACACATATAAAGTAGAATATTCTTTAAAATTATTTTTCCCCATTAGGACATAGGAGATTCAGCTCAAGTCTGCTAAAATACTCTGATTCTATTTGGATTGCAGTTGTATGGGTTATAAGGGAATGAAAAGAGATTGCAATTTTACCTAAACATACAGAACACCTTACCTCAACAGTTTCAACTGTCCACTCATCTACCTGTTCCTTCTCACTACTGCTGAACTGAGTCTCTGCCATGAACTGTCTGTTAACATACTAAAATAAAAGTGAGAGAGTACAACTGTAAGACAGCAGCATTCATTTTTAAAAGACGACTACAATCATTCCGCTGAATAGTACCTCTGTTGATTCGACTTCACCGGGTTCAGTATATTCTTCCGTTGGCTCTGACTCTATGAGGAAAATACACTGACTTTAGGTAAGGCTGTATTTAAAAAATCAACAGATGTACAAAACTTCCATCTCTTAATCCTTAATGAAAACATCCAAGCAAAAAAAAACTTGAATAAGTACACAACTTTGCTGTTCTAGAAACATTTTATTTCTTCTAAGCAAAATAACAGCTGCATATCTTCAGCTACAAAATCCAAGTCTTCACTAAATTATTACAATGAATAACAGATACTTCTCCATTGGGATGTTCAAAAGTAACAAATGCCCAAGTCAAAATTCTAAGCACTTTATTATGTATCCATTCATGGAAACTGAACAATGCAGCCTAAACATATGACCACAACAAACTTGATATGCATTGCAAATTTGGTAAGAAATTTAACAATTTAGCAAAATTAGTCTGTAGTAGAGACATAACCACTTTCTCACTACACAATCATGTCTGTCAGAAAACAAGTAAAACCAGATTAAAATATCTTTTGATGTTGCAATCTTATGCATGTTAACATGGAAGTACTAGACAAAGTTAGACATAATTCTCAATTAAATGCCTATGACTAAGGTGAGAATGTATTTTCAGTTACCAGCTTCTGCAACAGGATCTTCAACTGCTGGTGTTGGTGCTGTCTCCTCTTCTTCACACAATCCATTCTGATGGTTGTGAGTACTATCAAAGTAATTTGTTTGAAGAATGCGTTCAATAAGTTCTCTTAGTGCTTTGTCTGTAAACAGCAAAACAACAACAACAGAATTTTGAACTATTTCATCTATGAAATATTTTTGATCCTCCCTTTTTCATAAATATTTGCAACTGTTCTGTTATTCTATATTTAAATTCCAAAATTAAATCCATATTAACAATATGTATACAACTTACAACTGTGTCAAAATGTACTTACTTTAAAGTAACATTTGTTTGTAAATTCCAGATTGTACCAGTCATACACACAGATGTTATGGCCTACAATTGTAAGAACATTGCACCAAAGTGTATTCAGACCTGCACTCTTTAAGTTCCACAAGCCCACTACTGCACTCTCCCATACATATTTCACTTATACCTATGAACACACAAATGTGCAAACAGAAGCCAACTTGCATGTCTCTAATATTGGACATAACACTTCGCCCTAAATATATTCAGCTTTTAAAGCCAAACAAGTTGGTGGCTATGTCTTTTCTTTAATATTAATATATTTATGTTTAGCTTTTAAGCACCTGTGTTTTTATTATATAAGCTGCCTTCAGAAAAAGGTGGGATAAAAATAATTTACGCAAACAAACAAGAGATATGACTTGTTTCCTGCCATACCTATCATATGCCAGACAACTCAGAACACAAGCAAAACACTTACACAATTGCTCTTATGCACAACTTTTTGCAATGGGATTTTGATCTCTGCCCAAAATCCAGTAGAAATTTTACTTCTTCCAAGCTGCAAGCTGCTACTTCAATGTCAAATTAAAGGAACATCCAGCAACGTAATGGACTGCTGGAGAGACAGCTCTAACTGCTTCCACAGTACCTCTTTGTGTTTATGAAAGACAAGAAGATTTTGGCCTTCAGATTTAAGTCAGCTACTTTTGGTTTTATTCTTAATTATGTTATTCAATTATAATTTTGTTGCTGTAGTTTCTTCCTCCAACTGCTGGAAATAACTGCTCTTAAGAAATCAATATCAGCTTCCCAATTATGAAAAATTGTTCAGAAAAATCTGGATTTCATTAAAGCATGAAATAGGATAAGAAAACATTTCCTCTTCAACATACAAAAAAGCTATCTCAAGTATCTTCAGTATCTCAAGGCTCTACACAGGACATTGCATCAGGTTTCCCTGAATAATCATCTAAGTTTGCTTAGTGTACAGTATTCTGCTATAAAATTTGCTCCAGCTATCACATATTAGTTTTCTTCAGTGGGGAACATATTAAGCTTCTATTTATTTTGTGTATAAAATGATACATTGTTTGAAAGGTAATTCTGTTAACCCAATTTCTAGAAAACAATGCTGATAAGCACAATCAACCAACCCAATGCTAATTAATAAGAAAAAAATGTGCTAATTACATGCTGAATACAACTGTGAGAGTGTAGAAAATAGCATGCTGTAAATTAGCACTATGAGCTGTTCAGTCATCACAAATCACACTGGAAATTGTGCATAAAAGATTTGGATAGTCTAAGAACCTGGTATGCAGGTTCTACTTACAGTCTGTTGTCAAAAAAGGCAAAAATACTTACAAGTTGTTCCACATACAGCCTTCTCCTTTCCTTCCAACAAGTCCCACAAATGAATGGATGCCTGTTCATACTGTTCACTTAACCTTCAACAAAAACACTAATGTAAGCATATCATAAAACCGTTATGTTCCAAAGTAGTAAACTAGACTGCTTAATTAACGTTATCAGAATTATACTGGTAGTATGAACTATCACTATACCTCACATTCATGTCCCGTTCAGGTTCAACTAGTTTGTAAAATTCATCTAATGCAGACAGTTCTGCCTCCGTCAATACAGGCACTCCATTTGTTCCTTGTTTTAAGTCATTACGTACTTCATCATCACCAAGCTTGTCCAAAATATACTGCAATTCAAGTACAGTTTTTAAACGTTTTTGCTCAGCTTCTTCTCTCATTAGCTGTTCCCGTCGAGCTGTCTTCTTTATTGTTTTTTGAATCTAGTTAAATAAAATTACATTTATTAACATGTAGATGTAAACAGTTCAACATTTTACTTCTTTTCAGTCAGGACTGTATTAAATATTCCAATCACTATCACAGAGACAGAAACAATCTTTTAAAGCCATCATCTCAAAAGCTTCAACGTTTCTAACCAGATTTCTTCTTTTCCAGGCAAAGCTCATCATAGACTAGGTGTGACAGTACTCCTCCTTCTCTGTTGGCTACTCTTCTTTCTTCAGAACTTTTTTGGGGGTGACAACACTCTTGACACTCAAAACATCTACTAATTTTATCCTTATTTTTAAATTTTATTTTTGTTATCTTCATACATTTTATGAAATGCCTTTTTACAGCTAAATTGCTTCCTAGTGACCTCTACTGTATAAATGAATTTGACATAGTGTTATCTTTTGAAAGCAAGCTTGACAGTCCTTCCCTACTCCAACTACCTCCTGCCCTGGAAAATCATTAAAGATTAGGCCCCTGGATAAACTGGAATAAAGTAAAGGAGATTACTGTATTTTCTTCATGCTTCCTTAAATCTGGTTTGGCCCCTTTCTCCAATGCCCTATTTAGCCCCCTAGAACTTGGAAGACAGACAGCTGCAGAGGAGGGAGAACAACCTTCTTCCTATAAATTGCCTTATTTTAATATCAAGTGTATCTTCTCTTATACTTCCTGTTCCTGTAAAGCAGCTCCTGAGGGTTCGCAGCATTTTCAAGAATGGTAGATGAAGAAGAACGACAGGAAAATAAGGCATATATAATTTTCAGTAAGTACCCTACGCATGTGAAAACATTTAGGGCATAATTCTAATCTTAAAAATCCCTTGTATTATTAGTATACAAATATTAAGTTGCTGTTGTACAGATGTTCGAGAGAAATCAGTTATTTAGAACTGCTTCTGTGAAAAAGTGGGTACATTACTAAAATTCCATTACTGATGCCATACCACAAGTGGAAAAAAAAAGCTGAAGACCAAATCTCACAATTGTTTTTATAGCTGCAATGCTCAATGGTTCTTGTTTTAAAAACTTGTGTGAAAATATGACAAAAGAGCTGAAATCATACATGTTTTAGGCATATATATCTTGGTTCAAAAAGATATCCTTATCAAGTGAACTACACATTGATTAGAAATGTCTTTACTGATTGAAAGGAGAATTTTTACAGTTAATTTACACTGAGTCGTGCCATGTGCCTTCTACTTACATCCTGGCTCAAAGCCATAAAACTCCTCTGCAGTTCCTTAGCAAATTCAAGGTTGTTACTGACTTCTTGATACTTGGAAACAGCATCCTTACAAGAACAAAGAAAAATAATTTATTCTCTTTAACAGTGTGTAAGGTTTGAAATCAAGAGACTCATAATGATTTAAATTTCTTTAAAAATGCATCTACTGAATGTCTGATTTTTTTTTTTAATATTCAGTTATCTTACAATTTTATCTGTTTACTGCTTTAAAAAATCATTTGTTTTTCATACAAAATTCTCAAATGCCACAAATATTTTATGTTAATGGTTAAAAACTAAAAGCCATTAACACAAGCTTTCTTTTCACTTAATATGAGAACACCCTCTTGCATCACAAGATCAGCTCACAACCAGATTTAACAGCAAGGCTGAACACTTTTTCAGTCTACATGTACAATGTTATAACAGTCAAGATGAACCTTAAGATTCTTGCCTACTGATCACATTCATACATATTGAAAGGTTGTTCCCCTAGAAATTGGAAAAAAAAATTATTCCCGCCTCCCAATAGCACAGGTGGGGAGGTGTATATATTAATAATGCACCCAAACGGAAAACAATGGAGAAATAGTGTTAACAAGTTTTGCAAAATTGATATTTTGCCAGTTAGATAGACTGAGAAAACAAGGCCTAAAACAAAGCATTTCTTAATAGATGTAATAATGTGTCAGATAAAAGTACTTACCAACTGATCTTGGTTTAGGCGTTCTCCTTTGTTCATTCGATCTTGATAATCATCAAGTTTGCCCTGTGGGGAAAAATTATTTCACAATAAATATAATTATTTTAACAGGATAGACTAATTATGACTAAAATTTGTACACAAAGCCTGTTTCCCTGTTCAAATTGAGACAAGAGCCAAAATTAAACAAGGATAGAATAACACAGGATTTACAGTGGGCAAAATCCTATTGCAAATGACATGGGTGTAACTTAAAATTATGCCTGTGGTAGGTACAATATTACAGTATGAACCCCCTTATCCGCTGATTCACTAACCGCAGATTTGAGTTATCTACGATTGGTGATCAGCAGGAGGGGAAAACTTAAAACTTACCGATGCCTGCCACCCTCTTCCTCGCCGCCATAGCTGCCACGGCCAGCCAGGCACTCTCTGGAAGGGGTGAGGTGGGGCCTCTGATTTCCCGCTCATGTCCTGGGTGGCAGATTGGGACCTGACTGGAACATTCAAAGTCCCCACCCCTTACCCCAACAGAGAGTGCCTGGCCGGCTGCATTTTTTTCCCTGCTGCCACCCACATGCCAGGCACTCTCCAGAGAGGTGAGGTGGGGACTTTGAATTCCCTACTCAGGTGTCGGGCGACGGATCAAAAGTTTGAGCGGGAAGTTCAAAACTTCCAATCTGCTGCCTGGAACCTGACCCAGAAATTCAAAGGCTGTCTGACCAAGCGGGTGAGTCCTCACTCCACCCCTCTGAAGTGCCTGACTGGCCCACGGTAGCAAGGAGGAGGAAGGTGGCAGGCATCCGGGTAGTAAGTTTTATTTTTAATTTTCTCCCCTCCTTGCTGCCGCCGCTGCAACAGCAAGAAGGGAATAAAGTTTTTTTCTTTCTTTTTCTCCTTGCCACAGCCAAGCGGCAAGGAGAAAGGGAAAAAACTTTATTCCCTCCTTGCCATTTGGGTGATGTAAGTTTTCACCCCGGCACCCCACCGCCCCTTCCGCTACCATCATCCTTCGATAAGAGTGTTTACTCTTATCCACAAATTTCACTACCTGAGATGGAAATGCTATCCACGACCACTTCTGCTAAGTGTGCAACTAATTGTACTGTGGATACATGACCATTCACACAATTGATTGCATAAAGCTTTGTTACCAGGTATAACACCTGACCTATTTACATAAGCGAAAATCACACCTGCATCAAAAGGATTTTTTCCACGGAGGGGTCATAATTTGTATTTTAATATGCTATAAGTTGCTGCTGTAAAAGTATAGCATTAGGTCAATTATACTACATAAGTTTCAACAGCTTTATGTAGCATCAAGGTTCCCTCTAAGGCTTGTGCACCCATGTTTGCCTCCACACTCCTCCACAAAGCTCCATGCACCCAACACAACTGTTTTTGTTATGGTCTTGATGGAGTGAGTGCTGGGTATGTGTGTGCGCACACACAGAAAAGTGCCCCGCAGAGCAGAGACAAAAATTAGAGGGGATGATGTGTAGCACCTTTGGGCAAGCAGTATAGGGGTGTTTCAAACATTATTGTCTATACAGTATAGCGTGCTGCAATCAAGTACATTTTGGCTGCCTTCTTATGGAATCATTGCTATTTAAATTCATCCTGTTTTAAATATTAAAAAGAGCTGGAAGGCCATCATTTAGTTCTTTTTCCTTTAGAATAAAATATTCAATTTATTTTCTTAAAAATAATTTCATTTATAGTTATCTTACTTCTAAAATCTTTTTAACTCTGTTCTGGAAATAGCAAAATACATTACTATAACTACTATAACTACTAAATTGCTCTTCTCACATCTAGAAAACAAAAGGCAGGATCCAAAAGTGCTTTTCAACAAACAGAATGTTTCTCCACTTATAGACTTGTTTTTTTTTTTAATGGCAGTAGAGGACAATTCATTTTTCAAAGAACAAGTTCTTCTTGAAGAAAAACAGAAGCACAGAACATAATAGCATAGAACGTTGAAAGGGTATATAGAATAAATTCATTCAATTCACTGTATTTTTACAGGGAAACTGCAGCGAATGTTTCCATTATTTATTGTTTCTTACACTGTAATAGAATATCTGATATACTACAGCTCTACACTGTGAGAGGCATTTCCTTACCACCTGCAGGTGGTTCAGCTCTCTACTTGTTTTTTCTCCCTCACAGTACTTTGGATCAAACAACTGCTTTCTAACCAGAAAAAATACGGTGTTATATAGCACTGAAGAACTTGTTTTGGTATAGCACTGAAGAACTTGTTTTGGTATTTACATTATTCACAAATTAATTATGTGTAAATTACCTGAACTGCACAAAACATCAAAGTTACTTTTATTCTAAGGACATATCTTTCAACTCAAATGTTGTGTTATTTTTCTACAAAGTCAATTAATAATTGCTATTAATATGATAAAGAAACAAAGAATGTAATCTAAAACTATCTGTATAAAAATAGCACTGAACTAATACTTATTTAGCATGTTTATATGAATCTGGAAGGAAATTTACTAAGTAATCAAAATCAAAAATTGACAAATAAAATAGATTTTTACAACCAAATCAGATAGATTTGCCAACACAGCATTGAACTACCAAAATATCAGAACATTAGTACTATGAATTAGAAACTTAAGAGTAAATGCCAAAATTAAAAAAATCAGGGGCTGAATGTCTGCAACAAAACAAAAGTCAGTCTTGTCTGGTAATTCCATTTTCCAAATAGCTAGACAACTCACTCTTGGAAAAGCATTCTACAATTACTGTACAGTACAGGCCTCTGCTTTAGAAGTTCTTGGGTAGCCATTACTTTACATCTTTGTAGGTGAAGATACCATGAGAACACCCTTGAAAGATTACATTTGTGCAAGAATTCATGGAAACTGGTATTTCTGTTTAGAGCTCTAGAAATCAGCACCAACATTTTCATTAAGACATGCAAACTGACTGATGCAGTTAACTTACTGATGCAATGGGCAGAGTACTTACTGGGTGACATATTCAAAATGACCAGAGCCTCACTGCTGCATTCTATACTACCTGAAACTTCTATATTACCTTCAAAGGCAGGCCCACACAGAATGCAGTGCAACAAGACAGTATATTATACAATATACTGCTTCAAAGCTGTCTCTGTCCATTTTGACTCCTAGCTGGCCTGTAGTAGCTGAATTTGCTAAGAAGCACTTTGTCCCACTGAAGTCACTTGTACTTCAGGTGACAGAGTTGGTTCCCTTAGCTACTTAAAAGGAAGTGCACTCATATATAGCTTACTGAGTAGCACTAAGCACTCAGATGAAACTTTACCTCATTTGCATGGAATATCAATCAGTATAAAAGCTCCATCACATAATCAAGTTCAATACCAAATCAGGATAGTCATTATCTCAACTACTTTTGATGAAAAGAACTGTAACTGACCATCCACATACTGATGACAACTCATTCCATCCTCCTAACTAAATTACTTTAGCACGTCAGAAATCTGGGAGGGGGACACTAAAATGGAACTAAAGATGGCACAGCAATATTCCCCCAGCACCATCCTCTGAGGCGATCTATCCATATGGATATGAAGCACCCCCCCAAAAAAAATCCCCAACTCTAAATTACGACAACCTAACCAGAAAAATAATCACTATTATATCTGTAGACCAAAGGTTGGTATCCACTGCACTAAATGATCAAAGAAAGAAGAATCCATCCACAGGATCTTTGTTGTTGTTTGGTTGAAAATGGTTTTGCCACTCATTTAAGATGCAAACTCAAATCCTTAGGAAGTTGAGAAAGCAGGATTCCACAGTGCCATTCCCTAGTATTTCCTTTTGCTGCCATTTTGTTCCGTAAACAAGATATACATTGATCAGCCAACTGCCTAATTTTGTGTAGGTCCCCTCGTGCTGCTAAAACAGGTCTGATGTGTTGAGGCATGGGCTCTTCAAGGCTTCTGAGTACGTCCTGTGATATCTATCACCAAGACATTACCAGCAGACCCTTTAGATCAGGGGTCCTCAAAGTTTTCAACCAGCAGGCCGGTCCACCACCACCCAGACACCACTGGGGGCTGGATCCCAGTCCAAAAGCAGCTGCGGAGGCTGGCTTGCTCACAAAACAGGGGGTAGGTGGGGGGGTTGCAATTGGTCCCAGGGGCCGGATTCAGGACCTTGGGGGGCCGCATCCGGCCCCAGGGCCTTAGGTTGAGGACCCCTGCTTTAGATCCTGCAAATTGCAAGGTCTCTATGGACAGGATAGATATTCTAGCAAATCACGTAGCTGCTCAGTTGGATTGAGGTCTGGGGAATTTGAAGGCTAAGGCAACACCTTGAACTCTTTGCCATTTTCCTCAAACCATTCCTGAACAATTTTTACAGTAGGGGCAAATGCATTATTCTGATGAAAGAGGCCACCGGAAGAGTTATACAAGGCCACCAAGAAGAGTTATACAAGGTCAGCAGCAGCAATCTTAGCAATGCAGAGCAGGAATGGACCCTATGGATGATCAGGTCCAGCCCCTCTGAAGGATGAACTGTGGGGAATTCAACTTCCAGCCTCTGGTACTACAGCCAGATACCTAACCACTGAGCTATCCAGCAGTTCTCAGGATAGACAGTACTGTCAAAATAACATCCACATTAACACAAGGACCCATAGTTTCCTTGCAGAACATTGACTAGAACATAATACTGCCTCCACCAGCCAGCCTTCTTCCCACAGCACATCCTGTTGCCATCTTTTCCCAAGTTATATGATGCAACTGGACAACCACTTGACCTCAAAGAACATGTGATTCAACAGACCAGGCAACCGCATTCCAATTCCATTGCTCCATGGTTCAGTTCTGACAATCATATCCCCACTGTGGGAACTTTTGGAAGGGAACATGGATCATCATGAGCACTGAAGTCTGCTGCTATGCAGCCCCATATGCAACAAACTGTGATGCACTATGTGTTCTGAGACGTTTTTATCATGACTTGCATTAAATTTTTCAGCAATTTGAGCTACAATAGCTCATCTGTGTGATTGGACCAGTCAAATATGTCTTTACTCCCCATGTGCATCAACAAGCCTTGGGCGCCTACAACCCTAATGCTGCTTCACCAGTTGTCCTTCCTTGCACCACTTTTGCTATGTAATAACTACATCCTACAATACTTGCCATTTCACAGATGCTGACCAAGTCGTCCAGCCACTGTTATTTGGTCTTTGTCAAAGTCACTCAGATCTTTTTGCTTGCCCGTATTTCCTGCTTCCAACACATGAAATTCAAGAACAGTCCATTTGCTTGCTGCCTAATATATCCCAGTCCTTTACAAGTGCCAGTATAATATAATAAAACCATTTCACCTGTCAAGTGCCACAGTAACAATAACAATATAATCAGAACCACTGTACCTGTCAGTGGTTTTAACGTTGCCTGCTGATCAGTGTAAGCAACATCTGGTCTGGTGAGAAGAAACTTATTTTCTTTGAATTGTACTTGACTAAGCCTGTTATGCTGTTTTGGGATGCGGTGCAGCAAAACCAGTACTAATACTGAAGGACTGGTTATATTCTTCCATTTTAAAATGTTTATTTTGCTTGATAATTCTGTTGTAAAATTGTGTTGATATTATTTTAATTAACTAATGGTTTGTTGCATGTATTTTTCCTTTTCCCACAAATGTGATACACTCTGACAACATACAATTAATCATATGTAATCCAGTCAATTTTGATTAATGGCAAACCTTTTCAGGGTTTTCCAGGAAGAGAATGTTCAGAAGTAGTTTAGCATTCCTTTCTTCTGGAAGCATCCTG
The DNA here is from genome assembly GCA_029282475.1 of Phrynocephalus forsythii. Taxonomy (NCBI): domain Eukaryota; kingdom Metazoa; phylum Chordata; class Lepidosauria; order Squamata; family Agamidae; genus Phrynocephalus; species Phrynocephalus forsythii. Next base: position 124,872,325 of record JAPFRF010000001.1, on the reverse strand, counting down.
AGATTGTACTGCCTGCCCAGACCCATAAACTGGCTGTACTCTCAAAATGTATAGGAAATCAAACTCTCAATCCACACCCAGATGCCTAAACCACCGAGCTAGCCAACCAGCCAGCATCTGGAGCAGGCATGACCAAACTTCGGCCCTCCTGATGTTTTGGACCACAACCCCCAGAATTCCAAGCCTGTATTTCCAATGGCAAAGGACTGTGGGAGTTGTGGCCCAAAACATCTGGAAGGCCGAAGTTTGGACATGCCTGATCTAGAGCCAATCTAGATACATCTTGATGTGAAAAGACATTGTGCAAATAACTGAAAAACACAATGGTATTTTGTAGTTTAATACAAAACACAGAATTCCGTGCACAGTTAAAAGTTACATTTCAGCACTTTACCAGAGCCTTGTAAAGATTCTCTCAGCACACACCTGAAAATGTTCTTTCTTGACAGAATACCAAAGAGACCTTGTGTGCATGTGTTAAAGCAAGTTAAACCGAAACAAGCTTAATAGTTTGTCACATGCTGGACAACTCCAGATTTTGTCACAAAACTCTCCAGATTTTTTTCAACCAAAGCACATTCACTCTCAATGCTTCAACTTATATATACTCCACATTTTAGTTTGTAAGTATTCTTCCCATACATATCCACATTTTCAAGAACAATACATTCTTAATATATGAGATGTACAATACAAGTGCACCTCACCAGGGCTCAACAGCTTTAAATGCTCTTATCAATGTATCAGGCAGGGCGGATAAAAATCAAAGGTATTTTAAAATCAAATTTAAGTATGATTTAATTTTTAAAAGACTATTTTGTTTAAAAAATAAAAACATTGAATTGTGATCTAGATCAATCTGACACAAATCAAATACACCCTGGTAGTAGGGCCAAAGATTCAGGGACAGGAAGGACTGAGGACACTATTCCTCATCCCTGATCAACGTTTGTCCAGCTGTACTACCAGCCAAGAAACTTAGCACAATTCTAGTATATAGAGGAAAAATTGTCCATCATCCTCCCGAATCATTTCAATCGTGCAGGACAGTAATCTCCCTTTCACTCTAATTCTATCTACACTCCCCTTTATACTTCCTACAAGTTTTACTATTTGTTTGTTTTTAGAGTATTTTTCTCTTTGGAAAAGGACCCAAGGCGGCTTACAGTATAAATACATGTACAGTACTTATATATGTGTATATAAATGAATTGGTTTAGTAGTATACACACAATGGATTGTTAATTGTACCATGCAATGAAACCTGGAACAAATATAGCAGGAGTTGGATTCAATGTGGAGACAGCACGGAAGATGAACAAAATAATCTGTAGTAGCCGTGTGTCATTTGAACCTCCCCCCGAAAAGAGAGTCAAAATTGGCACTTAAGGAAACCAATCCCACTTCACAGATCCCCAATCTTAATGCTGGGAGCCAAAGAAGCTTTAAAATCCCATTTTGTGAATTACAAAACTTTTCCTGCCAAGATACCAGGGAAGATTAGATTTAAATCAAATTGATTTAAACCAAATCTACTCTGGTATCATGCAGGAAAAAACCTGGATTAAATATATGTGTGTATCATGATTTAAAGGAAATTGATTTAAATTTTTAAAAATTTGGGTTTGTGATTAATTTAAAAATCAATTACTTTTTAAAAAGTATTGATTTTAATCTGTCCTACAAGATACCACAGAATTTTTTTATTCTTCCCTTAGTACAGAAATAATAGTTTGTGATACGCCATCAAGTGTCTGCCAAATGAAGAAAACAGATATCACTGGGCATGTTTTCATATTCTAGCTGAGCAGTTCTACCTAAAATTTACAGTACTGTAATTTATTACTATGCAACCTAATTAATCATGTAGGTGGTCTTGGTTAGTGACATTAATTACCGGCAGTATACATTCGGTTTTAATGCCACAATGTTCAGTTTCAGTGAAGTAGACAGGTAACAAGACTACTGATGCTTGATGCATAGAGCAACAGAACCTTCAGATTCAAGAAAGTTACAGGGTATCTAGTTGCCTCTAAAAAAGCATCTAGGAACATGTGGTACAGAATCTGCAGTAAGCATATACAGTAAATAGTTAGGGCCATTTATCAGGGACAAGTTATTCTTTTTTAAAAAAATAAATACATCATCTATGGACAAATTTCACAACACAAACAATGATCCATCAAATATTTATTTATTTATAGTAAACACCCTGGGACCGTGCAGCATGCCCAAGGCCACAAAGGTTGTCTCTACTCACAGCACAGTGAGGAATCAAACCCCCAACCTCTGGCTCTGCAGGCCAAATATCTAAATCACTGGGCAATTCAGCCAGCTCATTCAAATTAATACCAGATCTGAAATGAACAAGAGAACCCAGTTCTGGATTACCAAAAAAAAATCTGCTAAATAACCATTTTATATGCAAAAGAAAGAAAGCTATTATGCAAAGGCATTTTAGTTTTAAGTCCTAAACTCAGCAATATGCATTGAGAGTTTTAAAAAAAACTTCCACTGCTTGGATGCCAACCGAAATTCACATATGTACTCCAAATTTCAGTGTTTGTACTTTCAAATTAATGCAAAAATCAAGATTTGGTGTTTCTCCCAAAGCATAAAAAAGCAAATCTTTACAGAGAGTGACAACTATCTGTGGCAAACATATCTTCAAAATTCAGGGCAGCTGAGCTCCAAATTTTTGAAGTAAAAACCATTGAGACTTGCTTTATACAGCACAATCTAATGAAGATGTTCAACGTGCTCAAGAGTGATCATCATGCTTTTCCATAATTAACAGAGACTAAGATCAGTTCTCCACAATGCAGAAGGTGCATATTACTTATCTGCACTACTAGCCTTTTACTACCTGCAGCATTCTTATCTGAAACTGCTCCATACTGAACCCAGAAGAAATTGTGTGAAAATGCAATTCAAGTATTCTATGTATGCTATGATTCTACGAATTATTGGGTTTTATACAGGCAACCATATGTAAAAAAATTGAAGAACACAGATATAAAAGACTCTCCAGTATATTACATGGAATTCTTTTTATTTTATTTTTTGGAGTCTGGGTGTGATCCCAAGCAGAGCTGCTGCTGAGAGACAAACAAACAGAAGGAAGTGAGCACTAGTATGTTTCTGTGGTGCTTGCAGTTGGAGTAGAGCTGCTTTAGAGGCCCGCATGCGAGATTTCATATAAACAACAAAGAAAGAAAATATTCTTACTAGATACAAAGATCTAGTAAATTTGAGGCCCAGAATACTGCACTTGTTAAAATGGAGTCTGAGGGAGCAGCTGTAGTTACCTGCAACACGTGTGCCATGTTTGTTATCTTGCCAAAGCACATGGAGAACCACACTTGCAGCAAGTGCAAGCTGGTTGCACTACTAGAAGAGAAGGTCCAGCAGCTGGAGGCCCGCATATCTAACCAGCAACAAATCAAGGAGCTTGAGCTGTTCTTGGACAGAGCAGAGCAGACTATCCTGGACAAAGAAGTGATAGGCACAGTTCTGAGAAAGAAGTCATTTCACTAATTCAGGAGGTAGATGCATGGAAGAATGTGACTCAAGCAAGTAGAAGGGCAAGGGATCACTCTGGGAGTCTGAAATTGCAGTATCAATTTGAGGCTCTTTACCTCATCACACCTTAGGAGGAATGCACAGAGGAACAACTGGTTCCATTTGAGGATCTCTCCCGCATCACACTTGATGAGATACAGGAAGACAAACAACAGGAACAAACCGAAGACCTCTCCCTTAATATAGTTGATCAGGTGCATGTAGATGAACAGGTTGCAGGCGAGAGGCTCCTTGTACTAGGTGATTCAATTATTAGAAATACAGAAAGATGGATTTGTGATGCGTACAATAGCTGTATAGTGACTTGCCTATAAGGTGCAAAGGTTGTAATCATAAGAAATCTAGATAGTTTGTTAGAGAGAACTGAGAAGGAGCCAGTGGTCACGGTACACGTTGGTACCAATGATGTTGGGAAGGCAAAATGGCCCTGGTTAGAAGTGCTGCCTGTTCCTCATGCAGGACCTACCTCAGTAGCCTCAATGCATGGATGAGGCAATGGTGTCGAGAGGAGGGCTTCAGATTTGTCAGGAACTGGAGAACCTTTTGGGACAAGCCAAACCTGTTCAGGAGGGACAGGTTGCACTTGAACCATGATGGGACCAGATTGCTGGCACTCAATATCAAAAAGGCTGCAGAGCAGCTTTTAAAAAGATAACTGGAGGAAGGCCGACAGGAGCTGGGCAGCATGCGGTTTGGGAAAGTTTCTACTTGAGTACACACTGCAGGGGGAAACGAACAAAGAAGCAGCCATTCTTGGGGGACCCACTGTACAGGTGCTTTTACACAAATGCTTGAAGCCTCCGAGCAAGAAAGAAACCTTATCTCTTAAAACGGCCACAGTGCCGGACGACTGGAGGATAGTGGCTGTCACACCAATTTTTAAAAAAGGAAAGAGGGGGACCCAGAAAACTACAGGCCGGTCAGTCTTACATCTGTCCCAGGGAAGATGGTGGAAAGCCTCATCCAAGAGAAAATCTTAAAACACATAGAAGAACAAGCCTTGCTGAAGGACAATCAACATGGCTTCTGTAAGGGTAAGTCTTGCCTGACAAACCTTTTAGAATTCTTTGAAAAGGTCAACAGGCATGTGGATTTGGGTGAACTGACTGCAAAGACAGCCTGTACGTAACTCCATTTCCATCATGTCACTGTGCTGGCCTGGTGGTAAGGGCAAGGGCGGACAGGGTTTGCAGGGGGATGGCCCTTCACTGCTCTTTCACCCCCTCCCCAGCAGGGGATTATTTGGATTCCCCTTCTGAAAACCATGGCCAGCAGGTGCCCACATGCCCATAACATCGGTGGCGGAGGCGCAGACCCCCTGACACTCCACAAGTACCACAGTCCCCTCACCACCGGTGTCACCCTAGATAAGAGCATGTATCTGCGGAGGGTCCTGGAACCAATCCCGTGCAGATACAGGGGTGCTAGTGTAATCTTTAGCAAGTCTTCTTTCAATTTATCCAGTGCTTCTTTCAATTTATCTAAAAATTTGATTAAAAGATTTAAAAAAATGTAAGTCGAGCAGGACATATCTAAAATTTGTAAGGCAGCAGTTATAACGCCAACAGTTTTCTGCTCTTAAGTCGGAGTATCGCTGTATATTGGAAGCTTTCCCACAAAAGCAGGCATGTATGTAAGTTACAACACTTGCCCAGACTTACTCCAGTGAAGAAGGCAGACCTTTTCTTCTAATAATCAGGTTCCATTGTTACATATAAAACACCAAACACCCTAATGTTATTCCATTTAGAATTTAAATCCCTGTATAGTACTTACAAATATTTGGATTAGACATATTAGTCAATAGACATATACAGATAACCCAACCAAGTCTGATACATTAATAAAGAACTTCATTCAAAAAACATGCCTTCTTTCCCTCATCTCCCTTTATGGGCCTTTGTGCCCCACAAGTAGCTTCTCTATTTGACCGCCTGGGAACTTAATGTGACTGAGCAAGGGATGGACTAAATTGAAATAGGAAGATTAGAAATTTTGACCAAACTGTTTTGAGCAAATGGAAACAATTTTTTGGGCACAGAAGACATTTCTGAGTTCAAGCTTGTTATGTTTAGCTTCCCATCATTTGCCAAATACTGTACTATCAGCTAAAATAATATTGGAGTTGAGTGGTATTTCTACACGCCCCTTAACTGCAATCTAAAGTTTTTTCAAACTATGGAAAATTCCACCAGATAATCATTGTGTTTTGACAGCTGAATCGGCAAAGATATCTTCCACAGCTCCATACATCTACAAACAAGCAAAAGAGTTGAACCCTCTGAAAGCTGAGTTTATATATCCTCACATATTGAAAATACACTTTTCTGTTTCCCATCAGATCCTTTTAAGCAAGATCCCATTCTTGCATGTATTATAGAGCATTATTATGCTGCATAAAACATTGTACTATGATATACAGAAAACATTATAATGTCTACCTCAGTATTCTACAAAACACAAAATTTTCACATTTATTTTGTGTTAATTTTGTGTTTTGTAGAATACTGTGGTAGACAATATGAATAGGTAATATGAGTTTGTCACAGTAGGAGTTCAATGTCATTGCCAGAAAATGTCAGCTCTCACAGTTGGGATTACTGTGTATGTTTGTTAGCCATCTAATTCTACACAAATCGTTTTATTGACACCTACTGAATTCATTAGGATTTACTCTCATCTAGCTTCCACTATATGGTCAGATGAAACATGATTCTTGATCATCATATTTTAACCTATAATATTGATATACAGTGGTACCTCAAGTTATGAATTTAATCTGTTCTGAATGCACACTCTTAAGTCGAACTACCCTTAAGTCGGGGTACCTATCTAAAAAATTGAAAAAATAAGTTAATAATCCAAAAAATGAAAAAAATGTAAGTTGAGCAGACCATATCTAAAATTTGTAAGGCGGCAGTTAAAATGCCAACAGTTTTCCGCTCTTAAGTCGAGATGCTCTTAGGTCAGGGTACCACTGTACTTAAGTTGGCCTGGGGCATCACATAGACTCCCCAAGAAAATCTGATATCAATATTCCACTCCACAGGAAGTCAAGCTACAGGAGAACAAACCTACACTTGAAGAAACTGGATTTATTGGTGACCATTCACTGTTACAGCAATAAAAATTTACTCAAAGAGACCAAGCAACTTGTGTGTTAAGGATTGTCTTTTCTGAGCAGAAACTCTTTCAAAATGGCCCCAAGGCAGAAATGGAGGGAGGCAAAATACAAACAAGGCTTCCTCCTGAAAAGGTGGAAATCTGGTACTATCCTCAACATTGTGACAATCACTTACAGGTAAACAAGCAAGACTCAGCGGTAACCGATAATTCACAGAATTGTCCACATTGCCAAGAAACTTGATCTAATTTTACTGACACATTAACATCACTGTAAAAAGTCTAGGACTGTAATCCTAGCGCATCAAAACACAGGTCACCCTAGGAAACTCAATAGCAGCACTTCTCACACCGTTCTTGGTGCAACCTCTTTCTTTCAGGACCTCCCCCTCCTTTCCACAAAAGAAGGCCGAGCTCTCTCGGGTGCCTACGCCAAGTGGAACAACTGCTGAACGAACGGAGAGCCCATTTTACTTCCGTTATAACCCGCCGCACCCGTTTTAATCGGACAGCGAGGTCACGTATTCCGTTCGTGCCCTTTCCGCCAACACGGTGGAAATGGCAACCAAAGCAGAAAGGGAAAGGGGGGGGGGAACGGGAGGGCGTCCTGGGCAGGGAATCGGCCGAGCCTTTTGTGCCGCTTCTTCAAGCCCTTCCTTCCTTCCTTCCTTCCTTCCTTCCCACCATGAGCTGCTCTTCGCTCGCGGGGAAGCCTCCCTGCCTGCCTGCCTGCCGCTCGCCGCCATGTTGGCGTCCCGGCCGCTTCCATGTGCCGCGGAGCCGAGGGCGGCAAGGAGGGAGCGGGAGGGTTTTTCCCCCCAGGGCCAAACCCAGTCCCCGATGAAAGGGGGAAGGAGGAGGAGGAGGAAAAAGAAGCCCTCCTAGGGGGTGGAGGTGGGGGGGTGGAAGCGGAAGGCTCCACGAGCAAAGAAGCAGAAAGAGGCCCTCAAGAACAAAGGGAGAAGGCCGGGCCGCCTCGCCCCCCCCGCCTGCCTCGAAAACAAAAGGTGGAGTAGGCCGGGAGAGTCCTGAGTAGGGGGGGGGGTCTTGCACAAAACACACACAGAGAGAGAGACGGGGGATGGGGGGGAGAGGTTAGGATCCAGCCTCAAGAGCCCCCAAGGTAGGGAGAGCTCGACCTCCCGTCCAACACTCGTTCGCGGCCCCCTCCCGCGAAGCTCGCCCTTAAGCGGTGGGTGGGAAAGACGGAAGGAAAGAGGGGAAAGGGGGGGGTCTTTCCACCTTTTTCTTCTCGAGGTTGCGCAGCTTCTTGTCGATGACCCCCAGAATCTGCTTCATCGCCTCGGTCTGCACCGAACTCGTGCTGCCGCCGGGAACAGCCGCCGACGCCGTGGCCGTGGCCTGAGCAGGAGGAGGAACAGGAGGAGGAACAGCAGCAGCAGCTACTGCCGCCGCCGCCGCCGCCGGAGCCCCAACCGTGGCCGCTTCGCTCCCCGCTTTGCCGGTGGTGGTGGTGGTGGTGCTGCTGCTGCTGCTCGCCATCGCGCTGCTGGTGGCCGAGGGCATCGCTGACTGGAGAGAGAGGGAGAGAGAGAGAGAGAAGCGCGTTACGGGGGCTGGAAGGGGCGGGAAGAGATCCGAAGCGGACGGGCCCCGACAAGGGACACAACGCCGGGCGGGGGAGAGCGAGAGAGCGTCCCGTGTCTCGTCAGGGCTCCTTTTATTCTTCCCCGGGTGGTTTCCCACCGCCTCTTCCCTCCGTCCGGTTTAAAACGCGTGACCCCGGGGCGCACCTGCCGGCGCGCGCTGGCCCGCGCGCGAGCCCTTCCTCTTTCCCTCCCTCCTCCTCCCCCCCCCCCCCCCGGCAACGACTCCCCGGCAACCTGACTGACTCGCGGGGTCCGCCGGCGAAAATTAAGCTAAAGACGGGAGGGGGGGGCTTCTCGCGCGGGCGCGCGCCTGACGCTTCCCCTCCTCCACGTGACGGCCGTCCTCGCCGCAGCGCTCTTTCCTTTGCCCGCCTCGTTTCCCACCCCCTCCCCCCACCCCCGCTCGAGCCAACGGTCCTCCGAAGAACCATCCAGAGAGGGGGGGCCCTCCCTCCTCCCCGTCCTCACCGTGTGAAACGCGCGCGCGCGCCTTGGTGGCGGGGGGGGCAGCTGGGTGGGGAGTGAGTGTATGGAATGGAGTATCTCAGGGAATACTGGAGGAGGAGGGGGGGCGAATGGCTCAGTACACTCTCGCGGTGGGCGGAACGGTCGCCTCGGGCCACGCCAAACCCCCCCGTCCGTCACTGGCACGGTTCCTCCTCCTCCTCCTCCTCCTCCTGCTACCTCTCTCGGCACCGAGGCCCGGCGGGGAGAAGGAAAGAGAGGAAGCAACGAACGGGCGCGAGACAAGGGGAGAAAGAGAGAGAGGAGGGAGGGGGAGCAGGGTGAGAGCAGCGGGGTCCTCCCGGGCCTGGGCTGCCCTTTCAGAGTGCCTGATAAAAAGAACGGAGGCGGGAGGTTGGGGGTGGGGTGCTGTGCGGCCCAGCCGCCTCCGGAGTGTGCCTTCGCCAGAGCCTGTGCTGAGTGGCGCCTCTCTTTCAGGCACTGTCGGCCACCCTAAACGCGGAGCACAATGGCGGGGAGAGGAGAAAGACTTCCCCCTGCCGAAAGACCCCGGGGGGTGGGGGGAATTCAGCTGGCCTGGGTTTCGTTTGGAGCGAAGCCGAGCTCATTTTTTGGGGGGAGGGAGAAGGTCCCGGTTGGAAAGGGGCGCCTTGAGGGCCGAACTGTTTCTTCCCAGGGGGTACGAACACGCCCAATGTAGGCAGGTCCAGCCCCCAACCCACTTCCATGCGGCGAAACACCCACCCACAGAGTCCCCAGAACTTCACGGCCCCCCTAAATAGATGTATGTGAACTTCTGGCTGTAAACTGACAAATGCGGCCTGTTCCATGTTGCTGCCCTGAGGTATTATTCCAGAATCATTACTTCTGGTGCACTCGGAAGGAAGGGCAGTGTGAAAACAGGAACAGTAAGGATGAATCAAATAAATTGGATTTTTTATTTTTATTTAAAGAATCACTAAGTGACCAGATTTGACCAATCGAAACTCTTCATTAGGTAACATCTAACTCTGAACACTTAGCAACAAACCTAGCTTTGAAATTCTCAGGGACTTGTCAGGTGCAAATGTTAAAAAAATCTAGAAACTGTTAGAAGAAATCCAGCCTTTTGTTTAAAAGATTAAGTATCCAGGATGGTAAGCGATTGTTCCTGAAAGCAGCCTAGCAAAGCATGAGAGCTGGCAGATCCAGTGCAAAAGAAGGATTTCGAGGTAAAAGCTGATAATCCACCCTCTAACTGTACAAGGACTGGTTCCCCCTGGATATCTCCAAGGAGTCTAGATTAAAAATAAAACTTCCAGGGTATTATTTGGAACTTGTTCAGGAGAAAGGTGAAAATACTTTGTTGAAAGCATAATCTGAAATGATTTAGTCAATTTAAAGGTCTTTGCAGCACTTTTGGTCATAGTGTGACATTTACAATTGTTTCTTCACACTCCTTTTGCTTGGTGTTTTCATATCAATAGTTCTGGGGGGGGAGACTTGTAGTTGAAAGATTTATGTTTATTGTCACAATAAATAAATTGTAAAATGTATTTATTCTAGATAGGGAAATGGCTTACATTTTTAAGACAGGGGTGGTTTCCCACCGCCTCTTCAAAATGGAACTTGAGTTCTAGAAACACAGGCTACCAAGGACACACTCTAAAATGCATATTGGGACATTCACACATATTTTCCAGAGTTGCTACAGTGTTGTTTGTTCTAAATAATGAGAAGGCAAAAAAATTATTCCATTGGCAAATTAAGCAAGTTGCTGTAAAGGATATTACTATACTGTACTCATATCCTACTCGCAAACAGCCAAAAATGGTTTCAGAAAGTAAAATTATAAGAGATTGTGGTCTCCATCAGTCATGTTTCACTGTTCCAAATACTGTACAGGTGTGTGATAGTAAGGGGGTCTATAAAGCCCTGTGTAATTTTATTTTCAACTTTTCAACACATTTTAATAAAATTTTACTACAATTATGAAAAACTATAGCTCTATTCAGATTGTGGAAGAACTATGCCAAGTATGCAAGAAAGGGAACTATGCAGAAGATAGAAGTGTCAACAAGTTGCTTGCAAGTAAAAGCTTAGGAAATTTCTTCAGAGTGCAAGGGAGAAGACATATTTCAAAATACAGTATTTAAAATGCAACTGCAGTCTGTAGGAGAAAATATAATACCTCAAAAAATCCATACAGTATCCATCCTTAGAAGTGGAGATATGTTACCATGCAAAAGTCACAGATTTTAATCATTTGTTTTATTTTACTTATTAATCACATTTTCACCCTCTCTTTTCTCCAAAGAATTCATGGTGAAATACAAAGTTTTTCTTCCTTCACACTTGATTCTCATGATAATCCTGTGAATATTTTGGGGGCATGCCCTATATCCTGTGAGACCATAGATTTGGTAATGACTTAATTAGATCCATTAGGCAGGACAATCTGTCCTGGAGTCTTTTGTAAAGGATATGAAGATAACAAGAATGTAGGGACTGAAACTTTTTAAACTAAATACTGTATATCTCCCCCCCCCACCAAGACCTTGCAGATTAGCTGTAATGACTCTACAGCTGCAGAAATGATCTCCTGTGATGCTTCATTGATCCCACACTTGTTGGACCTTATCCATCTTCTGTATTTGCCATTAGAGCCAATCTAAGGCTGAGTTTATCATACTTTTAAGAACTTCTATTTTAATCAGTTTGGAACAGGCATCTATAGTTAATGATTTGGAAATATATGACTGCAGAATTTACAGCTGTGAGATGTTGCTTGGTTCAATGCCATCTGACAACTACAACTACAAATGCCATCTGACAACTACAAAACTACAGAAAGTTCAGCGTATCAGAAAACTTTTTAATCCTTTCATTTGATACTATTTTCAGTATTTTTATGATGTGAACACATATTACCTCTCTTAAGCATTTGTTATTGCCATCATGTATTTGACTTTTAAAATTACCATCTGCTGTGTAAAGGTTAAATAGGTTTATGCTCACTTACTGCACTGCTCTTAGGCATGCCTAACAGGATCGTAGGGATAAACTGATGTTTTATTTGAAAGAAAATATATGGATACCTATACAATGTGGAGAAAAAGTTATATGTTGGGATCACACATAGGAGTGACTGTCGGGGGGGGTGTTGGCCCAGACATGATGCTGGAATATCTCTTTGGGTATGATGAACTGACAGCATGGGTTTAAATGTTTTGTTGTTGTTAAAGCATGAACGTTGAGGTTTTGGAGTCATATTTAGAGATGTACAGTATTAGAAATGATTTGCCTGGAAAGGCTACATGGCTGTGCCTTGAACAAATACACAGGGCTAAACATAATTGAGCCATATACAGCTGAAATCCAGTAGTAAGTCACAACTGGGGTAGGCCCATTGAATTCAATGGAGGTTTAGCAAATCACCTCCTCTGTAAGCTCTATAAAATCACTGGGTCTAGTTTTGGCTCACTACCTTCGGAAGATGGGCGGTATATAAATAAATAAATAAATAAATAAATAAATAAATAAATAAATAAATAAAATACTAGGTTTCAGCCTGTATTTTATGGGACAGAAGGTTTTTTAAGTGCTGAATGGCTGTAATTGATTAGGTTTGAGGCTACTTGACCATGCAACACAACTACAGTGGACCCTCATATAACAAATGGTTTGTTTAACATAAAATCTGTACAACATAAAAGTTCCAGAGATAGGGGAAATTTGCTTAACAGAATCGCCTACGGGGCAAATCCATACAACATAAAAATGGTCGTGATTAGGGGTTAAACAGTTTTCAATGAATTCCCATGGGAAATTTTTATAAAGGAATATTTGCTTAACATAATTTCATTTGGAATGAATGAATTCCTGTATACAAAATACCACTGTAGTTCCTACTTGTAAGTGTGTCTTTGGGGCTTACATAGTGCAAGTTTATGACATGAAGAGAACCACTTGGCCAGACATAGTGCTTTGACATCTTAAAGGGACCAGTACGTGGAGTTGGAAACAACCCAAACCTTATTCTGGGATACAGAAACATATATTTTAGTACTTTTCTCCCACAATTGACATGTTGTTTTAGAAATTGGGAATCAATTTCATCTTCATATAATATGAGGCTTCAAGATTGAGATACCTGGGCTCTGAGTTTTGGATAGTTTGCCACTTGCACTTCGGTATCTTTTTCAATCAATAGTCTTCTGAATATTTTATTACTTTTATTTCCTGATGCATTAATGCTTAAGGTTGAAGCCCACATGAAAACAGATATAATTCCAGTTTATTTACAATCCTCTGTGAAGCTTTTAATCCTTATTGAGAAAGCAAGTCTTGTATTGTTCAAGTGTAATACTACTGCATTCAGAAAAGTTAGACATGGTAGTTTCTGGGAAACAGTAGGCATTTGTTTGGGGAGGATATTCATCATTTTAAGTATAATTAATTACCAGTACAACCTTATAGAAATAGTGAGGCTTATTAAAGAATCTGTAGCCACATGCCTGCAAGACCTGAACAGGTCTGTTAATAATAGGACATTTTGGAGGTCATTAATTCATAAGCTTGCCATAAGTTAGAAGTGGCATGATGGCACATGACAGTAAGAGAAGTATGTCTGTGAAGATTCTCAGTCATCCAGAATAAGGATGCCTTCAACAAAGCAGTGCTCCGACCCAGAAGAACAATGGATCAGCCTGAGACCCAGAGCTGATGGAAGAACCTGAACATTCCCTACATGTCTGGAGTGTCTGAAAAGCTTAAAAGGGTTTATGGCAAACACTACATCCCTGTTTACTTCAAACCCACAAACACACTTAATGCAGAGACTTGTCCACCCAAAGGACCTAGCACCAAAACACAAAAGGAGCAATATAGTATTTGCGGTCTAATGCAGTGAGCAGTGTGCAGACCTTTACATTGGAGAAACTAAACAGCCATTAAACAGAAGGGTGGCCCAACATAGGAGGGGCAATGGCTCAGGACCAGAATCAGCAGTGTACCTCCACTTGAAGGACAAAGGGCACTCCTTCAAAGATGAGGATGTACACATATTAGGATAGGTGGTTTGACAAGAGTTGTCAAAGAAGCCATTCATGTGAGTATTGAAAACCCATCTCTCAACGGGTGGGTGGGGGTCAGGCACAATCTGTCAGCTACTTATCAAGCGGCCATTTCAGCAATCCCCAGACAAATCAAGAATACTTCACATCACTAGCAAGGCCATCGCTAACTACTCATACTTAATGGATGTTGGGAAGGTTGTAAAGGTGGTCCATTCTCCACCTAATGAACCTATTGAGATTATTGTCCACCTAACAAGTCTATTCAGGCCATTGTCCATCTTGTGAGCCTATTTCAGACCAGGGTGACATGAGGTCAAAGTGAACTATAAAATGCAGGACTCACAACTAGTTTAGCTCAGACTGATGAAGCTGTTTGGATGAGCATCGAAATGTTTCAGTCTCAAGAAAATAAGTCCAGTTGCCATGAATCAACTTACAGAAGAACAGAAAGAGAAATATCTGCCTAAGTGAAAATGGAGTTGACGATAGATAGATAGATAGATAGATAGATAGATAGATAGATAGATAGATAGATAGATAGATAGATAGATAGATAGATAGATAGATAGATAGATAGATAGGAAAGGCATGAGAGACAGAATCTAGAGTCATGTTCCTGCCATTTAATGCTTTTTCTATTTTTATTTCTAGATGAAAAAATGTTTTTGTTCTTTTCTACTTGTGGCATTTTGGGGCATAACTTGGAAGAAAACAAATGTTACACTGGCAAAATGCATGTCTGGAAGGATTTGGAGGATATATGTGGCAGTCCATGGTATATAGCCAAAAAAGAAAGTCCTTCCTTTGCGGGCTGTACTGGGAGGTAGATTTGAATAATACGTAGACAAAATACAGAAGTATTCAAAGGGAAGTACTATGGTAAGACATTTATGGTAAAAACAGTTAAGTAAGCACAATGTTAAAAACGGATCATGGGCCTCCAGCTGCGTTGGAGAAAAAGTCTCAATGTGTTGGCATTGTCAGGGTGTAAATGAAGATTTCAAGAAACAACAAACACGACATATTTCTAAATAGCATATATTTGTGAGTTACTAGGCTCCTTTGAAGCTGGCCACTCAGGATTGGTTTGCCATTTTCTCCTGTGGGGTGTGTGTTATGAGACGCAGGCCAAGATCACATAGGCTGACTCTTCTCTTGGCAGCCACTGTGGGAAACTGAAGTCCAGATCTCCGCTCTGCACCAGGTTCTCCAACTCAGTGACCTATCTGACTAGTCCAGACATATCCAACCTTCAGCCCTCCAGATGTTTTGGACTGCAACTCCCACATTCTTTTGTGATTGGCAATCTAAGCTTAGAATTCTGGGAGTTGTGGTCCAAAACATCAGGAGGGCTGAAGTTTGGACATGCCTGGACTACTCTATTTGGAAAACACTAGAGATCATTCATCATAAATTGAAATCAACCTAGTGGCCCAAAATTCGTATGGTGCATACTGTTTGTTTAACAGGAAAATGGGGCCAGAAGAAGAACTTGTCTTCATTTTTGAACTACTACCACCCAAAAGATCCTGCTATCTGCCATGTCCCAGTAATCATGGCCACAAAGCACATCCCCTACAGCCAGTCTTAAAACACTGACAAATTCATGAAGGAAAACAAACACTTATCAAGCCTAAATATTATGTCTACTGCAGAGATGGTGTAACAGTGCATTTTTAGTATAAGCAAAAAAACAGAACTTTGTTCACACCTTGTACAGTGATTACACTCAACAAGAAAGCTGCAGTGTGTGAAAAGACATATGTGACATACAGTAGGGGAATTGTATCTTGTATCTGTGGGGGATTGGTACCAAATCCACCCACTCCCATGGATGCTGGAAAATGCTGGTTATAGGGAACATGATACATAGCCTGGTCTCTGACTCCCTATAGTGGTCATTTCTGGTAACTTCATGTTTGGAAATATGTATTTCTAGGATTTTTCTTCTAATATTTTTAGATCATTGATAAGTGAATCAGCAAATACTGATAAGGGGTTCCTACTGAGTCATAACCCAGGATACTAGTGTAATCCAGCACTGCATAAGAGTATAGCAAAATATTTGTAACTCATCACAATTAAGACTACCAGCATTCCTTAAGGTGTTGTATCATGTCACCAAACATGGTATCCTGAAATTGTCAAACATCTCACTCACACATTTCATTGTTGCTGACTCAATCCAAATTGATGGCATTACATTTTATGCCATCTTTGTTTGCATCTAATAAGTTGGGCTTGTGATCTATGTAGCAAATGTTGTTTGGCATACGTGCTAAGAATCACCAACTTAAGTGCGACCAACATTTGAAAATATGTGTTTCAAATGCTTCCATATTCAGAACTCGCATGAGGCTGATGCATGTGCATTAACCCCCCCCCCACTGCCCTTACTTGCAAAAACATCAGATGAGTTTTTCTGACTTGGTGTCCTCCAGGTGTTTTGAACCAACTGCCATCTACGTGAGCCAGCATCACCAGCTGTCAGGAATGTTGGGAGCAGAAGTCCAAAACAGAGAGGACAAGGAGCTTCCAAATGCAGGTCTTGACAAATTTTCATTGTTTATATTTTCCAAAACAGGCTAATGTATAGAAAAGAAATTTAGAGGTTTTCCATCTTTTTTGTGTTTGAAACACACGAGCAGATGAAATAATGATGTGCTGCAACCAAATGAGAACTATAAATGTCACCACATGTTTCTGTGTGCAGACAGAGTACAGGAAGTTTAAACCAGCGATCCCAGTAGATAGGGAATTAATCCCAACTACATGTTACCCAGGTAGCTAATGATCTTTTACCTTGTTCTGTTTTTAGTACTTTCGCAGCAAGTGTCTAGGTATGAATATGATACTGTATCTTGCATGGAATCGTTGATAAGTTTACATTGAGACAATGTCAAAACTTTCCGTTTTTTCTTCTAGTAGTTTGTAGACTATATGAGACATCAGTTCCCATTGAAGCCAAAAACATTTCAACATACAGTAATTTGTTATGTGACCCAATTAATAACATGCAAGGCTGAGTACATGCAGGGAACCATTTTAGTTTTGTCTTTTAAAAAAAAGTACAGATACCTGCAGAATTTGGAACTTATAATTATTTTTAGTCTATGTAATAGTATGAAAAAGAAAATGTGGATGAAGCCTGAAAAAATGGGATCACAGACAGACACAGAGATAATCTAGCTATCAATCATCCCTAAAACAATAAAGTCATTTGCTGTTACTGTTTCCTGCCTGTTCTCAGCTTTACTGTTTTTGAGCCTGGAGCTACCAGATTTTTAGAAGTGGGTCACCTAATTTTTGCAAGATTCTACCCTCTTCTGTGCTTAGTATTTTTATTACATTAATGGATATTTGTTGATGGAAAAGCCTATTTATATTTTCATGAACATCTTCCCTCATGCCCTAATTATGATATCAACATTTCTAGTTTATAAGTGGATAATTATGATGCCCTGAGCATGCAATAAATACAAGTGGCTTGTGTGACCCCAGTGCCCAGATCAAACAGGAATGTCATTCTAAACTGGGAGTTCATTAGTAAGCCTAAGAAAACAGTCAGTGTAGTGCATTTTACTTTTAGGGTTTGACCATGAACACTCTTACACAGTACTGTAACTATATACAGTGGACTCTCGTATAACAAACAGTTTGTATAACATAAAATCTTTACAACATAAAAATTCCGGAGATAGGGGAAATTTGCTTAACAGAATTGCCTATGGGGCTAATCCGTACAACATAAAAATGGTCGCGATTAGGGATTACTCCGTTTTCAATGAATTCCCATGGATTGGCTTAACAGAATTTCATTTGGAACAAATTAATTCCTTTATACAAGGTACCACTGTAGTACTAGGCTCTGTTTAAATGCCCAGTTAGGAGGTAAAAGGTAAAATACAAAAGTACAGTGGACCCTTGCATAACAAACAGCCTGTATAACATAAAATTTGTACAACATAAAAATTCTGGAGATAGGGGAAAATTGCTTAACATAATTGCCTATGGGGAGAATCCATACAACATAAAAATGGGATCACTCCATATTCAATGCATTCCTATTGGAATTTGTATAAAGGAAAATTTGCTTAACATAATTTCATTTGGAACGAATTAATTCCTTTATACAAGGTACCACTGTAATTTCACTCCACACCTATTGTTAAAAAGGAGAATGAATGGGATACACTTTTCCTTTTGTGCCACTAGAGGGTGAGATTGATGAGAAAATAAATGTGTTAAAATAAAAGGGAGCCAAAATACAAATAGAAGAGTAGGCAATACTAGAAATGGGCACAAAATGGAAGTATTGAATTTCGTTTTGTTTCTTTAGTAGTTTTGCTTTGTTTCATTTCATTTGTAATGAATTTTAAAAGTAGTTTTGTTACAAAACAAAACAAAATAAACAAAATGAAACACTATACTGTACTCCCCTGGGCCCTAGAGGCACCAAAATGGCAAGGGAGCTTCCTCAAGCTCTTCCCCATAAACCCCCCAAATTTGGAAGGTTTGGGGATCAGGGGGCTGAGTTATTAAGCTCCAAAGGAGGTGCCCCTAGGAAAAAAATCTATTTGAATCGGGAAGTCACAGTACCCCCATGGGTGAGTGATTAGTGCTGCCACAGCTTGGCTTCCAAATCCTGATTCAGTCAATTAGAAAGATTTTTTCCTAGGATAATTTTTTCCCTAGGGAGCTTACCTAGACTCACTTGAGAAAGCTACCCTGCCATTTCCATGCCAAAACATGACCGATCCATATTTTTGAGAACATAATGTTTTGAACATAAGAAAATAAGAAGAGCTATGATCTGGAAGTTGAGTCATGGCTACTGGACTTCTTTTTTGAGAGAGATAGAAACGTTTCGCTGTTCATCCAAACAGCTTCATTGGTCTGAATACAGCTAGTGCAAATCTTCCATCTTATAGTCAGCTTTGACCTCTTGTCACCCTGGCCTGAATTAGGCTCATAAGATGAACAATGGCCTAAATAGGCTCGTTAGGGAGACAACAGTATCCATAGCCTTAAGGTGAACAATGGCCTAAGGTGCTGAAACCTGTCAAGAATGCGTCTTTAGCTATGGCCTTGGTGGTGAAGGCTTTTTGATTTGTCTGGGTACTTTGGAAAGCACAGCCTGATAAGTAGCAGATAGACTATGCTGGAGCCCACCACCTCTGTTGAGGGAGGGGTTTTCAATGCTCACAAGAATGGCCTCCCTTACTCCTCTTTCAAACCACCTTTCTTCTTTGTCTAATATGTGTACATCCTCATCTTTGAAAGAGTGCCCTTTGTCCTTAAAATGGAGGTGTACTGCTGATTCTGGTCCTGAGCTGTTACCCCTCCTATGTTGGGCCATCCTTCTGTTTAATGGCTGTTTAGTTTCTCCAATGTAGAGGTCTCAACACTCCTCACTGCATTGGACTGCATATACTATATTGCCCTAACAATGGTAAAGAGAAGACTAAGAGAAGACAGCACCCTCACCTCCAGAAGCCACCTCAACCCAGACCAGATAGGCCTGCTCCTGGACCTGTGTCTGAACACCACATATTTCATGTACAGAGGGGACTTCTACAGACAGAAGCATGGCTGTGCCATGGGTTCCCCAGTGTCACCAATTGTTGCAAACCTGTACATGGAAGAAGTGGAGAAGCAGGCACTCAACACCTTCCCAGGGACAACACCATCCCACTGGTTCAGGTATGTAGATGATACCTGGGTGAAAATCAAGACTCAGGAAGTACAGGCCTTTAGAGACCACATCAATGCGGTGGACCCTAATATTAGGTTCACTAGGAAGACACCCAAGACAACAGGCTGCCTTTCCTGGATTGTGCAGTCATCATCAGACCTGACCGTGGCCTGGGAGTAGATGTTTACAGGAAACCCACCCAGACAGATCAGTACTTACTGTTTGACTCCCACCATCCATTACAGCACAAACTAGGAGTCATCAGGACCCTAAGCCACAGAGCAGAGAGCATCCCCACCTCCACATAAGTCAAGAAGAAGAAAGACAGGCACCTGAAGACAGCACTTAAGGCCTGTGGATATCCAAAGTGGGCCTTCAACAAAGCAGTGGGCCATCCCAGAAGAACAAGTGATCAGTCTGAGACCCAGACCCGACGGAAGAACCTGGTCATTCCTTACATGGCTGGAGTGTCGGAGAAGCTTAAAAGGATTTTTGGCAAACACCACATCCCTGTTTATTTCAAACCCACAAACACACTAAGGCAGACACTTGTCAACCCAGGGGATCCAATACCAAACCATAAAAGGAGCAATATAGTATATGCGGTCCAATGCAGTGAGGAGTGTTCAGACCTCTACATTGGAGAAACTAAACAGCCATTAAACAGAAGGATGGCCCAACATAGGAGGGGTAACAGCTCAGGACCAGAATCAGCAGTACACCTCCATTTGAGGGACAAAGGGCACTCTTTCAAAGATGGGGATGTATGCATATTAGGCGAAGAAGAGAGGTGGTTTGAAAGAGGAGTAAGGGAGGCCATTCATGTGAGCATTGAAAACCCCTCCCTCAACAGAGGTGGTGGGCTCCAGCATAGTCTATCTGCTACTTATCAGGCTGTGCTTTCCAAAGTACCCAGACAAATCAAAAAGCCTTCACCACCAAGGCCATAGCTAAAGACGCATTCTTGATAGGTTTCAGCGCCTTAGGCCATTGTTCACCTTAAGGCTAAGGATACTGTTGTTTCCCTAACGAGCCTATTTAGGCCATTGTTCATCTTATGAGCCTAATTCAGGCCAGGGTGACAAGAGGTCAAAGCTGACTATAAGATGGAGGATTTGCACTAGCTGTATTCAGACCGATGAAGCTGTTTGGATGAACAGCGAAACGTTTCTATCTTTCTCTCTCTCAAAAAAAAGTCCAGTAGCCATGACTCAACTTCCAGATAAACTCACCTGGATGACTGAGAATCTTCACAGACAAAGAGCTATGATGGATAAGGCCAAAGGCCCATCTAGTTCAGCTTCCTGTATTTCACAGTGGACCTGCCAATTGCATCTGGGAGTGCACAAGACTACATATCTGCCTCGAGGCACAGTGGTTAAATGCCTGTACTGCAGCTAAAACTGTGCTCACGACCTGCGGTTCAATCACAGGTAGCAGACCCATGGTTGACTCATCCTTCCATCCTTCCAAGGTCTGTAAAATGAGTACCCAGCTTGCTGGGGGCAATGTGTAGCCTGCATACTGTAATTAAATTCCGAACCTCCCAGAGACTACTAGAAGTGGTATGGGGCAGAACACTTCTTCCCCTGCATCTGGCCCTTGAAATACCGTGTTTTTAAGCCTGGTTCTCACTCTCCCAACCCTCAATTTGTGTGGATGTCCCCTAGTTCTGGTATTTTGTGAGAGGGAGAAGAGCTTCCCTCTATCCACTTTACTCATGCCCTGCATAATTTTTTACGTCTCAATCATATCCCCCTTTCAGGCACCTTTTTTCCAGACTAAAGAGCCCCAAATGAGTCCCACTATGTCTTTTTTGATATGCGGTGACCAGAACTGTATACAATACTCCAGGTGTGGCCTTACTATCATTTTGTACAATGGCATTATAATATTGGCTGTTTTATTTTCAATCCCCTTTTTGATATTCCCTAGCATGGAATTGGCCTTCTTCATCACTGCCACACATTGGGCAAACACCTTCATTGAGCTGCCCACCAGCACACCAAGATCTCTTTCCTGATCTGTCATGGATAGCTCAGAGCCCATGAGTTGATAGAAAAAATTTTTTAAAAGTTAAAAAAACCAAAATGCCTTACCGTTTTCCTACATTGAAAGGGGTTGTTTGCCATTTGGCAGCCCCCCCCCCCCCGTCCTGGGCTGATCCTTCTGGGAGCTCTTCACAGTCTTCTCTGGTCTGGAGCCTTTCCAGCAAAAGCCCAGTCTCGTCTTTCTCTCTACTGCCCCCACCACACGCAAGTTCAGCAAGTTTGTCTTTTCTGGAAAAAATTTTAAACTCTCCCCCACCCATTCCCGGATGTGTGTGTGTTGTGCCTGTTGACTAGTTGCGACCACCTACCGGAGGGGTGGTCCATGGAGTTTTCTTGCCAGGAGTACTGGCAGCCGGACTCGAGTCGCTTCTCGCCATGCCATGCGGTGCACCTGGGGATCCAAAATGGTGGTCGCCCATCCAAGTTGTTTTTAAAGCATGGTCCAAAATACACAAGTTTAACTCAAACACGCTGAAATTTATAAACTGGAGATTTTTCAGCACCCACAGTGGGTTTTTTGGCTGGCTGTGGCATGTCTCTCCTCTCCTCCTCTGTCCTCCATTGATTTTATTTTATTTTATTTTATTTACACCTGGATGACTTAACCTTGATTTCCAGTGGCAGTCTTTGCCAACCATGTGCCCCCCTTAAAAACATTCAAAAGGAAAGGGAACCATCCCACCAAAAATGTGCCAACAACGGCCATGGAGACTTTGGGATGATGCCAAAAAGCCCCCAAAGGTTGCCCTAGCCCCAACCCAAACCCTAACCCTTGACTCCTTACCCATAGTTTCACAGACTGCATTCTGGAGTGGGTCAGAGGTTTGGGTAGAGGGCAACCCACTAGCCCACCGTAAGTTTACCCGTCACTAGCTTGACAGGTAGCCTTGATTATCCCACCTTCCAAGCCAGATCTGTTAATCAGTTTTAATATTACTGTATTATTATCTTTTGGTGAACACAGCTGCTGGGTGTTAAGCTGGAGTTGTCCTTCTCCAATGATTGAGCTCTTTCCAAGAGCCTAGGTCTGATTGGAGATATCTTCATAGAATATATGCTGTTCCTAATAATGTCGCCATTTGTAGTTTATTATTATTATTATCATCATCATCATCATCATCATCATCTTCATCATCATCATCATCATCATCATCATCATCATCATCACACAGCAAACAAGATAACTACGCTGGATTTTGTATTACAATCACTAGTCGAACGCTTCCCAAGTGTTTAAGACTCAGTGATGTATCGGTGAATTATGCAAGCAGATCCCAGTAAGGTGGCTTTCTGCAGCTGACTGATGGTGACTTTGTCAACTCCAGTTTCTTCAAAAATCCTTGTTTAGCTCTTTAGGCACCACACTCAGCGTGCCGATTGCCATTGGGGCCACCTGTACTGGTTTATGCCAGAGTCTCTGAAATTCAATTTTCAGAGCCTGATATCGGGCAATCTTTGTTGTTGTTGTTGTTGTTGTTGTTGTTGTTGTTGTTGTTGTTGTTGTTGTTGTTGTTGTATGGAGTAGATGTGGCAATCTGAAAATTAAAGGATATATGTTTCTCCATTATATATGTTGCACTTGCACCTTTGCTTCACCATCTCTTTATAATTTTTGTAGCCTCAAGGTGGCACTAGTGTTTAAATGATAAAATGGGGCCTTGGTCTTAAGATGGGACATCTTTGAATTGAGTGCCTGGTCTGGAGTAGGAACTGGCGAGCCACTCCAGTATTCCTGCCAAGAAAACTTCATGGACATGGGGTCACGAAGAGTCGGTCACGACTGTAACGACACAACAACCACAACAATTGTAACACTGAAGGTAGAACCCGACTAAAGGTTACCTGAACACGTGTGTGGCTGCTACTCAAGTGTTCTTTGTTAAGAGTTGCTTTGCTAGATACTGGATGACCATTCTTGGCATGCAAAGAAGCCTTTTTTAGTCCCTTTCCCCTAATTATTCCTTTTCTTCATGGGAATATGTTTGCTTTATACTCCCCCCCCCAGCACACAATAGCTGCAACAAACTGAAAGCTAGTCAAAGCTTATGCAGTTGGGTGGGGAAGACCCTGGCTCATAGGTCAGGGTTTCTAAAAATACATTGTTGGCCCTAGTTTGCCTTGCTTGGCATTCAGCTGGCCTATTTTGCTGGGAACGTTTTAAATCTACAGATAGGAATCTTGAATGCAGATTATGTATCAATGAATAGGCTTGGGTCAAAAGATTATGTTGAGATTTTTGAAGGTCTTGTAAATAAGTGGTTCCTTTTGTTACCACTTGTTTGCAAATGATGTAAATCTGAAAATCATTTCAAAGCCATTTTACTTGAAATCCTGATTCCAACTTGAGACTGCTTAAATCCTTTCAATGCTTTGATTTTGCATATTATTAGGTGGCAGTGCACAATGATTTCATATCTGCAAGCCATATCTGTGCCTGTGACCATTTGCAGCCATACATATACACTGTCCCCATATATAAATCCTATCCTTTAATCTGTAGTTGTTCACAAATAGCCTTCTAAAATTCCCTACCCTGTTCATGGTTAAAAAAAATAGTGGGAAACATTTCCTTGAATTTTTCTAGCGGAAGGAGAAAGTTTCAGAGGTGGGACTTTATTATTATTTTTCTTCAGTGCACATATATTGGCTTGCTGTTAGTACTGGTGGTAACAAAGCTTTTTCTTTCATTTCTTGAAGTATTTTTGTTGTATTTTTCATTGCCGCTGCAAATGACAGCAACTTTTGATCATTGTGATGCTGGTGGCAGGAATGCAGCTCCCTGCCCTCCAAAATGGTGGAGAAAATTTGGAAATACTGTAACATCTTGGCTTACGAGTGCCTTGGTTTATGAGTGAGTTGCAAGACAAGCAACAATTTCTTCTAAATTTTGCCTTGATCAAAAAGGAATGTGTTGCAATAAGAGCACTGGAGCAGGTCACATGATCACAAGTGAACCATTTGTACCTCCCCCCTCCCTGATGGATTGTGGGGGATTGTCTGGAACATTCCATCTCCGGCAAGCCTCAAAAACAGCGGGGAAGAGAGGAAGGGAGGTCTTTTTTGGACCAGCCAGGAACATTTTCAAAGGAGAGTGCAGGTTAGGGGGTTATTTTTCCTTATATTTATATTTTAATTAATTTGTTTTCAACATTCTGTCTTATTTTTCAAACCATTTCTAGTCCTGGGGAAGCTAGTCAAGTTTTCAACATTCTGTCTTATTTTTCAAACCATTTCTAGTCCTGGGGAAGATAGTCAAGTGTGTATATGGCTGCAAATTACATTTTATTATTATGACATCAAAAACACAGTTGTTAGTTGTAAGCTGAACAGGTTCTGCAGCAAGGCACCTAAACCATAGTAAGGTTGTGGAATTCTATCCAACTTCTTTTGTGAGTGTTGGCATTTTGTGTGTACAGTATGTGGTCTGTGGACCCCCAGAACAAATCATCTGAGTTTCCATTATTTCTTACGGGGAAGCTTCGGTTTGATACAATAATGTTTTGGTTTACAAGCATGTTTCTGGAACGAATTATGCTCATAAAACAAACTGTGATTTCACACAGTGGCCTTGCATTTGATTAAGGCAAAAAAACAAACAAAAACACTGTTTTTCAGAAAACGATGTCTTGAGAAACTTGTAGAACTTGTCATTCTTTAGTGTTCAGCACCTTCCCCTACCCAAATGTTAAGTTTTGATTCATCACTGTAGATGTCTAGTTCATATTCTGTCAGTTTTCTAACAAGTATGGTAGTATTGTGTCTCATTGCAAGATAAAGGTAGTTAATGTGCCTTAATTTGCCCTTCAGTTTGGCAAAATGTTTTTTTCTCCATGGAAGACGCTTTCATTTTTCTGCCTGGTGCATTTTTCCTGTCTATAAGATCCAATCTCTTCATCATCCTGCAGCCCAGGTTTCCTGGGCTAGAAAAAAAATACTGTGGAAGAAATTACTTTACGCCCTCTTCCATCAAACTTCAGTCATAATAAGGAAATTTGGGTGGGATATGAAAGAGAAGACATGCACACATAACAGCTCGTTTGCCTTATAAGGGAAGCATCTTACCTATGAAATTTTTCCTTTGGAATTCTTGAAGGGAATTTCTTTCCTGTTGTGATGAAATGAAAGTGCTGAAGATTTTCATTGAATGAATGTTCAGCACAGTACGGTACAGTGGTACCTTGTATAAATGAATTAATTCGTTCCAAATGAAATTCTGTTAAGCAAATTTTCCTTTATATAAATTTTCCATAGGAATGCATTGAAAACAGAGTACAGTGGTACCTTGTATAAAGGAATTAATTCGTTCCAAATGAAATTATGTTAAACAAAATTTCCTTTATACAAATTCCCATAGGAATGCATTGAAAATGGAGTGATCCCATTTTGATGTTGTACGGATTTCCCCATAGGCAATTATGTTAAGCAAATTTCCCCTATCTCTGGAATTTTTATGTTGTACAAATTTTATGTTATACAAGCTGTTTGTTATACAAGGGTCCACTGTAATCCCTAATCACGACCATTTTTATGTTGTACGGATCCACCCCATAGGCGATCCTCTTAAGCAAATCTCCCCTATCTCTGGAATTTTTTATGTTGTACAAATTTTATGTTATACAGACTGTTTGTTATATGAGGGCCCACTGTACCAGTTTAAACTGTCTGTCTGCCCTGTGAGTCTTGGGATCTTTGAGGGGAAGGAATGGAAGTCTCTTCCTTTACACCATTTCCTTGTACTTACTCTTGCTCTGTTTTTGAGTTGCAGGCTAATAGGATTTGGAGCCAGCTGGCTTTAGAGGGCGGCATAGGGTATAGCCAAAAAGAATAAAGGGATATCTCAATGTGTAACTATATTTTTTCTCTTTTGACAGTGGACCTAAATGCATAATATGAAAAGCAACCAGAACTTATTTTGGAATTGAGAGATTTCCCCCCCTCAAGTGTTATTATCTGAACCATACATCAAGTTGATTTAAACGCTTGTTAAATTCCTGTTTTCTACATGTATACTGTACTTTCTTCCCTTTGTTTTCGCATAGCAACATGCAGCTTCTGTCTTGCATCTGTTTGAAAACAAATGCACAGCTTTATATCTGTATCATGATCAAGAATAATACATAGAATATGACATTAATACAAGAATACTGTTAAGTTACCTTCTTAGTTCCTCTGTGTTCAGTGTTTCATCCCCAACATTTTACAGCACTTTAAAAAGTGATAGTGCTAGAAAAATTTTATCCCCATATTCAGAGACACAGCTATTTCCCACTGAAA
Source organism: Phrynocephalus forsythii (assembly GCA_029282475.1). Classification (NCBI taxonomy): domain Eukaryota; kingdom Metazoa; phylum Chordata; class Lepidosauria; order Squamata; family Agamidae; genus Phrynocephalus; species Phrynocephalus forsythii. The sequence goes on along the minus strand of JAPFRF010000001.1, from coordinate 124,845,468 downwards.
CTTAAATGAGACACCCTGCCTATTGTAAGCAGACTTGCCTTTTTAAGAGCTTTTGTTATGGTTTTTACTATCAAATAGTAAATGTTTTGAGTTTTAACAGACCATGGCTAAATCCTGGTGCTTAGTGGGTTACACTTAATAGATTAGGCCAATTGAATCAGTGGAGATTTGGTTTGTCAATTCCTCCATGAGTCACATGGATTAAATGGGCCGACTGTAGCTGCACCTTATTTTAGTGTAGCAACATGCAACTAGAGCAGATGTATTTGAATCTGTGGAAAGTACAGATTGTACTTTTGGGGTTGATTCACCAAATTCCAACTGATGTGATGGGTCTACTCTGATGTGATTTACAGTAAGCAACAGGATTTTGGCCCACGTCTATCTACCATGCAGTGTGAATAGTAAACCACTTTGAAACTGAGGAACAAAATTATTGTGGATGTTTAGACTGAGGTCTATGACAAATGGGCAAGGATATACAGAGTCCTTGCTTCACTCATGTTCAGGCTATATCAGGCATGTCCAAACTTCGGCCCTCCTGATGTTTTGGACCACAGCTCCCAGAATTCTAAGCTTAGATTGCCAGTGGCAAAGAACTGTGGGAGTTGCGGTCCAAAACATCTGGAGGGCCGAAGTTTGGACATGCCTGGGCTATATTCATCACTAGGCTTGGCCTAAGGCTCCCTTCTAACTCTACAGTTGTATGATTCTATGACTACTGTTCCCTGATGTGGGCCAGATTGGTGGGGATTCCTGGAATTATAGTTATAAGAACATAAGAAGAGCCCTGCTGGATCAGGCTGCGGACCCATCTAGTCCAGCTTTCTGTATCTCACAGTGGCCCCACCAGATGCCACTAGGAGCCCATGAGACAACTAGATACCTGTCTCCTGATACCATTCTCCTGTGTCTGGCACTTGGAAGAACCCTCCTTTTAAGCCTGGAGATTACACGTATCCCCATCGTGGCTTGTAAATTGCGATGGACTTCTTCTCCAAAAACCTGTCCAGTCAAAAGACTTTTCCATTTTGCCTGTTTCCGTATCTTTATATATTCTATACGCATTTTAATTGCTCAAACTAAAGCTAAGGAAAGAGGACTGAGGATCCAATTAATTGGAGAAGTAGTTTGTGTTCTGTTTTTTAGCTGCAGGCAGAAGGTCGGAGTCCTGTGTGTTCAAGAATGACAACACTGTAACGTTATTTTGCATCCTGCCCTTGCTATCACTTTAGACACTCCTGTTTTCATGGTGCTTCTGGGTGTGTTCAAGATTGATAATGGCCTGATGGTTAGTAGAATTACAGCTCCCAGTTTGACCATGTAGGCTATTCCCCTTCCTTTGCTGCCTTCTTATCCTTTGCTCTGGGATGACAGGATGTATGGGAGGAAGGATAGCTGTCAACTTTTTATCGTGTTGCCCCTGATAATCTACACGCCAATATGTCTAATTTATAGAATGGATATCTTCCACTTCAGCTGTCCTACAGTCAGTTAGTAATGCTTGTGGCACATAAACACTTGTGAACGGGGCTGGTTTAATCCTATTTTTCTCTATATGTAGGATAGAATGATATACTAACAGGCATAAAATGCTGAACATTTAATTTGTTTAATTTGTTTAATTTGTTTTACTTAGAAAATGTTCCAGCAACAGTGTAGTTAATGAGGATGGTTTTGAAAACGTGCATTCAGTATTTGCAAATAGTGAAGCTAGAAAGGCATCCCCACCTTCATCTGTCCTATATAACCATCTCTTTGGTCTCTTGTCATCTTCCCTTTTCAAACCAACACCAACATAGAGCATGCTTTATATTACATTTTGCATAGGATTAGGTAGTTTAGATACAGTAGACATAGATGGTCTCCCATGTAGGCATATAAAAGACCAGGGCTGCTTACCTTTCCAAAGCTGATGTTTTAAGCAAGTTGTTTAAAACAAAGGTTGTGGCAAAACCATTTATTTCTTTGAAACAGATGTGCTGCATAGAACAGTAGTGTGGAGAGGGAGTGAGTCTATCTATCTATCTATCTATCTATCTATCTATCTATCTATCTATCTATCTATCTATCTATCTATCTATCTATCTATCTATCTGGTTGGTTGGTTGGGAGGGCGGGAGGGAGGTATACCACTTCATCTAGTCCATAAACTACTATGGGTGGTTTTTCATTCCTTGGTGTGAAATATGTAAGAAGGATGGGAGTGGGTCATTCTTTCATTTCTCCCTCCTCATTTTTTTTTCGTTTCCTTTCCATTGACTGCAGTCAAGGGGGATTAACTATGCCAGTTCCAAGGTTAGTTTGTTTTGAGGGGCAAAGAGCGTTGAGAAGCACAAAGACTTGAAATCCTGTGGATCCAATGCATCCATTGATCTGGCCCTGACATTACTGGGTATGCCCTTGTTCAGTCCATCTTGGAGCTGTGCTCCCAAATGCCACACAATTGCACATTTTCTTAGCCCATCGTTTTCTTATCACTATGTTTTTATAACACTCATTTTGACTTTGAAATGTTAGTTTTTGTCTAAAAAGAAATTTTCACCTGTGCTATAAGATAAAATGAGATCATTTCTTATAGAAAAGAACTAGATTGTACAAAGTTACAATGTTTATAAGCAATCTCATATGGCAAAAGCAAGCTTTAGGGGCAGCCGTAATCCTGTATGCATCTCTCACCACATTCCTTAAGAAAAGAAAAGAAAGAAAAATGCTGTACGCTGTTTGAAAAATCTCTTGCTTTCTTATTTATTAATTTATTATTTGCTTGCTTACTTGCTAAGGTCCCTGCTAGTTGACACAAACACGTTACAGTCTGTACAAAAATGGAAGACTTTACAACTTCCGCTTCATTCCTCTTTTTCTCCTCTAGAGAAAGAATCAAGAAATTCTTGATTTATTATTGCATGATGATTAGCAAGTCATTTATATTGTATCTGAGGAATAAATATTGAGCTCATAGGTTTTTTAGGTTTCCCTGTAGCAGCCCAGAGTTATAAATATGTCCAGATGTGGTGTGCTCTGCTAGGAGTCACAATAAATCATAGTTCTCTTTAACGGAACTATGTACAAAGTCACTTTGCCCCCATTAATTTAGTGATTTTTTTAAAAAAAATAACTTTATCCTTTACCCTGCAAGGCTTCTAGGTTGACTGATATAAAGTAAGAGTAATAATAATAATATGCTTATGAAAACAGTAGGCAATTTCAGCAGGTGGCAATGATGACTCTTTACTTCACTTTCCTTTCCTGCAGTTGATTCTCAGGAAGGGAAGGAGAGGGCCAGCTCAGAGCAGAAAATAATTACTTTCTGCAATGTTTTCCAGAAGGACCTAACTCCCAGCATGGCTCCACTGGCCAGGCAGGTTGGAGGATTCTGGGTGGTGTAGTCAAAAGAAAAAAAAACGAAGAAAAAAAAACTTCTTCAGGGTCTGCACAGACAGAGTAGACATGATGACGACGATACCATTCAGCTCACTGGCAGCTTCTTATGGCAACAACTTATTTACTGCCAATAAATCTGATTTGACCGTCACATAGAACAGAATGTGATGTCAAAAGAGCCCTGAATTGTGAGCCTCATATTAATCCTTATTTAGAACGTTTTCTCCCAATCACTACTTGACTCTGTGTCTGCAAGTGAGAGCATTAAATAAATACAGATGCTGTAGCAGAAGTATCAGTAAACGAAACAATAATTTTTGGTGGCCCGCTCATTCTGAGTTCTTCATTATTCTTTCTGAAAGTGCTTCCATAGACAGCAAATAAAATACAGACAAAACTCTCAATATTAGGTGGCAGTTTTAATGCTCTCTGCACACAAATAAATCTGACATATTGACAACATAATCAGTGTTTATATCATCAAAATTTCCTTTTGTTTGCCAAAGTTTCTGTTTAAAGTCAATATGAAAAAAAAAACACAAAACCATCATCTCCTAAATATGTCATTTGGACAGACATGATTAAAATAAATATGAGATTGCTCCATTACACTGAGTAAAGAAATAGCAGAGAATAGATAATATTGGCAGTGTTGAGTATTTTCATTAATTTGTTTTTTGTTGAAGTGCTGATGTAGCTGTGAATATTTTTCACAGATATTTCAGACTTATCCCATACCAGCCAATTCTTGGGCACTATACAGCGGTGGTCCCCAACCCCCGGGCCGCGGACCGGTGCCGGTCCGTGGACCGGTCGGCACCGGGCCGCCTGGGGAGGCCGGGGAGGCTCCTCCCCTTTTCTCCGCGCCGCCTCCTCCTCCTCTCTCTCTCCCGCAGGCGGCCGGTGGAGGAGGAAGGCTGGAGGAGCCGCCGCCGCCGCATTTGCCTTTGCCTCCCTCCTCTGCCCGCCGGCGGCGGCGGCGCATCCTCCTCCTCCTCCGCCCTCCTCCTCCTCACCCTCCTCCACCAGCAGCAGCAGCAGCAGGAACCCCATTTGGCCCGCTTGCCCCTCCTCGCCTCCTCCCGGCCCCAACCCCCTGCCCTGGGGGCCGGGCGCTGGGGCCAGCGGGGAGGAGGGGCCCCCTCGGTCGGAAGAGCAGGTGGGTGCCCCTCCTCCTCCTCCTCCTCCCTCGGGGCGCGCGCCCTTTGGCCCCTCCCTGCGGCCGCGCTCCAGGGCGGAGCCCCCCCGCTGCCATTGCCGCCGGACCGTGCCTGTGTTGGGGGCGGGCAGGGGGCGTCGCGGGCCGGGCCGGATGTTTTCCCGGCCCCCGCACTCGCCCCCACCGCAGCCACTGCCGCCATCCCCCGCAATCGTCCCCACCCGCTGCCACCGCCGCGACCCCCATAATCGCCCCTGCCGCGCTAATCCCCCAATCGCCCCCATCCGGGAGCCGCCGCCGCCGCCTTGCTGCCCCCCGCTATATCGGCCCCGTCACCCGACCTCGCGGCCGTCCAGGAGCCGCTCTTCCGCGACGACCCCGTAATCGCCCCGCCGCCCTGGCGACTTCCCGCCCCGCCGCAATCCCCCAATCACCCCATCCCGCCGCCGCCGCGACTCCACATGCAATCGCCCCAGTCCGAAAGAAAGGAAGAAAGAAAGAAAGAAAGAAAGAAAGAAAGAAAGAAAGGAGGGAGGGAGGGAAGGAGGGAGGGAGGAGAAAGAAAGAAAGAAGGGAGGGAGGGAGGGAGAAAGAAAGAAAGAAAGAAAGAAAGAAAGAAAGAAAGAAAGAAAGAAAGAAAGAAAGAAAGAAAGAAAGAAAGAAGGAGGAAGGGAGGAAGAAAGAAAGAGAAAGGGGGAGAAGGAGGAAGGGAGAGAGAGAGAAAAAAAGAAAGAAAGGAAGGAAGGAGAAAGAAAGAAAGAAAGAAAGAAAGAAAGAAAGAAAGAAAGAAAGAAAGAAAGAAAGAAAGAAAGAAAGAAAAAGAGAAAGAAAGAAGGGAGGGAGGAGAAAGAAAGAAAGAAGGGTGTGAGGGAGGGAGAAAGAAAGAGAAAGAAAGAAAGAAAGAAAGAAAGAAAGGGGAAGGAGGAAGGGAGGAAGAAAGAAAGAGAAAGGGGGAGAAGGAGGAAGGGAGAGAGAGAGAGAAAAAGAAAGGAAGGAAGGAAGGAGAAAGAAAGAAAGAAAGAAAGAAAGAAAGAAAGAAAGAGAAAGAAGGGAGGGAGGGAGGAGAAAGAAAGAAAGAAGGATGTGAGGGAGGGAGAAAGAAAGAAAGAAAGAAAGAAAGAAAGAAAGAAAGAAAGAAAGGGGAAGGAGGAAGGGAGGAAGAAAGAAAGAAAGAAAGAAAGAAAGGGGGAGAAGGAGGAAGGGAGAGAGAGAGAGAAAGAAAAAGAAAGAAAGGAATGAAGGAAGGAGGGAGGAAGAAAGAAAGAAAGAAAGAAAGAGAGAGAAGGGAGGGAGGGAGGGAGAAAGAAAGAAAGAAAGAAAGAAAGAAAGAAAGAAAGAAAGAAAGGGGAAGTAGGAAGAAAGAAAGAAAGAAAGGGGGAGAAGGAGGAAGGGAGAGAGAGAGAAAGAAAAAGAAAGGAAGGAGGGAAGGAAGGAGGGAGGGAGAAAGAAAGAAAGGGGAAGGAGGAAGGGAGGAAGAAAAAAAGAAAGAAAGGGGGGAAAAGAGGAAGGGAGAGAGAGAGAAAGAAAAAGAAAGAAAGAAAGAAAGAAAGAAAGAAAGAAAGAAAGAAAGACGTCCACTGGGTCCTCGCCGCCACGGGGCAGCCCCACATGAGGAGGAGGAGGGGGAGGGGCGCGTGGCAGCCCCCCTCGGCCCCCCACCCGCCGCCTCCACCGGGCTCTTTGCTGCCGCCGCCGCTGCCCCGCCCTTCCCCGGTGTCTCCGCCGGCGCCCGAAGGCAGCGCCTGCTGCTCCTCCTCCTCCTCCGCGGGAAGGATCCGGCCCCGTCAGTGGCGGCGGTCCCCGAGCAAAGCCGGGCCTCCCCGGAAAGGAAGAGTCCCAACTGGCCGGTTTGCAAAGGTGAGAGGGAGGGGGTGGGGTGGTGCGGTCGTGCGTGTGTGCATCTCTCTCTCTCTCTTCCCGTCCGACCCCCCATTCGCATTCCTTTATTTCCCCCCCTTCCCCACCCCCACCCCCACCCCCGGGCCACGGAAAAATTATCAAAAATTTAGACCCCCCCATTCGCATTCCTTTATTTCCCCCCCTTCCCCACCCCCACCCCCACCCCCGGGCCACGGAAAAATTATCAAAAATTTACCGGTCCGCAGGGATAAAAAGGTTGGGGAGCACTGCTATACAGTACTTCAGTATCATACTTTTCGGGAAGAATCTCTAAGTAGGAGATATGTTTTTTTTTTCCTAAATGAAAAATAATTTCACCAGTGAATATGATGTCTTTATTCTAAAAATAATTTGTTTTCTACCTCTTAATTTGATGTGACTTGCATTTTTCAGGTTAATGATTCATATGATAAGAACGTCTCAAAATTATCTCTCTCTTTTTTAATTTTCATCAATAATATTGTCTCTCACTCACTCATACTCAAATTTATGGAGAAGTTGACTCATGAAATCCTCATTGATATAATGGGCCTACTGTAGTGTGGTTGAGTACTCTAAGCAACAGGAATTTGGCCACTGAGTTGGTTGCAGTAAAGACAGTGGTACAGAAGAAGCATATTGCTAAATGTGGCTTTCATTATTTCACTCTGTTGTGTATAAGGGAATTAACCATGATTCCTAAGGTTACACATGCATAGTGGGATTTCAGCAAAGTTGTTGGCCACATAGCAGCAGCAGCAGCAGCAGCATTTCGGCTAGAAAGAATACCTTCTTGAGAGAAACTGGGTCTATAGTACAGTATATGTCTTTGCAGTGCTGTGACGAAAGCAGTTTTAAGCTTCTGCTCTTCCATTACTTTTAATTCTGATGGGACCCTGGGGATTTCTGCAGTGGTGCTGGTGTACATCAGAATGAGTCATTTCTCAGGTGCAGAAAAACACATCACTTAGATCATACTAATCAAATTACCAAATAGTTTAGAAATTACTACTCACTTTGATAATAACATGTTCAGAGCAGCCACATACACAAATTTTAAAAATGTTCTGCAGAGGTTTCTGTTGCATTTTTTAAATTACTTGATTAAATTTCTTTATTCCGTTTTTCCTTAGGATGATGTTCCATACAGCTGTTATTCTCTTCATTTTTGTCTCTTTTCCCTATTTTGACCATTGAACATTTTGTGATTAATGTGTAGCCTGCATAATTAAATTGTAAACCACCCAGTTTCACTGAGAGCATTTTAGCCAGTGGCTGAAATCCAGCTACAGGTGTACCTTGGTTGACGAAGTTAGTCTGTTCTCTAGGATGTTGTGTATTCCGGAAAATTCGTAAACTGGAAACGCATGGGGGTGCAGTGTATCCTGGGTACTTTTTTGCAATGCCTTGCGTAAACAGAGGCATTATTTCCAATGGTTCTTCTTTGTGGCCTTTGTGAAGCCACACAGATTGGTCTGACTGCGCATGCAGGAGGCTCCCAGACTTTTCTAGCAAAAGGAATACAGTGGTACCTGGTATAAAGGAATTAATTTGTTCCAAATGAAATTATGTTAAGCAAATTTTCCTTTATACAAATTTCCCATAGGAATGCATTGAAAATGGAGTAATTATGTGAAGCAAATTTCCCCTATCTCCGGAATTTTTTTATGTTGTACACATTTTATGTTATACAAGCTGTTTGTTATACAAGGATCGACTGTAGTTCATTAGTCTCCTTCCCTCCCACTGCACATGTGGTCTTTTTGGCTCCTTTCAAAAAGTGTATCAACTATAAAGGGAAAATTCCCCTCTCCGACAGGCACTCTCAGTGCCTTTACTGTTTAGGGGAAGGTCATGGCCCCAATTCCTGTGAGTTCTTTCAGAACTTCACCTCCCAAACATTGAAGAACAGGAGGCACAGACTTAATAGTTACCTTCTTAAGAAGTCTTTGCACCCTCCTGAAATGGACGAAAACGCCAAGAAAATGTCTTCTAAACCTAAGAAAGATGTTTTCGTACCTAAAACTAAGAAAACCCAAAAACCTACTTCTGAAGTCATTTCCATTAGGTCTCCCTCGGGATCGACAACCACCTTGGAGCACCCTTCTTTTTCCACGCTTGCCCATTTAGATTCATCAGGGTCATCTTCGGAATCACCAAACTCAGATTCGGAAGCCCCCGACTTGAGCACATTTAAAGACTTTTTCGTCCAGGCACAGCCAATTGCTCCTCCATCTCAAGAGGACACTATGTCGATGCCAAAGTCAACCATAACTTTGCCCCCGTTGACTTTGAGCTGTGCCTCAACACCGCCTCTACCACAGAAGCCCATTCCTCTGCATTCGCCAATACCAAATCCAGTGCCATCTGCAGTAAACGGCATTGAAATGGAAAACATTCTTCAAAATGGCCACACTATGCTTTTGAGGAGCTCCACACCGATCCTCCGATACCGATGCAGGACATTTTACCACCTATATCCTCGGTTTTGACTCAGCCAGCCATGTCGATGTTGATGGTTTCAAGCCATACCATGCATGCAATAAAATAAAGCAATCGGTACCAACCTTCTCTTCCACTGCTGCAGCTTTGGTACTGTCAGTCTCAGGCTCAACATTGCCATCTTCTTCTCTTCCGGACCCAATACCAACAGGGCCTTTGGTCTCTAATCCCTTCAGTCTGTGGGCACCTCCCATTGTGCTACCTGCATTTCCAACTTTTGTGTTCAAGTTTGATGGTTCGCAGTGGATCCTTCAACCAACTTGGCCCCGGTCTCAACCTGTCAAGCCCCGCACACAGAACACACAGCAAGCCAAGTTCAGTTCTTTGCCAGGAACTTTAGTTGTAATCCAGATAAAGTACAAAGTACAGTCCGAGTCAAGCCAGAGTAACTTACAGAGCCAAATGCCAAATTCAAGGGAAACAGAGAAACGTCGTAATCAGGAAGCCGGTCCAAGGTCAGGAAACAGAGCCAAGATAACACACAGGAACGTGGTGTGCAACCTCCCACAGAGGGTTCAGGGTAAACTTGGTAGCTTTATCCTAAAACAGGAGCACACCCATATCTCTTGCTGAACTCAGGGCTTTCAGATCTAATTCTACGCCTATCATTAAAGATCCTTTCCCTAGCTCTCTTGTTAGTTCTCCTTTGCAGGATCCTGCTCCTAGCCCTTATAGGAGGAGGAGATGTGCCCTCAGCTGCGTCCCCAGACTCAGCTGCCTGCTGGGTTGAACTACAAGGCTCCTCCTGCTGCTCTTCAGCATTTAACCCTTCACATTCGGGTTCCATGACAGGCAGGGTTCTGGCACAACCTCCATAATTGCAGCAGCCACTTGTGGAACAGTACTCTCTGGATTCGGATGAATAATCTACTCCATGTGCTGAGGCTGATGATGAAGAGGTGCCACTAACTCTTACCACTCCGGAGTCCATTATTGAAGAGTGTCCTTCTCTTTACTCCTTGGAGTTGAAGATGAACTATGCAAATTTTATTCTCCGCATGGCCTGGACACTTGAACTATCTGTCCATCATCTGAATCCTCACCATACTGACCACATCTATAATAAGATATCTTCAGATAATTCCACACCTGTGTACTTGGGGATCATACCTTCTTTTCTCTTCATGGCAGAGGACTCCTTCAAGAAACTGTCACCTCAGCCAGTATCCCATCACATTTATTCTCTTTGCAGAGTTTTTGATGACAAGTCTTCCTTCCTTCTCAAACATCCTCAACCAAACTCTGTTGTGGTTGCTGCCTCACAGGTGCAGTCCAGAACCAAGCAGGTCCCAATCCCTCCTTTGAATGAGGGAGGGAAATTGGATACTATGGGTAGGAATATCTATATTATGGCCTTAATTTTTAAGATATCAAACTATCAAGGAGCCATGGGCACCTATCAAAGAGAATTCCAGTAATTTCTAGATATGCTACCAGATGACAGTAAAGCTGAGGCCCCTTCTCTTTATGAAGAAGTCATGGCTTTGGTAGCCCAACAAATGAGATCTGCAAGGCATACTTCTGTTTGTACCACCAAGGTACTTATTTTATTTATTTATTTATTTATTTATTTATTTATTTATTTATTTATTTATTTATTTATTTAACTTATATGCCGCCCACTACCCAAAGGTGTCTGAGCGTCTTACATTCCAAAGAATAAAACCATTTAAAATAGTTAAAAGTAAAATATCAATAAATCATCAGCAATAATAAAAACCTTACACTAAAATCATTATCCTAAAATTGTCATCAGTGGACAAACAGTCTATATTGTATCAATTAAAAACCTTCTGGAACAGGAAGGTTTTTACCTGGCGCCGGAATGTAATCAGTGTTGGCACCAGGTGGATCTCGATCAGGGAGGGCATTCCATAGCTTGGGAGCAGCTGCCGAGAAGGCCCTATGTCTACAAGCCATCCCTCTCACTTCCTTGAGGAATGGCTCTTTCAAAAGGGCCCCCTGGCTCTGCAGTGGCTTTATGCTGCCATTCTTGGTTGTGGACCACTGGACTGTCTGATGACAATAAGCTCCAAATAGAACAGCTAAACTTTGAAGGTGAGGGCCTGTTTAATACAAAAACTGATGACATTATGGAGGGCCATGATAAAAAACAAACCACAGCAAAATGGTTACATTTGGTTCCCCAACATCAATAAAGCTTTTTTTCATCCCCAATGGAAGCGCTCATCATTCCAGCCCAATTACAAGCAGCAGCAACCCAGAGATCATCAGGGGCATTCCTCCAGTTTTGGTTCGCATGGTTCTTCAAAGGGAAAGAAATCCAAATCCACACCTACCCCATCCTCCAAACATTGGGAAGAAGGCCAAGAACAGACTTCTGACACTCTTTCAAATCCGCCTTGCCCCCTTCCTACCAACTTGGCAGTCCATAGCCACAAATCAATGGGTTCTTTCTAGTCTAATCCATGGATATCTTCTGGAATTCCACTCACTTCCCCCAGTGGGAAACTTCATCTTGGACACACAGTCGCCATGCCTCCTCCAAGAGGTATCACCCCTCCTTCAAAAAAAGAGTGATCCAACCAGTCTCTTCTTCTGTAATCTGAAACAGCTCCTTCTCAGGGTATTTTACAAAGAAGGATGGAGGCCTCCATCCCATCCTAGACCTCTGGGAAATCAACAAATACATCATCACTATAAACTTCCTGATGGTTACAGTGGAGAAAATCATCCCCCTATTGTGTTGAGGAGACTGGTTCAGAGTGATAGACTTGAAGGATACATATTTCCACGTGTCAATTCATCCATCACATTGAAAATATCTGGTTTGCCATAGGCGCTGAGGCATTTGAATATTCTGCCCTGCCATTAGGTTTGGCAACAACCCCACAAGTTTTAACCAAATGTATTTATTTTTATTTATTTATTGGATTTTTATACTGTCCATCTGGCAGCGAGGTCACTCTGGATGGTTTGGCACCGGTTGCAGCTCACCTGAGTACTCAAGAAATCATTTTCTTTCCTTACCTGGACGATTTGCTGGTGGTATCAGAGACGAAGGCTCAAGCCCAAAAGGACATCTGACATGTCCTTCATATGTTGGAAACTCTCAGCCTGAAGGTCATTTTTGAGAAATCACTACTTATCCCCTCATAAATGGTGTCTTATCTAGGAGCAATCTTCAACTTCACAATAGCAAGAGCTTTTCCTCCAACAGCTCGCCTGTCAGACATCACCTCACTTACCCATCTCTTAACCTCAGGTGCTTCCAACGCAGCATAGGTCTCTCAGCATCTGCTAGGCCTGATGGCATCCACCACTTCGGTTCTGCCCCATGCAAGACTCAAGATGAGGTCCCTACAGGCCTGATACCTATCTCTCTTTGACCCTCAGAGATCCACCCTCCAAACTCCTCAGAGTCACACAAGAGCTTTTAGAGCTACACTGGCAGGAGAACATGAACAATCTCTTGATAAGCCGCCCATTCTGCCCTCTCATATACTCCATCCAGGTTACTACCAATGCCAGGATGGATGGCTGGGTGGCTTTCTACCACAATCTGATGATCCATGACACCTGTTTTCTCTTCAGAAATATACATATCAACGAGGGAACTGAGGATTCTTCAAGGCATGCAGGACATTACTCCATCTCCTATCCCGCAATGTAGTACAGGTGGTCACGGATAACACAACCACCATGTACTACATGAACAAACAGGGAGGTACTCATTCTCAATGTCTCCTGCTGCTGGCTGTGCACTTCTGGGAACTGTGCTTGGGGCATCACATTTTTCCTATTGCCATTCACCTCTCAGGATCTGAAAACAACGCTGTGGATTGTTTCAGCAGGATTAACCAGTCCTCTCACAAATGGGAGCTTCACCATCTTACCTTCCATGGGCAATTCACCGTGAGTTAACTCCTCAGATAGGTTTGTTGATTCAGACAGAGAACTTGAAACTAAGAAGCTGCAGTTCTAGTGTTTGGATAAGTTCATTTGCATCAATGGAGGTCCATTGGAGTAGTTCTCATTTATGCCTTTCCCTCAATACCTCTCGTCCACAAGCTAGTCAAGAAGATCAAGCAAGAGAAGGCCAACATAGTCATAATAGCACAAAGATGATAAATGATGTAGTCTTTTATTCGGATGTCCTCCAACCACCTCAGTCCATACACTCCCTATGTTCCAGGAACAGCAAGAAGCACCTTCATGCAGATCTGGCATTATTTTATTATTATTTCATTTAGAATTCCCAGATGTCCCATTTTTCATCACCAGTTGTAGGACTTCCACTCAGTGGCTACCATGAATTAAAAGTGGAAATGCTTCCAAGTCTTTGCTGCAGATAAATGCAATCCTTTATAATATTGAATATAATTGTCCTTCAGTTTTTCCTATAAAGGAAGAAATCTGGCCAAATGAAATTCTGTTCCCTCAAATTTTCCTTTATACAAATAATCTCCCACCAACATGAGGGCTCCCCAGCCTCCCTACTCTTTCATCATCCAAGACTTAAACTTTTCCTCCAAGGCCTGAAGAACATCTACCCTGATTGTAAACCTATACCACCCCAATGATCACTATTACTAGTTCTCCATCAGCTTATGCATCCAACATTCGAGCTCATAGCTACCTGTGACCTCTGTTTACTTACCTTTACATCTGTGTTTTTAGTTGTGGTGACTTCGGCTAGATGCTCCAGTGAGCTATGTTCACTCCATTGTGATCCTCCTTACCTCCAATTCTACAAAGACAGGGTTGTGGCCTACCCTGACATTTCATTTCTACCAAAGGTGGTCTCCTCCTTCCACCCTTCCCTACCCCTATCCCTACCTGCCTTATTTCAGATCCATTCACTCCTTTGGAATGGGATCTCCACTCCTTAGATGTCCAGCAGGCACTATCCTTCTACTTGTCCAGGACTGCTTCTTTATGTTCAACAAAGAAGTTGTTCATTTGTTATGACCCAAGTTCTAAAGGGTCACCAGTTTCTCCACAGCATTTAGCCCACTGGGTAGTTGCTACTATTGAACTTACCTATAAACTGGTGGAAAAACCTTTGCTGCAACCAGTACGTGCTCTTTCTACCAGAGCGGTTTCTTCCTCTGCTGTTTTTCTCAAAGGCATACCTCTCAATGATATCTGAAACAGTGTGATGTGGTCTCAACCACTGACCTTCGTGAAACACTACCAGATGGGCAACGCCCGTGTGAGATCCTCTACGTCCTTTGGTAGAGCTGTCCTTTCCTTTGTGATGGTGTGACTTCCCACCCTCTTGTGAGTATTGCTTGCAATCACCCATTTGTGTGGCTTCATGAAGGCCACAAAGAAGAATAACTGGTTATTTACCTATATATGTGGTTCTTTGAGTGGACCTTCATGAAGTCACACAGTCCCGCCCACCTCCCCTTGAGTCATCACACTGTTTTCTCTTCAGCTTACACATTGTGGCGTTGAGGGAACTGAGGTTTTATGCGGGAAGACTCCCACGCATGCACAGTGGGAGGGGAGGAGACTAACAAGCTTTTCCTTTTGTTAGAAATGTCTGGTAGCATCGTGCATGCACGCTCAGATCCATCTGGGTGGCTTTATGAAGGTCCACTCGATGAAGCACATTTGCAGATAAGTAACCGGTTCATTTTCTTTCATGAATGGAAAATTACGTAAATGGAGGTGTTCATCAATCAAGGTATACCTGTATTCTTCAAAATCCAGAGTAGGCCCATTGTATGAATGGGCAATTAGTGAGTTAACTCCTCTGTAAGGTTTGTTGATTCAGATGAGGCTAGTATAACTATGAGCTGCAGTTCTAGTGTTTGAATAAGTTCATTTGCATCAATGGAGGTTATGGAGAAGTTCTCATTACATTCTCAATCATACAATGGACTTACTCTAGTACAATATAACAGAAATTTGGCCACTGAGTGTGGTTGCAGCAAAGATGATATTATGATGTAGTATTTTATTCGAGTCCCTTTACCAAGTCCATACACTGAGTGTGTTCAGAAAGCAAGAAGCACCATATGCAAATGTAGCATTATTTTATTATTATTTCTATTTACTTTTTTAGTGTCCCATTTTTCTCCCAGTTGTAGGACCCAAGGCAGCTGATACCATGAATTAAAAACAAAAACAGCTGAAAAGGCAATCCTTTATAATATTAAATATAATTACAGTGGTACCTTGTATAAAGGAATTAATTCGTTCCAAATGAAATTCTGTTAAGCAAATTTTCCTTTATACAAATTTAGTACGTAACAGTATTAAGGCAAGCATTCAATTAAAGTGATTTTAAAAAATTATTAAAAACTTACAAAAGGAAAAGAAAGTGCAAGAAAACAAAGACTGAAAAAGAGTCAGCAGAAAAGATACGTGCATGCTTTTCCTCTGATATGTACACATAGAATCACAGCCTTATAAAACAGAGGTGTCTTTGTAACATCAAAATAAAACAAGCTTGAATTCATGCTTTGATAAGCTTTTTAATTTTAAAAGTGTCACAGGACTCTGTTCCTGTTTCAGCAAGACTATGTGCTAAGGATGAGGCTATTCAAATCATCCCACCATCATGCTCCATGCTCCATGCTTAATCTTGAGAGTGTAGTTTTGCTCCAAAGGTAAGCATCAAAATTGCTTGTCACATTACACGGGAGAAGGAATATAGTAGGTTTTAGCTCTGCAAATGTCCCACAGAAGTGGCAGGTAGAGGAGGAGATTGGACACTGTGATGGAGAATAAAGTTGATGGTAGGGTGCTGAGGAATGTTTACTCCATAAGAGTATACAATTCACCCTTGAATTGTATGGGCTAAAGTCACACAGTTTGGATTATACTGTAAATAAATTTAGAAATGTGGGTCTCAGATTTACCAAGGTGGTGACCCTTAATGCAATAATAGTAGCCCGGCTGTTCCTCTCTCCTGACATGATGGCTCCATGTGGAGGCCAAGGAGGGTGGTGGGGCATGCCAGGAGGTTGACACAGATTTGGGGAGGTCATCATGGCATACTGCTCCTTTTGGGGGGTTGGGGTTGGGGATATAAAAGTTATATGTGGATTTTAACTACATGGGGGGGTCATGCACCCCTAACTCCAGCATTGTGCTCTCCTACATCCTGCTGTAGGACAGCATTTGAAAATGGTACAAGTGTCATTTAGTCTGTGCATTACCAGCCATTTATTGGAGGTCTATGGATGCCCTTTGTCCTGGCCAACAATGGAGCTCCAGCTGTATATAATCCTGACAAGTGGAAGCCTTGTAAGTGTTACTTGGGAAGCATTACTTGACAAGGAAGGGAAACTGTGCTTCTTTGTATGTCAGTAGACTTTGACACCACCACCCCCAAATTGGTAGGCACGGCAGTCCAATAACACTTGGAAGGTGACACGTCTTCTAAGCCAGTGGTTCTCAAACTTTTTTTTTTGCTGTGGCACTCTTGCTGGGCTAAATTTTTTTTGCGGCACAGCTACTCTTAAAGCGGTTTGAATACTTAGGAAAAGAAGAAAAAACTGTGCAAATGCAATGCTCACTTGTCTTTAATGTGATGAATAAAACTGTTTGAATGATTTTTTCATTTTTTCCTTTATTTTTATTGGCAGTTTAGTTAATTTTACTTTCAAATCTCTTGACTCAGAAAGTTTGCTCCTGTATCTGTTTTTTATGTAAGTGTATGTTGAGAGTGTAGACTCACAAAGAGATAAGTTGAAGAGAAACACATAAGCCTTTTCACTGCAGCCTTGCCATTGTTTTCTCAATACACCTGCATCCAGAAATCTTCTTGGCTTCCTTCATGGTATTTCTGTTTTAAACTGCTGTCTTCACTGATCTCAAGCAGATTTTGAAAATGTTCATTCGTCATTCCAGTAAGTTTATGTTTTGGGTCACAGGAAAACAGGTTCATCATCCAGCTGTAGATGTCATCAGAGTCAATGTCGGGAAAATAATCAACTACGCTTCTTTCCAAACTTTGCAAGTGGGCAATAACAACTTCAAGGAAGTTGGTTTGATGGTTGATCTCATTTGTTTTGACAAATTCTTGCCACCGAGGAAAGTTGGAGATGTCTCTGGTCTCAACACATGCTTTTAAAAAATGTAATTATTTTCCACAATACTTTTATTTTATTTTATTGAGCTCCTCCTTTCCCTTAAAGAGAAGTGGTGATTTTGTTTAGTTTTTCAGAAATGGATTGTACTACTAAATTGCGAAACCTTAGTGAAAATTAAATATTTATGCTGCGGCACCAGTGGCATATGCTTGCAGCACCCCAGAGTGTCACGACACCCAGTTCAAGAACCGCTGTTCTAAGCAGACTGCTGGGTGGGATAAAAATCCTAAGATCTTGTTACTTCTCAAGTCCAATATTTCTTACAGTGGCATCTAGATTTGAATTTATAAAGCAAGATAATAGAAATTTTCCTCTCATTCAGTCTCCACCTCTACCAAGCTTCCACAGAGCTGAGGCTTCTTACTGATCTTTCATGCGCTCCACTGTTAAATTTATATCTTGTGCCTGAATTTGTCATTATGCTTTTTGATAATAATTGCTGCAACAAAACAGTGTGAAGTGCTCTTTATAGTATCCCTTTTTTTAAAACTTCAGTTCATTCTCAGATGATGTTGTGGAAAAACTTTCCATTTAATTGAGTTTACCTCCAGTATTCCTGCCAAGAAAACTCCATGGACATGGGGTCATACTGTGCCACAACACACACACACACACACGTGTAAACTAGTCTAAGATTGGATTTATATTTCATGTGAAAACCCATAAATACTAAGGATCCAGAAAAATATTGACTGTATACTTATCTTTAGTGCTGACAGCAGAAGATAGATTCTATGAAATAACCCGTTGTTGGTAATTGTAGGTCTCCATGCCCATCTGTAAAAATTTGGCTGTAGCTGTGCAATTTTAATTTCTATTTCTGTGAAGATTCTCCGTCATCCAGGTGAGTTTATCTGGAAGTTGAGTCATGGCTACTGGACTTCTTTTTTTAAGAGATAGAAACATTTCACTGCTCATCCAAACAGCTTCATCAGTCTGAATACAGCTACTGTGAGTCTTCCATCTTATAGTCAGCTTTGACCTCTTGTCACCCTGGTCTGAATTAGGCTCATAAGATGAACAATGGCCTGAATAGGCTCGTTAGGGAGACAATAGTATCCATAGCCTTAAGGTGAACAATAGCCTAAGGTGCTGAAACCTATCAAGAATGGGTCATTAGCTATGGCCTTGGTGGCAAACACCACATCCCTGTTTATTTCAAACCCACAAACACACTAAGGCAGAGACTTGTCCACCCAAAGGATCCGATACCAAAACATAAAAGGAGCAATATAGTATATGCGGTCCAATTCAGTGAGGTGTGTTCAGACCTCTACGTTGGAGAAACTAAACAGCCATTAAACAGAAGGATGGCCCAACATAGGAGGGGTGACAGCTCAGGACCAGAATCAGCAGTACACCTCCATTTGAAGGACAAAGGGCACTCTTTCAAAGATGAGGATGTACACATATTAGAAGATAGGTGGTTTGAGAGAGGAGTAAGGGAAGCCATTCATGTGAGCATCGAAACCCCCTCTCTCAACAGAGGTGGTGGCCTCAGGCATAGTCTATCTGCTACTTATCAGGGTGTGATTTCCAAAGTACCCAGACAAATCAAAAAGCCTTGATAGGTTTCAGCACCTTAGGCCATTATTCACCTTAAGGCTATGGATACTATTGTCTCTCTAATGAGCCTATTCAGGCCATTGTTCATCTTATGAGCCTAATTCAGACCAGGGTGACAAGAGGTCAAAACTGACTGACTATAAGATGGAGGACTTGCACTAGCTGTATTCAGACTGATGAAGCTGTTTGGATGAGCAGTGAAACGTTTCTATTTCTCAAAAAAGAAGTCCAGTAGCCATGACTCAACTCCAGTTTAATTTCTATTCTTTTAATATAAATAATCAAATTTCTTGTAATCCTTATATCATTCAACATTGTGGAGACTATCCATATAGGGCTTGGTTTATTCCATTTGGGGGAATTAAGTTTATACACAGACATGTCTATATCTTTGTGTTCTCTACCATGGGGGATGGTCACAAAGTTGGCCGTGTAATGTGATTGTCTCCTTTGTTCTTAATAAGATAATTTGAATCTCTTTATTTTATTATATTGTTGCTCAAAATATTTCGTTTTTAAAAATGGACTTAACTAAAAGAATGAGGGAAAGGCGCAAAATAGAGAAGGCCACGGGCTACTCCCAGAAATAAATGAATTTCTGTCCATATTGGGATTTGTGCTGAATGATACTGAGCCAGATGTTCAAACCAGAAAAATAATAGAATTGTGAAATGAATGCGACCCCACGGACAAAAAAATCACTACTGTTTGTTACTATCTTACTTTTAGGCTTTATAGACAAATAATAGTTCCCAGATCATAGAATCATAGAACCATAGAGTTGGAAGATACCTCAAGGGCCGTCTAGTCCAACCCCCTGCCATGCAGGAACCCCATCACAATATTTCCAACAGATGGCCATCCAGCCTCTGCTTAAAAACCTCCAAGGAAGGAGACTCCACCACCCTTTGTGGCAGCATATTCCACTGCTGAACAGCTCTAACTGTCATGAAGTTCTTCCTAATGTTCAAATGGAATCTCTTTTCCTGTAGTTTGAAACCATTGCCCCGAGTCTTAGTCTCTGAAGCCATAGAAAACAAGCCTGTTCCCTCTTCAATATGATTTCCTTTCAAATATTTAAACATAGCTATCATATCCCCCCTCAGCCTTCTTTTTTGAAGACATTTCTTCCAGACCTTCAACCATCCTGGTCGCCCTCCTCTGTACCCGCTCGAGGTTGTCAACATCCTTTTTAAATTGAGGCGCACAGAACTGGACACAGTACGCCAGGTGGGGTCTGACCAGAGCAGAATAGACTGGTACTATCACTTCCCTTGATCTAGACCAGGCACGTCCAAAGGTCGCCCCTCCAGATGTTTTGGACCACAACTCCCACAGTCCTTTACCATTGGAAATACAGGCTTGGAATTCTGGGAGTTGTGGTCTAAAACATCAGGAGGGCTGAAGTTTGGACATGCCTGATCTAGATACTATGGTTCTGTTGATGCAACAAGAATCGCATTGGCTTTCCTGGCCGTCAATCTTGTTCCAGGACTAAACTATGGTAGTAAATGATGTGAGGTTTCATAATTTTTCACAGCTCCTAAAAGTTATTGGGGGTTAGGGAGTGAAATTAAAGACATATTTACATGTACATTTTCATATGCTGAGATCATCCACATCATTTTTTGTTCCAGTTGACTACTTCTTATTCCTACCCTACTGAAAGTTGATGTTGTTAAAGGCATCCCGTTTTCAGGTATGGTATCTTAGGGCCTTTTTACACGACCCCTAAACTCCGCCACAAATGGCTCCCAGCTCCGGAGCTTAAAATTGTTTACCCACCAGCTCCGGAGTTTACTGAAAATTAAGTGCGACCACGCCCACCTAAGCATGTCCCAGCGCACTTTTCATGTACCTGCTCTCCAAGGGTGAAAAATCTTAATGCGGATGTGCCAGGCTCTCCTCGCTTCTTTTTGCTGTTGTTTTTTGCCTCCTGCCCCTTTAAGAGAAGGAATCACAACGATGGGGCGGCGTCCACCGGCACCGGAGGTAAGCCTGCATTCTTTTGTCCCTTTTTTTCTCCCTCCCCTCACGCAGCCAGCAGCCAGGAAGTGCGGAGGGGTGGGGACGCACGAAGAGCGACAAACCCCTAAGATCTCTGGTCTGAACTTAAGTGACCAGCGGATCTTAGGGGTCATGTAAAAGCGCCCTTAAACAGTGGCATAGTTATGTATACAGAAGAAAGTGACATGACTTGCAGTGGCAAATGAATAAGTCCCCACTTAGATTCCTGGTTGAACATCATGCAGACTGCTGGAATGCAAAGAGGAATCTATGGGGGTGATTGATTAATTAGTGGCAATTGGTCATTGCCAATTGCAGCATTACACTTTTGCTGTAATACTATAGTAAGGTTTTGACCAATTATGCTGTTTTGTATCCAAACTAATCTCCAGTGCTCTCAACTGGTATGTTATTTTGTTTTAGTTTGTTTTGGGGTTTTATAACCATTTGGTTCACAATTAAACTGAACATCTGTTTGACTACAAACTGTACTCAGTGGGGACTAGACTGTACTCTGTTTAAATAATAGCCCACAACATTTTTCTTCTTTTACCTATAAGTATGGAAGACTGGATGACTTACTCCATACTTCACTACAAGATGTTTCTCCCAGTTATCTTCAAGGAAGTATCTTTATTGGCACCAACAAATATTTTCCTCCTTTATTATGGATAAAATGCTGTTTGAGAGAGAGGCTTAAATCTTAACATCTCGTGCAGTAGTTCTGCTCTGGGACATGAACTTATATTGAGTATGCTGACAAGAGTGATGGGAGTTTTAGTCCTACACCACATCTAGGATAGATTCAAAACCACTTTCCCGGGCATTTCTAGTCTTATTGAAATTATCTATTATAGTCTTTTGTTTTTCACAACATAATGTTGTACACACTTCATTTAAGTAATTTCCAAAAGCAACAACCATTATCATTGTTGCTGTTTGGTTTGTTACTGCTATTATTAAAGATTATTTTGCTACGAACACCAGGCAGCAAGGGTGACCACCTGTTCTGTTAAGCGGATTCCCGCACTAATAGTTTAGGGTGGATGTTTTTCTGAGTGGGAAAGATACACTGCAAAGTAAAAACTATTCCCTCTCTTCCAGTGTCCCTCAATGGCAAGGCAGGCCTAAGACCTTTTCTGTGTGCACATGAAAGAACACTGGTTTCTAAGGTGGGGGGGGCAGGGTTAGGTAGCCTATGACCTGAAGAAACCTCGGCCTGCGTGCACCTCTGTTAGGCTTTGGATCATTTAGCACAGAAACTTCAGAGGTCATTATTGAAAAGTCCTCCAAAATGAAGCCAAATCATGGTAGCACCTCCTTGGTAGCAATGCCACCTCCCTGGGAAAGCAGATAGTGCATACCCATATAATTAAATGTGTATACTTTATTCTTCTAAAAAGTCATGCCATGCAATGATGATTTCCTTAATGCCTTCTGGTATTTACTTGATTTATTGCACTCTTCTGCTGCCTTTCTCCCAACAAAGGGACTCAAGAGTACCATATCACAAACAGTTATTACAAAAAGAGAGAGAGAAAGGGGAAGAAAATGAAGTAGAAGTTAGAAAAGAGCATCACATTTTTTTACTTTGCAGAGATTTCCTTCTGTATAAAAGACGAACAAGCAGCTCATTTGTTATGGGGGGTGCTGCACATCTGTTTTGTTGTTAATTGTTAATTATAAACGACTGAGCCTCAGTAATATTCCTGATCCCAGAGCTATGGTGAGTCGGCTGTCTTATTCTGCAGTGTTTATTGCCAGCTTTTGGCACAGCCTCATTTCATTATCAAGCACAAAAAAGGTAGAGCTTTTTCTAGATCCTTGGCATGCACTACAAACTATCCAAGCTTAATACTAAAGCAGTGACTAATCAGGAAAATCCCACAAGGAAGCTTTGTAATAGCTCTTGCAAGGGTAAAAAGGACTATTTTTATAGTCATGGCATTTTAAGCCAGACAAAATGCAAGCAGCTCTTAATTTTCTGCTCTTCTGTGGCTGAAATGTGAACAGTTTTTTAAAAAAGGCTGAAGAGGTAACTTATGTTCATAGTGGCTGTATGATTAACATGCAAGTTTGTCTTGCTTTATCATCACAGAACTAATAGTGAAATTCTATTAATTGCTGAAGGCTGTTTTGTTTGGCAAATCCAGGAAGCAGTTTACATGGCTACGCAGTGCTCTGGTTCATAGTGCTTCTGAAATAGTATTATTGTAAGGGGCTAATACTGATTACGGACAGTTCCCTGAGGAAGGAGGGCCTTTTGATGACTGAGTCATTTCCTTTCTCTGTTCTGCTTCAGTGATAGAGCGCTTCTCTCGCTACAGATACACGCCCCTCGTGCCCAGAGAGCCTTCCAACAGAGTGCTCAGAACTTCATGCCTCACCCTGGTGCAAAGATGGTTACATTTATAACTTCTAGACCAAAGAATGAAGCAAACATCTGCTGAAGTACATCAGAAGACCAGGGGATCACTTCTCACTCAACACTCTGGATTTTCACATGAAATGGAATATGCACATTAAATTGTTCTACAAATAATTAGTTTTCAAAAGCCTCTGTATTCTTATCCTTGTTTGTCAACATCACTGTGTGGCCCAGTATAATTTCATCATTCAGAGAACTAGTACAACTCCACCACGTTTGGGGGCAGTTTTGCCTTCAAAAGCTGATATAAGTGGTTCCAACATTGATTCTAGCAATGACATGATGATCTGGCAGCTATCAGAGCAGTACAACGATGGAACCGGTTACCCCAATTTTCCAATGCTAGAGGCATTCAAGAGAAAATTAGACAGCCAACTGTCAAATATATTTTAATTTGGATTCCTACATCCAGCATGGGGTTGGACCTGAATAACCTTTTAGGCCTGTACCAACTATTATATGATAAATATTAGAGTGCTGAAGGTTAAAAGAGAGAGAGAGAAAGCATCATACACTGCCAAAGTACAAGGTGGAACCAAGAGAGAGGGATTAGCATAATTAATCCACAGGCAAAGACCTTTCTCTTCAGGCAAGCTTTCCCTGAATGATGGTCTACCATGTCTATTTTATATGAATCTACAGGTTCAGATAGACTTTGTATTTGTAACTACAGTACTGTGCTTATAATCTTGTAGCTTTAATGTAATGTTGTCTATCAATGCTTTAAGATGTCCCTCAATTCCTTGTTCTCAAATACTTGAACATGTCTTAATTGTACTGGACTCTATATTATCCCTCATTACTGTAAGCCACCTTGGGTCCTTTTCCAAGGAGAAAGGTGGGGTAAAAATACTCTAAAATATATAAAAAAATCTAGGCTATTCAAGTACATTACCTCTCTCTTAGGGCCTTTTCACACGACCCCTAAGATCCACTGGCCACTTAAATTCGGACCAGAGATCTTGGGGGCGTTGCTCTTCCTACGTCCCCACCCCTCCGCACTTCCTTGCTCCTGTCTGCATGAGGGGAGGGAGAAAAAAAGAGAAGAAAAAATGCAGGCTCACCTCCGAAGCCGCCAGAGCCCCGTCGTCTTCCTGATTCCTTCTCTTAAAGGGGCGGGAGGCAATAAAAACAACAAAAAGAAGCAAGGAGAGCCCGGCACTCACTCCCTTAAATCCGGATCTGGGATTTTTCACCCTCCGAGAGCAGGTACATGAAAAGTGCGCTGGGACACGCTTAGGTGGGCGTGGTCACACTTAATTATCTGTAAACTCCGGAGCTGGTGGGGAAACAATTTTAAGCTCCGGAGCTGGGAGCCATTTGCGGCGGAGTTTAGGGGTCATGTGAAATGGCTCTAAGTTCCACTTTCTACTTTAGTAGCATACAATACATTCCTATTTAATAGATTGTATTTTACTGAGGTGCAATATGTGTGCTTTTGAAAAGTTTGTTCTGTATCTGTTACATTAATGAATTTAATATTTGGAGGAATAAAATGTTAGAATCAAAGTGAGACAATACAACATTTGGAAATTCAAAGACAAATAGGCCGAGTTTGGGTAAAGAGATTTCATGATGGAACAATCACATACACCTGACTTGAAGTATGAGCCACCTTAGGTGTTGTCATCAGGAGAGGCCTATCTCTCCATCCCTCCACCTTCACAGGTGCATCTCATAAGAACACATGAACGGGCCTTCTCTGTTGCTGCTCCCAGACTTGAAAACTCTCTGGAGGCCAGGACTGCCCCATCTCTGCTGTCTTTCTGGAAGCAGGCAAAGACCTTTCTCTTTACTGACTGACTACCTATTGTGAATTTTAGATGGATTACCATGCATGATTGCTTAGACTGAATTCATAAGGACACCTGTGTTTCCATGTTAGTTTACCTCTCTCATAATTGTTCCCCTCCCCCTTTTAATTGTTCACGTGCTGTTCTTAGCTTTAATGTTGCCTTTCAATGTTGTAAGATGCCTCTTCTAATTCATTGTTCTTGAATATGTCTTAAATGTTCTGGGTTGTATATTGTCCCTCATTATTTTAAGCCACCATGGGTCATTTTCCAAGGAGAAAGGTGGGGTAAAATCTAAAAAATGTAATTTAAATAAATACATAAATAAATAAATGTCCTCTCAGAATCACCCAAGTCAAAGGTGGGCAAAAGATGGGCAAGACAGCTTGATCTTCAGTCAGCAAAATACTTTATTTTTTGTTGTTTGTTCATATTACAGCAATAATTGTGAAGTCATTGTTTCATATTTTTGGAATGTCTTCATGTCTTTTGTATATCCTTTGTGCTATTTATCTCTAATTTAATTCACTAACAAGAGGCCTTTGGTGTAGCAGACAGATTTTTCTTGGCAGTTCCTCTCCTGCAGAGTTTTCTTGAATACTACATAGCATTCATTAGTGACATTTATTTAAGAAAACCTAGTGAAAAAACAGTGTGAAGTACTCCAAAACTGGCTTGAACACAAGTAATTAAGGATGTGATAGGGATGAGGTAAGGAAAGAGCTCATCTCTGACAAATGAAGCACTAGAATTGGCAGCTCGCACTGTGGTTTCTATCTTTTACTCCTGGGTAATGTGCACCTGGGTAAAAGGTATCCTTGCCATGTCTTCCTGTTTCCTGAAATATGTCACACCCGACTAATTTGTACACAGGCTGACATTTCTGTATAGGAAACCTGATATGTGTGTTGATAATTGTATGACTATTCCATAAGCGTATTCCCTTTGCAAGCCAGCTAAGGCGTCCCAGCCTACTCGTACTGCTGCGGAATGAATGTTAGCTTACTTTACATGAGCTAAGTGAATGTTACAGTAAATCCCAACTATCTCGTAGTGCAACAACCTCTGTAGATGGAACTTATTTTATCAAGATGTTGCAGATATGTTGCCCATTAGCCATTGCTTCAGGGTTGCTGAACATTTAATAAATGGGCTTTTTTGAAATGACATTTAAGGCCAGCAGGAAAGGTTTTCACCTCTAAGCTAAGCCTAGACATTTCAAAGTGCTTTCCCTCTGGAGGTGCAGTAATTGCTTTACGATTAGACAGGAAGCTGTATCAGCATTATTGCTCTAAAGGAGCCAGTGTTATCAAAAGACAACACATCAGGGCCTGTCCTCACAGGAAGGGCATCGTGAGTAATCAGCAGTGCTTTAATCCATTGGGCTGTGGGACCCTTTGTGCGGACGATGTAATGTTTAGGGGAAGACATCTGATTTCTACCTCTTGGATGTCAGAGTTTCGGCATTCTTACCCGACTCAAACATTCAATTTTTATCCCAATTCACGTAAATTCCCTTGTGCCTCCGGATAGTGATTTTCTCTAATTATAGACTTAATGGATATTTGAGTGTTTATTTTTTTGGTTTGTTTTGCCTGCTGCTTACAGCACTGGTTCTTCAGCCTTTTGACAGCCAAGTTTATGCCACTGGTTCATGACAAAAAGGTTTTTAAAAGAAAGAGGATCATTCTGCAATCAAAGATCATGGAAGAGTGAAAAAGGATTCCCAAACCCAATCCGGGATGGCCAGTATGGTGTCCAT